>JALMGJ010000016.1:12271383-14671383 GCA_023362775.1 Charina bottae
GACTTAGAATGGGGGACATCCTGATTCACTCCCTGACTTTCTCATAAGGATGCAGTGGGAAAATTTTAATCTTTGCAGACCCAAGTTGGATCTTTGTTTTCCAGTTTCTTCCACCGTAACAAGTTTGGTCCCATTCTGTTCAGGTCTTGGAGAATTATCCTGCTGACAGACAGACAGGCCAAGTCTTGAGCCTCCATATATATTTTCTTCCGATATTCCATTGGGTTGGAAAAAATAAAAAGGGAACAGATTCTCTTCAAAGTTCCTTATCAATAATTTTAAAGGTTTCCCTGTGTGTTTTCAGAAATCAAAACACTTTTCCTACTTTCCTATTTGAGAACTGGTACCACTGTTCCCCTTCACCCTATGGTATTTTAAAGCAGGATTCCCATCTCCTGACTCGTTAAAATAGTAGCAAGTTTATACAAATAATTCTTTCAGTGATAATACACTTAATATCTAGAAGTTATTTAATTAGAATATATCAAATTATAATGAAATATAAATTGTGGAATAATAATTATAAAATAAGGGTAATTGTCACAAAAATATACTATTATCTAGCTTTTCCTTTCTTTTGAAGGTATTTAAGGATTGAGTGGACTTGATCTATGTTTTAATGAAAGAACACTGGGTATTGAAAGAAAACTGCCCTAGATGTAAAAATGAATAGAACTAAAATTTGTGTCTCTCTAGCATTATAGATGTACAATGTTAGAGAGAAGTTGTGCCTGGATTTTTCATTTTTTAGAAAGTTACAGTTTAGCCTCGACTGAAAAGAATATTATTTGATTGGAGAACTGAATATAAGCGTTTATGTGTATGAGTGTGTGTGTGTGTGTGTGTGTGTGTGTGTGTATGTATGTATGTATGTATGTATGTATGTATGTTCGTTCCCTAGCCTGGCAATGAAACGTCTGCAAGAAAACAACAAGGCTCAGAGAGCACCATGGACTCCATATATATATATATAGATGTTTCATTGCCAGGCTAGGCAACATCTTCAGTGCGAAAAGGGAGTGGAACTTGCTCTCTGTTTATATACCCTGGCTTGTCCTGCCTGTGTTGGTGGGAGTGTTGTACTCTCCTTGGTAGTATCTTGATTGGGTTGTTGTTTGCTGCTTGGTTGATTGACTGAGTTAATAGTTCCTTGATTAGGGTCTATTGTGTTGTTTGATAGCTCCTCTGGTGCTAATATTGGTGTTAATCTTTGCCTATCTGGTTGTTGATTGCTGGCAAGGAGGTGTTCTGGTCTTCTGGCTTTTCTATTGTCTCTTATGAATGGTATGTAAATGTTGTTTAGCTCTATGTGTCTATTGATGGCTGCTTTGTCTGAGTGCCAAGCTTCCAGGAATTCTCTAGCATTTTTGGATTTGGCTTGGTTTAAGATGCTCACAGTTTCCCAGTTGAAAGTATGGTTAAGTCTGTCCATGTGTTGTGAGATTAAGGAGTTTTCATCATGTCTTCTGACTGCTAGTTGGTGTTCATGGATGCGTTCTGCTAGTCTTCTGCCAGTCTGTCCTACATAGTGGCTGTTACATTTATATTTATATTTATATTTATATTCACATATATATATATTTACATATATATATATAGATATATATAGATATAGATATATATATGGAACCATTATAAAAGAATATAGGGAGTTTTTTTACTCTCTATAAACATAAAGTATGTTGCAATATATAAGTGCTGCAATCGTAGAAAATATATGTAGTTTGAGGTTGGAGTGTTGGGTTGTTCATGGAGAAGTGAGGTCTGTTGGTGAGTTATGAAATACTGCCTGCCCTGTATGTGGTTGTGTGGCCTGTTGGGTGTGCTGTTGGATGTTATTATTTTCTGCAGACTGACATGTTGTTACTTGGTTCTTGTTATATGGATATAGTGCCTTATTTTGCTTATCTGGGTTTTAATTAATAGTTGTATATTAAAGAGGAGAACAGCATTCCCTCTATATCACACAACTGGTAACCAACACCTAGATAAACCAGAGATAGCATAACCAGATAATGAGGTAGCAATCACATAGAAAATAACACCTAAACCGCAGCCCACCCAGTTACATACAAGGCTAGTAGGACAGGCACTATATATTCCAATCCACAATTAATCAATAAAGCTTGCTTCTCCAAGTTCATAGCACTGACAATGTTTTTTAGGCAGGTAATGAAATATCTGCAAATGAAAAACACATCTCAGAATCCTTGCACCCCAACATACCTACATATTGTATAGTGAATGCCATAACATATATTTTTGAATGTCTGTTTTGGTAATTATTTAGTAAGTGGAGTAGAGGTATTAATGTAGTAACATTTGTTTTAAAAAGGACATTTCATGCTATTTTTATTTTTTGTGTGAATATACAATATTCTCTCTGCATACTGTACAGTGTAAGACAGTACAATATCCAGAGAGATTGCCATGCAAAAAATAGCAAAAACAACAACATTGCTGACACTGTAAAGCCTAACATATTTATTATGTCATATGCTTCCATGGGGTACAATACATTTTATTAGATGCATAAGGCTTAAGTGAAATGTAGCAGATTCTATTTTTACTGGGCAGGGGATCTGAACTTGAACTCTCAAGAGAAATTGCAAAATAGCTAAGGGGTGCAATCCTGTGCATGCCTTAACGTCCCACCGTTCGCTATGGAGGCAATATTTGAGATGATTGAAAAGTATGGTGGGGCAAGGGTACAACTATCTTATCTGTGCTGCAAAGATCTGGATGGCCCCTTGATGCAGACCATACAAAGGAATACAGACTATGTCAAAAATTCTATCCTGTAACAATCTTACATGATTGCTTTTCTTTTGAAATAATTGAACGATGTTATGAACAATACTGTGTTAGATCTTTTTAGTTTAATGGTTAATTTTAGATGATCTTTTGGTTCTTTTGCAGTAGTCTATAGACAAATGTCATTTTATATAAACTAGGGCATGTCTGTAAGAATTGTGTGCTGTTACTGTAAAACCTAGGCTTAAAATGGAAATGATTTTGTTCATGTTAAATTCTAATGGCATGCTTTTAACTTAATCGGGTATGGCATGCTGAATATTCCTGGCAATGAAGGGGGTGACATCAGCCCTTTCTACAGAACTTGCATGAACTGTGTTAGAAATCTGCCTAAGGGCCATACCTGAATAGAGCACTTATTTTGCTTTAGTATACCTTTAACTCTGTTTTAATTATTTACTTTTGGGATTTGCAGGACTTGGAACAGATATATAGTATAGCAGTAAGAGTTGGTTGCTCTTTTGCTCCCACTCCAGTCCTGATCTGGATTAAGGAATGGCTCCTGCTGTTTGCATAGGAGAGAAATCTTTCATTTGCTCTACTGAGCAATTTTGTCCCTCATGCAAATGGTGGACACAGGTATTAATATTTTGAAACATTATATTATCCAGTATTATTTGAAAGAGGACAATAAATTAGTTGAATTATTAGCAATCTTACATACAGTATACATATCAGAAAATGTATGAGTTGGAAGGTATCTCTTAAGTCATGTATTCCAGTACTGTCATTGCAGGAGTCCACTAAACAGATATAAAATGTTAAACCAGTTTTAAGATGGAAGTAACACTGAAATATTCTTCCATTGTAAAAAACATTTTTAAAAATAACAAAATTAATAGATTAGGTGTTCCCAAACTGGCTAAATTAGCACATGCACGCTGTTTGTCCAGAGCTCGAAAGGTCATCAGTGACGCCTCCCATCCTCATCATGGTTTGTTTTCTTTGTTACCCTCTGGGAAGAGGTTCCGCTGTATCCCATGTAGAACAGACAGATTGGGAAACAGCTTTGTCCCCCAGGCTATTGGATTCTTGAATGCTTAAATCAGTTCTTTTAGGTGAAATGTTGGATGTGTAAAGAATGTATATTTTATAGTAACTATGGATTTTTTAATTAGTATTTTAGTGTTTGACTGAAATTGTGAGCCATCTGCAACGAAATTTCATTCTATTGTGCACTTGGTGTATAGTGGGATGACAATAAAGTAGTAGTAGTTGTTGTTGTTGTTGTTGTTGTTGTTGTTGTTATTATTATTATTATTATTAAAGACCCTTCCAAAGAAAGAGTCATATAGTCTTCTTCCTCACATAGGACTAACATATTTGCAAAACGACTGAATGATATAATAAATAGCAATCAGGATTAAGTAAGGATCCAAACTTATTAAGAAATATAAATAAACTTTTTAAATAAAATACATAAGATCAGGAAGCCTACAAATGATGGATAATTTCACCAATGCAGAAAAATATTTTGATAGGTGAAATTTGTGGATCTTATTTAAGTACATATTGTAAAACTAAATGTTGAACTATTTAATTGATATCATTTCTGTTCATTTCTAGAATGTTTAAAGGGTAACAACTTTTAAAAATACAGAAATAGCTGCATTAAGAAATAGTTTAAAGCAGGGGTCGGCAACCTTTTTTCCATCAGGGACCACCTCCGTTGGAAAAAAATTTCCGGGGGGCGGGGTTTGCGGGCGGCAGCCGATTGGACAGACAGGGCGGGGTTTGTGGGTGGCAGCCAATCGGACAGATGGGGGGCTGGGTTTGCAGGCAGCAGCCAATCGGATAGACAGGCAGGGTTTGCAGGCCTGCCGCTCTGTGCGCAGACCCCGAATTTTCGGGGTCCACAGAGCCTGCCCTTTTGAAGGGGCACCGCAGCGGGTTAGGGTGAGATTATCCACACTGGGGCACCCCCCCCTGCACCGATCAGCTGTGCAGCAGGGAAGCGGAGGTGCGCCAAGCTACCCAGTAGGCCGAAAAAACAGTGGGGAGCAAAAGGGGGGAGGAAAGGTCTGCCCCGTGCCCCGCCGGGGTGCCCCTTCAAAAGGGCAGGCTCCGGGGACCCCAAAAATGCCCTCAGTTCTGGCAGGGAGGTGAAAAGCCTCACCGTGCGCACACGCACGCTGCCACCACCGCGAGGGCAGGCTGATTGGCGGGGGTGCTCGGCCCACCTCCGCCCTTCTTTGCCGCTCACTGATAGGTGGAGGTGTTTCCCTTTCTGGCCCCCCACCAATCAGCTGCTCCGGCTCACCCTGCGGCCCACTTCCTAACAGCCCACGGACCACAGGTTGCCGACCCCTGGTTTAAAGTGAAGAAAAATCTAGAAAATTGGATGATAAAACATATAATGCAAGATCTCTGTCAAGTAAAGGTTAATTTTTTAGTACTATGGGTGAAGAATATTATTAAACAATATTTTAGACATTGTTCATTTTAAGAAATAGTGCAAACTTTGAATTATTAATACATTCCTTCAAAGAAAAGTTTATTCAATAGTATGTACACGATTATTTAAAAATTTGAACTATACATTAACCAGTATCAGAAAAATAGGAAACAGAGTTTTTTTTAAAAAAAAATAATGTAGGAAATAGATTTGGAAACATATACTAGGAAATATGAATTATGAATATATTTTAATGAATTTGCTTATGGCTTCTGCACAAAAATAAGATAGAAGTTACCTTGGAGGAAATGACCAATAGTCACCGCTTTATAATAGAGCAGATACATAGCGTAACTTGTATTCATGTATGACAATTAAAATTACTAGGCTTTGATTTTAGTTGAAATCAGATATATCATTGGATATCATATGCTATTGGATCCATTGGTAGTTTTATTTTTATTTAAAAATATTAAAGGGATGAGTTCTTACTGAGAATTGATTCCATATTTATTGACAGGTCTTATAAATGGGGAAAATCAGTTCCTTTTTGTTCGTGAAATAAAATAATAGGACTTAGAATATGGGTTATGTGATTAAATTTCTATTGACAAATACAGTAAGACTTAAAGGGGAACCAACAATGTACTCATAGAAAACTATAAAAGTAATGGTTTTACGGTAAAATGGTTAAGCTGACTATATATTTTTCTGTAACAGGCCCATTTTAATAACTTTGTTTAAGTACTGATTAAGTTAAATTCAACTGAAAGGAAGTTTTCTGATTAATATGTACAATAGATTATTATACATTTTTACACAAATCACCTGATGTCATTCTGATATTAAACGAATGGAATATATGGACATGTTCATATATTGCATTGGTTTTTGGAATAAATATATTGTTTATCTGGCATTAGAATCAAGCATCATTTTTCCAATGGTAAGGGACTTTGATGTAACATGACGTTGAATAAAACATCAAACAAGAGATTTGAAAACAAAGCAGGATCTTTAAAATCATAGTTGCATGTAGATAAAAACTTGCTTACTTAGTATAAGTGGGACTGTGGCCAAAAAGGATGGTACTGAAAAAATTAACCTCTTGTTCTTCATCTACTAAAACAATAAATGTTTCTAATAAAGGAATAGTAATATTATATTGTGACTGTATTATTGTAACTAAATCTCAGAAGATAGGGAAGCAGCTGGGCACTATTCACCTTTCCTTTCTAAGTATAATATTTAAGCTCCTTTGCTATCAACTACATATCCGTCTGGTTCTCCCCTTAATACTAAATTTCATATATCTTCCACTTAGAGATAAATAAAACAAGAAGGCAGTCATAGTTTGCAGACCATCTGCATGCTAGAAGCGCATTCTCAGACAAGTTAAAAAAGAAGCCCATGCACCAAGCTACCCCTATCAATCAGTAATGTGGGTATGTTGCTCAAAGATTGAGTAGCCTACTCCTAGGTTATTGGTATGTTAGCAGTCACCCGCCTTGATATTTTTAGATTCTCTGCTTTTAATTTTCCTATGCTCTCTTATAATTGAAAAAGAAACGGGCATGCTATTTCATGCTAACCACTACCATCACTTTTACTTACAATTGGACCTTATAGGCACTCTTAGTAAATAAAAATGGTGGACACTTTGGTTAAAGGTGAGAGCCGACTTGGTGTAGTGGTTAAAGTGCTGGACTAGGTGGGGAGATTCAAGTTTAGTTCTCTCTTAGGCATGGAAGCCAGCTGGATCACCCTGGGCCAGCCACTTCCTCTCAGCCCCTAAAAGGTTCGGACTCTGCAACAAACCTCCTCATAAACAGAACCGCTCATCACATTGTGCCTTGATAGCTGCGCTGTGAGAACTAGGCCAGTACGGTGCAAAGAAAAATACATCCTGCAGACCATGCGGGACAAACGCTGTATAAAAGAACAACCACTTTGTTTAAAGTTGTGCCCACCTGCCTGCATCTTGTCCCCAGAAGAGAAAAATAAATGGAAGGTGATAGACAACTTTACCACCAATTGCTGTTTGGGAAGCTTCCCTGAAGAGTGAGGGAGGAAAGCAGACACCACCCAGAAGCATGTTTAGGCTGAACTCCCACCCCCATTGCCTCCAGTTACCATGTAGCAGCTGTATATTTGCTTCTAAAAATAGTATGCATTGCTTTTGTTTTTATTATTGTTAATATAAAATGCAAGCTTCCTTGGTAGGAGTCAGCCTAAAAGCCACTTGTGTAGGACTTGTCTTGTGAAAGACAGAATTATTATTGTTATTATTGTTACTCACAACAATGTGAAATCACAGCTGCCAATTCTTTAGCTGGTGTTGGCCTTCATTCACATTGAGTTCTTCCCAAGAACCTAGGATGTCGTAATGTATCAGCGTAGTATATGTGCAGATCCAAGCAGTGTGGCCTTTTGTAATAAGTGTTTATCATTTTGGGATTAGTTAACCCCCATGATAACTATGACTGTACACTACATGTTCAGAAATTCCAGTTGGATGCATTGGTCCCAAAAGATTGGGTGCCAGACCTTTCTCAGTTGTATAGGCAAGAAGCTGCAAGAATAAATTTCCAAGAATTCAAAAGCTCAGGTAAGTTGGTTTACCGTAGAAAATCTAAATTAAAATTACAAAGGAGTTCCAGCAATTGCTCTGAATCAAATGTAAGACCTGTGTGTAATGAAATCAAGGTTCAAATTATTATGCCTCTTTCTCTTTCCTATGCAGTTTAGTGGGCAAGAAGCCAAATTAGGGGGAGGGGGCAGGAACAACACTTTCCACCTGTTTCTTGTTTGGTACCAGACTGATCTGGTATCAGGCTATTTGCTTGTGGCCATCTGAGAACTGCTGAAAAATAAATCCACTCTGGAAGTAAAGTTCATCTGTTCTTGCTCAGGAAGCTACAAATAAGCTCAGCCTTGAGAACTGAATTGATTTTACCAATTGTTGATATTTCTAGCATTGACAATATTACTTGAAAGCACAGCAGATAGGTTTAGGAATGTACTAGCCAGTCCTAATTCTTGTTCACAACATGGTCACTGTGGCATAGATCAAGAGCTGTCAAGGATCATGGGGGAGCAGGGTCCTGAAAAATGGAGGGGTTCCATACTGACATGCAAAGGATACACAATGCTGCTGGTTGGGCAAGTTGAAACCAGGAATTATATGATTTATCTGTAACAGTAACTGACAGCATTGATGATAAATCATACTGATTGCAAGGACAGTCTACTTGGGACATCTGTCATCTCATTGATCATCAAGATTGATTTGGATGACTTGGCTGCCCAAGCATGATTTCCTTGCCTAGCTGCACACTAAATAGAAGAGGATGACTATCCTAGGTAGGAAAATGCCATTCTTCAGTCAATGGTACTGTTTTAATTTTTGATCCAAAATGAAACTTATTGTGGAGTGGCTTAGGTCCTAGACTAGACATCAATTTAAGGAAGATTTTCTGAAGAAATGAAATCTCCAGGTTGTAATAGGCAAGAGGTTGTTTACCCATTAAACTAGTTAAGCAACTTCTTTTAATATTAATAACGACTATAGTGTCTTACTGTACTTTCAGTTTGTATTTTATTGTATTGTATTCAGTTTGTCTACAGTTGTATTATATATACATTATACAATTGTCTACAGTTTCTTATGCTCCCACATGAATTAAACATAGTATTTTCTCATAGATAATCTTATTTTTCAGTTTTATAGTACATTATTTTTAATTACGCACTATGTGTAATTTGCTTGATTGAGTCTTTTCAGTCCTCTCTATATTTATCCCTTCTTTGTCATATTCTTTTTCACTTCTTAGGTTTTTCTGCTTCTCAGCCCGTTTTTGAAAATGTCTCATTTGTAAATATTTTGGTTACTTCACTTTGCTTTAAGAGGTAGTTCTCCTTCCCTTCCCTATCTTTTCCATTATGTGCAGAAGGACAACTTGATAAGAAGGAGATACAGTTAGGAAATTAGAAATTGGATCCAGGAATTAAAATTCAGCATGTTTAGAAATCCTATAAAGATTTATTTCACCAAGCTTTTAATTGTTTATTAAGTTTAATATTCTGTTTAATGTATTTTAAATTTTTAACATTCTATTCTTTTTTGTTGTTGTTTACTCATCAGAGTACATAGGTAGGGTATACATCAAACAAAAAACCAGTGCTTGATAAGCCTTCCTCTACCTGGTATACTACAGATGTGCTGAAACTATAATTCCCAGGATTTCCATTCATAATGGGAATTGCAGTCTGTTAATAATTTCTTTATATATATATATAAATTTTATTGAATTTTGAAATACATATTAAAAGTTAGAACAAGAAATAAAGAAATACAAAGTAAGAAAAAAGTAAAAGAAAAGTGGTCAAGAAAAATAATAAACAAAAGAAAAATAGAAAGTAGATGGCCTCCAATCTGTCTTTGGTCTTTAAGTACAATATTTGCTTATTTCATACAATACACAGGAACTTTTCTTTGTTATATACACTTCAATTTCTATAGTCCAAACTTCTGATCTTCATGTAGGTTTCATCTTTCTAACAATTCTCCAATAGTCCATCTGTAGTTTCCACTCCTTGAAGTAATATCAATTTAAATGTTCTTAGCTGCATCAGTTTAACATTTTTATTCACTCTTTCCATTTTTACATCCATATTTATATCCTTGATAGAATCCAATTAGTCTTAAAACATATATATAACAAGTAAAGGCCTTATTTTATATCAGCAGTATTTTATATTTTATTTTGATTTTACTAAAATAAAATATATTCTATTCATACATATCCATAAAAATAACACTAGTTTAAACTTAATCTATATTTAGACTATAATCATACCATATTCTACATCTTCCTACATATTTGCCTATTTAACAAATTTTTAGCTACCTATTCCACTAATACATAACCTAACAATTCTCAATAATATTCATACTATTAATTATGAAAATAAGTCATCCTGTAATAGCAGTAATTCTAATTCCAACTCAACATCCCATCCTTCATGTATCTCCCGAATTTTTTTTTTCTAGTTTTCATATACTGTATTTTCCGGCGTATAAGACGACTTTTTAACCCAGGAAAATCTTCTCAAAAGTCGGGGGTCGTCTTATACGCCGGAAAATACGTACTCGCCGTATAAGACATCTCCTGGCCAAGTGCAGCCGCTCGCCGGAACGCAGCCCCCAGGGAAGAGCAGGAGGACGAGTTTGGAGCCCATCGTGGAGCCACTGCGTTTTGCCCCC
The DNA here is from genome assembly GCA_023362775.1 of Charina bottae. Lineage (NCBI taxonomy): Eukaryota > Metazoa > Chordata > Lepidosauria > Squamata > Charinaidae > Charina > Charina bottae. The sequence goes on from JALMGJ010000016.1 coordinate 12,281,859, forward strand.
TCCCTTCCCAAGGCTGCTCCGAGGGAACGGAGCTCGCTCCCCCATCCCCGCGTTTCTCCTTCGAGCGACGGGACCCAATGTAGTATGCCGCCCCGCGCTCGTCCTCCTGCTCTTCCCTGGGGGCTGCGTTCCGGCGAGCGGCTGCACTTGGCCAGGAGAGGTCTTATACGGCAAGTACCTTATTTTCCGGCATATATCCCAAACTCTATATTTTAACTGGAAAAGTTGGGGGTCGTCTTATACACCCAGTCGTCTTATACGCCGGAAAATATGGTACTCTATAACATCAATTTATATTTATATCACTAATTTTATAACCTTTTATCTTACTATTAAAATATCACATTTTTATACATCCATACAGTTTCTCATATTAATTTTAACATTTAATATTCCCAACAGTTATATTACTAGTTAGAACTTGATTTATTTAGTACATTTACAAACTCAGTATCCAGTTAAAATCTATGGTTTCAATACCTTTATATCTCACATAATGTTAAGTCTCCTATTCAAGTTATGCCAAAATCATAATGTGTAGCCTGTTTTGTTCTGTGTCTCATGTAGAATGTCAAAATGTTTTTCTTGACCTTTCCCCATATTTCACGATATCTATCAAATTGTATGTTCAGTCTTTCTCCTTGCCTCAACTGCCACGATATGTTTGTACCAAAATTATAGTGTGTAGACTGTTTTGTTAGCTGTCTCATGTAGAGTGTGTGAATGTTTTTCTGAACCAATGTGTTTGAAATCCCCCTTTCCTGTTTCTCCTCTATCCCAAAAAATTTTTCTTCTGCTTCTATTTCTATCTTTTGTTCCTTTTGTTCCTGATCTTGCAAAAATAAAATTTCCAGTGATTTCTTAATTTCCGAAAGAGCTTCACAAATCTCCCCCTTAAGTTCTTGAATTGCTGTTAAAGTTTCTGATACAAAAGCCATTCTTCCCCACCCCCTCTTTGTTCTCAGACTGCAACAGTGGCCATTCTAGCCAAAACAAGTAAATAGTCAGCTGATCTATTCAAGTGGAAAATTACCAGCAGAGTCCATTAAGTAAAAAGTTTTTTTTAAATAAAGAAAAATTTCAATAATCAAAAATAAGTGAAAAAGCAGTATTTCAAACAGTTTATAAAAGGGGAAAGAGAAGATAAATTTCTACCATTATAAAAAAGAAGGAAAATTTAAAAAAAAATCAATAGTTAATCCAGCAAAATATATTCAAAAGATATTTAATAAAAACTCTTATACTTCCAAATGAGACAGAGTCCTCTGATAGGTTAGAAAGATAAAAAAAGAAAAAAAATGCAAACATTACTATGCTTCAAATATGAAATCCGTTATATTTCCACCATAATTGTTATAGCAAAGAAAGTACAAAATTTGCCAACATTTTGTGCAAAGTCCAAAGATAGACCTTAGATGATAAAACAATCTAATCTAGAAAAAAATAAAATAAAGTGATCTAAAAGCCGGCTTTTTGCTCTAACGATTCCCTGGAAGAGCTTGATGTTTCTCAGGTCATTTCACTGTCTCCAACCCCCTACTCTCTCCGTGGCAGAAAACTACAAAAAAAGCAGGAGGGGGCAATTCCAACGACCCCGTGAGTAATCTTCTGGTTCTCCCCTCTCCAGGGAGAAAACTTAAGTGGTCTTATAATTTCTATAGACCAACGCAAACAGGGAAAAGCTAGCCATGTCTTCAGCACTCTGAAAAACCTGACTTTTCGAGCTGCCAGCCCGGCTCGGAGTGCAGTCTGTTAATAATTTCCATTATTGCAGTCTGTCTGATTTGGCCAAAAAGACACTCAGATTTTACTACTTGATTGACTTAAAAAATCACAGAAGAGTAAAGACAGCATATTTCACACACAGTCTCGACATGGAGGAGTACGAGAATAAAAATAAGTGACCTTGCTTTGATAATTTCAGAATGAAAAGCGTGTCTGAATAAATGAAAATTAACTTTATGGATCATTTGATTGTAAGATCAAGAATGCAGAACCATATTCAGTTCACATTGATTTATGTAGTTACATTATGTATATTTAAGAAAATCAATGACAGTTTAAAAATATATGATAGTTTGCTGATATAAAAGAAAGGTAATGCTACTTAGTCAATACAGAATTATTGCAAGAACTCCTGAGTGGCATCTGCAGCAGCAAGTTGCCACCAACCCAAATTAAACATAAACCCTATATACCTGACACATTTTTGTTGCTGTATTAACCTCATTCCAAGATCCAAGGAAACTAATTTCAATTTGTTTAAAGCAACCCTCCATTAATTTACCAGGAAAGGATATTGAAACTCATTATTCCTGAGGTTGTGTTAATTACAATACCAATTTCATCAACTTCCTATGGGAAGGATTAGTGCCTTAAGAGACCACAGTTAGTTCCTCCAAAATCTCCAATCATCATGGAACTTCAGAAGCAGCGATGGCATTTCAAACAAATAAATCGAATAATAAATCTTTAAGTTAAATAAACTGCCAAGAATCACTGCGAGGCAAATCAGTCTTATTTTTTTAATTTTGCAAAAAAAAATGAAAAATAGTTTCCTCAAAAATAAGTTGATTCTAAGTAATGTGAGGGACCCAGTTTACCCAAAAAAACCCAACAACCCAGATTTGGATGCTGTTTTTAAAATGGGTTTAAGCTTTTCATGGGTAAATTTGTCCAAATAATATCTGTGACCTAGTATTTTCTATATAGATCTTGCAGCATTAATGGAAATGGATCCCTACACCAACAGAGATCCTAATACTTGCCATGACTTCAGTGGGATCAGATAATAACTCTTGAGGAGCTATTCAAAATACAATTGAATTCTGAAGTACTGAAACTAAAATGCATGCTCAGTGATAGGTCTGCAAGGGTGGAAAGCAAAATCCACCTTTCTGTGGATTTCTGTGGATAATAAGTGTAACTCGTTCATTGAAAATCTCACAGAATGCCCTTAACAAAAGGAATTTATTCAGTGTCCTGTAAAGTCATTTAAAATAATGTGCTGGAATAAATGTGGGAAGGTAGCTCAAACTGTAAATCACCCTTGATGTCAATTCATCTTAATCACATATAGGTAAAGGTTCCCCCCACACATTTGTGCAGTCGTGTCCGACTCTAGGGGCCGATGCTCATCTCTGTTTGTTAGCCGAAGAGCCAGCGTTATCCGAAGATGCTTCCACGGTCATGTGGCCGCATGACGCTCGCGGAACGCTGTTACCTACCCACCAAAGTGTTACCTATTCATCTACTTGCATTTGCATGCTTTCGAATTGCTAGGTTGGCAAGAGCTGGAGCTAGTGCGGGAGCTCACTCCGCACGCAGGGCTAGGGATTCGAACCTCCGAACTTGCTTAACCCCAAATCATGCTACCCCTGGCACAATGAACAAGCCAAGCTATTGTTGTTATTACACATCTAACACGGAAGAAAAAGAAATAAAAGAATCAAACTTTAATCTTTAATAAAAGTTGGTTTACAGGAAAAGAAAAAGGGGGGGGGGAGGAGAAAAAACAAACTGCACAATTATAGAAGAAACTGCTATTCATAACTTTTCATTATAATCAAGGACAAGTAACTATAACAAACAAATGTGTAATTAAAAGCCAGCAGTAAAGAGATCTAATAGTCCAAACAACATAATTGCAGAATACAAAAAGAAAACATTAACCTTCCTCCTTCAGCAGGAACTTGAACAAGTGAGTTATCTTTCAGCTTTCACATTATTATGTCTTGCTAGTGAGTACCCATTTGATGATTTCAGAACAAAGATGGCTATAAACCTGATGAAGCACAAATGTTCTCCCAAGTAATAGTTCTTGTGTTATTGAACATTTTTCTGTGTTGTTGAACTTCCTTAATAAAATCAAGAAAAATTATGAGAGTTTTTATCTGTCCATTCAAGTAGACAAGAACATAGACCTTTTTGTTGAAGGTCATTCTCACAGTAAATCTAAGGAAACATACAATGAATGGCTGAGGTTTATCAACTGTGTGAGAAAGAGGTATTGTAGCACAATAAGCCCTTTTAACATTTAACTGATAATCTTCAAGCAAGCCAATACTCTTGAAATTAAATCTTTGATAGAACAAACTAATTGGGTTGGGGGGGAGGCGGGGCTTCCCCTAGAATTCCTGTAGACTGAATCTTTGAGAGTTAAGTTCCAGAAATGTTACTTATTAACAACTTTTAGTAAATCAATTATAGGTGAAATCTGTGATTTTGCATGATCTTCCAAATGAGTTATAACAGCAGGGCTTTCCAAAGTGCTGGCGACACACGAGCGGCAGCGCACGCGCGCGCACGGCGACAGCGCAGGGGGGCGTGCGGCGGCACACGGCGATGGCGTGGGGGGCGTGCGGCGGCGCGGGGGGGCGTGCGGCGGCGCGGGGGGGCGTGCGGCGGCACACGGCGACGGCGCGGGGGCGTGCGGCGGCCTGCGTGCGGCGGCGCACGCGTGCATGGCAGCCGCCATGCACGCACGCGCCGCCGCTTCCGGGTGTTGTGGCAACACACCACGCTGTGTGTGGCGACACACTTTTGCGTTGTGACACACAGTTTGGAAAGCTCTGACTTAGAGTATTAACAGTCTGCATCAAGAAAAAAAGCCATTACGACTTTCTCAATGGGTACTGACATTCTTGCTTAATAGGGAAGATGTGGTGGATCTTGGCTGCCATCTAGGCAGATAACATACAAACCCTCTCCAATAATCAGAACAGAATGTAATCATTTGTTGCTGGTTCCAGTATAGCAATTGGCATAGCAAATAGTAAATAGTTATCAGGATGAAAATTGTAGGAGGTGCCAATACCCATCTGACAATAGCACTATCATGACCAGAAACCAAAATACATTGCAGATTAAGTTTTATCCATAATCATATTTAAATATAAAACAAAGTGAATTTTTGGTAACAGAAGATAACATGAAAATTGAAGGGTCTTGAAATTTATCTGAATCATTTTTCCCACTACTACTACAAAGTGCAGTTGTTTCATTATAGAATGCAGAAATATATAGTAACTTCTACAATTCTTCAATATTCTTATGTATTTTACATTTTACTTTTTATGGGAGAAGGTTAATTTAGATGTAAAAATTGTGAAGCTTTTTAATCAGCAAAATCTTATCTTCTGTAAAGCTACGTTGTGAATTTAAAAAAAAATTGAGTTCACAATTTCCTGTTCTAATACTATTAGAATTTCAAAGAGTTTTGGAAAAGATCCAATATATATCTTAAACTAGTTCTGAAATTAGACCAGAAATGTTTTGGGAATGTAACATCTAGAATTCTGCAAGTTGCAGTCCCAAGCTATCTGTATGGTGAATGATGTTGCTTCAAAGGGACCAATGCTATAAAATGCCTTTTGTGCAAAATAAAAATAAAATTGAGCAAAGAGTCATCATTGTTATTTGCTTCTAGGAATGTCAGCTCTGCTGGAGAAGAAGCCCGCAGAAGAATGAGAGAATGTGACGGACTTACTGATGCATTGCTTTATGTGATTCAGTCTGCTCTAGGAAGCAGTGAAATTGATAGCAAGGTTTGTTCTGTTTCTCTAGCCTAGATTTTTTATTTTTTTTATTTTTTGCACTCCTGATCTCAGATTACGATTACCAAAAATCAACAGATGGATTTCCACCATTTTGTAGTAGGAAAAACATGAACATTGTATTGTCAGCCATGAAATATGCTCAGTTTTAAAAACCAAACAATAACTCCAAAACTCTTCCCCAAAATAAAGAAAAACAAATCCTGGGTCCTGCCCACTTTGCATAGCTCCAACTACTGCAGAAGTTGGCCCACAACAACAACAACAACAAAGATTCCTGGCTTCCAAAGGCTTGTTTACCCTTGTTTTTTACATACAGAATTGTAAGACACGCAAAATGGATTTTCCTATGCAATTGTAATAGCTAAATTTTGAGGTACTTAATAAAGCCTTGTACTGCTTCATATAAATTTTTAATTCAGCTGCCATTTTCGCAAATTCACTCTATACGTTAGGGGCTGGGAATGATGGTAGTTGTATTCAGTACAATCTGGAAGACATAGATTGAAATCGGTCTCCATTCTTTCTCTCTCCTAAAATATGTTGAACAATGGAAGCGTACTGTACTTACTATTCTTAAGAGTAATCAATTTAGACTTTCTGTACTTTGCAGTATTCAAATACTCTTTGCCCTTGAACCTATTCCTGTAGTTAAGGGGCTTAAGGAGTAAGTATGCACATTACTGAATGTATGAGTGCAAATCAAAGAGACCACAGTGAACAAACTTGTATATATCTCTCTGGATATTTTACAAATATTTTACAAATATATTCTGATAAGGTTTGAGAACACATTGAAAAGCATGCTTACTCTAGATTTAGTGAGATGAAAAGCAATGCATTTTTCTTTACTCCAGATATTGCTATTGAGTGATAAAAAGTGAAATAAATGTGCAGTCTACATCCCAGTAAGAGCACAACACATGGAACAACTATACACCTCTAAGGAGATTTAGGAGCTCCTAAAAATTCCCATTCTTAGTGCCATAGAAAGAAAAGAAATAGATTTTGTTGATTAAAACAACTTCAGACAGTGCTATTTTAAAGAATGTTGATGTCTTTTTCTATTTAGCATAGCAATTCAAGAAGCTTTGATTCACAGCCACTGATTTAGCTTTTATGTCGCTAATAAAATTAGAAACACCTCCTATCTAAAGCGTGATAACCTGGCAGATCATTTTTTACTGCCTACTAATTGATGGAAGACTATATGACATAATGTAATCTTCAAGCACATCAATTATTCTGTCACACAAAATTTCATACAATAAAGAATCATCTTAGTATGTGCTACTCTTCTCCATCAAAGATACACAAAACACAACTGCTTTTTCCAACATCTGAAAAGTTCAAAAGGTACAAAATATGAATTGTCAAATATAATGCAGAGGAATGCTAGGCAGAACTGGTATTTCTATTACTTTCATTCTTAAGCCACAGAGCTAAATTATAATTCCATTTGTTTGTTTGTTCTTTTTTTTTCTATGCATGAATGGTTGTAGGATGTTGTTGGATTGTTGACCATATGACTTCAAATGCTCTCTTCTGCATATACCAGCATTGCAGAAGCAAAACTCGATCCCTTTGCCTTGTGCCTTAGGGAAATTCATGCAGTAGATTCATGTAAGCAGTGCTAGTTGTTTACAAAATAAATTCAAAACTGCTCCTCTCACCTGAAAACCATACTTTGGGAGCAAGTTCTTAGAACAACAGACTTTGAGGCTATTAACATTTCCTTCATCTTCAACCAGAGTTCCTATTATTGGCCACTGGCCTCTGTCACCCTTCTTGAACACATTTGAGATTCTCTCTTCTTTGTGGCAGTCCCCAGGATTATGCAGTTTCTTGCCATCAAGAAAATGATAAACAGCCAAAACCTGCTAAAAGATCTGGTCCCAACTGGGGCAAAACAAGGAAGGGACCTCTGATGATGTAAAAATTGCAAGTTTCCCAACCTCTTGACATCAATCAAGAAATCACTCAATTTCTTCAGGGTTCAAAGGAACACTTGCTTTCTACTTGACACTGACAACATTTCTACTTACAAAGGAACTGGTATCCTATCTTTTAAGCTTTTTCCAAGAAGTTAACCATAGTTACCAAACTTGGTTAAATAGTAAGTAACTGTACCCTCTCTGGATCTGTGATTATTCTTCATAAACTAGAGATGCACCTGAGGTCTTTCTACATAGAATCCCCCCTACCAGAATATACAAAGCATCTGATGAGACCTATTTGCTTCCAATATTATTACCTGGCCCTCTGCTCACAGAGATATGTCCATTTGGTAGAACAATTCTTTCTTCAGTTCATTTATATACACTAAACACTCTTCCAGATAATTAGCTAGCTTAGCATCCATACATATGTATCACAGATACCACAGTGAAGAACTTGTTATTTACATGTAACTCAGGCTACTTGAATGGTCACACAATTCCCCTTCCTATTCATACCTGGTGCTAGGTGACCCCAGTGTTTTCAAGAACTGCTTGGTGGTGTCAGGAACTGAAGGGATTTAATGGAAATTGTGCCTAGTTGTGTACACTGCACAGTCTTGCTCCCACCAACTTGTCATTTCAAGAGGATTCCAAATAGACACTGTGCAGGCATGTAGCTGATATGTGTGAATTCACAGATGAAATAATATGATATACATACTGAAACTGTGAGTATGTATATCACATGTGACTCAGCAGGGGTAATTTTTCAGACTCTGATCTTGATTTCCAATCTGGAATCATTTGTCTGATGTAATGACAGGGTAAAGATAAATTATTGTCACCATTAATTTGTGCTAGGAATTTGACGTATCGAATACAAATTGGAATGCAATTGCCATCCAATTAACAGTGCAATTATTAAGATAACCTTAAAGTAGCATAACATTATGCTATAAACTTCCTATCTACTTTTAGAACTAAAGAGCTGAGGCTTATTTATGTATTATTTCTGCAGAATTGTCTATATAGGTCTGTAGCTTGAATCATGTCAACTGGATTTCTATTTTCTCAGTGGAAACGTTTCGCTCCTTATCCAAGGAGCTTCGCTCTTATCCAAGGAGCGAAACGTTTCCACTGAGAAAATAGAAATCCAGTTGACATGATTCAAGCTACAGACAATTCCACCTGGATGACTGAGAACCTTCATAGACATGTCTATATAGGTGTCATAGGTTCTTACCTCACCTTAACCGATCCTTACTTCAAGGCTGGTGAGTTTTAAAAAATAGAAACATGCAAGCAACACCATGACAAGAGGAGATTATAGGAGGTGGGGATCAGACGTTGCAGTGCTGATTCTGCCAAATTTAAGTGTAGATGTGGATTGAGGAAATCCTAATAGAGACCTCAGAAAATCATCTGTGATTTTCATAAAGGCAGTTTTAATGAGTTACAGAGGAGAGGCACCATATTAGAGATGTCAGATGAGGTGTTTGAAAAGAATAAATCAAGACACAAGGGATTTAATCAGCATGGTCCAGAAGCTGGTAGAAAAGGGAAAGAAAAGCAGGGGAGATGGCAATTAGGCAATGGGAGGGATAATCAAATGCTTTGATTGTGTTTTATCTTAGGCAGTCAGGGAGATCCTGCAGTTTATTCATTTTTTTTCCATTCTTAAAACACAAAGGGGAGTAGAAGTGGAAGCAAAGGAGTAAATGACCTATAATCCTTCATCACTTTGTTCTAACACCTAACCGTTTTAAGTGAAATCACAAATTGTTTTAAATGAAAGGCAAACTGAGTTTTTAAGAAGTTGTATTAGATTTATTATTATTATTATTATTATTATTATTATTATTATTATTTGGATTTAACCCCGCCCATCTCCACCATGGTAGACTCTGGGCGATTTGCCATTGAGTTTACTACATTTCAGCATGGATTCCATGCAGATGCGCAAAAGCTGTCCCTGAGACTCCTGTGTGATATTTCCATCAATCTTAGAGACAGTTTAAATTGCAGATCTATTATTTTCACTAGATAGATAATAATCCGCATTCATGATGGATGATCCTTCACAATAGACATGGTGGTTTCCTTTTTTTTCCTTTCTTTTTTTATGAATTCATGGAAAAGATGTCACCTTTTTCCTAATTTTGAGCTTTATTTAAATTCTTCATTGAGGTGACTATAGTTTTCATACAGCAAGCTGCATATTTGAAAGTATGCACACACAGAGAAGAAAACCTTGATGGAATAAAAGTGTTTCCTCTTTCTTTGATAGGAAGGCTATCCTGTGCTATGATAAGAGTATTTCAGCTAGCCCTCTTAAGAACCTGCCAGCCAAGTTTTCTTTCAGTTCTACACAAGGGGATTTGGAGAACTGATAACTTTTCTGATGAATATGAGAATTTTAAAAGTATTATAATTATTTTTGCTTGCTCTTTAGACCGTTGAAAACTGTGTGTGCATTTTAAGGAACCTCTCATACAGACTCGCTGCAGAAACATCTCAGGGACAGCAAATGGGGACCGATGAACTTGATGGTTTACTTTGTGGTGATGCCAATGGAAAAGATGCAGAAAGTTCAGGATGCTGGGGCAAGAAAAAGAAGAAAAAGAAATCTCAAGATCAGGTATGTGCAGCTAGCTTTAATTTATTTAATTATTTGATTTGGTGCCACCCAACCACAGAATGATTTTGGATAGCTGACAATAACAATAGTAGTAATAGCAGTTTAAGCTGTCTCCCACAACCAAATAGTGCAGAGTCACTAACAGAGTCAAATATTTTTTTTGCCTGCTACTAAGAAACAAAAGTTATATAAAATACATTAAAACAAAGTTTACAACTGAATAAATTTTAACTGTTAAAATAAGTGAAACCTAGAGAGTGTAACTTCAGTTGACCATCCTAATAGTAACATTAGGGGTTCTTTTTACTTATTAACTGTTTTAATCCAGCTGTGATTAACATGGCTATCCATGCAGAGTTAAATTATTTATTATTGTTTATTTTCTGTGATTAAATACAATATATTTATAAAGTATCTTGATGGCTTGAAGGAATAGTTAAAATACTGTGGATTTAAGGACTGTTTTATCACATCCCTTATCCTGGTATGGTCACTCTCATGGCAAAAAGCCAGTTTGGTCTAGTGGTTAAGGTGCTGGGCTAGAAACCAGGAGACTGTGAGTTCTAGTCCCACCTTAGGCATGAAAGCCAGCTGGGTGACCTTGGGCCAGTTGCGCTTTCTCAGCCCAACTCACCTCACAGGGTTGTTGTGGGGAAAATAGGAGGAGGAAGGAGTATTAGGTATGTTCACCGCCTTGAATTATTTATATAATAATAAAGGTGGTATAGAAAATAATTTTTTTTAAAAAAAAAAAAAGACAAGCCACAAAATGAGGCAATGCCTTTTAGGTTGCAAAATTTTAGGGGATATTTTTTCTGAGTTGGCTTAAAATGACACAGATCATGCATATTCAGCTATATGCAGGCTATATTTTCTTTTAACACATTTTTTGGTGTTATATTTCTCTACTGCCTTTTGATATAATGAACTTTTTCTGTCTCATAAAAAACGTTGTTTGATTATTATTGATTGTAGGGAATGTCTTTGTGCTGATTTATAAAATAAAGCCTTTGAATGTGTTTTCTTCAACTATATTCTCTTGACTAAATCCAGGGGGGTCATTCTTAAATCTGCCCATCAGAAATTATATCCCAGATACTGTTCACACAATTAGTTAATACCACCCCTAACTTTATCAGTAGTCACTGAGTCATATTAGGCTTATAGCTACACTTTTGATTCGCTTCTTGCAATACAGGAGAAGGACATCTGTTATTCTCAAATGAGTCAATAATACACCTAGATGATATATTCTCACATGAAATTAAATTCTTTGCAGTGGGAGATGTACAGAACTGAAGTCTTATTTAATGTTCTCTTTATATTAAAATGCTAAGGCTTCCATTTTATTAAATTATGAAATAATTGTTGACGGCAAATGACAATATGCACTATATGGTTTATGAAAAACTGTACTATGGCTGTTGTGGGTCTTCCGGGCTGTGTGGCCGTGTTCTGGAAGTTGTGGTTCCTAACGTTTCGCCAGCATCTGTGGCCGGCATCTTCAGAGGGCAGGAGCACAGAAGCGATCTCTCTGTGCCCAGGTCTTCAACAATACAAAAACTGTACTCTTCATATCCTGTATCAGAAGACACTTCGGGTATCTTGGTAAACACTCAGGGGCGCTCCTGATCTTTGCAGGATAGTTTTTAAAAGATTAGAGGCTCAAATATGTTGCATAGCCTGTATTAAAACAACTGATGCAAACAACTTTGCTTGACCCATAAATTGAGAGTCACTTGTAACACCTCCTAAAGAAATATTACAGCATGTGACATTGATTCATCTGGAAAAATGTTTAGGACTAATGTGTTTGTTTGTATGTATGTATGTATGTATGTATGTATAAATGTATGTATGTTTGTATGTATGTATGTATGTATAAAGTAATAAATATAAAGTTAGAAAAAATAATTATTACATCAAATTTGGATATTATCAAAGTTCTGTAATGACATTTTATACCAAATGTTCTTTAATGCTCAAGTTTGGGACTAAAGGTTTTCTGGCATGCTTTATAGCAAAGCTGGAGAAAAAGTTGAGGCCATGAAATGGCCTTTATCCCTACCCCACTACCAAAGCAAGACCATCATTTCTGAAATAAGTGTTTTCCTGCTAGAGGATTGGACACACTAACACATCAAGTTGCTTTATTAGTTGTCTATCAAGTCTGAAAATGTGTTGTGTTTCTGATGTCATACATATCATGTATACGTTTTCTTTCTTGAATTCAGAGTGTCTTGGAATATACACAGGCAAATTTGAGATTGCTAGGTAATAGAGAAGCTAGAAAATATTATACCTGCATGATCAACTGATCCAAAGTTTTTGTTTCTATAGTATCTTGTTAACCACAACTCGTGAACTTAAAGCTACAATCTAGTTTAATTTTACTGTAATGAGTTTGCTGTAAAGAGATGGTGGATTCCCTTTAGATTTATTTAAGGATAAGGATGGATTATGGGCAGGAAAATTATATGTAGGCTTATGATATCTATAACAAATTTCCCTATGAGAAAGTACCAATAGAGGAGAATATCTGAAGCTCAGACTTGAATTGTGGAGTTCCTGGTGCTCTGTGAGCTTGGTTGTTTTCTTGCAGACATTTCATTACCCGACTAGGTAACTTCATCATGATGTTACCTAGTTGGGTAATGAAACGTCTGCAAGAAAACAACCAAGCTCACAGAGCACCAAGAACTGCACTGTTATGAGAAAGTGTCAGTCAGTGCACTTAAGGACAAGGAAAAATGGTGAAAGGTACTATATACAGTATGTTTAGTTATAAATTACATTAAATAATATCAAATGATTTCTACATTGATGGTAGAAATTCTGTTGCAGATTATCTAGCCCTCTAAAGCTTATATTGTAATAAATCTTAGTCCTGAAGGTGCTGTAAGATAGTTTGATTATATGATTTGTCTTTTCAGTATTTTATGTATCTTGGAGATTGCCTTCTAAATTTGATTTTGTAGCTGTGTGATTTTACTCATTTCTTGGAATTAAGCCCCCATGAATTCATTTGGTCTAAATCCAGGTAAACCATTTTAAGATTACAGCCTGTGACTGCCCAATTTTCTGATCCTTTTATTGGATACCTTAAAATTTCTGTAAGGTTTGCTGATTATATTCAGATACAACTTTTTCAAGTTCTATAATTATTCTTTATCAGAATAGAATGAAGACCTTGCCTTAGCTTTCCTTGTCCATCAAAGTGATGGGTTTAATATCATTTTCTTAAAATAAGTTGTGCAGAGAACTGTGCATGTAATTTCACATTTTTGTTCATTGGACTGTTATACAGCATGAAGATAAATTATTCCAGCTTCAGACTTCAGATTAGTATAGCGATATAAACTCAAAGATCTCTTAGATTGATGGTTGATATTTCTAATAATGTAACTTAGTGTTCTGAGTTATTTTAACCATGATAATATTTTTCAATTTATTCTCCAAACCTCATGTATGACTTTAATCCAGAAGGCAATGTTGAATCAGGAAGTATTATGTGCAGAAACTGTGTCTATGACTCCCATAATCTTTTGATTTGATTCCTGCTAGCATCTGAATTACTGGATTAATTAGAGTGTAACAAATTTTACAGAACTATTTAAAGATGTTTATTCAAAGTCCATTTCATATTGTAACTCTAATGGCCAATTAATGCATCATTTTTAATACTCTCAGAGAAGTGCAGTTGTCTGACAGATCAAAAATATATCAAAAATAATTTGAGGGGGGAAAGTGCAGTTTTACATAAAATGTATATAGGTTAATCTATATGTATGGCTGCATATTTGAAAATAAATTACTATGACATAAATAAAAATATATACCACCATATATTGAGTATGGTTAGTCGAGCTGTGTGCCTACTCGGGATAGTCTGCTATTTAAGTGTTCCTTTGTTGCTTTCAATTGGTTCTTTATCTTTAAACTGGTCTTAAAATGAATTGCTCTTCATACCGAAAAATATCCTTTGTAAAATAGGAGATATCGCTACCCTAGTTGCAGGGTGTTAGGGAGCCAGTTTGGTGTAGTGGTTAAGGCATCAGGCTAGAAACTGGGAGACTGTGAGTTCTAGTCCCGCCTTAGGCACAAATCCAGTTGGGTGACTTTGGGCCAGTCACTCTCAGCCCTAGGAAGCTGGCAAGCCACTTCCACAATTTTGCCAAGAAAACTGCAGGGACTTGTCCAGACCAGGGGTCAAGACTGACTCAAAGGCACGAAAAAAGGAAAAAGTTGCAGTGTATTAAATGAGGATTGATGATTATGTGCCATCAAGTCATTTTTGACTCCTAGCAACCACATAGATAGATTTTCTCCATGACGATCTATCCCTAACCTGTTCTTTCAGGACTCCCAATGGTGCACTCATGGATATTTTGTATCCATGTGGTTTTCATGGTAAAAATACAGGAGTGGTTTACCATTGCCTTCTCCTGCACAGTATGAATTGTTGCCTTGCCATTGTCACTAAAGTGATCATCTGCCTGCAGCATCTTCCTATATCGCTGCTGCCCATATACAGTAGGTGCCTGCTTGCTTTAGCTGGGCGGCTGCGATGACCTTCAAGCCTTGTGTGACCCTGCTGGGAAAATAGACTCTTGGCATACACTCCCAACATTCTTTGCTCATCAAAGAGGGCTTTCCTACCCTCTCCTTCCCTCCACTCTTAAATATATCTGCCCTTAAGTGTATTCTCAAAAATAAACCTATGTAGAAAAGTATAGGATCGGGTATATAACATAGCAACAACATGAGATTTGGTGATTGCATGAAGCCTCTTTATACATATGGAAATGCCTTTTTGCCTTTGCAAAGAACTTCATTAAATCACTTTTGCAGGATTATGTTAACAGAGTCAAAATGGCTGTGTGCCAGGATACTCCTAATAAGCTCTGTCAAAGGTGATAAATCATATAATCTAATTTTGGGGAGGGGGAAAATTGGAACCAGTCACATTAAACCTACGCCTGATAGGGCACTTAACCACATGAAGTTTGACATTAATAAGTGTCTAATTAACAAAGGAGATAGCTTTTTTCCCTCTCTCTCTCTCCGCCCCCCCCCCCACACACATACATATTCAGACAACCCATTGCTGTGCGTTAGGATCCCGCTACTGGAAGCATTAACTAATTTTTAATAGAGGCCATTTCTTTTCAGAATATTTCTAAACCAGAGCTTTCCAAACTCTGTGTCGGGACACGTTAGTGTGTCAGCTGCAGTGTCTGGGTGTGTCGCAGCTGCTGCTGCCTCCGAGCCCTGCCAGGATTCCAGGCAGGTCCTAGTGCCTGCCTTGTGCCTGGCTGCCTCCAAACCTGCTGTGATTCCACGCAGGTCCTAGTGCCTGCCTTGTGCCCTGCTGTAAGAGTGTGTCGCGAAATGATGCATGTCTAAAAAGTGTGTCACCAACATGAAAAGTTTGAAAGCTCTGTTCTAAACATTTGAGAAAGTTTAAAATTTGTAGAGTAGTTGCAATTTTATATCTAAAAGAAATAAAATATTTCTCATTCATTTTGCAAAAAAACCTCTGTCTTCAATCTTATAAATCAGAATCACAGATACAGGAAATGTATCCGAACATCGTACTTCTGCATCCGTCAGTGAGCTCACACAATCTTTCTATATAAGAAAGGTTTTCTTAGTATAGTATAGTGTTCTTAAGATGCTTTTTTTGTACAGGAACATTCCATTCTGTTTATAGATTGATTTATGTAATAAACTCCTGCATTTGAGAAATAAGCTAAAATGACATTTTAGTATTTAGATTGTTATTATTTTTTTAGATTATTCTGGGCAGAGCAGAGAAGATTCAGGAAGCTCCCCATTGTAAAATCATAGAGATGGAAGAGGCTGTTCAAGCATTAAGTCCCATTCCCTGTACCAGAGCTTTCCAAACTGTGTGTCGCGACACAAAAGTGTGTCGCCACACACAGCGTGGTGTGTCGCCACACCACCCGGAAGCAGTGGCGCGCGCGTGCACGGTGGCTGCCATGCACGCGCGCGCCGCCGCGCACCCCCGCGCCGCCGCCGTGCGCGCCGCCGCACTCCCCTGCGCGCCGTCGCCGTGCGCGCGCATGTCGCTGCCGCCGGTTGTGTCGCCAGCGGCGGCACTTTGGAAAGCCCTGCCCTGTACAGTGCACAAATGCAATGTAAAGTATCCACCTATCTGAATGCATCTAATAAAGGGTAGACCATTGTCTTCCTAGATCAGAGCTTTCAAAACACAGTCTGGTGTGTCGCCACACAACCCGGATCATCATCAGCGCTTCCGGGTTTTCCCGCGGCAACACACCAACGGCGGCGCGCAAAAACCTGAAAGCGGCAGCAGCGCTTCCGGGTTTTTGCGCGCTGCCGCAACGGCGGCACTTCCGGGTTTTCCTGCGGCGACACACCAACGGCGGTTGGTGTGTCGCTGCGGGAAAACTTTGGAAAGCTCTGTCCTAGATAATTGGTCAAACTGTCAAACTGTTCTTGCTGCTGGAAACTCTTTTCTAAGGTTTCTTTCTTGAGAAAAAATTCAAACTAGTTCAGTTTTAAGAAAAATTTAGAATAGTAAAATGGTCTGAAGGTACACCATGAACCTCCAAAAATATGTTTTTATGAAAAAGAATTTGCCCCCTTTTAGATTTCTGGATTTTTGTATATCTTTGCACACAGAGTGTGACCAACGCTTCATATGCATCCTACTGATGTGTAAAGGAAGTCGGAAAAAATAACTGCAATGTTTAGTGCTTGTTTCATTCATTTTATGGTTATGCAACACGCAATGTGCCAGTGTGAAAATTTAATTGCTCCACTCATTCAATCAATTCAATTAAAGGGATAATAAGGCCTAGTTATTTCATTTAATAAGCAATATAAATCTCAAAAATGTTGGTTCCTGTTTCTTTCATTTTCTTGCATGTTCAAAAGCCTCTCTCGGTACTACAAAATAATGGTCTGTTCTGAACCCCTCATTACCTTCATTCTCTCAATCTCTCATAATAAATGTTTAAAAACTGTGTTTAGATTTATATTCATCCCTTAGCCATTTGTACATACAAGCAAATTTATGCTTAAAACCTGAATTCAAAACATCAGGCTTTACTCTAGGCAGAGACTCACTAAACAGGCACCATTCTCATTCATTTGTGGGTCTTTAAATGGTCCAATCACTTTTTTCTGCCACAGGACCTGGTGTTTGCCATCACTGAAAGAAGCACGCATTCTTCTTTGGATCAGAGAATTTTATGCCAGACTATCAGGCCATTTATCCATCTGAATAATGAGCTGAAACACAACTGTGTCATGCAGCAACGCAGTGATCCCAAGTGTACAAGTGAACCTACAGGAGAATGAATAAAGAGGAATATTCAATATTTTGGCCACATGATAGAAGAGAATCACAATGGGAATATTGTGGTAGAATGGAGTTCATGCTAGTAAAGGTTCAAAAATTACAAAGTTGAGTCATTTTGCCATGGCAGACTAGCCTATAATTTCACACACGTAGTGTGCGAAACATTGCTTACCAATTACTGGAAGTTATTATAGTTGAAGGTGGCACAATGAGGTACTGAATCTAAGAGAGCAATTGCTTTCTTACATTGGCACACTGCAGATTTAATTATTTTTTGTTTATAAAATAAATGAAACTAACAGCTCACTTTGGTCTTATATGGTTACTCAGACTCCCTTTATATATTGATAGGACCCACAGGAAACTCTGATAACATTCTGTGGCAAATATATGCAAAAATTAAGAAAATCCAAAAGGAAGCAAATACTTTTTCTCAGAATTGTATGTCATGGTCTTGAATATATATAACATTTATGTTCCAAAATCTTATGGATAATTCAGTGGACTTAATAGTGTTCGTGTGAAATAATTGTAATAGAAATGGCCTTTATAATCATATGATGAGTCTTTACCAGTGTTTCTGATTCTCTTCTGATTTTTCTTTAGATTTATTATCATCATTAATTTTTATTATAGATGTAAGCCAACTCAATGCAATATTTTTATTCTGGATGACCCTCCAGAAATCACTGTGACCTTCAGTTACTGTATATCTCTTGTCATGAGTCATAAGCTGTAGCAACACCATTTCAGTGGCAATACAAACTATGCCTGAGTGTGCAAGGTAGATAGGCTGTAAATCCTAATGCAAAAGAGGATAAAAATCCAAATTATTAATATTAGAATTCCCTCACTGACTGAGGTTCTCAGATGAGTAAGCAGTTTATATATTGAGAGAGAGAGAGAGAGAGAGATCTGCAAATAGGCTAGCAGTCTAGCCTATTTACAGATATTGTGGATGTGTTCATCTGCATGTAACTTTGAGCTCTGCATATTACTCTGATTTACTTTTTTGTTGTACAGAATAATGGATTTTGTATAATTCAGAAACAAATAGGTGGTCTTAGTAGCACCTATTTACTTAATATAGCATAAAATATATCTACTTTATATTTAGCAGCCTCTGCTTCTAGAGAGTTTTTAAAAGTTGATTTTCCCAACTTTCAGCAAAGTACTGTGTTATTACCAGTTTTACACTCTTTGGTCTATTTCAACATCTCCAAATATATATTTTCTGGGATGTTTTCCCTATCTCACTGATCTCATTGTGTTGTTTAGACCGTCATGACAATATAACATCTATCTGGGAAGAAATGTTAGATAAGTTAAGTTTATTTTGCATTCTCTCTGCATTTTAAGACAGATATCATATAGACCAGGGTTTCTCAACCAGCGTTCTAATGAACTTTACTTTCCTATTAAAAAAGGACCAAAGTACTAAAACAGTCTTTAAAAAACTACTGCAACAAAAAAAAAACCCAATGCGCTGTGTTCTTTGCAGTGTTTATATTATTACTGTGCATTTTAGATAAATTATTTCTCAAGAGCACCTTGGAACATGATGAAGATTTAGTTTATTTAATAGAACGGGGGGGGGGGGACAACAATCCATAATGGATAGGATGTCTGAATTCTATCAATACCAATTTGATGGAATTTATATATATAGTACAGTAGGGTTAACAGGGCTAAGATCCTGTGGGACTTCCAGATCCATATGGACAGGCAGGTACTGGCCAATCAACCGGACATTGTGGTAGTAGACAAGGACCAGAAGACAGTAGTGGTTATAGATGTAGCGGCACCAAGTGACAGCAATATCAGGAAGAAGGAATATGAGAAGCTGGAGAAGTGACCAGGGCCTGAAGGAGGAACTAGAGAGCATGTGGAAAGTGAAGGTGGTCCAGTGGTGGTAGGAGCACTCGGGGCTGTGATTCCTAAGCTGGGAGAGTGGCTCCAACAGATCACAGGAACAACATCAGAGCTCTCTGTCCAGAAGAGTGCAGTGCTCAGAACAGCTAAGATACTGTACAGAACCCTCAAACTCCCAGGCCTCTGGTAGAGGACCCGAGGTTGAGGAAGACGCATACCACCCATAGGGGTGAGAAGGGAATGAATACACACACACACACACACACACACACACACACTCTGTATGGTAGATCTCTTTTGTTTATCTCATACTGCTTATGGTAGCTACAGTGGTAGCTTTCCAATAGTTACAATTCCTGATCAAGATGGTTAATGATGAAAGATGCAGAGAGCAACATCAGAAGGACCTTGTTATTGTGAGTTCATAGCAGGGGCTTAAACTCTTTGACACCTTGTTGTATGATCTGTCTTCTTGGGGTATTTCTAACACCGTTTTGTGTTTAGAATATGGGTAACTAGCCCCAGTAGAAGCTCATATGATTGCTTTCTGCCTCATATTCTGGCTAAAACTGCTTTCCAATTATGGATCTTTAGCTTCCATGATTCTGCAAGATAGGTTTTCATCATCCTAAAAGAACAGGATTGAATGTAGACATTATGGCTTATCAGCTTAGTATTTGGCTTTACTCGGCCCTAACAGTATCAAAATGAAGCTAAAATGGGGTATTTCATTATTGATCTCCAAAAAGATTGGAATTTCCTTTTTAACAGTGGTGGCTTGTCTGGGAGGCTGCTCACACCAGCTAATTATTTATTCAACCTCTTGAGAGATTATTTGCTGGCCAGGTTTATTACCCTGCCTTCCATGCTCCCAGAAGGGAAATATAACAATCTTCCAATGCATGACTGCTTTACTGATACTCTTTAATAAATGGGACCTGGAGCATGCTCCTCCTGCCAGACCTGTTGGGATGGGTAAAGACAATTGGAGAAAGGTGGTCCCTCAAATCTCCTGACCCCATTGCCATGTAAGGCTTTATAGGTGCAACCCCATACAGACATAAGGGTGGAAAATCACTGGATCTAGCGGCCAGAGCCACTCTGCCTTGCTAGGGTTGAGCTGAAGCCTGTTCTTCCCCATCCAGACCCCCAGAACCTCCAGACACCAGGTGGGTGGACGGACAGACAGACAGATAATATAAAAAGATCTTAGCTCTGTTCTGCTGTAGATTCAAGATTAGGCTGACTTTCCTCTGAGTCCTGAGAACATCCCTATGTAACTTTTCTGAAAATATTCAGAAAAGATTTTGATAAGCCTGGAAAGCAGCATTACATGAGGTTTTGATGGGTGCAGAAGCTTCCTTTGCCCTTACTCCAGAGTCATGGTCCCTCATCATCACCAGGTTTATTGTGATTATTTGCAGATAGCTTGGTATTTAGACTGGATTTAGTTCTCTACCTCTTGTTATTTAAAACCAGTTTTAGTTTTATTTTAGATATGAGTTTGTGATGGCATCAATCTCACTTGGCATTAATTTCCAAACAGTTGAATTACATTGCCCCTAAAATTAAAGGCTGTCCATCACCATAAACTGAAATAACATGTAAGAGGTTATTTAATGGTCAAAACAAACATTTCTTTCCATTAGGTGTCCTTGAGTATGTATTAAATATGTAAGCAGTGTAAAAGTACATATTTATATTTAGATCAATGCTTTTCTCTTTTGTTCTGTCCTAACCGGTGACATTCATTTTTCTTTCTTCTTTTCAGTGGGATGGAGTTGGTCCTCTCCCTGACTGTGCAGAACCACCAAAAGGAATCCAGATGCTATGGCACCCATCCATAGTCAAACCCTACCTCACACTTCTCTCTGAGTGCTCAAATCCAGATACACTGGAAGGGGCAGCTGGTGCACTACAGAATTTGGCTGCAGGTAGCTGGAAGGTATGAAATCTGCCTTCACTCTGCACTTGGTCAGACTCTTAAATCAGCATAGATGTGTAAGTTGACTAATTAAAAACTAATTGGAACACCAGTTGGAACAATTGCTTTTCCTACTGTAAGATCAATAAGGAATTCTTGCTATTAATAAGACCGCAAACATATTAGTTATAGGATTGACTCTAGGATTTGCCTATCTGAACTCAATTTCTTTATATTGTTAATGATTCGTATTAATAATACACCAGCCAAATTCCCTCCTTTTACTCTGCTTGCTTGCTTGAGTTAAATAAAACCATTTCATTGTGGAGATACCCAGCTGTATTTAGCACCAACTAACATCCTTGCTGACAGCTTTAGAAAATGATCAAGGATAAATGAGAAAACAGAGTGTAGGTTCCTTATCTGAGATTGAGAAACAACCTTAAGCTGCTCCGTTGACTAAATGTAGACAGGGATTGATTCTGCAGGAAATCCTTCCTTAAAACTTAATTAGTTCCACTTCAAGATGTATGGGCTCAGGTAGTAGGACTGTGATGTGATTTAATATATTTGTTTCCACACTATGCCAGAATGTTTTATTTATGCTATGAAGCTGTTAATTCAGTATACTAATCTATATGGACCAGGCAATAGAAAACATGATTTATCCTGCTAGAGCTTGCTAAAAATAGCCTATATGTCAAAAAGATGCATGGTTTGTCATGTCCAAGGTAAGCATGTTTGACCAAACAATCTTTCTTTGAAATGGGAGGTTGAGAAGCAAAATTGGTACAACTGAGCAGTGAATGAAATAATCTGCTTTCCCAGAAAATTCATATAGAATAAGCAGTGTCACCCTAAGCTTCTTCATTCTGCCTTGTCAATTTGCCTAAAATGTATTTGACCCTGGAGGATGCTGTATCCTGAAGGGGGGAAAATGCCTAATTATATATAGACTTTGCTAAAGCAATGTCATTTTAATCTGCCACTTGCCAATAGGGGGGCCTTTTTATGATGTAGAAAATATTTATTCAGAGCAATCCAATTGCAAATAAAGCTTTCTTCTTGTTGGCCAGAACATTCCTTCTAAATTAAATACCTCTTGGGGCAGCCAGCAAAAGTTTATGATATACAGTAACAGAATCATTAGGAAAGAGCTCAGGTCCTTTCAGATATGAATATATTCATATTCATTTCCCTCCCTCAAGAAATTATATCCCTATGTGATTTTTGTGTAAAAAACCTTGTCCTCTAGTTAGAAGCTGGTTAGTTTCCTGGCAACTAACTATGGGAGAACCAGATATTCTAACAGTGTGTTAACTGGAGAGTACAGTGCTCCCATGTTGTTTTTGAAAAGAAGGATGAGGAACCCCTTTCCCCCTCAGAAGTTGCCCAATTACATCCCTCCTGTTCCCCTCATGTCAACTATGTTGCCTAAGATTGCTAGGTTTTGAAGAACGGGGGAGAAATGATCAACTCGATCTAACAAATAATAATAACAGCAAAAGAAGCCAATTGCAGACTACCTGTCTACTCTTTCATCTACCTACTTCCATATAATGTGTCCCTGAGATTGTGCACAAGAATATATTTTAGGGAGGAAAGGGGAAGTATTGCTGCTCTCCACCAGTTTTCACTCTGTTACTCATCTGGCAAATCACTGCATTACATAGTGAGAGTAATCACATGTCTAGAACTCCCAAAGAGCAGAAACTATCTTGGGAAGGCAATGTATTTATTTACTTATATGGCATAATTTTTCAGCCTGCTTTCTAAAAGCAAGCTGTGGGTGATGAACTGTTGGTGGGGCAGTGATAAAGGACTTTGTAAAAAATATCTGGCAAGGGTCACGTGGTGGGAGGGGTCATTACATTACCCTTCTGAACATGCCGTTCAGCCCTTGCCACCCTGCCATTCTTGGTATACCACAGTTAGGGATTATATAGTACTTTCCTTCTGCTACCTGCCTCCTTGCTGGAAGAAGCAAATGCCTGGGCCAGGCTTCTTCCCCTTAACACTACTTGTGAAAGAGATGGGACTCTCATAGCTTGAGCACTTACTTGCCTGTAACCTGTGCATAATGCTGTTGGAAAGGAAAACAATCTATAATGTCAGCTCCCGGCCATAGCAGCTTTGAGGCATGCGGCCAGAGAGCAGCAGCCCTCTCTCCTTTTAAGGAGATGAAAACAAAAACATTTATGATTGAAACCTTAATTTTATTAAAAATAAGAGCAAGGGGGGGGAAATATTTTCTTTTACCCTGAGGTAGCCAGTGCCTAAACAATTGGGCAGCATAAGGGATTTGGAACTTCAAACATCCGTCTCCATAGACTGCTGTTGGAGAGACTGGACATGGACCAAGATGGGTTGGATCTGAGGTTCTTAGATAGAACAAAACATGTAAGAATGGAGTTCACACAAAGACAATAGACCTCTGATACAAAAATCCCTTGAAACCATTAGCAGACACATTCAAAATATCAAAACCCATGAAGCAAACTGAATAGCTTAAGGCAAGGAATCAATACAAATCCTCACCTGCAATATTTAACTGCCTCGGGGAGGAACCATTTCCCCAGCTTTTCCTAGCTTGTCCTGATCCCTATCAGGGTTTCCATACGGGAATTCCTTCTCAGCATTTCTCAGTGTGTTGGTGTATGTGTTCTTCCAAATCCCAAGAAAAATCAGGCAATAAAACATTACCCGGGATATGGCCAGAAAGTGCCCTCTACCATTCTGCTTGTAACTTTGGGAAGGTGTCAGTTTTCTTGTAGCTCCTTGTGAACATTGCTCCAAGGAGCACTCCATGCTTGGGACAGCCGGCACCCAAGCTGGCTTGAAAGGTGCCATTGTTGGATGCACCATACCCGGGAGTAACCAGTGCTGATTGAACAGGTTCTCAGCGCCCCTCCTCTTGACTTTCCTCTTCCTCTTCCTGGGAGGTATGGCCATGCAGGCAGTACAGGACTCCAGATTGGACTTGTGGATGAGTGAACACTTGATGATGCACATTGGCACTAACTGGATGGCTTTTGAGAATCTGTAGCTCCTTCTGGTTGCATGTTATAAAAAATACAGAATAACTTGTGATTTGGGGAATTTTCGGGAATTCCCAGGAATTCCAATTTCTCATTCCAAATCCTGAAGATTAATATCTGTCAGGAATTTGGAAATTGCTCCCATAGATGTCAACTTTATATCCAAATTTTAGGAGTTTTTCTTCTTGGCTCCTGTTGACTCCCTAGAGATTTCTGGGTTGCAGTTCAGTGCTTCTCTCACCTGCAGCCCAGAAATACTGCTTTTACCATAGGCGCCCAGCACTCTATCCACCTAGAGTCTCTTCCTGCTCTGTGCTCAAGCAGGCCTTATTCTCTGTTCCCTGAAGGTTGTCTTGGTCTGATTCAGTACCCTTCCTCAGCTCCAGTCACAGAGATTAGCTTTACTCTTACAATACTTCCTTCTTGCACAAGTGTTGCTTAGCTTTCTGCTTCTCCTGGAAACTAGTTCACCAAAACCATGTGGCTACGTCCAGCCCCCATTTTGTCCTCATCGTCCAGCACTCTTTCTCCTCCTCCTCCAGGTGTTCTTTTTCCTTGTTCCTCTCCCAGGTGATCTGCTTCTTTTCGTACAGTATCTCCCAGTTTTCTCCTTTTCCTTGGCCTTAATACAAAGGGGGGTTTGCCAGCAACAGTGGGGTTGAAGAAAGCTTCTGAGGCTAATCTGGGCAAGTTTCTTCCTCCCCCACTTTGAGGCTTGGTTTACAGTTAATATGAGCCCTCCTACCTGTCTGCTCAGGCAGGTAGAATACGTGCATTGGCTATTTGGTTGCAGGCTTGTCTGCCTGGCCTACATACCACCCAGGCTGCACAAGTCTGAGTGAATCTGGGGGAGGGAAGTCCTGCCACATCTTCCCAGAGTGAATGGTGGGTTTGGCCAGTTACTGAAGACTCTTTATCTCCTCCACTCAAAATTACTTCCATCTGAAACTCTGTTATTTAAAGAAAAGCATCATACTATACCTTTGTTTTCCATGTTGCCCTCTTAAATTGATTTAGTTTAATCTAATGGAAGAATAAAGTCTATGAAATTATTTTTCATAATAACAATGGTAAACTAAAGCATAGTAGTACTTTACATTTTCCTCCTTTAATTGCCATAAGAAATGGATGCAAAAGAAAAGTTTATTTACTGCAAAACCTCACTTTGAATTAAAATAGGCTTTTCCCAGAGGAACTTTTTCCCCTTTCATGCTGAGCAATTATTTGAATGCTGATGTCAATCTGATTTTTAGAGTAACTGGATGATTAAGTATGCTCCAATTTCAAAAGACACTGCCATCCCTCAAAAAAATTCTCTGTTTGCTATTTTTTTAAAAAAATCCTCTGGTAGGCTTATTGAGGCTTTTTGACTTATAGGATGTATATGCAGGACTGTTGCTTAATGATTTTAGGCAAATGAACAATAATGAAAATATTCAAGAATGAATTTATTTCTCAGTTCTTGAGGAAGAATGAAGAAGTAGTATCTCATACAATACAGTTGCAAGGAAGATAGCAGAGGATAATTGCTTGCAAACATATCCTTATTGACAGTACCCCAAGATTTCTTGCATGATTAATAAAGTGTCTGAGGTTCATGACTTGAAAGCATACATGAGATTATAGTTTCATTCACAGTGACAATTATGGGCTCCTCTCTATGGAGATTTCACAGAGAAAACAATATAAACAGGATTATTATTTGATACACTTTGACTAGATCCAACTAACTACCTATATATGCCTAAGCTAGTTTTTAGCTCCTGTCCTACATCCTACCTTAATTGTGCAGTAGCCCTATCTTTCAAAAGTGATTTATTATACAGAACATTGAAATGAGCATAAACTCAAAATGCATATAGGAGCACACAGTGACAGAATTAGAATTAGTTGTTTGTGTTTGGGAATCTTGGACTTCATGCTGTATTGCTGTGGAGTTTTTTGATGTGTGTGTGTGTGCGTATTCACACACACATAATTTTCATCTAACGTCACCTGAGTTGTAACTGCCTTTCAGAATGTGCTCATGATAATGCATTGGATTGGAGCATCTGGGAAAGGTTTTGAGTAGATGGAGTTCAAGAACGCAAAACATGTATTTGCTTGTTTCTGATCCACCCAACTATCAACATTGTCTGGAAAAAATGCACAGTTCATACATACTTTCTGCAGCTACAGTACCTACTTTCCCATACTATATTTCCCACCATATAGGCTTATGAGTGAAGTGGCTAACCACATTATCTGGTTCAGTTCCCAACTATACTGTCAGACAGAGCTGTTCTTTCAGTCTGTACCCACCTTCTGCAATATGGGGATAACAACAACTGTATCTATCTGTAATTCAAAATGAGATTGGAAGTCACTGGCTTATATAAAACGATGACTCTTTACTGCTTTTTTCCATCTCTAAATAACTTTTGTTTTAGCCTCCTCCTTCGGTTGATAGAACTTCTCTGCTTTGTCATGCTCATTTTTTTTTTTCCTGCAGTGGTCGGTATATATCCGTGCTGCAGTACGGAAAGAAAAAGGCCTGCCCATACTAGTAGAGCTTCTTCGAATAGACAATGATCGGGTGGTATGTGCGGTTGCAACAGCTTTACGGAATATGGCCTTAGATGTCCGAAATAAAGAACTAATAGGTAGGTGCTAACATGGTGCTTATTGCCTTCACCCCAGCTTTGCTACAGTGAAATATAAACATGTCATTCCTGTATAAAGTTTGGTGAGAAATTAAACATGTTTAGAAATGTTAAGATATTTTGGGAATGGGGTTCTCTTTTCTCAGTTAATCTTGAATAGTCTGAGTGGTTAAGGCTCCATGTATGTATTTTGTGTTGAGAGAGAGAGAGAGAAGCCCCTCTGACACTACTTACTATGTGCAAAACTGCATGTGCTTTTGAGTTTTGTTCAAGTGCTGTTGGTAAAAGCTGACAAAGGATAGGAAAGGTACAAACTGATGAAAAGTTTAAGTGGAACTGGAACTAAGACCCACTGGAGGATCGCATCAGCAGGAGTACTTGTTGAGTTTAATTATTTCCTCTAGCATCCTCCCATGACAAAGGGTTTCCCATCCCTCTAAAACAGTTTTCAGAGGGTCCAATGAGGTGAAAGTCATTTCCCCGTCTTCTGCTAATAGGAATGTCCTAGGAATGTAATTCTATTCAGCTGGAAGCAAACTCAGTGTGCTGCTGTATTGTAAAAATATCTACTTTTGTATTCCTTTGGGGTAATATCAACTTTTTATTTTTATCCATTAGAATTGTAAACCCAATGGTAGTGATTTACCATAAGCCCCCAGATTAGAAACTGGGAGACCATGAGTTCTAGTCCTGTCCTGGGCACAGAGCCAGCTGGGTGACTTTGGGCCAGTCACTCTGTCTCAGCCCTAGAAAGAAGGCAATGGCAAGGCACTTCTGAAAATCTTGTCAAGAAAACTGCAGGGACTTGTCCAGGCAGTTGCCAGGAGTCAAGACTGACTCAAAGACACTTACTTACTTACTTACTTAGCTATTGATGTGTAAATTTTTGACATTTTTCAATTCATGTGAAAATACATCTGACCAATAGTAATCTGAGTTAATGTAACATCTACATTTTCACCAAGTAATATAAAGGGTCTGCTTTGTTGTAACAATAGAAAGAATCCTTTCTGGGACAAAATACTCTCCTTTTAAAAAAGTATTCCTGTCACATCACAACTTGGCTTGAAAGATTAATGTCCAGCTGCCTAATCTTCCTGTTCCAAAGTTGTCAATCTATCATCTTCAGTCACTATTTACAATGATTTTAGAAGAGAAGAAAATTAAAGAATGACTAAGGGACCTCACAGAAGGCTTTTTATTTTTAAGTAGGATATTTAGGCAATAGTTAAGATTTCATTACTTGCAAGAAGATGGGAACTTTGAAATACACTTATAAATCATCTTTTTATTAGGTTTCAGGAACATAAAGTACCATAACGATAAAGACTCCCTCAAGCAAAGAAAAACCCTGTGCAGATCAACCACTGTGAATTCATCTCCAGTCTAACACTTTCTAACTGATGCGTTCATATATTGAGCCTTGATCTACAACAGAGGTAGACAGCCTCCTTGCACAAAGAGACTTAACACAGTTTTTTCCCTGATTTTTAGTGGGGGAAATCTGCACAATCATGCAGCTGGAAATCACAGTATGCCCCTAAATCTAAGAGGCATGATCTGGAGGTACTGCTTAAATGGGGCTGGGACAAAGCAACATGGAAACTGAAGCTTTGTTAAAAAAAGGTGTACTCAGGACCCAGAGCTCTGTTTCTGTGGCAGGGTGTAGACGATCAAAAGCAGTCCATCTATGCTTGATTTCAGATCCTGCAGCCACAACCAGTATGGCCAGTGGTAAGGGATTGGGGGAGTTACAGTTCAAGACATTTGGGGAATATTAGGTTGCCACCTCCTAACAAGGGCACTCTCTTGGTATTCTGTAATCATAGAATCATAGAGTTGGAAGGGAACTTGGAGGTCTTCTAGTCAATCATTTCAATTAATCATTTAGAATTGTAATTATTGGGAAATAATTTACCTTTTTTAAAGGTAAATGGAAAGGGAAAATATATTAAGGATTGGAACTTGGTTCAGTTTGGGGCCTGTTGCACTATAATTAGGCATTTCTTCTTGTTGTCTTTATTATTATAAAATCTGGATTAATCTCAGGTCATAAGAATCGATTATCTAGTTAATAGAGATAGTTAAACTGTGTCCAGATGCAAACCCTACTGCATCAATTTGCTCAATGGGTATCATACATTCTGATACTGAATTTCATATGTTAATTACTCAATAAGGTATGATTTCCTTTTCTTTGCTCAGGATTAGCTGGAGAGGGTGGTATATCTAACTTTGCGTGCCTTTAAATGTTAACAATTTCTGTCCTCTTCCTTTCAGTCTTCTGTTTTTACAAATGTAAAAGCCCAGAGACTTTAATCCTGTGTATAGAGGGGAAAAAGTCCAAGTCCTTGAATCATCTCTTTTTGTTCGTTATCCATTCAAGAATAGCTTATTGCATATTAATTTGGGGATAAAGTAATACACAACATCCTGGATATGCCTTGATCTTTCAGGCTTTTTCTCTTGCCCTAATACTTAACATTGATTTTGTCTTTTTCATACTGCAGTGAATTATCCACCAAATCTCAAATGCCATTTTCCTAAGTTTGAGAGATCATCCTGGATAATCACACCCTACTTAGTTTTTCACTGAATCTCAAATATTTGGGATATCATTTGCAAATGTGTCTGCCTGTGCTTGCTTGGATACTTTATTAAGTTTACTATTATTTTCCAATACAGATTCTTAAAGTATCCAATAGTAGGAGGAGAGCTCTGTTAGTCTATGGTGGAAAAAAGTCAGGAGGAGTCTGGTAGCGCCTTTCCTGACTAACACATTTTGTTAAAAGGCATTAGCTTTCATGAACTTAGTTTATGCCTTTTAATAAAATGTGTCAGTCAGGAAAGGTGCTACTCGACTCCTTCTGAATTGTAGAGTATCCCAGTGCTTCTCACACACTTTTCTGCTGTGAAAACTGTCTCATTTGTTCTATTTTCTAATAACCACTTATTATCTCTAACCCATGATATTAGGCCTCTCTCAAGAAACAATGAACACTAGAACTGGAAGCAGGCACAAGCAGGCATTCAAAGATGCAAATCTCTTTTTTTATATATATAAAATAAATTTTATTTACATTCAACACAGACATTTACATAACATATATCACATACCCACATTCCATCAAGTTGCATATATCCATAATTCAATCAATAATTCAATTCAATCAATAATTCAATCAATCAATTCTAATCCATACCTAATATCTATTTTTCCATTTTTATCTCATCCTTCTTTCCTTTTCCCTCTTTCTTTCCTCCCTCTCTGCTTACCATCTCCTACTTTCCTCCTAACCCACTAATTCTCTTCCTGATCTCTTTTTGTCTATTTCTGCTTCGTTAATTATTTTCCTTCCTTCTTATATTTTTATTATTATTCTCTTAAGTATTTTTCCCTCTTGATTTATACAACTTAACCGCACAATACAAACATATTGTGATGATCTCAACAACTATGTCCCAATAAACACTTCTCCATGCAGTTCAGTAAAATGCAGATAAAGCTTTATTCAGGATACATGTTAATTGAAGCACTCCTAGAGACTTGAATGCCAATTCCCGCCAAACTATTCCCTCTTAACTTTCCCCCTTGCGCGCCAATTCACCAGCCGATGATCTCATGAGGCAAACATTCCCATCTCCACTCTGCTGCAGGTGCGCGACCTTGGCCGAGCCATCTCCAGCCTCCACCACCAGACATAACACTCAACTGCCATCCTCCCTCCTAACTACTCTACAAACACTATACTAGGCCTAATCCCAATGGCAAGATTCATAGACATGAACCCTGACATGCCGACCCTCCAAAAGAAAGATTAATATGCCAAGCAAAAGAAAGGTTAACAAATACAAATAAACATAAAGACATATCGAGCAATTCCAAAAATCTTCAGGCTGCAAAACAATGGGAGGCATTACAATCTGAAAAACAAAAGCAAGGAAAATTAGACAATTAACCAGGTTTAGCAGGGAACTGATCATGAAATTTCTAAAGTAATCTTGGAGCAGACACATGAATTTTATCAACCCATTCCTCAAAACCCACAGGCAAATGTTTCCATTGAACCAAATATTGCAATTTGCCCCTATGCATTCTAGAGTCCAAAATGTTCAGAATTTCAAAATGTTCATTATCTCCCACCATGATGGGTGGGGGTGTAACTGGATCTGGATGCCACTGGGGAGCGTGTTTAACTGGTTTCAATAAACTAATGTGGAACACAGGATGTACTCTACGAAGGTTCTTTGGCAAGTCCAACTGAGCAGCCACAGGGTTGATCACTTTCACAATAGGAAAAGGTCCAATAAACTTAGAACCCAACTTTTTGGAAGGTTGAGTTGACTTCAGATGTTTCGTAGATAAATAAACCTTTTCCCCCACCACCAAAGGCCATTCTGGAGTTCGTTTACGATCTTCAAAAGTTTTGTAAGAGTCTTTAGCTTCCTGCAAAATTTTCAGCATCACAGGCCAATTTGATCGTATTTTTGTAATCCATTCATCTGCCAATACAGGATCAGAAGACTGAATCGTGGCAGGGTCAGGCAATTCTGGAATAGGAACAAAGTCTTGACCAGTGGCCACTTTAAATGGAGAAAATCCAGTGCTTTGATGAACAGCTTTATTATAGGCCACTTCAGCAAAGGGCAACAACTCCACCCAATTGTCTTGCTGATAACTGATATAACAACGTAAATACTGTTCTAACACGGAGTTAAGCCGTTCGCAAGCCCCATTCCCCTGGGGGTGGTACCCGCTAGTAAGCCCCTGCTCAGTTCCAATCAATTTTAAAAATGATTTCCAAAATTTGGCGGTAAACTGACTTCCGCGATCGCTGATAATCCGCAAGGGGGCGCCGTGAGCTCGGTAGATATGTACAATGAATAACTTTGCCAGTTGACCAGCAGATGGCAACTCTTTACAAGGAATAAAATGGGCTTGTTTGGAAAACAGATCAGTCACTACCCATATTACAGTGTTGCCTTTACTTTCAGGTAAGTCCACAATAAAATCCATTGAAATTTGCTTCCATGGGCTTGTCGGCTCAGCCACTGTTTGCAAGAGTCCCACAGGCTTTCCTGGTGCCTTTTTCATTGACGTACAGACATGACATGATAATACATACTGTTTCACATCTTTCCTTAACGTTGGCCACCAAAATTGCCTCCTGACCAAATGTAAAGTTTTTACAAACCCAAAATGTCCAGCAACTTTACTATCATTGCAACGTTGTGAAATAGCTTTTCTCACAGTTTCAGGAACATAAAGTCTGTCTCCACTCCACCACACCCCATTAGTTTCTGTTAAAGTTTGTTTATGGGCTTTCCACCAATCATCATTCACCATAGCTTCCCGAAGCTCTTTCTCTAAGGAAGGTTCACATGGGGTTTGATGTTGTTTGGCTTGGCGTTGAGTAAGAGCAACTTTCCCTTCCATTTGTACAGGTAAAGGTGAAGGTGCTAAATCAGAACCAGGCTCCTCCTGGTTTGGTAATCCCAATTGCTGTGGAGACATCACTGTAGATACCACTTGTTCCATTTGAGTGTCATGTTGCGGTAATCTAGATAGGGCATCTGCTAGAAAGTTTTTCCCTGCTGGTAAATACTTCAACGTGAAATTAAACCTACTGAAAAATTCGGCCCAACGGATTTGTTTAGGATTTAATTTCCGAGGCGTTTTAAGGGCTTCCAAGTTTTTATGGTCAGTAAAGACTTCAAATGGATGTGGAGAACCCTCCAGCAGATGTCGCCAGGTAGCTAAAGCATGCCGTACAGCAAAAGCTTCTTTCTCCCAAACCAGCCAACGTTGTTCTGCTTCAGTAAACTTACGAGAAATATATGCACAGGGTCTTAATTGATTATTATTGTCTTTTTGCAATAATACATATCCAATTGCTGAGTTGGACGCATCTGTCTGTATAACGAATGGGACTTCTGGATCAGGATGTTTTAAGATAGGTTCTGCAGTGAACAGCTGCTTCAATTGCTCAAAAGCCGTTTGGCAAGCTGGCGTCCATTTTAACTTCGTCTGAGGCTTATTTGCTAATACGCCATCAGCCGATTTCTTTGTTTTTAGCATATCTGTTAGCGGTAACGCTATTTTGGCGAAAGAAGGAATGAATTGGCGGTAGAAATTTGAGAATCCCAAGAAAGCTTGTAATTGCTTTTTTGTTCTGGGTGTTTCCCATGCCAAAACATCTTTAACTTTGGCGGGATCCATTTCTATGCCTTGATGCGATATTCTGTAACCCAGAAAGTCTAGTTTCTCTTTATGAAATTCACATTTGGACAGCTTAACATAAAGCTTGTTTTCTAAGAGCTTAGTACTGATTTCACTAATTTCACATGTTGTTCCATGGTGTCTGTATAGATCAATATATCATCTAAATATACCAATACTCCTTGATATAAAAATTCATGCAGAACCTCATTAATTAAGCTCATGAAGACTCCAGCCCCCCCCCCCTTAATCCGAACGGCATGACTTTATATTGGAAACAACCTAGCTGGCAATTAAAAGCAGTTTTCCACTCATCTCCTTCCTTTATGCGCACTCTAAAATACGCTTCTCTCAAATCCAGCTTAGTGAAAATTTTCCCTTTCGTCAGCTGAGCAAGCATATCTTTCATTAAAGGCAGTGGGTACTGATTGGAAATACAAATAGCATTCAACCCCCGATAGTCAGTGCACAGTCTTAAAGAACCATCTTTCTTTTTCCGAAATAACATGGGAGCGGCCATGGGAGACGTGGATGGTTCAATAAATCCCTGCTTCAAATTTTTATCTATAAAGTTCCTCAGCTCTTGTAATTCCTTATGAGTCATCGAATACAGCTTAGGTTTAGGCAATACTGCCCCAGGTTCCAGTTGCAAAGAACAGTCTGTTTTCCGATGAGGGGGCATCTGGTCTGACTCAGTTTCTACAAAGATTTCCCCCTCCTCCTCGTACGTTGGAGGCACCACAGCTGCTTGAGCTAATTCCCTTAACGAGGCTGTTAGTTCAACACACAATCCCGCAGACTCCCGTTCCACTCCCAAATACGAACCGTCTGCAAATTCCATTTCTCCAGAGACCTAGTCGATCTGAGGGTTTTGCTCCCGCAACCATTTAAGTCCCAACACTATGGGCTGACTGGATATGGGAGCCACAATAAACCGAATAGTCTCTTGATGTGTCCCAATAGTCATTTTCAAGGCTTCTGTGTAATATTCTACTGGACCCCCTTTCATATCTGACCCATCCAACTGACAAAATATGATGGGAACTTTTAATTTGTGCAACTTAAGTCTCAGTCCTGTAACAATAGCAGGATGCATCAAACATCTTGAGCACCCCGAGTCCAGCATAGCCATCAGATTATTCTGATCCCTCCCATCTAAAGTCTCAAGCTTTATTTTAACTTGCATAGTAGGACAATCTCCACTCACCAACGAATCTGGGCGCCGATGATCTGTGAATGCCTGGCCACCGGCACATCTTAGACCAGGCGTCGCTCGTTTCCCGACAGCAGGAATTCTTCATCGGAGGAGTCATTCTCTCCCCCAACTAATTCCAGCATCTTGCTTTCATCCAAAGCATGGGCTGTTCCCTTACGTAGCAGCAGCTTAGATGGCTTGGAAGGTTGGCTTTCCGGCTTTTTCTTCACAGCAGGGGTTGTTTGGGGGCAGTTGCTAATACGATGCCCCTCTTTGCCGCATTTAAAGCACAAGCCACTTTTGGCTCTGTGTTCTTTTTCCTCCTCCCAAGCATTTGACCTGAACTGTTTCTTTGCCTGGGTCTGTCCCAGCGTTCTTTTTCCGGAGCTCTGCAACTTCTTATACGATCTCAGTCTTAATTGGGTACTCTCTGCTTTGCCTGCTAATTGGACCCATTCTTCTAGGGTGTCTGGGTCCCCTCTTCCTGCTGCCATTTCCAGAATCTCAGGTTTCAATCCCATCTAGAAATATTCTACCTGAAAAGATTCAGGGCAGCCAGGGACCATGCTTATAAGTTTTTTAAACTCCATAGCATATTCTGCGACAGTCCGGTTTCCCTGACTTAATTGTTGCAATTGCACTCTAGCTGACATCTTAGATAGCGTGTCTTCAAATCTCCTCAATGCTAACATAAAGTTGTTAAAAGTTAATAGTTCAGGAGCATTTGAGTCATGCAACGCCACCAGCCATAAAGCAGCCTCTCCTTCTAGGAAACTTGAGACATACCTTACTTTGGCCTCTTCATTTAGGAAAGAGCTCTCAAACTCCTCCATAAAACCCCTGACATGGGTCATAAAGCAAGCCAACTTCCCGGGATCGCCGTCAAACTGCATTTTCAGTTTGTTTACTGCAAACACCCTGGCTTGGCCCCTTTGTAATCCACTTATGGGAGGTTGTGTCACCTCCAGCTAGACGTGCCACTCTCTGCTGCCGTGGTCCTCAAAGTAGCCTTTAGGTCTGCCGCTGGCCCCCCTTCCTGCTTTGGAGCCAGGACCAGTTGCTGCACTGATTGAGTGAGAGTTTGTAAAGGTAAAGGTACCCCCCGCACATTTGTGCAGTCGTGTCCGACTCTAGGGGCCGGTGCTCATCTCCGTTTGTTAGCCAAAGAGCCAGCGTTGTCCGAAGACGCTTCCACGGTCATGTGGCCGCATGACACGCGCGGAACGCTGTTACCTACCCACCGAAGTGGTACCTATTAATCTACTTGCATTTGCATGCTTTCGAATTGCTAGGTTGGCAAGAGCTGGAGCTAGTGCAGGAGCTCACTCCGCACGCAGGGCTAGGGGTTCGAACCTCTGAACTTGCAATCTTCCGATCAACAAGCCTGGCGTCTTACCCGCTGAGCCACTAATGGTCTCCAGTTCAAAATCGATACGGGCAGTCTTCGCTTCCAGTGAAGCCATCCTTTGGGACTGGGTAACTCTGGTTTTAGCAGTTCGTTTCCCCATCCCTGCCTGGAGGCCACCTCCAATTCCCACGGACCATTCCGCACCCGTTTTGGGAGTACGTACCATAGGAAGTTCGGTAGCCTCTATTCCACTCCGCCTGGACCCCTTTTTAGAGGTTTTCTTCTTGCCAATTTCCGGCTCAAAAGCCACGACTTTTCCTTCTTTGTAAACTGCTTCCAGACCTGTAGAAGTGCCTGGCTGCTCTTCTTCCCCCGCCTGGAAACATTCCATAGATTCCTCCATTCTGGGATTTGCTTGGACGAGTCGATTCTCACTCAGGAGGCACTAATTGGGGTTAGCAATTGTAACCTCAGGATAAACCGACTGGATTGTGGATTCAAGTCTTTCTGTGATGATCTCAACAACAATGTCCCAATAAACACTTCTCCATGCAGTTCAGTAAAATGCAGATAAAGCTTTATTCAGGATACATGTTAATTGAAGCACTCCTAGAGACTTGAATGCCAATTCCCGCCAAACTATTCCCTCTTAACTTTCCCCCTTGCGCGCCAATTCACCAGCCGATGATCTCATGAGGCAAACGTTCCCATCTCCACTCTGCTGCAGGTGCGTGACCTTGGCCGAGCCGTCTCCAGCCTCCACCACCAGACATAACACTCAACCGCCATCCTCCCTCCTAACTACTCTACAAACACTATACTAGGCCTAATCCCAATGGCAGGATTCATAGACATAAACCCTGACACATATACATCTTTAAAATTACTTCCGGCTTTCTTAACTTAGAACTTAAATGTAACTGTTTAGTATACATTTTCTCTCTTACTTCTTCTAAATTGTTATTATTTCCCCCCCCCCTTACTATATCTATTAATCTGTTTGTATTTTTTTTAGTCTCTATTTTATATCATATTCTTTTTTAATATATTCTGTAAAGGGGTCCCATATTTCCTTATACTTCCCTGTTTCTTTCCCTTTTATTAAATTAGTCAATTTGTCAGCTTGCATCAATTCCATTATTTTTATAATCCATTCTTCT
Source organism: Charina bottae (assembly GCA_023362775.1). Lineage (NCBI taxonomy): Eukaryota > Metazoa > Chordata > Lepidosauria > Squamata > Charinaidae > Charina > Charina bottae. The sequence continues at coordinate 12,318,742 of JALMGJ010000016.1, forward strand.
TTAGTTGGTATATTTTCTTTTTTCCAATATTGGGCATATTTTATTCTTGCAGCAGTACTTAGATACAGAAATAAAATCTTTTGTCTTTTATTCATATTATCCTCCATTTTGCCTATCAAGTAGAGTTCTGGTTTCATCTTTATATTATTACCTAATATTTCACATATATATTTGTGTATTTTACTCCAATATTTTTTTGCTTTCGCGCATGACCACCAAATGTGGTAAAACGACCCACTTTTGTTTTTACATTTCCAGCAAACGTTCGTATTTCTAATTTTTGATTTGAATAATACCTCAGGAGACAGGTACCATCTGAAAATCAAAGATGCAAATCTCTGACAGGTTTCTTGTAAAACAATGAAGCCTTTGCAAAAGAAGTCTAGCAATTGCTATGTGTCAAACACAAGTCCTGTTTATACTGAAATCAAAAGTTCAAATTCTTGCGCTTTTTCTTCCTGCCCATGTTGGGCAATAAGCTTGAGGCTTCACCTCTTTTGGGGTCGGAAGAACAGTTTTTACCCTTCTCTTATTTGTTTCCCTACTCTGATTTCAGGCTGCTTCTGACCTCGGTACAGCCAGTTCTCACACATAGTACTTAAAGAAGGACTTCATCAAAAGCCTTTTGAAAATTTAAGCATGCAATAACTTGTGGCATGCTGCAATCTATGCACGGTGGATGCTTTCAGATACTGTAATTCTTATGAATAATGAGGCGGGGGGGTTCTTTGCAAATTCCCTGCTGTTCCTCTTAAAATCTAGCTTTAATAAATTTTCTATCAATTTTTCTGGAGGTTAAATTTTAATTTATAAACTGTAATTTGTAATCTGTAATTTCCTGGAAATTGATTATTGTGATGTGTACAGATCTCCCATTATCTTTAGCGCAGGGGTGTATAAACTGTACCCCTAGAGCTGCAAATACCCCCAAACCTTGATTATGGCCCTCAGGATGCCCCCAGATTATTAGTGAGAAAAAGAAAATGCAGTTTTATTGAACCCTGTGGAGATATCTCCATGCATGAGCCAAATACTCAGTGGACTGGATCAAACCCTAAACGATTTTATTTTTAAGCTATGCAAAGCAGTGAAGGAGAAGAAAACTGTGACATCGTTTCTGTGCACAGTTGCCTTTCCATCAAGAAGATTAATCATGCTAATCGCCTGCGTAGAATTTCCATTGAAGCTAATTAAGAAATGTGTGATCGCTGTATAATATCCTTATCTGCTGCATACACCCTTCTCCTTCCAAAAAGATATTACTTCCCTAAAAAGATACCAGTGAACAGAGATTTGCTTTTATCAGTTTATTTATGCATTTAGGGCTTGTTCTGAAATTTGTTGAATATGCTTGTTACTCTCTTTAACAAATATTAAATAATTAAATTAATAAATAATTAAGAATTAAAAGAATTCCTGGGATTCTTTTGAGTTTGCCTAAGTGGTTCATTCCTGCCTGTGGAGTTAAACCTGACGGGTGCTCGTGGACAGCCAAGAGGTTCCTGTACGTAAACTTACATCTATACGCAGTCTGAAGCTGGAGCAACTCTCCATTACAGCCCAACCTTGTAGTATGTCTTATAGTTCTCATTAAAGCAAATTGTATTTAGCTCTTGCTGTGAAACCTCTAGGAATCTGTGTCCCTAGTTTTATTATTTTATTATTTTATTTTATTTTATTTTATTTTATTTTATTTTTTTATTTTATTATTTATTTTATTTTATTTATTTTATTTTATTTTATTTTATTTTATTTATTATTTTATTTATTATTTTATTTATTTTATTTTTTATTTTTTATTTTATTTTATTTATTTATTTTATTTTATTTTTTTGATAAACGTTGCCTTGCCCCATGAACTTTGGCTACCAATAGGAACTCTGCTCTCTTTAACTCTGCTCTCTTTCAGCTTGGACTCTCTTTAGGACTACACCTTTGCCTGCTAGATTTATAACCCTTAAATGTCTATGTTACTCCAGCTTGAGAGACCCAGGACACCCAACATTCAAGAAATGGGGTTTTCTAATAGAACCAAAAGGAATTGTAAATCCAAGGCAGTTAGTTTAGATGTCAGAATTCATTTTTCTGTTAAACCTTGAGAATAAACAGCTAAAATAGGAGGAAGAAGTATTAGGTATGTTCGCCGCCTTGAGTTATTTATAAAAATAATAAAGGTGTGATAATCAATCAATCAATCAATCATGGGATGGGGCCATGTGGGACTCATGTGGAAGCAGTTTAATAAAGCTACCACATTTCAGTTGCAGAAATCCATACACTCATTAGATGACCACAAAAGATATAGATAGCTTTAATTCTTTATTGCTATCTAGTGGTCATCTGGGATTTTGCACCCCAGATTTGGCATCCATAAACATAGATTTAACCAAAATTTGGTCCCATTTCAGAAATGTGTGTTGTTCTCCATTCCCATCCTTTATTACATAAATAAGCAGTGAGCCATGGGTCACATGTAAAATCCTAAATATATTTTTTCAAACTCCAAAACCTTCTGAATTTTAGGCAATACTTTCAGTTGGTTTTATGCCTTTTCCAGTACCCCCAAAATTCATTAGCCATTTGCAATACAACTTCCTGCCAAATTTTGGAAGGAGGCACAAGGCAAAAATGCGAGAGAGAGAGAGAGAGAGAGATTTCTCAAATAGGCTTTACGCAGCGAGAAAGTGTTAAGGGGGCCTAGGAGAAAAATATCATGAACATTTCATCCCAGCCTTCACCATTAAATCACTGCCCAACCCACTGCAGTCCCACTTCACTGAAAACAAAGGAATGTGAAATAGGCACCCTGATTGAAGTGGCCTCACTTCAGGAAAAATGGTTTCTGTGCTGTTTTTGTTAAGTGAAGTAGCTGTTCCTTGGGTTATTTCAATTATACCTTTCTTAAAGCAAAGCACCTTTCAGAACTCTGCGCAACCATGTTGATTTAAATTAAATTTAAAACAAGTGTAGGACTTGGCTGCTAAAAGTTGCCTACATATCTGATTGGCACTGATCGTGATCCAGTGTTGAACCAATGTGAAATTGGAGTTTTAAGTAAGTTTGCACAACTTGTTTAAGAAGGACTTCATTAGTGTGATAGATATTATGCTAAAATAGCCACCCAGAGTCACTTTTATAGTGAGATGGGCAGTATATAAATTTAATAAATAAAATAAATAAATGTGCACTGAAGAGAAGAGGGAGAGACAGGGCTGTGGCATTTAAAAGTAGATTCCCCAGTAGGTAATCACAAGTTTAGGGATTAGCATTGTACGTATGTGCACTAGGACTGTATTGCAGAAAGAGAGGTGTCTCTCATATTGCACAAGTTGTATATGATGGTCCAGTTGAAATGGATTACATTGACATTCTGCATCTATACCTGAATGGGGGTGGGTGGGTCAGGTCCCAGGAAACATACAACTCCCTGCTATCTTTAGTTGGAAGGCTGTCTACCCAGGTCTGGTCTGCTGACATTTCAAAGACTTGAGATGCTCTTAGAAAAGTCACTCCAGTCTCTTTTTGCATATGCTTCTTGAAAGATTCAATATCTGATCGCATCAGCTGTTTTGCACCTTATAAACTTACTGGCCATCAAAGCAATTTATGTACTGAGAGCTTACTAGAAGGACTCTGCTCTGCTGCCTCTTTCTCTTGCATAGGAATTATGTTCTTGTCTCTGTATAGCATGTGTCATACTGTTCAGACTGGTATTCTCAGGGCTGTCATAATTTCCAGTTCCTCCCACAAGGAAAGTTGATAAGACAACTCAGGCTTTCCTATCTTAATGTAAATTGCTAAAGAAAGGTTCAGTTTTGTTTTTTTCCTTTCAGGCAAGCATCAGCCTGCAGAGGACTTTTTTTATAAACATCATTCTTCTAATTTTGGTTTGTTTGTTCGTTTTTCTGTCTCTACATATGCTTTATCACTGTGTAAAGTTCCCTTCCACAAAGCTCTCTTCCCTTTTTATTTTTATTTTTCTACTGTTGCCACAGGCAGAATTTTTAAAGATTTGCCTGCTGTGCCATAGACCTCTTCATGAACTGTCTTCTGCTGGAACCAGAACCAGCAACATCCAGTTACCACCCAGCATCTTCTATCTCGGCCACCTTGGGCTTCCATATCTAGCTCAAGAGCTCCTTACACAGTTCTGCTGGGCTACTGCATTTTGTTTTGGATACACAGCAGGGATATCCTCTGTTCTGATTCATACCCAACTTTCAGTGCCAATGATGTATTTAGTGACTCACGATCCCAGATTATGATACTGAGCATAATCATTTTGTATTACCTTTTCTTCCCATCTATTGCCTGCCAGAGTACAGAGGTCTGAGATATCTTTTCATACATTTCTGCAAAAACCCACTGTAAAGCTATGATCTTTATTCATAGCCTCAATTTGTTACCATAATATAGATAATATCTTTAAAGAAAGAAGTTAAATGTCAGAGAAGATAATAATACCCTTCTCAGCACTGTGTTTTCTATGGACTCTTTATCAGCCAAAATAGAATGGGAAAGAAACTAGTTGAAAATTATAGTGCATTAAAACAATTGGCTGTTACATTGATATTTCAGATGAAATTAATTATCTTCAGATTAATTGGGTTTCTTTGCTGATTTCTAAAAATTAAAAGGGTAGGTCTATTTAAAACACATCTGAACTAATTACCAAGAATAAGAAAGCATTAAAGAGACACCCGGTAGTATAAGCCCACAAGATAATACATTAATGGTGTACAGGACAGAATTATGCCAGTAATATAATGGCAGACTTACCTACAATATCACTGCTATGCTAATACAAGTAGAGAACCTTCCAAATTCACAGGGATTGTTTGCCTTTTTAATATGTAAAGTCTTCTCTGTGGCCATTACCTTATTATATGCTTCCAATATTTTTTCTCTTCTTACCTACAGTACTCAGATAGACAGTAGTGCTCACACATACCATATATTCCCTCCTTATTTGTGTGTGTATACACACACACGTATACGCACATACTCTCACACACTGTTGAAAAGCCAGCTCCAACTCCACTGGGCTTTTGCTTCCCTCCATTAACTATCACCGGAAAGTAGCTATTATATCAGAAGACAGAGAGAAGGGAAACTGGCACTCTGTCAGTGCTGAGACAATACCAGTTTTGGGCTTTTGTTCTCACTGAATTTTTTTCCACCCAGCTGGTGGTTGTAAAAACCTCAAAGCTAAGAACTGTTACCGAATCTGAGTTTGCTCTTTTCCTCTTCCCTCCATTTTTCTTTTATATCTTCTCTTTGTGACAAGACTGAGGGCAGGAATTCTCTTGTTGACCCTTTTTGGTTTGAAGAGACAAGTAAAAATCCTTTTAATGATAATTAAATGTTCATCTGTACAGTCTAAGATACACCTAACACTGGGATAATGCTAGCCAGCTACTCTCTCTCTCTTTGCATAAGGAACCTGTGGTTTCAAAGTACCAGTATGTTCAATATAAGGTTTATAAGACTGTAGTTATGCCATGAAGAAGACTGGTCTGTAGCATATAATGATTTCTTGAAAAACTGGCAATTCTTCCACCATTTAAGAAATAAATTAACTTACATTAGACAAAAGTAAAGTTCATTTTATTTCTGTAGGTACTCTTTTTGATGTTAGCAGATTTGCACCAGGATATGGCTATATTGTTGATATTTGAGTTTATTAAGATTGAGTAAGTGTACACAAGTGTGCATGTGCATTATGCAGGAAGGAGGCTTCTCCATTAAAGCATGTTTTCCTCAATGAAATTACCCAGAATTTCTGGATCACTGCCATAGATAGATAGATAGATAGATAGATAGATAGATAGATAGATAGATAGATAGATAGATAGATAGATAGATTTTGTTGTTTATTCGTTCAGTCGTTTCCGACTCTTCGTGACTTCATGGACCAGTCCACGCCAGAGCTTTCTGTCGGCCGTCACCATCCCCAGCTCCCCAATGGTTGAGTCTGTCACCTCCAGAATATCATCCATCCATCTTGCCCTTGGTCGGCCCCTCTTCCTTTTGCCTTCCACTTTCCCTAGCATCAGCTTCTTCTCCAAGGTATCCTGTCTTCTCATTATGTGGCCAAAGTACTTCAGTTTTGCCTTTAATATCATTCCCTCAAGTGAGCAGTCTGGCTTTATTTCCTGGAGTATGGACTGGTTTGATCTTCTTGCAGTCCAAGGCACTCTCAGAATTTTCCTCCAACACCACAGTTCAAAAGCATCTATCTTCCTTCGCTCAGCCTTCCTTATGGTCCAGCTCTCACAGCCATAGGTTACTACAGGGAATACCATTGCTTTAACTATGCGGACCTTTGTTGTCAGTGTGATGTCTCTGCTCTTAACTATTTTATCAAGATTTGCCATTGCTCTCCTCCCAAGAAGTAGACGTCTTCTGATTTCCTGGCTGCAGTCAGCGTCTGCAGTAATCTTTGCGCCTAGAAATACAAAGTCTGTCACTGCCTCCACTTTTTCTCCCTCTATTTGCCAGTCATCAATCAAGCTCGTTGCCATAATCTTGGTTTTTTTGAGGTTTAACTGCAACCCAGCTTTTGCACTTTCTTCTTTCACCTTCGTCATAAGGCTCCTCAATTCCTCCTCGCTTTCAGCCATCAAAGTGGTATCATCTGCATATCTGAGATTGTTAATGTTTCTTCCAGCGATTTTAACTCCAGCCTTGGATTCCTCAAGCCCAGCATGTCGCATGATGTGTTCTGCGTACAGGTTGAATAGGTAGGGTGAGAGTATACAGCCCTGCCGTACTCCTTTCCCAATCTTAAACCAGTCCGTTGTTCCGTGCTCTGTTCTTACCGTTGCTACTTGGTCGTTATACAGATTCCTCAGGAGGCAGACAAGATGACTTGGTATCCCCATACCACCAAGAACGTGCCACAATTTGTTATAATCCACACAGTCAAAGGCTTTAGAATAGTCAATAAAACAGAAATAGATGTTTTTCTGAAATTCCCTGGCTTTCTCCATTATCCAGCGGATATTGGCAATTTGGTCTCTAGTTCCTCTGCCTTTTCTAAACCCAGCTTGTACATCTGGCAATTCTTGCTCCATGAATTGCTGGAGTCTACCTTGCAAGATCTTGAGCATTACCTTACTGGCATGTGAAATAAGTGCCACTGTTCGATAGTTTGAACATTCTTTAGTGCTTCCCTTTTTTGGTATGGGGATATAAGTTGATTTTTTCCAATCTGATGGCCATTCTTGTGTTTTCCAAATTTGCTGGCATATGGCATGCATCACCTTGACAGCATCATCTTGCAAGATTTTAAACAGTTCAGCTGGGATACCATCGTCTCCTGCTGCCTTGTTATTAGCAATGCTTCTTAAGGCCCATTCAACCTCACTCTTCAGGATGTCTGGCTCTAACTCACTGACCACACCGTCAAAGCTATCTCCAATATTATTATCCTTCCTATACAGATCTTCCGTATATTCTTGCCACCTTTTCTTGATCTCTTCTGCTTCTGTTAGGTCCTTACCATCTTTGTTTTTGATCATACCCATTTTTGCCTGGAATTTACCTCCGATGTTTCTAATTTTCTGGAAGAGCTCTCTTGTCCTTCCTATTCTATTGTCTTCTTCCACTTCCGCACATTGCTTGTTTAAAAATAATTCTTTATCTCTTCTGGCTAACCTCTGGAATTTTGCATTTAATTGGGCATATCTCCCCCTATCACTGTTGCCTTTTGCTTTCCTTCTTTCTTGGGCTACTTCCAGTGTTTCAGCAGACAGCCATCTTGCCTTCTTGGTTTTCTTTTTCTTTGGGACGTTTTTTGTTGCCGCCTCCTGAACAATGTTGCGAACTTCTGTCCATAGTTCTTCCGGGACCCTATCTACTAAATCTAGTCCCTTAAATCTATTCTTCACCTCCACTGTATATTCCTTAGGAATATTAGTGAGCTCATATCTAACTGATCTGTGGGTCTTCCCTATTCTCTTTAGTCTGATTCTAAATTTTGCAATAAGAAGTTCGTGATCTGAACTACAGTCAGCTCCAGGTCTTGTTTTTACCGACTGTATAGATGTCCGCCACCTTTGGCTGCAAAGGATGTAGTCAATCTGATTTCGGTGTCGACCATCTGGTGAAGTCCATGTATAAAGTCGTCTTTTAGGTTGTTGGAAGAGAGTGTTTGTTATGCACAGTGAGTTGTCTTGGCAAAATTCTATCAGCCTATGTCCTGCTTCATTTTGTTCTCCCAGACCATGCTTGCCTGTAATTCCAGGTGTCGTCTGACTACCCACCTTAGCATTCCAGTCTCCTGTAATGAAAATAACATCTCTTTTTGGTGTATTATCTAGTAGGTGCTGCAGATCCTCATAGAACTGATCTACTTCTGCTTCTTCAGCATCTGTGGTTGGCGCGTATATTTGGATCACTGTGATGTTAAATGGCTTACCCTGAATTCGAATTGAGATCATTCTATCGTTTTTTGGATTGTATCCAAGCACTGCTTTAGCCACTTTATTATTAATTATGAAGGCTACTCCATTTCTTCTGTGGTCCTCTTGTCCACAGTAGTAGATCTGGTGGTCATCTGATGTGAAGTGGCCCATCCCAGTCCATTTCAGTTCACTGACACCTAAAATGTCTATATTTAATCTTGACATCTCACCAATAACCACATCCAATTTGCCCTGGCTCATAGATCTTACATTCCAGGTTCCTATGTTGTGTTGATCTTTAGAACACCGGATTCGTCGTTCACCACCAGCACCGTCGGCCGCTAGCCGTCCTTTCGGCTTTGAGCTAGCTGCGTCATCACATCTGGGGCTAGTTGAACGTATCCTCTGTTCCTCCCCAGTAGCATTTTGACCATCTTCCGACCTGGGAGTCCCATCTTCCGATGGTATACCGACATATCTTTGGTTGTACTGATCCATTTAGTTTTCATGGCAAGAATACTGGGGTGGGTTGCCATTACCTTCCCCAGGGATCGTATTTAGTCTGACCTCTCTGCCACGACCTTCCCGTCTTGGGTGTCCCTTCACGGTTTAGCTCATGGTTTCACTGAGGTGCTCAAGCTCCAGCACCACGACAAGGTAACGATCTCCTTTGCTGGAGAGATAGATAGATAGATATAGATATATATTTGTCCAACTTCTATCACTGCCCATCTCCCCCCACAAAGGGGACTCTATAATAATAGAGTAACAGCATAGTTGTTCTCTCCTGGGAAGAAATGACCGGTTTCATGGCTTATCTTCTCCCATCTATTTTTTCGTACCTTCCAAATGAAAACACAGTGATTTGAGCTATGTTTTTTTGCGGGGTGGGAGATGTGAAGGAGCAATGTGTATGTGTATGAATTAGAGTGTAGGCTTTTCCATAGATAAGTTTGCCCAATAAAGATTTGCTCACTCTTGATCTTTTTAAATCTTGAATTAAGTAACTTAATACTATTGGCAATATATATATTACTAAATTATATACTACACTATTATGGCAGAGCCTATCACTGCTGGATTTTAGAAGCTAATATATGGCTAATAAATCAACTATAATTTGTTAATATGGGTTAACCAGCCAAGTTCCAAACAGAATGTTTTACAGTTTAATGACTTCTGGGCCATTTCATTTGAGACAGTGAATATATGCAGATGTTTGATAGCCACCAGCACATACTCATTGTCTCATGTGGTGTTACTTACAAGTAATTTCACCAATAGATAGAGCTGTGAAAACCTACAGTCTATCATTAATTAGGTCTCAATAGATCATCTGTGTTTAGTAACATTCATTTCAGATTACAATTTTATTGCAGGGTTAGGTTTGTGTGCACATTGGGATAGAAAACTGGGGTGACATCTTTGCAATAAAGATTATATATTACAATAAGATTATATATTACATAGGTGGGAAAATACAGTGATTTTGACAAATAGACTATTTTTTGTTTTGCAGTTGCTCTGTCATACATGGCCATAGGGAGATTGTCATTCATGTAAATATGTGATGTACACAACACCCCTGTCTCCCTGAAACTTCGTAGCATTTGACTTTACAAGTCCTATCCAACTGATAAAAAAAGCTCTTTGATCCTGTAGAAAATTATATCAATAGAATAAGGAGGAAAGTGATTTTCAGTTATTCCTGTCTACACCTACACACACACACACACACACACACACACACACACACACGAATCCCAATTCATTTCAGAGAAGTGGGAGAACTTTTAAAGCAGAATTGAGAATGATACTGTAAGGGAGATCCTGGTCTCCTAGTTTGATTAATTCTTTCCTGGATCAAAAACCTATCCACATAAAATACCAACCAGAAGCAACATTTTAGTTGCTTTTTAAATGTTGACAATATTATTTTGCTGCATAACTCAGATACAGAAGTGTTCACGTGGCATTGTTTTTAATATATATGGTTCTCTTCCCTGTTCTGCATCAGGGATATATAGTATGCCCAGTGAAGAAATATGGTCTTGTGGAACTAGTGAGCAAAAGTTAAAATATAATGGAGAAATAATAATAATAATAATAATAATAATAATAATAATAATAATAATAATAATGGTCTAGTGGTTAAGGTGCTGGGCTAGAAACCAGGAGACTGAGAGTTCTAGTCCCGCCTTAGGCATGAAAGCCGGCTGGGTGACCTTGGGCCAGTCTCTCTCTCTCAGCCCAACTCACCTCACAGGGTTGTTGTGGGGAAAATAGGAGGAGGAAAGAGTATGTTCGCTGCCTTGAGTTATTTATAAAAATAATAAAGGCAGGATAGATAAATAAATAAATAAGAGATTACTAAACAACCACATGCTAACTTGCCAAATAAAGCACTCAGAAATCATTGGATCATGTGATTTTCTTTCCTGTTCTTCTGTTCTTTCATTGTTTTTGGTTTATAATATATGACTACTTCCACCATTTCTTTTCCCTCTCCAAAAGGCAAGTATGCCATGCGGGACCTGGTTCACCGGCTTCCAGGAGGTAACAACAGTAGCAGTTCAGCAAGCAAGACCATGTCTGATGATACCGTTACTGCCATTTGCTGCACCTTGCATGAAGTCATCACAAAAAATATGGAAAATGCCAAGGCCTTACGGGATGCAGGAGGAATTGAGAAACTTGTTGGCATTTCCAAGAGTAAAGGAGACAAGTACGTTTCGCCAATCATCTCCTGCCTGTTAGCTGTAATTTAATTAGTACTTGTCTACACTAATGATTTCCTGGAGTCTTATCGTTTATTGTGTGTTAGAAAACTTCACAGATGATGGAAGAAGGGTGCGAGATAATAAGCAAATAATCTCACATCAAAGTGTGTGACACTTGTAGTCTTAATTTGGATCTGCGGCATAATATTGACCTATCAAAAGAAACTTGTGGTTTAATTCTATTCTGCTCAGTAACCCAGAAGCTGATAATTGCAGCTGCTATTCAAAGTAACAGATTTCTTCAGGAAAATGTTTAGAAAATAGTCCTTTCCCAAAACATTTGGGTTTTCTTTTCCTGAAGTGGGCATGCTGCCAATGATGGTCGAAAAAGTGTGGAGTACATTAAAGTTAGAAACAAATGTCAAGAGTAAAAAATATTTATATAGTGTTGAGAGGTTGCAGTGATAATTAAACTTATTAATATTGATAGAGTCAAAGACAATTACAACCAGACAGGATGTTCAAAGTATCAAAATAAGCATATTGTTCCCAAGGACTTTGGGCCCTCATTCTACCCAAAGGAAGAGCAGAAGCACTATCATTAATTTCATAGCTATAATCTGTATATTATTGAGTCTCATCTTCCAGAGCTATTCTTTCACATTCTCTCTTCCCAAATCCTTTTGTGTACTCAATTAAAATCTATGGTAAACGTACTGAAAAGCTGCAGATGTATATAATAGTAAGTCAGGATTTATTTTAACCATAGTTGGTTGAACAAGCCAGACTCTGTTGCAGATGAATGAAGTTGCTAGTTAATTCTTGTCTTGTTTTGTCTCTTTCTTCTGCAAGTACACATTTTAGACATATCATAAATGCAAACCAGGAATAAACAAGAATGTATTATGTATTATGATGTTGGATTCTGACATAAGTATAAGGCACAGTTAAAACAAATGGATATTCATAACGTGACAGAAAAATCTTTCTCAGGTTCACACATCACATTAAGTGAAAAACAAATTATGATTAGGGTTAGGGCCAATGGATTCATTCTTTTAGCTCTCTTTCAATCTTTAATAAAGATTGAAATTATAAGAAAAAATATGATAGTCAAAAAAGTTCAGTTCCATTTTTCCAAAGTATACTCATATACTATTGATTGAACCAATGAGTGCTTTTCAGTTCCTCATATGTGTCAACTTCTTAATTTCTTAATAGGCACTCACCAAAAGTAGTGAAGGCAGCATCTCAGGTCTTAAATAGCATGTGGCAGTACAGAGATCTGAGAAGTCTATACAAAAAGGTAAGAGTTATTTTGTAATGTTATCTATTATTAAGTTACCATTTCTTGGATAGGAATTTTAGAATGAAAATTAATAATGAATCTAACATTTAAAATGTCCTGAAAATGTTACTGCCTCCCCCCGTCTTTCTCCCTAATTTCAGTCTACCCTATGTGGATAGAGCAAGGGCACCAGTCAGATTTTGTAGGCAGATGTGGTACAAGACAGTTTGGTAAGAAATGGAATTTTTTGTAGGACCTAAAGCCTTGTCCTTGAGAAATTCAAAGATAAATTACAAAAAAGGCAAATTAAGTTTAAATATATGGTATGGTTAGGACCATTGTCTTTTAAGAGAATAAAAAAAGAACAATGAATTTTCACCATACATAGTAGTGCAGAGGAACATCTTACAAAGAGCTACACAGTTGGTACAACCAACAAGCTGGCCAGAGACATCAGTCTCCTAAGGATCTCTCAGATATGATCTAAAACATGTCCTAAATGGCATCCTAATTGAGATCTATGCTTTTCTATATAACAACTTCTGAAATATAACTTATGAGGGTGGCAGTAAACTTCCTGCACAGTGCAGATAGAACCAAAGTAAAGTCATCCTTGTTGGGCACCTCATGGAAATGAGTGATCCATGGCAATTTTAGGCCCTACTCTCTATGGTTTGATCTGAGTTTAGGCTCTGTTTTAAAAATCTGATCCATTGGTAGATTTTTCCCCCTACCCATTTTACTATGGGCAGCTGTAAGGAAAGCAATGAAGAATTTATTTATTTATTATTTTATTATTTAAATTTATATCACCGTCCATCTCCCCCAAATTTATATCATCGCCCATCTCCCCCAGTTGTCTCCATTGCTTTGCTAAAAGCCTGTTTTTTAGAGTTTCAGGTTGGCTAAAAATGGAATAAGTTATTTCTGATAGTTTTTAATAATGTGAGTCATTTTGGGGTGTCTCTAACATGAGTGGGACAAGTCTGCCCATCTCTAAAAAAACTAAAGTATTGTATGATAATGTTCAAAATCATTTTTTTCTTCTTTAATAACATTTATGTAATGTTGCTGCCAATAAATGAAAAGATCTTTACTGAAAGATTGATTTTGTGCTTAAAGGCAGCAGTGATTTCATTGTTGTATTTCACTGTAACATTTTTAAATGTTCAAGTGTAACCTGAAGATTGGATTATTCTGCAAATATACACTGTAGCAAAGGCATAAATAAACTGGAGATTTCCTAAATCTTTCACAAAAAGACTTACTTTAATTAATTTGGATTTACATAATCAGTGCCGCATTTGTCTCACATACATGTCAGCACTGAAGAATAAGCTTGCTTCATTTCAGCTATCTTAGTGCATGTTTTCACAAGAAAACATTGAACTACATCAGAAAGAAGATGCAGATCCTAAATATTATAGATGAGAGAGCCACATTGGAGGGGGGGGGGAGAAATATCAAATGAAGATTCCATTTCCCTTTTTAAAGATGTACATCAGCCAAAGAAGTTTTTTGTGAAAAAATAATATGCTCTCAAAATTGTTTGACTAGCAAAATGGCAGCTAAGATTCAGTGTAAATAAGCACAAAATTCTAACCTCATATGTTCATTCATAATATGTAATACCTAAGTGCAAGATCTTAGGGGACATAATTGAAAGTTTGTTGAGAACAGTAGCTCACTGGGTTGTATCAAGCAGAAAGACACCTTTATGCTGTAAAGTAGAATTCAATATTAGGTGCTATTGGAACAGATTTTAAGATAGCATATGTCACACACTATACATCTGCTATAGTAAAGGTAAAGGTTCCCCCCGCACAGTTGTGCAGTCGTATCTGACTCTAGGGGCCGGTGCTCATCTCCGTTTGTTAGCCGAAGAGCCAGCGTTGTCCGAAGACGCTTCCACGGTCATGTGGCCGGCATGACGCACGCTATACAAATAGATATTTTTGACACACCCTATAGAATATTGGCCATTCCATTTTAAAGAGGATGTGGTTGATAGTACACAAAAAGAAAGGCACCTAAAGGTTTGAAGCATTCTCACAAAGGTTTGCCATTTTGATGAAGAATTAAAAGATTGTGAATGACATGGTGAAGAAATGAGTAAATTGATTGGTTCTCCTTTATATAGCACAAATAGAAAACAAACCCAAATGGGCAAGTATGTTTAGGCAGAACATGAAATTGAAGCAATACATAATTAACATTTTGAATCCAATACTGCAAAATTGGATGGCTACCAAAAGGATTTAATAACTTGATTGGTTTATCTGTATAAAGTTTGATAACCTTGATAGCTACATGGAAGCTTCAAGTTTAGAAATCGCAGAGTCCTGATTATAAGATGCTGGGGTCAAACTGCAGAAGACTGTCACCATTATGGCCTGTCTATGCACCATCCATGGTCATCTGACTGGCTGCTGTTTAAAGCACAGTACTGAAAATGCAGATTTACTATTGAATTCAGAGGTGGTAAAGACTTGTTGGCTTGCTATATAAATTTAAACAAAGAAAAGGCTTTTTATGTTTTTATGTTTTGAATTGGCTACTCAAAACTTCTCTCTATCACACACACGCATCCTGCACCAGCAGTGTGAGCAAACAACACAGTGGGATTTGTTTTCATTATACTACTTGATCCTTTTGTTTCAAATTGTTCGAGTTCAACAAATAAAAAAGTAATCCTTTCTTCAAATGATGTTCCTATAAGTGAGACTGAAGGAGGAAAATTTGCAAGAGTTTTGACTGGCATATTCAGTTGTGAGGAAGACAAATATTAAGTTGGTTGAGGAGGATTGGTTCCTTAGCAAGCTTCTGTGCTGAGAACAGTGGAAATAATTTGAACTATAGGGTTGACTGAATACCATTTATTCATGACTGACACATCATTAATTATTGTCATATTTGACTAAGTTAGCAATATTTTAATAGTAAAAAGAGTTTAAAGAGTTTGTGTTGAATATTTTCTCATTTCAACATTCACTTTAAATGTAACATATTTGATATAGTTGAACAGAATTCTGAAAAATATTTTGCAGGAACATTCATATTATTTTAATAGTACTCAGAGATCTTTGGTTCCCCTTACTGCTGCTTCTATGCATCATTGTCCTTTCATTTTCCTTCCCTTCCCTTCCTTACACTAGACATATTTCAGCTTAGGCATAAAATGTCCCTATCCCATAATAAGAGTGTGGTCACATTTTGAGTTATCTGAAGCTTCCATATAACTTTCAAAGTCATTTTATATAGAGTATGTTGCAATAAGCTAGCTTGGATGTTATCAAAGCCTTATATAGCAATGACCAAGTCCACATTTTCTAAGGGCAGCAGCAGCTGGGATACCCTCTTGGGACCAAGATGTAGAGACAGGTGTAGAAGCAACCTCAGACTGTGAAAGTGATCCTTTAGAACTAATGCAACCTTGCCCGAGGTAGTGTAGCCATCAATTTGAGGATCAGTCTGATCACTCACGAACATCATCTTCCCTGTATTTGGACTGAACATAAGTTTGTTCACCATCTGTGACAGGGATAAGTCCTGGTTACCCCACCTTAGTTTTAGACCCTTTTACTAAAATCAATTAAATGAGAAGTACTTCTCATGCAAAGCCAAGTGTCAGCCTCTGACATAATTTAGAAAGCCTTTGGGCCCTACATAGATCTCATAGACATTCTTAGAAAATGAAAATGTTGGTGGACTATCTCCTCATTGTATGTCTGGAACTAAGCCCGTCTGCTCAGGAAAAAAAAATTAAATGTAAGCTGGGGTGACAGACACTACCCTTGCAACTGGAGAGAGCAAGGATCAAACTTACTGGCTTGCTTTGTGTCCACCCCAACCCTGACATTAGTTCATGAGAAGACAAGGTTCCTATCAACAATTGTAAACTGCCTAGAGTCGCTGGGAGTTGGGCGGCATATAAATGTAATAAATCATCATCATCATCATCATCTTTTTTGTCAGAGTACATGTAATTTGCTGTCAAAATCTGAAGCCCACAAGTCCCCACAAAGTTGCCTTCCCTGATTTAGTCCATCACTGACTCCAAACATTAATTCACAGCTATCATTACTTCACCTGTTTCTCCTGAAAAAAGGAAATGAAAGAAACACTTGCATAGAGCAAGAATCATGCTTGCTGAAGAAATGCACAGAAAAAAAGATACGTATATAACTCTGTGGCATAAGAGCAGCCACTGAATCATCTGCAATCCAGATGTATAAAGAGAATAATGTGCTATTAATTGATTTTAAGGTTTTTGTTTTGTTTTGATATAGTCTTTGCTGAGAATAGCTTGAACTGCATTTTCTCTGCTTTGGAATCGGTCTGAATCTGTAGTTAGCAATGTGATCTGTTTCTGATTCTAATTTAAATGGTTACAGTTGTACAAAAAATGTGGCCTAGTTCCCATATTCCTATATCTCTGTTTGAAAAAAAAAATCTCACTGGAATAAATGATTGATTGACTGACTGATTGATTTATGGCAGCGGGTGGCCCCAGACTTCAGAGTGGCTGAGGACAGAGGATTTTCACCTACCCATCATTCTGAGTCATGGCACGCTCAGCATTCCCTCTCCCAGAACCAAGAAACCAGAATCTATTCCCAGACCCAGGTATTCTGGCTGTCAGCTAATGAGTCTTGATTTGTGATTTTTTTCTTTAATTACTTACATATCTACTTATTTATTCTAAAATTTATATGCCACCAGCATGCCTTGCTTAAATGTGTCACATTAAATACTGGCACATTTAAACAATAAATGACATTGAATGCATTCCTAGATTAGCACTGCAACAGCACTAAAGAGTTTCTTAAACATTGGTATAAATCAAAATACAACTGCAGAAAGCAGTGCATAGAATATATTTTAACATCACTTGCAGCGTCAACTAACTCTTCATGTCACTTGTGTGAGCAGTGAATTACTTTCCTTAGTGACTGTGGAAGTGAAGTTAACATGGTAAAGTAAAACAATGCAAAAGAGTGGTATGCTTAGTTGAGTTCAGTCCTTTTTTTCTATATAATCCTTCTCCAGTATATGATATAATTGATATATTTCTGTAATCAGGCATTTGCTCAATACTAGACATTTTTTAGCAGAGAAAAAGATCAAATCATAGCAATATTCTTTTTTTTTATTTGATAAATGGTATGAATACAAAATTTATTTGACTTGTCTCTTCTGAAGCATGCAGGGTCATATGAAAAGTAAAACAGAATTATAATCCTGCTAAGAAATATTGCTGTTGCACTGTAGCACATAAGATCCTGGTTTAAATCTTGTATTAGTTACTGCCTTTCTGTCTCACCTGTTGGCTATATACTATTCTGACATCTTTTACACAGATTTGTGTTATGAAAATATTATAAACATGGCATTTTAATTCTCTGAAATACACTACAGAAATACTATTAATTTTATTTACCACAGTTCAGTTTGTTTAATCCAAGCATCCAAAAAAGTTCCCTCAATATACATGTTTAAAGTTTGTTGCCATTTTCTTTGGTAAATCTAGATGTCACACTGCCTACAGAAATCAGTTAAACAGACAGACGGGTTGTCTTCCATCTCTTGTGTTGGTGCCTTTAAGTAAGAAGTTGAATAATAAACCTCTTCCTGGCAGTTGCCTGCCAGCGTTTTCAAACTGTTCAGGATCCTTCTTTTAACAGATGTCAATTGCTTCCTTCTCTAGCACCAGCAAAATGTTCTTCATATTTGGTATCATAGGAATAAGATGTAAATATTAAATCCCTATCACTTTGAAAGTTAAAAAAGGAAAAAAAATACCCTATGGTAGGATTAATTGCAGATGGAGAAGGAAAGGAACAGATATGCCGTGTGCATAGATATTCTTGATGAATAAAAACCTAAACTTCTTAAGCAAGAAGATCAGCTTACATCATTTAAGAGCGTGAAAAATATGGAGATTATTGTATCAAGGTAATACAATTTATACATACACTGATCTAGCAAAAGTGCAATAACAGCTTGTACAGATTCCAGCATATCTGCTACATGTGTTTTCCTGAGTTTTGAAATCAGGACCTCACTGGTGGACATCGCCACCAACAAAAGTGGCCATAATCAGCTGTAGAGTTTTTATGGTGATAGACCTCAACTTTGGAGTTTAATGTGCTCAGAGCTGTTAGTTTCCTTCCTTGACTTTTGGCTGTATCTTTTAAATGGTATGTAGATAGAGTTTATTGCTATATGCCTCTTGGTGGCTGGTTTGTCAGAATGCCAAGCTTCTAGATATTTCCTAACAATGGTGAATTTGACTTGATTTAAAATGTCATATGTTTCCCAGTTGAATTTGTGGTTGTGTTTCTTGCAAATTAAAGGTGGTGGTGCTGGTTTTGGTGGTTGTTGGGTTTTTTGTTTTGTTTTGATGACCCCAGGGCTCTTACAACTATTGCTGAAAATTTTATTTTCAATAAAAAAAAAATATTATTTTATTGGGCCAGTCTCACACTCTCAGCCCAACTGACATCACAGGGTTGTTGTTGTGGGGAAAATAGGAGGAGGAAGGAGTATTTGGTATGCTCGCCGCCTTGAGTTATTTATAAAAATAATAAAGGCGGGATATAAAATAAAAAAAATAAAAAAATCAGGAAGCATCATTTCCTGACATTTTGAAGGAGAAAAATAACATAGCATTCCCATATCTCCAAACAAATGATTTGTGATGTCAAAACTGTTAGCACCAGCCATCTGGTGCTAAATCATAACATGATACAAAAATGTCCTGCTGTATCTTGCCAAAACCTTGTAATTTTTTACCTACCACCAAAAGGTCCCCTCACCCCATACACATATTCTGGGTTCATTCTCTTAAGGAATTGCTCTTTTGAGGAAACACACCCACAAATTTTGTCCAGTGTTCTTCAACACATTTGCATGGCAAAGTACAATAAATTAATTTTTCATAATCTACAGTAGTACATTCCAGATTATATGTCTATGAAGGTTCTCAGTCATCCAGGTGGAATTGTCTGTAGCTTGAATCATGTCAACTGGATTTCTATTTTCTCAGTGGAAACGTTTCGCTCCTTATCCAAGGAGCTTCTTCAGTCTGAGCAAAGTTAGTAAGCCATTTCGCAAGCTCCACAGCAGCATGGTAATCTTAACGATCCTCCTTTGGATGATAAAGGGACTTAGAAATAAACATCTCAAAAATAACCATGACCTAGCCCCAGGTGCAAGGTCACACAGCCACCTAGAAACGTATTTAAGGATTCCCTTACTAACTTTGCTCAGACTGAAGAAGCTCCTTGGATAAGGAGCGAAACGTTTCCACTGAGAAAATAAAAATCCAGTTGACATGATTCAAGCTACAGACATTCCAGATTATATTTTGGTTTAATCAAGTTTCTAAACTGCATTATGTAATAGGGATTTTATTCAAATTTCATTGGTATCAGACAGCTTCTCCAGTTATTAAATGTGTGTTGAAACAATATAAAGAAGCTATATTAAAGAAAAGTCAAAATTTTATTTTTAAAATTCTTGTTATTCTAGTCAGTCCTGTTAATAAGTTCTCAGTTTTCAATATGAGTTGCAAATCTGATTTGATTTATTCATTTTGAGCCATATTCAGCCTTCACCAAAGTTCTGCTTTCATTGATTTGAAAGTAATGAGAAAAGCTCTCAGTGGTTTTGTGTTAAATTATCAGATATACAGTCTACCTCACAGTATTCATAGTTTATTAAGCGTGGAACAATTCCATAAGTGTGCTGTGATCATTTATCCACAGCAATGAAAATATATTTTGGTCAAAAGAGTTTGTCCATTGTCCATTGATATATCTTTTAAATTCTAGACATACAAAACCTATACTTGTATTGTCAACTCACTATACCATTTTATATATAGATATAGATATATTTCACAAGAACAATAGTGTACTATAGTATCATGCTACAGCATAACTTAGCCTGGGAAAAGTAGTTTGCCTACTATCCTATTCAGCATCCTTTTCTCTTGAATTATTTTTGCAATTAGAACTCCAACATTAAACATAGCAGAAACTGATTTGTCTTTATACATATGCATCAGGATGCAGAAAATTAAGTCTTATGATTATTGCCGTATAAAGCAATAGAAATAATTGGTTAAAGCAGATATATTCAAAATTGCATCTATACAAATATTGACTCTCTGTGAATGTATATCCAGATAGAATGTTTTAGCGCTACAGAAAAAATTGCCTGACAGCATATACCAGTGCTTTCCAAACTGCTGCCGTTGGCGACGGGGGTGGCGTGGCAGTGCGTGGGGCACACGGCGGCAGCAGCGTGCACGGCGGCAGCGGCTGTGGCCTCGTGTTTTCCACTAAAACCCGGAAGCACTGATGGTGCACCGCTGCCGCCGCCATGCACACCACCACCACCACACGCAACCCCGCGCCGCCGCCGTGCCTGTCCACTTCCGGGTTTTGTCGCAACACACTAAAGTGTTGCAACACACAGTTTGGAAAGCTCTGGCATATACCATAAGAGTTGTATTGTGTGCATGTATATACATATAGTAAAGGTAAAGGTTTTCCCCTGCACAGTCGTGTCCGACTCTAGGGGGTGGTGCTCATCTCCGTTTCTTAGCCGAAAAGCCAGCGCTGTCCGAAGACAATTCCGCAGTCATGTGGCCGGCATGACAGGCACAGAACGCTTATATATATATAAAAGAATAATTGCTTATTCTATATTGCAACATTCAAACACAAGGTTTGAAGAGATTATTACATGGCATAGGACCAGGATACCTGAGGGACCGTCTCGTCCCGATAACGTCGGCCCGCCCCACCTGTGCATGCAGAGAGGGCATGCTTCGGACCCCCTCAACAAGAGAATTCCATCTAGCGGGGTCCAGGAGGCGTGCCTTCTCTGCGATAGCACCCGCCTTATGGAATATCTTGCCCCCGGAGGTGAGACTGCCCCCCTCACTCCTGGCCTTTCGGAAGGCTCTCAAGACCTGGCTCTCCCGCCGGGCCTGGGACGATGGAGGTGGCAGTGCCTCATGGGGTTGGCTGGCCCCATAGCTCCATGA
This sequence comes from Charina bottae, assembly GCA_023362775.1. Taxonomy (NCBI): domain Eukaryota; kingdom Metazoa; phylum Chordata; class Lepidosauria; order Squamata; family Charinaidae; genus Charina; species Charina bottae. The sequence goes on from JALMGJ010000016.1 coordinate 12,340,216, forward strand.
CCTATTCTGTGGTTCTAACCCATCTTGGACTTTATTTATTTTGCTTAATATGTTTTTTAGAAATTTTGTATAGTTTTTAATTTTTCCTTGCTGTAACCCGCCCAGAGTCCCTTGTATGGGAGATGGGCGGGGGATAAATTAAACAAACAAACAAATAAATAAATAAATTATCTGCTTAAACCAACCTAGTGAAATTCAATATATATATATATATTGAGAGAGAGAGAGATGCACTCACACACTTTGCCTCAAATTGCACTGAAGCTGTATCAGCCTAAATCCCAGTATTTGAATTTCACTAGGTTGGTTTAAGCAGATAATCTCTTCAAACCTTGTGTTTGAATGTTGCAATATAGAATAAGCAATTATTCTTTTATTCTCCTATCTGATATTTTTGTCAATTCTCCTGAATCCTTGTTGTTTGGGATTGCAAAAGAATAAAGACTGATATTATCATGTCATCCTTTCTTGAATATGTCATCATGGCTTAAAGCAAATGATAGTTTAATTCAGGATGTCATTGTAGGTTTCCCTTTGGTGTAATTTTGTGTTCCTTTATCTGCCATAGGCGAATTATAAAAATATGGTATTATGGATAGCCAAAGTATATAGGCTATGTATATGACCCCTGTGCGGGGTCATAGTCCACAGGGAACGTGGATTGCATATGCGTTATGACCAGGCTGATTACCCAGGCAGTGGAGGTTGACTAATTAAAGGGTATTTCATTATTAAATTTCAGAAAACTCAACTCCAAGAATGCTGTGTTTTTATTCTTTTAGTCCAATATATAGGATATTAATGTTTTCCCAGATAAACTGTTAAAATAATTGAATTGTGTATTAAAAGGTTGCTGTAAGACAGTTTAAGAATTTGGATAAAAATAATCATCGGCATCAAAAATGTTGAATGTGCTCTCAGTTGCTTACGCAGAAGCTGCTGAATGTGGTGCATTTCATAAAGCCAAGGCATTTACTTGACTGCTAAAATGTAGATTTAGAATTGCAACAAATTTTAGGATGTTTTGTAGCTTTGGTTATTAAAAGATTGTATCATTGCAGAGAGTAGGATATGTTCTTTTGAACTTTCTGTAAGACAGAAAAATGCTCTTTATGGCACATCACTCTGAATAATTGACTGACAACCTACCTTTTGAAGTTAGTTATTCAATAAAATCTCAAACTTGCTTTAGGCAAGAGAATTAAGTCAGAGATGTCTGAAGGGCTTATGTAGGTCAAGGCTGCAGTAACTTTCTATTATGTTCAAAAGTAGATGAATGTGGTTTTTCAAAAAGGTCCTAATATTTCTCAGCCAGGAGATTCAAAATTTCAATGGCTTCTATCAGAACGAACCTTTCACACAAAAAAGCGTCCTTCCATTGACTACAGGAACTAGAATCCAGTGGATCCTCTCCACTGAAAGCAACCTTTACCAATTACAATTTCTTCCTGTTACCTCCTGTGCTACCTCACATATTGTTCTAGAGCAGGGGTCGGCAAACTTTTTATGCCGGGAGCCATTTTGACATGCTCGTGCACATTTTGAAATGCTAGAGAGCCAGGGGGCGGGGTTTGCGGGTGGGGGCCAATCGCGTGGAAGGGGGCGGGGTTTGCGGGCGGGGGCCATTCGCGTGGAAGGGGGCGAGGTTTGCGGGCGGGGGCCAATCACGTGGAAGGGGGCGGGGTTTGCGGGCGGGAGATGGCGTCCACCTGGCCCAGCTGCCCGGAGTCCAGGGAGATCAGCTCCGGCGGGATCTGTGGCGAAGAGCGGCCGTGGGGGGGGGCAGGCGGTGACGACAAGCGGCGCGCTTCAGGCTTTCAGCGCTGGAAGGAGCCTTTTCTGGTACAGTACAAAAACAAACAAAAAGTGCTTCGCCTTTCCACCTGCAGCATTATCTGGTTTGTGGGCTTTCTAGTACATCTTTTATAAGTTGCTAGTCCTAAGCTTTATGACTTAAGCAGAGTTTGCATCACGATGCTTCTTTCCGTGACCAAGTGAAACAAAAGGCTGCCTCGTTTGCAGCCTGGATGATCTGTCCACTATTTTATCATAGAGAATGCTGAATCACATAAGCAAAGCTTACCTATGTGCTTACGGTGTGAGTTAGAAGTATACATATGATAGATATTCCAGCCCTAAGAGTATATGCATATGTGTGGGGTGGAGGGAGGGAGGAAATTTTTCTAGGTTATATGTGTTAAAGAAACGTGGGGGCTATATTGTGTTGTCATTCAAGTCATATTCTGCGCAGAGAGATGAAACAACACTGCTATCATGATACCATTTCCAACTTCTTTGGGTTATATTCCCTCCTTGTGCTAAAATAAAACCAGACTCTTAAGGGAAATTAAAGTGACCAATGCTTGCAGCTAGAAAACATAAATTCTGCTAGAACCTTATAAGTGAGTCCATGAAACTAATAATTTCAGCTCTTTCATATTCAGTGTAACCCAGCTATATACTTGTTCAGGAATCAGCAGTGGGAATAATAGTTTATTACATTTCTTGCTCACAATATTGAGGGAGGGAGAATTATCTCATTATTACATGAATGCAGATATATTAATTTGGGGGAACCTATTTCTGTGGTGCAAGTTTTAGTTAATTTAATCTTCATCACAGAATTGCACTCTCAAATTAAACAGGAGGGAGGTTATTTTACACACAGTTAAGCAGGCTGCTGCCCAACTGCTCTCTCTGCACCAAATTAATTTAAAAAGTGGTCTTCCCTTCTAAAACGATAACACCCACATTTAGAAAAGCTATATCTCACTTAAGAAAAGTGTTCTTTTAGATTCTCCAAAAGGCATCATGAGTTTATTCCTGGCTTACTAGCTTATTGCAGCCCTTTGGCAAGGGTGATTTATGCCCCTTTTCTTCCTTTTCTTTGTTTCCATCCAGGCTTGCTTTCTCCGCTGTCTGTACTCCTTTGTTTTGTGCTGTTTTGTGTTTTTTATATTGTTACTTGTTTTAAAATGTTTGTAAGCCACCGAGAGTAGCTGGAAGTCAGGTGGCATAAACATTTAAAAAAATATTATTATTATTATTATTATTATTATTATTATTATTATTATTTCAGTTTATTATTATTATTACACCAGTTTGGTATAGTGGTTAAGGCACCAAGATAGAAAGCAGGAGACCATGAGCTCTAATCCCACCTTAGGCACAAAGCCAGTTGGGTGACCTTGAGCCAGTCACACTTTATCAGTCCTAGAAGCATGCAATGGCAAACTATTTCTGAAATCTTGCCAAGAAAACTGCAGGGACTTGACCAGGCAGTCACCAAAGGTCAACAGTGACTCAAAAGCACACAACACAGATAAATTACTACATCGACAACAATGACGGTGGTGGTGGTTGTCTGTCTGAATTCTAAAGTCCCAGAGCACTTTAGCTTCTTCATTTTCTATTATTTTGTCTATTTTGTGGTCCCACCAGTTCTTGCTTGCAGGCAAATGGTATTTCTTACAGATATTCCAATCCACCATGGTTGCTACTTTGTCATGCCATTGTTTGTAATCAGTCTGTGTGATCTTCTTGCAGCAGCTAACTAGGTGGTCCACTGTTTCTTCAGCTTCTTTGTAGTGATGGCATTTGCTGTCTGTTGCTGTTTTCTCAATTCTGGCTTTATATGCATTTGTTCTTAAGGCTTGGTCTTGTGCAGCCAGAATTAGCCTCTCTGTCTCTTTCTTCAACTTTCCTGCTCTTAGCCATTGCCAGGTCTTGCTGTTATCTGCTTTGCATGCTAGGTTTTTTTGTGTACTGACCATGTAATACTTGGTCTTTCTTGTAAGCCAGTTTGGTCTCTTTAGCATTCAGCAAGCCTTCATGGTGGACTGGCTTCAGTGCATCTTCTTTTTTTTTTTCCAGATATAATTTTTTATTATTACATACATTTATTATTACATTTTATTATTATCTTCTTCAACTGTCTGGTGTACTTGCAACATTCCATGCCCACCTATGCTCCTTGGTAAATAGAGTCCTTGCATGGATGAAGGGCATGATTCTTTGTCATGATAATTATTTTTCTGGTCTTCCTATCCAGGGTTTCTAGTTCAGCTTGAGTCCACTATTCCAGCTGTATATCTAATAACTGGAATTGCCCAGGTGTTAATTGCCTATGGTATTTCTACCACCGAGTTTGGACTTTAAGATCTTCTTCACTCTTCTGATGTATTCACTACTAACCTTCTTGTCAGCGTGAAGGATGCCCAGGAATTTGTAGTGATCTTCTTCATCCAGACTCTTGATGTTATTTCCATAGGGCATCTTGATTCCTTCGGTTTTCATTATTTTTCCCCTGTTGCCAGCACATTTGTCCAGTCCAAACTCCATTGCAATATCTTGGCTGTATATTTGGACCGTGTTGAGCAGTGATTCCAATTCAGATGGTGTTTTTCCATACAGCTTCAGATCGTCCATGTAAAGGAGGTGGGATAGCCTGGCAGATGTTTTTGATGTTTGATAGCCATGACCTGACTTGTTCAGTATTGTTGACAGAGGAATCAATGCAATGACAAACAGTAGTGGTGATAGTGAGTCTCCTTGAAAGATTCCTCTCTTGATGTTAACCTCTCCCAGTCTATCATCATTGATCAGCAACTGTATCTTCCATTGTGACATTGATCTTTGCACAACATTTCTGATGTTTCTATTGACTCCTGTTATTTCTAGGCATCTGATTATCCAGTCATGTGGCAGGAAGTCAAATGCCTTTGTGTAATCAATCCAAGCTACAGTACATTCAAGTTGGTCTTCCTTCTCTTACAGTTTTTCAGAATCATCTTGTCAATTAGGAGCTGAGTTGGGGTGGTTTCCTTTCTGCTCAGATGGAAAGAGCTTGTTTTCAACTAGATGCTATTGGACTGCATCAGCTACAATAAGGTGCTGGGCTAGAAACCAGGAGTCTGGGAGTTCTAGTCCCGCCTTAGGCATGAAAGCCGGTTGGGTGACCTTGGGCCAGTCACACTCTCTCAGCCCAGGTCACTTCACAGGGTGGTGGTTGTGGGGAAAATAGGAGGAGGAAGGAGTATTAGGTATGTTCGCCGCCTTGAGTTATTTATAACAATAATAAAGGCGGGATAAAAAAATATATACATACAAACATACATACATACATACATACATACCAGTTAGCAATCTGAAAGTTGTTGGTAAGTAGGTAATTGGCCTGTAGTTGCCTGGTGCTGCCCCTTTTGTTGGATCTTTCATTATCAGGTAGGTTTTACCAGATGTTAACCAATCTTCAATTTTACCTCCTTGCAGTATGTTGTTAAACTGCTTGGCAATTAGTGGGTGCAGACCAGTCAGATGTTTCAACCAAAAATGATGCAGTTCATCTTCACCTGGTGGTGGTGGTCATATAGTCATATACAAAGGTTCCTAAAATATTCTGTAACTGCCTAAGAACTAGAATTTAAACTTAGAGGTGAATCTTCCCACTCTGAAATCTATGCTTCTCCAACACAGGAAATGACTACAGTTATGTATCTCGTATCAGATTCCAGATTTCATGAAATTAATGTTATTTATATTAAATCCCAGTTAACTTCATTTTGTTATTATTTGGGCATAATGACTGTATTTAAGCCCTATAGTTATATTTCTCATTTGCTGAAGAGAGTGTGTGTGTGTATGATTTTTTATCCCACCTTTATTATTTTTATAAAATAACTCAAGGCAGCGAACATACCAAATACTCCTTCCTCCTCCTATTTTCCCCCCAACAATAACCCTGTGAGGTGAGTTGGGCTGAGAAAGAGGGACTGGCTCAAACTCACCCAGCCGGCTTTCATGCCTATGTGGGAAATTGTTGGCCTTACGGGGTTCCAGGCGCAGAGTAATCCAAACAACGTGTAGGGCTCACAATATTTTATTGTAGCATAAGGCAATAATGGATATATAGTACATTATTGCAAAAGGAAAAAAAAACAACAAAGCATACGCAGAGTTTCATGGCCCATACAAAGGCCAGGCATAGTTACAGTTCAGGAACAGAGTACATGGTAACATGACAGATAGAAGTCAAGAAGAAGAGAGAGTAGGAATATAGACCCATAGTTCACAGCTGAAATATACACTTGTTTCAGCATTCTGATTGGCTATATGTGGGTCAGGACATTTTCAAACTGACAATGCATTTACGGAGTTGTACTTACTATAAATCGCCATGCGATGGCAGTGTTGCACATTGTCTTCCCTTCGGGGAACGGTTCCCATGGGACAAGGTATTTTTGGGCTGATATCACTTTGTTTTGACTAGCCAAGGCTACACACCTGTTGTTTACTAGTGGAATGTTATGGGAAACGCTTACAGCAGAGGGAATGGAAAAATACAGGCTTTACAAGCTAGTGAAGGAATCCATTCGCATGAATTCTACATAGAATAACCTAACACCCCTTCCGAATGGGTTCCGAAACATTTTTGGGGAGTGAAAACTGTCAGTTTGCAAGAACACAGAGACACAAATGATTTATTCCACACACATTTGCTCCAGTCCCAATTTTGTAATCGTGGTTGCATGTTTTTCAAACGGTAGAGCTTTTGTGAACACATCTGCCACATTCAGTTCAGAAGGACAATATTCCAATTGGATAAACCCTTCCTGAATTGCATGTCTTACATTTTTAAACTTCACATCAACATACTTTGTGCGGCCTTTCACATTTTCAGATAGAGCGAGTGCAATGCATGATTGTGAGTCTTCATAAATTGTAAATGGTGATTTGATGTTTACGGTAAGATCTTGAAATAGTTGTTTACACCAATGTAGTTCATTTACTGCCTCACTGAGGGCGCTATATTCTGCCTCGCAAGTTGAAATTGCAATTGCATTTTGTTTTCTTGCTCGCCAAGCAACGGCTGTGTTGGCAAACAGGCAGACAAATCCACTTACAGATTTTCTATCTCCTTCTTCTGCAAAAGAGCTGTCAACATAAATCACAGGCATTTCAGATTTAGTGGTGGATACTTTAAGACAAAGATCTGCTGTGCCTTTGAGATAGCGCAGAACTCTTTTCAGCCCTTGCCAATCTCGCATAGACGGTTTGGCAACTTTACGACTTAGCACACCAACTGAGTAAGCTAAGTCAGGACGTGTCCACTGTGTTAAGTGTAGCAAGCTTACTACAGCTGAGTGATATAACTCAGGTTGAGGGCAAAGTTCCTCACACGTGTCACCCTTTAGGAAATCAAGAGTCATAGGCGTTCCGGTAGGTTTTGCATTTGACATCTCAAGCTGACTTAACAATTGAACAATTTTTCTTTTCTGACTCAGATAAAACCACTCTGGGATCTAGTAACTTCAACACCCAAATAGTATTTCAGTTCGCCTAAGTCTTTCAACCGAAAGTACTGTCTTAGCTGTGTGGCAAACTCTTGTACAAGGTGCAAAGAACCAGTTGCTAGGCAAAAATCGTCCACATACGTTAGCAGCACTGTATAGCTACTTCCAGAACCTCTTATGTACACACAAGGATCAGCAACAGACTTTTTAAACCCTAGTTCTGTTAAAGCTGAATCTAAGCACTGATGCCAACAACGACCGGCCTGCTTTAACCCATAAAGCGCCTTGCGCAGTCTGTACACCTTCTGGGAATTACCACAAGCATAGCCAGGAGCCTGTTTCATGTACACTGTCTCAGGGAGCTCTGCATTCAAATATGCTGTGTCAACATCAAAATGATGGACAACCATTTCACGCTGTGCAGCCAGAGAAAGTACCATACGTAACGACTCTGGTCTAGCTGTGGGTGCATATGTGAGATCATAGTTCAAAAACCTCTCTTGTGAAAACCCCTGAGCAACAAGCCTGGCTTTGTACTGCACTGTGTTATCAGGAAGAAGCTTCTTCCTGAATACCCATCTGGAACCAACAGCTTTCTGGGATGGGGGCAAGTCAGTGACTTCAAACACCTTTAGACTCACTAATGCCTCAAACTCCTTATCCATCGCTGTGTTCCATTTCTCCTGCTCCTCCACAGGCAGGAGCAACACGTCCTGGAATGACTGAGGTTCACAGGTAATCTGACACACTCTCACCTGCTGAATTACAAACCTGTCAGGCTTCACACCCTTTGTGGAACGTGCAGACCTACGAGGAATGACCACTGCCTCTTCCTCATCACTGTCCTCTGTCTTTTCACTACCAGATTCCCCCTTCAGGTCTTGAACCTGCTCAGGTGAAATTTCCTCTTCCTTAACCTGAGGAGACCCTCTCACCACACTAGGAGACTGGGAAACAGAAGGCAGCTGAACTGGTTGTTGTCCAGCCACAGGAGCATGGACAGTTGGCTGTACACTAGATTGCAACAACACCTCTGAACTAGCATTCAACCTATCCCAACCAGTAGGGTGCTCAAAGTTAGCACTTCTAGAGACTACCACTCTACCATAGCCTGCAGAAAAACGGTAACCCTTAGATCTTGATGAATAACCAACAAACCTTAAGCGCTGTGCTTTTGGCTGGTTCTTCCTTCGCTGAGACTTAGGGATGTGAACATATGCAAATGTTCCAAAAACATTTCAGCGAAGGGCACTTGCCAAACAAAAGGAAATAAGGAACTTCATTTACAGCTGAATTCCACACCCTGTTGGTTAGATACACTGCAGTCATGGTAGCCTCACCCCAAAAACGGGCTGGCACCTGGGCATCTAACATCAGGCTATTTCTAATGGTATTAACAACACCAATCTTCCTTTCTGCTATTCCATTCTCAGCTGGAACACCAACATTGGCAAGTCTATGGGAGATTCCTTTCCTACAAAGCCAATTCTGGAACTCATGACTTAGGAACTCTCCACCATGATCAGATTGAAACTGACCTACTTGATAACCATAGTTTCTCTCCACCATTGCAACAAACTCCTTAAAGCGAGCAAAGGCCTCCGCTTTAGATTTGAGCAAATAACAAAACGTAAAGCGAGTATGGTCATCCACCAGAAGAAAATGAAACGTGCCCCCCCTTCACTAGGAGCATTGGGGCCGGCTAGGTCTCCATGAACCAACTGAAAAGGCCTAGTTGACACTCTGTCACTTTTCCTAGCAACAGGCGCAGCCTTGATCTTAGATTGTTTGCACACAGTCTTACGGGGTTCCAGGCACAGAGTAATCCAAACGACGTGTAGGGCTCACAATATTTTATTGTAGCATAAGGCAATAATGGATATATAGTACATTGTTGCAAAAGGAAAAAACAACAACAAAGCATACGCAGAGTTTCATGGCCCATACAAAGGCCAGGCATAGTTACAGTTCAGGAACAGAGTATATGGTAACATGACAGATAGAAGTCAAGAAGAAGAGAGAGTAGGAATATAGACCCATAGTTCACAGCTGAAATATACACTTGTTTCAGCATTCTGATTGGCTATATGTGGGTCAGGACATTTTCAAACTGAGAATGCATTTACGGAGTTGTACTTACTATAAATCGCCATGCGATGGCAGTGTTGCACATTGTCTTCCATTCGGGGAACGGTTCCCATGGGACAAGGTACTTTTGGGCTGATATCACTTTGTTTTGACTAGCCAAGGCTACACACCTGTTGTTTACTAGTGGAATGTTATGGGAAACGCTTACAGCAGAGGGAATGGAAAAATACAGGCTTTACAAGCTAGTGAAGGAATCCATTCGCATGAATTCTACATAGAATAACCTAACAGCCTAATGGGGGACTACCAAGTCATCTTGTCTGCCTCCTGAGGAATCTGTATAACGACCAAGTAGCAACGGTAAGAACAGAGCACGGAACAACAGACTGGTTTAAGATTGGGAAAGGAGTACGGCAGGGTTGTATACTCTCACCCTACCTATTCAACCTGTACGCAGAACACATCATGCGACATGCTGGGCTTGAGGAATCCAAGGCTGGAGTTAAAATCGCTGGAAGAAACATTAACAATCTCAGATATGCAGATGATACCACTTTGATGGCTGAAAGCGAGGAGGAGTTGAGGAGCCTTATGACGAAGGTGAAAGAAGAAAGTGCAAAAGCTGGGTTGCAGTTAAACCTCAAAAAAACCAAGATTATGGCAACCAGCTTGATTGATGACTGGCAAATAGAGGGAGAAAAAGTGGAGGCAGTGACAGACTTTGTATTTCTAGGCGCAAAGATTACTGCAGACGCTGACTGCAGCCAGGAAATCAGAAGACGTCTACTTCTTGGGAGGAGAGCAATGACAAATCTTGATAAAATAGTTAAGAGCAGAGACATCACATTGACAACAAAGGTCCGCATAGTTAAAGCAATGGTATTCCCTGTAGTAACCTATGGCTGCGAGAGCTGGACCATAAGGAAGGCTGAGCGAAGGAAGATAGATGCTTTTGAACTGTGGTGTTGGAGGAAAATTCTGAGAGTGCCTTGGACTGCAAGAAGATCAAACCAGTCCATACTCCAGGAAATCAGGCCAGACTGCTCACTTGAGGGAATGATATTAAAGGCAAAACTGAAGTACTTTGGCCACATAATGAGAAGACAGGATACCCTGGAGAAGAAGCTGATGCTAGGGAAAGTGGAAGGCAAAAGGAAGAGGGGCCGACCAAGGGCAAGATGGATGGATGGTATTCTGGAGGTGACGGACTCAACCATTGGGGAGCTGGGGATGGTGACGGCCGACAGAAAGCTCTGGCGTGGACTGGTCCATGAGGTCACGAAGAGTCGGAAACGACTGAACGAATAAACAACAACAACTAATGGGGGACTAGAACTCACAGTCTCCTGGTTTCTAGCCTGGTGCCTTAACCACTAGACCAAACTGGCTCTCAGTTTGCACCATTCAGTTAATGTCACAATTTCAATAAAGTCTCTGATCTCCCAACTGTTACTGTATATATCTATATTTTAGACTATTTTCCAAACAGACTCAGGTTGCAGAATTCAGTTGTGCTACAGATAATTTTACAAGCACCCTGCATGATATAAACAATTTTGAAAAATGTCTACAAGAACTGTTAGCTGGGCTTTTATAGAGCTTGTTGTGTGGCTACCTATATAACATCAACAGTGTAAATAATGAGTCTTGTTATGTCTGAGGTTCTGTCCTTTGTGTTTTATCTCACACACTATTCTTTTTTTACATATAACTATGTTATTGATTAGATGAAGTCTTGTCATCCTTGCATTCGCAATATAGGAAATCAATAATTAATTATAGATAGACAAAGCAATTCCTTTTGAAAGTTCTGTGGGTAAATATTACAGGGAAAATGATCAGATATAGCTCTCTAGAAATGTCCACTTAATTGAGTAATGGAAGAGCATCGCTGGCCATAGGACATAAGCGATAGGATTCTTACTAGAATATTACTAGAATGCTACCTATCTCCCATGGATTACTATCAGATTCCAGTACTCTGATAAACAGATGATGATTAAAAGTTAATCCTATATTGCATATGCTCTTTTTCCCATTGCAGCTGTCAAACTAATCAGGAAAAAAAAAGAAGCAATTCCACAACAAACTTGCATCCCTATTCCTAAAAGAAACTATATGAATTTAAATCACAGGGAAATCTCTTTATATTCCATTTCTATTGTACTAGATCATTGCAATTCTAAAGAATTCAGCCATCCTACTGGGCAAGAATCAATTTCACATAATCCATAATTGCATGATCAACCTCCTGTTTCACCCAGTACATGGCATTTCTTAGACATTTGCTGGAATTCTTGTGTGCTTCTTACAATTCATTAAAATGTCTGTTTGTCATTATATATTGAGTTGTTCCTTCTGTTCTTTTGCCATACAACACATGAAACTGAGTTATACGCCTCAGCAAGATAAAGCTGTAAGCTGTATGTGAACCTTAGAATTATTTGAATTGGTTCTGAATTTGACCCTCTTTAAAACTAAAACTAGAGATAAAGATTCATAAAGAAAAAAATGTGTCTTCTCTTTCTTAATGTTCATAACTGCAGCAACTTTTAAAGATAGTTTGAAAAAGAAGAAAATACTTTCAACTGTACAGTACATTGAAAGAATAAATGTTCTTAGAAGTGTTAAGTAATGGACTTTATGATAACTTCAGGAACACAATGGAAGAAAATGGTTCAGTAGTTCTTTAGGTCTATCATACTGATTGAGGAATGGGATTCTGGCATTCAGATATAAGCCAGGAATCTGCAAATCTAACGAATGAAAGAACCAAATTACAGATTTTGATGATAACGCTTTATCAAAAAATACTTTTGACAGTATGCTTTAATCTTCATTTCAGTGCTAGGCTTTCCTGTCACACCAAAGATAGATAAATTTTACTTTTGGTACAAGCAATATATCACTTGTACTTTCTTTAATGATACACACACACATATGCATATATACATATACACATGCATTTATACACATGCACAAACTTAAATTGAAAAACAAGTAGCTGTCCATAGGGTATGTTTAGCTCTGAGCCCATTGCCTGTAAAATGAACAGCATTAGTCATTTTTTATAAATGGTATATAAACTGTAAAGCTGTGTTTTTTTAAGAAAATCATAACATTGATCAGCATTCTGTAATGGTGGCAGTTTTGAGATGGAGGAAAAACAGGAATTGTGAAATTGGGCTGAATAAATGAACCGTCCAACCATAATAAAGAGGTCGTAGCGCTATATATGATAGGTGAAAACACAGATTAGGGAGGAGATCCGGGTTCAATACTGAGAGGTTTTGAAGGGGAGAAATTGTCAGGGATTGCATATATTTTCCATGCAGAACATTCCAAGTTGGGCTAGCAAAGGTTCTTTTCTAAAACCCTCAAGAGCCTCTTCTGTTATTTGCTGAACAGTGATTTTACCTGATATGCAGGAGCCACCAATAATTCTTAGAAATCTGAGATAGGTAGTATTATTAAACCACTTGGGAAATGTGAACCCAAATTGTATGATGAATACTTCGTTTTCCACAATTCAAAAAAGTAGAGCTTGCTTGCTTTGTCAGTTTCCTTGGCAGGGCATTTGCAAGAAAAACAAAGTTAATATGAGAAAAAGCTTTAAAAGTTTAACTTACATATTTTAAAATTCTGGTCCTGACTTCCTCCATAGAAGGTAATCTTCTTCACTCTAACTTGCCAACCTTTAGATTTGATGAAGCTCTCATTTTTGTTGAATTTCATTAGTGTCAAAAAAACAAATTCCTAGTGAAGACCCTCTATGCCGTATTCCAAAACTTCTTACATTTAAAGTCATTTTCCACCTCTGGTTCATTCCTCTCTTTCTGCCTGAAGGAGAGAAACACATAGTTCTCTGTAGTGCAACTCGATTATTTTTTTTGAGGTCACAGTTGCTTTTCTGTTGATTGGGGAGGAGGGTGGGGAATGCATTTTTCTTACAATAAAAAAGGAACCCCATCCCATATCAGTTCCCAGCTCTAACTTTACCTACATGAACGCACTACATGGTAACTTTCTAGGTCAGTTACCATTTTTTCATCTGCAGTATTGACAGTATTTCATGTATTTCACATTTATTTATTATTTTATTTTTATTTATCAAATTTATCACCGCCACAGGGGACTCTGGGCGGTTTACAACAAAGAGCATTTGCTTTTTATTTATGATTGGTTAAAATAGTTTAAATGTTGAGTAAAAGCCCGCCATGTTTCGTCTCATCAACTTTGTTCTTTTATCAATTCCATGGTCCTTGATAATTAGGGTAAGAAATTTAAGTTACGTGGCACTGATCTATGGCCTATATCTATTAGTAATTAAAATTTCACCGCTCATTCCTCCAGGAAAAACCAAGCTAAATAATAGAACAGTTAATCAATAGAGGTAAATAATGACCAAATGTCTGGGTATAATCCCAGCGAATACCTTGTACTCCAGGAATCTTATTCACTTAAATAATGTGGTAGTGCTACAAAGTATTAATGGAGAAAGTTATTATGCACCTAGGGAGTAACAGGACAGTGATTCTTGTGGACCTATCTCCTTATTTGATCTTTATTTTGAAGAATTATTTTCTTTCTTCATTGTCTGTCTCATTCATCTATTATGATCTGTACAGACAACAGATGCTATATCTTGAAACAAGGGCTTTGACTGTAGCCTTTCAGTGTATCCTTTGTGCTAAACGAATACTCAGTCCTAGTTAACATTAATAAGCACAACTGTAACTTCAGTATTAATAAATAAGTAATAGTTCTGCAATATCCTTGAAGTACCATTCAGTAGACCCATTCCTAAAGAAAAGGATCAAATTGGCAAATAGTCTCTTTCAAATTCACTTTACTTTATAAAATAGTGGATTTATCTATAAAAAGGGGAAAAAATATTGAACAGGCTTATGATTCAGAGGTACTGACTCTTTCTTAAACGTTGCAGTTATACTAAAATCTAGATCTTATTGCCCTGGTTCAAAGAATTATAGAATGTTAAGGGAACATTTTGTTAAGAAATTCTTAATATATGTTCTCCATTTCTTTCCTATCTGATAGCCACTCATCATGATGATAATGATTTTAGCAACCATTCAGTTTATATAGAATTGTTTAGGAGTGTATATAACAAGCAGAAATATTCAGATTCATTCTTAGGTAGTTGAGAATATAATACATTTACTTAGAATAAACACTGAAGGAAATGATGGTAAAATGTAATTACCATTTTGTATCCTTTTTTGATACATGATTATTAACTCTTAATAGGAAATGGCCAAAAATGTCACCCTTTCCCATAACATGAATTCCTTCTAAATATGACATATGTTTTTCTCTTAATTTTGCTTAATTAGAGTAGGATGGATACAAATGGGTTCAGAAATATACAGCATTTTGCTTTTGGAGATATTACATGTTCTCTTCAGGAGACCCATATCTACTGTACCTTTTAAGTATCCAGATCAATTTAATTAAATTCCATTAGAAGCACTAGACCTGAAACTAACTTATAAAGGCAGCCAGCACATCACCTACTATTTATTTTTGCATTAAATTGGTAATACTCCCTTTTGACTTCTAAAAATTGGTTTAAATCTTTAACAGTAATCAGTTTTGGAACTGAAGTAAATCTAATGAATTTAATACTAAATGTTTACCTATAAAATGAAAATGGATTTAGAATGAAGGAAGGCTAATGTTATATTTGCAGTAACTGCGTTAGAAGAGATGTTGGAGACATACCCCCCAAATCAGATTTGTAATTTGAAATGTATAATATATATTGGCAACAACATTTGTTTTGATCTGAAAAGGCATTATTTCAATTGAGTTGCATTTTCATACATTATTAAATTAAACTGCAGACTGCCCCTGCCAAATACAAAACAAAACAACATTTTTATGTCTCATGCTATAATTTTGCTGCATGAGCAACATAACAATGGAAGGGCAAAATTAAATTATAGCTAAAACCCAATTGAATAAGGCAATCAACAGAAAAATGAATGAAGGAATGTCAAAGCAAAACATATTCAACTTCCTATATTATACTCCTATAATATTAAGAACTAGTTTGTGTTGACTGTAGTATTATCTAGCCCAGAGCTTTCCAAACTTTTCATGTTGGTGACACACTTTTTAGACATGCATCATTTTGTGACACACAGCAGGGCATCATTTCGCGACACACTCTTACAGCAGGGCACAAGGGAGGCACTAGGACCTGCACGGAATCCTGGCAGGGCTCGGAGGCAGCAGCAGCCGTGACACACCCAGACACTGCAGCCGACACACTAATGTTTGGAAAGCTATGATCTAGCCCAAATTGAAAATCCATACATATCCAGCAGAATTTGATTGTTGACTTTTGTGGTGAAACAGTAGGGATCACTGCACAAACAACATGTTGCTATCATATCTTTGAAGCCATAGATATTTTGTGAGAATTATCAGAATAGGTTATAGTAGAGCCCTCTTCCAGTCTCTTAGGATCATCTTTTTATATTAAAACTTTCAATACTCTCAGGATAAATAAGGAAGTGCAGTATCTGCCAACTTAGAGTAATAGCTTCATCACTTGCTTTAGTTCCAATTCACATTAACTTTTCCTGGGAAATTTCTTTTAAGTAATTTATTATCCCAGGATAGTAAGGAGATTTTACACAAAAATGTAATCATTCACCAGATGGCACTGGTCAAAGAATACATAAACCATTTTGTAATATTTATCCTGTTCTGATGGAAATCATTGTGTACTTATAGAAATTTCTTCATTTGCAACTTCAAGAATGTTAGCAGTGTTAGTCTGAGCAAAGTCAACCAAAGCTTCTATAGAACTTTCAAGATTAACAAAATTATTGGACGTAAACTTTCATAGGTTACAATCCACTTCATCCAGTGCATCTCTTTGTCTGAAACTCTTTGCAATCCCAGGCAGTGGTAATTTTGCACACAACTGAATAGAAAGAGCCTATGTATCTTGCTTGTTTTAGTAGGAATGTCTGGACCCAAACTGTCAAGATTTACAAATTATAATAAGCCAAAATGGCTTGTTTACTGTGAATAAGAAGTTGATACTTACCGCTTGTTCATTTCCCTCTTCAGGCAAGGAGATCAATCTATAGACAGAAACTTTTGTGTGATTTCAAAGCAAATCCTGATTACTTTCACCATTCTCAGATAGGAAGGAACAGATGAATAACATACACCAGCATGCTGCTCAATCACAATAAATCAGGATAAGTCAATAATCTTGGTCATGTATGAACATAAACACTGCCTATGCTTATTTTTTGATATTCATGTCACTTTCTAAACTTGTACATCTGCAAATAAGCAGCACATTGCCTTTGCTTTTGGTTCTACTATTTTAAACATCGCAAAACAACTTGTAAGACTTGGGATCAGCAATCAGAATCTGAGGTTAGGCAAACAGTTAAGGAAAGGGCACACTTGCTGCATGCCATACCTTCATCTCAGCATGGTCAGTCCTCTCCCAACTATTGAAATCCAAGTAAACATCTTTTTTTTTAATGAATTGTCCCCTTCTGAAAATTTGGAATTGTGCTATAAATGTTAAAAGTGCTCAGCTCTGGAGAAAAACATGGATCATCAACCACTTGCCTACTCTCACAGCAACAGTTAGCCCAGAGCTTTCCAAACTTTTCATGTTGGTGACACACTTTTTAGACATGCATCATTTCGCGACACACTCTTACAACAGGGCATCATTTTGCGACACACTCTTACAGCAGGTCACAAGGCAGGCACTAGGACCTGCACGGAATCCTGGCAGGGCAGGTTTGGAGGCAGCAACAGCCGTGACACACCCAGACACTGCAGCCGACACACTAACGTGTCCTGACACACAGTTTGTAAAGCTCTGAGTTAGCCCTTCCCATACAAGGACTGTTAGAAGGGAATTGGTGGATGCAGGGCAACAGCAAAGTTGGAAGTATGGTCTGCTATCCTATCATGCACCCTCTCGAGCTAGCCTATTCCTCTCAAATTTGGTAGAAGACCCGGTCTTATCCCATTCAAATGCCACTCTGTTTGGCTTTTGTAAGTGGAGCAGGGATTTGGTTGATTTCAAGAAATTATTTTAAGAACCCTTTGGGCAAGCCTAGATTTATAGGAAAGAAAAACATATTGACTTAAATTGACTTCAGAGATGATGGGTTTGCAAATTAAAATTGCAACTGCTATTTGAGCTTTCACTCCACAATCCACTAACTCAAGGACAATCTCACTGAGTTCAGTTGTACTGCTTCACAATTTGAGGCATGTTTCTATATTAATTTCATCGACATGGTATGGTTTGCTATATGTAATTAAAATACACACTATCTTGTTAAAAATACTATTTTCCACTACTGAAACAGCTTGATGCTTGTGCATTTAATATCTTTCCATGTAAAATTGCACCATGTATGTTTGTATGTATGTATGTAAACATGGAATGCTATGGCTAGTTTTATGTGCTTATTTTTATCAATATTTCCAAGAACAATCCTTCCAGAATTTCTCTATCAAAATTTCTCTTATTGAAGTTATTGGCTGTTATATGGTTGAACTGTGAATTGTTAAGGGATAATTTGTTCCTTCTGACATATGGACCCTTGACTCCATTAGGTCTTGACCCAGGACTAACTCCCATCAAGCCCCTATTTCATTCAGCTGTAAACTTGAGGCATTTCACATTATAGCATCATGTAAATCAATCTTTATTTGTTTCTTTTACAATATGTGTAAAACACCCACTCAGTTAAGATTGGGCAGTGAATAACAGAGCAGGAGTAAGATAGAAAACAATCAGATTATTAAAAATACAGTGCCTGTGCATATCCACAATAAATTCAGGCAAAATGCACATTGGAACAGTAGTTTTGTATTGCTTTGCAAAATGCAAGGAGAAAGGGTGCTAAATGTACTTCCCAGGGAAGCGTGTGCCAGAGTGTGAGAGCTACTACAGAAAAGGCCTATATTTTCATTTCCACTTTTGTTAAACATCCTTCTTTTTTTGGTAACCCAGTCTGATGCATTGTCTATGTGAGCAAGTATACAGTATTAGCCAAAAAAAAGCCTCAATTACAGCTGTGGTGGGCAATCTTTTAGCAACCGGTGGGTTTTTCTTTTTAATCTTAAAAAAAAATAAATCAAGGGCCACAGAGTGCCTAAATGGTCATTTTATTAAGAGGATGGGATCAATATTTCCTTCCTTTTCTGTTTTGTTTGTTTGTTTTTGGAAATTACAGAGTTACTTTATGTATTTACTATTAATATAATGTATGCCACCCTCAGAATGAGGTTTGATTTTTAAAAAATGTGGTAAGGTAGAGATCTATTGCATTTTTTTGTTTTTATTTCACCCAGAAAATTAACAGGAAATCACACTGCTGTAAACCAGAAAGCTTGCTACCAAATGTTGGTGTCCCAATCTTAGGGAAATTCAGGGGCTTTTAAAAAAAAAGACTTAGGGAGTTATTTGTGATTGCCCAAATACATGACTGATCAGTCAAAATAGGTTGCCTACTAGAACTATGCTGTATCTTGTGTCCTTGTAGTCAATTAAGGCCATTTATTAAGCAATGTTCAAACTTCTATCACCTTTTTTTAGAAAGCTTGTGGGCTGTGATTTAACTAAATATAGGGAAAGGGTTTGTTGATAGAAAGAACACATGGAATTCGTTAAGGCATTCCTTATCATTTCCTCTCTATTTTGTATATTGAAATACTATTACAGTACCATAATATTTTTAAAAAAATTTTATTAAGTTAAAGACAAAGATAAAAACTACACAGCAGACCAAAGAAAACTAGAAAAAGAAAAAAAACTAAAAAGTGTAAAACACAAGAAAAAATAATTTTGAAGATTACATACAAAGGTGACTTCTGACTTTCAACAGCAAGAATATACAGCTATTTCTCTAATCAGTCTCTTACTCTATATCAAACCAAGATCACATCATTTCTATAAATCTTTCCATTAGCACATATACAAATCACTAATGCAATTGCTCCTTCCCTTTATATAAAGAAAATGTGTGTGTCTGTGTGTTTGTATATACACACACACACATACATACACAGTATATGTAAATTTCCAAATCAACTTCCTTCCCCCATAAGACATCCATTTAGTTATTTCCTTCCTATCACTATTCTCTATATTTCTGTCCACTATAATGAATACATATAAATTGTCTGCTTTTATGATTAATAATACTACAATAATCTTAACTCTTGAAGAGAATATTTGTAGCTCAGGGTTGAACTGTGGAGTCCTTGGTGCTCTCTGAGCCTTGTTTTCTTGCAGACATTTCATTGCCAGGCTAGGCAACATCTTCAGTGTGAAAAGGGAGTGAGACTTGCTCTCTGTTTATATACCCTGGCTTGTCCTGCCTGTGTTGGTAGGGGTGTTGTACTCTCCTTGGTAGTTCCTTGATTGGGTTGTTTGCTGCTTGGTTGATTGACTGAGTTAATAGTTCCTTGATTAGGGTCTATTGTGTTGACTGATAGCTCCTCTAGTGCTAATATTGGTGTTAATCTTTGCCTATCTGGTTGTTGATTGCTGGCAAGGAGGTTTTCTGGTCTTCTGGCTTTTCTATTGTCTCTTATGAATGGTATGTAAATGTTGTTTACCTCTATGTGTCTGTCGATGGCTGCTTTGTCTGAGTGCCAAGCTTCCAGGAATTCTGTAGCATTTTTGGATTTGGCTTGGTTTAAGATGCTCACAGTTTCCCAGTTGAAAGTATGGTTAAGTAAACCAAAAGACCCAGTAGCCCAAGAAGAAAAAACAGGACTTATCTACAACATACAGTGTAAGGACTGTAACAGCCACTATGTAGGACAGACTGGCAGAAGACTAGCAGAACGCATCCATGAACACCAACTAGCAGTCAGAAGACATGATGAAAACTCCTTAATCTCACAACACATGGACAGACTTAACCATACTTTCAACTGGGAAACTGTGAGCATCTTAAACCAAGCCAAATCCAAAAATGCTACAGAATTCCTGGAAGCTTGCACGTAACACATAAGAGACAATAGAAAAGCCAGAAGACCAGAACACCTCCTTGCCAGCAATCAACAACCAGATAGGCAAAGATTAACATCAAGATTAGCACCAGAGGAGCAATCAAACAACACAATAGACCCTAATCAAGGAACTATTAACTCAGTCAATCAACCAAGCAGCAAACAACAACCCAATCAAGATACTACCAAGGAGAGTACAACACCCCCACCAACACAGGCAGGACAAGCCAGGGTATATAAACAGAGAGCAAGTCCCACTCCCTTTTCACACTGAAGATGTTGCCTAGCCTGGCAATGAAACATCTGCAAGAAAACAACAAGGCTCAGAGAGCACCAAGGACTCCACAATCTTAACTCTATTAAACCTAAAAATCACACAATTATTATTATATCTTATAAATATCTAATAAATCTTGCAAATTAAACAGATCTTAAAACAATTCCAATATATCTTAATCCAAGTCATTAAAAGAAAACAAAATCATCATAACCTCATTATCAGTCCAGTTATACATTCTTAAATTTTTACCCTACTTCAAAATAAACTAAGACAGTTACATATCTCCCAATTACACCCAAGGCATTTTTCTTATAAAAATCAAACAGCTATATAATATTTTAAAAACTGGACTCCTAGTTTTCTCATTCTTATTTTTAAAAAATAAATGGTTGTCCTTGCATGGTCTCAGATTGACCACTCCTAAATTAAGTTTGCTTTTGAAAAGACATGTAAAATCTTTTCCTATGAATAAATAAAACCAATGGATGTGTTTCGAAAATACTTATTGTTTCTTTTTGTTCTAGAGACTGAATATTCTGTAACTATTGATTAATATTTAATAAGCATTAGCATCTGAAAATAATATAGATGTAATATAAATAATATATAATATGTTTGTCCCAGATTTCAAATACTTTTCTAAAACATCTGGTTACTGAGCAGGAATGTGGTAGATTTCAGCAATGATGATATTCTATCACTGGTAATGAAAGTTAACTGGCCTTTACTAGTTATTTTTACTGGTCTTTACTGGTAATCAGTTTTCTTTCCTATAGTTTCTTATCTAATTTTCAGTTGCCTGGAGACTTAAAACTTAGATTGTACGGTTGTTCAAGAGGTTGGATTGCACTTCAGTTCTATTCATTTTATTTTATTTTACCCACAGAAGGAAATCAACGTTGAAAAAAGTTAAGGGCAGGGTCCATTAACATTGGCAATTAACCAAAAGAGCAGCTAAAAATTTAGGAAGTTAATCTAATTAATAGTTACTCATTTACTGAAGATTGAGGAGAAATAGGTTTGGATCCAGATAAGCTTATTGTGGCATTTGCCATTTCCCTTTGTTTTAGAGGAACTCCAGTATTAATAATTACATCCAAGCTCTATTCAGGCATATCCACTGCTGTCATTCTTTGTTTCTTGGAGTCTCCTGCCCAGTTTGGGATATGACCAGTGTACACTCAATAGTATATATTCTCCCTTATATTAGTTTTCTACAATCCCTAACTACAACAACTATAGCTCTAGATCATTTAAACAATAGTTCCACTAGATACTTAGAAATCTATTTAGACATCAACATTTTCTTTTCCCCTCCTCACCTAGCAGTCTTCCCAGCCTTGGGAAAGTGGGGAAGTCTCCCAAAATCAGATAGAAGCATTCTTCTCTTTCTCTTAGTCCTCTTATACCCCAGTCCATGCTATTCCATTCTGTAATCCTCCTCAGATGAAATTCACCTGGAACTAACCTGTACAATATATAATATTTTTACGAGATTCTTAGTGTAAAAGTCAGGGCACCCTCACATATTCACATTATATCTGTGTGTGGGTCTACCTATTGGTGAAGAGAAAGCCAGTCAGCCTGCAGTGAATCAGTATTACAAAAGAAGCATTATTTTGTGGGGGGGGGGAATTTAAAGTAAGGAAAAAAGTATGGAAAAACATAATGTGAAAGACCTGCCTGTTAATGAAGAACAAGACTGGCCCATAAGAGGAAGTTATTCAAATACATATCCCCTAACACTGAAGTTAGATTATTAAATAAACAAACAAACAAACATTTATTTCATACTTGTATCTTGTTTCATACTTGTATCCTGTTCAGCCTTTTTATTGTTGTTTTATGCTGTTCCCGTGCAGGATGGATGGTCACAGTATCATTTTGTAGCTTCATCATCAACGATAGAGAGGGATAGGCAAAGGCCGTATTCTTCCTCACGCACACCTTCCATCTCTCCGGTGCGCATGTCTCCCAACAATCGTTCAGGTAAGACCAGGTATACATAATTGAATAATCAGGGAAGCAATTCATCAAAGTCAAATAAAGAACTGAAATGATGTCAAAGGAATTATTAACTGTAATGAGGCATGGAAAAGGTACTCTTATTGTTTATCTATTTGCTGCTTTATGGATGTTCTATGCCAGGGGTGGGCAACGTCAGGCCCTGGGGCTGTATAAGGCCCGCAAAAGCAATTGGTCTGGCCCGCAACAGCAGGGGCGTGTGTGGCGGGCGTGGCGGTGGCGGGCACAGCGATGGATGTGGAGGGAGCAGGAGCAGCAGCGGGCATGGTGGGTGTGGCAGCGGGTGGGGTGGCGGCGGGCATGGTGGGCGGGTGGGGCAGCAGCGGGCACAGCGGCGGGCGCGGCAAAAGCAGGCACGGCAGTGGTGGGTGCAGAGGCAGACGGGGCAGATGCGGCGGCGGGCATGGTGGGCATGGCGGCGGGCACAGCGGAAGACGTGGCGGGCGCTGCAACAGGCGTAGCGGTGGCAGGCACTGCGGCGGCAGGCGCGGCAGCCCCCCAGTCCGCGCGATTGGCTCCTGCCTGCAAACCCCGCCCCCTTCTGCGCGATTGGCTCCCGCCCACAAACCCCGCCCCCTTCCACACAATTGACTCCTGCCCGCAAACCCCGCCCCCTTCCGCATGATTGGCTCCCGCCCACAAACCCCACCCCCCAGCCCTCGAGTGATGTTATAAATATCAAAATGGCCCTTGGCATAAAAAAGGTTCCCCACCCCTGTTCTATGCCATCACAAAACATTCTGGATAAAGCCAAAAGAAGCAGTTCCCATTTCTGAAATTGTGTCTTTTTCATCAAGTTGAGAAATTATTACACTTATTACTATTCTGGTAATCTAGGTTCAAATTGATACTTAGCCACATCGTTGGTTATTTGTAAATTGTTGATAATCATGGGCCTGCTAAAGGAAGATAATATATGAAATAATTTGCATTGAAATTTGCTGTAGGTACATTATCTATAATAATTACTGTAATTCTGTATGTACTTGTAATAGCTGTTCCTGTTTATTGTTCATAGTTGCTGGAGCTGATGGGTATGCTGGCTTGGGTAACCTTGACATCACCCTGGGTTATCTTGCAGGGAGACAGGCTTAAACATACCCACTGCAGAAGTGTGAAATAATCCCAAAGACCTGAAACAATGTTTCCTCCATGAATAATTGTTATTAATATTTATTTGAAATGAATTTTCAATTAATCACAAGCAAAGTAAAGAAAGGTATGAATATAATTGCAGAATTACATATAAAAGATATAAAGAAGGAAGACAAGGAAAGAGTAGTCAGAAGAGTGGAGAGATCAGCTGTATTGTTCTCTCTAGATCTGCTCTGGAAAGTAAAAATAACATTCATAGCACCCACTAGAGCTCATTTCTTTAGGATGCTGTTGTCATTTCCTAGTTGGAATAAAAAAGAAGATGGAACAGTTACATATTTGTACATGAAAATACATCAATAAAATAATTAGGCGTATTGAAATTTATTTCTGGAACTCTTCAAAGATGTACAGTCAGTAAGCACTCACTTTGAAGTGTTGTTACCTTTGGGAGGAAGAGCCGTGAGGAGAGCAATCAGCTGCTATTACCTTGACCTTTCTTAGGGCAGGACATTCAATTAGATGATCTCCAAGGTTCCTTCCAGCCCTTATGTTTTAGGATCCTGTGGGTTTTTGCACAACTATGTCCATGGGACTTATTTCTTGGTAGGCCAAGGGTTCCCACCTTAATGTTATTCTATTCATTACTTAACTACAAATTATAGCACATACTTTTTAAAATGTTAGCTTATCAGTTTGCATTATAAGGCAACAGAAATTAGTTTTCCTATGTTCCTTGTTCAAAGTTCCAAAGCCTTTAAATATGCTGTGCTGTGCTGTGCTGTGCTGTGCTGTGCTGTGCTATTTATTTATTTATTTATTTATTTAATCAATCAATCAATCAATTTGTATGGCTGCCCATCTCAACAAGTGACTCTGGGCAGCAAACAATATTAAAATAAGTTAAAAACAATTCCAACCACAATATAAAAATTAAAATACACAGCAGCTGAGGAGAGTATCACAATTGACAATCGCTAACACAGCCAAGAGACAGGTCCCTTCACACACTCAGGGCCCCAGGGCCGGGCACAGAACCAGGGCCTTGTGAAAGGCCAGCAGGTTTGGGGCCATCCTAATCTCCAGAGGGAGACTGTTCCATAGGGAGGGCACTGGGTCAGAATAGGCATGCCTTCTGGGCCCTGCCAACTGGCATTCCTCAGCCAATGGGATCCAGAGCATACCCATCCTGTCAGACCAGATCAGATGGGTAGAAATGACCGGGGAGAGACAGTCCCTCAGTAACCCGGTCCCAAGCCATGAAGGGCTTTAAAAGTGACTCACTTTGAATAGGACCTGGAAGCACATTGGCAGCCAATACAGCTCATGAAGTAATGGTGTTACATGCACCAAGTAACCAGTGCCATTTACTACCCATGCAGCTGCATTCTGCACCAGTTGAAGCTTTTATGCACATTGCACTAGTTCAGATGGGAGGGCATGAGTGACAGAGAGCAATACTTCCTGGTCCAGAAACAGGCATAACTGGTGCACAACCCGAAGGTGTGCAAAGGTCCTCCTAGTCATGGCTGCCACCTGCTCTTCCAGCAGGAGCCATGATTCCAGGAGGACCCCCAGATTGCACACATGTCTGTCTGAGGCAGTGCTACCCCATCCAGAACCAAAGATGGAAGATCCCTGGCACCGGAAGGTCCAAACACCCAAAGCCACTCAGTCTTGCTTGGGTTGAGCTGAAGCCTGTTATGCTCCATCCAGGCCCACACAGTCTCCAGGCATTGGGACAGGACACCCATGGCATTGTTCAGGTGACCTGGGGTGGAGTTGTAAAGCTGGGTATCATCAGCAAAAAAAGATGAAACTGTTTCACCCCCTTCTCACTTAAGACTGTTTATTACAATGACTTTCTTACTTTATTCAGCATACAGTATCATGTCAGTGTATAACATTTTCTTCATGTACTTCTTTCACTGAAATGAGACAATTGATATTCCAATGGTATATCCAGCCCAGACAAGTTGGAAAACGTACTACCAAAGTTTCCCACTGTTGCATGGTGTCTATGAACTGGATCAATAGGCAATTAGCTGAACTTCCAAGCTAATAGAAATGAGTAGTGCACTATGATTTGTGTATTGTTGTTATGAGTCGTACCTAACTTTGGAGGGTGTTACTAAGTATGCTCAAGCACATCTCAGACTCATGAACATTTCCTTATATGTATTCACTATGTGACCATAAAAGAATGTCAGAAGTGTTTTATGAATGAATTCAGTAACTCCACATATAAAGTCTCTTCAAATAAAGACTTTCATTGACAAATGCACATTAAGTACACAGAATCAGTGTTCAAGGAATTTCTTTGAGGAAGAGCAAAAATAAACAAGTTTTGATTATTTTCATTGGAGACATACATTGGGGACTGGATGCAGAGTCTGTTCCATGTGGAAGTCTATTGTAGACCAGCACAAGGATCAGTCGAAGGAACCAATGCAGCTGTGACAAACTAAAAAAGAGTTGGGCTGAAATTCTCACCACTAAGTTATCAAGGCATGGGGCACTTATTGATCTACATCTACTCAGAGTGAAAGAGATAATGTGCTCCAAGCTTTGGGTTAAACTGTAAATTGTTATTTGTAGATATAATTTCTCCTAAAAGGCAGAAAGAGGAAATAAAAATACTTTCTGGGTAACTTTGAAGTCCCTTTTCATGGTCTTCCTTGGCTAAGACTGGTACCTCACTGTGGAAACATGCCTTTCTTTCTTTCTTTTGGTTTTTCCACTGTGGGAAAACCAAGCCAATAAAGCTGCCATGTAGTAGTGTTTGGGGTAGAAACCAGAAGACCATGAGTTCTGGTCCTGTCTTAGGCACCAAGCCAGCTGGGTGACTTTGGGTCAATTTGTCTCAGCCCTGGGAAGAAGGCAATGGCAAACCACTTCCAAAAACCTTGCCAAGAAAACTGCAGGGACGTGTCCAGGCAGTTGCCAGGAGTCAAACCTGACCCGAAGGCGCACGCATGCATGCACACGCACACACACGGGACTTCAGGTGTCTAGAGTAAGTAGATGAATTACAAAATCCTGATCCTTAGAGACCCCAGTTGTAGATAATCTAACCATGACTAGAGTATCTTGGATTTGCTGAGGCCCAAGGAAATAATTAAAAAATGGTTCCTGAGATGGGAGAATGATTTTGACACAGAGACAAATGAAAAGAAAAATAGTTACTAAAAAAATACTTGATCTTCTTTTCAAGGACCTATTAGTTGGAAACCCACCTTTGACTGGATCGAAGGATATGGATCAGGCCAGTGCTTGCATGTTTGGTCCAATATGTAGATAAATTTAAGATTCATTCCTTCTTTAGCCAAAAAGGATTATAAACATTTTTTTTTAAGACCCAGATTATCAGAGCAAAATTTTTCACTTTAAAAATTCAAGCTTCACACTTTGGTCAAATCCAGTATTTCTGCATATATATTAGGGCAGTGCTTTCTAAAGTGCCGCCGTTGGCGACACACCAACGGCGGCGGTGGCGCGCACGGGGGCGTGTACGGCAGCGGTGCGGGGGCAGGGGCGTGCATGGCGGCGGCAGCCTCCGCTAAAACGCGGAAGCGCGGATGGCGCGCCGCTGCCATGCACCCCCCCGCTGCCGCTTCCGGGTTGTGTGGCAACACACCAGACTGTGTGTTGCGACACGCTAAAGTGTCACGACACACAGTTTGGAAAGCTGTGTATTAGGGGCAGCATAAAAAGCAGAAACTCCGTAATAAGGGGCTACCCATTGCCCAGAAGCCAAGAAATGTTGGGGGACTCAGCAAGATTGCTCAGGAAGAAGTCCTTGACATTTTTTCTTAGGGTTTTCCCGTATCTCTTAGAACGTAGTCTCCCTATTCAGGCATTTTACAAACAAGCTTGTAAAACTTTTTGCATACATTAGCATTCATGTCAGCTGAGTGTTACTTTCCCAGATGCTTCTTATGTAAGAACTTACATATCTCAGTCAGACCACCTCTATCCATTATTATTTTTGCATTAAGCCATGGATACTTTTGAGAAGAGGAAGACGTTGAGCAGATTTTGTTGACAGAATAAAATGAAAGTTTTTTGAGTCAGCCTCAACATTTGGTAAGGTCATGGAAACATCCATGTAGATTTCTTAGCAATAATATGAAAATGGTTTGAAATGGTGGTCGTCTGGGATGATTTTTTTTTCTTCCCAGGATAGTTTACAGTCCTGTTAGTTCCTAAAGATCCCCCATTCAGGTTCTAACCAGATCTAACCCTCATTAACTTCCAAGCTGGGACAAGGTCAGGATATTAGTTAATCACAATTAGCTTTAATTCATCTGAGCAACATACTGGCAAAGTAGAATTCAACAGTTACTTTTATGTATTATGTAGTTGTAAGACAGCAGATATATTCCACTGATGCTCACTTTTTGTAAGTACAGCAGAAGGTTCTTTGTTTATAATATTTAACTATGCTACAAACATATAGACCATAGCGTTGGTAATTTTGCATGAATATATTCATTAAAGCAAAAGCGTTTAGAGACATAATCAAACTACCATTACAACACAAGAGATTCCTTGTTAGTAGAATATATGGAGGAAAAAATACACTGGTATCCTTTAATAAAGATCTAACTTTGAGAATTCTCCTCCCTCATGCAAAATAGATGTCATGCCACAGATTAGAAATGTTTCTCACCATGTTGCACATTAGTGGCAGCCTTTGTCACTTCCAGGAAGCTCTATTTGTTCTATTACGAATCTCTTTCAAGTCATAAAGCTGAGGAAGTAGATTTTTAACGAAATCTATTACTTATGGCTGTCAAAAGAAAGAACAGTTCTGTCTTTTTTATTAATAATAAACATAGCCATTCTATACCATAGCTGTGAAATTGAAATACTGGAATCTTGGAATATTTCCTTAGTGAAACAATGATACATTTAAAACTCTTGGTGGCTGAAGTTGGGGACAAAAAGCAGATATTCAGGACCCAAACAATTAGATCTCCACAACTGGACTAACTTTACTTGACTTAGGTGCTCCCAAGCTTATGAAAAGTTCCATGAAGGTATGTTGATTGTGGTGAGGATGCAGATACTTGAAATTAAAGATCTTGCTAGAAATGATAGTGCCTAGGTTCATATATTAGGTTCATAAACCATGATTTGTTTTAATTTGTTAAGACAGTGATTCACACAACATGCTAGGCCCAGACAATGAAACTATGTTATGATTTATTACAGTGTGTGCTGGTCAGTGAAGGAAGTAACCGGTCTACTGATGAGCTAGCTATTTGACTTCTGATTAATAAATTCCCATGCAATGAAACAGAGCTGGGACTTACACAACCACCAGATTCCCCCAAGATTGCACCACTGAAATTCTGCACCAAAATGTCCATTTTTGGGTGAGACAGCTGCTTCCCCCTTCCCCCCCAAAAAAAATATTGAGGTGCATTACATTTATGGAAGTTGTGACACACCTATTTTTAGTGAGAGAAAAATCCAAGACCATTAAACATTCTCAGAGGGGATCGCTCTATATCCCCTACAGCAAGACCAAAATAATTATCTATGGCCTCCGAGCAATTAGAGATTTTTCCATTTTTGCTCTAAAGCAGTGCTTTCCAAACTGTGTGTCGCAACACAACCCGGAAGTGGTGATGGCGCGTTGCCGCCGCCCCTGCGACAGCATGCGCAATAGCGGCATGCGCGGCGGCGATGGCAGCAGCGCGCCATCAGCACTTCCAGGTTTTACCACAAAACATGAGGCCGCCGCCGTGCGCGCCCCCCGCGCCGCCGCTGTGCATACCGCTGCCGCGTGCACCCCCACCGCCGCCGTTGGTGTGTCGCCAACAGCGGGAGTTTGGAAAGCACTGCTCTAAAGGATTAGACCATCTCTCAACGCTTACTTAAAAAAAAAGTTTGTTTTATTCTCACACTGGAACATTTTCAGTAGCACATCCTGGGTGGGTTGGCCAGGAAATAAAACAAGAGTTATCAAAGTGTGCTGAAGAATCTGTTTTGTTTCATTTATATCCTGCCTTTCATTCAGGAGTTCAAGATGACATTCAGAACACTCCCTCCTCCAATTTTTTGCTCACAACAACTCTGTGACATAGGTTGGGCTGAGAAAAAGTGAGTGACCAAAAGTCATCCCGTGAGCTTCTGTGGCTGAGGGTGGACTAGAACCATAGTCTCTCCTCTCCTAGTCCAACACCTTTACCACTACACCACACTGGTTCTCATGGAACAGGAAAGTTGCACGATCACTGAGGCAACCAAATCAGGCTACATCATATTTCAAGACTTCAAGATTCTTTCTTTGAGAGTTTTTCTTCTCTGTGTACTCCTTCAAGGAGCTGATAAGTTTTCTTCTTCATAGTTATTGACCGCTATCTTTTAGAACACTGAAGAGGCTTCAGATCATAACACACAAAAGAACCGCCTGTATCCATATGAAAGTTCCCACCATGTCAGGTCAAGATTTAGCAAGAGGGAACTAGAAAAAGAACATTTTTTCTATAGACTGCCTGTCCAGGAAGGTTATGTTGTATTTTCATCCCATTACCAGTATCTCACTGAGAACAAATGTGTTTAATGTTTATTTTAATTGATCTGCTATTTTGCTTCTTGGCCATTTTTAATATTTAAATAGTAGACACAAGTTGGCTTTATTAAACATTCCCTTTCTCATCTTCTTTTTTAATTTCTATTGCATGTTTATTTTTCACAAGAAGAAACTTTACTATTGGGAAAAACCCTATCTCTGAAACCCTTACAGAAACTTGAATATGCTGCTAACTTCTGTGCTTAGTACTCACAAAGGCAGTTCATCCTGGGACTCTGAATGCAAACATCCGACCCCAAATTGCATTCCAAGAACTGGGGGATATCAGGATAGAACAATTCACACAGGTAAGCAAGGGAAGAGAAGAACAATTGCTGCAAAGTGTTCACTGGTGTGACTGTCTCCCCTTTCCCTTTATAAATAAGGTGACTTGCCTAAACTGTAATGACAGAAGGAAATGTGTTCACACTCAGAGAGAAAGCACTTATCCCCGCTCAAATGAGACTCTGCAGCTGTTGACAACCGCCATTCATTTCACTCATGTACAATTCTGCCTGAGAGAGCAACAAGTGTGTACAACAGAACAAGCCATCGCAGCACCCACATGCAGCTGCTAAGCCTTTTTCCTTTTTTGAGGTCCCAGATTCTTCTCTTACCACTACTGCTGAAAACTGGTGGTACTGCACAGGCCTCCTGTCTCAAATAAGGAAAATAATTTAGCTTCATCCACTTTGCATCATTGCCCCACTCACGGCAGCCCTTGGGCTCCCCCAAAATGTCATATGCATTCCCTTGGCCCCGAAGGGATACCCGCTTTTGCCTTAAACATGGCTATATTCACAGCCACCAGCATCTCTTTCCCCGGTGGGGGTTGGAGGCTGAGGTCTGAGCACTGGCAAAGTACCAGATGGCATCACTCACTTTTCTCTCCCCCTACCAACAAATACCAACCATGTATCCAGATTTAAAAATGATGTGTTCCAATCACTGCCTGTGCCTCACTCTTCTCCATTTCCTCTTGTTTCCCACAGACTGTTCTCCAAACGCAGGAACTATCTCATATCCTGTTAAAAGCAGGAGAGGAGGAATATTCCCTTACAAGCAGCAGCTGTGCCTAGAAGGCTGCATAGAGTTGAGAACCTGCATGACAATTTACATACCATGACCGGCAGTTATGCAGCAAATGCACCAGATCCTATGCTTGCTCCCCTGCTCTGTGTCTAGCACCCTGCTGGAGAACACCCTCTCACTTGTCTTAATCTTCCGGGTTCCACTTCCTTCTGGATGCTTGGTCAATAAAGTATTTGCCATTGTTGCTTGTGTGGGTTTTTTGGTTGGTTGGTTTTTGTTACGAACAACCCCAAAATGGGCATCTTTTCCCCTACTCTTGCTCATTTCTGAGTTGGCCCCATAATATAACCATGGAGTTGTATGGGGCAGAATACAAATCCAGGATCAGTGGTTTCTTTCCCCTTATTACTCATTCTTGTTTCCTGGATTATGGGGGTTCACAAAGGGGCCGGTGGCGTTGCTGTTAGGCAGACCTGGGGAGGCTAGTGGCCCCATGAGAGTCAGGCTCCTGGACTATGCAGCAGTATTCCAAATTGGTTTTAGTGTTTCTAAGTGTCACCTGCCTCACATCACCTTATTGATTTATTTAAATATTTTATATGGCCATTAAATTCACAGCAGCAACAGAACACACAGACACCCAATACAGAACAATGGAGACTAAAAACAACATGTTCCCATTCAAATCATTTCATTTCTGGATGGACTTGTCCAGCACTCTGGCCCATTGCCTAGGGAAAAAACTAAGACCTTACAGAAGGCCAACAGCCCAACAGGGTCTGAAGCAGCACTTTACATTCAACCAAGCAACTCGGGTATATAGCCTCTGGGTTATTCCAGAGCAGCTTTTACCTGTACTTTCTGATTTCTGTCATCTGTGGCTGAGCATGTTTGTTCTCCAGCTGTAGAAAAGGAGAGTGGAAGCATTTCCCTCTCGTGGGATTCAAGATCTCTCGCCTGGGTGAGCCTTGAACCTCTGTATCAGGGAGGCTATGTGAGCCTCAGTGGACTTTATGAGCAGAGTTACAGAGCTGTTTTCGTCTACTGTATGCTTGTAACAACCACACATGAATGCCAGCCTCTCATTCTAGCAGGGTTCTGCTGTACTGTTAGGGCTACTTGCATGGGAAATTACATTCTTACGCAATTGTTACCTGTCTCCATGAGTGACAAAATCACAGACTGGTGGATAGTGGTGGAATTTCCAGGGGTACATTTTAAATCGTGGTTATATATTCTGCGGGTCTTTCCCGTTCCGTGCTGGTTTGAGTACATTCTGGATATGTTACCTATTCTAATAGCAGTGTAATAGTCATTATTGTCACTGCCTAATTCATGTAAGATTACATATTGCTGTGTTCGTTTTTGTTTTGAAAATGTTCTCTCCTAAGTTGTGGAGAGATTTGACGCTATGTAATGGATTTGGGCACAGAGTTTTTCCTCAACGTTTCTAAAACCTTTAGGTAAACTGCCATTACTATGCATTTTCATTGGGTTTTGGCATAACAACTTATTAAAATATTTTATAATGTCTGGGAGCAAACTGATAACATATGGCCTCAACATGATTGAATAGATAGCAAGTGGGGTGGGGGGCAGGAAACCAAAATCCATGCAAAATTGAATTTAGTTAAGAAAATCAAATTCAACATTACTTTATAAGAAAACAATGAGATGGCAAAAAGCATGGAAAGCATTAACATTCAAGTTTCCAACACTGCTTGTCCCAAGAGTTGGTGACTGTGAAGATCCCAAAGATGTATGGCTTCAAAAAAATCCTTTGCCCAAGCAGCCATTAACATATTACTTCGATCCTTGAGTAATTGCAAGCAGCCACAGGTTCTTCATCAGGGGGGGAAAAATGGGAGCCCTCCTCAGGAATCTACAAACTGATCGCAAGATCTGCTCATTTTGGCTGGGAGGGAAAATACTGTCAAGGCTGGAAGAAAAAAATGTAGCTAGGTTTTTGTTTTGTTTTGTTTTGTTTTGTTTTGTTTTGTTTTGTTTTAAGCCCTAATTGAGTAAACAAATAAGATTTTCAAATGTCATGTAGGGAGAAAATATACATCAGGCTCCCTGTGTGCTTTCTCTTGAGAAACTGATTGCCTCGTCAGTGTGAATGAGCAAAGAGTCATGCATTTACAGTATTTTGAATTGGAAGAGGCTCTTGCTGCAATTAGAGTGCTCCAGACAGCTAGCAGAAGATTCCTGTTTTGGGAAAGATGAATCAACAAACCTGACCAAACATTACAAATCCAGCTAATTTCCAATATAAAAAGGCAAGGATGGCAGGCTGGATGACAACTTTATCTGGGCCTAGAGAATTTGATTACTATGTTTTATTGGTAGCAATTTTGATAATAGTTTAACTTGAAAGAAAAGCATTTACTTGTGGAGTTTATGTACAAGCTATACTGCTATCTGGGGTACAATTCTGGAAGATTATGAACAATCTGCCTCTTGAAAGGATCTGTCTGAGAGTGCCTTGTCCACACATTCCACAACACCCCCTGATCCGATGATCCCATAGCACTGAAAAGCATGTATATCCTATCTCTGAACACTTACTGCTCGCTGGTGGCTAAATTTAGTTTAGGGATCAATCATGTATGACTAGATTGGATTCTTTGGTCCTGAAGGAGCAGCTTGGGACAGACTGCTTATCAGGAACAAAAAAGGATATTGGGCGACATAAGGGAAGAAAAGAATCAGGTCATAGCAGAAATGTTGAGTTTCCAAAGCTCCCTTTCTTGCCGAAAAGAACTAATTGTTTTGAAAGAGAACTAGTGAAGCCTTTAATAATTGGTGAAAAGGGAGCAGAATGCTGTCTTTAATCATTAGTCAAATGATGCTCCCTTTTTTTGCTTTGAGCAAAAACGTGCCGTTGCTACTGTGCGTCTTAGTGAAAAGCCAACATTGAGAGTATATGAGAATATCAAATCAGACCTGAGTTTATTAAATTTCATAATCTGCTTTTGCAGATTTGGGCCTTTGAAGAAGTGATCAGCATGATTCTGGGCTACCAAGTGGTAAATCATAAAAGAAGTCAGATGAAATGGCTATGTGCAGAATCTCTCATTATGACAAATTCTGCAGAACTCATAGATGAGAGTACCTTTGAATAATCCCAGAAAGGTTCAGGACTGCCATATTTGGCCTGTGGTGACATCATCATCATTTTATCCCACTTTTTTGTGATGCTGTTGATTGATCTGCAGTATCGGTAGGGTTGAGCAGATGCAGAGCTGTAACAGTTTTTCTGAATGCCTTTACCTTTTACTCTTCTGATAAGACAAAAAGTTTGAACAGCTGACGAGAAGGCAGTATGTTAAGCTTCATTTCTAAGGTGTATGATTAAGATTAGTTCCATTTAAATATTTTATGTATGTCCAGATGTCACAGATTTTCAAATGAAAATAGATTTAGAGAGAGATTCACTCTTTTCAAGCTAACTGCATTGCTTAGAACATGTGTGGTCATATACTTTAGTATGTAACTCATGCAGTCAGAGTTTTAAAATCTGCATTTGTTTTTGTTTGCTAGCAAGTGCCCCAGCCTCCCCTCGGGAAATGATCAGTTTAAAAGAAAGAAAAACAGATTATGAGTCAACCGGAACAAATGCTACTTACCATGGGAATAAAGGAGAGCATACTTCTAGAAAAGACACCATGACAGGTGAGGCAGCAATTGTATGTGATACATAAACATTAGTGGAAGTAAACATTCTGGGCTGGAATTGGCTCTATTGGTAATCCAGATATACTTGTGTAAGCATGTTGTAAGCTTTACACTCTGTAAAATAAATTAAAGTCTTCCAGTCAAATACTGCTAATCATTTTGAGGCAATTTTTACAACTTGACTGAATTCAGTTTGTATATTTATTGAATGTCAGATTTAAACCTTTCTGTTTCAAAACTTCAAGCCTTCAATCTCTGCACCATAATGTTTACTATAGGAATAAAGTTTGCATCCTAATAGTAGTTCCCTTACAAAAAGAAAAGAGGCTTCCTCTGATTTCATTTCCTCTTTCTCCTCCTCCTCCTCCTCCTCCTTCCTTTAAAGCAGTGTTTCTCAACCTTAGCAACTTTTAAGATGTGTGGACTTCAACTCCCAGAATTCCTCTGCCAGCATGCTTTAATCTGAAGGATGTAAAACACTGCTTTAAACTGAAGGATGTAAGTATGAACTGCTCATTGTGGCTTAATAACACACTATTGGAGAGCACACACAGTCATCTCTAGCTATTGTGGTTTGGCAGGAATTATAATACTGTAATTGTTCCTATGTGCAGTAAATCAGTACTTGTGACAACTCAAATTTCTTTTTTATTTATTTATTTTACAGTTCTTTATTATCTTTAGGGAATATAACTTTCTCTCTTTGACACACCCTAATTAAAAGTTTCTCCCAACAAAACTTTTTGGTATCAGCTTAATTTTACAGTTGCGTGGTTTACTGGCTATTTAAGACTATAATATTTATACTGCTTTCTGAAAAGAAGGGATGTAAAAGAGATCTATAAGGTATTTCTTTCATCTCAAAATTAAAGTATTTAATATGGCACAGCAGAAGCAGCAAACTGAATCTGGTGCCACCCAACTTCTCAGGTAAAAAGGTATCTAAAACTTTGGGAAGATGACATGAAAATCAGCATATATTGAGAAATGTTTTTTTTACAAAAAGTAGCTTAGAGCTAAATTGCATTTCAACCGCATGTAAGGACTCTAATGCTATCCAGATATTTCAGACTATAGGTCCCATAATCCCCTGTCATTGGCTGGGGTTGATGGGAGTTGGACATTTGGAGATCTGAGAGCAATAGATGTGGAGTGCATCAAGTTGGGAAAGGCTGGTTTAATGCCATGCCTGGTGATTAGGGGGCGTGGTGGCTCAGCGGGTAAGATGCCAGGCTTGTCGATCGGAAGATGGCAAGTTCGGAGGTTTGAATCCCTAGCCCTGCGTGACGGAGTGAGCTCCCGCACTCGCCCCAGCTCTTGCCAACCTAGCAATTCGAAAGCATCCATGACCGTGGAAGCGTCTTCAGACAACGCTGGCTCTTCATCTAACAAACAGAGATGAGCACTGGCCCCTAGAGTCGGACACGACTGCACAAATGTACAGGGGGAACCTTTACCTTTACCTTTACTGGTGATTATAGCTTCTCTCAGGTGTTTAGATTCATTATACAGTATGAGCTTCTTTGCCCCTCCAGATGTTATACCTGTGACATCATCTAGAATAATCCCAAACTCTGACAGTGCATGTGTATACATGCAAAGGCCTCTGGGGTGCAAACAGTTGCACTTTGCACACATTTCTCCTTATGTCACCATGAGACAGAGAAGAACTGCTCACCATTGCTCTGGTGAAGAGAACCCTTTTTCTGTAATGCTTCAAGGGATCTTAAGGGAAAAAGGACATCTGCATTGGTCTGTGTTTGGTGCCATTCATTTCTCCAAAGTTCCACCATTTATCAGCCTGAACATTCTGGGTTTTTGCTGCTATTGTGCTAATCATAAGAAATCACTATTTTAGCAACTAATAATGTTATTATTAATTTCCAAGATATTTTAGTGGTGGATAGTCAGTTAAATGATGGCCTGTCAGTTGTGAAGTTCTGTAGTAGCTCACCACCTGTTTCTCACTACAGGGACAATTTTACCTTTATAATACATCCTCTACTAACCTCTTTTTTCAGCAGAAAAGAATAAAGAGTTATATGGTTGGCTTTCTGGTGGTCAAAATGAGAGTATGGTCACCATACACAGAGCAAAGGGAGTTTAGTTTTCTACTCATCTGTCTCTACCGGAATAATTTAAGGAGACTAAAGCAATTCACTAAAGCAGGGCTTTCCAAACTGTGTGTCGCAACACAATACTGTGTCACCTGGGGGCCCCAAGTGTGTTGCGTGACAACCCAGAAGCACTGATGAAAATGCCCTCAGTTCCGGCAGGGAGGCGAAAATCGCGCACGCATGCTGCCGGGCTGCTTCCCTGCTGCACAGCTGATCGGTGCAGGGGGGCTGGGGTGGAAATTCTCCGTGACGATCAGCTGTGCGGCGGGAAGCGGCCCAGCAGCGTGCGCACAGCGAGGCTTTTTGCCTCCCTGCCAGAACCGAGGGCATTTTCGGGGTCCCCGGATCCTGCCCTTTTGAAGGGGTAGTGGCAGCGGTGGCAGCGGGCCATCAGCGCTTCCGGGTTCCAGGACGCCGCTGCTACTGCAGCGGCAACCTGGAAGCGCCGGCGCTTCCAGGTTTTTGCGCGCGACAGCGCTTCCGGGTTTTTGTGCACCGGCCGTTGGTGTGTCGCCAACGGCAGAAGTTTGGAAAGCCCTGCACTAAGGGAAAAGGGTAACATTTGTCTTTTGTGGACAGGCTTGGCATGGAACCAATTTTAACCTGAAGCTATTAATTTCTCAGTATTTTAAGATTATTATTGAAGTATCTTCATTGTTCTTCCAAAATATGTTTGTGAAGCAGCTCACAAAATGGATGAGATGGGAAGCCAAAACAAGACAAAACCAAAATTAGATGAGGGAGCACTGGTTTTCATATAAGAAAGGAAGGTCCCAGCCAACTGAATAGGGACACATTTAGAAACAGGTAATGTGTAATAGGAAATTTCTTAATAAAAACATCTGTAGGTGGAATCATCTAAATCAGGGATTTTCAAACTCTATCAGGACACAAATCCTGTTAGTTAAAAATATTGCTTTGCCTCTAATTAAGAGGCAGAGCCATAATGAGCACAAACACCCCTCCCCTAGGAAGGGGGAGATCTGAATGTAAGCTGACAAGTCCTGCCTTTTCTACTGGACCTTAGAAAAATTGTTACCCTTGGCTACCTTTGAATAAACATTTTATTGGTCCTTAGTCTCTCACAGAAGCCCCTCAAGTTCTAGGAACACAGTTGAAAAATCCTGATCTAAACATGTATGTTGAGGGAGAAAAAGGACAAGCTGGGAAAAAGACTATTTAAAAATCTTAAGTTATTGAATATTAACTGTAGTAAACTCCAGTGGCTCCACAGCTCTAGATTATAATGCTTGACAGCTGTTCCTTTCAGTAATTTTGTCTGATAATAGGAGACCAGTCTCTCAAGAGCTATCATTCTAAGCTTCTTGTTAAACAGCAGTGCAGTTACATCATGCCGTGATGCCATGTGCTACAGTTTACCCCAGATTTCATCTAGTGGAGCCAAAAGATGAAATGAACTCTACAGGAACAATAGCTCTGATCATATGAAGCCCACGAGTCCTTCACTCTTCATTAGATAATTGATTCATCAAGAGGTAGAAGAACTTGTGAAGAACCAGCAAAACAGCAACCAGCATTCTGATAAGGTACTGTTCAGAATTGGATTTCAGTGTTTAAGAGCCCATTTTAGCTTCTTCCCTAGTGTAAATGTAATACCGTGCGTTTGTTGTGCTGACTCTTTATATTTTTGATGTCTTGGGGGTACAGTTAAGCCCTTGCGTGAAGCAAACCTACACTGGGATCTGCTGCTTTTATACCATCACTCACCACCCCTCAATGCCATGCCTGGGTTGTGTGGGGCAGGCATATGGTTGACTGCTCCTTGCACAGCTGTAAAGGCAGCCTTGCTTGTCAGAATCTAATTGGGCAATGTAGAAGGCCACACTGATATATTGTTGTAGTGTGAGCAAGTTTATTAAGCTGTTTCAAGCAAAGGTGGCTAATCTATCACTTCCTTTTCTCATTTTTTTAACTAGTGACTTTCTGCAGCATTTTGTTGTTATACCAGTTCTTGTGATGTTTGCTTCTTTCTCTTTGCCCCCTCTACCTTGCATTTTACTTGGCTATAGTACTGAGGCACAGACAAGAGCCTCATTTTTGCCCTGGCAGATGGTCAAGTGTCTGGGAGTCTAGACACTCAAGCCAAAACGAATGTCGCCTGTAATAGCTTGTGTTGTCTGGTTGAGAACAGAGATTACAAGTCTTATTTGTTTTTCAGGGTACCAGAGCCAAGCTTGTGGCACATGGTTACCACCTCAAATCTGAAGAGAAGATGAAGACTAAATGAACAAACAATTATTCTGTTTGTGTATGAAATGAGTTACCACCTTGAAAAAGAGCCTTCAACTAACATGAAAGAAAATCAGAATCAACCAAACATTAAAAAGTTCAATAAAGCATGATATGAAATCTCAGCATTGTGAGCTTTTCTTTTTAAACTCTGACAAATAATTTGCATTCAGTTTTTCTTTCCGGCTGAATTGTAGTTGCAGGGGCCAGAGATAGGCACAGAGATAGATGCAGCCATAGAAGTATTGATCACAGCTGCACTGTAATTGGCACAGGAGAGTATTAGGAATATGGAGCCATTCCTGCCTTTGAACAAGCTTTGGTGAGAAAAGGAGGGCCTGGTAGCTTTAAAACTGCATCAGAAAAGGAGAGCTAATTTTGATGTTGTTATTAGCTAAGCTTATATTCATTCTTTGAAGATTGCTTTTTTCCCCCAAGAAGCAGGTAGATTTTTAATTAAATCAGATTTTTAAAATGATGAATGATTAAATAAATATTTTAATTAATGTAGTTATTTACTGTTGAATTGTAATATTTGCACAACCATACATTTACAATGATCCCATCACATTCTTATCTCATCTGATTTCCAGGTATAAAGTCAATTAATGTGAGGAAACACTTTCTCATATACATAATGTCTCATGATTTCTTATACATAAATATATTTCCATAATACACACATATGCCCACAGCTTGCACCTTGATGGGGATTTGCTGCTGGTGGACAATAAAATCTGGGGGAGCATAAAGGAACACACTTGACTGCTTGCAGCCCACAGGTTAGACACTTAATCCTACCTGAATACTCACTCACAAAATAGATTGTTATATTTGGAGTATAGGCTTCAAAAACAACCTATACAAACCAGTAAAATACATCACCCATTACCTCACAGAAAGTGTTTGGAGAAGACTATTCACTCAACATATGGATAAGAAAGAAAGTAATTCAGTTTTTGTTCTAATAACCATTGTTTGAATCTGGGAAAATTGTTTCCCCCACACCACCCACTAGAATGACTAGCTTCCAAAACTAATAATATGTGGCCAGACATTCTAAGATGTATGTGAGATATATACATTCAGTGTAATTATGTAATGTTCCATCTATATCAACTACTGTATGGTGACTGGCACCACTCCTTTTAAAGAACTCTCATCAGATGTACTGTATATATCTACAGTCCTGTTATATCTACCCTTTCTCTAGTACTCCCCCACCAAATATGACAACAAGGAAAATCAGGCTTTTTGGCTGAGTATCAGAGTAGAAAATACTTTAAATAAACAAAACACAGTTTCCCAGAAAAGTTCAGGGATCAAATCTCTCCTGAACCATTCTGAGTGATCCAGGAGTTTGTACGATGCATTGTGTTCTGAAAAAGTAATTTCTTATGACAGCACAATCTTCTTGACACTGCTTGAAATTGAACATTCATACATTTATTTATGGCTCTGCAAAGCACAGAATGATTTAGCAAAGCATTCCTACACACAACTGTTCCCTTTCTGATGTGCTGTCATCCCTTAATCTCTGTTCTGCTAATACGTCTTGGACAACTAGAGTCAATTGTTCATTGATGCAAGATTGATTTCACAGCTACTTCTCACTGTTAAAATGTTTTCAAGATATCTGTATGTACAGTAAGCTTCAGTGACTGGCTACAGTACAGCAGAAACATTTCTAGCTTCCTAATATATGGAAGGGATGAAGAACACACGTCAGTCACATGTTCTTTTTTAGAGATGGTTCTTGTGGGAATCAGTAAATCATTGCTAATAAAGGCTTACTGAATTCACTCTACCACCACTACTAGTCCACATACATAACTGCCATTTTGCCTGGTAACATAATCCTTCTTTCTCCCACTTTTAGGTCAGAACTCTGGAATCTCTACTTTGTATAGAAATTCTTACGGTGCACCTGCTGAAGATATCAAGCACAACCAAGTAAGTGGCTAGATCAACTTACTCCTTTTTGAACTAGAAAAATAAATTGATTAATACAGCTGTAATAATCTTAAAGAATCATAGTTGAAGAACTATTCAACACTTCACAGTTCTGAACTTTTCCCAGTCTGTCCTGGTAAATGCCATATTTATCAGTAAATTATGGAAATGCAATTTATATTCATCTATTTCTCAAGCAGCTTTGTTATTCAGATGCATCAATACATGGCAGAAACATTTGCATTCTTATGTTTGTAAGCAAATGCTTTTCTTTATTTGCAAATAACAGGAAAGAGAGTGAAAACTGGGCATTTGCAAAAAGTAGTTCCTCTTGAGATCATTTGAAGTAGTCTTTTGCCAAAAGTATTAAAAATCTCTATACATAGGTTTCTTACATTTCCTGTGGCATATGAGAAGAGAAAAATGAGGCTGGGGGAGCTCCATTACACAGAAAGTTGTTGAAGGATGTGATTCTGTTAAGAATGTGAGGGAGTGAAATAGAGATATCAATATTAGAAATATATTTTCATGAAAATGGAAAACACCAATCGCGTATTTGTGAAAAGAGCTTTCAATGGGAGGTTGTTTTGTGGTAGTTTAAAAACTCAGCTTACTAGACTTGAATGAGTAGTTAAGTTCCCTCACAATTAAAAGAAAACGGCGATCATCATGTGGTTAAAGAGATTTAGTAGATTAAATACCATTATGTATTTCATCTCCTACTCTTTTTTTTTCTTCTTCTTTTGTGCCTTCCAGTCAGTCTTGATTCCTGGTAACTGCCAGAACAAGTCCCTGCAGTTTTCTTGGCAACATTTTCAGAAGTGGTTTGCCATTGCCTACTCCCCCCCCCCTTTTTTTTTTCCAAATAATGTTAGCTCCCTCTAGTGTCCAACCTTCAAAGTCCCATCCTATCATGTTGGAGTTTTTTTGCAATTCAAAACACCATCAGTTTTCCCACGTGAAGGATTCATTCAGTTAATTTGAAAATCCCACTTCAAGTCAATCTAGACCCTTAATTCATTTATAACTTTCCAAAAACAATATTCTAATCACCCTTTTGCCATTTATTCCCCAAAATTGCTAAGTCCTTAAAGTCACACTTAAAATTTTGTTTGTTAAGGGTTGAAGAAAACTCACCAAGTGAATGCCATCAAACTTGCCATTCCAAAGGTTCTTAATATTTAAAAAGCAATAAAAAAATAATTCAAAAAGTGATTAAGAAACGAGGCTTGGCTCGAGCTTTATGTCCATATAGGCTACATTACGGTTGCAGGCATAGGTGGAATCCCTCAACTCCCAGCCACTCCACTCACCAGCCAACTGCAAAAACCTCAGTTCTTGCATGAGGAGCAGCCATCCGGAGTACATGTGGGCAATGCCACGATCTCTCCTTTTCTCCAGAGAGATCTCGCCAGCCAGGATCCATCCTCTGGTTGACGATTTCAGTCGTAATGCTGTCCCTGCTCCTTCAGAGACGTTTGCTCGCCATGTCTTCACCGGAAGTCATCGCCATCACTTCTTAGGGCAAGAGAAAGTCATCCAGCCGGCTTCACGCCTAGAGCAGGACTAGAACTCATGGTCTCCTGTTTCCTAGCCCAGACCCTTTA
This sequence comes from Charina bottae, assembly GCA_023362775.1. NCBI lineage: Eukaryota > Metazoa > Chordata > Lepidosauria > Squamata > Charinaidae > Charina > Charina bottae. The sequence goes on from JALMGJ010000016.1 coordinate 12,383,256, forward strand.
ACCACTACACCAAACTGGCTCTCATCTCCTACTTAAAAGATGGTAGTGTTACCCTGCCCAGGGTTCCCCCTTGGGATGACTTTTCCATGTGACTGTGGACTATAAGTTTCTGCAAGTAGCTTTCTGGTCTGAAACCATTACTACTAGACTGCAGCTAGGAGATAGATAGATAGATAGATAGATAGATAGATAGATAGATAGATAGATAGATAGATAGATAGATATAATATTACAAAAACCTCAGTTTCCACTCTCTGTATTTCAAATTCCATATGATGGTTTAGCAATTTTTTTTAATTAGAGAAGGTGGATTTTTCTTCTAAAAGGATAATTTTGTAAATTCACAAATTATAGAACAAGCAAGCAAATAAACAAACTCATGAGGCAGAAATAGGAACAAAAATGAACAGGATAAGTTATATTTGCATTTCTTTATGAGATGCCTCATAAATTTGGCCTCTTACAGAAGTTAAATATTATCAGTTTTATAATTATGTGACATATGAGGATGAAATAAGTAGTACCAATAATATGGATCAGGGCCTATGAAGAGGTATGAGGTTGAAAAGTGGGAGGTGATCTGAAGCGATGGGGCTCGCTCTGGAAAGGGTCTAGATCTCTCAAACAAGACACTTGAATGTGTGAATTTGACCCATGGACAAACATTCCTAAGATCATTTACCTTCACATTCTGCAATCTGAGATTCTGGACCCAAACATCTTATTTAAAGTACATCGTAAAAGTTTAGTGTGAAGTCTGCAGAGCCTTATCACTTTACCCCTTTTTTAAGGAAAACTTCTGTTAAAAGTAGTTGCAAATGCAAAGCAACCTTTGGAGAAAGAGAAAGCAGAACAGTGACATTCATCCAGGAAGACTAAGATGGTTTCCGTAGCAGCTGAAATGTTGGTAACGTTCACACTGTCTGCTTAATAAGCCCCACTGAAGTGGAACCTTGCCCTGCACTCTAAATGACACAGCGGTTTGTCTCCTGTCATTACAGTCTTCCCTAACAACCCAAGGCTTTTTATTCTGTTGATAGGTTTCAGCACAGCCGGTCCCACAAGAGCCCACGAGAAAGGAATACGAACCATATCAGCCATTTCAGAATTCAACAAGAAACTATGATGAGTCCTTCTTTGAGGACCAAGTGCATCATCGTCCACCTGCCAGCGAGTACAATATGCACCTGGGACTCAAGTCCACCGGCAACTACGTCGATTTCTATTCTGCTGCTCGGCCCTATAGCGAACTCAATTATGAAACAAGCCACTATCCAGCCTCTCCAGATTCCTGGGTTTGAGATTTGGGCAAGAAAAAAGAAGAGGTCCAGGAACTGTGCATGTGCATGCATATCACGAGACATTCTTTTCCTGCCAATTTAGTTTGTTAAAGCCTGTTCCGTAGAAAGGCCCTAATACTCAGTCTGGAACAATTAAGGTACCTTTAGATGGCTAAAAGAATGGGAAGCTAAGCGCGGGAGTGTTAATTAGAAAGAGTGGGATGTGTATCTATTTCTGTATCTATAGAATCCTGTCTCTTAAATATAGATATAGAAATATATGGGGGGGAGGGCAGCTTTGCAGTTGACCTTGTAATGTAGAGTTTAAAACAAATAGTACTGTACACTGAATGTGGCTGAAGGAAGTTAGGGAAGTTACAACCACCGGAGTGAGTCCAGAGTTAAGCACAAGAAACTGAACAGTTTACAAACCTTATGGGGGACAGCTTCTCACCCTTTGTTTCCTCTCTTCATCCATTGTGAATCTAGGCTTCAAGTTGCATTTGGGATTTCCTCTGTACAGCAAGACGTTTCTTGCCTTTTGTTAATGCATTGTTGTAAAGTATTTGATGTACATTACAGATTTAAAAACCAGAGAGAGCGAGCGCGAAGTGCATTGTGTATATTACACCAATGCCACAGTGTTCCTTCATCTATGGTTCTAAATATTGCTTCAATTACACAACTTTGAAATATGTATGAATTTCCAGGGGTAAGGGAGGGGTTTTTTTTCTTTTCTCTTTTCTCTTTCTCTTTTCCTTTTCTTTTTTCTTTTCCCCAGTGCGTTTTAACAGGAGAAAACAAAAACTGATATATAGCAGTATTGTTCGTTCTGATATGTGAATTTGTTTGTGGCAACTAAAAAAAGGCATTCAGCAGTTTCTGACAATTAACATTCATCATTCCACACTCCTTGTCAACAAAGTGCTTTTTCACTGCCTAAAATTTTAGATGTAGATATTTGAAATAGATTTTTTCATTTATACCAGTTTTCTTTATGATGATACAGTGTTAAAAGAAAATAAATTACAATTGATCTGTCATCCATATTTGCTAAGAATGTCTATTTCCAAGATCCTTAATCAAAATATACATTCTTGCTCGTGTATGTACGTATATGTGTGTCTGTCCTCACCGTGTGTGCATACTATTTTGTGTGTATGTTTGTGCAGCATAAAACAGTGTTCCATCATGGTGTTGCCAGACATAATAGAATTCTGTTTTGTGTATAAGAATCTGGTGGCCTTCGGATGAAATACAAGACCTTTTGCACGCTCATACACAAAAAAACAGGTGTATAGGCTTGCTCAGTGTAGCAATACATTTGGGGGTTAGTTTTGTTTTGTTTTGTTTCATTTCGTTTCTGCTTTGGGTGGAAGGCAGTATTGTAGACGTTTCTAATATCTCAAACCAAAATGTTGGCTGGGAGAGTGTGTTTTGCACTGGGACAGTTGTTTCCCCAATCTGGCAGGGAAGGGAGATATGCTCTGCTGATGGCTCTAGCAAGGAAAGCAAACTATGGCAGGAAGGCAGGAGATGCTACGTAGATGCTGGAGCTTTGCATTATTACAGCAGCCCCCTAAGTGGAAGACGACGCCTGGGGCATTGCTTGAGGTGCTCTGCTGGCTCCAAAGAAAACCGGTCTGCCAGAAGAGTAGACAGAATTCCACAGAAAGATCAGAACATGGTGGTGGGTTCTAATTTGTGTCCTAATCCACCCATCTCCGAATAGTATAGAAGATACCAAACACTTTTGTCCATTTCAAACACCTGTCTAAACAAATTTAACAGAGGAAGATAGGAGAAGCCTGGTCTATCATGTGAGAAATATGGGTAAGTATAAGCAATCCTCTGCAGCCCCTTCACAGGGCATTATGGTCATTCTTTCACCCTGTGATGCAACGCATCACCCTCATGCGTGAAGATCACAACCGCAGCGCTTCAGCATGTGCCACCAGCAGTATCCTGGATGCAGCATTGCCCATGAGAAAGAACAAGAACAAGAATCTCTGATTAGCCAAATTGTTTGAGGCAGACCAGAAAATGGTAGGAGAATCAGATGTTCAGCTATCTAAGTACTAACTGCTGTGAGGTTAGACTGACATACAATGAACACATGCGATGAAATTAATCTGAATTACTTCAATTTCTGGTAATTGATGGTCAAGTGATAGGGCCTGCAGGAAGCGATTCTTTTGAGTGTGTCATTTATCTAGGTTTCAGGCTAAATTTTGTTTTAAGAAACAGGCATTTTTAAATCTATGGTAATAGTTTTTCAGCTTTGGTAATCTTTTATCACTAAGTGATTAAATATTTCTGAGTTATTAACTGTGTTAGAGCAGATACAACAAAAACAAAAGCATATCTTGTACCATAAACAGGATTTGCTGGTCATTTTAGTGTTGTAATTAACTTTTTCAGGCAAATCTTTCTCTTTAATGGTAAGCAGTTGCCTCTCTCCTCTTACAATAAATTGGGGGGAAAAACCACATGAGAAAGTTAGATAGAGGGAAGGGTTTGGTGGATGGATATATATATATATATATATATATATATATATATATATATACACGCACAGATATGCACACCATTTGTATTTAAAGTATATAAGTGTTATCAGAATTATCAAATCTTTAAAAATAACAAATTAATTAAAATTTGAGTCTTGGCGTCTGGTCCATCCCTGTGTTTGGTAGCATTTTGTATAACAGTCCTGCAGACATTTGTTTTAAATGAAGGGGTGGTTGGGCAGCAGATGTTACACTTTCAGCAAGTGATGTGAGCCCCCTAATTGCACAGCACCCTCCATTTCTGCTAGGCAACCTCTCACCCTGAAGTTTCCTGGGAGGACTTCATAAGCTACCTCTAATGTAGCACAAGGGACTGTATTAGTTTAACCCTTGACCACTGAACCTTTTCCAGAATCTATTGTGTCTGTCATTACTAATATACAACCCAAAGTCACCAATGTGAGAGGAATGATTTTGGAAACATGACTGGTTTTTTCTTCCTCCAGTGAGAAAGATAGATAAATTGACCCACAAACATTTTGAAAGCCTCCTGTCGGTAGTCTTCCTGTATAAAGATCTGGGTTAGGGAGAGGGATCAGTACCCAAGGCTATGCCCTCAATTTGCATAGGATAAGAGCTAGACCAAAATAGTTCAGCCACTACCTCTCATGAACAAGTGCAGGTCACTGTAGAAACCATCTGCAGTATCCTGGGATTTTGTCCAGTCGTTGATGCTCAAAAATCCTTTACAGTCAAATCTATGAACAAACGGCTAGAGAAGGTAGTATTTTATTTATGTATTTCTGTGCTTTCTCCATTCTTATTCCTACAACAATAAACGTGTAAGGTAGATTGGGCTAAGAGAGAAAATGACAGGCCAAAAGTCACCCAGTGAATTTCCATCGTTAAGAATGGTTAAGATGTTAAAAGCAGATCCAAGTTCAGTCTTCCCAGTCTTAGTCCAACAATTTAACCACTCCACTACATTGTGTCTCTGCCTGAAATGATATAATAATTGAAGGGGAAGACTTGATAAGGCTTTTCCCCCTATCTTAAGGCCAGAGATTCAAAGATAGGATTCACACATCATGCTTCGCCAAAACCAAAAAATATTAGGGCCTAAGTACAAAATAAAAAGCTAGCCTGAAGGGCTAGCTGGAAAAAAAAATTGATAAGAGTGCCTGACAAAACATACACAGTTGGATAATTAAACAAATTGTTGAGGAAAAAACAAAATGGCTAAACTCATATATAACGCTCAGCCAGAAGTTGCTTTAAGCATGGTTTGTTGAGCATGTCTTGCAACAAGCAAAATAATCATAGCTTGTTCTGCCAATTTGTGTTTTGTTTTTCCTTCTTTTGGTATCCAGGAGTTAGGAGATGTAAAGGATGGTTATGTTTGTAGTCATATGGTGTTTGATGCTGCAGGGCTCACTGTGTGTTTGCGTGAGGCTGGGGGGATTTCCTGTGTGCAGGTCATTTTTGTTGGGTTTTGTGTGTGAGAGTTTCTTAAATAGATTAGAAGTCTTGTGTGTTTTTATGGTTTTGTTTTGCTTTTGTGAGGTATTTTGGTGGGGGACTGTACGTGTGTTTAGGGTTTTTTTGTGGTGGGATTTTGTGTGTGTATGCATTTATAGATATGTATTTGAAAGGGTTTTAGGAGGCAGATAGCTGCTCTTGCCTTGCACTTTTGTTCATTAGACAGACAAAGTAGAAGCAGCAATTTAGGAATAAGCCAGGATTCTGGGTTCAGACATCACAATAAGTCCTGATTAAAATTACATGGCATTTCACATTGTGCTTAGTTGCCCATTAAGCCACGGGTTGTTGCTTGGGGTGAATTCAGATGTTCAAATAATTTAGAAATAGGCAAAACAAATCCTAGCTTATTATTATGGGCAAATCCTATTTTCCAATACATGTATGTGCTGGAATTATTCAAGAGAAAATTGTAAATGTGAATGTAAAAGGTAGGTTATGCAAAAGGCATAAATCAAACTAGCAGCTTCAACTAGATAATATTTGAGATAGATTTATATTTTCTGATTTTTCTGTCCAAACATTTTTAAAGCTTTATTGGCACTTGATTTCCCACTCCACCTTATTTTTGTCCTGCAGTAGCAAATATACTTACAGAGGGACTTTCAGCAGTGAATCTTGGGATTCCACTGAATTGCCAAAACTACCCATCATCTAGCAAACTTTTTGTTTTGCTGTTTTCTCAAAAGGAAGAAATGTTACCATATACCTTTGTTTTCTTCAGTCAAGTAGTAGCTCCTAAAAAAGAGGGATTTTAAAATGTATAAAATGTATTTGCTGTACTGTAAAAATGTTCGGTTTTTAAAGCAAACCATATTAGACTCTTGATCACTTGTGTAGATCTCATATAAAAGTTCATTGTTTTACTAAGATGCTACTTATGATCCAAAAGAAATGGCTTCACTATTATAATACTATCAAAACTGCACTATCAGAAGCAATATTAAGTTTAAAAAGTGGACATTTCAATAATAAAATATTACTTAAACCATATTAACATTGAAACTATGTTTTGGTGATGTACAAATTCCCAAAAGTTAAATAAATGTTGCCAGGTAAAAGGATTAGAATAATATAGTAAGAATCAATGGAAAACACTGTACGTGTTTTTAGCATGTACTGAGATTTTCTATCAATAAATCCTGCTGTACTGTGGAGAATGGCTGTTCATAGTGCAGGATGTAGAAAGATAAAATCAAGGGCATATATATGCAACAGTGACCTAGGATGAAGGAAAGACCTCACCTATGTCAAAACCTTTGGTATCTAAAAGTTTAGTAGAGTCTCTCAATCTCATCAGAGGCAAAACACCATTTTTGAGAACTTTCTGTCACCCTCCATCCCAACGACTCTAGGCATGATAAGCCTGGGCTGTTAAATGATTAATTTAGGTCAGGGATGGCCAACTTGTGCGAACTGACTTGCGCCTTCTGCTAATACTAGCTGGAACAATCCATGGAAAGAGTGATTGGGACCTAGTGCAGTGGGGTTTATTTTCCATGAAAGAAAGCATGGGGTGGTTGCTTTAAACACAAATTATGGCCCATTTCAACAAAAGAGTTTATGTTGAAAATGTGGGATTAAATACATTAGACTCTACCTTCAATTATATGTATTATATTATATATTTCATAAATTATATTATGGTGTTTTGGTTTTTTTTAGTTCAAAGCACATAACAAAGATTCTCCTAAAAGCTCAACAAAACATTATATTTATTCTTCTGCCTCATCTCTTCAACCTAGTCTTGTAAACTAAAGGTAGCTCAATTAAAAACACACAAAAACTCTTACAAGTGCTTCATTTGATCCTTTACCCAAAGGCTTTCCTTAGTAATCAAGCATGAATTCCACTCTTGTTGCCATAGTTAAAAGAATGTGACGAAAACCTGAATATTTATGAGTAATATAAAGCTTCTCTTTTATCTTATGTCATGCATATCCCAAGTAGCTATCTTAGAGAAATAGCTTTCTTTTTTTTCCCATTTCTTTTTTTTCAAATTGTACCCAGCTTTTGGCCCTTTGGGACAACTCACTCTTCCTTAGCTTATTTACTAAATCTTATCTGAATACAGGATTTGAGGGTTTTTTTCTCAGATCACACAACAGACTCTGCAGCTTCTTCCTCAGAAGGAGCTGCAGACCTCTATGCTGGAGGTAAATCCGTGGAAGGCTGATGCTGGTCAAGACCTACTGCCTTCAATCTGCCTACAGTGATGTGCTGGGCCTTGCAAAACTTTGCAGAACAGCTGGTATTACTCAAATGCACACCCGGTTGGACCTTTCACCTCATCCAGTCTAAGCGTCACCGTTATTCGGAGCTAGCCTGAATTGCCAGCAGGAGCTCCTGCCACAGAATATTCATCAGCAGGCGTAACTTGCCTAAAGGTAACAGTGAGGCAAAGTCTTGTGGAGGACTAGAGTGACCTTTCCTGAGAAGTTGGACAAGAAAATCAAGCTGAGTAGGTAAGATCTGTCAGAAAAAAGTAAAGGAACAATAAGGCTTTAGAAGATGCTGATTCTTTTCACAATATGTTGGATGAAAAGGTAGGTTGTGTGTTGGGGGTGAGGGTGCTGCAGACAGAGATGAGAGCCAACAGGCCCAGTTTCTTTCCCTTTTATATCTCCCAAAGAACCACCATTGAAAAACCTCCGGGAAATGACAAGTTTTGCTAAAATGAGGTCACATTATGGGGTTTAACTTGTGGATTTTGTTACAACTCTTATCTTCCCATACTCCAAAGACTGGCTCAAACAAGAATTTCATGTCACAGTATCTATCAAATGATCTTAGATTCTATATTTGTAAGTAGCAAGAAAATATTGTGGCAGTCAGTCACGAAGTTGTGCAAAACAATGGTTTTATAATAATATTTTCAATATTAATGCATGGATAAGAAGAAACAGATTGGTGTTGATATTCTATTTCTTATACACAGAGATGGCAATCGGAACTAGTAGCGTTAGATGTAAGGGGGGGACAGACAGGCTATTTTCATCCCTATCCTAGTTCTCTCCTTCCCTCCCATGCCACCAGAAGGGTTTGGCCTTCCCTGTGCCAATAAAATACAGCTGGCTGATACACTTACAAGCTACCTAAATTCTTAGATTAAGAGCATTATAATTAGCAAAGGTTTAAAGGACTAACAATTCTGGTAATTTAGAATATCTAACTCTGTTAATGATTGTAATACTGGGATCTGGAACTTAACAGGGGTTGTAATGTCCCCAGGTGCCATGAATGAACATTTTGTCTTTGCAGAGTGCACAAAAAAAGAAAAACCCACTAGGAATTGTTTTTAATGCTAATACAGGTGTCTTGATTTCCTTTCAAATCCTTTAGAAACTACTACTGAGCAGAAATTACCAACCTCAGTTATAATTTAGGTGTAGATGCTATTTCTGTGATGATGCTAGGAAGCATGTTCTGGGCTACTTTTAGCCTGAAAAAAAAAAACATGGAAAGACACTTGAACTAATAACTCCTAATAGGAATAGCAATACTTTTGCACAGCTACTGTTATCATATGCCAAAGTGATGGAAGAAGCGTCTGTTGTGACCATTATACCCTTGCTATGTATATACCCTTGCTATGGATGACACAAGTTATTCCCTATGTGTAACAATAAAGTGAAGCACTCCATCAGGAAGACCATATCATGGATTCTACATAGCACTTTTCTGCTTTCTGTGTTACAGGGTCCTTCACAAGAAAAAAACCTCAACATTACCTGAGAAAGAACCTTGTAAGAAAAATGAATTGAACCATAGAAATAAGTCCATCCAAATTATTTGGATGCACAAATTTGGACTAGCCTGTCCCTATACACATACCTATTTTAGTTAGTCACCGAGTTATAGAAACCTGAGTTTTCTAAAAATCCACAAATAGCTTGATTATTTTCCAGTTCCAATTACAGACCTACATTTGCTTGATGATGATGATGATGTCACCCAAAGTCCTGCAGAGTCTGCATCCAAGTTCCTTAACAGCATAATCAACAGTTACCTTCACCACTTCTATCTTTGCCTTACTGTAGAAGCCAAAGGTAGGTTCTTCCTTCCTCCTTGGTCCCAAATACTTTTTTACACCTTGGCTAATGCTATATTTATAGCCTCTTTGAGGATAACTTTATAAACTAAGTATAATTTTCAATCATATTAAAAACAGAAACAAAAGATGAGATGGGTGAGAAAAGGGCAAGTTTTAGGTACAAAAGAAGAAAAAGTTTTCTCCAGCTCAGATATAATTTGAATTTGAGAAATGCTGTGGAAATTGTAACTTAGACAAAAGACAAATATTATACATTACTAAAGAACATATTCTGAGTCAGGGAATCATGAATGTTAATCCTAAAACCTAGAAAATAAGCAGAAGTCTACTCATTCAGAATGAACCGTGTTTTTCTTTTCTAGCCCACTGGAGGTAGTTGATTCATACTAATAGCAAATGACTATTACAAGCCTGGAGTAATTGCTCAAATATCTGCAGTTTATTCAAAGTTTCTGTCAAATGAACAGCTATGAATAGCTTTTCCTACAGTGTAAATTAAGAATGCAAGATAATGCTGGCTAATCAATGATACAAGAGTTGCCTTGTTCCATCAATCGCTTTTTTGTCGGTTTGGAAGAAACTACTGCAGTGTCATGACACATTCTGCAATCTGCTGCAGCATTCATATAATAGAGTTAGAGTTAGTTTTGGCAGTGTTTCTTAGATGATATGGAAATAAAGTTGTTCTACATAGAGAAACAATGCTCCCAGCTATCTCTCAGTATTAATAATCCTATTTGAAAATAAAACTCTGGTCTTGAATTTTTTATGAATGCCTTTGATTTATAAGGACATGCTAAGGAAGAAAGATCCAACTCTGCCTTCTCAATCTGCATATTAAAAGGAAGCTTTTCTGTGTTTCAAAGAGTCATGACTTTCAGTAAAAGAATGTTTCATTCAAAGGCATAAAAGAAAGTTGGGGGAAGGAATAAGTAAAACAACCAAGGCTTACTTTTTGGATAAGTAGAAATTAGCATGAGGAGGAATCCTCCTTATGTTCTTCTGATAATTACCAAACAGACTATTATCAAAATATATTTCCTCCCCACCTTTATGCCTTGAGAAGATCTAAACCATCTGAAGAACTGGCCATAGCTATTGAAAAAGCCATTTCTGGTCATTGGGTAAGGAATTCCTCCCACTCACCAGTCTTCTTGAAGTGTTAGAGAAGAGTAATTTCTTCTGTTTCAATTTGGGGTGCTTACACATGAGGCGTTTACTATGCAATTGCCCTGATCCATCAATGGAATTTTAGAGAAGTCCATTTTTAACCCTCCCATGATTTTCCCATTAGCAATTGCACCTCTTTTTTTCATTTATAAAATAAAATATTAATGAGGGAAAGATGGAGTAGCTGCTCTATGTCTTTGTAGTCTAAAAATAGACCATCTCATGGCAATATGTGGGAACTCAAGTAAGCTCCTATATTTTACATGTGGAGAAACAAGAAGCAAATGTGCAGATCGCTGGTATCTGGCCGCGAGATTTCACCAAGCACGATCAACCTATTAGACGGGCACCGTATGAATCTCTCTGATAGGAGGCTGGTCCAAATTAAGAGTCCCATTAGTCCAGCTAAGCAGGGTCAGATTTGGTTAAAAGTTTGATGGGAAACCACCAGGGAATCTGGCCCCAGGCAATGGCGCATTACTTCCATGTTCTTACCAAGAAAACTATGTGAGCCTCTTTACCTTCACAAGATGGCCAATAAAACTAAACTTTACATTTTGTAAGTGGAAAGACTGAAAATGTATATATACCTCCCCAAAAGTTGTATATAATATGTAGTCTGCATAGCAGAGATCATAATTCCAGGATTTTAAGTAGAGCTGAGCCAATATTATGCACATTTTCCAAAAATTCTCCCCATCCTGAAATATCTGCCAATGAATTTTAATGGGTCTTTCTAATAGGGCAACCATTTTTTAAATTATTATTTTGAAATAATACAAGTTTCAATTAAAGATCCTCTTCTGCAGGATCTTGAAATTGTTCATGCCATGTTAACCATCCATGCCATCCAGTTTGCTACAGGAAACTTAATCACAATTTTCTCTACCAAAGTTCAGTAAGATCGTAACATCCTCCATCACTAAATCCAGCGATTTCTTTCCTACTTTGTATCTCACCGGCTCGTATACCTTAGGAAACCTGCATTATTGCCATATGACTACACATCTCAGGTAGTGCAGGAAACACAGACCTGGAATCATAAACCCTGATCAGGAATTATAAAATAGATGCACAGGCAAGAAGCCTTGAGTACCTCTGCTGTCTTGCTGTCACTGACGTGAGGCTGCCTTCTCCCCAGGGACCAACCCATCCACACTTGGGGAAAGGGCCTTTCAGAGTTCAATGGTCTGAGCAACATCTTTAACACAGGCCAGAATGCCTCGCTATTCTAGCTTATATCCTGTCATATGCACTAAGACTCCTCTCTGCAGCCATTCATGCTGCCCATCAAGTCATGTTTGGGAGAGGACAGAGTCAAGGAGAACTACTCAGAATTACACAGCTAAGTCCTCTTTATAATGCCTGAAAAGGTTAGAGAGGGTGATGAAGGCCATATCTTGTGGAGAAAGAGAGTCATGCCATTTTGGAAAGTATCCTCTTGGTTCTGAATATAATTACCAAAATGTGATGATCAGTATTGAAGTATTTAACATAATTTACCAATCTAAACCAAAACAGTTCTAGGGAAGATCTGCACCACTCCTCAGTAATAGAACGTCTTTTCAATAGGAAAAAAGAAAATGGCCCCAAATCACCTGCCTATTTCTGCACATGTCACATCAATGGTCACTAGTCATCCATGGCCCACAGTGTTTAGAGAGCAGAAATCTGGCAAGCTCACTGCACCTGATCCTAGTAATTGCCTTCAACAATAATAGATGGTAGCATTAAAAAAACAGCAATAGCCTCTTTTCAAGCTCGTTTCACAATGTGGCTCTGCCCGCACAATAGAGTTAGCATGAGGGTGCGATGCTCTCTCTTCCATTATTCTGGGACCAACAGCATTTCCATCAACACTGCCTGCAGTCCTTCACAAAGCAATCTGGAGGTGTCCCACCAAGAGGCCACTTTCCTAGTGGAGTGTCTTCATGGCATGTCGTGACCACATTGTCATGCTTGCAGGAGGGGTGATATCTTTTTGCTTGCAGCAGAGATTTCAGTTGCTTTGCAAAACTCCCCCTTGAACAGTTCACACAGGCTTAATATATATTACTTGTTTCCACTTTTGCCTCCAATCGTATATTCATTTCACCTTATAGTATCTGTTAGGCTCTCAATGTTGGTACAAAACACTTCTCATTTTAAATCCTCCTCTGAGCATTGAAAAAGCCATAAATTGTGACATGGTTGACAATACCCAACAAAATCCAATCATAAGGAAGCAATGCCCTTTGTCTTTCCAGCCAGAAGTTTCTTAAAAGCCACCTTAACTTTAATTGAAAGATGGGTCATGAAAACAGCTTATCAATTCTCTAAGAGTCCCCGAAGGTCCAGGCCAACCAAGTAATTCTTTGCGGTGACAACCCCTGAGTATTGCACAGACAATTGAAAATATATTTCTGCTGCAATCAATTTTCACCAGAAATTTGAGAAAATCTTTGTCTTTGAATCGAAGGCTCCATATTAGGAAAAACGGACCTTCTTTCAATAATCCAGTTCAGATTATTTTAATACACTTCTCTTATCTATTGTTACCTAGCTTCTCCTTGTAATATTGCAACAGTCATATTTTAGGATCTGTCAATTTTCCCATTATATTCTTCTATTATCAGGGCATTAGAACTTGATTCTCGAACGTCAATCCTGCCTGAAAGGTGTTAAAAGATTTTGACCTCATGAAGAATTATTCAGTAGAGATTGATCCAGTAAGTTTTGTGTAAGTCAGCCAATGATATCCAAGTTCTTCTTAAAGATGTAAATGGTAAGATGTTAAAGTTGATTATTATTTTTATACTGTCATTGAGTGGAATGTTTTAAAGTAGCAACAGTATTCCTGAGGCACAAATAGTCTATTGTATGACAAACTCTTACTGTGGTGACACATCACAGGTGGCTACTTTTTGGCCAACACAGTTCTTAGTTAGGCAAAGTCCTAATCTGAATTGTACCAGCTCCTGATATAGTGAAACTGAACTTCCAGGATTTTCAATCACTACTGTCCATGTTGAATGAGAAGTTCAGGAATTCTAATCTCAACACGTTTGGAGGGCACTAGAGTAACTTTTTGCCTACCTCCATGAAGCATTTTTCATAACTGGCTCCCTGCATCTAGCAGCACTTTGGCCTGTGTACTGTACACACACACACACACACACACACACACACGCGGCTGGAACAAGACAGCCCTGCATCAGAACTGTTGCATCTTCTCTGATTGTCACTGGAATGAAATAAAGTCAGCTTACATCCCCAGCAAAACCAATAGTGATCATCTACCTAAACAGAGACTTTCCTGTGAACAAGAATGTTGGAATTGGGACCACAGTTTGCAGAGGCAATGTGAGCATCTAGTAGATAATTTTCTGGAAACGTGTTCATCAAAACTGGAAAAAAAGGCAAAAAGATTGTGGGGAAAAAACTAATCCAGGGGTGTAGGCTAGCCTGGGAAATCGAAAAACACCCCAGGAGAAGGCAATGACAAACTACTTCCCTACTGTTTCCAAGAAAGCTACTTGATGAAGTCATCAGAAGTCAAACTTGACTTGAAGGAGACTTTGTTTCAGATCAGATTAAGTTACTTTCACCTTGAGAATGAGATTGCTTGAGCATCCTCCATAAACATATTTACTGATAGCATGTTCAGTCTAAATTTATGAACATCATCTTGTGATTCTCCTATAAGATACTACATTGAAGGTCATTATTGTGCCATTCAAATTTTAATGTGTTTATAGCTCTGCAAGTGAAGATCATTCAGTGGCCTGTTAGAACCAGTGAATGGAGCAGAGCTTAACGTAGTATAAGCTTGTGCACAGAAAAAGAATATTGTTTAAAAACAGAGCCAGTGAGCACGTTAGAGAGATACAGGTTATTGATCTTATACTTTTAGCCCACCCAAGCATAAAGAATCACACGCTTAGTCATAGTAGGTTCAAAAAGTAAGTACAAATGGTTCTTACATTTATTGGTCCAGTTATATCCATTTTGTTGAGAAATGATTCTCCTTTGGTTCCCTAAACGTAATTCACCCTCACCCCTCATAGCTGGTAAAGGCTACGTGGAGAAAAGGGGGGAAAATCTCCTAGGCCCATCCATGGCCTAAGATGGAGAGTTGAGGCCTAGCACATGGCCTCTCCATGGAAGGACCAGCAGCCGCGTGGTCCTTCTTCTCCGGTGGAAGCAGCAGAGAGAGCTGACTACAAAGGGAGAAGGAGGAAGTGGGAGTGGCAACAAAACAACTTCCTCAAAGACACGGAGAATTGCATCCTGGGATGAACTCATCTACATGCAAATGAGGCATGTTGATTTGCTGAATTTCCAACAGCAAGAAGGTCATCAACGTAAGGGCCTCACTGGCTGTACATTATTAATAATCCTTGAAGAGGTAAATTACAATGGAACAAGTGATCTGCCAAAATTCTTTATATTTACAAAATAAAATATTACACTCAAGATATTCTCTCAAAGTTGAAGAGTGTGCTTCAAGCACTTTAAATAAATAGCAAAGTATCCCTCACTATTAGTCCCATTATTTTGCTATTCAAACATTGGAGCAGCAGGACAGAAGTTGTCTGCAAGCAGCCTGGCATTAATCTAAATGCTTAGTTTTGAAATAATATATTGTTTATGCCATTGTTTTGCCGCTGGCTGACTGCTGGCAGTACCCCAGGAAAGCTGATACAGGATTTCATCACTGGAAGAGAGTGACAGGTGAGTCTCCAGATACCTGGGAATCTCTCTTCAATGTCTGAAATGTGATACTCCTCACTGCCTGGGGAAAGTGACAGCCCTCCGGCTGAATCCAAAAAGGCAGCAAGATGTATTGTGCAATTTGAGTTGATGGGGAGGGGTAAGAAGAAGATTGTTACTATTTAGAGTGATCCAGAACTGGGGATTAGCATAAGTTATGATATGTCCAGCTTTACTGAATATTTAGTGTATGATATACCCTGAACAGAGGAACTGTGTCCTCTTGAATCAGATATAACCTCAGGAGAGCCTATGTCTTATGCTTTAGCGTAAATGCTGATGTTAAACTTGTTTGCTTGTCAATACTTAAGCTAGTCCAAACTTAGTTTTGATTGCAACTCATAACAATTTATGAGGGACTAAGGGCTTTGTCATCCGATGTTCTAAAGATCAACACAACATAGGAACCTGGAATGTAAGATCTATGAGCCAGGGCAAACTGGATGTGGTTATTGGTGAGATGGCAAGATTAAATATAGACATTTTAGGTGTCAGTGAACTGAAATGGACTGGGATGGGCCACTTCACATCAGATGACCACCAGATCTACTACTGTGGACAAGAGGACCACAGAAGAAATGGAGTAGCATTCATAATTAATAATAAAGTGGCTAAAGCAGTGCTTGGATACAATCCAAAAAACGATAGAATGATCTCAATTTGAATTCAGGGTAAGCCATTTAACATCACAGTGATCCAAATATACGCCCCAACCACAGATGCTGAAGAAGCAGAAGTAGATCAGTTCTATGAGGATCTGCAGCACCTACTGGATAATACACCAAAAAGAGATGTTATTTTCATTACAGGAGACTGGAATGCTAAGGTGGGTAGTCAAACAACACCTGGAATTACAGGTAAGCATGGTCTGGGAGAACAAAATGAAGCAGGATATAGGCTGATAGAATTTTGCCAAGACAACTCACTGTGCATAACAAACACTCTCTTCCAGCAACCTAAAAGACGACTTTATACATGGACTTCACCAGATTGTCAACACCGAAATCAGATTGACTACATCCTTTGCAGCCAAAGGTGGTGGACATCTATACAGTCAGTAAAAACAAGAATATACGGAAGATCTGTATAGGAAGGATAATAATATTGGAGATAGCTTTGACTTTGTGGTCAGTGAGTTAGAGCCAGACATCCTGAAGAGTGAGGTTGAATGGGCCTTAAGAAGCATTGCTAATAACAAGGCAGCAGGAGACGACGGTATCAGCTGAACTGTTTAAAAACTTGCAAGATGATGCTGTCAAGGTGATGCATGCCATATGCCAGCAAATTTGGAAAACACAAGAATGGCCATCAGATTGGAAAAAATCAACTTATATCCCCATACCAAAAAAGGGAAGCACTAAAGAATGTTCAAACTATCGAACAGTGGCACTTATTTCACATGCCAGTAAGGTAATGCTCAAGATCTTGCAAGGTAGACTCCAGCAATTCATGGAGCAAGAATTGCCAGATGTACAAGCTGCGTTTAGAAAAGGCAGAGGAACTAGAGACCAAATTGCCAATATCCGCTGGATAATGGAAAAAGCCAGGGAATTTCAGAAAAACATCTATTTCTGTTTTATTGACTATTCTAAAGCCTTTGACTGTGTGGATCACAACAAATTGTGGCAAGTTCTTGGTGGTATGGGGATACCAAATCATCTTGTCTTCCTCCTGAGGAATCTGTATAATGACCAAGTAGCAACGGTAAGAACAGACCACGGAACCACGGACTGGTTTCAGATTGGGAAAGGAGTGCAGCAGGGTTGTATACTCTCACCCTACCTATTCAACCTGTACGCAGAACACATCATGCGACGTGCTGGGCTTGATGAATCTAAGGCTGGAGTTAAAATCGCTGGAAGAAACATTAACAATCTCAGATATGCAGATGATACCACTTTGATGACTGAAGGCGAGGAGGAGCTGAGGAGCCTTCTGACGAAGGTGAAAGAAGAAAGTGCAAAAGCTGGGTTGCAGTTAAACCTCAAAAAAACCAAGACTATGGCAACCAGATTGATTGTTAACTGGCAAATAGAGGGAGAAAAAGTGGAGGCAGTGACAGACTTTGTATTTCTAGGCGCAAAGATTACTGCAGACGCTGACTGCAGCCAGGAAATCAGAAGATGTCTACTTCTTGGGAGGAGAGCAATGACAGATCTTGATAAAATAGTTAAGAGCAGAGACATCACACTGACAACAAAGGTCCGCATAGTTAAAGCAATGGTATTCCCTGTAGTAACCTATGGCTGTGAGAGCTGGACCATAAGGAAGGCTGAGCGAAGGAAGATAGATGCTTTTGAACTGTGGTGTTGGAAGAAAATTCTGAGAGCGCCTTGGACTGCAAGAAGATCAAACCAGTCCATACTCCAGGAAATAAAGCCAGACTGCTCACTTGAGGGAATGATATTAAAGGCAAAACTGAAGTACTTTGGCCACATAATGAGAAGACAGGATATCCTGGAGAAGAAGCTGATGCTAGGGAAAGGGGAAAGTGGAAGGCAAAAGGAAGAGGGGCCAACCAAGGGCAAGATGGATGGATGATATTCTGGAGGTGATGGTCTCAACCGTGGGGGAGCTGGGGATGGTGACGGCCGACAGGAAGCTCTGGCGTGGGCTGGTCCATGGAGTCACGAAGAGTCGGAAGCGACTGAACAAATAAACAACAAGGGCTTTGTCACACATGTATCTGGAACTTGTTTTTCAGGGAATTTGGGGGTTTTATTTTATTTTTATCATGATAGACGTATTTTACATTTTTCATCTGTTTTCCAATTCAAAATGGCAGGAAATTCTGCCATCAGTTTTCAGCAATGTTCATCAGAGAGGGTTTTCAGGGCCAGAAAAAAAGAAACTTGAGGACTTCTTCTCCACAGGCTGCTCATCCCAGTTTTATAATCTAAGTTCAGTGTGACTTAGGAGAAGGAAATTAATTGGCTAATTAGATATAACTCCTCTCACCACTGGAAAAAATTTTTGACATCTGCCAATAAGCCAGTTTCCATTTTTTATGCATAGACAATTCCAAATTATTATTTTTTTCTTTCTGGAACCATCTAACTGGAAAACTAAAGAAGATTTCACTCTGGAATTTTTTCCCAAGCCCAAGATTCTGTCCAAAGAGGTAATATATGCCTACCTAAGTTCCATCAGCTTTTTAAGTTCATTTCTTACCTTCCTGGTCATTTTTGCCTCTTCTTTTCTTAAATTTTCAAATGGGAAATTTCTCAACAAACCTTCACAATTTGCTATGACTAGGTACATGTTAAGCAACCTTTTATATTGCAAGGATGGTTCACCTGATATGAATTTGGGACTGGGGAAATGAACTCATGTTCATAAAAAACTGTTTTATTTTTTTCTAGAGCAGAGCAAAAGGGCCATGTACGAATATCATATCTGGGCTACAAAAGCTGAAGCTTGACAACTACTAGATGGCAGTGTTAAAGTTATTTGTTAAAGTTATTCTATGTAGATTCAAACGAATGGAGTTTCTGCACTATGAATCCCTAGCCTGGAAAGTGGAAATCTCCAAGTTCCTCTGTTGTAAGATTTCCCATAACAAAAGCAGTAAACAACAGGTGCGCTCTCTTCTAGCCAAAACAATTGAAGATAGCAGATTCTTTTCCCATGAGAACAGAGTCTCGAGGGAAAGCCAATATGCAACACTGCCATCCCATGGCGGTTTATAGTAAATACAATTGTTCCTAAAATGTTAAGCTGAAAAGTGGCCTAGCCCATATGAGCCAATCAGAACGTTGAACCATGGGTATAATTCACCTATGAACCATGGGTACTCATCTCACTCATGCTTTTTCTATGCTTCTTTTGACTGCTATCTACATGTACCTTGTATCTGAACTGTAACTATGCCTGGTCTTTGCACAGACCATGATGTTTTCTTTCCTCACTTCTGGTGATGGAACTCTGCGTATGCTTTGTTTTTCCTTTTTGCAATAATGCACCATACGTCCATTATTGCCTTATGCTATCAATAAAGATATTGTTAGCCTTAAAACACGTTGTTTGGATTACTCAGCGCCTGGAACCCCAATAGCCAGCATCCCCCCACAGGCAGCAGAGAGCTACAGAAAATCATTTTTAAAAAAATTTCTGCCACCTAGTGGTCATCTGAATGTTTACAGCCAAGGATGAGACCGTGACAATAGGGGCTGGCAACTCGGATTTCTGGCAGATGTTTTGGACTTCAAACCTCATCATCTTTAGCAAACACAAACAATAGCAAAGGGTTGTAGGATTTGTTGTCGAAACATCAGGAGGGAAGCAGGTTGAAGACTATATTTAGGGGAAGATTAGCTGTAGGTGTAAGCTGTAAGCAAAGAAAGAAAGGACCTGTGATGACTCACTCCTTTGATATTAACTTAGAAACTTTTAGCACAAGCCATGATAGGATATGAAAAAGTTCTTTTATTGATACGAGTGAATAGAATCGATGCAAAGAGCAGAGTAAGCATTTTCGTGTGCAAACATATTTTAAAACCTGCCAGACTCTCAAGCACCCCTCATCCACCCCTCCCCTCCTGACTTCCTGTAACTTTACACTGCCAGCCTTTGATGTTTCCAGATGGATGGCCTTTTGGTCTGGTTCCTCTCTTCCCTATTTTAACACCTGCATGCCATTCTTATCTCTAAGGGTTGCTCTACTGTCTGGCAAGCACTCTAGCTAATTACTACAGGCTTTGCACAAACTAGTTACTACAAATCCCATCTCTCTCAGGCAGAATGGCAGGATGGCATCCTGACAGGACCAGCAAGGAAAGTTTGCTTCCAGGCTGAAGTTAGAAAAACACCATAACCCTAGTAGATTTGCTCTGGCACTTCTCACCAGTTTTATGTACTTTCCTCTTCAGAACTGTGCAAGTGTTTTCATTTTTGATGTAGTATCACTGCATAAGAGGTATAAGAAAGTGACTTTCATGCAACACTAGTTGCTCTGTCCTCTTCAGCAAACATTGTCCTTTGAAAACCCTCGCTTGCTTTTGAACCTGAGAAGTCTCTTTTGCCTTGACTGATCTCCAAATCTCACCTGCATGGAGTCCAATTTTCTCCTGAGTAAAATTTTTATAATGCCCCAGAGAATCTTTAACACTATCTATAATTCCAACTACTTTTCGTGTGTAAATAATGGGTTTGTTATAAAAATAACTTTCTGTGTTATACTGCAGGTACTCTCCCTAGTATAGTGCTTTTCTTCCAAACAAAGAAATCATCTCAAGGATAGCAGTGTTTTGACAATCAAAAGGAGCAAAGAAAAGAGAAGCCTTTGAAAACGTAATCTCTTCTTCATTATTTACTTATAAATAGGCAATGTGATCAGAGCTAGCAGTGATTGATGAGGAAAGAGATCTTGGAGTAATGGTAAACAGTTCAATGGAGGTGTCAACACAGCATGTATCTGCTGTAAAAAGGCCAACAGCATGTTAGGGATAATAAGAAACGGTATTGAAAATAGAGATGCCAATATCATAATGCCCTTATATAAATCAATAGTGTGACCGCATCTGGAATATTGTGTGCAGTTCTGGTTGCCACACCTCAAAAAAGATATAGTGGAGCTGGAGAAGGTTCAGAGGAGGGCAACTAAGATGATCAAGAGGCTGGAGAAGCTTCCCCTATGAGAAAAGGTTGCAACATTTGGGGACTTTCAGTCTAGAAAAAAAATGAGATTGAGGTGTACAAAATTATGCATGGTGTGGATGAAGTGGACAAGGAGAAGCTATTTCCCCTTCCCAAAATATTAGAACCAGAGATCACCCAATGAAATTAAATCCTGGAAGAATCAGGACAGATAAAAGGAGATATATATATATATATATATATATATATATATATATATATATGTGTGTGTGTGTGTGTGTGTGTGTGTGTGTGTGTGTGTGTGTGTATTATACAACATGTAATTCAACTTTGGAATTGGGTACTACAAGATGTGGTACTGGCTACCAGCTTGGCTGTCTTCAAAAAGGGGTCACACCAATTCATGGCAGTCATGAGGCTCAATAGCTATTAGTCTTGATGGCAGAGTGACTGCTTCTGAAGGCCTAGTTGGCTTCCTTGTGCAGTTGTTTGGCAACTGTGAGACAGACTGCTGGATTAGATGGGCCAGGAGTCTGGTCCAGCAGGGCACTGCTTATGACAGGGCTTTCCAAAGTTTTCCCGCAGCAACACACCAACCGCCGTTGGTGTGTCGCCGCGGGAAAACCCGGAAGTGCCGCCGTTGTGGCAGCGCGCAAAAACCCAGAAGCGCTGCTGCCGCTTTCGGTTTTTGCATGCCGCCGTTGGTGTGTCGCCGTGAGAAAACCCAGAAGCGCTGCCATTGCGGCAGTGCGCAAAAACCCAGAAGCACTGCTGCCGCTTTCGGTTTTTGCACTCCGCCGTAGCTGCGGCGCTTTCAGATTTTCGCGTGCCGCCGTTGCTGTGTCACCGCGGGAAAACCCAGAAGCGCTGATGGCGTGCCATCAGCGCTTCCGGGTTTTGACGCGACACATCTGGGCCCCGCAGGCGACACACTTTTGTGTCGCGACACACAGTTTGGAAAGCTCTGGCTTATGATATCATTTAAATACTATTTACAACCTTTTAATTGACTTGATAGCATACAGGAGCCACTGATGTGTTTGGTGGCTAATGACATCCACAGAATCATGGGTGAAAACCAAAATAATTTCAAATGCCCCATAGCCGTTTGCATATTATTTTGAAGGAGAAGACACAGGAACATTTTTAATCCTAGCTAGACAGTGTGTGCAACTAATACCAGCAGAACTGTAGTGCTGTAGTGTACCTCTGTAGCCCAGAAGAGTTACCCACTGAATACTGAGCAGGGAGCAGGACCTGGAGGCAACTGATTTGCAAAGCAGTGAAGTGCTCTTTGATCCTTGTCTTCCTACTGCTTTCACCTCTGCATGGAGAATTGATCGAAATTATTTTCTTGATGAGCCTGGCAGTGTCCCTGCTGAACCAGACAAGATGGACAATCAAGGAAGTACAAAGAGATCAAGCCAAGGACAGTTCCTATCTAGTAATACTCGCAGTTATATTCTGCTTTTTAAGTATGTCTCTGTAATTCTTGCAACTTCTCCAAAATTTATTCAGGCTGGGGATCAGAGGGTAGGACTCAGCAAAGTTTCAAAGGGGTACTTCAATTTGACAAAGCTTCTATCAAATCACCCCATCAAAGCAGATTTGCAAATCTAAGCAGGGGCCCATTTCAAAGCAGCAAATCGAATCAGATGGCTGCAAAACACCTCATAGATTCAATTACTTTTGGGCTCCTTACAGAGTTCTGATAGTTAGTAGAGCTGAAAGCAGAAAGGGAGTGATACACACGTGCTTCCCAAGTGCTCCTAGTTTTCTTTTTCTTTCTTTTTACTTTGTTTTAGTATCTTTATTTTAATACTTAAAATAAAGTATATTTACTTTATTTTTCAATCCCTCCTGATTGAAGACAGCTGGATAGGCTGCATAGATTTCATTTTTAATTTAATTGTGAATATTTTTAACCACCATGCAGAGCAAGAAGGAGAATGGCTTTTGTCTCTGTACCATCCGCCGTTGCCAGAGGGGCCTAACAGCAAGAAAAGGGACATCCAAACCAAGTCAAGGAAGAATAAGAGAAAAACCAATAATATATCTAAGAAACGATGTAGGAAGAGCTCCGAGATACAGAAAGGCCCTAAAAACCTTAAGCAATCAACTAAAGAAGATTATGTGCAGCCTTCCGATGACTCCAGTGAGTTACATTCTTATACCTCTCATAATAAATATGCAGTGCTTGACCGGGAGAGCAAAGAGCTAACATCTATTGAGGAGAGAATACAGTTAGATATTGGTGAGAAACAGAAATCTGACCCCGCCTGCCCTGACTAAGTTAGTGGCTAAAACCTGTTTACTAACTACACATACAGTGCTCTCCATTTATGGCTAGCTGATGGAATAGATAATATAGAGGGTTGCAGCTTTGTTTCTGTACATGGAGAATGTTGGAAAGTTTGAAGAATGTGATGGGCTCTTGGATATTGACTGGCCAATGAGACTGGACACCTAATTAAACTCTTTGCCTATCAGAGGTCTACTAGTAAGACTAATATTGCTTTGGGCTTCATTAACTTTCCTAGCTTCTTTAACGTGGACAGTCACAAGCCTTTCTTTGCTCTAATGGGATATTAGAAATCTGTGCTAGTCCTGCCAACACAACTGGGTGTTCACCTCAGTTCTCAGCACTCTGAATATGAGCTCAAGACATGATCCATCAGTCTAGATGTACCCTGGGGCTAAAATGGACTTTTACCACCTGCGTGATTAGGACAAGTTTAAAGAATGAATATGGGGGTAAGTAAGGCTACAAATGCTACTCTTCTTTCTGTGACCTGCCTATCTCTGCTGCGTTCTGTTACACGACCATCCTCCTTCTGTTGCAGAAGTATCTTGCAGAGCATTCCTAGCTAGCAAGCCACAAATTTGTCACAAGCGAGTGCTGCCCATAAGTGTCTTGGCATCTCATCAAAGTCAGTGATAAGGGGAGGCTTCCAAAGATTGGCCAAGTTTGCCAAGCAGCTATGCCAACCGAGGGATTGGAAGCAGCAAAACTATTCCACCCCATGAGGGCAAGTCATGCCAAGCCTGGCACCACAGACAAGCAAGAGGGAAGTCTGTTTCTTTTTAAAGCCCTCTTTGATTTGATTTGATTTTTAGGTAGGACATTTTCTGTGTTGGTTCTGCACAATTCTGTACTGTAGATTATTTGTTTGGAGTTGCTGTCCTTTCCTCATCCTGGAAGTATAGGGAAATATTTCAAAATTTTGGTGCGGGGAAATCCTTTGAGACATCTGGCTGAAACCAGGCAGGGACTGGGTTAATGTTCTCTCAAGGATCTCTCATCCTGCTATCTGCATCTCATTCTGCAAAAGAAAAGAAAAAAAGGAAGCTGGTGCTGATATTTTATGTTCTCCATTATAGCTGATGGACAAATCTTTCCCTTTTTAGTCAAAACTCAAAGTGGCTCAGTTAAATCAAGCTGCCCTTGAATCTCAACTGCAAACTTTAATTGAATCACCTCCTCTTTGCATCACCAGTTTGAACAGAATCAAAGCAAATTGCACAGGCCTATCAGAAACAGCAGCTTGCTAAATGATTTCTCAACTAATGCATGATTTGAATGGGGAACAGTCCGGTTTCATTTTAGTGACACCAACCCTTTAGAGGACAAAAGTTTGCAGGTCAAAGCTTGAAATAATCATAGCAGTTTGGTTGCTTAACGATCAAGCAGCAATTTTCAACCCATTGCAACTTACATTTTTGTTTAAGTAGTTGGATTGCCACATAGTATTTAGTTGAACCTGGTTAGCTTCCAGCTCTTTCATCTCAGGTATTGACCGGCAGGTTGAGGCACATCCTCGGAGGCCTGGAAGCCTTAGGAGTCATTGGGAAGTCACTAACTCAGGGGAGAGTGAATATAGCTATTTAATGCATTAATCTATTCCGTATTTGACTTTCCAGCATTGCAATTTAATAACCCATCTGTTTGGATGTAGTATTAGAGGGCTGACATTAGTGAAGATATCTGCTTGAGAATCCTGGTGAACTGAGAGTTGGAGTTCCAGCTGTGGAAAGATGAGGATGGCACAAATGTTCTCACTTCCCTTTGAGATTTGTAGCTTGGATGTAACTAGGACATACGGCATGATAGATTGCTGGAAAAGGAAACTTAATGTCGTGGAGCTGGACGTGGACATAATTCAGTAGGCTTTCAATATGACAATCAATATTTTCACTGTTTAAAGAGCAAAAACCATTTAACATCTGAAAGATTCCAGTAAGGAAAATGTTCTTTTTTTACATGCCAATATTCAGATGAGGAAAGTTAGGGTTCCTGTAAAGAATTAGATCTACCTATCTTTTCCCATTAGTCTTTCTTTCCAACGCTATTCATATGAGACAATTAGGGGAAGACCAATAAAGGAAATCTTCACACTGATGATTGGCCACTGTAGGTCAGGTGATACTCCTTACCAAAGTGTTTTATTTCTTAACTTGAGAAACAAGGAGAGCTGCTCTTGTGCTGTCACTGGCTGCTAGAATTGTTCCTTGCCTTTCAGTTTGTTGGAGGTCCCAGAAAATCAGCATGCCTCATTAGCATGTAGATGAGCGCACTAGGATGACTCTCTATATGCTTCCAGAGGAAGCTGTTTGTTGCTCCTCCCACTTCCTCTTTCTCTCTCTCTCTGCCTCCTTCCCCCATCGGGGAAGGCAGCATGCATGCTCCCTCTCTCTCCACCGAGAGGCCATGCCTAGGCCTCAACTCCAGAAGCCTTCCCCTTTCTCCACGCAGCTCTTGGCAGCAATGAGGGCCAAGAGTAAACAGTTTAGGGAAAACACAGAAGAAGAAGAATCATTCCTAACAGAATGGATGTAACTGAACTGGACCAAATAAAACGTAAGAACTCTCTTTTACTTACTTTTGAACCTATGTTGTCTAAGCATGTAATTCTTTATGCTTGGGTGGGCTAAGTGTGTTAAAATCAATAACCTATATTCCTCTAATGTGCTCATTAATGCTATTTTGATAAAAACTCTTTTCTGTGTGCTTATTGCTTCGCTGCACTAAGCTCTGCCCCATTCAGTGGTCCTAGCAGTCCACTAATGGCAATCACAGTTATCCTATTTCACACAA
The DNA here is from genome assembly GCA_023362775.1 of Charina bottae. Classification (NCBI taxonomy): domain Eukaryota; kingdom Metazoa; phylum Chordata; class Lepidosauria; order Squamata; family Charinaidae; genus Charina; species Charina bottae. The sequence continues at coordinate 12,409,251 of JALMGJ010000016.1, forward strand.
AGTACCCCCATGCTCATGTGTTTATCTTCATGGCTCAAAGGTGTAAATACAAACATTTTAAAAGTACACTGTCTTTCATCTGTCTCAAACTTTCTCTTTTTTTGGGGGGCTGTTCCTGGTCTTATATCATCTACCACCCTGATTATCATCTTTTTTGGAAAACCACCAGCCCAGTTATTTTGGTGGCAAAGATTGCTTAACTCTTGTTTAGAATGGCTGGGTGGGAAAGGAAATAGCTAGCATTTGTGCCCTTAGCTAATTTTCTTATGGTTATTTATTTACTGATTTAGATCAGGGATAAGCAATCTGTGGGCTAGATGTGGCCTTTGGCCTAATTTTATGTGGACTTGGTCAAATTTCAAAAATCTTTTGTTGGTCAGGTCAGAGTTGTTGCAAAAGTTGTTCCTCCATCTAGTGGCAACCTGTTGTGTGATGCAGAAGAGAGAACTAAAAGAAAGGGAAACAAGCAAATGAGTGAGCAAGGGTTGGCCACACCCACTGCTTCACTTTCCTCCACCCACCAATATGGCCTCCAAAGGATTACCCTTGGAGGAATGCAGCCCTTGACAACATAGAGATGAACCATCCTTAGATTGTGATGTTTGCATTGGAGATGGGCAGGGAGAGGCTTGGAAATTGAACCTTGTATGCTACAAACTATAATCTGCAGTGTTTATAGCCCCAGCTATTGGGGAGGGAAAGAATGGGTGTGCACACATATTTGTATGTTCCCTCTACTCCTGCAAAACCTTGTCCTAGCAGTGAAGGGTCACAGGATTTGATAGATGAGCTGGCAAAGCAGCAAGAAGGGGACTTTTGATCTTGAACAATGTCAGGCCTAGCCCAAGAATGACAGAGGAGCAATCCAGCCAAACTTCAGTTCTTTATTTGCTTACACCATATAAACAGAATCTTGCCAGACTAAACCTACTCTACTCTAACCTAAAGGGAAATAACCTGGGAGGTTCTAGGGCGTGGCTACTCTGAGTGTGTTTCTCTTCTCACGGTCGAACCCTGGGCTGTGCTGTCTCTTGTCTCGCCCCCCTCCTTGGAATGTGCTCCCTCCTTCCTGAGAACCTACTGCGTTATTGTAGTCCATCACATCACCTCCCCCTTCGTGGACACATTCCATCACAGCCTGGATTAAAGGCGGGTGGCGCTGCAGCAGAAAGAGCCTCGTCTAACTGCTTGACTCTGAGTATGAAGTCAAGCTCAGCCTGACTCTGCTGGTGCTTTGAGTGCTGAAGTTAACAATCCAGGGAAGACAACTGTTATCACCAGCAGCTCAACCTCTTGGCAGTGATACACATTTGATGAAGGAAAGAAGCTGTGATTCTGTCTGGGAAAACAAAGCTTTAATCTGTGGTGCAACATTATAATTTTTCATAAAAGAAAGCTGGAATATGTGCCAGAACTTCTCCTTGCATTGAGTTCTGGTATTTTCAATAGTTCGTGCTGGGAGTAAGCAACATTTGGGGGGCGACAGCACATTTCCAATTTTGAAAATAGTTGTGGGTGCTTTCACAAAATGGCTACCATGGTGATTTGTTTCTGATGCCTCTTGTAACCCCCTAGGATGCCTTCACCACCCTAGCATACCTTTGATTTGGGATGCCAATATGCATATTTCCAAATGTATCACTGGGTGTAGCCTCTTGTCCTTTTTATTGTCTAATAATGCCACAAAGCCCATAGTGAGCTGGAGACGTTCTTGTGAATAAAGATAATGTTTGGGATTGAAATAACCCTTTTAAAAAATGAAGTCAGGTGGACCGAGAATTGGGTGGGCATTAAGGGAGTGTATGTGGACATTGTGGTGTTTGTGGACACTCTTGCCTTCTCTGGATCATGCAGACAGACAATTCCGCCTGTCCTTCCTTGCATTTTCAATATACAGTAAGATGTATCCTGAGGATTAACATCTTCTCTTTTACCAGGCACAAAGTTGTAGGTCCAGCCAAGATAAATTTTCATTTTCAGATTTGCATTTCTCTGGCAACCTTTAGTCCAGCACCATAACTTGCAACAGAAAATGCCCTCTCATTCCCGGTGCAGAATTAATTTCATGTTTTAGAGTTGACTGAGGTCCTTACTCTCCTCACCTCAGTGAAGGATAAGGAACCTATCCTATCAACCTGTAAAATTCCTGTGTTCTCTCCAGTTCAAACTGTGATTTTTTTCACATTTGAAGCTTTATGAATATGGAATGCTGGATGCTTTACTGTAGTTAAGAATTTGGACTCTTGGGGCTGCAGTGATAGTGAATGATGACTAGGTACTATGCTAAGGTGTACAATCAGAGGCCCAGAACTATACAGAATCCCTGAGAACCTTCATTGTTGTTCCCAGAGATCTCCAACAATTCTTACCAAATTGTAATTTTTAAGGGGAGAACTATTAATTTAAGAGTAACCATTCTTAACTAGGTTTATTATTATTTACATGTAAATGGAACTAAATTGAGATTTTGTCCTGAAATCTTCCCATCCTCTTTGAAGTATAGACCCTGACATCCCACTCAAAGGCTGAGTAGACTAGAAAAAGTTGTGTGTCCCTGGTTTAGAGAAAGATGGTATGGTTTCAAACCACACCTCTGACAATGATCTAGGTCAGTATTTTTCAAACTTGGCAACTTTAAGATGTGTGGACTTCAACTCCTGGAATTCTGGGAGTTAAAGTCCACACATCTTAAAGTTGCCAAGTTTGAAAAACACTGATCTAAATTGTTCAAATGGGCATGATAGGAAGCCTCTCTTTCCAGAAATGCCAGGATAAGTAGTCATAATAAGCTACATAAAGTCCACACATTGGATGTTCCATATTCAAGCTTGAACAAGCACTGGAACTTCATAGCCCAGAAGGAGGCTTTGATGGTAGAGCTCTCTACCTCTGTAGAGAACAATGTGTCAGCTTGCTAGGCATTACTACACATTGCCTACATGAGCTTTCTTGTTCAGATTATGAGATACTCAGTGCTAACTGATTATCTATCTGAGTCAAAGGTAGAGCAAGGAGAAGGAGCATGTTAACGTGTGTGCCTCCAATTTCTTCCTTTCTGAATATATTCAGTTCTCAGAAGGTTTCAAGAAAAGGTGACACACCTATCTAAATATACAATTTCGATACATTTTTATTTTTTATTTATCATATTTATATCCTGCCCATCTCCCTCACAAGGAGATTTTGCATGTTACTGATGCCATCCCTTTTTAGCACCCCCTGCAAAAGCACCTGTCAAGACAATAAACCTTGTTTTTATAATATCCCAGTTATATGAGTGGAGACCCCTTGCTTCTCCTTTGAATAAAGGAATAAATCTGAATAAATTTGAATAAAGGTAGCACGTTTTTTGTTTTCATAGAATAGAACAGGAAAGTAAAGAGGGCAGGGCTTCCCTTTCACGCATGCCATGGCCTTCACTGTTTGAGAGGCCAAGCTTATTCCGGGAAACTGTTAATGGGGAAGAGTTGGAGCCACATGGTTTCCTCATTCTGGTGCCTGCATCTCCAGCCGAAGGGACAAGTCTGCAGCCCTGGACTCGATATCTTGGGAGTCAGCCCCACAGAACCTGACAGAACTTCGCTTTGAGTAGATCAGCACAGGATGAGGTGGGAAAGGCCCCTGAAATCCAGGTCTAGGGTCTAGGGGGGAGGGGAGCATGGGGGTGTATTTTGTTCTTTATACTGTATGGTTAGAAATGTCCATCATTAACCAGCCAACGTGGTCAACATTTCCAGTCTTTTTTGGACAGAAATTTAAAATATATTGCAGAATATGTACCCTCATTTTCCCTCACTTTGGGCTGAGTCACATACTTCCTTCCTGCTCTGGAGTGGCACTTTATTGTTTCATAAACGGGGGGTTGTTTTTCTTGCTGTGGATTGTAAAGCAGATTGTTGGGGATTTAACAGCGACATGCTTTGATACTGTTTTTGGTTAATGAAAAGTAGGATAGAAATTAAATAAATCCCTGGTCCAGAAGCCCTGCCTTTCCCCACTGAATGCCTCTGCTTGCTGTAGTGGGCCCTGGAGAATGGAAGGTCCTCCTTTCTGCTGGACAGAGCAGTTTTCCCAACTCCTTCTCAGTTACCTAGCTATTTTTCCTCCTGTTTTCCTACTGCGATGTCCCTGCCCTTGCAGCACAGAAGGCCATCCGCAGTAAAAAAAAGTCCTCACCTCTCCCGAAGCAAATGCAGATAACTCCAGTACACTCATATCTCCTCTCCTTTTGCTTGCCTTTGGCGTAACTCTCTAGTCAGTGCAAGCAGATTGGGATAGTTTTTCTGCCTCTTTTATTAAGCGTTGTCTGCAACTGAAGCAGCCTTTTAGCCTAAGAAAGTAAGCAAATTAATTCATTCATTCATTGGCGATCGCTCGTAGCCGAGTAAGATTGTCTTCCAAGGGTAAAATTTTAACAGTGGATCCGTAAGTGTCAGCTGCAGCATGGGCACCATTCAGTAGACTATTTTAATTATGCTATCTTAAGGAATTCCTGAATGTGTAAACTTAGTAAAACTCCCATACCATAATGAATCCATGACAAAAGTTCCAGAGCCATATCTTGCTTCACTGGGTGGGGTGGGGACTGTCACCACTGAAGACACTCAAAACATATTTTCTTGCAATTAGATTCTGTTGGGTGCAAAGACCTATTCTGAGGACTGGGCATCTGTGAAGCTGCCTGAGAAATATACACTTATTTTTTAAATCTGTTCAATCATGTCCAATTCTCTGAGACTACCTGGACAAGTCCCTGCAGTTTTCTTCGCAAGGTTTTTTCAGAAGTGGTTTGCTATTGCCTCCTTCATAGGGCTGAGAGAAAGTGACTGGCCCAAGGTCACCCAGCTGGCTTTGTGCCTAAGGCAGGACTAGAACTCACGGTCTCCCGATTTCTAGCCTGATGCCTTAACCACTAGACCAAACTGGCTCTCATATACAATACTTAAATGTATTAAAACTATAGAAGACTGAATGGGCAGATATTTAACCACCAGTGAAGACCCTGTTCAGAAAAAACTGTTGCTCATCTTACAGTATCAAGTTCTGTACAAAACAAATGAAAAGGCAGATTTCAGAGTGAAATAGCTGAATGACACTGTTTCTGTGATTTGGACAGGGATAAAGTTCTTGTTACACTTCATGAACTGTGACAAGAATAGCCTCAGTCTCCACGAGAGAAAACACATCAAAGAAATCCCCAACTGATGGAGATTTTTAAGACTGTATACTTTATAGAGGGGAACATTTGCATGATTGTATGTCCTTTCGTCTTCTATTTTATATCTGTGTCCTCCAAGGAACCAGTCCCAATGCTGCATTCATGCAGCCGCTGTAAGCAGAACCCCTTTTTTTGTGGAATGAAGGTTGACATTAGTTGCTGACAATCAGTGATGAAGGAAATTTCCTTCCATACTTATACTGGTTGAAATGTTTAATTCTTCAGATCACACTCAGCACTTCCCTATTTGTGCATTTTTTTTCTGTAGCTTTGTGTGAACATCACGCATGAACAACTGGCTGTTTACTGTACTCTTTCATGACATGTGACATAACCACACCAATGCCATAAGGTGAGACATGTCAAATCAACTTCATTGGGAAGTATGGATTATAATGGATTTCCAAATTAGCTAACTCCCATACCATAATGAATCCATGACAAAAGTTCCAGAGCCATATCTTTTCTGACAGACAACTACCCCTCACCAGCGTTGCCATCAACAGGGACAGGCTTTCAGATTTGCTACTGTCCTCTACTTTTGACCAGGTAAACAAGACAGTCCTCCCAAGGTTGAATGACATCGAATGCCAAAGCAAAGTCAGAACTCTCTCCTGAAAGAGCAGCACCTTGATAGCTAAAGGTACACTAACCTTCCCCAGGTTGAGGAAGGACATCTTCAGGGCCAGGCACAACATGCCACCATCAGCATTATTACAGGGCAGATTTATCAAAACTGCGCCAGCAGAAAACACCTGCCCGTATGACTCCAGAGCAGTGTTTCTCAACCTTGGCAACTTGAAGATGTGTGGACTTCAACTCCCGGAATTCCCCAACCAGCTCCCCAATCTGGGAATTGAAGTCCACACATCTTCAAGTTGCCAAGGTTGAGAAACACTGCGCTAGAGAAATAGAAACTGTCCAACGTGTTATTTCACTGCAATTTCTATAAGAATCTGCACAAGGATTGTAAGTTATCCTTGTTGCAGTGCCTCTCAGGAAGGACAGAGGAATATTATGTCATTTTCTCCTCTCAGACTCCAACCATGCTATCACTCACACAACACGTAGCCGAATTTTGCAGGACTACAGTGAAAACACAGCAACAATGAGTACAGAAGTTATTAATTTTCCAGCTAGAATCCACTTTATTAATTTTTTATTTTTTATGCTTTTTGGTATTACTGATCTTTGATATTAATAAAATTTGATTTGACTACTTTTAAAGTAATGGTCTGGTGTATCCTTAACAAATGGTTTGCTTTTCTCTAAGTGACAGGCTCTTTAAATATGTCCCATTTTATTGCATTCTCTGCAGGTTTCATCTTTAAATCTGCATTAAGTTGGAGTGGGTGAGCCTTTGCCACAACACTAATGCAATTCATTTTGACCTGCTACCCTCTGTATGCTATTGCAAGCTTATTCCCATTTGCTTTAACTTCTGGCTGCAGCTCAGAGTATCTTTAACACCAGTTTCCATGGAGAAAGCAACTTCAAATGTTGTCTTAAAAGCTAAATTTACCTTTAATAAGAATCTTTTTAAATACTTCTTTCAGACTTCCGAAGAATAGCTGGTCTCTCAATGCATCAGTTAGCCCTATGCCAAAATTGCAGTGCTGAGGTATCTTTTTAAGTTAAGCTACATATGCTGCAATGGACTCTCCTCTTTGCTTGCACTTACAAAACCCAAAATGCTCTGCAATCAATAATGGTTTGGGTGGCAAATATTCTTGCATTATGCTTCCCAGTTCTGTAAAGCTGAATTGTATAGGTTTGTATGGAGCAGCTAAGCTTTTTAATAAGCTGTATGCTTTGCCCGCCAAAACGATCAGTAAAACAGGCACCTTTTTTTTTTCAGAATGATCTTATTTGCTTCCCCACCAACAAAAAATAAAAATCTTCAAGTCTTTCTGTGTATAATATTCAGTCATGTGTGGCATATTAAATACATTCATCTTCCCAATAAAGCTAGCCATCCAGCTGTGCTCTTTTCCCCTTTGTCTTTACTTGCTGCAACTAGTTTGATGTTATATTTCCTGTTTGTCTATTTTAATTCTTACTCACCCACAGGTTGGGTGAGGTTTGAGAAGCTTTTTTTTTTTTTTTATGACCACACTTCATCTCCAATATTGTGTTTTTTCTACTGATCAAACAAAAGATGCTAGAGGCAGGAATAGGTTTTTCTGCAGCTTGCTGATTTTTTTTTCTTTTTGCCCTCAAGTCAGTGTTGACTCCAGGCAACTGCCTGGACAAGTCCCTGCAGTTTTCTTGACAAGGTTTTTTGGAAGTGGTTTGCCCTTGCCTCCTTCCTAGGGCTGAGAGAGAATGACTGGCCCAAAGTCACCCAGCTGGATTCGTGCCTAAGGTGGGCTAGAACTCCCAGTCTCCCAGTTTCTAGCCTGGTGCCTTAACAACTACACCAAACAGGTTCTTGCTTTACCAATACTTTTAGAAGAACTACTTCTAGTAAGGCTGCAAAAATTACAACATATACAGGCAGCCCAAAGTAATCCAATAACTATACAAACCAAATCAATCTTTACTGCAGTCATTAACCAGCACAATATGAGTATCATAGCCATGCTGAATCAACCAAAAACCACAATAACCCAATAGAGGACAACCTTATCCATGAGAAAGGGCCAGCTTGCATAAATGCTAGAAAAAAGGAGAGATGAGGAATGGAGGAAGACCTAAGAAAAGGCTGCTTCTGGTGAGACTTTGCACTCCCCAAACCTCACTGGATAGACCTTCAAGGTGGAGGTTTCCATCCTTGATTTAAATTAACATCACCCAATTGACTTCAGCAGTGAAAAATATGTGAAATAAATAGAAATGTGAATGTCATCAGTGAATCTAGAACAGAGCTTTCCAAACTGTGTGTTGCGACACAAAAGTGTGTCACCACACACAGCGTGGTGTGTCGCCACACCACCCGGAAGCGGCGGCGCGCGTGTGCATGGTGGCAGCGGCAGCCGCTGCCGCCGCCACAGTGCACACGCGCGCCGCCGCACGCCCCCCTGCGCTGCCGCCCGCCCCCCTGCACCGCCGCCGTGCACGCACGCGCCGCCCGCCCCCCCGCGCTGCCGCCGTGCACGCACGCGCTGCACGCCCCCCCCGCGCTGCCGCCATGCACGCGCGCGCCGCCGCACACACTCCTGTGTCGCCGCCGCACGTGCGCGCCGCCGCACCGCCGCTGGCATGTCGCCAGCGGCGGCACTTTGGAAAGCTCTGATCTAGAAGCAGTAATTTCTGACAATACAAGGATTGTGATAGAATGCACAAATGACCTAGAAAATAGCTTTTGAGAAAGCAGGTGTCTGTAATGCCATTCAGTAGCCATGAAAAGGTATACAACAAGGTCATTGGAGATTAATAGAACTGGCAGTTTCGTAGTTCAAGGAAGAGATTTAAATAGGAAGAGGAGATAGTTGGCAGATGAACTTTCTACTTTCTTAACAGAAAGGTATTGTAGTTTTAGACAGTTTATTTAGAAGCAATTTTGGTGCATTCAGTTCCAACTGCTCAGAAATTTCTGAAGTGCCAATATTTACCAAGGTCTCAAGCTGAGCCTGACTTCTGATAACTGCATGAAAATCTCCATGTGGTTACTTAAACAACAGTTTGGAAGTAGATTATCAGTGACTTCTGGGATTTTTAAAAAATCTTCTTAGCCTGTTCTATAACCCTAGAATGTCCTGCTAGACTCCAAAACAAATACTAAGCTGGTCAAATCCTGTTTAGTTGTTTCAATATCAGCCAATGTGACAGCCACATATATAGCCTAAGTATAGGATGAGGCTTCACCATGAGTAACACCTTAACCGATCTTTATCAGGTGTCTGGAGGAACTCAAAGATACAGGATTTCTTGCAGAGGAACAGGTAACTTTGTTCCAGAGTAGAAAACCAACAGGCTAAGCTCCCTACTCTCCTTGACAATTGAAGAGAAGATAAATAATCCACAACCATCACTGGAAATCTTACTTCCTATGACTAGAGTACTACTGACCATTATCTGATTTCTGGAATGCAGTCATAGCTATCAATTGCTCTTTGACAGGCTTTAAGAGTCATTGCCTCAGGATATGTGGTATTCTCTCTGTTCGTGTATGTGTATATATACAATACTCACAGAAACCCTTGAGTAAAGATTTTAGATCAGAATCCGCTTCTGCCAAACCTCAACCCTGCCAATCATCTCAGTTTTATTTACTTCCAAACCAGTTTCCACAGGAACTGTATTGCAAGGCTATGATCCACCAAAACTGTAGCAGCTGAGAAATTATTTTTACATAAGGCTGATGTTGCTACCATATTATGCAAGAGTCTCACTCGCTGGATCGTCACCTTGTTGTGGTGAGTGGGCTTGTGTGTTCCCAATGAACCCTGTGAGCGAAGCCGTCGGGAGTCATGTACTCCTGGCAGGGTCACCCATGGCAGTAAGGTCCAGGGGGAGGAACCAGACAAAGAACGATCCAAGAAAGTCCTCAACGGCAGAACAGGCGGAAGATAACAAGGTGTATTGTTACAACGGCTGCGAAGGCGGATGAAGGCTGCAGCAGACAAAAGGTCACCAATCGTCATGGTATCCATGCCATTGGATTAGAGCCTTTTTCTGTGAAGGTTGTGTGCTGATCGTTGTGCACCGATCTCCACACATAAAACAAATTCACGCACAGGCGTCTTCCAACCACACCAAACCCAAAACAACCAAAAGTCCCATGGCGACTGACGAATGGCAACGGGGGCAGGACTGTGAAATCCGGAAGCTCCTAGTCATGGACCAGCACATGGGCGGTGGATACGGATTCAGTCGCCCTGACTCAAGGATTGAGGCAGTTGAGTAGTTCGGCAGCTGTATCCACGACTGAGCAGCCCTATTTAGGATCCACTCTGCTCACCCCATATGGGGAGGGGGCTAGAAAAGGTGCCCTAAACATAGTCTGCCTCATTTTCTCCCTGACTGGATTACCGCGATCAGTGGGGTCACCATCTAGCGGTCGTAAAAAACACATGAATTTTGGAACATGGAATATACGGACACTGCAAGACAATATGGATAGTGAACGACCTGAACGTAGGACTGCCATTATTGCAGGGGAGCTGAGACGTTTTAATATCGATATAGCAGCACTCCAAGAAACTCGAAGAGCAGGAGAAGGACAGTTGAAGGAAGAAAAAGGAGGTTATACCTTCTTTTGGAAAGGACTGCCTGAACAAGAACGACGAATACATGGGGTAGGCTTTGCTATCAAAAACGACATTGTGAAGCTCTTGTCGGAAGTTCCCACTGGGATTAACGAACGACTCTCAACTCTGCGAATAAAACTCGCCAAAAACCAACAGGCAACTATCCTAAGTGCTTACGCACCAACACTAGATGCAGATGAGGATATCAAGGAAAAATTTTATACCCAGCTGGACACCATCTTATCAGAGATACCAAAGGAGGATAAAATTATCCTCCTGGGCGATTTCAATGCAAGAGTTGGGCGTGACTTTGATTTGTGGCCAGGGATCATTGGGAAAGAAGGAGTTGACAACAGCAACACGAATGGAATCTTACTTCTGACTAAATGTGCAGAGCATAACCTTGTCATTACTAACACACTCTTTTGCCAGAAAAATAAATTTAAAACATCATGGAAGCACCCACGGTCAAAGCACTGGCATCTTTTAGATTATGTAATTGTCCGTGCTAGAGATCGCCATGATGTACTTCTCACCAGAGCCATGACGAGTGCCGATGACTGCTGGACAGACCATCGATTAATTCGATCCACAATGGCCATAAAGATTGTTCCTCATCGTAGGCTCCAAGGAAGAAAACCAAGGCGTAAAATGAATACACTGGCCCTTCAAGATCCTATTAAACAAGCTTGCTTTCAATCAACTCTCAAGGAACATCTGCCTATGGAACTTCCTGAAAATGTTGAGGAACACTGGATTAAATTGAAGACTTCTATTATTTCAGCCTGTGAACAAACTATCGGATACCAGACTAAGAGACATCAGGACTGGTTTGATGAGAACGATAGTGAGATTGAACATATTATTGACAAGAAAAGGAAAGCCTTCCAGATATGGCAAAAAGATATTAACTGTGCCGTTAAGAAAAAAATCTACGCCAGTGCAAAGGCAGAAGTCCAAAGAAGAACTAGAGAACTTAAGAACATATGGTGGATAAAAAAAGCCCAAGAAACCCAACATTTTGCAGATGCTCATGATGCACAGGGCTTTTTTAATGCCATAAAGGCCATCTATGGAGCAACAAACCATGGTACAAATCCCTTATGCTCAGTAGATGGTGCTAAACATCTAAAGGACAAAGAGTCTATTGCACTGCGCTGGAAAGAGCATTACTACAATCTCCTTAATCGTCACTCTACTGTGGTTGATGAAGTCTTCTTGCAAATCCCACAAAAACAAGAAATGAGCTTGCAGTACCCCCTAGTTTGGAGGAAGTCAGTAAAGCCACTAAAGAAATGAAAAATAACAAAGCTAGTGGACCTGATGGGATTCCTGCTGAAGTCTTTAAAGAAGGCAGGCCTGAACTTACACAACAACTTCATAAGCTCATCGAAAAAATCTGGATGACGGAGGAGATTCCAGCAGACTTTAGGGATGCCATAATTATCACTCTCTTTAAAAAGGGTGATAGAACAGACTGTGGAAACTATCGAGGCATCTCCCTTCTAGCCACAGCAGGCAAAATCCTGGCAAAGATCATCGCAAACCGTCTCCTATCTGTATCAGAAGACATCCTCCCTGAAACGCAAAATGGCTTCCGCCCTTCCAGGGGAACAGTGGATATGATCTTCACTGCACGACAGCTTCAAGAAAAATGCAAGGAGCAAAACCGCCCTCTGTACATGGCATTTATTGATCTGACTAAAGCTTTTGATACTGTAAATTGTACTGCTCTCTGGACCATCCTTCTGAAAATCGGATGCCCTGATAAATTTGTGAACATCTTGCGGTTACTCCATGACGACATGATGGCAACAATCCTGAATAACAATGGCTCTCAAAGCGATCCATTTAAAGTGGAATCCGGCGTTAAACAGAGTTGTGTTATTGCTCCAACCTTATTCGCTATCTTCATCGCTATGATTATGCACCTTGTTGAAGAGAAACTTCCTACTGGTGTAGAAATTATATATCGAACAGATGGAAAGCTTTTTAATCTTAGTAGGCTGAAAGCAAAAAATAAGGTAATTGCAACTTCTGTTATAGAACTTCAATATGCTGATGATAACGTAGTCTGTGCACACTCCGAGGAAGATCTTCAAACTATCCTAAACATCTTTGCAGAAGCATATGAAAAACTCGGCCTCTCGATTAACATTAAAAAAACCAAAGTGCTTTACCAGCAAGTTCGAACCAATCCCTCTGCAGCGCCATCAATCCAGCTTAAAGGTGTGTCACTAGAAAATGTTGATCACTTTTCTTATCTCGGCAGCCATCTATCTACAAAAGCCGACATCGACGCTGAAATTCAGCATCGCCTGAGCTCTGCGAATGTAGCTTTCTCCCGAATGAAGCGTAGAGTGTTTGAGGATCGGGACATTCGCAGGGAGACCAAAATGCTTGTTTACAAAGCCATTGTACTACCAACCCTTCTGTACGCCTGTGAAACATGGACCCTCTACAAACGCCACCTCCAACTTCTTGAAAGATTCCATCAACGCTGCCTCCGAAAAATTCTGCAAATTACTTGGGAAGATAGGCGGACTAATGTTAGCGTATTAGAAGAAGCGAAAACCACCAGCATTGAAACAATGATCATCCAACATCAACTTCGCTGGACCGGTCATGTTGTTCGAATGCCTGACCATCGTCTTCCAAAGCAGCTACTTTACTCCCAACTTAAGAATGGAAAACGGAATATTGGTGGACAGCAAAAGAGATTCAAAGATACTCTCAAAGCTAATTTTAAAAAATTGTAATATCAGCATTGAGAACTGGGAAGCCCTAACTCATGAGCGTTTCAATTGGAGGTCATCCTTTATTAATGGCACTATGGATTTTGAAGAAGCACGAGTACAAGGCGAAAAGGAGAAAAGAGCTAAAAGGAAGGCACGTCAGGCAAACCCTCATCATGACCGTCTCCCACCTGGAAACCTATGCCCTCATTGTAGGAGGTTGTGCGGATCCAGAATTGGCCTTTATAGCCACATACGGATCCACCGTTAAAATTTTACCTTTGGAAGACAATCTTACTCTGCTACGAGTGATCGCCAATGAATGAATGAATGATTATGCAAGATTTGCAACTCATATTATCCACCTATCTTTGTAGTAACTTTACACATGACAAGCTCAAAAATGGCTCAGTTCTCTCAGAATGGAAGACAATGTGATGTGGGACTGATCTGTGATTCAGTCCTCCAATGTGTGATGTTTTTTTTAGCTGGATGCGCTAGAATCCAAAATCAATTAAATAGAAAAGAAACCCAATGGGAGATGGTCAATCCCTTCTTGAGGCCACTCCCCCCATCTTTGTCCCTATTATCACATTGGGAAAGATGGTAAAAGCAAAGACTCCTTCAAGGCAAATTCAATTATTGGCAATTTCTTTGATATTCATCCATTTACTAGCCATTGCCAACCCTGCTTAGCTTCTGAGCCTACAGCATCAAATTCTATCACTGCGCATGACTTACATCCTATTCTTTCTGGAAGGATATTTTTTCCCAAAGATACTAGCATCTCTCCTTGTGTCTACAAAAAAAAAAAATAGCCACCCTCTTACTCTTTAATTACGCTTCTGTCTTTGGCAATTCAGGGCCAAGCATGCTGCTAGGCAGAACCAGTGACTCAGATGGTTCCTCTTCTTCACCAAAGGTCAGTCCTGTGACAAAATAGCTTTGTAGTGCTTTCCTGCTGATCAGCCCCACATTGCAGCAACTTAACATCTGCGTTCAGACTGCTAGCATTTACATTTGCATAAAAACAACTGGACTTAGTGGTTCATGCTTTCTATAAACATTGGAAGCAGAAGGGCCAGTCAACCATTAAAAAATAAAGTAGCCAATTCTTCTGTTGCACTTTGTTTTTACATCCGATCAGCTACTTCCACACAACATGCCATAAAGTCAGGTTCGCCTCAGCTGATCCCATATTAAATGAATGGTTTTACAGTCCCGCCCACCGCTCTGCAACCACTAGGCTGTGCCCCAGACCAACAAAACTGTTCTGAGTTATGCCACTTTGTTTTACCCACATCTCCCTATGGGGTTTCCTGCCCTTGTGCTAATCTTTTTCAAGAGTTGGCACCTCCTGAAGTATGGAGGAAGCAATGCAAAGCTCAACTTTGAGCTTTCAAAATGAGTATCCACCTCTTTCCCATGATTTCTGATGGAAGGAAATCTGGTGCCTGAACATACAGCATTACAAAGCAGGTGCCGCACTCACACTAAATAAAACAGTTTTACCTCCTCTTGTTAGATCCACGCACACTCTAATTCTGAGAGGGGAAGATGAGATATTGTGTTAAATGCTGTATTTGTTTGTTAGTTGATTGTATTCTGTCTTTCCTTAAGAGCTCAAGGTGGCTTAAAGTGGGGGTGAGTCTCCCCTAATTGTATCTCAAGCACAGCCTGTGAGGTAAATTGAGAATTGTTCAGATCACATCTGAGTGTGACCAGGATTGCTATTCATGGAGGTTCCCCAGCTTGGTGCATTCCAGATATGTTGGATTACGGCTCCCTTAAGAAAGACAACACTGTCTTGTCAGCTATAAAATGCTTTCATTCACACACACACACACACACACACACACACACACACATTTTCTTTTCCTCAAACTGCATGACTGTGATGTCATTTTATTTATTAAAAGCTATCCTCTCCCTAAAAGTACTGCTCATGCTGGTGAATATTTTTTTTTTCCATAAGTTTTATTAAATTTTAAAATACATATTAAGAGCTAATACAAAAGAAAAGAAATAGAAATACAAAGTAAGAAAAAGGAAAAGAAAAAGTGAAGTCAAAAAATAACAAACAAAGAAAATATAGAAAATAGATGTCCTCCAATTTATCCTTGAACTTTAAGTACAACAATTAACTTTAAATGTTAGTCCTTCATACAATACACAGAAACTTTTCTTTGTCATATACCCTATGATTTCTATAATCCAATCTTCTGTTCTTCATATAGGTTTCGCCTTTCTTGATATCTTCCAACAATCCATCTCTGGTTTCTACTCCTTAGAATAGTAATCAAATGTTCATTGTTGCATCAATTAAATGTTTTCCATTTGCTCTTTCCATTTTTACATCTATATTTATATCTTCAATAAAGTCCAATTAGTATAACAAATAAAGGCCTTATCTACGTCTAATAAAATACAGTATATTCTGTTCATGTTATGACTATATATTCCATTAATACATAATCTAACATATTACATAACATAATACATAATATAGCAAAAATACAAAACCTAACATAACATATAACCTAATACATACAACATATTCTTGTAATAACCTACATTCTAATTCCATCTCATCATCTCATTGTCTTCTCATAAATGTGTCTCCAGAAAGAGTAATATATAATATCAACATATTTATTTATAATCTTGTATCTTACACTTAAAATATCATGTTTTTATGCATCTGTAAGTTTCTCATATCTGTGCTTACTCTGTGTACAATACCAAATCCGCATTTTCATTAACCTTGCATTCCAAATCAATATCAATAAATCTCCTGTTTAGGTTATGCCAATATCACAATATGCAACTTGTTTATTTCTGTAACTCATGTGGGATGTCAAAATGTTTATTTTGCCATATCTATCAATTTGCATATTAAAATCTTCCTGTCTCAGCTGCCACAATGTATTTATGCCCAAACATTTAATAGACCACTTCCTGTAAAATATCATAATCTTCTTCTGTACCAATACATTCAAAATCCTCTTTCCCTGTTTCTCTACTGGTTCGAAAGGTCTTTCCTCTGTTTCTAAATCTGTCCCTTGTATCTTCTGTTCCTGAGCCACCAAAACTATTAATATACGTTCTATGGATTTCTTAATTTGCAAAAAAATTTTGCTGGTTTCTTCCTTAAAATCCTGAAGTGCTGTGAGAAATGCCATTATTTGTTGTTCAAACCGTAATCAACTGCCGTAGTCAAAACAAATTTTTTTCTCAGGGAGCAAGGAACAGCTGTTCTATTATTTATCAATAATGTCTATTTCTTTAAGTGAGAAAAGCTTTTAAAGTAAGAGATGAAAAAATTCCACAGAGCAGTATTTCAAACAGTTTGTAAAAGGAAAGATGAAAATATATTCCAAATGAAAGATAGTCCTTTCTAAAAAAAAGTAGAAAAAGAAAAAAAAAAGGTAGAGAGGCACACATTCTCTATACTTTATTCTTTATTCTTCTTTATTCTTCAGGCTGCAAGCTGCTTAACCCAAACAAACAATTTCTCAAAAGTCAGTTAGTTTGTCGAGTGAGAAATACCAACAAAGTCTCTTAAGTCCCAATTTCTCTGATACAAAAGAAAGGCAAAAAAATACAAAACTTGTTCACTATGTTGCCAAAATAAAATCTATCAAACTTCCACCAAAATTAATTATAGCAAAGAAAACACAAAATTAGCCAACATTTTGAACGAAGTCCAAAGATAAATTTTAGATAATAAAAATGTACTAATCTAAAAAAGAAAACTAATATAAAGTGGTCTAAAAGCTGGCTGTCACTCTTGTGTCTCCCAAGAGACTTACGTTCTCTGCAGAGCTAGAATCCTCTTTCGGCCATTTCACTGCATCCACCCCCCGTTCTTCTCCGCGGTGGAAACAACAAAGAAAAACAGGAGTGGGCAATTACAATGGCTCTGTGAGCAATCTTCTGGTTCCCCCTTCTCCAGGGGGAAACTTCAGTGGTCTGTAGACCCCTGCAAACAAGATAGAAAGTTAGCCAGGTCTCAGAGCTCAGAGCTCTGAGAAACTCTGACTTGTCGAGTTGCCAGCCAGGCTTGGAGTGCTGGTGAATATTAAAAGATAAAAATTAACGAATTAAAAATGCTGAAAAGCAATGAAAAAGAACAGATCTAACCAGTGTATTGTCGAAGGCTTTCACGGCCAGAGTTCAATGGTTGTTGTGGGTCTTCCGGGCTGTGTGGCCATGTTCTGGAAGTTGTGGTTCCTAACGTTTCACCAGCATCTGTGGCCAGCATCTTCAGAGGGCAGGAGCACAGACAGAAGCACTCTTTCTGTGCTCAGGTAGATCTAAACAGGTTCTGTTATTCCAATGCAAAAATACCTTCCCAGCAGAGGGAATTTTTCAGTATGTCTTTCTGTGCACAACTGCTTGGCTGTCAGCTACTACTCTTACATTTCATGTTTTTTACAGTTTTTTAAGTTCTGTATTTTCGGACTTTGGATACATAAGTTGAAGGAAAAGTCTTTGGCCAAAGAGCTCAGAACTCTCTGGCTGGAGAGACCAGCATGTATTAGGAAGCTCAACCTGACCGATTGCCGTCTACCGTGATTCTTATTTTTGCTGGGGAGCCCTTGGAAGAAGAGGGTCTGCCGATAGGGTGTTCATTTTATGTTGATATCCTTATGATCTCTTTTTGAGCTGTTGAGCCCTACTGCACAGAGCATTGTTTGCACATAGGAATTCCACAAAACTGCTTTACACATTCAGCATTTGAAAATATCACTCTGCACAAAATCCAGAGAAGGTATATTTGGGAGACCTACAGAAACCATTCTGTGGGATTTGAAGTTTTAAAGCTAGGAAGACATCTATACTCCTGTTTTCTCTTTTGTCCATTATGATTGGGTTCACACATCATGTAAAGGCACTTC
This sequence comes from Charina bottae, assembly GCA_023362775.1. Classification (NCBI taxonomy): domain Eukaryota; kingdom Metazoa; phylum Chordata; class Lepidosauria; order Squamata; family Charinaidae; genus Charina; species Charina bottae. The sequence continues at coordinate 12,427,297 of JALMGJ010000016.1, forward strand.
CGGACTGCCCTGATTATTGTCAGAGGGGGAAAAAGGAGGGAAGGAAAATCAAGGAGGGAAGATTACTGCACTGAAATCTGCCTTGCAATTACTGAAACATTTCCTTCCCCTACAACAGAAGCTCCTTTTTTCTACCTTCTTCTCCAAGTGCTTGGGAATGGATTTTAAAACTTCTCTTAGTTGTGTTTTTCAGCTTAGTTTCTTGGTGGTGGTACTTTGTTTTTATTACTGTACTCTGAAGCTTCCTTGGCTGCCTACACTTCCCCAAAAGGCTCCTGAGAATAATTGTCCCATTATGTCTTCCCATATACAAGCACAGCACTGCCCTGCTACTCATTAAAGCAGCCTGTCATTTTTCAGGGTTCTGTGTGAGCCAGCAGTGTCAGCAGGGGTCGGGGAGGCTGAAATAGTCAACATCACACATGCATACAAAATGGTGGGTCTTTGATCATACTGCCACACCTACCATCTTCACTTTTTTGACTCCTCGGTGGAAGCCACTGGTAGGAGCCTTTAAAAAGATGTGGTTGCTTTAATGAGTAGAAAGTTCATGTGACTTTCAAAGCAGACACATATCTTTTTTTCAAGTTCATATGGAACCCTGACAGGGAAAAAAGTAGCTGCTTTAATGACTAGCAACAAGGCAGTGTGCTCATGCACATTCTGGAGCACATCTTCCTTAATAATTTTCAAAGCCTTAATTTGCAGATTTGCCTTAGATATCTAACAACTGAGTAACTGCAAGAACATAGCACTCCATCCATGAAAATTTCAGCAAAATTATTCTTTTGAAAGAAATTCTGAATGCAAATTCTCATTTCATCAAATCAAATGAGAACTGGTAGGGAAAACATGCAGGCGAATTTTTCTGCCCTGCCATGCTTTGAACCACAGTTTTTGAATAAATCACTATGCTAAGCCATAAACTATAATTTACAGTAGCTTAGTTCACATAAAATGCTAATCCAAAACCAAACAAACCATATTCTGACTTAGTGGATCAACAGGGCAGAACAGATGTGCAAGTTGTAAGGGGCACATCTATGAAAGTTACATTCAGAAACATCAAATGATCATTTGAACAAAAATGCAAGCATGTATCATGCACATTTCAAAGGCAGAACTCTTCTTTTTATTGTCTTGATATTATTGCCAAAGTTATTCTGCAGATCATACAACTAATGAAACTCCCTTGGTTTTATTCGTTTTTATACTATGTTCTTTATTGCTATTGCCTCCAGCTCTGCAATTCATCATGCTTTTGCTGAGATCCTAGACAGAGGCAGCTGAAATAAGAACCATCAGGCAGAGCCAAACATTACATCACTTTGCCAGTCTCTGATATAGTCTAGATCAGTGTTTCTCAACCTTAGCAACTTTAAGATGTGTGCACTTTAACTCCCAGAATTCCCCAGCCAGTTTGCTCCCCATTGCACAATAGCTCCATATTTAGCCACCATGTCAGGGATTGTACACATGTACAGATGAAGCCATACAGCTCCTTCACTGAGCAATAGGCTGACCATACGTACCATTTTAAACGGGACCGTACCATTTTTTTCACATTTCCCGACCATCCCGTCGTTTTAATATAAATGTCAATTTTGTCCCGTTTTCTAAAAAAATTAGCAAAATGTCAGGCATGGCAAGATTGATTCAGCCAAGATGCAATTATCATTTAAAAAGTGCTTGATTGAGGGAGACAGAGAGAGATGGGGAGAGAGATCTTTGCCACCGCCTCTGCTCTGCTCTTAGCTGGTCGCTCTCTGCTCTCTGTTTGTTTTATTAAAATGCGTTTGGGATGTGATCCCACCCCCTTTTTTCAAGAGTGAAACTGATTATTTCTCCGGCTCGGCAAGAGAGAGTCTTTCGTTTGGGATTGTGGGAGAGAGAGAAAGAGGGAGAAAAAAAAGCAGGAGGATGAGGGAAGACAGAAGGAAGAGAAGCCTCGCCGGGTGTGGAGTTTTTGAATCCTCCCTTCCCTGCCTCTCTTCTTTCCCCCCTCCCCTCCTTCCTGCGATCCATGATGTTACAAAGCCCGTGAGCTGTGCTTTCCGCATTCGCCTCCTGTCAAATACAGTCCCCCTCTACGTCTACCTAAATTTTTGTATGAATTCTGTCATTGAAGAATAATTGTTAGCTCAATATGTTCATGTAATAAAACTTTTTCATTTTAATGAAAACAAAAATATTTTTATATGTACAGTAATCTGTTTAAGGACCAGCAAATAGATCTTAAAAACTCTTTAAAACTTTTTTTATCGTCTTACTTTTTCATGAATATGGAATATTACATAAGTTTAACCCGTCCCATTTTTGCCATCCCAATGTCCTGTTTTTGTCTCAAGGAAATATGGTCAGCCTACTGAGCAATGATCTTGATTAGCCCAGGAATTCCTTTTGCATGGAGGGAGTATGCACAGGTTCACATATACATATATGGTTCCCCACACAAAACTGGTTGATAGCTACAGAGAGTAGGGCCATGCAGTGTTTCCTGACAACTTCTCACTTGTTTTTTTCAAAACCGATACATCTTTTGTTAGCATAGTCCAACACCAAGTCCCAGCCATCTATTTGCTTCAGTGTGAACAGGAAATTGATACCAGAATGAGACTATGTGGATAAGTTTGGAAGCAATCCTAAACATATGAACTATTTTGGAGCAAACAAGGTCTGAATATGAAGGACACTGACATCTGTCCTTTGCCACAGACAGAGCACTTCCATGCTCAACTGCATACCATGGGTGCACTGAACCATATGATGGATCCCCTCCCCTCTTTGTGATATAGCTCAGGAGTGCCTATTAAAGTGACCAGTAAGTTGGCGTTGTGCTCTGAAGCCAGAATAAGATGCATACTTCATGTTTTGCAATACACATCCAAAATGTAAGCTTTTTTTTAACTTGCCGCATTGATTTCTGACATCAGAAATTAAAGGTACTGTATTAGATAATTGGGCAGACAGCACTCAGTCATTTCCATACCTCCACAGTTTCTAGCCCCTTATTCCTCAAAAGCAGTTTGAAGGTGACTCACAATTGTTTTCACTGTCACCAACCAGCAACAACTCAGTGCCATGAGCCAATCGGTACTTCTTCCAAAGAGTGCCAAAAATGGTATTCAATCAGCTACCACCTCCATTCAAAATTTTATTTGTTGAGGTGTGCCCTTGTCCAGTGATTTATCAAAAGAATTGGTCTGGTGAGCTATGCAAAGTTACCAAGGCATTATCCCTTAGCTGCATTTTAAACAGCTGTGACATCATACTCAACAAGACATTAAGGTGGTTGATCCTTTATAGGCAGGGAAAGATGACACTTTGAGCCAAGAGCCAGGGGTTGGGGTTACATGAGAGTTTCTGCTAATGGGAAACTAGCCCACCCCAAAATCTCCAAAGCACAAAGGAAATTACTTGAAGTGCAATTTGAAATGCACTGCAACTGAGCTGGAAATAAATCAGTTCAGCTGACAGAGATGATGGTGTAGCAGTCCTGATTTTGTGTCTGCACAAAAACTGTGTGTGGAAGCATGCAGAGTGGGTGGGATTGCTAACACTCTCTAATGACCACAGAAGCTTTGAAGCTCAGGGATCCAGAGATATGTCAGTTTGTCTCAATTCTGCCCTTTAAGTGCCCTGTTTCAGGGTACACCACCTGCAAAAACATCTTTGCAAGTGTAACATGGATTTCAGGATGAATGAAGCCCGGCTGCTGGTGGAGCTCTTCTATCTATGAAGCATCATCCCCATTCCATGGTGTGCAATCTGGAGGTCTTCCTGGACTCGCAGCTCCTGCTCGATGAGCAGGTAGCAACTGTGGCCAGAAAGCTCTTTGCACGCTTCATCTGGTGCACCAGGTGCACCCTTTCATTGATCGGGAGGTCCTTCAGACAGCCCTGGTCACCTCATGGCTTGACTACTGCAACATGCTATACATGCGGCTGCCCTTTAAGACCACCCAGAAGCTTCAACTGATCTAGAATGCAGTAGCACAGCCAGTGATGGCCATGCCTCAGTATGCCCATGTAACATCTCTGCTTTGTGAGCTATATTGGTTACCTGTATGCTTTCGGGTACAATTCAAGGTGCTGGTTGTTACCTATAAAACCCTACATGGCATACCTGAGGGACCATCTGGCTCCCATAGGATCTGCCTGACTGATTCAATCTTGCAGGAGTGGCACGCTCCAGGTTCCTTTGATTGAACAACGTAATCTGTCGGGATCCCAGAAGTGCACCTTTTTTATACCAGTTCCTTCCCCTTTTGAACGAAGTTCCCCCCGAGATCCAGATGGCCCCCACTCTGCTGTTGTTTAGAAGAGCCATGAAGACCTGACTTTTCTTCCAGGCCTTTAGCCACGGTGAGTGAACCCCCCTGGATTGTGTGGGTCTGTTTCTTTTTTTCTGTTCCGGTCCAGTCTCTGTCATCTTCGCTATCTTTTATTCTTTATTTTAGTTTCTTATTGTGAGCTGCCAGAATCATTGGTAATCGGGCAGCATACAAATCTGATAAACAAATAAATAAATGTAACTCATTGTACTACTTGAAAGGGGAATTCTCTGGGAAGCTATTGTGGACTGGGAGGTGGTGGAGGAGGACAACAAGAGAAAAAAGCACAATAAATAAATAGAACTACTATGATATTTGGCAGATCTGATCTGTTCTATAAATGGCTAACCACTTTCCTTTGTTTCATATTTTCCATTTCTGTCAGGTGTAATTCCTTGCTTACAAAAACAACAACAACCACAGGTTGTTCTAGAGAACTGAACCAAAAAAGAAGAGGACATTCATTATGTTTTGATGCAAGGCAGCAAACCCGTATTGGCCGAACCTCCTAGAAGTATTCAAAACATCAATTTTGTACGGCTTTGCTTTGAATTTTGAACATGGGGAAGAGAAAGAAAAGGCACGGAGGCTAGCTTAGTGGCATTTGCATTGGATACAGAGCTTGTTCTTCAGAACAGGTCTGTTATGATGCACCAATGAAAGACTGATGAAATGAGAGGAAGGCCACTTCAGGTCTTTGGCCTCCAGTCACTTGAAAGCCCAAAGGTGCAACGCAGTGTGATTGGAGATGACTCACTCTCGCAAATGCTGGAGGCATAAATGAGAAGAATACTAAGTTCTGCTGTGTTACCAGTCTGATACCAGCTAATGGGTTTGCTTCTACTCGCAGCAGGGTTTTTCGCACACAATTCCGAAAAGGAGATACTTGTGATACTGAGCATCTGTTCTTTTTTAAACAAACAGGCTCTAGGTTTTCTGCAAGCTGTTTTCTGCTCATTCATTTCTTTCACCCTGCCACAAAAGCCCCTATTTGATTTTTTTTTAAATAACACATTAGTATAATTATAATTATAATTATAATTATAATTATAATTATAATTATATTTATTACTATTATGACTGAAATTTCTGCAAAACAAACCCTGCCTGCACCCATAAGAATTTGGCTGAGACCTTCAGTGAGCTACGAAAGTCGTAGCTCACAACATTGTAAGCTCCATCACTTTGGGAGGAAGAGGAACAGCCATTTTGGTAACGGCTGTACCCTTGGCAAATATCCAACTCCCAACTGGATATGGTACCTCTCTGTTTCCAGGTGGGCATTAAAACCTGGCTGTTCCAGGTTTTAAATGACAAGGTGGCCATTTTAAGTTTCCATTTTGTTTAATTCTAGGCTTTACACTGCTGTCAAGTTTGTTATTTTATATTTCACCACTCGAGAAATGTTTTGCCTCCAACTAATAAAGGAACACAAAATCCCCACATGCAAATAAGCAAAAGCACCAAGACTGCCATCAGCCTAACCATTAGTTTAATTGTATATTGCAAATGGAGGCAAGTCTTTGACTTGCCAAGTGTCCACGCCTCTTTGATCAGGGGCTAGGGCAGGGGTCGGCAAACTTTTTTATGCCAGGAGCCATTTTGACATTTATAACATTTATAACATCACTCGAGGGCCAGGGGGCGGGGTTTGCGGGTGGGAGCCAATTGCATGGAAGGGGGCGGGGTTTGCGGGCGGGAGCCAATCGCGTGGAAGGGGGCCGGGGGAGGTTTGGAGGAAGGAGAAGGGAAAGAGAGGCTCGACTGCTCCAGTCGCTTCTCTTCCGGAGCCGCTGACGCCCCCAGTCCAGGCAAAGTAAAGCTGTCTTGGGGAGTATGGAGGGAAGATGAAGGGGGGAAGAAGCCTTGGGAGTATAGAGGGAAGGCCTGGCGGCTGCCGCTTGCGGGCAGGGCAGGGGATCAAGGCGGGTTCCAGTTAGTATGCCTGGGGTGGCTGATGCTTATTGGGAGCGTGGAAGCGTCTCGAGGCTTCTCACAACTGAAAAAAGCAAAGGCAGCCACCCTGATAGGATTGCTGGGGGCGCGACTGTGAAGGGCACCAAGGCTGGCATTCCAGCGAAGTTGGCGAGGCAGGGGCTGAATCGAATAGAGGGGAAGGTTCAGCAGAGCCCTGCAGCCAGTGGGGTGAAATGAAAACTGCTCTACACAACCACAACCGTCTCCCTTTTTAGTCCATCGGACTGTGGCGTCCTCCCATATGCCGTGGCTTTTTTTTTTCTTCAGCTGTCAAGGTGGGCTGCTGGGGGGGGAAAGGTGCAGTAGTTCTGGTTTATTGGGGCGGGTGGAAGTTTAGGTGGCGACAGAGTCCCGGCGGGGGGGGGGGTGATTTAGGCACCAGCTGGGAACAGCCACAGCTGGGGTGGTGGTGAGACCGTGTTGGGAGGGAAAACCTGTGCGGGGATAGTGCAGGCGAGGTTGAGGATTCCCCCATAAATGGCTCCTGGTTATAAAGGGTGCTTGGAAACCGGGAAACGGCGAATTAGGCCTGGCGGAGCTCAGCAAACCGGGTTCTCCTTTCCTCGCCTCCTCCAAAACGTGAACCCTCTTGCTTTCGCCGCCTCTCCTGCCCGTCCCCCCCCTCCTTTTGCTGTTCCCGGAGAAGCGGCCCTGGTGGTCAAAGCAGAATTAGATTGTGCAGCATTGTGAAGTCACTCGGGGGAAAGAGGGCGGCGGGGAAGTTGTCCGCGCGCCCGCACGTGGTATTTTATGGAAGAGCCACACTCAAGGGGCCAAAGAGCCGCATGTGGCTCGCGAGCTGCCATTTCCGACCCTTGGGCTAGGGCAATTGATTCTTTTAGATCCAGAGATAATAGCACGCCAGTGGATTAAGAAACTTAAAGCTTTATTATAAACAGACAAAGTTAAACACAGTCTAAACACAGTTTACACAGCATAACAAGCATAGCATACAGAAAGGAATACATACATACCAAGCAAGCAAGGTGATACCTAATCTCCTATAGGCTGCCAGGAGCCCTCTAATAAGGACAGCGGAGATACCCCAAGGTGGCAATTTTCACAGCACCCAGCACTCAGGCCTGTGTGGACTCCCAAACTCCAAAGACAATACTCAGGCTTTTTATCAAAGCCTGGCTTCCAAACCCCGTGACCAAGCCCAGACTGACCTTGACTGGGATTCCTTCTGAGGCCCCGGCACCTGTCTATGACATAATTCCAATATCCTGGGAAACCATCAGATAAGCCAGTGCCTAAGCATAAACAATTTCTTATCATCTCGCCCCATTCCAAGCCACTAGAGGGGCGGCTGGAGGAGTGAACATGCTTAAACGTAACAAGCTGGGGGGTTTCTCTCCCCCCACTTCCCACAGAGATATGTTCTGAAGGGCTGCTGGAGGAGTGAACATATGCTTCTTCTCTCCCCCCTCTCATGCCAAACAGCAACAAAAAGAAGCCAACTAAACATCAGTATAACTCAAAATAAACTCCTAGGTGTGGGGAAGGAAAATCAAAACATGCCACCTAACTCCTCGAAATCTTCCGCAGGTTGCCATTACAGTCTTCTCTAGATAATTCAGAGGACTAATTCTTGTAACTGAAGTAGGCTAAGTGTAGCAAGAGCAACATATGAAATAGGAAGTTAACTTAGGAACATGGAAGTCATGAAGATGGGAGGTGCATTAGAGTAGGGATGCAGTTAATATTGAAATAAAAAGGCTTTAATCTGGAACTGGTGTTTAGCCCTCCGTGTGTGTACAGTATATGTGTTGCCAGAAGTAACATTTCCAACTGGGTTGCAATATAGGCAGGGAAGGAAATATCCATTCCTGATTGCTGGTCCAGGAGATACTTAGATTGTTGCATTCAGCTACTCTGGATTGTGAGAATTGTTAGGCATAACTGTCATGGCAGTGCCCCACTTGTCATGGCAGCAGAAAGATTGGGCCATGCCATATTCTAAATCCAACAGAAAGCACAAAATAGGGATATCCATGTCAGGGTTAGGGTTAGGATAGGGGTGTGGTGGCTCAGCGGGTAAGAAGCCAGGCTTGTCGATCGGAAGATTGCAAGTTCAGAGGTTCGAATCCCTAGCCCCGCGTGATGGAGTGAGCTCCCGCACTCGCCACAGCTCTTGCCAACCTAGCAATTTGAAAGCATGCAAATGCAAGTAGATTAATAGGTACCACTTCGTTGGGTAGGTAACAGTGTTCCGCGCGCGTCATGCGGCCACATGACCGTGGAAGCGTCTTCAGACAACGCTGGCTCTTCAGCTAACAAACGGAGATGAGCACCGGCCCCTAGAGTCGGACACGACTGCACAAATGTGCGGGGGGGGGGGACCTTTACCTTTACCTATGGCAGGGAGGGTGGATCAAAAATGTCAAAATGATGTCATCAGTCATTTTACATGCCCATAAAAAGGGGGGGCTTTGATTGCGTGAGTGTGGATGTCATTCTGACATTTGGAACTCCTTCCCCCCTACACACAAATGCCTCTCTGGCACAGAGAAACTTTTCCCCTAATGCTCTCCCCCCAAACTGCTCCACCAATGTTTTGGGCAGGCAGCTTATAAAGAAGCTTGTCGAAAGACTATTGCCTCTCATGAAGAGTTCTATTGAAACATGTCAAAGTGTGGATTTCTTAGCATTTTTTTCCACCTGTCCCTCATTAGGTTTGCTTGTTTGGCTTCATTCTCGTGGCATGCCATAGAACAAGCTCCTTGGGGGCAGAATTATTACTCTTAGCCTCTCAGTAATGCAAAAGAACTTTTGTGCTTTGGCAAAACAATGCTACTCTCTATTCCCGCTCCTGACACACCAAGCAAACTTAAGCTCATGTATTACATATATATTTTACCAAGCAAGCCAAGGACATGCAAAGTTGATGCTGCCAATTCAACAAAAACACTTAGTTTTGCCCAAGACATTGTCATCTAGCAACAAGGGAAGATGGAGATGAAAGAGTTCATCTGTTTATATTTTTCCTGGATTTCTTCCTATGCACAGTATGCTCTTGGGCATGTTGTCAAAAAGATCTTGGCTGTACAAGCTAAGAATAAGCTAATCATATATTGTAGAATTATAATTATCTGTGGGGAATTTACTTGTAAAGCTTCTGTAATCTTTGTCAGGATTGCACCAGTGCAAATCCTGCCATGGGACTTTAGAAGGTAAAGGGAGGGAATGGACAAGACGCGTCAGCCAAGTTGGAGTCTGCGAGAGGGGGAGGGCATTCCAGTAGAAACGGTTGGAGATTGTTTTGCAGCACGCCAAGGTCGTCCACCTGGGAATGTCCCAGAGATAAGCACGGGAAGGGAGGGGGACTGAAACTGAGTGGGAAAGATCTGGGTTTGACAACATCGGATGGTGGGGGCTGGCACAACAGTGGGAGGAAAGAAAATTCAATCTCTGAGCAGCAACTTTCATTTGGGTCTTTATTTATTTTATTTTATTTATTTAAATTTATATGACCGCCCATCTCCCCCAAACGGGGGACTCTGGGCAGCTCTTTAGCCATGCTTTGATTTGTATATCTCTAATAAAGCTTTCTACTGCATTTCAATTGAAGTGTATTGAGGAAGACTGGTTGGAGGATTTAGAATCAGAGACATCACACTCTTGCAGAATTAACCATGTCTTCTAACAGCTAACTCAGGGTGGAATGGCTTACCCAACCCCATGGGATTGCTGGCTGTTTTCCTTCCACTGGCAACCAACACTCACACCTTAATCACAAATTATGATAGAAGCTTTTCAAACTTCAGAAATGACTTGCTTTGCAAAGAAGCTTTGGCTACAGATGCCAGGGGAAATGAGAACTGTCCACTAGATCAGCGGTCCCCAACCTTTTTGGCACCAGGGACCAGTTGTGGAAGACAATTTTTCCATGAACCGGGGGGGGCGGGGTTTGCAGGCGGGAGCCAATCACGTGCACCGGGGGTGGGGTTTGCAGGCAGGAGCCAATTGCGTGCACCGGGAGGCGGGGTTTGCAGGCGGGAGCCCCGCGGCCCACTTCCTAACAGGCCGCAGCCCACTAGTGGGCCGCGGCCCACAGGTTGGGGACCCCTGCACTAGATGGTGGAACAGATTGCCTTGGGAGGTGGCAAACTCTTTTGTTGGATGACTGTAGTAATGGATTCCTGCACTGGGCAGGGGAATTCCTTCCAACCCTTATATTCTCTGAGTTCATGTGGGATCATTTGCTTGATTTTTTGGATTCTAGTCATAAGAATACCAGTGCCCAGGATCTGCTTCCAACTGTAATGGGGATGTTTACGAACACAGACATTTTTAGGAAATGGGGTTGCCTGCATTATGGATGCAGTTATCCCTAAATATCCTTTTTTTACTTGAAATACTTTATACAAATTCTCCATTTGCAGCACAATCCTCTTGGTAATTTGCAGTGCTCTGATGATTCCAATTGCTTCCCACAGACCAACCTAGCAGCAGGTAAGGAAAACAGGAAGGAGATTCTGTCCCTGAATTTCTCCTGCATGGTTGAATCCCCTTCTCTATACTTGGAAGGGGAAATGCAAGCAAGGAAGCCAGACTCATGTCCTTAGCAATGAAGCCTTATTTTTAATAGTAGTTGTTAGATGGATATTGAGTGAATTAAGTTCTTACTATAGGTCAGTGTTTCTCAACCTCAGCAGCTTTAAGATGTGTGGACTTCAAATCCCAGAATTCCCCAGCCAGCATGGGGAGTTGAAGTCCACACATCTTAAAGTTGCTGAGGTTGAGAAACACTGCTATAGGTTCTTATTTTGCTTTCGTTTGAAGCTCATGTTTAGGAAATTGTACAGATGGAGACTCCCAGTATGTACCAGAGAGTCAAAAAATATACTTACAGTGTAGCCGTGTTATAGAAATCATGGGGAGAGTAACTGGAAAAGATAAGTGAAATGTAACCTGAATGGCCTCCTAGGCATCACCACAAACTTTCTTCCAAAGCAAGAGAGGCATCCTTCCACTCGGCTTGAAGAACATTGATGCTCCATCCTCTGAGACGTCTACAAGGCTACTGGCACAAACTCAGCACAGGGGGAAGAGACTCAGTTTTGTTTCCCTTCCACTGTCTCATTAGGAGAGGAAATCCTCTACATCACTTCCAGAACTGGCAAATATTCCTCTCCATATTGGGGCAGAGAGTTCACAGGATTCATGGTCCTTCCCCTGGCATGTGTCCTCTTGGTCTCCTCTGATATCGTGATGGAACATTTTCCAGGGATGAACTTCCCCTCCTGGGCACGACATTTTCTCTATGATTTTATAGAGGGAAAAGTGAAAAATCCAGTGGGCCCTTGGTTGTAGCTTTAACCTATGCAAGTAGAAAAATTGTTTTCTCCCCAGTGCCAATGGGTTTTGCAGCCGGCCAGATTCTTCTGCCATCTGAACACAATACCACTATGATACATAACCTGCCTAGAATTATCCAGCTCTAACCCTTTTAGATGATATGCTAAAGCGTAGGTCTCTATCTTGAAGTATAATGTAAAAGCACAACGAGAAAGGCTTTTGTGAGGTGCAATCCAATCCAGGTCCAGTATAGAGTGCTTGGAATCCTATGAATGTTCACTACTTGTTCAACTGCATCCGGGAAAAGGAGAAATGTAAACGTATTTAGCAGCAGCATTATAACTTCTTCTTTCAAGGCAGCTGGAAATCAATTCTTAGAGGAAGACAGCACTCAGCTCTAGGACACGACCAATTTCCTTTTGTTACTTGTTTCTAGCCATGAAGGACAAGATTCTATTAAAAAGGGATGAGGCACATTGCTCTGACTATTGAAATGGATCCTACAAAAATAACTAGATGGTGCTCTCTGATAGGCTAGAATCCCAGGCTCCAGTATAGAAGAGGCCCAAAGAATCCTCATTGGCTGTGTGTCTCAAAAGGCAGCATCTGATTGGTTCAGCTGCTGAAAGGTCTAAGATGCAAAAATCTGGTGGGAGGAATTAGAAAAGTTGAAGTTGGGAGCAGGGTGCAGGGTGCAGGGGGGAAGCAGTTTTTCTGTTTTTCTCTCAAGTCCTTTGTCTTTTCTTTTCTTTTTTGTTTTTTTTTTTGAAGAATCAGAACAGAGCTTTCCAAACTGTGTGTCGCGACACAAAAGTGTGTTGCCACACAGAGTCTGGTGTGTCGCCACACAACCCGGAAGCGCTGATCATCATCAGTGCTTCCGGGTTTTCCCGCGGCGACACACCAACGGCGGCGTGCAAAAACCGAAAGCAGCAGCAGCGCTTCCGGGTTTTTGCGCGCTGCCGCAACGGCGGCACTTCCGGGTTTTCCCGTGGTGGCACACCAACGGCGGTTGGTGTGTCACCACGGGAAAACTTTGGAAAGCCCTGAATCAGAACAAGCTAAATATTTTGGATTATGCAATATTCAGAACAATGCAGTCATATGTGGTAACCTTTTACTGCCCTCAAATGGCCTTTGTAAACTATGAAGCAAGGAAAGTTTCCTGCCTGGGATTATCATAGCATTTTGGTATCTCTTTCTCCCTTCAGGAAGTCTGGCTATTTTCAGAGCAGTAACAGTAGACTGCCCTGGGAGGTTGAGCCTTCAAGTGGCCTGAGTCAGCTGGGCCGCCCTCTGGGCATTTCCCTTCTCTGACCTGCGGAATTCATGATATCCGAGGAGGAGGAGGAGCTCTTTAGCCCCCAGCAGCCTTCCCTCCTGGATCTCTTCCCCACATTGATGTTGCACCAAGAACACTAGTGAACAGTTCTGTTTGTCCACTAAGTCATTAATTGGATAGAGCAATAAAAAAAATTATTTGGAAGCTTCATATTTTACTGTCCTAAGTAGCTACATGTTTATTGATAAGCCTAGGCATATTGATCTAAAAATTAAATAATTCTTCAGTGAGATATGTTTTCTTAGGCAGAAAAGTTAAGGATTATTGGATGAACACATACCTTCTAATGTCTTTTTAAAATTGATTGGTACAATTTTTGGGGTGAGTGTATACAACCGCCCAGAGTCCCCTCTGGAAATGGGGGGAGATGGGCGGTGATATAAGTTAGAAATATAAATAAATAAATATAAATACAATCTTTTATTATGGTTTCATGTAAAGAGTTTATAGTGAATACCTAAAATAATTTCCTGCATTGCTGTGCATTTATTTATTTATTTATTTATTTGATTTCTATAGCCGCCCATCTCAGCAAGTGACTCTGGGTGGCTTACAGCGATAAAAACCATAAAACAGTTAAAGCAATTACAATTAAAACAATTAAAATAGAAAATAAATATAAATGACTGCCCAGTAAGCAATGTATGGGTGTTAATATAGCCAAGAAACGGGACCATTCCCAGGTTCGGGGCCCCAGGCCCAGGCACATAACCAGGTCTTCACGGCCTTGCGAAAGGCCAACAGGGTCAGGGACATCCTGATCTCTGAAGGGAGCATATGCCAGAGGGCAGGGGCTACGGCAGAGAAGGCACGCCTTGTAGTCCCCGCCAACCAACATTCCTTGGCTGATGGGACCCATAGCATACCCAGCCTACCAGATCAAATTGGACTGGTAGAAACAACTGGGAGAAGACGGTCCCTTAAGTAACCTGGTCCCAAGCCATGAAGGGCTTTAAAGGTGACAACCAGCACCTTGAATTGCACATGGAAGGACACTGGCAACCAATGCAGCTCATGTAGCAGCGGTGTTACGTGCGTCGAATATCCGACTACATTTACTACCTGTGCAGCTGCATTCTGCACCAGCTGAAGCTTCCGAATGCTCTTCAAGGGCAGCCCCATGTTGAGCGCATTGCAGTAATCCAGATGGGAGGTCACGAGGGCATGAGTGACTGTGAGCAAGGCCTCTTGGTCCAGGAATGGGCGCAGCTGGCGCACAACCCAAAGGTGTGCAAAGGCCCTCCTAGCCACGGCTGCCACCTGCTCTTCCAACAGGAGCTGTGAGTCTACAAGGACCCCCAGATTGCGCACTGGGTCCGTCTGGGGCAGTGCAACCGCATCTAGGACCAACGATGGAAAGACCTTATCACTGGAAGGCCCACCAACCCAAAGCTACTCAGTCTTGCTTGGGTTGAGTCGAAGCCCATTGCACCCCATCCAGGCCCTTACAGCCTCCAGGCACTGGGACAGGACATCTATGGCATCACTCAGGCGGCCCAGGGTGGAGACATAAAGCTGGGTATCATCAGCATACTGATATCTCACCCCAAACCATCAGATCACCTCTCCCAACGGCCTCATGTGGATGTTAAATAGGAGAGGGGAGAGAACCAAGCCCTGAGGCACCCCACAAAGTAGGGGACATGGGTGGGACCTCTCCCCATCAACACTGACTGGAACCGACCCTGGAGGAAGGAGGAGAACCAGCACAACACTGTGCCACCCACCCCCAACTCCTGAAGCCGGTCCAGAAGGATACCATGATCGATGGTATCGAAGGCCACTGAGAGGTCAAGAAGAGCGAGGATGGTGACACTGCCCCCATCCTGCTCCTGCCAGAGGTCATCTAAAAGTGCAATCAATGCCGTCTCAGTCCCATAAACCGGCCTGAACCCTGACTGAAAAGGGTCCAGATAATACGCTTCATCCAGGGTCCTCTGCAGCTGCCATGCGATCACTCACTCTACAACCTTCCCTAAAAAAGGGAGGTTGGAGACTGGACGAAAACTATCCAGACTGGTTGGGTTGAGCAATGGCCCATTGAGGAGAGGATGCACCACCACCGCCTCAAGAGCTGACGGAACCACCCCCTCTCTCAAGGAATTATTAACAACCACCCAAACCAAATCACGTGGCTCCTCCCGGGCAGCCTTGACCAACCAGGAGGGGCACGGATCTAATACAGAAGTGGCCAAAGTAGCAGCTGCAAGGGCCCTGTCCACTTCCTCAGGTTCCTCAGGATTGAACTCCCCCCAGATAACCATGCCAGACTTGGCCCCCGTAGTCTCCACTGGCACTGCCTTAAAGCTGGAGTCCAATGTAGAGCGAATGCGAGTGACTTTATCCTCTAGATGCGCAGCATTTTCCTCACAGTGACCCTGTAGGTGAGACCCGGTATTACTCCCTTCAAGGAGGGACCAGGTCACCTGAAATAGGGCTGCTGGGCGACAATCTGTGGACGCAATAAAAGCAGATAAATAAGCACGTTTTGCCACCCTTACCACGAGGTAGGCTCTAATAGCAACTCTAGCTTGTGTTTGATCGTCTTTGCTCCCCGTCTTCCACCAGCAGCACTCCAGGCGTCCCTTAGCCCTCTTGAGCCTCCTCAGCGCCTCCGTAAACCACGGGGAGCCACGGGAGCCATGGACATGGAGAGGCCGCTCAGGCGCAATCCGATCCAAAGCTGTGGCCGCTCTCTCATTCCACGCAGCCACCAAGGCCTTGGCCAGACCATGAAGCAGACTTCCCGGAACCCCAAGCTCCCTCTGAAGCCCAACTGGGTCCATCAGTTGCCTGGGGCGGGCTGATCTAATAGGCCCAGCCTCCCTGCAGAGGGGGGTGGCGCCAGAGAATTGGAGGCTCACCAGGAAGTGGTCTGACCATGACAGGAGAGAAACCAATGCCTCCTCCAATTTCAAAACACTCTGCCACTGCTCCAACAGAAAAACCAGGTCAGGTGAATGACCACTATTATGCGTCGGGCCCTGGGTGACTTGGGACAGGCCCATGGCTGTCATGATAACCATGAACTCCCGAGCTACCTCCGACCCCATCCTCAAGGAAGGCAGATTGAAATCCCCCAAGACCATAAGCCTAGGGAACTCCACTGCCAACCCGGCTACGGAGTCAAGGAGCTCAGGCAAGGAGGTTGCTACGCAGCAGGGAGGCTGGTACAATAGCAACAGTCCCAACTGGTCCCTCTTAGAGCCCAACTTAACAAACAGGGTCTCGCACCTGGCAATTGGAGGAGCAACACCCCTGGATGCCTCCCAACTATCTCAGATTACCACCGCCACCCCACTGCCCCTACCCTGGGGTCTCGGCTGGTGCCACACCCAGAAACCAGCTGGGCACATTTCAAAAAGAGGGACTCACCCTTCCTCACCCAGCCAGGTCTCTGTAATACATATCAGATCAGCTTTCTCATCCATGATCAGATCATGGATGAGGGTGGCCTTATTACAAACTGACCTGGCATTCAGTAGCAGCAGCTGACAGCCCAGGGCCTTGAAAATCTGCCAACTGGGGCCCAGGAGTGAGTCCAAGGGGATGGAATGTGCCACAGGAACAATATACCTGTGGCCCATTCCTCGTAAACGCCTCGCCCCTTGTCTTCCGCCATTTCTCCCTCTACCCATCACTACTGGGATGTTATAGACTGCCCTCATCCCTTCAGAGCCCTCCCCCTCCCCCTCCCCTGTCTATCGAGGTCCATGCCCAGGCTCACACACCCCATCTAACACACAACATACAATTCACCAACAAAACTCCTTAATGCCTGAGGTGCTTCTCCTAGTCCCCCATCCAACAACCACACCATGCCATAAACCAGTCCCCTCTCACCAGACCCCCCGTTACACAATCCCAGTGATTCAAACCCCTCCCTGGCTCTCACCCATGGGCAGGGGGACAGAATCTCAGGGAACAAGCTAATTCTAACATTACCAACCATTCTATTACGGTCCTTCAATCAGTCTTCTTGGGTCCCGATAACTGCTGATTAGGAACAGTTTATGCGGATAGCTATTAGCGGTGCCTTCCAGCTCTCTGCCAAGGAGGAGGCAAAATGGCTACCCACCCGCGCAGGGGAGAGAACTGCAGCTACAGGGCCCTGGCAATTGCAACCAGCCTGGTCCAGCCCTGCTTCTGCCACAGCAAAATCCCTCACCTTCCCACGACTATGGTAGAAAAGGTAGTCCTCATCCGCAATCCAGCAGAATTGTCTTCCTTGTCTCCTCGCTCCTCGGCACAGTCCCTTCTGCAGGCCAATTGGGGCTTCCTCCGTCGTCGGTGCCAGCTTCCTTCCAACCGTCGTGCCATCAATTGATGTAAAGTGCACACTTCCCGTGCGAGGCTGCCAATCCACATTCCTGGCAGCTCTACAATCCAGCCGCCGCTGGCGGCTCCAAACCTTCAAGGCCAATTCTCCAAGCCGTGATCCAGCCGCAGATCCAGGTGAGGGAATGGGCCCTGGCTGCCACACACAATCCCGTTCCCAGTCGCCAAACAGCCCAGCAAGAATTAAAAACTGCATGGGCCAGATGGGAAGTCAGTCCAATTTGTTCCGATCGAAGGGCGAACCCAAGACTCCTCCACCATACAAACCAAAAATCCGATTCTCTAACCCTCCACAACATACTAAAACCCTCCAACAATCCATACCCATTCTAGACATACATGCCGACTCGGCGCCATCTTACAAAAAAACTTTATAAAGAAATTATGATAATGGGCAATATTTATAAACTCTCATGTAGTTCCTAGGACTTACAGATGTCAGAGGTATAGCTGTGAGAAAAGTATTCATTTTCAGTAACAACCTAGTATCTTTACATTCCAATTTTAATTGTAAAAGCAAATGAGGAGGAGGAGGAGGAGGAGGAGGAGGAGGAGGAGGAGGAGGAGGAGGAGGAGGAGGAGGAGGAGGAGGAGGATGGAATCTTGAATTTGTTTATATATCTTTTGCTTAAGTTCCCTTCTGACATTCTTATCCTTTGTTTATGATGCTATTCATTGCCTTGGTAACCAACTAAATGATTCCCCCTCTCCCCAAATATAGGGAGATTAGGACTATAGATGGAGAATAAACACAACCAAGAACAATAAACATCTTTTGCTCTTTAAAGAGACCATTGTCAATATAGCCCAAATCAGAAAATGTCAAGGTCACCTAATTGTGCTAATCTGTGCCAATGTTAAATTGTTTGGGACACTTTGTTTCAACCCACTAAAATATCACAACTGTAATACATAGAAATAGTGAACAGATGTCATTTTTATGGTGCATCAATTCCATGAAATGGAGCAGAGGCTTAGAATTCCAGTCTTGGAAATGAATTACTAACCATGCAATCTTCTGCAAGTTCTATATTTATTATAATTATTTACTGTCCTTCACAAGGGAATAAAGGAGGGAGGGGGCCTTACTAAATTTATGATGAAAAGTTTTAAAAAATACAAAAAGAAAACCAGAGAGGTAAAACCATAGACAGATTGACAGTGAAGTGTCAAATCAAAGACCTAGAAAAAATGTCTGTCAGAATTGAGATATGGATATTGCCAGACACATATCTAAATTCAGGGATATGTCAGCAACTGCATCCTAACTAAGAAGGTCCTAGCTTGGGTGACTACTCTTCAAGCATTGCTCTTCAAGGATTGCTCATTGGTGACGGTAAAAAAAAAGTCAATTGCAAAGATCTTAAAGGTCAAGTTGCTACATGTTAGGAGGGAAATACTGTAGGTAGCACCAAATCCTTGGGCTCTAAATCATTTAGGCCTTTTTAAGTCCACTTTTTAAGACAGCAACTCAGCAGCAGCATTTTGTGTTAGGGAAAATCCTGGACCATGTTGTAGCTGAATTCTACACTCTCAATGTTCTAGACGTACAGTATGGCTCCTAAAGGTTTGCATCACTATGATTAGGATATTCTAGCATAGAAGGACTACAGATGTAACTCACCAGACAAACTCTTTTAACTCAGAGCTAAAAATAGGCATTCCTCATCTCAGAGATTATCTGGACTCCAGTGAGAAAGTGGAATCATGGTATACTATCAAGATATCTACTTTCTCCTTCAGCACAAGTTTAATATCGTGCTGTCTGTATTTCCACTTCCTGGACATAGGAACTATCCACCAATTGCAGAACAAGAATGGATGCAGGTTGTGTTCCTACCTCACAAACAGGTAGCCAGCTCCCTTTAAGTCCAAAGAGAGTTAGAAACAGGATCAAAGGCATCAACGAAGACCAGCCTTAATAATAAGAGGGGAGCTGTATGGATTCTGTTTCCGAGTTTTTATAACATAAACCTTGCAATAAACCTCCTAATGAGACTTGGTGATAATCTATCTTTCTTGGTTACTGCTGGGAGGGTTGATTGTTTTGTTTTTCCTTAATATATCTTTTAAGTGCACTGAAATTGCAATGATACATATAAGCAGCCCCCTCACCCACCCACCCTGTGTGTCTGTTACTGCACTGAGACAGTAAAAACTGATGTGGTTCTATGTTACTAAAGACTCCCTTGTGATTGCCATTAGTGGACTGCTAGGACCACTGAATGGGGCAGAGCTTAATGCAGTGAAGCAATAAGCGCACAGAAAAGAGTTTTTATCAAAATAGCATTAATGAGCACACTAGAGAGATAATAGGTTATTGATCTTAACACACTTAGCCCACCCAAGCATAAAGAATTACACGCTTAGACAAAGTAGTTTCAAAAGTAAGTACAAGAGAGTTCTTACAGTTTATTTGGTCCAGTTACATGAAGGATTCTTGTTCTTCTCTCTGTTCCCTAAATTGAAACTCTTTTCCCTCATTGCTGCCAAGAGCTGTGTGGAGAAAGGGGAAAGATTCTGGAGTTTAGGCTTAATGGCCTCTAGATGGAAGGGCCAGCAGCTGCATGGTCCTTCTCTGATGGTGGAAGGAGCTCAGCAGCCACGTGCTACTTCCATGGTGGCAAAAAGCAGAGAGAGAGAGAGAGAGAGAGAGAGAGAGAGAGAGAGAGAGAGAGAGAGAGAGAGAGAGAGAGAGAGGGAGGAAGTGGGAGGAGCAACAAACAGCTTCCTCCAGAAGCACAGAGAGTCATCCTAGAATGAACTCATATGCTAATGAGGCATGCTGATTTGTTGGGACCTCCAACACCTTGGTCAAGCTTAGCTCCAGTGACATTTCTTTTGGCTATACAGAAGTAGTCTGCCAATGCCTTCTTCTAGGATCTTCTTTTTTTTTACCAAATTCCTAGTCCAGGATTTTCTGGCGCTCTTCCATCTAAGCATTATTCTGGTCTGATTATGTAGAGCTTTTTTAAAAGTTCAACTAAGGTCGGCTGCCACCTATAGTGACGTGATATGTTATCCCTGTATTAAGTCAAAACCAAAACCCTCGTCCAGTTACTACGCCAGAAAGGTGGCTAGGGTAAAAAACCTGCTGTTTTTTAATTATTTTTTTTTGCTGTCATTGAATATGGTAAAAAAAAATCTCATCACCTGTGTCCTTTCAGTTTGAACTGGCTAATCATAGCCAATAATCTTCAACAATTGCTGTCCCCAGGTTAAAAAAAAGCCTTTGCACGCTGTCTAAATAATAGCAAGCTGTGAAAAAAATATTACTGAAACACCAGAGACCACCTAAAAACCTGTGATCTGCCTTGTCTTTGCTCATTTAGACATGAGCTCTTTCCTAGAGCTATGTTAAAGAGAACAGGCACACTTACTGTAGATATCACCCATTTCTTGCATTCTTAATCTTCAAAACAGTTGCCATTCTCCCTCAGCTTTAAAGGGTATTTAGTATGTACCACATGCATGCATATGTTAACATATTCACATACATCATTCCTTATCCCCTTTCTCAAGATTTCTGAGAATCCCACAATGATTTTCTACTAGTACATATGTGTGATATAAGAGGCTCATAATTACATTTCTTTAATTAGTGCCAATCTTTTGTAATAATTACTTCTCAATATCTAAATCCACTTGGCCTAAAATGATACTGATTCTTGCAGCCATTTTTGCGACTCTTTATCATTGTTAATTAACATAACAAATGATTGAGCCAACTGACTTTTAGTCTTGCTACTAGTGAAAAGAAATGTTTCTCTCTGAAAGCAGATTGCATTTTGTTCAGTGCCAATTGTTCTGTCTTACAGCTCTGTCTGCATCTGCTTTTCTCTTCCTGCCTTAGATGCTATACTTCTATCATGGTTAATGTGATGATATGCCCTCTAGCTTCTTTTCCATCCTCAGTAGATTGCACTCAATGGCATGCATACTGTAGCTTGATGTCGTGTCCCTGGTCACTTTGCACAACCATGAGCTGGTAAATGGTATGGGCTCTCTGGGAGTACTGAGTAGGTCTCACATTCTTGCTGAGAATAGCACCTCCTGTGCAAGAGCCAGTTTGGTCTAGTGGTTAAGGCAACAGGACTAGAATCCAGGAGACTGAGAGATCTGGTCCCGCCTTAGGCATGAAAGCCGGCTGGGTGACCTTGGGCCAGTCACTCTCTCTCAGCTCAACTCATCGCACAGGGTGGTTGTTGTGGGGAAAATAGGAGGAAAGAGTATTAGGTATGTTCCCTGCCTTGAGTTATTTATTTATTTAATTTTTATCCCTTTATTATTTTTATAAATAACTCAAGGCGGCGAACATACCTAATACTCCTTCCTCCTCCTATTTTCCCCACAACAACCACCAATAATAAAGGCGGGATAAAAAATATAAAAGAAAGAAAAAAAGAAAGCTAATCTCTTAAAATGCTGGCTTACAGGGAAGCATTGGAAAGGTCACTGTGGACGCTGTCTTCAGAACAAGCATACAGTAATAGCCTCTAGCGGTTTTGGCACAGAGGGAGCCTTAGCCACTGTCCCAGCAGCAGATGTTGATGTTTGCCTTGGCAAGCAGTGGGCCATTTATTTACAGCAATAATGCTGACACTTTTAGCCATAGCAATCCTATTACTTGCCGTGTCAGTAGGAAGACATCTTTCCTTTCCAGAAAATGTCCACGATCGAATAACCTCCTTTCTGAACATGTTGTAGTCTATGAAACATCTATTTCATTGTTAATCAATGAAGACATTCTCAACTCTTCAGTCATAGTTCTTGGCCTAGATCCTCTAGGGCAGCCTTTCTCAATTTTTTGACCCTGGAGGAACCCTTGAAATATTTTTCAGGCCTCGGGGAACCCCTGCACATTCAGGCTCAAATATAGGCCAGAAGGTACAAAATTATTATATTTGTTTCATGGGTAGGCCTGTATATATGCAGTAACAGTGTTCTTAAACTAAAAATAAAGAATGAAACTTACCTCTTTAATGTGAAGTTGCCCAAATTTGAAATAATTTTTTAAATAAATCCATGATCTCTCAGGGAACCCCTAGTGACCTCTCACGGAACCCTAGGGTTCCACAGAGCCCTGGTTGAGAAACCCTGCTCTAGGGTGTTGGGGGAGCAAATGTCTGTCAGTCTGGTGCGGAGTCAGTAATGACTGGCTTTGGAAACAAGATATCTCTCCTGATACAGTAAGTTGGACATTTAGTTGTTTCAGAAAAAGGAAGATGCCTAAGAAGTACTTCCAAACTGAGGTAGCAGCTCCTATTTCCAACCATTTCTCAAAACCTGTCCCCCAAGAGGAATTTTTTAAAGAGGTACTGGAAATGATTTGCTGAGTTACTAGGCATAGTTGGCATTGTGAGAGCATCGTGGTAGTCTCACAAAATGGCTTTAATGGTTGGCACAGCCATTCACAAAATATCCATTTACTAAAAGGCAAACTGGTTAAGTTGCTCCCTGCCACCCCTTTGACTGGTCTTTTCACCGTGCTTACTACTGCATTTTCTCTAGTTGGGTGACACCCTTCCAAACAAAGTATTACACTGAAGCCTCTAACCATTTTTATTGTCAGTTAATACTTTTGTGGGGCATAGAGGCTTTCTTATACATAAAGATGATGCTAGAGGTTGGTGCTTTGCTTTGCAGTGTGCCCATTTCCCATTTATTAATTAAATGAAGGCATCTAAAATCCCCAAACATTATATGGAATAGGGAGCCAAATAAATGCTAAGGGAATATCTGCAAACAGTGTCTACAAGCGACCTGGGCAGGAAGTGTAATGTTTGGAATATAATATAATCAGTATGCATTTTATATTCAACTGTACATTTCTACCTCAGGCTGAATAGAAGACTCAGTGGAAGTCTTGATCTGATGCCTGGAGGCTGTGAAGGTCTGAATGGGGAGAAACAAGCTGAGACTCTACCCAAGCAGGTTGGGGTGCCTATTGATTCAAACACCGACAGTTTCTGAGACAGTATTACCTTTAGCTCTCAGTGGGGTTCTGTTCCCCAGAAAAAATGCACAATCTAGGATTGTGGATTAGCGAGTCCTTGCCCAGCTTCTGAACGCCAATTAGTGAACTGCTAGGACCACTGAATGGAGCAGAGCTTAGAGCAGCAGAGCAATAAGCACACACAGAAAGGAGATTTTATCAAAATAGCATTAATGAGCACGTTAGAGAAATATAGGTTATTGATCTTAACACACTTAGCCCACCCAAGCATAAAGAATTACACGCTTAGACAAAGTAGTTTCAAAAGAGTTCTTACTTTTATTTGGTCTTCAGTTACATCCATTCTGTTAGGAATGATTCTTCTTCTTTGTTTTCCCTAAACTATGTTACTCTTAGCCCTCGTTGCTGCTAAGAGCTGCGTGTGGAAAGGGGAAAGCTTCTGGAGTTTAGGCCTCATGGCCTCTAGATGGAAGGACCAGCAGCCACATGGTCCTTCTCCTCTGGTGGAAGGAGGCAGAGAGAGAGAGAGAAAGAGGAAGTGGGAGGAGCACTTCCTCTGGAAGCATATAGAGAGTCATCCTAGAGCGCTCATCTACATGCTAATGAGGCATGCTGATTTGCTGGGACCTCCAACAGCTTCAACTGACAGACCAGTCGCAGCTGATCCTGAAAGAGGCGGCATTGCCAATATTGATTCATGCCCTTTTTGCCTCACATCAGCTTCTATGGGGACTGCCCTTGAAGACCACCTGGAAGCTACCGTGAGTGCATGTTTCGGCCTGCATGTTAACTGGAGCAACATGATATTTTCCTATAATAACTACTGTGGGGGCTGCATTGTTTGCCGGTTTATTTTGGAGTGCAATTCAAGGGGCTGGTTGTCACCTTTACAGTCCTGGATGTCTTGAGGCCTGAATATCTCTGAGTCTGCTTAGTCTGGATAGAATCTGCCTCTCCAAGGCATGTCTGCAGAAAGTACGGTTTAACAGGGGAAGAGACTGAGAGGTGAGCATTTTCTGCAGGAGCTCCTGTCCTATGAAATAGCCTTCTACCAGAAATAAGATCCATGCCCTTGTACTTGATATTTAGAAAGGTTGAAAAACCTGGCTATTTCTAAGAGTGTTTAGGGAATGAGGCATGTGTGGAGGGTTGTCCCTGGAGTAATTTAGGGCACTAGGATTAAAATTGGCTATCCTGTGATTATTGAATCTGGCATATGATGGCTGTGTTTTAAAACATCATTATTAGAAGCATCATATTTGTTGATTACTACCTGCTTATATTTACACTGCATTATCATATATTTGCTGTGAGCCATTTTGACCCTGAATTATTAAAGCAGCCCAAAGGCATCTGAAATAACTAAACAAATAAATTTATCTAGCTGATATCTCTCTATCAAGTATTGAGCATCACAAGTTATAAACAATTTTGACTCCTGATGACAGCAATTGTTCGACTGGAAAAGAGATTGAGAAACTTGTAGGGAGCACTTGGCAACAAAGAAGATTCTTTCCAAGGTCATTGTTTGGTCACTCATGTGATGAATATATTACAGTCATGAGTTGGCATTTGCTAGCAATATCTCTAACCAAACTTTCTCACATTGCAAGCTCTGAGATTGTAAAAGTCAGGGTTCTTTGCCAAGAGCAAAGAAAAATCTTGAACATACAATCCCACTTTGTACATAGCATCTTAGGGAATGGTGTTTTTAAAAGGCTCTCTGCTCTAAAAGCAGCTGCAGATTCTGAGAGAAAGGGATGGCAGAGAAGGGTGGTGGGGATGATTTGAGTATATGAGATATGCCAGCTTCAAGAACAGTTTCATTTCCTACCTATTTTGTTCTCATTGCTTAGAAAGTGACTTGGGGTCAAATGTGGAATCCAGGATTCTGAATATTAATGAAACCATCAAACATGTAATTACTAAGGCACCAAGAAACATGACATCAGATTGGGGAGTGTTGCTAAATTTAAATTTGACTTTAAACAATAACATATGGACAAAGACAGGCTGGTACAAACCACAAATGGCTTAATGTTCTGGGCAAAGCTGGATAAATGCCTACATGAGTTTCAGGGCTTTTTTTCTTGGGAACATTTTCCTTCTGGCTTTGCCTCTGCCTGCCCACCTTGCCATACAATTCGGACAGTTTATATCTGTGTCTGTGGACCCTGCGCATATGATGTTACAATACCATGAGTGCTCATAAACATCATGTAAATCGTCACAATCCCTAGGGATTCATTGGAAAGATGGGCCAGTCAACGAGATGGGATTCTCCCACTACTGAATTAACACCAAACCTGGTTATTTCACCAAGTCATGTGGGCTGGGTTGTTATGACTCTCCTTTGGAAGAGGATTTTTTTTTATTGTATTGAATGTGATTCCCATTTTTGTATGTGCAATTCCAATGTATGGTTTGTTTTTACATTTGATTATTTACTTGTTTGTTTTTCATTTCAAGTGACATGTTTGGGGAGTTCTACGCCCCTCAGTCAGATGACTGGAGCAGCCTATAAGCCCTGTAAATAAATAGATAATCAGTTTAGTGAGGTATCTACCCCACACCAGTAGTTTGTTTGGCTCCATCAAATCTGCTAATTTTAAAGCAAATAGTAGAATTTAAGAATTTTAATAAAATGAGGGGGGGGGGCTCAATGTGTCCCCCTCACCTTTGGAGAAAAGGTGGAGTAAGAATGTGATTAATTAATAAAGTATCATGAAGATCCCCTAAAGCTTTAGGTGGGGAAGAATATAATTCTGGCCTTGAGAAGGAAGTGTGTGTGTGGGAAGGAAGGTTGTTGTTGGTTGTTGTCCTGGGAAAATAGAAAGTGTGAGAAAGAGACTCACAGCAGCCCCACCTTGACCTTGTCCTTAAAAAGGGGGCAGTGAAGGTTTTGGGTAGGTCTTCAAGATTCTGTTAATATATCTACAGTGACCATACATCCTTTATTATAAAGGACAGTCCTTTATTTCAGAAAGCTGTCCTTTAGATTTATTTTCTTGGTTTTGCTCTTGAGTTTTTCTTTGTAAAGCAAAGTTATAAACATAAACAATTACTAATCCCACACACAACAGCACCAAACCCCCTAATCACCACAAAAAGCCCTCTCCCAATCTCTTGCAAATGACCTCTCAGCAGCTATAAACACCAGCAGGAACACACACCCTCCACTTGGGCACAGAGAGAATCTTCTAGCTGTGTTCCTGTCCTCTGAAGATGCCAGCCACAGCTACTGGCAAAACGTTAGGAACAAAAACTGCTAGAACACGGCCACACAGCCTGGAAAACCCACAACAACCATAAACAATTACATTTTTTTACCCTTATGAACCTCTTTCAGATTTGCCCCTTTTTCATGTTTGTCCTTTATTTTTTCCAAGAAAATATGGTCACTGTAAATATACCCTACAGAGATAAAGTAGCAATCCTGGAATCCCAGTGTACTTGTTTCATCACCTGGCCTACTTCAAAGGGCTGTGTCATGACCCGCACCAGTGCAAATCATCCCATGAGTTATACACTGTACATGTAAAGACATGTTGGCACATCTTTTAGTGAACGATTTTCACTAAATTGGATTTAAGAGAGGCTTATTTCCATGTGCGCATTCAAGAAGTAGACGAGTGGAACACTGCCTTTAATTGCCAACCAGGTTGATTTGAGTATTTGGTCATTCCCTTCAGTTTAATTTTTTTGTACCAGGGAGTGCTTGTGTACCTGGAAGATATCCTGATCTATTCTGAGACTTTGGAGGAGCATGTAATCTTGGTCAGGGAAGTGTTAAAGAGACTGCTCAAAGCGCAGCTATATGCAAAACTGTCAAAATGTGAGTTTCACAAAGACCAACTAGACTATTTGGGATATAGAGTATCCAGTAAGGGGATTGAAATGGATCCCGCAAAAGTAAAGAATGTGCTAGCGTGGGAACCACCAAAGACGAGGAGGCAGTTACAGAGCTTTTTAGGGTTTGCAAATTTCTATCAGAAATTTATCCTGAACTTTGCCCAAATAGCCTTACCATTAACTGATCTATTAAAGACTAAAGAGAAAAAGGAGCCTCAGAAAACAAAAAAACGGGGGGCGGTGCTGAATTGGATAGCAGAATGTCAGGAGGCTTTTGACCATTTAAAAATGCTCTTCACAGCCGAACTGATTCTAAAACAAACCGATCCCCTCCAGCCTTTGATAATACAGGCTGACGCATCAGATACAGCAGTGGGTTCGATCCTACTGCAGCGTGATGAAAAAAGGGTGCTGCGACCCTGTGCTTACATTTCCTGTAAATTTACAGAAACAGAAAGGCGATGGCATATTTGGGAGAAAGAAGCCTTCGCTGTACACCACGCTCTTGTAACTTGGAGACACCTATTAGAAGGGGCCCCTCACCCATTCGAAGTATGGACAGATCACAAAAACTTAAAGGCCCTGAAGGTGCCCAGAAAGTTAAACCTTAAACAGATAAGATGGGCACAATTCTTCAGCTGATTCGATTTTACCCTAAAATACTTACCCAGGGGGAAGAATTTTTTGGCTGATGCATTGTCAAGATCACCACAGCATAACAGCCAGCGCGAAGAAATAGTGGATTCTGTTATTCCCGCCCAACAAGTGGGGTTGGCTGCCATTACTAGAAGCCAGAAAGCTGAGCCTGAAGTGAAAGTTGAAGAAGGTTTTGAAAAAGAGCTGCACATTGCCCTGCAACAAGATGAGTGGTTGCAAGCGAACAAAGCATCCCTAATAGAGAAACAGGGATTCTGGTTGAATGGAGACAGGTTGTATGTCCCAGAAAGTATGTGCAAAAAAGTACTTGAAGGATGTCTTGATGCTAAGTCAGCTGGTCATTTCGGATTTGTAAAGACTTTACATTTAATGAGGAGGCAATTCTGGTGGCCTTCCATGAGAAAAGATGTGGCAGAATATGTCAGCAGTTGCCTGACGTGTGCAATGGCTAAAAGACAGGGGGGGGGAGCCCAAAGGGTTGTTGCAGAATGTGGCCAACCCAACCCGCCCCTGGAAGCAAATTGCCATGGACTTTATAGTTGAATTGCCTGAAAGCAGAAGAAAAATAGTAATTTGGGTTGTAACTGACCTATTCTCTAAGCAAGCTCATTTCATTCCATTTACTCAGTTACCAACAGCTCGTCAGTTAGCCAAGATGTTCATAGAACATGTCTATCAATTACATGGAGCCCCTGAAAGAGTAATTAGCAATTGAGGGATCCAGTTTACCTCTAAGTTTTGGAAAGCGTTCCTCAAACTAATTGGGGCTGAACAAGGATTAAGCTCCGCCCATCACCCGGAAACGGATGGGGGGACTGAACAGCTGAACTC
Source organism: Charina bottae (assembly GCA_023362775.1). Classification (NCBI taxonomy): domain Eukaryota; kingdom Metazoa; phylum Chordata; class Lepidosauria; order Squamata; family Charinaidae; genus Charina; species Charina bottae. Next base: position 12,455,884 of record JALMGJ010000016.1, read on the forward strand.
AGTATTGGACCAATACTTGAGATGTTATATCAGTTATCAACAGAATGATTGGGCTGATTTGTTTCCTTTTGCCAAAGTGGCATATAACAATGCAGTCCACTGGGTTCTCTCCATTTCAAGTAGCTAATGGACAAGAGTTCGTAGCCATTCCAGAACTGCCTCAAAATCAGCCAGATGTAAAGTTAGCAGATGCGTAGATAAAACAATTAGCAGACAGTTGGCCAGTGATACAAAATACGTTACAGGAGACAAAAGACACAAGAAATTTGCTGATCATAAGAGATCTTCTGAGTGGCCAATGAAGCTGGGAGAGAAAGTTTACCTGTCAACCAAGTTTTTAAAATCCACTCAACCCTCTAAGAAACTGGGTCCTAAATTCATAGGTCCTTTCCCGATTATCAAAATAATACATCCAGTGACTGTACAATTGCAATTGCCAAAAAATATGAGAAAAATTCATCCTGTTTTCCATTGCAGCTTGCTAAAGCCAGTCAAGACCTCAGAGTCCTGGCATCCAGAACAACCTCCCCCACCTCCTATAATGATTGATGGGGAGCAGCACTTCGAAGTACACGAAATCCTGGATTCCAGATGGCAAAGAGGCCAACTACAGTACCTGATTCAATGGAAACATTTTCCCAAAAGTTACAATGAATGGGTAGCCAGTCGAGACGTTCGCACACCTGATCTCACCACTCTGTTTCAACAACGTTTTCCTGAGAAACCAAAGTGATTTGACTCAATTGACCTAATTGTTTGCTGTTTTAATTTGCATTGCATTGTTTATTCCACTGTTTTGCATTTTATTAGTTGCTCCACTTTCTTTCTGGGGAAAGCCTTTCCTTTTTGCCTGGGGGAAGTTTCTTTTCTTTGGGGGGGGGGCAAAATGTCATGACCCACACCAGTGCGAATCATGCCATGAGTTATACACTGTAGATTAGCTTGGGGGATGGCAGCAAGATCCGTGTCAGCCACCGCAGCTCTGGGAAAGAGGAGGAGGAGGACTGCATACCAGCTACAACGGTTTAAGATTGTTTATGGTGGCGAGCTGCACCAAGGTCATTTCAGTAGATGCCAGCTGCGAATGTCTGGGAGATTAGAGCAAGGTGGGAGTGGGTGCGAGCGTGAGTGGAAATGTACAAGCAAGAACGTTATCAGCAGGGGGCTGGCACAGAGGGGGAAGAAGGAGCTTTTTCAACTGCTTAGGTGGGAAAAACGCCATTCTGAGCTTTGACTCTGTTTCATGTTACTTTGTCCTAATAAATTTCTTCCATATCCTAAATGGATTGTACTGAGGAGTTTTGAATTGGGGACTTAAGAACTGGAACCATCACCGGCTGGCATTAGATGCAATAAGGAATGAGCCTACTCATACAAAGAAACAATGAAGAAATGCATCCTCTCTATGAAGCAATGAATGTTCGTATTGTTCTCCATTGTCCAAAGATCATTCCAGTGCAATCTACTGACAAAATCATCAAGGAAAAAATAATGCCATTTTCTTTGAATGGTTCATATTCACGAATCCAAAACAGCATTTAGACACTGTTTTGCAGGAAATCCCATCACCTCTGTGTACCGCACTACATAGACACTAACATGTTTACCTGCCCACAGCCAATATTATCTTTCTACCATGCCACATTGCTAAAATCAATTAAAAGAGGTATTTCAACAGAGACAAAATATCTTTGGATAAGTTAGTTCAGCCTCTGTGCCTAACACTCTTGAGCTAGGTAGCTTTGTAATGCTAGACATGGAATGAAATTAAGAAGGACATGTTAAGATGGGAGAAACTACAATTGTCATTGTTGGGGAGAATTTCTATGATAAAAATGAATGTTTTGCCTAAAAGGAAGTTTTTGTTTCAAATAATACCTATTCTGACAACTGATGTACCAATTAAAAATGGCAGAAAGATGTATCTAAGTTTGTATGGCAAGGGAAAAAAACAAAGTTTAAATATAAAATACTCCAAGTTGCAAAGTACCGAGAAGGATTGGGATTGCCTGATTTCAAATTGTATTTTGCAGCCTGCAGCTTGGTTTGGATGAAAGAGTGTATTTTGCTGAGAAATAAAAGAATTTTAGATATAGAAGAGCACAATCTGAGGTTTGGATGGCATGGTTTCTTATGGTATGATAAAGTTAAGGTTAATGTAGATTTTAACAATCATTATATTAGAAGTGCCATATTGAGAATATGGAATAGATACAAATCCAGAGTATGCCCAAAAATACCTTTATGGGTCTCAGCACAAAAAGCATTTTATAGAAAAGAAACAGTAGGTAAAGAGAAATGGTGAACTTATCAAGAGTTGTTAGAACAAGAGCATGGAGAATATAAGATGAAATCAAAAGAAGAGCTGCCTGCAGAGGAATTTTGTTTTCAATTGTTTTTGTATGCACAGTTAAGAGAAAGATTTAAGGTAGATGATAGGACATTTGGAACTGAGCAGCAGAAGACAAAATTTGAAGTTGAACTATGTACAAAAGATGGACATGTAATTGTTAAAATGTATAAACTTCTATTGAAATTTGAAACAGAAGAAGTGAAAGAGTGTATGATAAAATGAGCTACAAACTTCGGACATAACATATTGATGTAACAGTGGGAAAACATGTAGTTAAAAGACTGAAATTTACATTATAACTTAAAAGCAAATTCACACAGTGATACAAAGAATTTTAAAAATTAATATTCAACTGAATCCAGAACTTTTCTTACTGGGATTAATAGATAGACAATTAGAAAAGAGCCACAGAAGACTATTCTTATATATGATTACTGCTGCAAGACTATTATATGCACAAAAAATGGAAAGACTTTGAAATACCCACAATGGAGAAATGGTTGGTGAAGATGACAGAACTAGCAGAGATGGCAAAATTAACTTGTTTGATTAGGGAAAGATCAACTACCACATTTATTAGTGACTGGAAACACCTTATGGACTTTTTGCTGAAAAAAAGAAAAAGTGAACTTGTGATTTTTGGATTTGATTGATTAGAAAGGGTAGATTATGGAAAGAACGAAATTATGATGTAACCTTAGAGAGAGAGGGTAAAATATAAATGTACTTATAACTGCTGTTGAGAAGTTCAGAAGCCACTTCTTTGTACCTTTTTCTTTTTTTCTTTGTCTTTCTTTTCTGCTTCTCCCTTTTTATTTCTTCTTCGCTTACTTTTTACTTTTCTTTATCTTCTTATTTTCAACTTAAAATTGTACTGTTCTTATTCTGTTGAAAATCTCAATAAAAATTATTTTTTAAAAAACAGTTGCTATATATTGCTCACCAACAGCGGGACATTTCCAATGCTTCCTTTCCATCTCTATCACATTTTCTCAGTCCCTGAGCAAATGCAATTAACCTGCAGTCAGTCAGATAATGATGCCGTGCAAGCGCCACTAAGATGTTCTATATCCATGGATTCTCCCATTATATCTGAGCAGGTAGATTTTTCTTTGACTTTTTCCCCCTTCATTTGAACCAGGTACGTAACTTCGATCGATAGCAGTTCTTGGAAACAAGCACTACTGATGGGAAAAGTATGATTAGGATTGCAGCCACAAATGAGACATTGCAGTTGCTTCATAAAAGGCACATTTGTCTCCTGACACGTGTAACATATAAATATAACCTACCTATTATCTAAAAAAAACTTTTATATATTTGCAAGAAAGTAGATTAGTGTCAAAAGGACTGTTGCTTTTGCTGCAGATGCTTTTTCCCCCACTATGCCACTGGAAACTCATATAAATCCACATTCCTGTAAATATTACAGGGTCAGTTCACCAATCCATCTGCTAATCAGGGTTAGAGACCAAGCAGTGTAAATCAGTCTTTCTCATTGGCTGAACTTCACTCAGGGGCTTTCATCAGGCATTGTTCATTGCTAAGCAAGTGGTCTGAGAAATGTCATGAGAACTCTGGTTTTGCTTTGAGGATCAAATTAGTTTTAAAAATGCTTCAGTAATATTATATAAATGCATGCGAGTTATGATAAAGATGTCCTACCATACCTATCTGAATACATGTCAGAGATCAGCAGATCTCTGCCAAAGACGCTAGACGAATATGCGCATTCCAGGAGGTTGCAACTGACACGAAAGAGACGCTGGCTTGGAAATAGACCGATTCGCACCTAGCTGACGATCGTGAATACACATCCCCGCCAGCGGATGTCTGAGCATCTTGGAAGACACGAGTTACACGTATCACCACCAAAGAACCTTGTGGGGGGGAAGATTTAAATGTACACACCTTACTGGTTTCAGTCATTCAAGTCTTTGTTCGTGCTAACTTCTGTATGCTATAATAAACTCTTCTGCTTCTAAGAACTCATGTGTCTGTGAGTTACTCTAGAGCAGGGAGATTATAGATATCGGATGGAGTGCCTTACATAAAGACTTGAATGGAAATTTTTTTTGACTACCTATCCCGGGGATTACTCTGATATCCAGCGAACCCTCGGTTGAAGGTGGCCATGCACACAACCACACCTCATTACCGCAGCACGAAATGGAATCAGTAGAGGTGGCAGAAATCAGCGAAGAAGCCGGACCCAGCTCAGCAAGCACCCAGAAGATGGAGGGAGCTGCTGGTGAGCGGGAGGGCAAGAAAGCACAGAGGAAGGAAAAACACATAGAGGTAACCAAAACCCCCATCCATCTAAGCAGCACTGAGCCGAGGCTGGCGGGATGGTCCGTAGCTGTGGGTGAAGGGATAGTGGAGAAAGGGGGAAAAGGCACCAAGAAGAGGGTCACACCAACCCAGCGCATCGTGCGTTTAGAAGACCAGATGTCCAATGTGCAGTTGAATATAGGACTGCTGATCAACAAAATGGACTCGTTGGGAGCAGCCTTTGGGAAATTGATGGACAAACTAGATGAACCCAGAGTGAGGGAACAGAGCCTGGCAACACCCGAAGAAGAGGGGGACATCGAGGAACCGGACGTCGAAAGTGAGGGGGAGGAAGAAGAATTTCGCTCCTACAATCGATCACCCATGACCCTGTCATACAATCAATACACAACCCCAGGAGGGGTTCACACACCATTTGGTATAGGTGAATTGAAGACGAAATTTAATGGAGACCCCAAGAATTTAGCATGCTTTTTAACGCATGTACAAGGGTTCATGAGGGAATTTGAATACACCTTCCGAACGGAGGAGAGTAAAATCAGGTATGTCTCCAGTTTTTTGGAAGGGGAGGCAGGGGACTGGCTGGTAACGCTACATGACAGGGGGGCAAGGGAACTACTGGACTTTCAGAAGTTTATGTATGCCCTCTGGAAACGATTTGAAGATACGCTGACTAAAGTATCAGCCAGGGCACGGCTCCGGAATTTAAGGCAGGGAAACAGAGCAGTAGCTGAATATGCTATGGACTTTAAAAAGCTTTTATCTTACCTGCCGGAATGGCCGGAATCGATAAAGATTGAACACTTCCAGTATGGATTAAAACAGGACCTACTGGAAAAGGCATTAGATAGAGATGACCCTGGAACTTTAGAGGGGTGGATCCAATTAGCTGGGAAAATTGAGAGTAACAGACTACAGCTACAAAGTATCAGAAACTTACAATTCAGGCAGAGGAACGAGGGGACTTTCATTAACCAGCCCCGTTCCAACGTGAAACAGCGGAATTGGGAAGAGGAGAAGGATCGCCGGACAAGAGAGGGACTGTGCTTCCGCTGCGGGAAGGAGGAACACCGAATAAGCGCTTGCCCTCAGGGGAAAGCAAGCATTAAGGAAAAACCTCTGGCGAAAAAGGCAGCTGACAGAAGTACCCTCAAAACAACACACACCAAAGGAAAAGGAGCGGCTGCGGCAACCGTGAAACCATGGCAGAATCCGGACCTAGAAGAAGACAGCGACGACTCTGACTTTGAAATCCAGATGGCGGGAAACGAGTCAGGTCTGTTCTGATGAGCGCCACAGGACAGACCTCCACAAAGGGGCGCAAAGGAAGTAGTCGCAACAACCCGACAATGCACCTAAAGGTACAGTTGAGAACTTTTATTGCAACATGTACAAGAAAAACCGTTTTTCTCATACCTTACCACCTGCTGGAGAAATCCTATGAGCCCCATTGGAGGAAAATCAGAAAGGATGATTGACTTGACAAGATGTTGATCAGAAGGGGCCCTTTTCTTCCAGGATCTACAGCAGCTAGGAACATATTAAAAAGCAAATACAAAATGCTAGTATGAAGTATGATTAGCCCAATGGCTAGAAACCATACTAAAGCACCAACTCTCATTTGGCTCAACCCTAATCTCCAACAGCTAGTAAAAATCTGTTTTGCTAAAGTCTAATGCCCTAAGACATAGCTTTCCAAACTGTGTGTCGTGACACTTTAGTGTGTCGCAACACAGTTTAGTGTGTCGTGAAGCGGCGACGCAGGGGCGCGCACGGTGGCGGCAGTGTGCATGGCGGCGGCGGCAGCGGCACACCATCAGTGCTTCCGCGTTTTAGCGAGGCCGCCACCACTGCCGCCGCCATGCACGTGCACACGCCCCCGTGCCGCTGCCACCGTTGGTGTGTCGCCAACGGCGGCACTTTGGAAAGCACTGCCCTAAGAGATATTGTAGTAATGATGAAGCCTCAGACAAAGACAGTACCCATGCACACTAAGCCTGGATTTTGTAATCATGCTTTTAATAAAAACAAAATGGCCTAGTTTATACATAATACTAAATTATAATGAACAGGTTCACACGTTATGCTAAGCCAAACGCAAGCAAATCCCATTATATTCTGCGTGAAGCCAGTTACTGAATGGTTGAGCGTCCTTATCTAGGGATGAAAGAAAAACGCATGGAATTTGTTTGGAGTGAAATGCCCCAAATTCCATTTCAACAAGGAAAACAGAGATACTGTACATAATATCCACTAGTCTTTGTCATACTTCACTCCAAACTTCACACAAAAAGAGTGGATATCCGGAAAGGATGCAAACCAAAGAAGTATGACTTTGGAAAAGTTGTATACTAAAAAAAAAAAAAAGCATTTAGTGAGGATGTTGCATTTTGAAAAGTGTTTCCAAAGCTGGAAACAAAACTAAATGTATTGGGAAAAGTTGCATAGAACAACAAATGTTGATTTTTTTTTTCTTTAAAAAAAATTGCTTTCAGAAAATTTGCTAGAGTAGTAAGTGAATACAGACTACACTAATGCAGACCAGATGCTGACCAATTCATAAATCTCCACCCTTATTGCAGAGAGACAGGACAAGCAGATAGATGCAGAAATAAAGTGGGTGGAAAATGTTACTCTGAGCTCAGCTTGCATACACAAAGACCTCACAGGTTCCTACCTGCATTCTCAATTAAGAACACTAGCAAAAGTACTTTTGTTACAATTGCTACTTTCGGAATACCTGAATACCATTTTTAAAAATTATTATTATTTGCAGATTACATATTTTATCTACATTTGAAAACAATGTTGCTTTCCTACACCTGAATAAAGTACCATGATTAAATAAACTTATCAAAGGATCTGCAGTCTTTTATTTATGAAACTAACCACTATCCTCCAGTATTTCTCTTCCCATACTTCTACTATATGGGGAAAATATTTTTGTTCTTCACCTAGTCAATACTTTTTATCTCATCCATCTATTATGGCAGAGCTTTCCATACTGTGTGTCGCGACACGTTAGTGTGTCGGCTGCAGTGTGTAGGTATGTCGCGCAAACCTAACAAGAAACAAGAGTCGGACGCTCAGAGCCTCAAGCACCTCGCTGCTGCAGCCTCTGAGCCCTGCCAGGGTTCCGCACAGGTCCTAGTGCCTGCCTTGTGCCCTGGTGTAAGAGGGGAGCTCTGTCCAAGCCTTGCCCTGCTGTAAAGTGGAACTCTGTTTTCATGAGATATGTTGTGTCCCCATAAATTTCGCTATTACAATTTATGTATGTGTCCATATCTCTTATAAGTTAGTTAGTTTAACCTCCGGTTTGCTAGTAAAACAGAATTACTGTGTCGCAAAATGATGCATGTCTAAAAAGTGTGTCATCAACATGAAAAGTTTGGAAAGCTCTGTATTATGGTTTCAGGCCAGTGAAGGCCTACATATGGCAGCTTCAAACAGTTCTTTGGTGAATGAAAAGGTTCAACTTCTTCAGGAATTTCACTTTAGACATTTTTATACCATTTTTGACAATATGTTACTTTCTTTTATTTTACTGAATCATATTCCATAAACTCTTGACAATGTATTTTTGTTTTTTTTTAAAAAAAAATCCTGGGATTATAATTCAAACATCCATTTTTGTCTGCTTTTAAACCACATAACTAAATATACATTTATTACATAAATAATACTATTGTAAACTTCTCACCTGTGTTCTTGTTTTACATGAACTTCAGATTATATATGGTTTTACTGCAGTAACTTTTCCAAGCAACAGATAACTCTGTTTTTCTTTCAAAATGCAACACTGATTTTAATTTGTTTTCCTTCCAGCCCATATGAAATCACAGAGGATTTCAATTCTGAGGGGAAAGAAGTCCTGAAAGCATTAATTTGGAAAAATAACACACTATCTACTAGGTGCCTAACTATGATGAATTACCTGTTCAGTAGCATTAATTGTCTTCAGTTCCTAGGCATGCGTGTACTTTTTAAGAAAAATGGTTATCAGTTTTGAAGCATCAGATTCTTTATTCCTTATGAATAGTTATAATTAAAACATTATCTGGTACTTAAAGTTTGCCTGAAAATACATTTTCTGCTCCCCACTCAGAAGGAAAATACTATACTCCATCTGGTTAGCATCTATAGCCTTGCCATCTATCGTCCATCATGTTTTCCACATGAAGAAAAGTGAGTTGATATTACAGCTTTGGAGGAGAGAGAACACAAAGCCTTCACAAGGCATAATTTATAGGCAACAATCCCAATTCATGTTCTTTGAGACAAAAATGAAGGGAGCAAAGCCCTGGACATGAAACAAAGGTAACATAAATCTTAAATCATCTACCAAATACTTGAACAGAAATGCAACAGTACCTACCTGGTGGACTACATCTAGAACAAACAGGTGATTGAAGCTGCAGACCGGGAATAATATGAAGAGCTTAATATACCACCAGCTTTAACAGTTGGGCTTTCATCTCATCTATACTTTGGTTCAGAAGAAGATGGGCTGCATCTGGCTGATATGATAGAAGTCAACTATCTACTGATTTTGGAGCTTTGCTATTTTCCTTCCATGCTATATTATGTCAAAGTACACCCAGGAATTGGAGGCTGTTAACACTACAACCCAGGTGGAATGAAAGGAACGCTGTAACTTAATGGCTAAAATCTCACAAAACTTTGGAAATTTGCTCAGGTTTAATTGAAAACAGCTCCCAGGAGTGTCAGAATTGTATAACCTGCTGATTAGCGAATTTAAGTCAATTTTTATAACAGAGAAGAACTTTTCCCTTTACCCAAATAACAAAAATAAACAATAGTTTGACAGAGATTGTCATCAGCTTAAAGAGAAGTTTGGGGCTGCTTATTTAGTCTGTAAATGTTACCCCTCTAAGAACCATTATCAAACTTTGTCTAGCCTTAAATTACAATATAAATTAACCCTAAGGGAGAAGAAACAGAAAGCTATAAAAGATGCATGGCACCAGCTTATCCTTTCTGTTAGACAAAAGAACACTTCCTTCTTTTGGCGACTAACCACCCAGAGCTCAGCAGACTATCAGAGAATCCAGCTGATCAGTCCCCATTCATATCTGGGAGACATATTATAGGGCCCTATATACTGATCCCAACCATAATAGTGAATAAGTATGCTTTGACATCAACACTTTGGACAGCTGGTCCCCAGTCACCCTAGCAAAAGTGGCCAAACTAATAGTATCACTTAAGGTTGGGAAGGCCCTGAGTAATGACCTCATCTTACCCGAAGTGATTAAATGTAATAGCAATTGGTGGGTCCCTTTGTTGACATCCTTATTTATATCTATTGACCAGACAGGTCATATTCCCAAGGACTGGGGGACTGCAATAATTGTCCCTCTTTATAATAAGGAAGACCCAACAAATTATAAACCAATTAGCCTATTAAGTCAAATAATCAAGCAGTAAACAACAGCCTAATCAAAGAAATACCAAGGAGAGAACAACACCCACACCAATACAGGCAGGGCAAGCTACTGTATATAAAAAGAGAGCAAACCCCACTCCCTTCTAGCATTGAAGATGTTGCCTAGTCTGACAATGAAACGTCTGCAAGAAAACAACCAAGCTCAGAGAACACCAAGGACTCCAGAGTTCAACCCTGAGCTACAGATATTCACTTTGATTTTATTTATTTGTTTGTTTGTTTGTTTATATATAATTCCATTTATATAACCGCCCCATCTCCCCCGAAGGGGACTCTGGGCGGTTTACAGTCAATAATTAAAATAAATATAATACAATACATATAAATACAAATAAATTAAAGATAAAATCCAAGAGGGAATAAAATTGTTCTTAAAAGGGCTCTATGGGACCAGCCATCCCCAGGAGGAGCTGTTACCCTTCCCATCCCAGGCGAGGTGGCAGAACCAGGTCTTTAAGTTCTTCCAGAAGGCCGGGAGCGATGGGGCCTACCTCACCTCCGAGGGTAGAATGTTCCAAAGGGCGGGCGCCACTGCAGAGAAGGCCCGCCTTCTGGACCCCATCAAGTGAAACTCCCTTACCGACGGGGTCCGCAGAATGCCCTCTCTGCATGACCGAGTGGGACGGTTCGATGTTATGGGGATGAGATGGTCCCTCAGGTAGCCTGGTCCCATGCCATGTAGGGCTTTAAAGGTCATAACCAACACCTTGAATTGGACCCAGAAGCACACTGGCAACCAGTGCAGCCGGCGCAGCAGAGGTGTCACATGTGCTGATCTTGGGGTACCAATAATTGCGCACGCAGCTGCATTTTGGACCAGTTGCAGCTTCCAGATACTCTTCAAGGGTAGCCCCATGTAGAGCACATGGGGTACGCTTAAGGTAGATTATACTACCTTATTCACAAAATGTGCACAATTTAAAATCATCTTTATATATGGTGTTTCTGGACTTCAAATCTGCCTTTGATTCTATAGCTAGGAATATTCTGTGAGACAAACTCAAGAACACTAGCACAGTATATACGGACAACTATTTTATTTGATAAAATAAATGTAAACCTCTGATGGTGTACAGGGCCCAAAAAACCATGCATCCTTAAGGGGAAAAATCTGAACTGCCTGCCAGTCATTTGGAAATGGAACCGCAAAGCCTGGATGACTTCCGACATTTTTTGGGACTGGCTTAACAACTACTTAATCCCTGTAGTAGAACAGTACCTCACAAAAAAGACCCTTGCATTCAAGGTTCTACTGCTATTGGACATATCTGTTCACATTTGTGTGGACCTTGCCACCCAAATGTCAAAGTCCTTTTCATGCCCCTGAATATTACTTCTGTCCTCCAGTCACTCGATCAGGGCATTATAAAAGCTTTCAAAAGCCATTATACCCAGGAGTTCTACCTCAATGTGTGCTAATATCTGAATGTGAACCTTGACTCCACAATGGACTTTTGGAAGTCCGTCACCAATTGTGATGTAATAGACTATGTGAAAGTAGGCTGGGGTAGTTTCTCAGGCTACAATAAACAATTGTTGGAAATAAGCCTGGCTGCAGTGTGTCACCAGTTTCAAAGGTTTTAAAGGTGTCCATGAACAAATTTTTAAAAATGTGCAAGCTATTGTGAGTTTGGCATGAAGGATTGGTGGTGACAGCTTTGATGACATGCAGGAGGAGGGTGTGGTTAACATTTTAACAGAACTTGTTGTCGATCTTAGCAATGAGGATTTGGATGCTACGGCTAAGGAGGGGCAAAAAGACGTCAATGACGATGATGCTGACGACAATGAAGCTGCTCCGAAAATTGTCCCGCTCAACATAGTGAAACTTGAGAAGTGGGCTACATTGCTTGACCACCTTTCCAAGGAAGTTCAGGAGTCGGATCCCTCGGTGGAGCTCAGCCTCAAGTTTAAAAGCCAACTTGAGGGCGCTTTTTGTCCATACACCAAGCTTTTAAAAGAATTGTGATGGAAATCACACAAACAATGCTAATGCAGTTCTTTAAACCCATTGCAAGGAAATCTCCAGCACCAAATCCTTCAACAATTTTATTGTTTTTAATCATTTAAGATCAGAGTTATAGAAACATTGAGAGATCAAAAAAAAATAAACTGAACATTTGCAGTAGAAAAAATGTTGCTTTTATTTTAAAAACAAAGAACAGGAACAACCATTGCTTCTCAGCCGAGATTTTACATATCAATACTACATAGCTGCAGCTGAACACAAAAGGAAGATTTACAATATAAAGCCTTTACAAGAAGAACTTGGCATTACCTGAGTGGACAACGTTTAACATGTGACCACCCTGACTCAGCTCACCTATTTACTTATTTGGAAATAAAACATCAAGAAACATTCTGATTGGTCAGTTCAAGCTAGACCTTTTGGCACCAATTAATTAACATGAGGAGGGAGTTAGACCATGAGCCCTCCTGACTCCAACAAAAAAAAACTTCTCAGTCTGACTTTTTTAAAACAGAACTTTCCAGATTCTTTCAAAATCATAAAATATATAACAAACAAGTCAAGGGATAGCCAGCATGGAGGAGGAAGCAGCTGATGTTGGAGATGTCAAGTTGCCTTTGCTATCTCCATCACCTAGCCCAGAGTGGCAAAAAGTTATTTTAGGCAGTAAATGAAAGTTACTGCCTTTACTGTCCATTAAAGTTCATTCTTTAAAATGAAATACTTTAAATACTGTACTGTATGTTCTTTATTATTGGAAACACAATGTATTTATGGTAACGGGTATCCTGAAGAGGGTCTGCAGGAACCTAACCCCAATTTTCCTATAGAACAATGCTTCAATAACTGTGGTTTCCGTTTCTGCAGGGATTTTCAAGAATGTTATCCATCCGGATAGTGAGGACTGAGTGTATTTGTGATGCTTATATCTTGCCTCTTTTTTTATATCAGTACCCAGGGCGATCTGACAATACTTACATGTTCATCCTTTTCTCAGACTGTAAAACAGTTATAACTCAGATCGTAGCAAAAAACCTGTGCAGCAACCATGAAAATTAGGCATCAATCAGTGAAAGGTCTCCCTCAGTTGTAACATACTTTTATTTCAACTATTACAATTGCCTATATTATTCTTTTATTTAATAATGTTTTAGCTGTTTTCAATTATACCTTTTATCTCTGGCCTTTGGCTGTAATAAAGAATAATTCATTCGTTCATTATGTCAAAGTATTGCAGTGTGTCAAGTTTTGGATCTGGGAAGGAAAGACTGTTCCCTTTCAGGCATTTGGAGAATCAAAATCAGCCCTTCCCAGACTCATTCCATCATATGCACAGGAAGAGAGAAAAAGTGAATATGTAGCTTTTCCCTGCCACGCCATCAGGACACAGCCCTGGATTAACCATTAAGCAAAATAACACGTGCTTAGGGAACCAAGAGAAGTGTGGGAGGGGGAACCATAGAATTTTTCCCCTAACCATAATGCTCTTCACTTTTTCACTGCCACACTTCGCTTTAGTCAAACGTTTTGTACAGTACTTGCCTTTATCTGAGGGGCGTGGTGGCTCAGCGGGTAAGACACCAGGCTTGTTGATCGGAAGATTGCAAATTCGGAGGTTCGAATCCCTAGTCCCGCGTGACAGAGTGAGCTTCCGCACTAGCCCCAGCTCTTGCCAACCTAGCAATTTGAAAGCATGCAAATCAAGTAGATGAATAGGTACTTCGATGGGTAGGTAACAGCGTTCCGCATGCGTCATGCCAGCCACATGACCGTGGAAGCATCTTTTGACAACGCTGGCTCTTCGGCTAACAAACAGAGATGACTACCGACCCCTAGAGTCGGACACGACTGCACAAATGTGCAGGGGGAACCTTTACCTTTACCTGCCTTTATCTGCCATGTTTGACTTTAATCTGCATTGTTAAAAATTCTTCCTTAGCATGGTGAGTGATTAAATTTTAAAAGTTTGAGTCTTAAGGTCTTGTCAGTTAAGCAATGGAAGGGCCAAGGGGCACCATTGTTGGGCTATGCTTAGGGCATCAGTTGGCCTTAATCTGGTCCTGCATCAGGAGACGACTTTCGACTTGGATCTCATTTAGAAAAATGAGTAGAAGGTGGCAAAAGGTGGCAGGGATATTCTACTATACTTTCATGAAAGTGAGGGAATACACATAGTCTTATGGAAGAGATACAAGTTCATCCAGCATCAAATATTATCAAAGTGAATCACTGCCTTTACCAAGTTCTCCTGGGTCCTACAACTTGTCCCCCATTTATCATGCTGCTCTTTCATTAGTCCCCAGGAAGATTAAGACTTCACAAGTTCACCAGCAAAGCCACATTTAAGGATCCACTTGGGGGATGAATAAAGGTTTTAGGCGTAAGTCATCCTAAAGACTATCTACACCTCAATTGCCCAATTAACAAGCCAATCAGGTGTAAGGTCAATACAGCCACACTGGAAGACATATATGGGGTCCCCTCACTAACTTCTGCCCAGACTGAAGAAGCTACTTGGACAAGCAGTGAAATATTTCAACCAAAAGAAAGAAATCCAGTTGCCATGACTCAACCTACAGACAATTCCACCTGGATGACTGAGAATCTTCATCAACGTGAACAGGGCAGCTTCAGTGTAACAGCTTTGCACAACTAATGTTGAAATCCAGGTTACTGTGACATCTTGGCTTCATATTTTTAACCTAATACTGTAGCTCCTATCACATTAGCAGGCTGAGATGTGATAGGAGGCTAAACATAGAGACTTACCAACTATATTGCCTTCTATAGTAAATGTCGATGAAGGTTCTCAGTCATCCAGGTGGAACAGTCTGTAGCTTGAATCATGTCAACTGGATTTCTATTTTCTCAGTGGAAACGTTTCGCTCCTTATCCAAGGAGCTGCTTCAGTCTGAGCAAAGTTAGTAAGGGAATCCTTAAATATGTTTCTAGGGTGGCTGTGTGACCTTGCACCTGGGGCTAGGTCATGATTATTTTGAGATGTTTATTTCTAAGTCCCTTTATCATCTAAAGGAGGATCGTTAAGATTAAGATTAAGATTGAGACAGAGGCTTGTACACCCCAAAGATCAAACTCCAAAACACAAGAAAAGCAATGTAGTGTATGCAATCCAGTGCAGTGAGGAGTGCTCTGAACTCCACATTGGAGAAACCAAACAACCTTTGTACAGGAGGATGGCCCAACACAGGAGAAGTAACACCACAGGACCAGAGTCAGCAGTTTATCTTCATCTAAAGGAAAAAGGACACTCATTTGATGACATTAATGTTCACATTTTGACAGAGAAGATAGGTGGTTTGAGAGAGGGGTCAAGGAATCCATTTATGCCAACTTGGAAAATCCTTCCTTGAATAGAGGTGGGGGCCTCAGGCACAATCTTTCCCCTATCTTCCTTCCTGCTTTGTCTTCTGTGCCTAGGAAGATTAAGACCATTTCGCAAGCTCAACAGCAGCAGGGTAATCTTAACGATCCTCCTTTAGATGATAAAGGGACTTAGAAATAAACATCTCAAAATAACCATGACCTAGCCCCAGGTGCAAGGTCACACAGCCACCCTAGAAACATATTTAAGGATTCCCTTACTAACTTTGCTCAGACTGAAGCAGCTCCTTGGATAAGGAGTGAAACGTTTCCACTGAGAAAATAGAAATCCAGTTGACATGATTCAAGCTACAGACTTCTATAGTAAATGTTTTGTTGTTTATTCATTCAGTCGCTTCCGACTCTACGTGACTTCATGGACCAGCCCACGCCAGAGCTTCCTGTTGGCCATCGCCATACCCAGCTCCCCCATGGTCAAGTCCATCACCTCCAGAATATCATCCATCCATCTTGCCCTTGGTCGGACCCTCTTCCTTTTGCCTTCCACTTTCCCTAGCATCAGCATCTTCTCCAGGGTACCCTGTCTTCTCGTTATTAAGTACTTCAGTTTTGCTTTTAATATCATTCCCTCAAGTGAGCAGTCTGGCTTTATTTCCTGGAGTATGGACTGGTTTGATCTTCTTGCAGTTCAAGGCACTTTCAGAATTTTCCTCCAGCACCACAGTTCAAAAGAACATATCTTCCTTCACTCAGCCTTCCTTATGGTCCAGCTCTCGCAGCCATAGGTTACTACGGGGAATACCATTGCTTTGACTATGCGGATCTTTGTTGTCAGTGTGATGTCTCTGCTCTTAACTATTTTATCAAGATTTGTCATTGCTTTCCTCCCAAGTAGACGTCTTCTGATTTCCTGGCTGCAGTCAGCGTCTACAGTAATCTTTGCGCCTAGAAATACAAAGTCTGTCACTGCCTCCACTTTTTCTCCCTCTATTTGCCAGTTATCAATCAAGCTGGTTGCCATAATCTTGGTTTTTTTGAGGTTTAACTGCAACCCAGCTTTTGCACTTTCTTCCTTCACCTACATCAGGGGTGGGGAACGTCTGGCCCGCGGGCCGTATAAGGCCTGCAAAATCATTTGGTCTGGCCCTTCTGCACGATTGGCTCCCGCCTGCAAACCCCGCCCCCAGTGCTTGTGATTGGCTCCCACCCGCAAACCCCGCCCCCTTCCGTGCGATTGGCTCCCGCCCGCAAACCCCGCCCCCGGTCCGTGAATGTTATAAATATCCAAATGGCCCTTGGCAGAAAAAGGTTCCCCACCCCTGACCTACATCATAAGGCTCCTCAGCTACTCCTCGCTTTCAGCCATCAAAGTGGTATCATCTGCATATCTGAGATGGTTAATGTTTCTTCCAGCATAGTAAATGTTTACAGACTACAAAACAAACAAGCAAAAACCCAGCACCCAGTTCCCTTCAACACCAATCTTTTGTTTTATTTTTATTTTAAAGAATTTATATGGCTGTCCATCGCAACCAAATAATTCTGGGTGGCTAGCAAAACTGGTATTCATATTCTTGTTAAAAGCATTTATTCTGAAGCAACCTTTTGATGTGCGTTTTTAAAGATATCAAACTGTTTATCAAGATCATCAAACTCAATTTGAAAAGCCAGGCATAGAGTCATTTTTAAAGTTTTACAGAACTTGAGGTTTCTGAAAACAGGCTATCCATAGTACATGTGATCTTATCTATTACAGTATATAGACTGTGGGTCTAGGAGAGGGTTTCTCAACCAGGGTTCCATGAGAGGTCACTAGGGGTTCTCTGGGAAAACACGATTTATTAAAAAAAATATTTCAAATTCGGGCATCTTCACATTAGAGTGTTAAGTTTCATTCTTTATTTTTAGTTTAAGAACACAGTTAATGCATATTTACAGGCCTACATATGAAACAAATGTAATAATTTTGTAACTTCTGGCCTATATTTGAGTGTGAATGTGCAGGAGTTCCCCGAGGCCTGAAAAATATTTCAAGGGTTCCTCCAGGGTCAAAAGGTTGAGAAAGGTTGGTCTAGGAGAACAGGAATTACTAGAGTATCACTAAGTATTCTAGCATCTATCACTGTTAAAAATGCTGTGTAAACAAAACAATGCATCTTTTCTTGCCCAATTCCTTCTTTTAAACATGTACAGTTGCAATCAAAATTATTCAACCCCCATTGCAAATCAGGTTTATTGTCAAAATTTACAGACTTTCAGCTGTTTGCAATGAACAAATCAAACAAAAGCAATTGAAATAGCTCAACACAACAAATGCTTCAAGTGGTTCCCCCAAATTCAACTGGAAATGCAACTTATAATTACTTCTCCAGTCTCAAAATTATTCAACCCCCTAAATAGAATCCAACACAACAGCACACATACTGTGCAGTATGCAAAACAGGTGTTGCCTCAAGCACACCTGATGCAACTAATCAAGGGCTTCATTAGTTGCACCAGGTGTGCTTGAGCTGGAACACATGAAATACCTGAACTGGCTAGGGGTTTGTTGAGTGTCACGTTTGACTGCATGTTAGAACTATGGCTACGTCAAAAGAATGATCCAAAAAGGTGAGAGAAGAGATCATCACCCTTCACAAACAAGGAACAGGATACAAAAAGATAGCAAAGGCACTGAATGTTCCTAGAGACACTGCTGGAAGTATAGTTCACAAGTTCAAAGTTACAGGAACAGTGGTCACACTACCTGGACGGGGCAGAAAAAGGAAGCTGTCAGTGGCTGCAACCAGATTTCTGAGAAGGCAGGTTGAGAGAAACCCTCGAGTGACTGCAAGAGACCTGCAGCAAGACTTGGTGACAACAGGCATGGAGGTTTCAGTGAGCACAGTAAGGCCGGTACTAAACACAGAAGGTGTCCATGCCAGAACTCCAAGACGTACACCGCTACTGATCCAAAAGCACAAGAACAGTCTGCTCCAATATGCTCACAATCATATAAATAAGCCACAGAAGTTTTGGGATTCTGTTCTGTGAAGCGATGTGTAAGGTTTCAGATTCTATGTCCCAATAAAGACTCCTCAATGCAAGCGTTGCAGATAGAGTTTTAATAAGGAATCAAGTAATCCAAAACAGTTTCAAAGATCTGAGTGCCTGTTCCCACCAAACCGGTTCGTTATATTGATTCCTCCCCGCATTGTCAGTCTTTCGGCAGTGATGTCAGTTTCAGCCATCGGCGCGCGCTGCCCTACTCCTCCTCCATCTTGCTCAGGGCTCTCCTTGTGGATTGTGGTTGATGGGCGCTAACGATCAGCTGTCTGGGTTTCCCTTCCCCATTGTCTTTTGAAACTGGCTGCAATCACATATTCTCTGGCATACGTGACCTCCCCCAAGTTCCTCCATGGAAGGTTCTGTTCCAAGACCTTACACGATGAGACAAAACTGGAACTTTTCAGCCCGATGGATCAGCGGTATGTCTGGAGGAAGAAGAATGAAGCATATGCTGAAAAGAACACTCTGCCTACAGTTAAGCACGGTGGTGGCTCGGTGATGCTCTGGGGCTGCTTTGCATCCTCTGGCACTGGAAACCTGCAGCGTGTGGAAGGCAAGATGGATTCACTGAAGTATCAGGAAATCCTAGGAGAAAACGTCATGCCGTCTGTAAGGAAGCCAAAGTTTGGGCGTCATTGGACCTTCTAGCAGGACAATGATCCCAAGCATACCTCAAATTCCACTAAGGCTTGGATGCAGTAGTAGTCCTGGAAGATTCTACAGTGGCCATCACAGTCACCTGACTTGAACCCCATAGAAAATCTCTTGTGGGATTTGAAGAAGGCAGTTGCAGCACGCAAACCCAAGAATATTACTGAACTGGAGGCCATTGCTCATGAGGAATGGGCTAGGATTCCTCAGGAACACTCCAGAAGCTGGTGTCTGGCTATGCATCTCGTTTGCAGCAGGTCATAACAGCAGAAGGGTGCTCTACTAAGTACTGAAGATGCTTGCCATGAAGGGGTTGAATAATTTTGAGACTGGAGAAGTCATTATAACAGGGCTCTCCAAACTTTTCCCATTGGCGACACACCAACGGTGGCACACGAGAAAACCCAGGAGGATTTTTGCGCGCCGCCACGGTGTCCTGGTGTGCTGTGCGAAAACCAGTAAGTGTTGATGGCCCACGGCCGCGCACCTTCAGCGCTTCCGGGTTTTGACACAACACACCTGGGCCCCGCAGGCACAGTATTGTGTCACGACACACAGTTTGGAAAGCTATGCATTATAAGTTGCATTTCCAGTTGAATTTGGGGAAACCACTTGAAGCATTTGTTGTGTTGAGCTATTTCAATGACTTTTGTTTGATTTGTTCATTGCAAACAGCTGAAAGTCTGTAAATTTTGACAATAAACCTGATTTGCAATGGGGGTTGAATAATTTCGATTGCAACTGTATATTAAAAGTTATACTAACAAATTTTAAAGTGTTTCTGAATTTTCCTTTTTGTGGCTGCTTCTATTTTCAAGTAGCTTAATTAAAAAAAACCTCACTGGTCCTCTTAATTTACTAGCAAATGAGACTACAAGGAAGCTTCTTGTCCTTACATATGCTTTCTAAAAACTTTAAAAATCTTTTTAAATAATTTTATTTCAATATACCTCATTTCTCAAACAAAAGTTGATCAAGGCAGGTATTATAAAGGCAGGCACTAGAAGGGTTATCCTCAATTAAACATATCCACCTTGCTTTCCCCAGATATCCTCTTCAGGCCAACAGAAATAATATTTGAGAAAGAAAGCAGCTGGCCAGTGGAGATGGATGTTATTACTATGACTCCTATATTTCTGATAGCTAGGCATAGTATCTTTATGAATTCTAGGTTTTATTCGCTTTACAAGTCTGAAAAATCCCAGCTGCTGCCTTCCGGGATCTGCACCATTCAGGATTCGAGCAGCAAAAATAAATGTTTCCTGTTGCACTATGTGGCTGAGTCAACATTTGCCCGGGGTATTTACTGAGAGGAATTCATCGTGGTTTACATGCCCTACCAAGCCAAAACCAACCATGAGGCAGCTCCATTATCAAAATGGTAAATACCGTCAAAGCAAGCAGCAGGACCTCTCCCAATACAATTTAAACCTCGCAACGCTTTTCAGAACTGAAGGTGCTTTCCATGAAGTTGGCGTACAACCTGTTTCTTAAAAGTTCTTCCCTCCTTTTCTGCTTTTAGGGGTGGGAAATGCATTAAATACGAGGAAAAGCTCCCTTACGTTAAGCCAATGGCCCATTCAGTCCAGCTCTCTATTCCGGAAAATACTTCAGGGAAGGGTCAGAACCAGGATATAAACTCAGCAGCCGTCCTCCTTCTGAGCACGAGATATAGTCTCGTCCAACTGGGAGGTTCTGCATAAGCACCTACAGCTAACAGCTGTTGATTGCTCTAACTGCCCGAGGTCCCCCCGCACACTTTTTTTTACTCCTTTTTTTCTCACATTTCGGCCAGCCTAGTAAAATCGCGCAACCTCATAAGCCTCATACATATTGGCTACGAGGAGGGCAGGAAGAGGAAGGAGTAAACTTCCTCCTCCTCCTCCTGCTTTACCCCAAGCTCTGACGACAGAGCCGTGCGCAGCGCAGCGACGGGGAGTAGCCACGTTGACAAGTGAGACTACACGGAGGAGGAGTGTCTTGCCTTGAAGCGAGCAAACCCACCAGCTGCCTTCCGTCTTCCGTGCTGGACTCGCGAGTGCCCTGTTGGCGGCGGCGGCGGCTCCCGAACAAACAATGTCTTCGCCGCCCAAAGTCAAAGCAGAAACCCGCGCTGGACACCCTCCCGCTGGTACAGCTGCTGCTCCCGCTGTCCTTTCTCCCCGCTCTCCTTCCGCCACTTTTGCCTGTGCTGCCTCCTGAGGGACGTTTATGGCGGGAGGGCGCGTTAGGGAGGAAGGGAAGCTGCTAAGGGGAGAGATCCCACCCCAGTGCCTCTGCGGGCGCTTTCAAACCGAGCGTGGGTCTTGGGCACTTTACAGTCTAGGTACGTCCCCTACCCACGTTAGTAGTTTCAAGAAGAAGGCGGCGTTTTCTTTGGGGGGGCAGTCTTGTTCTTGGAACGGGAGGGTGGCTTACTTTTGAGTAAACAGGACTGCGATTCTACATCTGCGCTTATTCCTACGGGTGATTGACTCCGAAGGGATTCACTTCCTTGCAAACAAGCTGCGACGTGCTGCAGAAAAGTATTAACGGCTCAGTTTTCAAACGCGCGCTAGTAGCCGCCTGCCACCTCCGTTTGAAATAATGGAAGGCTGAGGGGGGGTTTCTTTTTGGTTGCAGCGCGTGGACACGTTGCAAGTCTCCTAGAGGATGCCCACCCCCTCCTCTTCAGGTTGGCGTGTTAGCGTCGGACACGTGTTGCCAATCAAGGCAGACAGTGTCGGAGCCACGAAGCAGATCCTAAAGTTGGGCTCTCTAAAAGGTCAATAGTCCAACCCCTTTTTTGGGGGGAAATTTATCAGTTTGATTGAAGGTAGCATGTGTTGAAGTTATGCAGCCCACTCCCGTGTCTTTTTACTCATAAATTAGTTGTATGAATTCCAGAGGTAGCTGGCTTGCTTCAGACAACATCCAGAAACAATGTCTAGTAAAGAACAAAAGTGCAAAAATAATTTTAAAAGTAACACCTCAAGGGCAAAAAAAATAATTTTAAAAGCAACACCTCAAACGTAATTAAGTGTTATTCTTTGTTATCCTTTTTTAAAGACTGTTTTAATTTCAATAGTAAAATAATAAAATTGGAACTAAAAATGGGAATCAAATAATCAAACTGCCCTGAGCAACAAGAGTTTAATGGATGCTCATTCAAATGCTGATTATTATTATTTTTCTGTTAAACATCAGGGCAAATTCTTCAACTTTCTGCAATGTTCTTGGTAAATAGGGAATTATTTTCAAGCTGTCATACTACTAAGTGTTTTAGAGTTCAGAAATATCAGTGAAAAGCAAGTACTTTTTCAGAGCTGCTTCATTTGACTTTCATTTACTTTCATTTTCATGTATTGTTTATTTGCAGTCATTACATGACTTAGAGCAGGGTTTCTCAACCAGGGTTCCGTGGAACCCTAGGGTTCTGCGAGAGGTCACTAGGGGTTCCCTGGAAGATCAGGATTATTTAAAAAATTATTTCAAATTCAGGCAACTTCACATTAAAGAGGTAAGTTTCATCCTTTATTTTTAGTTAGTTAACACTTTGCATATAGGCAGGCCTACCCATGAAACAAATATAATAATTTTGTACCTTCTGGCCTATATTTAAGCCTGAATGTGCAAGGGTTCCCCCAGGCCTGAAAAATATTTTAAGGGTTCCTCCAGGGTCAAAAAGTTGAGAAAGGCTGACTTAGAGAGACAGTTTGGTGTAGTGGTTAAAAGTGCTGGACTAGGAGCAGGAAAACCCAATTTCTAGTCCTCCCTTACACATGAAAGCTGGCTGCGCCCCTTTGGCCCAGTCACTCTAAGCCCTAGGAAGAAAGTACTGGCAAATCACTTCTGAAATGTTCCCAAGAAAATTACAGTATAGGGACTGAGTCACTAGAAGTCAAGGTTGAGTCAAAGGAGTTGTTCATACACACACACACCCAAAATAAACCTCCACAGAATTCAGTGTCATTTACTTTTCGGTAGATCTGTATAGGAATTGGCACTTAATATGGAAGATGGTTTTTGCATCTTGATTTTGAATGTGTTAACATTAAAGTTTTAGAAAATAAGGGGATTTATTGTAAAAGGAAAGGGAGAAAATTAGGAAATTGTTTCATATGCTTCTTTTTTAAGTTGCCAGGCTTTGAAGACAATTCTTTTTAAATTATTATTTATGTGCAGGGGTTGGTCCTAAGTGTTTGGACAATTGAAGGTCCATGTAACTCTTCTCTGTTTTAGGAAAATATTCCCTGTATTGATACTCAGAGAAGAGTAAGGTATGCATATATTCTGGTTCCTCTCTAATTTTTATATAAATACTATGGTCAGGAGTCTCTCTGATTCATTCCCTTAAACTGTTAACCATCCACAATTAATCTGAACATTAGGTGGTAAACCATCAAAAATCCAAAATTAAGTTTTTTTGGGGAAAAAATTAAAACCATAGGTGACAAATAGATGGGAAACCTAATGAACAGGGTTTTTCAACTATCTTGGTTGTCCTTCAAGCCCCACCATCTACATAAAATACTGTATTGTGTAAAGTGCACTCAGAGAATTGTTATTGCTATTTTTAGATATTTGCATAGAAGAGGTAGCCACTATGTTCCTGATACTTTAGAAGTTTCTGAATTAAAGGTGTTGCTTTACGGAGTATAGATTAGTTCCTGTAAGGACTGTGGTGTATTAGATATAGCACAGTTCAAATTCTTGCTCTCCATCCTTGTAATTACTGGCAATACAGCTAGAGGTAGGATCTGTTTCCTTGGAAAGATAGGCTTGGTTGTTTTTCTTCAACTTTTGGTTGAAACTTGTCTTTACTCCAGTGGGTTTAGCCTGCTATTTCTGGCTGCTAAATTTAAACCTACTAGAAGAGGTCACTAGAAAAACAGCTTCAAATTTATGGTTTGTTTCTTTGAATTTCTTATTTATTTATTTTCTATCCCGCTTTTATTATTTTTATAAATAACTCAAGGCAGCGAACATACCTAATACTCCTTCCTCCTCCTATTTCCCCCAAAATAACAACCCTGTGAGGTGAGTTGGGCTGAGAGAGAGTGACTGGCCCAAGGTCACCCAGCCGGCTTTCATGCCTAAGGCGGGACTAGAACTCACAGACTCCTGGTTTCTAGCCCGTTGCTTTAATCACTAGACCACACTGGCTCTCATTGCTATAGATCCTGAAAATGCTTAAAAAGTTATTAAACATGCTTCTTGCACATGGATTTTTAAAAAAGGATCTAATTATGCACCTATGTCAGGGTTCCTAACATAAGCTTTTACCAACACCTCTAGTATTATCATGTTAAAAAATTGGGTCTTTTACTTTGATCCAATTCACTCTTTTTCCATCAGTACTGTGGTAAATATCATAACACCAGTTTTGTTCTACATACAGTACCTGCTCTAGAAATACAAGGAGGTAGAATTAGTTGCTCATGTTCTAACACTGTCCCTTCTACAGAGTAATTTGATTCTACTTCTAATAAAATATTTGCCAGGGGGTCCAATCTATATATGTATTTTATATTATCAAACTTTAATCTGCAGTTCCAACCATATAGATAAGCTTTGCACTGTGGTGTGCACTACACAGTATTTTGGGGTTAAGACAAACAGATGTGCTCTGGTTTGGTAGTGAATTGCATGTTTTAGGATTTTAGAGATTGTCCAAGGTCTGACATTGTGGATTATATTTATTAGACGTCCTTGTGCATTTTTAAAATAACTCTACTATTGTCTTGGTACTGCAACTGAAATAAATTTCATTTGTATATTATACAGTATCATCATCATCATAGTATTTTGTGCTGTGGATGGGGTTCAGTGCTAGAATTTGGGGGGATACAGAAGGGAAGCAAGACCTTTTGCTACCTAAGTTCCCAGACACATAAGAATACAAAGATCTGTTTCATACTGGCTAGTTTCAAATACCTTGTTAATCCATGGTTCTTTAAAGACCAGAGGAACTGGATTTAGACAGCAAGCAAAGTTTAAAACATAAAACAAACGTGACACACTAAGTAAGAACTAAGCTTAGTGAAACTATGTAAGAACTAAGCTTAGTGAAACAATGGCTTAGTGTGATGTATTTACCCAGCTACTAAGTCAGGGTGGGCTGTCTAGCATTGCCTCATCTACACTGACCAGTGGTAGCTCTCCATGGTTTCATGGATGAGTCTGGGACCTTCTGCATACAAACCACATGCTACTGAGCTGTGGCCTTTTTCGAATTTGCAACTGCTGGTGTAAAACAAAGAGTCTTGCTTCCGTTCTGTATCCCCCCAAATTCTAGCACTGAAGCCCATCCACAGCACAAAATACGATGATGATGATGATACTGTATAATATACAATATACAGACAGAGAGTAGCTACAGTTCTTTGGTAACAGCTTGTATGCCTATACTTACCCTCTGACTGTAACTAAATTGAAAATCGAGTTGCTGCATTTCTATCCAGAAGACAACTTGTTAAAGTATCCTTTCAATTGCCTTTTTCCTTCTATAAATGAATCTCAGACATTACAATTAGTGGGTACTGGGCTGTTTCATTCCATCTAGAGCTAGGGGAACAAGACTAGATTTCTCCTCTGAAATAATATTTAATAAACCTTGAGTTGAATCCACTTACTAGCATTTTCCAATGCAATCTGTTTGCAGGCAGATATTTTTGTATTGGCATATGTGTTTGCAACAGAAACTAGTAGGGATGTTGTCTATGTCATAGTAACTTTCTATGTGCTCAGGGGGGTATAGTATAAAAGGAGGAGCATTCAACCTGTTGTTCTGCAGCATAATAGAGTTCAGGATCCAGATGGTCATACATATTAGTTGTATTAAAGGTGAGGGTGCTAGAAGCTGTAATTTGTCAACATCTGGAGAATATACGTAGCCCAACTCTGCTGTAAATGAATAATTAGAAGCTCCTCCAGTTTGAGAGGGGAAAAAACATGTAAATGGCTGCCATTCCAGAAAAAGTCCATGTGCATTGCAATAGTTTTAAGAAGGGATGGTGCTTCTTAGGCCTGAGTAACAGTAAAGCAGTGTGACGCCTCACTTCATAAGCTCAATTAGAAGGTAGTTAGATTGAATCACCTCTTCAGATTGAATCTTAGAATCAAATCAGGTATCTTTCTGTCAGTTTGAAGATCTGATAGACTTTTCAGCATGTACACACGCATTTCTATCAGATTGAATCTCTAAATCAGAGCTTTCCAAACTTTTCATGTTGGTGACACACTTTTTAGACATGCATCATTTTGCGACACACTCTTACAGCAGGGCACAAGGCAGGCACTAGGACCTGCACGGAATCACAGCAGGTTTGGAGGCAGCCAGGCACAAGGCAGGCACTAGGACCTGCGCAGAATCCTGGCATGGCTCGGAGACAGCAGCAGCTGTGACACACCCAGACACTGCAGCCGACACACTAACGTGTCCCGACACACAGTTTGGAAAGCTCTGCTCTAAATTGATTCTGTTAGACAATTCAAATCCAAATCACATTAATGCACTGAATAATGAATTCAGATGGGATATTAGCTCTGTCACATGCAAGATCTTAAGTACAGAAAAGTGTTTTCCAAAAGCAGGTTACTCGTTTTGGCACAAATCCTATATTAGTAGCTTAACTGAATGCTTCGGTTTACAGCTGTTATGCATTTTTACACACACAAATGGAGAAATGTTTCATTATTATTACCATTTAACACATGGATAATTGAAAGTTGAATGATCTGTCAAAATATTTCCCTGCCTATTGACTCTCTGCAGTTCTCAGTCTTGTTATCTAAATTCACAGACACTGAGGCAGGATGTGCATTTTTCTGAATTATCTGCAAAATAATCTTCCTCTCTTTTTGGCTGGGAGTTTCTCAGAAGCTACAGTAGTGATTGTGTAAGGTAATTCCTAGTTTTTTGCAGGGAAAGCATCACTATTAAGAATTATGAAGGCTTTCTTGTTGAATTCACGGATCAGTACTGAGGGATACCTCCAGTGGCTTCTGACAGAAAAATTATTGTGCAGTTTTATTTCAGGGGTGCATGTGTATGGGTGTGGCCATTGTCAATTTCCATTTCAAGTTATTCTGGTAATTCACTAAGAGATTAACTTCTGGAATTTAAAAAGTTACATGTTTTTCATCTTAAATCCAGCCAGTGTCACTGCCAGGTAAAATACAATTGATCTTTTGAGGGGGGAAACTTCCAACATGGATTTTAAAGTATCATGACTTGTATCAGAAGAAAGCATTTCTTTGCAAATAGCTTTAAGAATTTGATTTTCCCTAAACTGGCTTGCCAGGACACTTATTTGTTAAACTCATTTTAGCAATTTGACTCAGTAGGAGTGAGGTTGAGGAGAGCTGAAAGGCTATAAATACAGTTTTTGGAAACCAAGAAGGAATATAGTGAAATAATACTGTAGTTGTACAAGGAAATCTTTTGTGCAGTAGGCATGGTATTAGCCTCTGCATGCTGTGGAGTTAAGTAGGTACATCACAAAAAAGGTTCACTAAATTCCTCTGCGATTAGAACATAATTTTTAAAGTGAAAAGTACCTATACGGTGATGCCTTTATTGATTTATGGTTTGTTTTATTTCATTTCCAAAAAGCCCATCAACCACAATTCCTTGGGTAGAAGTTTTCTATCATATGTTCCCCTCAGGAAGTATTGTGAAAATAATTTAGTGTCATATTTTATACCATTTTTACGTAAGTCTATAGCAAAACAACATTTTTGCCATTGCCATAAGTGATGCATTTGGATACCAAGGAATATACTGTATATAAATACCATTTCAAATAATCAGCCACAGTGGTAACTTTCCCATATCCCAGATAATGTGGGATTTAAAACATAAATAAGTTTATTTAGTGTTTAAATGGACCAGAAATCTGAATGGGAATAAAAATTAGTATCTCAAAGTATATGGTATTGTGATCAAATTAATTCATGCAATGGTTATGCAAAGTCTCAAGCAGGAGTCTTTTGTGACCCCACCCCCGGATATCATTTTAATTGGGATGCTGGTCATTGGATTAAAGGCCTTCTGCAAAGACCTCTGCTATAAATTTGTAAAGATTTGGAGGATAATCCAACAGAGTGGGCAACAGTAGGAGTTGAACCAATAAGTGTAGTGGCCCATGCTGAATGAATTTAATCACAAGATGAATGGTTGTTTTCTGCATGTCTTCTTGGATTCAGTTATCAGATGACACAAGAATTCTAATTTGTTAAACTGTTAACCTTAATATGGCTACCATACCTTCACTTAGCTTATCTGATGGATTCTTTTCCTCCACTTATTTTTGTTGTAGTCAAAGCTGGTGGAATGAGAATTGTGCAAAAGCACCCACATGTTCCAGATGCCAAAGAAGACAAAGACAAAGATGATCAGGAATGGGAAAGTGGCACCAGGTGAAGTATTATAAATAAGACACATGTATTATAATCTGCATCACCCTGTTTCAGCTGTCATGTGAAACTAGAGAGTTGTGGTGAACAGGTATGATGACACATTTTTAACAAAACACATTTTATTTCTCCTGGTCCAAGGCTTATCTGTGACTGTATCTCAGTTGCTAATAAAATGGAATTGGAATTGGAAATAAGAACAGGGAATTGGGCATAGTCTGGGCTAAAAGACATAGGATGTCTAAAAGTTGCTGTGGCAGCATCAATGCTTTGTCTATTTCTTTAAAATATTTTGGCCTCATAATTTAGATGTCCACAGCAAACTGAGATTATGTCAGAATTATGATGTGAACGGTGATGGCATGATCCAAAACTTCCCCTTGCAGTCAAATCAGATAGCTCTGCAAAAGCTGAGGTGAATCAGAAAAAATCTGTTTAAAATCTTGGTGGAAGTCAGAGAAAGTCTGTTTAAAATCCTCCATGTCTCACACAGTAGATTATGGCGCCCCCTAGGAGCTTAAACAGTGAACATCAAAGATATGAAAGAATTCCGGAATGTGTTTACACAAGCCAAAGTGAGATATGCAGACAGTTCCCCAGGGAAAGTAGAAGCAGAAAACTGAAAGTTCAAAACAGCCGATTAAACGTGTAGGAAAATGCTAATATCTTCAAATTTAGTACAGAAATAATAACAGGGAGACAATTATTTACTCTCAATCCTCCTTAATATTTGGAGGGAAAACGAAGTCCAAAACTTAAAAAGAATTTTTTAAAAAAATCAATCCCAAAAATAACGATAAGCACCAAGAGAACCCACTTCTCCTTGCTGTAGAAGGCCTCTCTTAGGGTACACGTACTTAAAAGAAATATAAATTGGGTGATTTAGAAATGGGGTGGCCGGTCTTAGTGTCCCCTTTAAGGCTACAGCGCGGCTTGGAAAACGGTGACGTCCCAGCCTCCCGGCTAGCTCTTACCAGTCAAACACTGTTTGCGATCTTCTGGCTGCAAGCAGCTGTCCGGAGGACATAATGGGGTGATTCCAGGTGTTTTCCTTTTTCTGGAAAAACACTCCTGGGCTTCAGGAAAAACCTGCCTGAGTCTGAAAAAACTGCCACGTTGTCAGTTCTGCCCATTGAGCCCATGGGCACAGCTGCTCAGTCCGCCATGTCCCCACCGGAAGTCTAGCGTGATAATTTTTGTTCTACACTGAAATCTTTTCTGAGGAAAGTCAAAGACCATAATCTGCAGTGGCCACCC
The DNA here is from genome assembly GCA_023362775.1 of Charina bottae. Classification (NCBI taxonomy): domain Eukaryota; kingdom Metazoa; phylum Chordata; class Lepidosauria; order Squamata; family Charinaidae; genus Charina; species Charina bottae. The sequence continues at coordinate 12,485,662 of JALMGJ010000016.1, forward strand.
AGATGCTGCTCTAAAGCACTCAGGTACTGGCTGAAGGCTGTTGTTCCCCCTCACAATTCAGGTTTCTGCTGCTGGCCACGTCTTTCTATGATGTAATCTTCATATTTCTTGCATTTAGTTATATTGGCAAACAGTCTCAGGTTTATCAGTTGACATTTACTAGCAGATAACAAGGGGAAAAATCAATACCAAAAGTGCTCATATAATTGTGCACTCAAAATATGAGGTATATATTTCCTTAGTAATTCTGAGAACGTCAAAATACTGTGCTAGATTAAGCGAAACATTAAATTTTGTGGAGTCCTTGGTGCTCTCTGAGCCTTGTTGTTTTCTTGCAGACATTTCATTGCCAGGCTAGGCAACATCTTCAGTGCGAAAAGGGAGTGGGACTTGCTCTCTGTTTATATACCCTGGCTTGTCCTGCCTGTGCTGGAGGGGGTGTTGTTAACTACCAAGGAGAGTACAACACCCTCCAACACAGGCAGGACAAGCCAGGGTATATAAACAGAGAGCAAGTCCTACTCCCTTTTCACACTAAAGATGTTGCCTAGCCTGGCAGTGAAACGTCTGCAAGAAAACAACAAGGCTCAGAGAGCACCAAGGACTCCACAGTTCAACCTTGAGCTACAAATATTCTCTTCGATTGGTATATATTAAATTTATATGCCGCCCAACTCTCAGTGGCCCTGGGCGGTTTTTATACTGGATTTTTAAAATATACTTTATTTCTTTGCTAAAGTTTATTTTTTGATAATATCAATAGCATGTAAAGGTTTGGATTTATTTACTTGTTTGCTTGTTTTGCCCAACTTTACATTTAATTACACTGCCAAAAAAACCCTTTTGTAAAAGTTATCTGAGAAACCAAACAAGTAAGTTTATTCAATAATGATCTTGCATAATAAATTACAACCCTCTGCATTTTCCTCATTGTTATAAACACATGTTTGGTTAAAATTTACATTTTCTATATTTTCTTTAGAGAATTATTTACAGTTAATTTTTAGCTAGAAAGGTAGGGAGCAAACTCATGTTAGTGTTTGAGGACAAAATGGCATAGGCTAAGGTTAGTATTGTATCTTGGAATAATTGACAATAATTCACCTGACAAAGTGAATCTTAAAAAAAAATTGTTCTGTGCCTCCCCACACATACCTTAAATGAGGACTGGTAATCTATCACCCGCAATTTCCTCCTCCTATTTCTCAGGAACCCCTGAGAAATAGAATTGCTGAAAATAGATGGTTGGCAGTTTCCCAACATTTTGTGGTGGGCTACAGATGAAAACTATAAGGTAAGTCCGTCCATCTCCCCCAAAAGCAGCTTCCGTTTTAGAGGTTAACAGGCAGATTTGAAAAAGTAGTACTAAAAGGACAGAATTGAAGCATAAATAGAAACTGTACAGTGTTATTCAAATGTGCTAATTATTGTCTTGTAATCCTCGTTATATGGTAAACACAAACTCATTTTTATTTCATCTCCCCACCTGGCAAGGTTGATACCAGTGTGGCTAGCCAAGATGTACCAATGCTTCTACCAGCTAAGGCTGATGTAATACAAGTTGTCCAGTTCTTATGCTTAAATTACTTTTCCTGCTTAATTATGGCAAATTAGGAGGACATTATATATTGCAGTGTCAATTTTTACAGTAGTATGTAAATATATAGTATGTAAATATATTTTTTTAATTCCAAGCTCTCCCCAGTTGTAGCTTTTTATGTCTGAGTTGTGGGTTACTTGTTTAAATGCAAAAAGAGGTTGCATCATTGATTTTTGCTTCTAAATGATTGGGCAAGAAATAATTTTAATTGAAATAGATATATCTCCAAAGTCAAATTTAAGTGGCTGTTGTGGGTCTTCCGGGCTGTGTGGCCGTGTTCTGGAAGTTGTGGTTCCTAACGTTTCGCCAGCATCTGTGGCCAGCATCTTCAGAGGGCAGGAGCACAGATAGAAGCAAAATCTCTATGCCCAGGTAGAGTGGCAATGTTCTATTTATAGAGCTAAATTATAGGAGATTAGGTGGGGTTTTTTTGTTGTGTTGAAATGTTAACGAGTGGCTGATGAGCATGATTAGCATGTTCATTGTGAGAAGTATTCCCATGACCTGGTGGTTAGACTGAGTTCGTTGACCTTTTGCAGACTGTGTTTTTCAGGACTGGTAGCCAGGTTTTGCTAATTTTTAAACTTTCTTCTTTTTTATTGTAACTGTGCTGGTGTTTGTGAATTTCAATGGCTTCTCTGTATAATCTGGTGTAGTGGCTTTTGGTGTTGTCCAGTATTTCTGTGTTTTCAAATAGGATTTTGTGTCCTGTTTGCTTGAGAGCATGTTCAGCTACTGAAGATTTTTCCGGTTGCTGTAGTCTGCAGTGTCTTTCGTGTTCTTTTATCCTGGTGTGAATGCTTCGTTTTGTGGTTCCGATGTATACTTGTCCGCAGCTGCATGGTATGCGGTATACTCCTGCAGCGGTGCGGGGGTCCCTTTTGTCTTTAGCTGATTTTAGCATTTGTTGTATTTTTCTGGTGGGTCTGAAAACTGTTTGAAAGTTGTGTTGGAAAAACTGATGGAAAAACACAACTTTCAAACAGTTTTCAGACCCACCAGAAAAATACAACAAATGCTAAAATCAGCTAAAGACAAAAGGGACCCCCACACCGCTGCAGGAGTATACCGCATACCATGCAGCTGCGGACAAGTATACATCGGAACCACAAAACGAAGCATTCACACCAGGATAAAAGAACACGAAAGACACTGCAGACTACAGCAACCGGAAAAATCTTCAGTAGCTGAACATGCTCTCAAGCAAACAGGACACAAAATCCTATTTGAAAACACAGAAATACTGGACAACACCAAAAGCCACTACACCAGATTATACAGAGAAGCCATTGAAATTCACAAACACCAGCACAGTTACAATAAAAAAGAAGAAAGTTTAAAAATTAGCAAAACCTGGCTACCAGTCCTGAAAAACACAGTCTGCAAAAGGTCAACGAACTCAGTCCAACCACCAGGTGATGGGAGTACTTCTCACAATGAACATGCTAATCACGCTCATCAGCCACTCGTTAACATTTCAACACAACAAAAAAAACCCCACCTAATCTCCTATAATTTAGCTCTATAAATGGAACATTGCCACTCTACCTGGGCACAGAGATTTTGCTTCTATCTGTGCTCCTGCCCTCTGAAGATGCTGGCCACAGATGCTGGCGAAACGTTAGGAACCACAACTTCCAGAACACGGCCACACAGCCCGGAAGACCCACAACAGCCATCGAACTCCGGCCGTGAAAGCCTTCGACAATACATCAAATTTAAGTCCTTTACCTCTTAAATATTTTACCCACATTCTCATTCTATTTCTCTCCTGCATAAATGCTTACTTGAATAAAAAACTATTTTTGCTTCAATCCTTTTGATTTCATTTGATGATTTCAAACAAATCCTTTGCTATAGGAGGCTCCCAGAATAATATGAACTTTAAAAATATATAATATTTAGCATATTGTTGAAATTCTGTAGTAAGATATTAGGCCATGCTCTGAAAACCTGACATAAAATTATACTAGCATTCAATCACATATTTAAAGAAGATGTTATGCTTAGCAAGCTTGACTGCACCAGGTTTTTGCTTACTGATTGTTGCTTCAAGGGCAGTCAGCCTGTATTTGGTCCATGTCTGGTTGAGTGATGGTTTTTGCAGTGGATAGTATTCTTAGAAACCATCTCCAAGACCATAATTCAGAGGTACCTGTCTTCTCTCTCTTGTACTTTCTAAGTGTCCAGTTTTCACAGCTGTACATTACCCCTGGAAAGACTCAGCAGAGTTATTTAAAAAAAATAACTAGTTCTCTCCCATAAACAGCAATAGTAGTTAGATCTGTTCTCTGCTGTATCTCTTCAGACAGCAGTGTTGAAATTCACATGCTCACATTCTCTTACTCTACAGTATATAGAAAAATATATACTGTATATACTGCGGGAAGAAGCAGTGAGATGTATTATTTTATGGAGGCATTTTTTTCATTGGAGAATAATAAAAGGTAAAAAGGTAAAGGTTCCCCCCGCACATTTGTGCAGTCGTGTCCGACTCTAGGGGCCGGTGCTCATCTCCGTTTGTTAGCCAAAGAGCCAGCGTTGTCCGAAGACGCTTCCACGGTCATGTGGCCGGCATGATGCGCGCGGAACGCTGTTACCTTCACACCAAAGTGGTACCTATTCATCAACTTGCATTTGCATGCTTTCGAATTGCTGGGTTGGCAAGAGCTGGGGAGAGTGGGGAGCTCACTCCGTCACGCGGGGCTAGGGATTCGAACCTCCGAACTTGTGACCTTCCGATCGACAAGCCTGGCGTCTTAACCGCAGAGAAAATTGAAGTATTTTACACTTCAGGTTGTTCAATTTGGACATACACTAATGAAAAATTTGGTGTTCCCTTTGTGTGAAGGAGTGATGACAAAATTTGACTTGCCTGCCTGGCTTCTTTCCAAAAGATGTTGATACCTCTTCTCTCTCGTGATTTTTGCCGAAACCAGAGAGGGAAATAGTTCAAATAACATTTTCCCCCATGTATCAATGTTATCATTAACTTCAGGAGATCTGACAATTTTAGTGAAAATCTGAAATGTTCATTGGATTATTTTGCAATCTAATCAGAGTGGTATCCAGCCACAATTAAATTTATAAAGGCCAGAAAATATTAAAATTCCTTCTGACTTGTTTTACACCCAGTTCTTCATGATTAGCTCTAATAATTATGGGGCAGTTTCTCCATAAGTGCTATTGAAATGAATCAGAGCTACATGACAGCCCAGGAGATCTCATGCACAGATTCCATTTATTTTAATGGCATTTGTGCTATGGATTATGACCATTGTGCATAACTGTATTCTCATGGGTATGAGACTGAAGTCTGTTACAGCAGTAATTTTATTAAATAAAAAGGTAGATGTCAGCTGCGTTCCTCTAGTGATTACCATTGCCCCAGCTTTTAGTTTAGAAGAAACAAGACTATTTGATCCCTTGTGGAAGAGACACCTGCTGTGGATTCTCCCCAGTTGTTACCTGACTGACAGTCAATCCATCATTCTCCTGGAACCCTTTTCTTCCCAGCTGATTGCAAGGAGAAGTATGCATTTTAAGCAAGCGTTCTGAGCTTTTTTCTCCCTTCCTTCCTATCCCCTTTCCTTGTCTGTCACATCTTTACTTGGAAAGCCTGTAAGCAGGGATGACCTGTTTTTCCATGCCACTTTGGGAGTCTTTCTGGCTAGAAGCAGGATAGAAATGTTTTCAGTCAGTAAGCAAGAAAAGATGTTTCTGATCTTAATATTTTTATGGCAGTCTTGACAAATGCAGTAGTTCAAGTAAAAGGTTGTTTGTTTTAATTCATTTGTCGTCCTATCCAGTAGAGCAGGGCATGCTTAAAATCAGTAAATAAAACAACATTTAAAACGTAAAATATGGTTTAATAAGCAGATACAGGAGATGAAATAAGGCAAAACATTTCCCACAAAACAGATGCCTTCCAGAATAAAAAAAAGTCTTCATTGAACCATCATTAAAGAGGGGAGCAATTTCAACCTTCATTGAGAGGGTTCCATAATTGAAGTGTGGCCACTAAGAAGGCCTTTTTCCTTGTCTTCATTCACCTGGGTCTACCCCACTGCCCATCAGATCTTAGGGCATAGGCAGGCTTCCTTGGAATGAGATGATTCTTGTTGTATTGGATCTAAGCTCTTCAACGGTTTTGAATTGTGCCTACAAACAAATTAGAAATTAGTGCAGCCCTGACAGGATATGCATCATGATCTTGCAAGCAAGTGACCACCAGGGTTCTTGCTGAGGCTTTTTAAAGGTAGCCCCTAACACAGCACATTGAAATAACCTCATCTATATGGGTATATTTCTCTAAACCTATGGATTACGTATAAAGAATTCTGAAAGTTTGTCAGCTGTGACATACGGTTTGTACCTGGTAGCATCTTTCTCTCTGAACTTCACAGCCAGAAAAACAGATGGTGATGCTTGTGATGCCTCCTTTGATAGATCAAATGCTCATATTTCCCTTAACAGGCGCACATACATAAAGAGCATCACTCACTCTTGGTATGCTGCTATGTCAATAAAAGCTGTTAATGCTTGCTTTATACTCAGATTCCAATAGCTGTTGAACCAGCACATCTTGGACTTTGTCTGCAGAACACTTCTGTGATTCACCTATACTCTGAGAGGATAACTGTAATTTCTTCTGTTATGCCTAGCAGGGGGGAAGCTTTTCGGAAACCTTCAGTATTAAAACTTCCAGAACAGCTGCATTGTCTATGCAAAGGAATGGGGGGAGGGAATTGTATTCTGCTGGGTTGGTTCCAGTTTAATTTGTTGGCTTCCTAGTCTTCAGCAAAAATCTGTTAATGTTATACTGTAGATCTCAAAGTTACAGAGAACACAATGAAAAGCTATGATGCTGCTTGAGGCATTGAAACTGAATACATAGTTCACTGAAAACTCTGCCAATAAGTACCAAGTACAATTGTGTGGTTCTGAGCTTCTCCAGATGACCACAACATTTCAAGCTTTGCTCCACATGTGAGTTTGTATGTGTTTATAGTCAACATATGGCAAAGATATTTGGAATATATAAAACCCTGTTTATAATTCAGTCTCAGTAAATTAGTACTGGGTTCAGTATCTACCTAATACTAAAATTATACAGATACAAGTCTCATTCCACAAGAAGCTAAAAAAAAGTTGACTGGTTTTGCTGAATCTTTCTGTGTCTAGAATTTCATAATCCAAATGAGTTGTTTATCTAACAGTAGCAATAATGGGTTATTATTTATCTAACAGATTTTTTTTAAAAAAACTATCTGTCACTGTACTGTTTATCTTTTGTACACTAACAGGTTCAGAAACATATAAGAACGTATTTCTGAAAGTGGTAGAAGGAAGTTAAAATAATGACAAGTACCTGTAAACTAAAGCTACTATATCTGGGCTGCAGAAATCTAAACTACTACTAGCTTTGCTGCCATTCGGTGGTCCTCTGGACTTTTGCAGTCCAAATATGGCAACTTTACTGTAGATGTTCTATTACTAAACAAACAGATGATGAATCACAGAACTAAAGATATTAAAAGGAATCTGAAACAGGCTTTCAACTTGATAATTACCTTTCTACTAAAACAATACATCCCATTTGTCACATTTTATGTTTTAATATATTAATTGCGAGTAATGCTTTGAATACTTGAGTTAAAGATGATGGGCCAACATATCTCCATCTATCCTGAATCTATTTGGTATAATTCGGGATGTAAAATGAATTTGGAAGTATGCTTAAAGCAGATATTGTGGAGAACAGAATAAAAATGCTGGTTATTGTACTGTAATTATTTTTGTGTAATGCTTTTGTAAAGATTCAGAAAAAAGCAAGTAGATTATCCTGGTATTAGTATCAAAATTAATTACAATATCTCAGGCAGCTGGAGGAGATACAGCTCTACAGTTGCTTCGCCATAATGCTGTCGGCTTTTTGCCTGCATCCTTTCTGCTTATTTTAATTGAAAACGAGGCAGTCCATTGCTTGGTCCCAGGACTCTGAAGTACTGTAGGCCATCTCGGACTTTTTGTATCACTTAATGTTGCTTGGCTGTTTTTGTTTTAATCATTGTTTTCTTTTAAATAGATGCTACAATTTCATCTGCAATTCTAGTTACTTAATAGGGTAGAATAGCTGCTTGCTTTGATCAGGAAGAGGTTCAAAAGAATTGGTTGAAAGATAGATAAGTAGAGGTCAGCCTTGGAAAAAAGTGTTACCTTCCAAACCAAGGTAATTAAAATAGCCTCTCCCACAAATCGCTGCAAGGCACTTTCCAGGATAAGATGAGAATTGATGGTATACCAGAGTGATACTGGCTTTGAAATGAAAAAATACAATTGCTGCTAATAAGAATAGGATTTCAGGCATCAACCTGGATTAAATGCTGCTAACTAGATAATTGCCTGGCTGCCAATCTAATGTTGCTTGACTACTGTGGGTGGGGGATGGACATGGGTAGAAATTGGTGGAATCGGTAAAGATTGCTAGTTAGAAAGGTACGTAGGAAGAATTCAGACTAATAAAACAATTCAGGGCAGACAAAACTTGCCCTGTATATATTTATAGACTGCCATGGCAGATAACAGTAACTTAGGTTTGCTTCTGTAATATTTTTCTGTCTTTCAAAGTCAGCATTAGATAGCATTGGAAGGACCTGCCAGTATATTTTGTTATAATAAGAGCCACAGATGTTATACACTGATCTCTAAAAATTACACAAGAAAAAAATAAATGAGAAAAATAGACAAGTATACCCTTTGTAAGTATGGTAAACTATGAAACATTTATCCATAACAGTAGAGAGCAGTATTTTATATTTGTCCCTAATAGCATTCCACTATATTTAGAAATCATTGGATTTTCCAAGTAATTGGCACATTCCTGAGTTGAATTAAATGATGCAATTGTTTCTTTTGCACTCACCAACATCTCACACACTCACATGGATTTTGCAGGGCACAGGTGCTACACGGAGATTAGTGAATTGTATCACTTTCCACTTCTGATGTTTTCCAAATTATCTGTTGAAAACTCTATCCTACAGGAAAATCATCCAGTTTTTTTGACTCTCACTAGAAACTTCAGGTTCAACACAATAGTTGATGCATTAACCCAGAGCTTTCCAAACTTTTCATGTTGGCGACACACACCAGTGGTGGCGGCGGCGCGGCCTGCGGTGTCCTGGTGTGTCGCACGCAAACCCGGAAGTGCTGATGCGGGGAACCGGAAGGAGTGCACCCCTGCCAATCAGTGGTGGCAGTGGCACTGATTGGCAGGGGTGCGCTCCTTCTGGTTCCCCCCATCAGCGCTTCCGAGTTTGCGTGCGACACACCAGGACACCGCAGTGTCCTGCGCCGCCGTCACGACACACTTTGGAAAGCTATGCATTAACCAGTCATTTTTACCCAAATATTTTAATAACTCTGTTATTTTTTTGACAAAACATCCAATATTTCAAGAATAATTTTGCAAATGCAAGAAAACTGCTTTCCATGCTTCTGTATTCCTGAAATTCTAGTCTTTTCCAAAATCTCAACATTCGACTGTTTTTGAGAGTTCTCTGCAGTAGTAGTACTGTATACTCAAACAGCACAATAAGCCTTAAGATGGCTTCTTACCAAATACGCTTTTTGGCCCTGCCCCTGAGTAGCACTGCTGGAAAACAGCTTGTTTAGGAATTATTGCAAATCTGCCTGCAGGGTAGTTCAGAAAGCAACTAACAAGAGATTATGTACCCACATCAAATCCAAAACAAATCACTTAATTATGTTCTGTTTCTATACTGCCAAATCTGCCAACAACTCATGGCAGCTTACAACTGACCACAAAAACATACGTAACAAAAACATACATAACACAATTAAAACATCAACAGTAATTGAGCTAATTAAAATAATTAATAAAATCTAAATACAATTATACTGAGAAAATATTAACAAATCAGCAACTATAACAATAGTAACAATCATGGCAAAGACTCTTGCATAAATATCTGATTGGTTGGGCCTCTTAACAGCCAAGAACAAAATGGAAGAATTTGCTTATTTTCTTCTTGTTTGTAGAATTCAGTGATAAATTCATTTATCATACCATAGCTTACATATGTAGGCTCAGAAAGTTATTTTAAAGGAGATGAATAATGCATATTTAAAATAATGTGGAATAGTTATAGTCGCACAGTCCATTTTACCAAAAAGCCTAGAATTTATTTGCATATTTTGGATATACTTCCTAAATATATCCAATTACATTTGAAATGGAAAGAATATATCTAATATATCCAATTATATTTGAAATGGGAAGAAAAAGGTTCAGACATAACTGAACATCTCAGGCTGTTCTCCACTTAATTGATCACAGAACTGCCTTGCTAGCAACACCCGAAATAAGCCACGGGCAGCTGTTTCTTAGCTCTGCACCTTGGGCTGGAGAGGGGGGACATGGAGCATAAGCAGGAAAGAGGCTCTGCTTATGCTTAATGCAACATCCAACGCGATCTGTCTGCTATTATTCAACAGACCGTACAAATGCTGAAAAGATTTCATTATGAGCCTATTTTATAGCACTTGATTTGTAATCTCTGTTTCTTTTCATGGTGATGTGTTTCACAAATAGTAACTTTGTCTTTTAACTAATAATGGCTAAAAGTCATTCAATATTTTCAAATTACTGATTGTTTCTTACATTTCAAGCCTTACATTATAAAGCGTAACTGTCAGTGCTCCTGAAATACTGGAACATTTTCAGCTGTCACTCTCCAAGAAAGCTACTACTTTAATTTCTTTTAAATTATTTTAAAAATGCAGCTATAAAACTATCCCTATTTGCTTGGGAGTAATTACTATTGAATTTGTTAGGATGTGCTTCTGAATAAAGATGCATAGGATATAACATGTCTAGCTAAGCACATATGCAGTTCTTTTATAGAGAGTATAAGTTTAAAATCAGCGTTTATATTTAGGATATATTGCAGGATAAATTAAAGGATAGAAAGACGTAATTCACAGTGACTGAGACCCTTCTCTGTAATTTCTTTTGCTTCCTTGATCCACCCATGTTTACCTAGTTGCACGTCTGGAAGCAAATGTTGCCAGACCATATTCCTCCATTTATAAACTCCATTTATGATCAAGAATAAAGTATTCAGTGTTTTTCATTTCTATCCATTCCCAAAAAATCCTTTCAGCGCATTTGTGTTTTATCTACAGTATTTTACTAATATTTTCTTGTGGAGCAAAACAGATAGGTCTAGACCTTTACCGACACCAGAGAAATCCCTATCCACAGAAGAATTAGGCAGGCTGCATCCTTTGTTACTTAATTTGTATATTAATTCTGTAGTGATTAAGTTAAACAGCATTGCATACCACCTTCCAAAACTAGCCAATAAACACATTTAGATACTTTGTATGTGGATGATGCAGCACTGCTATCTTAGAAACCAATTGTTTTAAAACGAGCTCTGCACACTTTAGGTGAATACTGTCAGGATGAAGCATCAGAGATCAATTGTTCTAAAACTAAGATCCTGGTGTTTGCTAAATGCCCTAAACAACATGCTTGGCAGTGAGCGGACATCCAATTCAGCAGGTTAAAATCTTCAGTTATTTGGGGATAGTGTATTTCACTCTTCCAGTAAGCATAGAGCCTGTTGGGATTATATTGTTCAGAATGCCCCAAAATCAGCTGCAGCCCTATGATCTTCCCATTATTTCAGAGGGCACCATATCAGCTGCCCTTAAAGTTTTCTCAGCAAAAGTTTGCACACAGTTTGCGGGGGGGGGGGGGGGGGGAGGTGCGCACATCTAGGACCATATAGCTCTTGCACCCCTCTTGAGAGTACAAGCTAATTTTTTAAGGTCTGTTTTTCAAATAGCACAAAGCTTGCCCAACGTAGTCCTTCCCTGTGAGGCAGGTATGATTAGAGTGGAGACCAGCATTTTTACACTGGTTAAAGTTAATGTTCTTCCCTGTGAGCCTGGGATCCCTAATTCTTGTGTATAATTTTGAATCAATGTGGAGAAGAGCAGTTCACCAAAAATTATGTATTACTGATAATGGGTTACAAAAAGGCGGTGGATAGTTTAAAACAATGTGTGTTGGATATAGGAAAGGCAATTAGATTTATCAGCTCTTCCTAGAGTTGTGTTTTTGAGTAGCCAATCTTACTTTACACCAGCAAATTATCTAAATCAGATAACTATTTCCAAATTTAGGAGAGCATTAACCTTAGCTCATTTTTAATGCACTCCCAACAGCTGTACTTGATGGAAAAATTAGGAAAATTTTGAAAATCCCCTATTCTTCCACACTCTGTCCATGTGGTGGAAGATACAACACATGTATTACTTTATGGTTCATTCTATAAAGATGCACAGTTATATTTTATAACCTCTTCATTAACCAAATTTCCAGGTTGTACAGATTTATTTTATGTACAGTTGTTATTAGCTGACCAGTATGATTCAGTTCCTTTGAATGTGGCCAAATTTTGTTTTATTGTCTGTAAAATTTGTTGCCATCAATTTCATTGTTCATTTAGACATGTTTATTTTATCATTTTATTTTTACCAAATTTTATTTTTATATTTTGTTTTCTTTCATTTAGTATGTTTTAACCTTTATGCTTTTCTAATTGGAATATTGGTAATTGACTGTAATGAAGGACTGTGACTGACTGACCTTCACAGAAGGCAAAGAGACCGAATTAATCTCCATTTTGTATTTAAAATGCAGGTAGAATGCTCAACTCTTATGAGTATAGCTACACATTCAAGTAATAATTTTCATTTCTAATACTACTTTTTCAGAATTTCAGGTTAGTGGATGGCGTATACTACAGTTATAAAAATACTGAACTAAAATAGCCAATAGGTCCACTTGCCCCCAATGGGTGGATTTCAACTTCCAGAATTCCCCAGCTAGAATTCTGGGGATTGAAGTCCACACTTCCAGATAATGTCCTGGTGCCCAAATTGAGGAAAACTGCATTAGGTGCACAAACCTAACACTACTGCATAGGTTGAATTATGAAAAGAGAATACGGCTGTTTTACTCGTACTTTAGAATGCCAGTGGTTGTCTGTGGATAGTGGAAGCTATAGTCTAACAGTCTGTGTACCACAATTGGGGAATGCTTCAGTAAATGTATAACATTTAGTTAATACTCTGTTCACACCCACGTAATATTTTCTGATGTAAAGTATTAGGGCTACTAGATGCTGGCTGCAAAAAGAAAGGAGGAAATTGGCTTGCCTTGCAAATACTCCCTCTCCAAAATAATCGGTTAGGACTCTGCTGTCAAAGAGGGAAGAGGAAGATAATTTTTAATTCTGCATCCATCATAGTTCGGACAGGAAAAAGGATTATTTTAAGGTTATTTGGAAAAGTTTTGCTAAAGAATTGGCAGGTGAGATGCCCATGGCTAATTGGTTTCAGCTGAATGTATTGGGTTCAGATTCTTCTACTGATTTTAACTGAACTCCCTACTATATTTTTCTTACTACCTATCATGCAGAATAATGCGACTTGGTGCTATGTTGTGGATAACGGATCATGGGTGAGAGAATGATTGAGAAGACAACCAGCACGTGGTATAAAATGTAAAGCACATCATGATTAATGTAGATAATTTCTGAGTTAGCCATTTCTCTAGGTGACATTTGTAGCTAGTATGGAGGAAGACTAGAACTTTTCTGTGCTTCCTCTTGAATTGAAGAGTTTATCTGTCCTCTCACAGAGTTCAGCATATTAGTTTTTTTAGCGCATTATCTGCATCTCCAGTTCTGATACGAATCCCACAAGCCTGCCTGTTAGCTTCTGTACATAATGGAGTTGCCAGAGTGCAGCCTGGAAAATAATCTTGTCTTTTTACAGGTACTGAACCCATTATAATTTTGCCTGCCCTTGTCCTCTTTCAGTTCCCCCATCTGCTTTCCAGTCCTCCTCCTGTAGAGTAAAACAAGACTCATTCTATTCCGTTAGGCAGGAGGAAATCATGAGTAATAGACTGGAGGAGAAAGCAGGTGGGAACTTTCTCCTTTATATTATGGCGACCCTAATATAAGATGAGATAACGCGCCCACGTTATATTTCTTCATTCATCACAGACCACATATCTATTAATCTGAAATCGGGCTGATGAAAAAAGTTTTGTTATATAGTACAAAAACCAGTAAAGGTGGTTTTTGACAAGGTGTCACTGAAGCTAAAAGCTTAGCAGGGTTCACAATAAGGTTAGATGTTATGATAGCTTATGAAAAAACTCAGTTGGCAGGATAATGTTTCAGTTGCAGAAGGCTGGGCTCCTTTTCAGTGGCTCAGGTGTTAGAGTGTTTTGACTCTCTAAGCCAGAGCTTTCCAAACTGTGTCGTGACACGTTAGTGTATCGGCTGCAATGTCTGGGTGTGTCGCGGCTGCTGCTGCCTCCAAACCTCCTGTGATTCCGTGCAGGTCCTATTGCCTGCCTTGTGCCCTGCTGTAAGAGTGTGTCGCGAAATGATGCCCTGCTGTAAGAGTGTGTCGCGAAATGATGCCCTGCTGTAAGAGTGTGTCGCGAAATGATGCCCTGCTATAAGAGTGTGTCGCGAAATGATGCCCTGCTATAAGTGTGTCGCGAAATGATGCCCTGCTGTAAGAATGTGTTACCAACATGAAAAGTTTGGAAAGCTGTGCTCTAAGCCATGGGCAGGCAACCCTTGAGTTCTCTCCCCTTTTTTTGGGGGAGTGGATTGGTACTTCAGTAGCCAACAGTATTAATTATTTTAACCTTGTCAAAAACCACCTTTACTTGTTTTTGTACTGTATGACAAAACTTTTTTCATCAGCCCGATTTCAGATTAATAGATATGTGGTCTGTGATGAATGAGAAAGAGAAGAGAGGGGCGTGGTGGCTCAGCGGGTAAGACGCCAGGCTTGTCGATCGGAAGATCGCAAGCTTGGAGGTTCGAATCCCTAGCCCCGCGTGACAGAGTGAGCTCCCGCACTAGCCCCAGCTCTTGCCAACCTAGCAATTCGAAAGCATGCAAATGCAAGTAAATAAATAGGTACCACTTCGGTGGGATGGTAACAATGTTCCGCATGCGTCATGCCGGCCACATGACCGTGGAAGCATCTTTGGACAACGCTGGCTCTTCGGCTAACAAACGGAGATGAGCACCGGCCCCTAGAGTCGGACACGTTTGCACAAATGTGCGGGGGGGGACCTTTACCTTTACCAAGAGAACCAGAAAAAAGTGGAAACTTCTAACTTTGCCCAATTATGTGGTGTAACCCCACCCAGTTTATCCTTGGGTACCCTCCTTCTCAAAAGCAAGCTCCTGGCCTGTAAAAGATGTGTAGCCCCTGAAGAAAGTAGAGCCTGGCAAGATTTCAGCAATATGGCACAGAGGCCAGACTGATAAAATTAGTTTACTTCTTTATATTTTATTCTTTAGAACTATCTGAGACAGAGTTGGATCGCTTTCTCTTACCAGCAACTCCAAAGCATTTTTTGTGTTGAAGCTAGCTTAACCAGCGTTTGATGCCCTTAAATGCTTTGTACCATCCTTTCATTACAGCAGCTGTGATGGCATGCTCTCTATTTTTCAGTAAAATATTCTCTCTGAAATATCCTGAGAGTGTATAGCAGTTGTGGATGTATAACGGAGTAGAATAAATACTGTGCATTGAAATGATTTAGTCACAGGCAACCTTTTGATGCCCTGGAGTCGGCAATGATGATGCAAGATTGTGTCATACATGAGGGAAGGCAGAGATCTGGGGAGCAGGGCCTGTTTTTGGGAAGAGTTTTTATTTTTTAAACCATGGTCATGGCTTATACTGTACTTTTTGTGTTTCCCACTTCAAAATTATGTAAATGGTGCTATAACAGGGATTCAGGGGTAGCAAAAAATAGCTTTCCCACACTTGATTTATAATTTGTAGAACATTAGTCCTAATAAGGGCATTGTAACATATGAGAAAAGTAACAGACTTACTTTATCTTTTTAAAAGTTAAATTAGTAGACAAATGTGACATAATTTAGTGGTCACAAAAATATTAAGCTGAGATGCTCTCATCTCTATGGATAATTCTCTGCAGATGTTGTCTACCATCTATATAATGCCAAAGGACATGCTGCTTTGACAGCAGGAGCTGAAAATATGAATTTTTAAGCTATACTGTAATCTTCATGTAATTGGGATAAAGCAACAGATGGTTCTGTTGATTTCCTTACTCCCTCATTGAATGAAATTAAAACCAACATATTCTTTTTCCTAAGAATTCTGCCTTTTATGAGAAACAGAAACCCATTTCTTCTGCTTTGTTATTTATCCAGTAAATTCTATTAAATTTTAGCCCTGTTTGAAGTGACACATTCACTTTGATGAAGCAGTTTGGGCTGTGGAGGTAAAGTGAGGTAAAAAGGTAAAGGTTCCCCCCGCACAGTTGTGCAGTCGTGTCCGACTCTAGGGGCCGGTGCTCATCTCCGTTTGTTAGCCGAAGAGCCAGCGTTGTCCGAAGACGCTTCCACGGTCATGTGGCTGCATGACACACGTGGAACGCTGTTACCTACCCACCAAAGTGGTACCTATTCATCTACTTGCATTTGCATGCTTTCGAATTGCTAGGTTGGCAAGAGCTGGGGCGAGTGCGGGAGCTCACTCCGTCACGCGGGGCTAGGGATTCGAACCTCCAAACTTGAGACCTTCCGATCGACAAGCCTGGCGTCTTACCCGCTGAACCACCACGCCCCTTAGGTAAAGTGAAGAGACCACCTAATTTGCAATGTAGCTGGCTTCAAATCATGTGGGCCAGTGCTATGGGACAAGGCCCCTCAACCTTTTACCCCAAGCATTGGCCAAAATGCTTCCAGGCTGGGCAGCTTTGGGATAGTCCTCAGTTCTTCATTGAAGCTACCCAGTTTGGAAAAACTTCAGTATGTTCTCAAGGAGCTTTGTGCTGGCCACCTCCCATGAATGTATGGAATTCCCCACCACCCAGGCTGAAGCTGTCTATTATGTGAGACAACCCTCTGCAATCTGAGTGGTTTCTTGTCTATCTCCCATGCATGCTATGGAATTCATCCCAGCCTGTGTTGGAACCACTCTGCTTGGGAGAAGCATCGGTGTTATTTCAGGCTAGTTGCTCCCCTCATGCATTCTGCACTGGAGCCACCCAGCTTAGGAGACCCTTTGGTGCACTAGAAGAGAGCTCTCAGCTGGCATCTCTGGCACATGCTATGGACTCCCTGAAACCCACACTGGAGTTGCTTAGCCTAGGAGTTCCCTCAGCCAATGCAGGGGTGGAAATGCTTTTCCCATACTGCAAGCTAATGTAGAGCAGGACAAGAGGGGCTATGAACTACACCAAGCAAAAGTTTCACTTTAGTCTTAGAAACAAGGGGAGGTGGCCAGCACAAAGCTTCATCAAAAGGAAGTTCTTCATACCGCTTTGCATAGCCCTATTAAATTTTGTCAAAGTTCCTACAAGAGGTTTATCATACCTTGAAAGCATGCACATTATTTTATTTGACTATTTATACCCTCCTTTTTCCTCCAAGAGTTCAAGGTAGTATGCATAGTACTTCTTGCTTCAACAACAATCCAGTGATATAATTGTGGCTGAGACATAGCACCTTCCAAGTTGATGAGCTTCCACTTCATCCTCTTAGATGTTAAATCAAGATGCAGTGTCTGTCCACAGGGCCTGGTATGCAAATACAGTGTGTATGTATGAGTCTGTTTCTGTATGTCAGGGCTTTCCAAAGTTTTCCTGCGGCGACACACCAACCGCCGTTGGTGTGTCGCCGCGGGAAAACCCGGAAGTGCCGCTGTTGTGGCAGCGCGCAAAAACCCGGAAGCGCTGCTGCCGCTTTCGATTTTTGCACGTCGCCGCAGGAAAACCCGGAAGTGCTGATGATGGTCAGCGCTTCCGGGTTGTATGGCGACACACCAGACTGTGTGTGGCAACACACTTTTGTGTCGCGACACACAGTTTGGAAAGCTCTGCTGTATGTATTAAATCTGTTCTGGGATGATGGAGAGACTGTTTTTTAAAAGGAGGGAAGAAGAAACAGTAAAAACAGCACGATCTCAGAAACGGGAAGCATTTTTTTTCACTTTTGTAAGTAAAGGGTAGAAAATCTGGATGGAACAAGACTCCAGTAAGAAATACAATTCCTGAAGATCCTGCCACTTCAGGATGTAAGGGATGAGGGTGTACTGTTTCAGTATATCTTCATATATACAAGGGAAAGGGAATGCTTCTTGTGCATAGAGAAATTGTGTAGTATGTGTCCTTGCCTTCTTTTTGATGTGCTAACTTACAAACGCAGTGTTGTTGGCAGGAGGGTTAAGCATTAGTTACAGTATGTGGAAATATGTAGTGAAGTGTTGGTTGATTCCCTCTTTTCAGTTCCACATATTTGTCTGTGTGTGACTGTAAGTGATTGACTAGATCATAAGATGCACAAGCAGCTACTTTTAGTTGCTAGATATATCATTAGTATTTATGAGGGTTTAACAAAGTTTATAAATAGTCTGTTTCCCAGGTACTTTTGAGGGTGACTCAATAGGATGTTGGCATGTTGAGGGAGCATTTCAATGACTTACCATTTTTACTTGCTAAAACAAGTGTCATAGAAAGCCAATTATTATGGATGAGAACAAGTCACATCTCTTTGTTGCATTTATAGTTTGGTTTCTGAGCAGGCAACTTAAATGAGGCTATGTCCTTGTATAGCAAGAACATTTAAATAAGGTGCAACAATTTGTTTTTTTCTGGTAGAGTTGCATTTTATACTATGTATACTGGGTAGTTTGTGTGTACAGATGCATATGAAAGGGAGAATAAGTAAGAAGTTAAATATGGGAGACACATTTAATATATGAAAATCAAGAGCCAGTGTGGTGCACAGGTTAGGGTGTTGGGTTTGGACAAATCCAGATTTAAGTTGCCAATGGACCATAGAGTTCACTGGGTGACTTTGCACTAGTCACTCTCTCTCATCCCATCGATTCAGAAGGTGGATGTTCTGGAGACAAAATGAAGGGAGACTACAATGAAGACTGCTTTGAAATCTCAGAGAAAAAGGCAGGGCATAAAAGTGTGTGTGTGTGTGTGTGTGTGTGTATCTTGCATTAAGGTATGCTATTGATTTGATACATTCATTGTATGATGCTGGTTAAATCCCCCACAAAGTACAGTAGATTGATTGGTTTAGTGAATTACAGAAGGTAAAGTCCAAAACCTCTGGAAGGTTCCAGTTTGGGGAAGACTCCAGTAATCCCACAGGAACATTCTGTTTATGTTGTTCTGATTATGCCCCCCCCCCCAAAAAAAAGCATGTAAATACTCCCAAGAGCCTGATCTGAAGGAATTATTTTTTTCACAATAAATGTCTTATGCTAAACATTTTGAGTGGAAATTTAATATTGGATCACATATGCTCCGAATCTAATTAAGTCTATTGGTTCTGCAAGTTTGAATTTAGAACATGATCTAATTGGGAGAGCTATTGTGGATTTTGTATTTAGATTATGGAACAAATCCCACATAGAAGGCATATATAGATGTGTCCAAATGAAACTCTTGCCACTAGCAAATAGCAAGAAGCCTTGGAAATGGTCTGCCTCTACTGTGTATTAAGAGGTGGTCTTCTACTTTCATTTTCATTTGACTCACAGACTTTAAATGCTTTCATCTGGAAGACACTCTGCATGTTTAGATTTGGGTTGTTCAACCCATTGCCGGACTAACCCTTTATTTGAATGTCTAACCTGAAAATTCTTATGGCCTATGAGATGATTAGGTGGTTGCCAGATTCTAAGAATTATATTGCCCTTCTGCCTTTTCATAACTTCTCAATCCTGGAACATGTGAGTCTCTCATATACGGAGGAC
Source organism: Charina bottae (assembly GCA_023362775.1). Taxonomy (NCBI): domain Eukaryota; kingdom Metazoa; phylum Chordata; class Lepidosauria; order Squamata; family Charinaidae; genus Charina; species Charina bottae. The sequence goes on from JALMGJ010000016.1 coordinate 12,505,148, forward strand.
TGTTATAGAAGTCCTCCTTTTTTTAGAGAGAAAACAAGAATATGAGAAGTAGTTATTGTAAATTATCTTGGGTAGTGGGGATCAGGAGGACTACTCAATGGTAAAACAATTGTTCATGTAATACTGCAATAAGTACAGTAGAGAGGGAAAAAAGAATGTAAGTGTAAGATAATATGATTGGACATGATCATGGTATATATACTGTGGCTATGATCAAGAAACTCAAGATGTCTACAAATATGTCCACTTGCAAAGGTGAGATAACCTATGGCTTCTGGTAATGCCTTACAGATGCCTTATAAATTCAAATAAAGCTGAAATGAATTACTGCCTTTAAAAACTAGTGGCACTGTCCCAGCAGTCTGATAGCTAACACAGTTTAAAACTAGGACATAGAATTGTAATCTTATTTCTCACTCTCGTGAATTCTTTCAGCACTATCTTTAGGATAGCTTTAATACAGTGGCTTTAAATTGAAATGTAAGAAAACCCTCTTGGAGGCATTTGTGTTATTTGTATGAATACTCTTGGGCATTTATATCCTTTTGGGGGAGATGGGCGGTGATAGAAGTGTGAATAAATAAATAAATAGTATCTATCAGGGTTTCTCAACATGAGAGGTCACTAGGGGTTCCCTGGGAGATCACGATTTATAAAAAAAATTATTTCAAATTTGGGCAACTTCACATTAAAGAGGTATGTTTCATTCTTTATTTTTAGTTTAAGAATTGTTAATGCATATAGACAGGCCTACACATGAAACAAATATAATAATTTTGTAACTTCTGGCCTATATTTGAGCCTGAATGTGCAGGGGTTCCCCAAGGCCTGAAAAATATTTCAAGGGTTCCTCCAGGGTCAAAAGGTTGAGAAAGTCTAGTATATATTATCACTAAAAGCGAGAAACAAGCTGAACCAATCTTTGTAGCTTGAATCATGTCAACTGGATTTCTATTTTCTCAGTGGAAACGTTTCGCTCCTTATCCAAGGAGCTTCTTCAGTCTGAGCAAAGTTGGTAAGGGAATCCTAAATATGTTTCTAGGTAGCTGTGTGACCTTACACCTGGGGTCATGGTTATATTGAGATGTATTTTAAGTCCTTTTATTATCTAAAGGAGGATCGTTAAGATCACCATGCTGCTGTTGAGCTTGTGAAATGGTCTTAATCTTCCTAGGCACAGAAGACAGAGCCGGGAGAAAGATGGGAGAAAGATTGTGCCTGAGGCCCCCACCTCTATTCAAGGAAGGATTTTCCAAGTTGGCATAAATGGATTCCTTGACCCCTCTCTCAAACCACCTATCTTCTCTGTCTAAAATGTGAACATTGTCCTCAAATGAGTGTCCTTTTTCCTTTAAATGAAGATAAACTGCTGACTCTGGTCCTGTGGTGTTACTTCTCCTGTGTTGGGCCATCCTCCTGTACAAAAGTTGTTTGGTTTCTCCAATGTAGAGTTCAGAGCACTCCTCACTGCACTGGATTGCATAAACTACATTGCTTTTCTTGTGTTTTGGAGTTTGATCTTTGGGGTGTACAAGCCTCTGTCTCAGTGTGTTGGTGGGTTTGAAATATACAGGTATGTTGAAGGGATATGGGGAAACCCGTCTCACAAACCTTGGCCTGGAAAACACCATGCTGTAACATTTCCCCATGATGCAACATTACTGAACCAAAGATTGTGCCTGAACCAAAGAATTGTTACCCAAGGATGACCCTTGAGATGGGCCTCAACAAGCCCCAACAAATAATGCATAAATGTTAAGTGTCAAGCTCTGAAACCAATTCTACCTCTCTCAGGAATGCATAATACTGAGACAAGCTAACATGTTTATCTAACCTTCTTGTAATCAATGCCTTGCTTCCCCTCTCCTGAGATGTAAATATGTTAAACTGAGATTTTATGGTTCTGACCCTTTGTGATTCAGCCTGCTTGTATAACCCAATGTCTCTGTAAGTATTACTATTGTCTCTGTAAGATGCAAGTATTTCTTTGGTGTGAATGTTCCAACAATTGGTGTGAATGTTCCCAATTCTACCCCTTGTAACTATGTTGATGACCCACGTCACCCCTTGACCTGGTGAATCCCAGAATCCTTCAGCTCTGGGAGGGACCCTGATCCCCAAAGAACTAGCCAATCCCAGGGAATGGTCATCGGACACCTCACCCACATATGGGCATACCATCCTCATCCTCACTTCCTGCTTGTATTCCCTGTATAAAAGTTTGTGCACCCTTATGCTCAGGGTGGTGGTTTCATTCAGAGGTCACTTGCACGTGACAACTGTCTGGCTGCCACCCGGCAACCTTTGCTTGGCCAAATAAATCTTGCTGCTGTTCCTTTTTACAAAGTCTCCTTCGTGTATTTGGCTTTCTCTAAAGGCGCGTGGTAAGTTTTGGTGCCTTACAATGTGGTGTTTGCCAAATATCCGTTTTATCTTTTCAGACACACCAGCCATGTAGGGAATGACCAGGTTCTTTCGTTTACTCTGAGTCTCAGCCCTATCTGTCGCTGTTTTAGGTCTGGTAGATTTAGATTTGGTGAAGGCCCAATTTGGATATCCACAGGCCTTCAGAGCTGTTCTCAGGTGCTGATTTTCATTCTTTTTGGAATCCATGGAGGTGGGGATGGTTTCTGCTCTGTGTGACAATGTCCTGATGACTCCTAGTTTGTGCTGCAGTGGATGGTGGGAGTCAAACATCAGATATTGATCATCCACTGCAGCACAAACTAGGAGTCATCAGGACATTGAATCAGAAGGCTGTGGAAATAGCTCAGCTTACTTTGTTGCTCCAATGGAAGACTGCATGCTTACCCTTTGAAAGACAGAATACTTTACCTCAAATGGATATGTGCTGTTATTATGCTTGAACTCATGTTTCTTCCACCTTTAAATCTCATGAACAGTTCCTTGTTCTAAAGACATTCCCACATTTTTAAAAGACAGAAGTGTACTTGCTAGTCACCTTTGTGTCTGAAAACACCTAAACCTAATATCACATAAACGTAAAACTAAACACTGATTTCTCAGGATGATTCTATCATGCATCTCTGTCACATGCTCAGATCATTATAGCAGCAAGTAATGACTAACCTACGCAGATGGCTGTCACAGGTACAGTGGGGCAAAAAAGTATTTAGTCAGCCACCAATTGTGCAAGTTCTCCCACTTAAAAAGATGAGAGAGGCCCGTAATTGACATCATAGGTAGACCTCAACTATGAGAGACAAAATGAGAAAACAAATCCAGACAATCACATTGTCTGATTCGGAAAGAATTTATTTGCAAATTATGGTGGAAAATAAGTATTTGGTCACCTACAAACAAGCAAGATTTCTGGCTCTCACAGACCTATAACTACTTCTTTAAGAGGCTCCTCTGTCCTCTACTCATTACCTGTAGTAATGGCACCTGTTTGAACTTGTTATCAGTATAAAAGACACCTGTCCACAACCTCAAACAGTCACACTCCAAACTCCACTATGGTGAAGACCAAAGAGCTGTCGAAGGACACCAGAAACAAAATTGTAGACCTGCACCAGGCTGGGAAGACTGAATCTGCAATAGGCAAGCAGCTTGGTGTGAAGAAATCAACTGTGGGAGCAATAATTAGAAAATGGAAGACATACAAGACCACTGATAATCTCCCTCGATCTGGGGCTCTACGCAAGATCTCACCCCGTGGGGTCAAAATGATCACAAGAACGGTGAGCAAAAATCCCAGAACCACACGGGGGGACCTAGTGAATGACCTGCAGAGAGCTGGGACCAACGTAACAAAGGCTACCATCAGTAGCACACTACACCGCCAGGGACTCAGATCCTGCAGTGCCAGACGTGTCCCCCTGCTTAAGCCAGTACATCTCCGGGCCCGTCTGAAGTTTGCTAGAGAGCATTTGGATGATCCAGGAGAGGATTGGGAGAATGTCATATGGTCAGATGAAACCAAAGTAGAACTGTTTGGTAGAAACACAACTCGTGTTTGGAGGAGAGAGAATGCTGAGTTGCATCCAAAGAACACCATACCTACTGTGAAGCATGGGGGTGGCAACATCATGCTTTGGGGCTGTTTCTCTGCAAAGGGACCAGGACGACTGATCCGTGTACAGGAAAGAATGAATGGGGCCATGTATTGTGAGATTTTGAGTGCAAACCTCCTTCCATCAGCAAGGGCATTGAAGATGAAACGTGGCTGGGTCTTTCAGCATGACAATGATCCCAAACACACCGCCCGGGCAACGAAGGAGTGGCTTCGTAAGAAGCATTTCAAGGTCCTGGAGTGGCCTAGCCAGTCTCCAGATCTCAACCCCATAGAAAACCTTTGGAGGGAGTTGAAAGTCCGTGTTGCCCGGCGACAGCCCCAAAACATCACTGCTCTAGAGGAGATCTGCATGGAGGAATGGGCCAACATACCAGCAACAGTGTGTGCCAACCTTGTGAAGACTTACAGAAAACGTTTGACCTCTGTCATTGCCAACAAAGGATATATAACAAAGTATTGAGATGAACTTTTGATATTGACCAAATACTTATTTTCCACCATAATTTGCAAATAAGTTCTTTCTGAATCAGACAATGTGATTGTCTGGATTTGTTTTCTCATTTTGTCTCTCATAGCTGAGGTCTACCTATGATGTCAATTACAGGCCTCTCTCATCTTTTTAAGTGGGAGAACTTGCACAATTGGTGGCTGACTAAATACTTTTTTGCCCCACTGTATAACACTCCAGGCTGAACCCGAAGCACAATGCTTTTGAGCAGGATTAGTTACACAAACAATTTGAATTTGTCCGGAGTGATTAAATTGAATGAAATACATACCTTTATGATTATTATAATAGCAGGAATATTGTGAATAACCAAATGCTTTCCAGCTAGCAGTGAAACATTGGCTTGGCAAATTGTTTAACAATTGACAGTGCTAAAAAAAATTGCATCAAGTTAGGCTTTCAGCAACAAGGGTTGTTCTTGCACCTGTTGTTCCTAAAAGCCTAACGATGCAATCTTGCAAGTTTAGTATCCTTAAGGAAACTCACGGTAAAGCCATATAGAGCCTTTATAGTAGAACAATCTATTTATTTATTTTATTTATTTATCACATTTGTATCCCGCCCATCTCCCCCACAAGGAGGGACCCTGGGCGGTTAGCAGGGCATAGATTCTTGAAACCTATAGTGAACAAGGAATCAAATTTAACACATTTGATTTTGAATTTTGCATAATAAAATGTTTTTATTATATAAACTGAAATGTGGTTGAGTTTTATTTTCCATTTACTAGAGATGAAGGGGATTTTATATTCTAATGGAGATCTTTTATAAAAAAGGCACCCCTTTTATAGGGGCGTGGTGGCTCAGCCGGTAAGACGCCAGGCTTGTCGATCGGAAGATCGCAAGTTCGGAGGTTCGAATCCCTAGTCCTGCGTGCGGAGTGAGCACCCGCACTAGCTCCAGCTCTTGCCAACCTAGCAATTCGAAAGCATGCAAATGCAAGTAGATTAATAGGTACCACTTCGGTGGGTAGGTAACAGCGTTCCACGCGCGTCATGCTGGCCACATGACCGCGGAAGCGTCTTTGGACAGCGCTGGCTCTTCGGCTAAGAAACGGAGATGAGCACCGGCCCCTAGAGTCGGACACGACTGCACAGATGTGCGGGGGGAACCTTTACCTTTACCTACCCCTTTTATATCCTTTTGTTTAAAAAAATGAAATAATAGGGATTAGAAAGAAATCTAAGTGATCCATTATTTATTATCACTTTTAAAATGTATAGGAGAAGAAATATGTGCAAGCAAATATTTACACTTTTCCAAATTTTGTGATGTAGTTTAAAACACAGAAATCAAAAAGCACATGTACAAGTCCATGTTGTATTAGAGACAATTGCTTAAAAATGTATATATTAGGAGAAATGTGGGTGAAAATACACTTAAGATTTGGAAAGCTATAAATGAGCAAAACCGAACTTGGTAGATTTGCTCATTCACTTAATAAGATTATTTGCTAGCGCTGGAAGGTTTTCCTAAATACAGGCCAACATACTACGGACCTTGATTATATACCCTACTGAGAATATGGATTACACAGGGATGACAAATGGAGTCCTCCTCTCCCAGAGAACAGGGCTTTATTTGAAAACACGGACATCATTGAAAGAAGCTGCAGATTCACAACGCTGCATGTAAGTAAAGAAGAATTGGCTCAGCGGGGATGTGCAAATAGTGCAGCATGTATCATATCCTCCACTGGGCTGAAGAAAAGAGTGATGATTGGAGAGTGTTCAGTATGTTACAGCTATGTGAAACCTGCCATCAAACTGTTAGACGGCTTGCAACAGGGACTAAAGGAAAATTTCATTGCCACTAAACTTGTGTCTTTGGACTGCTTGCTGTCGGGGGGTGATGGGAGTTATAATTCAGGGTAAATGTGTTCACGCACAAGCCCCTTAAACCAATGACTGTGTTAAATCTTCCTTCTGCATGCTTGTATTTTATCTGTTTGCTTTTTTTTTTTTACTTTAGAATGGTGCAAAAATAATAAGCATGGTCTTTTTTTTAAAGTGCCTCAGGGGTGTATCTATAAGTGTACTGTAATTCTTCGGAAGGCTTGGGGACACATTATTTGCAACTGTGCAACTTTATTTAGGAAAAATAAACTGCTTACTTCCATTCAGCTTCAAAATCTTGGAGGTTCATCAGTGCCATCCTGTGGAAAGCTTTGCAAATGTGCAGCTTGCCTTAAGCTGTTAGGAAAACAGTATTGTGTATTAATAAAATGCCTGACATGGTGTCAGTCTGCTAATAAAATCTGAGCTTTGTGAGAAGCAAACAAGAATTAAATGATGATCAGAAACTGTTGTAGGAGAGCTTGCTAGAAAAATTGTACTTCTCAAACGAAATACCAAAAATCAAAGAGGAAAAGTAGGTAGAATTCCCCTGTTGGGAACACCCTATTGAGATTCATCCATAGCTGCATCAAGGCAAGAAAGATTGTTTACAATATCATTTCTGCACACATGTAAGTTGAGGATTGTGGCTTGTCCTTACCCACATTTTCACTAGTAAGTGCAACAAGCATTCTGAGGCACCTGCCCGCATCTCAGTTACTGTCGTCATACCTGGAGTTGAGAATACCCAAGGTGCGAAAGTGGTTTGCCTGTGACTAAGCAAGAATGTTAGTCATGCCCCAAGTTCATATTTAGATGTCGATGCCTGTTCAGTATATCCCTTGCAGATTGAAACAAAGTGTTAACGCAGTTATAGAAAACATAGGCCTTCTTCATGGATTCACTGAGCACAGATAAAGCTACACAGTAGTAGAGGGTGTTGGCGTACATGCCTCCATTTCTCTACTCTGTGGGCCCAGCTGTTTGTAAAGACTATGTGCGGTGCAAAGATCGGCAAGCCAGCTATAGCACGTGCAGCCCTATCCATGACTGAAAACCTTGCTAAAGCTGGTAACGCAGATCTCTGTCCCAGAGCTTTGGTTTGTGTGAGGATTATTGCCTGAATGTACGCAAAGGGCTATATGAAATCTTATAGATGGGATCTAACAATAATTAATAATGACTGCATTGAGACCAGTTTGGTTCTCTTCTTTAGTTTAAATGGATTTCTCAACTAATTTCTGTGAGATTTATTTGTAGTGTCAGTAAACGGCATGTTTAATTGCTTGTATTATAATATATTAGAATTCCGTTGTAAGGGATTAAAAATAAATTAAACCCCGGAAGCGACCAGTGTTCAGCAGGTTCTTTGCTTCATAGCAGCATATGAGTGATGTCATTGGTGCTTGAAAAAAGCAGTCTAAAACAGGTGTTGTTTTTCCCTCCATATGTTAATTGTTAAAAAGAAATCTCTTTATTTTAATGTAGATGAAAATATTCTCTCTGAAATGTGACAAATTATTACAGTAGTGTTTTAAAAATCGAACCTGTTATATATTTGTTCAATTAATTTGTTAAATGCAACAATGCCATATGATAAAGGAGTTTTTCAAAGAACATGTTTTATTTTCTAAAGCCTTGACAATAAAAGTATCTTATATCTTCAAGCCAACATCTGTCAAAGCAGCCATTATAGCTTACAAAATACTGGGAGCATAGGTTACACTTGGCATGCAACAAAAGCATAGTGTGTAAAGCATTTAAAAGTGAAAATTTACTTCTTCCTCCTCATTATGCCCCTCAGGACTAGAGAAGTGGGAGGAAAGATCACTGCCAGGTTTTCTCTTTCCTTTTCGATTTTTAGCTGTTATTGGTGATAGATGGTGTTGTGGGTATAGGACCTTGGGGCCTCTGTTAAGAAAGGAGAAGTAGAAAGATAGAATGCAGGCTCTGTGATTGGCAGGCAATATAAAAGCACTGGATTGGAGCGGTCTGGAATAAATACTAAGAGCCTGCTTTTAGTAAGCCTTCAGTTTGCTGCCGTTTCCAGTAATGCATCTCAGGGACCCTCAGTCGTCGTCATCATTTAGGAACAAGCAGTCAGAGCTCCAGACAGGCTTTGACATTTGGGGAGAAAGGTGTCTTTTGAAAGTATGTTTTCCTCTCAGATGATCAGAGATAGCCTTTAGATTGAAATAGCTTCCATGTGCATGTCTCCAGAAGCCCTTGCAGAGACAGAGAGAAAGAGCATCCAAGCTGGTGTCTTTCCTGATATAGGTAACATCACAGCAATTATTATTCTTGGAGATATTGGTAGATAAATCTATTTGGGAATGATTGTCAGAAACTGCTGTATTCAACTTTCATGGTTCATTGGAGAACAATGAAAACTGAAAGGTGGGGGGGGAGAATATTTGAGGATTTCATTCAAATTCAGATTTGCCATTATAACGCCTTTCAGAAAATGCGGTATCAGACAAATAGTGTGTGAAAACTAAATTTCATGTTTTATTAACATACTGTCTGCTACTCATTTTTCTTTATTTTCTTCATGTGTATTAAATGCTTAGTAGACATTCATTCAAGAAGTTTGTAAATCAAGAATGTGCCCCAGAAATGTCATAATTCAGTTCCCTTAATTTTTATGTTGTAGCATTAATTTAGAGTTACATTATCTACTTTGTTTTTACTACTAAAACTTTGATCCCTGGGACTATAGATTACCACTTGGCATTCTGGAAGCGTGCTTTGAAAGTCCCTCTATAGTAGTAGGTTTTAGAGGACAACTGTAGCTCCTCTCCACCCAAGTCCCTCTCTTGTTACTCCTTAGATACTATGGCAAGGAGGGCAGAGTTGAAATAGTCTGAACTTTGCAGGGAACAGACAGGAGTAGCTGTGGCTGCCTTGTTTCTCTTTCATGACAAGGATTTGGGGTGCTCTTTTCCTTGGATGTCTGGTATAGTGCTTGACAGTAACTCTGCATTGCATTGGATGGAGTACTTTTTTTGCTTAGATTATACCTTATTAAAGGTAAATATAACAAGGTTTGTGGAGGACACTTCAGTGTTTTAGCTAATCAGTATAAATCCACCCTCTGAGAAGACACCCCCTCAGATATTTGAGGAGACTGAAAAAATGCAAACCCAGGTTATTTTGCTACCTGAAGCAGAGCCTGGTAGGTGTCCCCTCTGTCTGCAAGCTGAGGCCAGTGCCTTTAAAGTCTTTCTAGCTGAGAGAAATGTCTTACTACCCAGTCCTAACCGGAGTTCGTTCATTCATCTGCTTCTCTTTCCCCATGGTGCTTGAAGCATATTGTTTATCCTGCTGCTTGCTGGGTCTGGCTGTGTTGGGAAAGGAGGATAAATAGAAGAGCTTATTTACTACAAGTACATTGTAGCCTGGTGAAGAGGGCAGAGCAGCTCATACACAGTTCCCAGGTGTTCTTTCTGGCAGGTGGCTTTAAGGGCCCCATGTGTATTCCTGCAGTGGAAAAACAGAGTTGGGGGGTTGAGTTAGAGAATTGCCTGCCTAAACGCAAATAGAATGTATTGCCTTGTTAATTATGTTACTTTTTTTCTGTTCTTTGATCTGTCTAAGATGATTAACACAAGATGGGAAACAGGAGGTGCATTGCTACATTTCCCTCTGATTCTCCAGAAATGTATGGGGCTACCAATGTTATCTATCAAAACTGCCATGAAGATTCTATTTGTTCTAGTTACTGGAGAGGAGCCCTGCTGGGCCACTTAAAAAGGGAGATACTGAATATTGTAGGAGTGGAAAGATGGAGAAAAGTCCCTGGCAGCCACTTCAATTGCCTGTTAATCCTCATTGACACTGTGCATTTTCTGTTTGACATTGAGTTCATAGGGGGGTGGCTACTGGTGTTGTATCAGTGACTGGAACTAGCTTATGTATTTATTCCAGTCAAGTTAGAAGCAGGTGGTAGGATTGTCTCAGAGGCCCTACTATATGTAATGCTCCAAGGCACACTTTCTCCATGAAAGAAACTTGGTTTAACCATCTTAATAGCTGTGGATAGATCTGTCCTTCAATAATATATATAATAGTGGGGGGAAATAATAGGAAATGATCTACTGTACTAAGATTTGCTGGAAATTGATGAGGATTGTTGACTTTCACTTCTACTTCTTTAGGAATAGCAACAATAAAAATAGTTAAAACGTAGTGTTGGACTGAAGAAAGGCCTGAGAAAAACAAGTAGATTTTTATATGACAAACTTAAACTTAGCTCATTCCTAATACTTGCATTTATTTCTTTTGTACCTGGCTCCAGTTACTAAATCTTGCAGTTCTTGTAAAACAAACATACAAATAATGGAAGAAGAATAGCAAAATAAATGGATCACTGTTGTAACTGTCAGTTACAGCTCTCATTGTTGTAACAGTCATGCTCTTCTTAACTTTTTAATTGCCACAGATGTTTTCATTCATATTTGCATAGTGATAGATTCAATAATAGCTTCTATTTTAAACAAGCAAACTTCTATGGTTTTTGATGGTTTTTATTCTCCTTTCATTAGTTTTTTTAATCAAAACCCCTTAGAATAAACCCGTTCAGCTCACTCAGATATTTCCCTTCCATGCACTAATCAATTAAGCAAGAATAAGGTGAAGTAGATAGGATATTGTGGCTGTTTTGAACAAATTAATTTCCAAGAATGGCTATGATTTTGGTAGTTATACCTTTGAAAAGTCTTTTAAATTAATTTTGCTTTATGACTACTATCAAATCAATTTGAGTATATTAGTAAATGTTCCCTTTTTATCTTCCAGTCCACCTAAACCAACTGTGTTTATTTCTGGTGTCATTGCAAGGGTAAGTCCTCATTTTCAATAATTTTCCATTGTTTTAAAGTGAAAATATAAATTGCAACTGCTTGCTAAAGTTTTTGGTCAATGTTTTTCCTTACCAAGGGTGCTTTTTAACATAATATGATTGTTTTTGTTATACCAGATAAGAAGTACCAAATATACAATTCAATTGTGTAATTCCCGTTATCTTGGGGAAAAAATGTTTGTTTATTTCAGCTTTTTAATAGGATGTGAATTATCCTCACAGGTTACAATTTAAAAATACTAAAAGGTGAACTATAGCTCACTCCTTTTTTTTCCAGTTTCTATCTTTGTAAATTTTGTCAGGGCAACATATGCAGTAAAAAAATGAATAGAAAGAGTGGGTAGGAAACTGGCAGCAATAAAATCATCAGAGTTTTATAGTTAAGGAACTTGGAAAATTAAAAGCAAAAATATCTATATTGGGCCATGAGGGGAAAACAGCTTCAAAATCCATAGGTGAGCACCACTTTTATAGTACCAGCCAAAATGTCTGAAAATAGTATGAAAGTTTCTGTGTTCTTCAAAACTACCTAGCCTGATATCCTGGAGGGCTGGAAAATTTCTACCCTGCGGTGTGAAACTAATAAAAGTAATGCCTAAGTGTATATTTTGGAAAATAGAGTTCTTTGCCAGGTGCTGAAAATATAACAACGTGAATAACAGGAGAACCTCTCAAAAAAAACCCAAACAAACAGCAAACAAACTTGTGGCACCTTGTAGGCCCATAAATATATTATGGCATAAGGATGTTGAGTGGAAATTCTGAGGCTTGTGAAAAACACCCCAAACATCTGAAGGGTGCCAGGTGGGGAAAAGTTGCATTAGAGCGAACAAATACAGCTTTTTTTCAGTTCTATATAGATAACTATTCAGAGGATAAAAATTCAGAAATAGTTATTTCTTGCTTACACATACACCCAGGTATGCATACAAAATCATGTATCAGCTTTTTAAGTCATACAGTTAATTGCCACTTTTGTTTCAAAAGCCCAGAAAACTGATAGTTCAATGCCCAATATATGAAAAGACTTTGCTGAACCTCATAGCATTTAATGGATTTAGAATTTGCAGTACTTACTGATTCATACAGACATAATTCTTACTCTAAATAGTTCCTGCTACTGTAGTATTTATGGAGGCAGAAATTGAACAGGTTCACAATCTATTCACAATCGATTTTAACAAATATACCTCATGGATTTCTGATGGATGCATGCTGACATATACTGGCTTTTTGAAGCATAAGTGCTTGGGAGAAAGGGCGGGACAAGAGTTTGATGCATGCTGTTTAATAAACAAGGAAAATCAAACTTTTACAGAGCTTGCAAAGCTAACTAAAACTGATGGAAAGTATTAAGATCTGCTTAGAAGGATTGATAATCTGCTTAGAAGGATTGATATTGCTTATATAATCAGGAAAACTAAGCCTGGCAGATTTTTTTGTGACAGTGGCTAGATACTAGAAGAATTATGCTCAGATTCACTGATGAGTTTGCCCATGAAATCAGCTAGCCTTTACCAGCACCATATCTCAAGCTTTTTCTCATTCCTTGGCAACACTGCCACTGCTGTTGAGGGAGACATAAAGGCAGTAGATAGCCTTTCTCTTCTGATGTTCTAAGCTCAATAGTGCTCTGAACAGCAGTGTGTGTGACTTTTACTAAAGTACTTTGCCCAAAGTGATTTCAGTGGCTAATAGAAATTTAAATGACTCCATGTATAAGTAAGTGTTTGTTTCCCATTCCCAAATTCAGTCACCAACCAGAATTCCTCTCTCCAAAGTGTATCATACTGTTCATGCTTAATATACAAGGGTGCCACTGGGGCCTCCTAATAAGTCTGCTAAAGTATTTGAAGGATGTTATAGCATGCTTGAAGCTATGTGTGCAGACTCAAAGACTCTTAACTGCAAATTCCAAGATTCTGAACTGGCAGACAACTAATTTTCACCAACCTGAAATCAGTAATCTAAAGGTCATTTCAGCAATACATCCTTGTTCTAAAAAAAGGGAGGCTCTAACTCAGGGATTTCCAAAGTGCCGCCGCTGGCGACACACCGGCGGTGGATGGCGGCAGCGGCGGCAGCCCCCGCTAAAACGCGGAAGCACTGATCCCGCTGCCGCCGTGCACGCACGCGCCGCCGCTTCCGGGTGGTGTGGCGACACACCACGCTGTGTGTGGCGACACACTGTTGTGTCGCGACACACAGTTTGGAAAGCTCTGCTCTAACTGCTGATATGTATGTGTGATGTTTTTAATGCTGATATGTTTGTTCTTTAATCAGGGTGATAAAGACTTCCCTCCAGCTGCAGCACAGGTGGCCCATCAGAAACCACATCCCTCTGTGGAAAAGCTTCCTCCCCCACAACATGTCAACCAATATATCCACCAGCCCCGCAAATGAATTGCCTGTCTCAGACCAGCCACAGTGTTTTGGAAATGGAAAGATTAAGAGATTCCTACTACCAGATCTTTTAAAAATGGGTGTCTCCTGCTTTTGCCTTAATTGCCTATGGTTTAAATGGTTTAATGAAAGGGGAGGGGAGAGCAGAAAGGCGGGAAAAATCACTTTGATCCTCCCAGCTGAAAAGCAGTCTTGTGTACTGCCAGTGAAAAATGTTATGTTCATAGCAATGCAACATACTGCGGATAGTTTAGTTTAGTAATTTCTTAGAATAATTATTTTAAACTTTTTCTATTCTTGGATATTGGCATTTCAGGAACATGTAAGATAAGGAAGTCATCATGGCTTACATCTTTTTCCTGCTTTTTTCTAATGAACATTTTTAAAAATATGTGTGACTCAGATTCCATTTTGATTTTTCTTGTTCTGTTCTTAATTGTGTTTGGGGAAGAAGAACCAGCTGCTTAATTTTATTTTTTTAGTGGATAATCTGAAAAGACAAGAAATTTCTCTTACAATATCTGCTCCTTTAGGAGAATCATCCCACAGCTCTGGCAACATAGCCAAATGTGCTGGTTGGCCTATAGGTAAGCCTGGTTCTCTGCATTTCTTTCCAAATTAATAGAAGAATGAGCAAAACCAATAATTAAAGGTTGTGTAGATCTGCTTGTTGCTTAATTTTTAGACACTTCTGAAGGATTGGCACTTTTTCAACTTTTCAAAACAGTTTTTATATATGCAGGAATCAGTTGTACAGTCTTTCCTACAAATAAAAACTTTAGATTACAGTACATGGAAAGTTGGCTAAAATGATTTTTTTCTGGGAATCTGTATGTGCAAGTAGTTCTTGAATGAACCATGAATAAGAATTCAGATTTAAAATGCCCCATGTGTGATCAAAGATGCTATAGAACATATTTACTTACTGCAAGTTTGATCTAGTTATATACTGAAGTTTTGGGCTAGGATAATTTGGTGAAATCTGAAGTAATGTATGTTCATGAGCAAGCAGTGTACTCTCTTGTTTGTTCATAGCAAGCAGAACAGAGGCCAGCTTTCACGTGATATTTCTGATGAAAATCTGTGTCCCTGTGTTCGTCAGATGTATCTGTTAAGTTCAGTGGGAACCAGGCGAGCAGTAAGATCCACACCTGGATGCAAAGTTGCAGCAGCTATGTATGAGGAATACCTTTGCTGAATTGGAGAAAGACGTAAACTAAGTAACCTACTGTACTTTGTGAAAGCTGGTCATGCATACACAACTGTATTACAGCTGCATAATTTTAAAACCATTCAGTTCTATGAAATCAAGTTTCACTTGCTTTTTTATAGGTACTTTAATTTTTAAATGACTAAAGTACACTAAATCCCTTTTCAATTTTCAAACAAACCATTTTAATGATTTTCAGAAAAGTTACCTGTTAATGTGTCATTGTTGCAAGTGCTTTTCACTCCTTTTGGGCTTAGGAGAACCATTTACTTTTAATGACAACATGAGAAAGTGGTAAGAAGAAAGAATTTAATAATAAAAAACTTTCCTGGAAATATTGCTAAATAAGAATGTGTAATTATTTCATGTCTGATGTTATTTTGAAACAAATAGAAAATCACAACAGGATCAACTTGATTTCTTCCACATCATTGGTGATAGGTAAGACACTGCACATAGAAACTTCACAAAATCGTAGTGTTTATTTTCTCAGGGTATCAGATATCCTTCTTGCTTTCTCCACATCAGATGTTTCTCACTTTGCCATTAAGCAAACAGGGATCCCAGGTAAATCCCCACTTTCACATGTGAATGAATATATGAGTACGGTCACTGACCAGAGTTGCAAACAAAAACACATTAAAAATAAAAAGTAAAAACGAAACAAGAAGAAAATACTACAATTGGTCGAGGGTTTGTCAGTGGATAAACAAAGTCTGCCTAATTTTACAGGCAGTGTGACAAATTTAACTACGTTCAAGGAGACTGAATCATACTGATCTGATAACAACTCTACATAAAAAAGAATTTCCCGGGTGTTTTACCAGGTAAGGAGTTATGAAGCAAGTCCTTATAGAGGGTACAGTATAGCAGGACAACAGCCCCTTCCCCAAAGGGGCCCAGTCTCAGCTCATAGGGGACTTCTTTGTATTGGCCCTTCAAAACTGCTGTGGGGAGAGCATTGTAGTGTGCTAAAGTTAGTGCTCTTTGGAATTTGGAAACGGTTGTGTGGCGTAAGTATCTTGCTGGTTTGTAAAAGGGCTTGACTTGACATGTAAATTGGTGGTGGAGTATGGAAATACAAAATTACCAGAAAGTTCTTTGAATTCAAGGCCCCCTGAAGGCCTGTGGGCTAAGGATTGGACATGAGCTCCCACATGGTTATATAGGCTACTTCCTGTTACTGCTCAACATCAAGTATTCGATTTTTCATAAAAGCCTGCCAGCCTTTCTGTGAACTTGGCAATTTGATCTTCAATATATGGACCTGTTTATTTCTTGGTGGAAACCTTGATCTGCTTGCTTGCTTTGCATTTTAAACAATGATTGGCTGATTTGTCTCCATTTTGAAGATGTGAGAAATTAATGAGACCTGATTACCAGCTGATAGAAGGAAACTAGAATGGAAAGAAAAAGGGGCAGTTATCTAAAGTGACATCCAGTGCCTTATGAGCTAACTGCCATAAATTATTCTGCCTAACAAACATTGATTCAGCAACACCAGCACTGCTAGGGCCGCATACAATGTACTGCCCAATTTTTCAGATGGAAGTGACATTGTGCTCTTCTACCACTATCTAAATCATAGCTTTCCAAAGTGTGTGTTGCGACACACTACTGTGTCGCCTGCAGTGTCCTGGGGTGTGTCGCACGCAAACCCGGAAGCGCTGATGAGAACCGGAAGGAGTGGCACCCCCGCCGCAGCGCTGATTGGCGGGGGTGCCACTCCTTCCGGTTCCCCCCATCAGCGCTTCCGGGTTTGTGTGCGACACACTAGGACACTGCAGGCCATGCCGCCGCCGTTGGTGTGTGTCACCAACATGAAAAGTTTGGAAAGCTCTGATCTAAATGCTTCATATGTAGATTAATTGTGTTAAAAAGAACATACTGGCACTACAGTAAAATATCTTTGCTAAAGTAAATAATTTTCATTTTACATGGTTCTCATGCTGTTATCCAGAGCTTTCCAAACTTTTCATGTTGGTGACACAGTTTTTAGACATGCATCGTTTCGCGACACACTCTTACAGCAGGGCACAAGGCAGGCACTAGGACCTGTGTGGAATCCTGGCAGGGCAGGTTTGGAGGCAGCAAGGCACAAGGCAGGCACTAGGACCTGCGTGGAATCCTGGCAGGGCTCGGAGGCAGCCGCCGCCGCGACACAGCCAGACACTGCAGCCGACACACTAACGTGTCCCGACACACAGTTTGGAAAGCTCTGCTGTTATCTATATATGGACATACAAAGGCAAAGAGAGTCTCTCTCTGACCAGGGCAAACAGAAAGGGAAATCATATTTTTATACCTACATGTGTTAGTTTGGACTCTACCCAAGAAAAAAAATGGGCCAGCAAGAGAATTCCTATAATACTTATGCCATACTATACATATGTACCAATAAGATTTCTGTGGATATAGAATAAGTGGAGTATAGTAAGCTACGGACAGTGCTTCAACTATTTTATTCTTTATGTACATTCAAAACTGCTTTGAGAAGATACATTTGTTTCTTGCATACTCCACAGCTTCAAATTCCTACCTTGTGAATGAAAATAAAATGCCAAATCTAAATTCTAAGGATTACATAAATGTTCTGTTATTAAATGTTATGGGCACAAGATGTAACACCTCCACCTCTTTTCTAAAACTGAGTTCCTCCAAAGAATTATACATCAAAGCGGCAGGCATTACTTCAAAGTTGGAACACTAATGCATTAGGCACAGAATGCTGAGAAATCATTCAGCTCCCATTTAGAAAGATGCTCTTGCAAGCCTCAGTGGGGGGTGCTCTCCAACAATTTTATTTGGAGTTTAACATATGTCCTAAGATGAATTCACTTCTTTTTGTGTTTGGACCTTTTAAAACTAATGCCACTCTTGTGCCTGTAACCTTGCGACCTTTGTGCTGTAATAATGGCAATGTCACATAGGTGTGGAATGGGGAGGAGGTACTGTTCTTCCCATTGAATGTGAACTATTTAATAGGTCTGGGCTGTGCTTTGGATCTGATCCCAAAAGGTGCACCTGTCTGCAACTTCTTAAAATTCCTTTTCCTAGGATCATGTGGCAGCTGCAAAGGGCAGCTAGATAATCCCAGGCTTCTGTGCGCTCCAAAATGCCTTTTCCTAATTATTTCTGGAATACTGCACAGCCCCACTGTTGAACACTATGATAGATACACAAGAAATATACCACTGTGTGTGTGCCTGCAATCAAGAAGACTATATAAACAGTTTAAACTCCACCAAGCCAAACGTAGTTTATCAGCCATGTAGTGCAGCTCTTCAGAGTTTTGATAAAACTGGTCTAGCTGCTTCCCTGTAGGCCACAGCTTTCCAAACCGTGTTGTGACACTTTAGTGTGTCGCAACACACAGTCTGGTGTGTCGCCACACAACCCGGCAGCGGGGGCGTGCACGGCGGCGTGGTGCCATCAGCGCTTCCACGTTTTAGCGGAGGCCACCGTGCACGCCCCCCCGCCACCGCCGTTGGTGTGTCGCCAATGGCGGCACTTTAGAAAGCACTGTTGTAGGCCATTCTATACAGCTAGTAAATTCCATTTGAATTAAGATCATGGTAGTGCTTAGTTAGGGGCGTGGTGGCTCAGCGGGTAAGACACCAGGCTTGTTGATCGGAAGGTCGCAAGTTCAGAGGTTCGAATCCCTAGCCCCGCGTGACGGAGTGAGCTCCCGCACTAGCTCCAGCTCTTGCCAACCTAGCAATTTGAAAGCATGCAAATGCAAGTAGATTAATAGGTACCACTTCGGTGGGTAGGTAACAGCGTTCCACGTCCGTCATGCGGCCACATGACCATGGAAGTGTCTTCGGACAACGCTGGCTTTTCGGCTAACAAACGGAGATGAGCACCAGCCCCTCGAGTCGGACACGACTGCACAAATGTGCGGGGGGAACCTTTACCTTTACTAGTGCTTAGTTACTAAAGGTAAAGGTTCCCCCCGCACATTTGTACAGTCGTGTCCGACTCTAGGGGCCGGTGCTCATCTCCGTTTGTTAGCCGAAGAGCCAGCGTTGTCCGAAGATGCTTCCACGGTCATGTGAACAGCAAGACGCACGCGGAACGCTGTTACCTACCCACCGAAGTGGTACCTATTAATCTACTTGCATTTGCATGCTTTCAAATTGCTAGGTTGGCAAGAGTTACTCCCCACCCTCAAAAGTTTCAATGAAAGTTAACATGGTGTGGATTTATAAAAGCCTGGCAGTGCAGTCCTTTACATTTCTCCTTGGAAAATAGTCCTGTTTATTTAAATGTGTCTTGCTCTGTGCAAGTGAATGTAGGATTGCATTAAACTGAGTGAACTGCAATTGAATTACTGTCAAGGAAAGCCTAATTTACCCAGTTAGCTATTAGAACCTTCTATGCAATGTAATCATTAACATAACCATGTTATGTCAAGAAACATTCTCGTGACTGTTTCTTCTTCATTCTTTAGAGAATGTTGAACGCTTTTTGGGTTAAAATCATGATAATATAACACTTCATTAAGGTTATAAATTGTTTAGTAAAGTTTGGACGAAGTTAGATGGAGTTTCTATTAGACTTTTATCCATGCTGCAAAGGATTTAAATTTTCAATATCCTGTAAGAGAAAAAAGCAAAAAGCTCCAAGGAAAATTGATGCAAATAGGCAAGGTAGCAGCAGTCAGAATTAAAATACATGTAACTTTTACTGTAATCACAATTTAAACCCTTTAATCTTCCACTACCTGTAATACAAAAATAGCAGCTACATAACCGAGATTGAGTGGCTGTCCTTTCTGATTGCTGCTGGTTAGCAAAACTATTGCAGAAACATATAGGACAATTAAAAATCCCAGGCAACTCTTTTAGAACAGATAACTCTGTTCCAACAGATAGGACAAAGATCTAGTTGTCTCACACTCCTATGAGTTAGCCCTCTCAGCTTGAACGTTCCATCCCAAGCAGTGTAAATGCCAGCATTTACAGCCCATCAGGAAAATGAGAGCCAGTGCTCTACATACAGCTAACAACCAAGGAATAAAGATAGTATTTCAGTTTATTAAATGCACCCCTGAAGGCAACATCAAGGGACAAGACCACAACAAATTCAGCCAATATGGTATTTTACATGCATTCTGAAAACACTTTGATAGACACAGGTCAACTAAGCAATCCAAAGTAGTCTATGGCAGAAGCTTTTTTGAAAATACACTTTTGACTTGCTTTACATCAGTGTCCATATTCATGCTATTCGTGCTGTTGGGTCCTATCGATAAGAAGCTTTCAGAGTCTTTGAAGGCTCACTACATTTTTCCATCTGCCTGGAAAATAATCCTCTTGCTCAGAATGTTTGTTGATGCAGACAGGAAACATACCAGCTGGCAACTGTTACTAAGTTGATCTAGATCTTAGCATTGATTGCACAAAATATGAGCAAGTCTGTCTTCTGCCCCCCCCCTGACTCACTCAAATAGTGCTGAATGGAATGTTCTGTAGCATGGCCTCCCAAACATACTAGTATGCCAATCACACTATCCTAGGATAAAGTTGGCATGCCTGGACAAGCCAAGGAGAAACCCATGTCAGAAGTAGGACCCAAGGGTCAAGGAGACACATAGTTGTGTACCTTCTCATCTCATGCAGTCACCTGCTGCTCAAGCAGCCACAATGATGATGATGATGATGATGATGATGATGATGATGATGATGATGTCTGGTCTGCCTGACTCAACAACTCTAGGTGGCTTACAACAATCAAAGAAATTACAATAAAAAATAAAGATAAAAGATGGGTGAAGAGCCAGATCTTCACAGCTCTTCTGAAGAACAGCAGAGGAGGGGACATCCGAACCTCGTTCCAGAGGGCAGGTGCTTCTACAGAGAACGTGTGCTTCTGGGGTCCTGATTGATGACATTGTTTAATCAAAGGCACCCGGAGTATGCCAACCTAGCAGGATCAAATCAGCTGGGCAGATACTATGGGAGACAAACAGTCCCTCAGTAACCAGCCGTATGCTATGTAGGGCTTTATGGGTAACAACCAGCACCTTGAATTGCACCCAGAAGCAAGCCGCAACCATGCAGCTCACAAAGCAGTGGTGTTACATGGGCATACCAAGGCATATCCATTACTGCTTGCATTCTGGACCAGTTGAAGCTTCTGGGTGGTCTTCAAGGGCAGCCCCATGTAGAGTGCATTGCAGTAGTCAAGCTGTGAGGTGACTAGGACCCCCCCCCCCCCCCGATCAGTAGGAAAATCAGTGAACAGTAGGAAAATGGAATGATCAGGTTTGGAGCATGGAGAGATCATTAGGTGTTTATCCAGCACCTTCCCTTCGAACTCCGGTAAAAATAACAGTCTCCTAAGGTGTTGTGGCAATCTTGATAACATAAGGGTTGATCTTGATATAGGCCTCTTCTAGCCCAAGGCTGTTCCACACAATCTGGTCCAGCTTATGGGCAATGCACTTGATGAGGTTTGGCAATCCCGAGAGCCAGTTCTGCACCATTTGTATCATAACATGCTTAACGTGTGATGTAAACCATATCCAGCACTTCAGTAGGAAGCAACACTAACCTATGCCTGAGTCCTGCAGCACAGGAGGTGTGCACAATTACAGCCCTTTCAGACTCCTCTCTCCCAACAGTGCATGATGAGACTGAAGAAGCAATGTCCTGCATCTAGACTGAACTAAATGCTCTGAAATGAATGCATGTGATGGGGTCTGCCATCCTGAAACATCATTCTTGCGTTGCTCACATATGCAGAGCATCACCTGCATATATGGAATACAGGTCTGGTAGTTGGGAGAACAAGATGCAGGTGACTGGAATCCAGTACTCTTCTGACAGCTGCTTCAGCCACTGTGGAAGCACCTAAGGTCAGATGTCTTGTTGCTTGTCCACGGCATAACTTGCCAACAGCTGTCAACAGTGGGAGAGACTTATGATGCCTGTCTTTTGATGCCATATGTCTTGCAGCAGCTTCAGGCATCACAACATGGATTTTCAAGTTCAAGTATGAAGCGCTACTGTGCAACACAATATATTTGCCTTGGTGGTGATGGGCTGTCCACTGGTTTGCCTTGGCCACTACTGCCAGTTGTGGGTCTGGATTCACGATGGGGCAGGTCCTCCCAATCCTCAGTTCTTTGGGTTCTAAAGGAGAATGGGCTGACTTGAAGATTCAACAAGACCATCCCATTTGCTCATCCTGGGGGAAGAGCTGTCACCACACTGGGCCTACCTCAGCATCGCCCTCCATAAAAGGAGGGTGACACACATTACTCAACTTCATCCCCCTTGCAGCTTTTACCTGTCCCTCCCTTGATTAGAGACCCTGGCCTCTTTCTTGTCTCTCCCAGTCATGATTTCTTTACGGTGTCTATAGGAATAGGCTTAAAGTAAAGGTAAAGGTAAAGATTCCCCCTGCACATTTGTGCAGTCGTGTCCAACTCTAGGGGATGGTGTTCATCTCCATTTGTTAGCCGAAGAGCCAACGTTGTCCGAAGATGCTTCCATGGTCATGTGGCCACATGACGAGCGCGGAACGCTGTTACCTACCCACCAAAGTGGTACCTATTAATCTACTTGCATTTGCATGCTTTTGAATTGCTAGGTTGGCAAGAGCTGGGGCTAGTGCGGGAGCTCACTCCGTCACGTGGGACTAGGGATTCGAACCTCCGAACTTGTGATCTTCTGATCGACAAGCCTGGCGTCTTACCCCTAACTCTAAATTGGAGTGGGCATAGGGAAGCTGTCCTTTGTCCTAGGCTCAATTTAACATGTGCACCTAACAGCAGTGCTGTCACTACTAGCACACAGACACTACCTAATTAGAAGCATTGATTCCCCTAAATAAGCAAGAAGACCTTATTTGGCAGGAATGTCCCTTTAAACATTAAGGGATTACACCAAACAGAAGCAGATTGGGGTGGGGGAACATGTCTTTCTCTTTGCTCTAAGCCCCTTCCGCTCCTACCGTTTTAAAATTTTTAAAACCAAACACATAAGACACTTTTTTTATTATTTAACATTGACTACATGGAATGATACAGAGCTGTCTTTCCATTTTGTTGAAAGAGTGTTCATAAGCAGAGAACAAAAACATATCAGTCCAAAACTGGTAACCCTGTCATCCTAAAGAAATCCATAGTTCTTCACATGATAACAAATTCCAAATATTTAATATGAAGTTCAGACTGACATTCATTTCTTTAAACATATTACTCTTTCCAGAACTATGTTAACAAACCTCTGAGTTGTTCAATAAAAAACAAAAAACTTTAATTAATGATATCTTAAATTTACAGAAATATTCTTAATATTCTTTAAAACCTAACCATTGAAATGTTCATATAAGTGATTTGGTTTATTCCACAGTGTGTGCAAAATAATAATAATAATAATAATAATAACAACAACAACAACAACAACAACAAGAACAACAACAATAATAATAATAATAATATCCACCTTCATGGTACTCCTTAGTTGTCTATTATAAATACTATAGATTTGGAATTGTCCTACACATTTCAGTCCTGACAGTAAAGAATTGAGGAGTTTTACTGAATTCACTGCTAAATTATCTGGACTAAAATGTAAAATCAAAACATGTTTTAATTTAATTGGAGAATCCATATTCCTCTTGCAGTAACACAAATGTTTTAAAAACCTGATAAGCAGTAAGATTACCTCAAGTATTACTACCCCTATTAGCCCATTAATTTCTTTTTTTAAAAAAAAATCAGACTGAGATTATCATGTGAATAAGGGTCAGAATTGAATTATACTTCTGTCTCAACATCTTCCAAATATGCCTTGTGGTGTTTAATGCCAGAAATACAGCAGAATCACAACTAAAAGGGCAACAAAGCTTTTGCCATGATATCAGAGAGGTTGCATAATTGGGCCTATAGCTGATTGATTGATTGATTGATTGATTGATTGATTATTTGGATTTATCACCGCCCATCTCCACCATGGCAGACTCTGGGCGGTTTACAATCACATTATAAAAAGTTAAAAACCTATACATCTAAAATCTACTTATAAAAAATAAAAATCCAAGAGATGGAGTGTTCTTAAAAAGAGGATATTACTAAGCTAACCACCCCCAGGAGGAACTATTATTTCCTTCGTTCCAGGCAAGGTGGCAGAACCAGGTCTTTAAAGACTTCCTGAAGGCCAGGAGCGAGTTTTGGGGCTTGGTCACTTGGATTCCAGAGAAAAGGAAAAAATATATCCAGTGATAAAGCTGAAGTCAACCTCTGTCCCTGTATGATGGATGGATGGATGGATGGCCATATTTGCCCAAAACTTGCTCTAAGAATGTCTATAGTATTATGTAAAAGGTCTTTTCGGGTAGGAAATTATATTGTAAATCAGACACAGAGTCAATGTAAAAAGGTAAAGAGTTGGAGTCAAAGTTTATAACTATTTCAAGAGGAAATATGATTTGATATGATCTTGCTTTAGCTTCTCCTACCAAAATTACTGAGCAATCCAAATATTGGGGGCAGCAATAGTCCAATAGGCGGAGAGTATTTGAATGCCTTTCAAGATGACATCATTTTGATGCTGCCCAAAGCAAATAAGGATTTCCTTTTTGTTATTGAGGAAATACTTAAGTATGGAGAGGCAGCAGGATTAAAAATTAATTTTAAAAAGACCAAAGCTCAGTTCATCAGCATTGGTCCCAAAATTTAAATTCCAAAACATTTCTAAAGTAGGCACTAAAATTGTTAATTCAAAAAAATCAACTAACAGCTAAAATCATGGCACTTATGAAACCCACATATACCAGAGAAAATTGCATCGATAAAAAAGGATTCCACTTCCTAAATTATTACATAGCTTTCAGACTGCCAGTTTCGTTAACGAAGGAAATTGTAACTTATAAAATGTGTATTTAAGAAGGAAAAGTCATGTATAAATTGAAAATTATTGTAGAATCTCAGAAGAGTTTAACATAATGCTACATTTTATAGCCTTTCAGTTGAAACATATTGCCTTTATTATATTGAAAGACCTGTTTAAAAATGGATAGAATAATCACATTTACATAGTTACTGTACGTTCTGGATGTAATCCTGTTTAATGAGAAAATGATATTAAACTGGCAGGAAGAGAACTTGCAAAATCCTTGCTTGGAGTGTATTATTGGAATTGGATGGAAATGGTGCCAAAAATTAGCATTGTACCCTTCCCTTAGAGGACACCAGTCCTTCCCAGTGAATTAAGAGGTAGGTCAAGTCAGGAATCAGACTCCAAAAGCACTACTGGAACTCTATTGATGCAGGGTATAATAACAGAATCGTGAAAGCCTGACAGAGATTCCTTCTCCCCTCTCTTATACCAAAGCAAATCAAGATGAGGCAATCTTGAGTTTCTTTCTCATTCTCTCCTCTCTTCCAGGACTACACTGGTTTGTAACCTAACAGCTGTTGAATTCCTTCTCCAGGCTCCTCTACAGTTGGAAAGAGGCAAATCTATACAGATTTAAAAGCATGATCTCTTCTCTCTCTCTTTCTCTCATTCTCACTCTCACTAATATTTTAGGATTACATTAGCTACAACATGCATAAATTCTATGATTCCACAAAGGATAAGTAAAAACTCCCAGCATTAGGCTTTCTCACTGACTAAAAAATAATATCTGTAGTGTCTGATTAAAGATTTCTGGAGTGCAAATTGGATTTTAAGCCATCTATGGGAATAAGAGCTTGGGAAGAATATTATTATATAAAATGGAAATGCTCTATGGAGGCAGAAACCTTTAAGTTGCATTTTTGGAAAAGCTCACTGACATTTTCAAAAACTAAAGAGTAAAAATGTCAAAATCTATATCTAAGGACTGTTAGAAGAGATGTGAAAATACAATAATTTTCTGGTATATTTGGTGAGAGTGTCCAGAGGTTCAACAGCTTTGGAAATTAGTATTTGAAGAAATAAATATGTCCACCATCTTCTCTAACAATTTCATAATTATGTCTCCTATCATTGTTTGAGGGAAAAATAATTAAAATCAAACATAATCTGATTTATGTTGGTGGCAGGTGGAATATCACTGGTCCCAAAACAGAAGAACAGTATACCAGCTTCAGATGTTTGGTACTCCAAACTTGTAGAAATAGTCCTAATGTAAAAATTCAGAGACATAATACATAAAATGAAGTGTACTAGCAGTATTAGCTATAACACCTTTCAATCTAACTTGGAAAGATTTAACCAGTTTGCTAAACAATCAGAATTAATTAAGAGATAATTGTCCACAGTAGTAATGTGATTCTAGGAGGTGAAAATGACTATCTTGCAGGGCAACATTGTAGGAGTAAGACCATCCAGTATTCTGAATATGGTACATTGCTTATAAAATGTTGATCAATATTATCACTTTTTTCTTTTTTTCATATTATCACTTGAAGGTGTTGTGCCCATTCTAATCTATAATTTATTAGCTTACTATTTTGCAACAGCAAATTTACAGTTTAATATCTTAGCATTCCATATTGTAGTTTCTTACATACCTAGCAGATAATTAAGTAATTTAGCTTTTCAGTATTTTAGACCCTTGTCCTCATTTTAGCATTTGCTTTATATGCTATTTGGCAGCATCTGCAGGAGTGGTAAAGAGAAATCAAGGTGATGGTCATGATCATACAATCAAAGCCCTGACACTTCTATGTGCATTTTTTAGTCTTTTAGTAATGCATTTATATTTTCCTCCAGCTAGAGTTAACTTGTATAACCTGTTTAGAATTCAATAATAGAATTCAATCCAATTCCAATAATACACTCCAAGCAAGGATTTTGCAAGTTCTCTTCCTGCCAGATTAATATCATTTTCTCTTTAAACAGGATTACATCCAGAACGTACAGTAATTTAATATCCTATATTTTAGTATCTTATATACATTGCAGTTTAGCAACCAAGTAACCTTAATGCTTTTGTACTTTAAACCCTCTTCAGCATCTTAGCATTTACATTTGCAGTATATTCTGTTCCAGATAGACTCATCTCAATATTTGAAATCTTTTTTGAATTTAGTATTCTGTATTTCAGCATTTTATATTCTTAGCAAATTTGCAATTAGGTAACTTTGAGTAGTTTAGACTTTCTTCAGTATTTTAACATTTGACTTTGTATCTTGCTCTAGCTAATTTTATCTTAATTTGTGAATCTTTATAAAAACTTCCTTTGTACTAAACTTTGTATCTTGAATTTAAAAAAAATAATTAAAAAGGGATTTTCTACATCTAATAAGACCAACACTCCTGATTCCAGTTTTACTGAATGTATATCTAATATATAAGATAGCAATATGAATTATCCAAGGCTTGTCACCCTTTTATAATGCCAGATTGCACAATGACAAAGTAATACCATCTGTAATCTACATGCTAGGATCTCTGTCAAAATTCTGGCAGATTTTCAATATTTAGCCAGGAGATTAGGCAAGAGCTGTACAATCAGCAGAATCTTTATCAGCCTTCAAAATCAGTTATTCAAACCTCATTGGAGGAAGCTGGAAATTTTTTTTAAAGCATCATTATAAATCTCCAACAATAGAGGAGCAAATAATTTTTATATGTATTATAGCACTGAATAGGATAGTCACTATGACCAGTAGCATTTCCTGTTTATATAGATTTAATAATATCTATTATGTCCTGAAGAGATACAGATGCCACCAGATAAATAGCTTAGGCATGTATATGACTTCAGAAAAGCTACCGCATTTTTAAAATAATTAATTTATTTCTTGGTAATCTTTAACTCAATTTTATAAAGTATAAAAAATAAAAGCTTGCTTATTAGATCACAGCCATTATATGCTTTTCCTTAAGCATCCTTAATAGTACAAATAATATCATTTTTTTTCTGTTTCAATCAAGAAGCCAATTGTCTACTAGGTCTTTAACATGAAGGAATCATTTGATTCAATATTCAGGGAAAGGCTGGGGCACATCCACTATCACAGATCACCAATTACTTTAATTATTATATTACGTGAAAACTCCATCATGCACGTCAAGTGTACCAATCCCAGAGGCTTCTCTGATCCATGCTAAAGGAGTCAAATAAGATCACATGTTTGCTCTTTTTAAGCCTTTTCAAACAGTGAGTTTCACCTTCTACTGTCAGCAAATAGTTATATCCCTTAATATGTTGGCAACAGTTATTTTATCTTAGACTTTGGTTGGCTTGAGGCATTGTCTGCAAACACTAGCATTTTATTGCAGCAATGAAAAACTAGATATCAATTATTCCAAAACTAGCTTTCTTTATTAAGAGGCAAATTAATTGCACTCATAATTAGTAGACTAACAATACCATACCGAACAAGATAAGGATTTCAAATATGTTGGAAGTATCAAGGAGGAGGAAACAAGAGTATTATAAAAGCCAGTGGCAGGAATTAAGACTGTCATGCTTACAAAATAACGATACAGAATTCTGGAAATTAGTTTCCCAAGGCCAAAGAGAAATAAAAGTAGTAATAGAAGCACAGATTTCACCTGAAGCTTGGATAGCTTTTTTCAAAAATCAATTTGAAGATATTAGAATATCAAACCAATTGTTAATGGGTACAGATATATTAAAAAATCACTAAAATGGCCCCTAGTAACTGCTGCAGAAGTAAAAAGAATAATCTCACAACAGACAGCTGGTAAGGCCCCAGGAAATGGCATGTTTTGTTGTTGTTGTTCAGTCGTTTAGTCGTGTCCCCTGGAAATTTTTAAGGCATTCCCTGATTGGTGAGCCCCTCTGCTCGCCTCCCTCTTTACTTATATTAATGCCACTGGGTGAATCCCTCTAGGATGGAGAAATAGTGCAGTAATTCCAATATTTAAAAAGGGAGATTCCACAAACCCTGCTAAATTTTGCCCCAAAAGTCTTTTTGATATAGAGTATCTTTTAAATAGATTGAATGATTGGGTGGATGCTAGGCAGGTAATAGCAGAAGAACACATAGCTTCAGAAAGGGGCATAGCACTACAGACCAGTGTTTTACAATATCTGATCCACAAATCAATGAATGGCCCCTCAAAATGCCTGGATGCAGCATTCATAGATTTATCATCTGCCTTTGATACAATAAATAGAGAAAGATTATGGGAGAGGTTTTTAGCCACTGATATAGAGAGAAGATTATTTTACCTATTATATAAATTATATGAGGACACTTACATGCAAGTATGAATAAATCAGAGCAGCACCCTAACAAACCAGATTAAAACAACAAAAAGTGTCCGCCAGGGTTGCATACTGGCTCCTTTCCTCTTTAACTTTTATATAAACAACTTTGTAGAACAGCTTTATAATCCTTCCTTTTATGCTCCATCAGTTGGAAGTAGGGAGGTGCCTATATTATTGTATGCTGATGATATGGTACTTATGTCAACATTAATTGGAATAAGACTCTTGACAACATTTGGAATTTGTTCTAAGGAAGAGTATCTACTAATAAACTATCCCATAATAATATTTGCCAGAAGGCCAAAGAGACATAGATGGACCCTAGATGGTAAGGAGATAGAACAAGTGAGGTCATTCAAGTATTTGGGCTTCCATTTTACTGAAACAATATCATGGAAAACACATATAGCATCGGCAAGGCTATGAGATCAATGAGAACCATTTTCTCCTTTTTTTATTCAAAAGGAGGCCTGCTCTCAAGATCTTCCAGGAAAAACAATCTCACAGTTGACATATGGGGCCCCAATTTGGGGTTTAAATAAACTAGAAGAATTAGAGATGGTCTAAAACAAATTCATGGGAACAATTCTAGCTTTTCTCCCATGTACACCAGCAGCGATGTTGAGATTAGAAGTTGGCCTTCCATCCATTTATATAAGGGTAAAGAAAGCAATAATTGTATATTATAGAAGACTATTTCTCATGTCTGACACTTATTTGGGAAAATAATGCTTCCACAAACAATTTAACAGTAGTGGATGGGTGAATTCGTGTCTAAAACTATTTTCACAATTTTCACAACATCAGGAATTGGTGAATGACATACATTGCCATACAGTATTTAGGAACTATTTATTTTTAAAAGATTTTAAACAAGATAAAGAGCATGTATTCAACATCAATCCGATGTTCTAAAGATCAACACACCATAGGAACCTGGAATGTAAGATCTATGAGCCAGGGCAAATTGGATGTGGTTATTGGTGAGATGTCAAGATTAAATATAGACATTTTAGGTGTCAATGAACTGAAATGGACTGGAATGGGCCACTTCACATCAGATGACCACCAGATCTACTACTGTGGACAAGAGGACCACAGAAGAAATGGAGTAGCCTTCATAATTAATAATAAAGTGGCTAAAGCAGTGCTTGGATACAATCCAAAAAACGATAGAATGATCTCAATTCGAATTCAGGGTAAGCCATTTAACATCACAGTGATCCAAATATACAGTACGATCCAACCACAGATGCTGAAGAAGCAGAAGTAGATCAGTTCTATGACGATCTGCAGCACCTACTGGATAATACACCAAAAAGAGATGTTATTTTCATTACAGGAGACTGGAATGCTAAGGTGGGTAGTCAGATGACACCTGGAATTACAGGCAAGCATGGTCTGGGAGAACAAAATGAAGCAGGACATAGGCTGATAGAATTTTGCCAAGACAACTTACTGTGCATAACAAACACTCTCTTCCAACAACCTAAAAGACGACTTTATACATGGACTTCACCAGATGGTCGACAAAGAAATCAGATTGACTACATCCTTTGCAGCCAAAGGTGGCAGACATCTATACAGTCAGTAAAAACAAGACCTGGAGCTGACTGTAGTTCAGATCACGAACTTCTTATTGCAAAATTTAGAATCAGACTAAAGAGAATAGGGAAGACCCACAGATCAGTTAGATATGAGCTCACTAATATTCCTAAGGAATATGCAGTGGAGGTGAAGAATAGATTTAAGGGACTAGATTTAGTAGATAGGGTCCCGGAAGAACTATGGACAGAAGTTCGCAACATTGTTCAGGAGGCGGCAACAAAAAACAAAGAAAAAGAAAACCAAGAAGGCAAGATGGCTGTCTGCTGAGACACTGGAAGTAGCCCAAGAAAGAAGGAAAGCAAAAGGCAACAGTGATAGGGGGAGATATGCCCAATTAAATGCAAAATTCCAGAGGTTAGCCAGAAGAGATAAGGAATTATTTTTAAACAAGCAATGTGTGGAAGTGGAAGAAGACAATAGAATAGGAAGGACAAGAGACCTCTTCCAGAAAATTAGAAACATCGGAGGTAAATTCCAGGCAAAAATGGGTATGATCAAAAAAAAAGATGGTAAGGACCTAACAGAAGCAGAAGAGATCAAGAAAAGGTGGCAAGAATATACGGAAGATCTGTATAGGAAGGATAATAATATTGGAGATAGCTTTGACGGTGTGGTCAGTGAGTTAGAGCCAAACATCCTGAAGAGTGAGGTTGAATGGGCCTTAAGAAGCATTGCTAATAACAAGGCAGCAGGAGACGACGGTATCCCAGCTGAACTGTTTAAAATCTTGCAAGATGATGCTGTCAAGGTGATGCATGCCATATGCCAGCAAATTTGGAAAACACAAGAATGGCCATCAGATTGGAAGAAATCAACTTATATCCCCATACCAAAAAAGGGAAGCATTAAAGAATGTTCAAACTATCGAACAGTGGCACTTATTTCACATGCCAGTAAGGTAATGCTCAAGATCTTGCAAGGTAGACTCCAGCAATTCATGGAGCGAGAATTGCCAGATGTACAAGCTGGGTTTAGAAAAGGCAGAGGAACTAGAGACCAAATTGCCAATATCCGCTGGATAATGGAGAAAGCCAGGGAATTTCAGAAAAATGTCTATTTCTGTTTTAATCTTGTTATTGGGTATAAAGTGTAAGCTGCTCACGGTTGAATGGAATTGGAGCATCATATAAGTCTTAGTAGTAAGAAAATGAAATTTGAATTGGTACAGTAATTCAGGAATACAGTAAATCTAGTCATCAGCCAAAACAGATGCTAATGCTTTGAACCAGAAGACCCAGCATTTCATACACTGCTTAATCAGAAATAAAAAAGTCAACACTCTTCAATGGGAGCCACCAGACAACTGATATGGTTCCTTCTATGTGTTCCAGGTCTCCTCTGAGACCCACAGAGGTGTTCTCTTGTAGCACTGGCTGCCTTCAGTTGGCTCCTCTAAATCCTGCAGATGGCTTTGAAGTGGAAATTATAGCTGAGATTAGGGCTGTGCTGAAACTGAGAGATCAGGACAAATTAACACAACAGCCCCAAACAGAACTCAAGAAATAAAATATTCCATAATTAAAACATACAGTAATTTATTGTTTTATCATTACATAATATGCTAGTACAAACGGGTTATACCTTTAAACATTGCTATTGAACTTCATCCCTGAGTGAATACAGTGGTGCATTTCAAACAAATTTGTACTTTACAAAATAATTCAATTGCAAATTCATGTACCTGCTTATTGGAGTGGATTGATTTGGGGGTGGTGACTTTGTGATTTTATACAGAAGTATGTTATATTGGCTCTGAAGAAAATATACCTTTTATGTCAGAGCTCATCAAAGAACGGTTCTACTATGGGCATCTAAAAAGTCATCCATGTATTACAAAAATAGTTCCTGTTTCAAAATGTTATCCATCTCTTTATAGCATGCCATTAAAAATTAGTGTATTTTGCTTGTTATATGAGTACAGTAGTAGTTTTAGCTGGCACAGAATTGACAAAGGAGTGCAAGCAGGCACTTTGTGATAGCCTTGCATACATGGAACAGACATGTATTAACTATGGTTGTAATCCTATCAGGGAGTAATTCCTTCTGAACCCAGTGGATTTTATTTCTGAGTTGGGATGGATAGTATTGCACTGTAAACTACTTCTAGTTCAATGAATTGCACAGTGGAAACTCCCTCCTGACCGATATTGCCCTTAATTTTTTGTTGTTAACCCTAAGGGGTATTTTTACCTGAAAAGTGTAATTTTTAAACTAGGAAACAGGCACTGCAATTCCATTTATTTTGAGGAATGAGGTATTTGTCATCCTAGGTCTTAAAGCAAATCCCTTACTTTTGTAGGAATAACATGCAAGAAAATGTAAGGGCAGTGCAATTAATAGCTTGCATTACTGTTTCACCCTGCTAGGTGGCAGCACCTGGCTGACCGTGGCTGATTTAAAAAGGCTGAGCAGGCCTGGTTAATACTTTGATGGGAAACTACCAAGAAATCCCTGGAAAGTAAAATACTGAAGACTTTTAGGGAAACCACTCCTATCTGCTTGCCAGAAAAGCCATAAGGGTATGTCCATGAAGTCACCCACAGTCAATTTAAAGAATACATCTGAGTTCTTTTTGTAATGTTTAGCAATGAAACCAGAAGAGGTGGTTATATGTTAAATATATACGTTTAAAAAAGTCTGAAGAAAATATATTTCTTTATTCCATCTTTTTAGTGCAAATGTAATTGCCTAATTATTTCTGGGCTCAGTTTATACTAGAATTTGATCATATTTTAAATTGGACATAATATTAAAAAATAATTGGGGAGGTTTTTGTAGAAATATAACATGTTATTATAAAAGAAGCCCAATTTATATTTACTTTAATTTTTTTTTCAGATTAGTAACAAAGCAATAAAACACCATTCATCAGTAGGAAATACACCAGGCACCAGTTGTTTACCTTAATTCTAGTTCTCGAAATTAAAACATAATTATACATGGGAGTTTCGTTTTGCCAAATCCCAAGATTTTTATATCCTTTAAAATGTTTTGGATTAGCATTCTTTTCTACAGGCAGGCAACAAGCTGAGGCTCTGTATTTTAAGCTGGTAGGAGGGGGAAAAAAACCTACAGTATACTTAAAAATCTCTCAAACATCTTCTCACATATCCTGAATAAGGAATTTATGTCATCTTTTCCTTCTTTTCTACCTCTCTAAATACTCCCTTGAAAGCCTACTCTTTTTTCTCAATTATTGCTTTATTGTTATTTATCAGGGATACTTCTTAAACTCTCTGGGCCTTTCCCCACTACTGAATTAACCATCCTTCTCTCCATCCTTGGGTTGGCATAAAGCCTGCTGATCGCATTGCCAATCCTTCTACTGCATCTCCTACTATATAGTGGGATAGTGTTGTCCTGATTTGTAACTGCACCATTCGTTATAGGCAAGACTTTTGGTTTTCCTCTTCTGGCTGTGCTCCAAACCCCTTTCAGCACGACACCAATCATGTAGGAATTCACCCACCAACCAGAGCACGGCAGCATGAACAGGATGGATCTGACTGAGGGACTCTGCTTGAGCTCCAGACTGATGTGTCTTCCCTTTCTCTCACTTCCCATTTGGCCATGTCTAGGCTGACCATACGTCCCGTTTTGAACGGGACAGTCCCGTTTTTTAAGCATTTTTCAACCGTCCCGTCGTTTTCATAAAAATCTCAATTTTGTTCCGTTTTTCAAACCCAGTGGGAATGGCGCGGAAGGAGGATCCGAGCCGCAGCATGGACCGGGGGCGGGGTTTGCAGGCAGGAGCCAATCGCGTGGGCTGGGGGGCGGGGTTTGCAGGCAGGAGCCAATTGCATG
Source organism: Charina bottae (assembly GCA_023362775.1). Classification (NCBI taxonomy): domain Eukaryota; kingdom Metazoa; phylum Chordata; class Lepidosauria; order Squamata; family Charinaidae; genus Charina; species Charina bottae. The sequence goes on from JALMGJ010000016.1 coordinate 12,539,603, forward strand.
GACCGGGGGGGCGGGGTTTGCAGGTGGGAGCCAATCGCACGAACCGGGGGCAGGGTTTGCAGGCGGGAGCCAATTGCATGGACCAGGGGGCGGGGACCCGTCTTTTTCATGAATACAGAATATTACATAAGACCCTGTCCCGTTTTGCCATCCTGAAATATGGTCAGCCTAGCCATGTCCCAAGTTAAAAAGGATGTGAAATAAGGGAACACGCCAGGACAGGAATAGCCCCTGAGAGGAAGGAGGTAGATACACCTTGCCATGAGTGTGCAACCAGCCAGGTTCCGTGGGAGAGAGGGAATGGAAACCGACTAACTACTGGGCAACCACTTTTCTTACTTGTAGTGTGAAAGTGGGGAAGGGGGAGGGGGTGATTGAACATGATACTTCCATGGCAAACAAAGGACAAAAGCTAATTTAGCATCTCTCATTTTGCAAACACTGCAATAAAGAAAAGCAGAGATCCCCTCTGATGCTATTTTAGAATATCGTTAATATGAAATTGTGCAACCCCCCTTACCTTCCCCAGATAAAATAGTAGAGATCTGTTCTCTCTCTACAGTACCTTGTTGGAAGCCTGGAAAGAAGTTGATTTCAAAAGACAGGGAAAGGAGAAGCAAGGGTATGAAAACAACTCAGGAACCAAAATGCTAAGGGGGAGGGCAGATGCTCGGAGAGCAATGGCTGCATCAGAGGCTGGCAAGTGACCAGAGGGGAGGGGCCATGCCCTACTTCAAAGCGCTCTGAAACACCCCCCTGATCACACCCACCGTAGGGCCCTTGACTTCACCTCTCAGATTAGGACTAAGAAAGTAGTACAGATTTTACATGCCTTGAAGCTAAGGGGTGATAGTATTGGCTTAAAGGGGAAAAGACTGCTTTGTGACAATTTAAGTCTGTTTCACCTATGGGCTGGGGATGGGATGAGGATCTGGTCCTGCACCCCAGGGAGAAGACTAGGGCATTCAGGACATAGTACGGGAGTGCTGCTGTAAACTGTGAAGGAAGACCGGGCTTCTATATTTGGAGTTTAATCCTATTGCCCTTTGTCTTATTTTTGGGAAGATAGTTGTTAAAATTCTATAAAAATAATCTATTCCATATGTTAAAATTGTTCATACGGAGGCCTTGCATTTCTTAAGTCTCTTAAAGCAAATTTGATCTTCCCTTTCTTAAATTTATATAATATACCATGTCAACCCATTTACTGGTACCAACAGCAATTTGGCTTAAGTCCTTTTTCTCTGCAGAGACGCTTGTTTTTGAGCTTCGGCTTTTTTCTTTTCTTCTTCAGCCTTCTTCCTTTGTTCCTTCAGCTCCTTATATCTCCATTTGGGAATCTGCAAGTAGGTCCCATCACTGGCATTACTTTTCCGTCTCACTTTCTCCGGCTGGAAAGCAGGCCGGGGTGCCTTACTTATACGGACTCTGGGGATGACGATCCCCGGGCGGACGCTGCTTCTTCTTAGCAAGTGCAGTGGCAACAGGCTGGTTTTCCTTGGAACCACAATGTTGACCCGAGGTACATTTAGATTGAAAGGCTGCAGGCTGGCCCTCCGTTCCTTCCTTTTAGACACTAATGTAATTCTGGAATTCTGAAACAACTTCTTATAGCTGTTAAAATGTTCCCTATTCTCCAAAGTTTGAAGTTCTTTAGCTCTTTGTTGCCTAAGAATTTCTTGCACAGCTGGCCTACGTTTTCCTATAGCAGGAGGACTTTCAGGGCACACAGTCCTACAAGCTATGGCAACAAAAGAGCTTTTTAAACTTGTTGTTGTTCTAACCATGTGATTGAGGACCCCATCTTCTTCAGGGCCATGGGAAGTTCTGAAATCTAAAATGGACCTCAAAGTTTCTGAGATCTTCTGCAAGCAAGTTTTTGTACCTGTAGCTTTGGCAAGAAGTTCTTTCATCTTTGGCCATTCAAGCACATATTGATCGCAAAATTGCTCAGCACACGGCTTGTCCATAAGTCTCTGTATAAGATATGCAGATTCTATTCTTCCTGTGAAACATGCCCATTCTTGAGGAGTGAATCCACGGCCTGGGTCTGTTGCATTAATATTTGCCCCTTCAAAGAAATAAGAGAGAGAAAAAAATTAGGAACACTGCTCAAGGTCATACTGTATGTGTTTTCAACTGAGAGACTGTAAAAGTTCTGGTTCTTGAAAGCTCTTTTTAACTGTCACGGTTGATAGTTTGATAACAAGGGTTTGAACTATGTTAAATGTTTAGAGCAGAGTTTCTCAACCAGGGTTCCATGGAACCCTAGGGTTCCACGTGAGGTCACTAGGGGTTCCCTGGGAGATCATGATTTATTAAAAAAATTATTTCAAATTCGGGCAACGTCACATTAAAGATGTAAGTTTCATTCTTTATTTTTAGTTTAAGAACACAGTTAATGCATACAGTATATACAGGCCTACACATGAAACAAATATAATAATTTTGTAACTTCTGGCCTAAATTTGAGCCTGAATGTGCAGGGGTTCCCTGAGGCCTGAAAAATATTTCAAGGGCTCCCCCAGGATCAAAAGATTGAAAAAGGCTGATTTAGAGAGTTGAAGTACAGTACTGAGACCAGGAGGTGGATAATGTTCCACATACGATTTCATTAATACTGTAGTCTTCCAACAATCAGCACAATCAAAGTAGAATGAAATCTACTTTCATTAACAACCCCTGATTAAACTTAATTCCCTTAAAATAAGGAATTCAAATTATAACACTGACTGATTACCCCATCTGCATATACCAACCATTCTGTTTCTCACACAGAAACGTAAAAATACACACATGCACTCATATAGAAATAGAACTTCTGTGCATTAGAAAAAAGATTAAATCCCCTAGTGACCTCTGGCGGAACCCTAGGGTTCCAAGGAACCCTGGTTGAGAAACCCTGCTCTAAACATTTAACATACAGTAGTTCAAACCCTTGTTATCAAACTATCAACCAGGACAAGAAAGCAGCCTCCCCTAATCAATGGCTAATCTCCAGGCTAATCTTCAAAGGGATTCATGCTTTTCACTAGCAGTTTCTGCAATCATTGCTTATTCTTTTCAACAGCTTGTTCCATTCCTCTCAGTGAATATAAAAAAATTGTCCTCAATTTACAGGTAATTATTTGGACACACACCCCCATTGGGTAAATACTGTAAATTTGAAGTTTGAAAAACCATATTGTACTCAAATATTAATGAAATTTCATTTTTTGGCCTTATATAAGGTTGAGAGAGAAAGACAGATTGACTGCCTTATTTATTTATTTTCTATCCCTTTATTATTTTTATAAATAACTCAAGGCGGCAAACATACCTCATACTCCTTCCTCCTCCTATTTTCCCCACAACAGCAACCCTGCGAGGTGAGTTGGGCTGAGAGAGAGTGACTGGCCCAAGGTCACCCAGCTGGCTTTCATGCCTAAGGTGGGACTAGAACTCACGGTCTCCTGGTTTCTAGCCTGGAGCCTTAACCTCTAGTTATATTGATCTGTAGTCCTGTTCACTGTTCAAATTGTCAATGTCCTCAGAGGAACTCAGGCAGCCTGTGTTCAGGTTTGCAGGTTTTGAATATATGTAAATGCTTTCCCATAAGAACATTTTTAGCATAAAAGTTGATGGCTTTCCATATAAAACACCTCCCCCCCCATTATATAGTCTAGTGGTTAAGGTGCTGGGCTAGAAACCAGGAGACTGAGAGCCTTAGGCATGAAAGCCGGCTGGGTGACTTTGGGCCAGTCACTCTCTCTCAGCCCAACTCACCTCGCAGGGTTGTTGTTGTGGGGAAAAGAGGAGGAAAGAGTATTAGGTATGTTCGCCGCCTTGAGTTATTTGTAAAAATAATATGTTGTTATACTGCTCCCTATATAAGGACTCTAGACAGATCCTTATATATCCGATATTGAAGAAATTTCCAGGCAGGGAGTGTGATTTCTATTTAATTAATTAATTAATTAATTTATTATTTAAATTTATATGACTGCCCATCTCACCCAAACGGAGATGGTTTATGCTTCTTTCGGACAAGGACCCAAAAATATCCTAAGTTGCCCAGTTTTGTGCTACCATCTGCACAAAACGCCGCACCATTACTTAGGTTTAGAATTTCTTAACATAGTATTTTATTTCCATTTATTTTAGTATTTTATTCTTAATTAATTTTAGACCGTATCACACTAATTGTTTTTCTGATTTATATATATATATATATATATATATATATATATATACACACACACACACACACACACACACACACACACATACAGATACACACACACACACACACATAAGATTGTTATTATATTTATATATTATAAAATATATAAAATAAAATATATTTTATTTATATATTATTTTTATTTTTATCTGGCCTTAGGGCTGTAATAAACATGTTGTTGTTGTTGATTCTTTTCAGTTCTCCTCCCCTGGATGTCATGAATTCAAGGCTAACATGATTGCTTATCCCCAAGATACCAATCAACTTCTTCTCTTTGTTGATGGGATGCTGGAGGCTTTTTTGATAACAGATTCTAACCTAAACAGATTTTTCAGTGGCTGACAATAGAGTTGTGTTCTCATTGTTTTCTTCAGGAATTTATTTTAATGTTTTCAAAATAATCTCTCACCAAAATGTATTTTATTTGTTAAAACTGCCACCATGTAACTAACATTTTATTTATATCACATTGCATTTGAATTAATTGTAAACTACAATAATTGACTTGGTAAGAAATTGTCAGGAGGAAACACAGTTTGCAGTGAAGGGACAGCATTTAAAAAAACAGCATAGTATTTACGTGAATACTGACTCGGAGACCTGCTTGCACACTCCTTCCAATATGAACTCTGCATTGTTGTTAGAGACCAAAATAGAGAATGATCAAGAGAATGAAAACGTTAAAGCTACAATGAACCTCATTTTTTTAAAAAAAAGCATTTTTGACCTTTCTCTACTCAAAGCACTATACAGTGGGAAAGAAAACAAACCCAGCAACCAGCAAAATTCACTAATAAAAGGCAGATAATCAAAGGACAAACAGAAGGGATGTTTGCTAACAACCTCACTATAACAGATGGTAAGTCTATGAATTTAGGTTAATCTCATGAACGGTTAAGAGATTCATTTAAGACTGTATCAGACTATAATAAGAACGAGTAAAAGATACATCTAAAACCACACCATAGCAGACTGCAAGCAGCTGGCATATACAATGACTTTCCCTTCACTATTTCTTGCCTTTCTGAATGTCAGCAAATACAGTAACTATAGAAAAACATAATGTTAAATAGCGTGGCACTTCCAAATTTGATGAAAAGATGGGATTTCCTAATTTTTGTTTTATTTTGTATTGTTTTTAAAAAGTCAACTTAGAGAAGTTGATTTCCTACTCTACTGCTTCAAGTTCTACAAGAGCAGCAGGGTGTTTATCTGTAACTGAAATTCTTCCTATGACCAATCCTCAAGTCATTATATTGGATTTTGTGATTGTGTGAAACATTTTAGAAACTGTGAAACAAGTTGGTATTCCTGCCCCCTCCTTTACCCACAGAGGACTAGCCACTTGATGTATTTGCCAAGGGATGGATCATACCTTCCTATACAGTTTTTTTCAGCATTGCCATGATCATTACAACTAACGGGGACGCTAGCAGTGGGAAAAGAGGATAGTTTGTATGATAGCACAGATGACTAAAGTTATATGCAAGCGACTGGCCTGTGATCTTCAGTGTCTTTGAATTTACACAATGGAGTGACTGGCAGAAAACCAGGAGACATATTCCATGTGCGAAGAGAAGAGAAGAGAAGAGAAGAGAAGAGAAGAGAAGAGAAGAGAAGAGAAGAGAAGAGAAGAGAAGAGAAGAGAAGAGAAAACTAATAATACTAAATACTATTAAAAAGCCCATGTGGCAGAAAGTGGAACAATTGCAGAAAAGGCACTCAGAGAAATTAGTGTTTCTGTTGCTAAAATGGGATGGTTAGAAGACTAAGTTCCATCCTGCTTCTATGGTTTGCTAAGCATCTCAGCTTTAACAGCTTCCATTTTGCCCTCTGAGTTAGTGCAGAAAATGCTGCCCAAAGCAAACTAGATGGTAAGTGTACTAGAAGCTTACAGAGACCATTTGATCCAGTGCTCTAGAAACAGCTCAGGCTAATCCAGATAAAGCAAAGCTTTTCTGATACAAGTTAGTGCCCAGTTTCTGAGCAAAAATAAATAAAATATAAGTAAAATAAAATTCCCTTCCCAAAATCAGCAGGGGAGAAGTACTAAGGGCTTCCTTTGTTGCTGTGGTTAATTTTCAGCAGAACAGGATGAAATTTCCAGGAGGCTACATTGTCTTCTTGAGGAGATGAAACATGTCATTTTAAACAGAAATTAGTGCAGTGATTTTCAAGCTATTCTTGTTTAGAAATATATTATTTTACTTTGCACAAAACTCTCTCCAAATTTGGCATGGGGTTCTTCACAGAAGAGGCTAGTCTCACTGCAAATTTCATATACTGTTTGCAGAAAATGGTTAAATGCGTATTTGAGTATTACTTTTACAACTTATGATGTACAGTAAATATGTTACAATTTAGCTTTCTGACTACGTATCTAAAGAAATTTAGTGATAGAAAACAGCAATAAGAAAAATGGATTGATGTAATAGTAGAACCACTGAAATCAATGGGAAACTTAGTCTTGATTAACTTACATTCCATTGGTTTCAATGAATATGATTGTGGAACCAAATCTTCTATTTAGTGTGTATCATTTAATAATAGCCAGCCAAACCTATTGTGAAAGTAAATGTCAGCATCTGGAGTTCTTCATTGAGGATAATCTACAACAATTCAGTGGGAAAGGAAACAATGAAAGAAAGAATTCTGTATACCTGCCAATATTAAGGCTCTGGCACATTCACTTCGGCCTTGCATTGCAGATTTCATGAGCGCAGTAAATCCAAATGCATTCCTTTCCTCAATATCAAGACCAGGATAATAGTTGAGTAAATATTGTGTAATATTAATATGTCCTACAAAAAGAACAAAAATTATATATACAAAGAATACTGGTTTCAAATCAGTATAAATATTACTTGGTTCATTTATAGGGTTTTTAAAATTATGACATGCTATGGCTCAGAGAAAATTCTCCCTCCTTCCCTCTTTCTCTTTCCCTCCGATACATACAAACAAGTCTCAAACTCAAATACCAACCAAAACATAAAGTGCTATGGCACAGACACTAAAATGTTCACAGAATGAATGCTCCCCACTTCTTTCACTTATTTGAAGCTAGTTCTTCTCCTTCAGAGTAATTTCTTCTCCTCCAGAGCTACTAATGAGTTGTAGAACCCTTGAACAATGCTGAAGGGAAGTTCAGGGAGAGTGAAATTGCCCACATTATTGCTTGATTCTCAGGTAAATTAAGCTTAAGAAAACTCACAACAGGTACACTTCCCATTGACTCCTACCCAGCAACTCCCTACCAGATTGCTTAGGAGACATTCCCAATCATCTGGCAAGGCTTTTGGGGAGCTACGGGTGGCTGCAAGAAGAAGAAAGTTGCATCCCATGAACTTCCTTACATTATCTGATAAGCAGCCCTCTGGAACATAATAGTAAACAAACAAGGATTAATTAATAAAAAGATTAACATCTGTAGACTAAATGTTAACTAAAATTACTTCCATGGTCAGAATTTTATCCATGGTCAGAAATAGTTGGACAAAACAAGGGTTTCTTGGTCTAACAGCTCTGTGGCAGCCACCAAAAATTCCTTTTTATACATACTTTCTATATCCTTGGAAACATCTCCAGATATTTATTCAGGAATAGGAACAACCACATACTGAACTGTAAGTTTTACATTAATGTGCATTACCTACTAATTACAGTTTAACAGGCATGGAACACATTTGCTCAGATAACATAAAGTAATTGATTTAGAAGCCAAAAAACTAGGTTATTTCCATAGTAATCTGTAAATAACCCTTTTTTGGGGTAAAGTGCGTAAGAGAATGGAGTCTGCAACTGCAGAATAGACAATAGAGCAATTAGATAACATATACTTTGACAGAAATGCAATAATTCTTGCCAAATTTTACAAAGCAAAATGGTGTGTTGTTTAGAGAAATGGATATATTTCTAATGAAAAATAAATAATTTAAATAAAATCTGGGTGGCCTGAGAATGTTGTTATTCAAGGGTTATGAAATGAAAGTTGATATCCCTGTAGAATTAACAATATAAGACAATGAGGGTTATGTTTCAAAGGGCAAACTGAGCAGCATAAGAGGTTTTTTTTAAATCACCCCTCCATAACTGCCATGGGGAGCCCATTAACTCCTTCTGAATCTTGGAATGGTGATTTGATAAAATATTGGGCTGGTCTTAGGTACACAAACTGATGATTCCCCAAAAACCATATCTAAGCAGGGAGGACTGTTCCATTTGATCTTTTGTATCTAATATGGTTGGTTGAGTGTTTTCTTTGCATTCTTGAAATCCAACATCGGAAGGGCATTGCTGGAGAAATCTTTTCCAATTCAAGTTGAAATTGAAGACCAGGTCCTTCTGGCAAAAAGGATCACCTTAACTAATAAACACATATATTTAACCAGAAACAGGTCTCCACTTTAGTATTAGCCTCCTTTGTGTGCCAAGAACTTCAGAAGGTCATCTTGCGGTTACTCTTAGGCAGACTTTCTCAGTAGTGGTACTTCACTGTGGAAGGTCCTCCCTCCTGAAATTCACGAATTGGCTGCCATTACATCTGTTACTGTAGGTGCCTTTTAAAGAACACTCTTTACCCAGGCTTTCCTTGTATCACCATGGTACATATGTGGCTCCCCCCCCCCACTTTTTAAGCTGCATATGTCATTTTTTATTCTATTTTATATTTTGAGTGAGAGTCCCCTTTTGATTGTTCTGTCATGTGCTGGTTGCCATTTTATATTTTGTATTTGTTTATTGTTATATGGTTTTTTTTCTTTTTTGATTACTTGTTTGCTGTGCGCCGCCCAGAATCACACTGTTTGAGTTGGATAGCCTTATAAATCTTGAAAATAAATAAACATTAAGGGTTTCCAGAGATAACAACATATCTATTTTAACCTTGATCAAATAAACCAACTTTATATTCCTTCCTTTTACTTTTAACAATCTTGATCTTTAGTCCCTTCAAATAATGTCCTAGAGCTTGATTTCTTTTCATGTTTATTTTGTCCCTTCTCACAAAATTCTTCAAAGCTTTAACAAGTCTCTTTTGTAAATCCAATATAGGAAAATTATCCAAGTTGGTTTGTTATTTGTGTATCCCTTTTAATTAATTAATTTTATTTATTAATCACATTTATATAGCCGCCCATCTTACTAAAAGTGACTTAATTATTAAGACATCCGCCAGTTTATTTTGTATATCCAGTGTAGCATCTTTTCCCATAACATTCTTATAGCCTGTCATTTTTAAATCCACTTTCAGATCAGTCTCATCTTGTCAGGTAAAACTTGTTCCTCTTCCATAACATCTCTTGACACAGTCTATCTATAGAGGCAGCACTCTTAAAATTAATTTCTGGGTCCATTGTACAAAAATATCCTTCAGTATGTCCAATTTTGCTCTATTCTGTATTAGTAAGTCAAATTTAAGTGTTCTTCTTCTTTAATTGTAATCTTTAGTTCCTTTAGTTCCCTCTAATTTCCAACCTTCAAAGTCCCATCCTATCATGTTTTTTAAAAAGAATTAAAAACAAAAGCATTTTCCCATGGGAAGGATTCTTATAATTAATTCCAAAATCTTATTTCAAATCCATTTGGACCCTTAGTCCATTTGTAACATTCCAAAATCAAAGTTCTAATCACCCTTTTGCTGTTTATTCCTCCCCAAAACACTTTTTTAAGTCCTTAAACTTGTATTTAAAATTTCTTTAGCTAAGGATTGAAGGAAACTCACCTGGTGTTTTCAGATCTGTCAATCCAAAGGTTCCTAATAGCTGAAAAGCAGTTAACAAGCAATTTTGGAAAGTGATTAGAAAAGGAAATATGTGAACCCAGTGTCCTTTTTGAAGGTACCGACCAGGGTTTGAGCAAGATGGCTATTCCCTCATCTCCCAGAGCTCTAAATCTGCCAGAGACCACTATCTTGTGGTCTCCTTGCAAACAGCAACTGTCTGGAGCACTTGTGGGTGATCTCACAACCTCTCATTGTCCAAAGAGGAATTACGAAGAGCCGGTCTACTCGCTGGCTCTTCATTCTGCCATGATCATTAGCTCCGCTTTTAGCAAAGTCTTCACTTCGCCATTTCTTCCCCGGAAGGCCATTTAGGAGTTATCTATTGAAGGAAGTCAGACCTGATCAGGGCCAACTGTACTCAAGCTGGGTCAGATATACTCCTTAGGGCATGTGTCCATGGAATGGCAATGATGTTAAATAAAAGACATTGCTAAGTTTCTTGGTTGTGTAGGTATACATTAAGAAATTCTCTATAAAACACAGGAAGTATCAGATGCAACATAAGAAAGGATATAATACTACTAATAGGTGATTAAAATCAGAAAGCTGGAGAAATGGAGGAACCTAAAATTAAAGGAAGATTTGGCTTGGATAAACATAGTAATACCAATATAGGTTAATAGAGTTTTCGAATGGGAATTGTTTATTGCCAATACTTGCTTCAAGCAACATAAATTCAGAGTCTACATATGGATATCACTGGATGGACAACATCTGAATCAAATGAACTATATAATAAGAAACAGAAATTGGAGAAGTACAATCTAGTCAACTAGAAGAGTTCCAAGTATAGACTGTGGAAGAGATCACGAAATGCTTTACTAATGGAATAATAAAATTATGGAAACCTTTGTGGAGGAAGATTAAGAAACTGACTATACTAAAAAATGTAGTATAATAGGTAGACTGTCTGTCAAATATGAAAGGACCAGATACAGCTGAAATATCAATTAAACCATTTAAAACAGCAAGATGAGAGAGAGTTAAAATATGTCAACAAGTATGGGGCAAAATGGTGTAGCCTAGGGACTGGAAAAGATCAGTCTATATATTTTATTGAGGGAGGGAGATGTAAGAGAATGTGCAGATTATAGAATTATCACACTAATTGATCATTCCAGCAAAGGTTTGGTTAAATATTTACAAAAAAACAGAATGGAAAGCAAAATGCCAAACAAGCAGGTTTCAGAAAGGTCTAAGGAACAATAGGTCACATAACATAAGATGGACAATGGAAATAATAAAAACATACAAAAAGAACATATTGCGAAGCCAATCTAGCTTCACAATGCTTCAGACGGTCAGCTGCATGTCACACTGACCATGGGCTTTCCAATAAACATCCCTCTGTCTCAAACAGGATCCTCCTCAGGAAGGATGCTAACCTTAACAAGTAGCAAAAAAAGATCCCTCCAGATCTTTCCCATCTATACTGGAAAAGGTTTTGTCTTTTAAAAATCCAAGAGAGAAGAAATGGACAAGGACTAGGAAAGGAACTAAGGAACACTACTACTGAGCTTCTGATTAAAGGATGGAATTTATTAAAATCTGGAAAATCCAAGGGAAGCAAGCGGGAATCTTTTGCTGCAGCGATCCATTTATCTCTAAGGAATAGGTGACAACTTAGAGCTAGAAACATTGTGTATGATCCCTTTTATTTTGGAATGTCTGAAGCTATTTAAGCTTTATGGTCCCTGATATTAATATGTAAACTCAGGAATATGTGGCTTAGGTAACAGAACAACACCAAATTACAGTCTGTTCTGAGTCTTAACATTTCTTACATATTTTTTTTTCCATTGGAGATTCTCTTGAGAAGCTGTCTGTGATTTTTACAGAGCTCTATTTTTCTTTTCTCCACTACTGACAGTTGTGCATGCACTATTTAAAGTGAAAAAGGAATGTTTATTTTTTATCTTTTCCTTTTAAAAAATAAATGCAATTTTGTTTATACCTTGCAAATTTGATCTAAATCCCAGAGAAGGGAATACTGATTTCCCAAGTCACCTTTCTCAGTGCTCCCGAGCCAGGAGGTGATGGCTGCAGAATATATTTCATTATTTACAGCTGCCCCCCACCCCCGCCCGCCCTTACTTCCCAGTATGGCTCACAGACTGTGGGATCCCTATCTATCTCACACAAAGTGTTAAAGGGGAGGATGTCTAGTAAAGTCATCCTCTTGACAGATAGGTAGGCTGACCATATTTCCTTGAGGCAAAAATGTCGCTGGACAAAGTGGGCGTGCGGGCATGCGCGTGGGGGCAGGGAACGTGCGTGCGTGGCGTGCGTGTGGGGGGCGTGCAGGCGTGCGCTTTGCCGGGAAACTTTCAAAAATGGGACAAAATTGAGATTTTTACTATAACGACGGGACGCTCCAGAAATGGTGAAATAACGGGACAGTCCCGTTCAAAACGGGACGTATGGTCAGCCTACAGATAGGTGGTGACATCAGATAAGCAGTTACATCAAGGCAGGAAAGCAGGGCTAGGTTGTGTAGACCTCACCCTTACGCTGCAGGAGATGTGCCGTTGCTTCACGGACTATAGCAAGGCTTTCAAATTATCTGTGCCACAGTATAGAACGTATTAAGGCTAATACTGTAATCACTTGATTATTCTTCTTAGGCATTATTACACTGAACAAGAAGCTATTGTCAGAACAGAATTTGGAGAAACAGTGGTTCAGAATTAGGCTGACCATACACCCCATTTTGAACAGGACAGTCCCGTTTTTTTAGCATTTTTCAACCGTCCTGTCATTTTGATAAAAATCTCAATTTTGTCCCATTTTTTAAACCCAGCAGGAATGGTGCGGAAGGAGGATCTGAGCCGGAGCTGCCGATTGGAGGCAGCCCGGAAGAGGAAGCCCTCCTGCCTATCAGCGTGTGGCAAAGGAGGGACTGGGGGGTGGGGTTTGCAGGTGGGAGCCAGTTGCACAGACCGGGGGGTGGGGACCCCTGTCTTTTTCATGAATATGGAATATTACATAAGACCCCATCCCATTTTGCCATCCCAATGTCCCGTTTTTGTCTCAAGGAAATATGGTCAGCCTATTCAGAATGGGAAAGGAAGTGGAAAGGATGCATATTGTCCCCATATCTGTTTAATTTGTTATTGGAATGATAGGATTGAATGACAGAATTAAAATTGGAGGTAGAAAACTAACAATTTAAAAATGCAGACAATTTCCCTAGGTTTGCCCAAAGGAACAAAGACCTATGATAGTAAAATGGAAAGTGAAACGTTAATATTAATTATAACAAAGACAGGAGAGCCAGTTTGGTGTAGTGGTTAAGGCACCAGGCTAGAAACCAGAAGTGAGTTCAAGTTCCACCTTAGACATGAAAGCCACCTGGGTGACCTTGCGCCAGTCACTCTCTCTCAGCCCTAGAAAGTAGGCAAGGGCAAACCACATCCTAAATCTTGCCAAAAAAAAACTGCAGGGACCAGTCCAGGCAGTCACTGGGAGTCAACACAGACTTGAAGACACCAAATAAATACTAAGAAAGACAAAAGTAACTTCAACCTGCAGGTTTATAGAATTTACAATTGATGATGCAGAAATGATGATACAAACAAAACATTTATTACAGTACAGTAAAAACCAGCAATATCAAGCATAAGACAAACAGAAAGCAAAGACAAACTTTGAGAAAATAATTATACTGAAATTGCACATAACTGAATTGTTGGATCACAGCATTTCTTCACACCTATGAGACTAGATAGGCTTTTCTATCTTCATGTAGCGTACTTTTATTTTTTCTTCAAATACAATGAATGTCACTGATAGCTGGACTAAGCCCATACTATATTATGAACATTTTTCTTCTACTGAGACTTTCTGCTACTTAATTACATGGCATTCTTCCAGCACTCTCAAAAAGAGACTGGCGGCACCTTTTCCAACTAAAAAAATTATGAAAAGGGATAAGCTTTTGTGAGTTTTCGTGAGTTAACTACAGCTCATGAAAGCTTAGGCCTTGTAGTCAGAAAAGGTGGAACCAGATTCCTTCTGATTTTTTGGTACCATAGAATAACATGGTTCTCCTATAATTTCAGCACTCCATATAGATTCAGGAGCATGTCCTTTAACAAGGCTCCTGCTGAATTCAAATCTCCAAAACAAATTCACTAATTTTTAAGGCCCATTATGAGGACCCTGCTATTATCTCATGCCAATTTTACATGCTGTGCATAGAGTTAGGCTCCCAAAGAAGGTGAAATTGGCTGACTCTGCATGTTCCTATAATACTCTTAGTAGGTTGTGGAAGAATTCTGAAGCAATGTGAAAATTAATAAATGTTTTAGCATGGAGCTCCTGAGCACAGTAAGAGTTTGAACTGTAGCAGCACATATTTAGCAAGCAAGTGGGCTTCAAGAAGTAGTTTCTGTATTGTATTAGTAGTTAGAAAGATGCAAGAGGAAGTAGGCTAGACTGTTAGAGCTAGTAGAAAGCTTTACTGTTGCACAGCACAAGTGCAGCCTGACCAACTTATATTTGTCTTTGGGTTTCTTTCTAATCAGTCATGCTTTTACACATCTGTAATTCCTTGTTGCTTGATAATAAAAACACTCTATTCCCTTTGTTTTGGGGTCTTGCCCATGGAGTGTCACTGAACATGTCCATGTGTGCTTGACTTGGCTTTGCAAACCCATAATGCATTTCGGAGATTGAAGCACTCAATGTTACCCTGACTGAGTAGCGAAAATGAAGCCCCTCACTTGAGGGGCCAAGTGAGAACTAAGTTAAATTAAATTCACAAGTTCCCTCTTACAGATTTTTCTCCAACAAAAGTAAGATATGACTAGCTGTTTCAACAGCACTTGACCTCTAGGGTGTGTTTGCTACTCATGGGGAATCTTATTAAACTAGCCTTCCAGCAAGGCCATGGAACTCTCTAGGCCAGGGCTTTCCAAAGTTTTCCCGCGGCGACACACCAACCGCCGTTGGTGGGTCGCCGCGCAAAAACCCGGAAGCGCTGCTGCCGCTTTCGGTTTTTGCGTGCCACCGTTGGTGTGTCGCTGCGGGAAAACCCGGAAGCGCTGATGATGATCAGCGCTTCCGGGTTGTGTGGCGACACACCAGACTGTGTGTGGCGACACACTTTTGTGTCGCAACACACAGTTTGGAAAGCTCTGCTCTAGGCCATTCCAAGGTAGTGAGATATTTAGCTGGTTACACACTAATTTCCAGTCTCCAAAACCTAGGAAAATGGAAACAACTAGATTTAGATTGCTCTATCTCCATACCTCATTGCTTAAGAGTCTTTCCAGCTTGTTCATATTTCATAACAAGAATGCTAATGGCAGATTATAGGACAGCAAGCAACTTGCCCCATGAGGCTTTCTTCCAGTCCAACTGGTATTTTGCAAGGATTGTTAAAGGAGGCCAAGCCCTCTAGGTCAGGGGTCGGCAAACTTTTTTTGCCGGGAGCCATTTTGACATGCTCGTGCACATTTTGAAGTGCTCGAGAGCCAGGGGGCGGGGTTTCGGGCGGGAGCCAATCGCGTGGAAGGGGGCGGGTTTTGCGGGCGGGAGCCAATCGCGTGGAAGGGGGCGGGGTTTGCGGGTGGGAGCCAATCACGTGGAAGGGGGCGGGGGCTCACGGAGGGAGGGGGTGCAGCCAGCGGCTCCGCGCAGCGAGGGGCTCCGCGAACCCGCCCCGGCCGCCCCACCGGGAGTGGCGGAGAAACAGCTGCCACCCTCCGCTCCCCAGAATATCGTGGGGCAAAGGGAAACCTGCCCGGAGGGGTCATCAGGAGCACAGGATCCGGCCCCAGCCCAGCCCGGCCCGCAGCTTCGGCGCCCTCCCCTCGCCATTGCAAAAGTCCCAGGCGACGGCGGGGGCATGTTCGACCTGCTCGTGCAGCACGGGGCGGCCGACCCCGGAGACTCCGCGGCCCCCCGGCTGCAGCTCTTCCACCGCCTCTCCTCCTCTCTGGCAGCCGGGGGGCCGCGGAGTCTCTGGGGGCGGCCGCCCCGTGCTGCACGAGCAGGTCGAACATGTCCCTGCCGTCGCCTGGGACTTTCGCGATGGCGAGGGGAGGGCGCCAAAGCTGCGGGCCGGGCTGGGCTGGGGCCGGATCCTGTGCTCCTGATGACCCCTCCGGGCAGGTTTCCCTTTGTCGTGGGGCAAACCTTCACCCTGCACCGCCCTGCCACTCGCGTCCCAGGCGGGCGAGGCATGGAGAGAAGGGGAGACGGAGGGGCTCCCTCTCCAGCCTCTGCGCCCCTTCAGGCCCGTCTCTGTGAGGCCCGGCGCGGCAGGGAGGCGCTGCTGGCCTACCTGGAGGGCCTCCCGCGGCCGCTTCTCCAAGGCGGGTTGCAGAGCGCGCGCTGCGCCCACGGGAACACCTGGCCCCTCCGCTCCCTCCAGCTCCGCCAGCAGCGCCGCCCTCCCCATCCTGCCGCCCGGCAAACCTCCGCCAGCTCCGTCCCCCCGCCGCCACCGCCCCAGCCAGGCCCCCTGTGCCGCCCTGCCACTCGCGTCCCGGGAGGCGGTGCAGGAGCGGCTGCAGGGGCAACGTGTGTGCGTGAGAGTCAGCTCCGGGGGTTGCCCCTGCAGCCGCTCCTGCGCCGTGTTTCAAAAAAAAAAAAAGCGTTTTGGCTTTGATCAGGCCCGCATGCAAGGCCGTTTGCAACCCAAAGGGGGGAAACACAGCCTCCCCCTCCCCGCAACCCCCGGAGCTGACTCTCACGCACACACGTTGCCCCTGCAGCCGCTCCTGCGCCGCCTCCGACAGCGCCGCGTCCTGGGCCAGCAGCGCCTCCCTGCCGCGCCGGGCCTCGCTCAGTGCAAGAGCCAGGGGGCGGGGTTTGCGGGCAGGGGCCAATCGCGTGGAAGGGGCGGGGGTGAGTTCAGCTGCGGAAGAGCCACACTCAAGGGGCCAAAGAGCCGCATCTGGCTCGCGAGCCGCCATTTCCGACCCTTGCTCTAGGTAAAAGTTTATCCAGAAACTGGATATCACCAGCCAAGTTCAAAATTCCACCCTAGATTGGAGCCCAGCCTTGAGTCACATGGCTACATTCAGCATACATTTGGGGAACTGGAGCACTGCTTTCAAAATTTTTGTTTGAACTGAGTCAAGCAAACAGCAAAGCAGCTGAAATACAGGCCTAACTGAGATCTACCAAAGAGTTGTGCTGAAGACGGGGCCACACATAATTTGGTGGCAGGAACAACTCTCAGACTGCTGCAGCAGTTTTCTGCACTGTCAACAGAGCATATTGATTCACCAGCCTTTCTCTTGCCAGCTCTAGCACACCACTGCATATGGGGAAGTAATCTGGAGGATACACTTCTCTATCTTTTAATATAAATGATATATCTGATCATTCCTAATCCCGGGTTATATGAGCTGTTCTGTTGAGGTAAATAAAAAGGGAGCTCAAAATTGGCTTCTACCATTCAGTATTTGCTTTCATCAGATGCAATGGAACATTTGACTTTTGTCAGCTTTTATCTGAAAGATCAGATTTTTAGTCCCAGAAACTGGCTACTGGACCTTATCCTTGGGCTCATCTACAGCATTATAAAGGGTTAAAAAATGGAATCCCATATGTTATTTTTGTTTTCTATTTATTAGCTTTACATGCTGTCTTTCACTCCATAAATCATGTAAGGTGGTGGGAATATGGCAAACCTGTGTCCAATGGCAATATGCCAGAATATGCTTGAATTCTTGTTCTAATCTTGAAGTCTCCAAGTATGTGATACCATGATTCTCTAAAATGATAAAATGGATTTGTGTAACACTCCCTGCCCCCAATTAATAAAACTGATGATTTCATTGTGGTTAAGGTTTCACAAGAAGTCAATATTCCATTTACTTTTAATAATGAAATGTTAAATAAATAAATTTATTTAATATATCAACTAAAGCAATGATAGAACCTTACAATTTTATACGATTTTGTTTAGTTGGAAATATAAACACCCCCCACCTAAAACCATATCTTCAATGGGAAGTATGAACTTGCTAATTCCCTCTGTAGAGTCAGTGTAAGGTCAGATGACCAAAACTTTGCATAGAAGCCTGACACTCTTCAGGCATGATCATTCCAACTTTGAAAAGCAAGCACAAAGTGTTAAAAAAAGACAAGGGACATTCAGGCTTCATACAGGATTCTAGAACCCTTGCCTGGTCTGACATTCAGTATACTTTTGCATCAAACTGGTAATTGTGCTCAGAAAGCAGTGGAAGGAAAACACTCCCTGATCATTCTTGATCTACTGTCTCAAACTCCCTGTGGGGACCCACACTTTGAGAAACCCTGGCCTGACTGTATAAATTGCTAATAAATAACTCTTCGTGCGCCTCTCTTTTTATATTTCAAAATGGGTTTATTAATTCTTGTTTCATTCTCAGTAGTTCTTGGGAAGGACAGGGCCATAGATTGACCATAAAGGATCTGTAAGATGCAACAAATAGGCTCTCTCACTCCCCCACCCCTTCATAGAATTTTAGTCTCACTCCAGGATTTAGAATTAAATCTATGCTGGAACAGCTCGGCTTTTTAAAATTATTATTATTAGTTAGGCACTTCTGTATCCTCCATGACCTTATTATAATGGCCCATAAGCAAATAAGTAGCATCTCTGCAAACCTGTTCATTGCATTTAACCCCCCTCAATATCAGGTTGAAACACACTCAGCACATAAGGAATGGGTTTCTTGGGCTCAAGAACAATAATGCACAGTATGAAGAGAAGGAAGAAGAAGAAGAAAAGAGAAGGTTTCTCACTTCTTGAATATCTATAATTACAACTTTAAAATATTTTTGTTCATACAGAAATTTACTGCATTCATTCATTACAAATAGGAAAGTCCTGTGCCACAGGTCTCTGCACATTTTCAAAGAGAAGTTTTGCTTTCATGAGCATTCAGTTGAAGCTCTCCCTTGAAGCCGCTTCACAAAGCAAGGTGAAGTGACTGTGTTGCTTCACTTTATTCCATTTTACTGTCATGTTGCCTCTGATGATTCCTCTGAGGAAGAGTTATTATCTCTTGGACTTTGGGGAGACGTGGCATCCCAAAAGGGGAACAGCTTGAGACAGCCACCTCTCCAAGGAAAGACAGGCTGGAGATGATGCTTTACTACATGGCTTTCCAAACTGTGTGTCACGGGGCCCCAAGTGTGTTGCGTGACAACCCAGAAGTGCCGGCGGTGCTTCTGGGTTGCCATGCGGCAGCAGGGGCTGCCCCTTCAAAAGGGCAGGCTCCAGGGACCCTGAAAATGCCCTCGGTTCCGGCAGGGAAGCAAAAAGCCTCCACGCGCGCGCACACGCACCGCTCAGCTAATGTGCGGGGAGAATTTCCACCCCAGCCCCCATCAGCTGTGCTGGCAGCGTGCGCGCGGGTGGGGAGGCTTTTCGCCTCCCTGCCGGAACTGAGGGCATTTTCGGGGTCCCTGGAGCCTGCCCTTTCTGCTGCTGCCGCTGCCCCTTCAAAAGGGCAGGCTCCGGGGACCCTGAAAATGCCCTCGGTTCCGGCAGGGAGGCGAAAAGCCTCCCCACCTGCGCGCATGCTGCCGGCACAGCTGATGGGGGCTGGGGTGGAAATTCTACCCGTGCATCAGCTGAGTGGCAGAAAGCTCGGCAGCATGCCCATGCACGCGCGGGGAGGCTTTTCGCCTCCCTGCTGGAACCGAGGGCATTTTCGGGGTTCCTGGAGCCTGCCCTTTTGAAGGGGCAGCTGCTACTGCCGTGGCGGCAACCTGGAAGCACCGCCGCAGGCACTTCCGGTTTTTGCCTGGCACTGGCCCCGGCACTTCTGAGTTTTTGTGGGCCAGCCGTTGGTGTGTCACCAACGGCAAAAGTTTGGAAAGCCCTGCTTTACTAGAATCTGAAATTCCTCTGTGTCCAAAAGAGAGGAGGCAGCTGGGATTACTGGAGCAAAGAACAGAGTGCATGCCTAGCAGGATCACAGCTTTCCAGGAAAGCAATTAGGCAACACTAGGAAACTGTTGTGTTGATTTATACCTGCCTTCTGACTTCCCTTGGTGTCGTTTGCAAATGAGATTCTTTCTGCACATCTCATTAATGTCTCTCATGTACTCAGAGTATAAAACAGGAATTTAGGATTGACTTCTGACCTCTTCTTGATTACCCCTAGGACAAGTCTGCTGCCACCAAACCCTGAGAAGACCTAGTTATGGACAACAGAGTACGTTCTGAGTAATAGGCTATTACTCTTGGATTCTCCAGCCTGTTTCCCTTGGCTTTCCCTCAGCCAAAGACTGAAGGGTAATTTTATCAATTATGGCTGTAAAACAGGACATTCACAGCCCTTCCTCAACATCCTCCAGCAGCTGGAAGAGGCTTCTTCACGTGAGCAGCACCCACAGAAGCCTCACCTGGCTTTGAGGAGTGCTGCTGGAGTAGCTGCTACCCAGCTAAGAGGTGCCTTCTCCAGTATGACTTGCCAAAGCTGGAAGATGGTTCGGTGCAGGTGCTCTTCCTTCTGCAGAAGCCTCTTCCGGGTTTTATAAGTGACACGTGGGAGACATGAGGAACTTTTCGGCAGTGCAAAATGCTTTATCAAGGCAAACAGTAGAGAGTTGTGTTGCCTCTGGGACACTACAAGCTTTGTGCAAATATAGCAACTATATAAGTTGCTTTATTTTATATAGTTTACTAGAGATTTAGAATGAGGCCAAAGTCTATGCATAAATTAAGTCCTGGATTATTTAGGATGATTTTTGTGGAGCTGTAGGGAGGTAGCATTTTCACCGATAGCTTATTACAGTACAAGTGGGGTATAATATGGTTACTTCTATTTTTATAAATCTGTGGCAGAGAGCTTGTCTGAATGCTACTTATTTCAATCAGTATTTTATTACGGTCACAGACCAGAATTACAAATAAAATACAAATTTATACAAATACAGATAAAAATGCATTAAAATAAAATAAAACATGATAATATTAATGGTGGGATCATCAGTAGGCAATCAAAGTCTGCCTAATTTTACAGACAGTGTAACAAAATGTAGCTACGTTCAAAGAAACTGAATCATACTGACCAGATAGCAACAACTGTACATAAAAAAGATCAGAATTTCCCGAATATTGGTCTAGTAGTTTAGGTGCTGGGCTAGAATCCAGGAGACTAACCCTAACTTTAGGCATGAAAGCTGGCTGGGAGACCTTGGGCCAGTCACTCTCTCTCAGCCCAACTCACCTCACGGGGTTGTTGTTGTGGGGAAAATAGGAGGAGGAAGGAGTATTAGGTATGTTCGCCACCTTGAGTTATTTATAAAAATAATAAAGGCGGGATAAAAATTAAAAATTAAATTAAATTTTTAAAAATAGGGAGTTATAAAATAGGTCCGTGAGTCCTTGTAGAAGGTACAGTATAGCAAGACATGAGCTGTAGTTTCAATAGCCCCTTGCCCACAGGGGCACAATCTCACCTCATATGGAACTTTTTTGTATCCGCCCTCCAAAACTGCTGTGGGAAGAGCACCGGAACATGCTAGAGTTAATGCCCTTCGGAATTTGGAGAGTTATGTGATGTAAATATCTCGCCGGTTTATAAAAATGGGCCTGACTGCTCATTATTTAAACTACTTATTTAAACTCTCATTTGGATAGCCCGGGAATTATACCTAATGACCAGGATTCAAATAACTGTTTAGGCTTATATAAGGGTGTTTAAAAAATGTTAATCATGCTGAAGTAGCCAGTTGAAGGTCTCATGAGATCTGTTAATGTAAGAGAATATTTTTTCTTTAAACCAGGGGTCAGCAACCCTTCGGCCCGCAGGCCAGATCTGGCCTGACGCCTGAAATCATCTGGCCTATAGTCCAAAAAAAAAAAAAATCCACCCAGCCTGCACAAGAGAGGGAGACAGCAGCCACCCATTTGGCTGCTCTTGTGAGCACTCGCTGCCTCCTCGGGCAGCCCTTTTCGCAACAGGTTCTCAGCTGCTTGGCATGGGTGGAGTAACAAAGGAAATAATAATAATAATAATAATAATAATAATAATAATAATATATTAAATGGTGGTGGCGGCATGACCTCTGCCGCCTTTTGCGGAAGAAGAGCCCTGCTTTAAACAATAGTTATTCCATATCACATTATTTCTTTAACTCCACTTTTATTAGCAGCCATTTTGCTATATGTGTGTTTATTATATATGTATTATATATGTGTGTCTTAGCCAATAGTTCAGGCGACAGATCCTCATGTGAGCAGCTGTAAAGGGGCATCCAAGGTCTAACTGAAGAAGTGCATTTAGAGTAGAGTGGGAGACTGAGTGGTTTCAAGCTGGGAATCATCGGAGTATGCACAAAACTGGGCACCAAACAACAGTAGGCTCAATAGTCTGACCCTGAACACTTCAATGGCTGCTGGGAGCGAATGACCCCCTTTGCAGCTGGCAAATCTAACTGGCAGCTTTGTTTGATCAGGCTGTGGCCTGTCAGGTTTGCTGTACCCAGGAAGTGGATGATTGGAAATTGATGCTTAGATACTTAAACAACTTTACTTGCTCAATGGGATAGTTATTACTTTCCCACATATGCTTGGTGAAAAGCAACACCTTCATTTTTGCATAATTTATTTTCAGTCTCATAATTGGGCAACGGTCAGCAAAAGCCTGAATATTACAATTTAGGTGTGGGAGAGAATATCTGTATCATCAGCATAGAGGAGTGTAGAAATTAATCCCTGATTTTTGGGGTTTGGGGTGGAGTAGGGTGGTGAGATCCAAATTTGGAAAGGGACCTAGTTCCATTAATAGTTTAATAGTAGGGGGGGGGGAGAATGCACCCTTGCTTGACACCCTTTTACGTGGGGATTGGTGCTGTTGAAGTGTCATTGATGTCACATTTAATCTGCACAGAAGTGTCCTTGGGTAACACTGTAACATTAGCTGCAGAAGCCAGCAATCAGTAGAGGAGACAGTTCTTGCCATAGCTGCTCTCAAGGGGATCAAATCAAAAACTGCCTTCAAGTCAATAAAGGCAGCGCAGAAGGTCCCTCTGGGGAGAGGCTTGGCTATTTTTTTGGCAAAGTGTGGCAGAGTGATGCCTTGATTAAATATTGAAAAGCTGGGTTGCTCTACAGCTAAGATCTGTCCTTGGATCTGGCAACCCATCTGTTTTGTGTATTGATGCCTAGCATATATTTCACTCATTATGCTGAGCAATCTGAGTGGGCGATAATTGCCTGGATTAGACTGTCCCCCTCTTTAAAAATCAGAACTCTTGATATTCATTGGCTCATCACAAGGACCACAATTACAAAGATGCACTGTTGAACATAAAAATTAAATGAGCAGCAAATATCCTTACCTGCCTGAGCAGCTGTAATTAGAGCTGTGTTCCCTTCATTGTCCTGCCAGTTTACATCAATATGAGGACACTGTGCTAAGGCTACTACAATTTCCACGTACCCTTGGTAACAGGCAACAATAAGCCCAGTCTATAAATAAATAATAATAGAAAAAAGGTGTACGTTAAGGGGAAGTGAGTGCAGTACCTCTGAATTTACATCATTTCAAATATTATTTACTTGAAGTTCTGTGAGGACATTAATATTATAAATTACTTTTCTCTGTAAATTACTTTATTTCAAACTTGCTTTTCCACTTCATGGAAGCTAACAATATTAAACTGAATAAAATAAGTAGAAACGATTCATTAAAGTAATAGAAAATAATACACCAGAAACAGAACATACAAGAAAGGTAGTCAATACCAGAATGGAGACTGGTAAATGAATGCCTGTACACTTCAGGTATGCCTGTATAAATAAAATAAAAAAATATTGCTCTGAAAAAACGGGGTTTTTTTTAATGTAGCAATTTGTCGGGGCGGGGAAGCCATATAAATTGAAAACTCATAAAATCAGGCGTGCAATAGAAATGGGGAACTTTAAATGCAACACAAAAGGAAACAGGTAAAAAGCTGGCTCCCTCAGAGTCAACCCCCACTTATTTTCCTGCTTCTGAAATGGAGGTGGAGATGGATTGGTATACTTACTTTCTCTCCAACGGGAGGGGGGAAATTAAAATGTTAAGGATTTTAAAAAAGCCATTTCTACCTTCCACTGTGGTTGGAACTGCTTGGGTATGGATTTTCTCTCCCCATCTCCCTCTTGGGATTGCCTTGCCCAAGTATTTAAAATGTCACATATAATGCATTTTTGGGGGGAGTTTTTAGGTTATAACATAGATTAGTACTTTCCCATATTTATTTGTAGGCTGCTATATGAGATTATATATTGCATTTTAACACCATGTATAAAACATACTGCAAATGTAGGTGAATACTTCTCTTATACCCTCTAAATGAGGCTATAACCTTGACAAGTCCTAAATGAGATAAAGCGCAAGATGATGGGAAATCTTCCTATGCACTCTCCTGAAATGAATGGAAGCTGCATAAAAGACCTATTCCCGTGGATTATCTCTGAAGAGTACAATAATAACGCTTTACAGTGGTCCTGTTATTTCCTGAATAAATGTGGACACCCACATGTAAAAAGGTCTTGAAAAAGCCACTGCATTGTTCTCTTTGTCACACATTAGCAACAACAGGAAATAGATAAATGTGCTGAAAGTCAGAAGATACACTATAATTTTGCAAACTCTGAAACATTTCAATTCTATGCAAAAGTGTTATACAGGACTAAAGAAAAATACAGGTAGTCCTCGGCTTATGACCACAATTGGGACCGGAACTTCCATTGCTAAGCGAGGTGGTTGTTAAATGAGTCACGCCCAATTTTATGACCTTTTTGCCACAGTCGTTAAGTGAATCACATTGTCGTTAAGCGAATCTAGCTTCCTTCATTGACTTTGCTTGTCAGAAGCCGGCTGGGAAGGCCACAAATGATGATCATGTGACCCCAGGAAGCTGCAACCATTGTAAATACACGCCAGTTGCCAAGTACCTGAATTTTGATCATGTGATTGCAGGGACGCTGTGACAGTCGTAAGTGCCAGGACTGGTCATAAGTTGCTTTTTTCAGCATCGTCATAACCTTGAACAGTCAATAAACAAATGATCGTAAGTCGAGGACTACCTGTATGCTGATTTATGTAAATCTCTGCTTTGACATGTGGTCATACCACTTTTATTAATATAGGATACTGAATCTACAGTACTATTGAGTAACATTTACATGTTAGTATAGTTAGAAATGTCTGGTAGTTTGCTAAGTACCATGATTAACTTCTCAATAATAAGAAATCTTTTCAATATGTGAAATTCTAATAATTCTCAGCTGATTGTTCTTCAGATAGAAATAAAATACATTGTTCCTAATCTACTGGTCTCTTCATGTTATAGAACAGTATACTTAGAAAATAGTACTCTGCCAAAATGAATGATAGTAAAGTGTTACTAAAATTAAAATTGTATAATATAAAATAACCAATTTTAGGACTATGAAATGAAAATTATTGTGAATAATTTTATGACTAAGATCCAAACCATTTCAGACATGTCTCTTAATTATCTAAAATTATTTTGGCAACTTTGCAAGAATTATTTAAATAATTAATAGGAGGATACAATACCCCCTCCCCCTCAAACTTTCACTATATTAATATTTTTTTAAAAAATTGTGTTGGAGAGTTGAAATCTTCAGTATGGGCAGATAAGAGTTCAATTTGAAGGAATAAGGAAATCAATGAAAGGGTCTTTAAAATAACAGTTACAAGTTTAAACCCTGATTTTTTATAGATAAACATATAGTCATATAGCAAAATATTGTTTTTATGCCCTATACTGTAAAACTATTTTAATCAAACCAAAAATAGCATAGAAATCACAAATACAACTCCAAATTATGTGTTTGGACTATGGGGTACCATATAAAATAAACTTACAAGGGGGTAAGATTTTCTATCAATGCCTTCTGTATTAAGAAAAATATCGTCATTTTTTTTCATTCTATTTCTGTATTTTATTTCTGTAAATATTAACTTATTTGTAATGTGTTTTTATAGGAATACTTTAAAAATACTAAAATCTTGCAAGATGATGCTGTCAAGGTGATGCATGCCATATGCCAGCAAATTTGGAAAACACAAGAATGGCCATCAGATTGGAAAAAATCAACTTATATCCCCATACCAAAAAAGGGAAGCACTAAAGAATGTTCAAACTATCGAACAGTGCCACTTATTTCACATGCCAGTAAGGTAATGCTCAAGATCTTGCAAGGTAGACTCCAGCAATTCATGGAGCGAGAATTGCCAGATGTACAAGCTGGGTTTAGAAAAGGCAGAGGACCTAGAGACCAAATTGCCAATATCCTCTGGATAATGGAGAAAGCCAGGGAGTTTCAGAAAAACATCTATTTCTGTTTTATTGACTATTCTAAAGCCTTTGACTGTGTGGATCATAACAAATTGTGGCAAGTTCTTGGTGGTATGGGGATACCAAGTCATCTTGTCTGCCTCCTGAGGAATCTGTATAACGACCAAGTAGCAACGGTAAGTACAGAGCACGGAACAACGGACTGGTTTAAGATTGGGAAAGGAGTACGGCAGGGTTGTATACTCTCACCCTACCTATTCAACCTGTACGCAGAACACATCATGCGACGTGCTGGGCTTGAGGAATCCAAGGCTGGAGTTAAAATCGCTGGAAGAAACATTAACAATCTCAGATATGCAGATGATACCACTTTGATGGCTGAAAGCGAGGAGGAGTTGAGGAGCCTTATGACGAAGGTGAAAGAAGAAAGTGCAAAAGCTGGGTTGCAGTTAAACCTCAAAAAAACCAAGATTATGGCAACCAGCTTGATTGATAACTGGCAAATAGAGGGAGAAAAAGTGGAGGCAGTGACAGACTTTGTATTTCTAGGCGCAAAGATTACTGCAGACGCTGACTGCAGCCAGGAAATCAGAAGACGTCTACTTTTTGGGAGGAGAGCAATGGCAAATCTTGATAAAATAGTTAAGAGCAGAGACATCACACTGACAACAAAGGTCCGCATAGTTAAAGCAATGGTATTCCCTGTAGTAACCTATGGCTGCGAGAGCTGGACCATAAGGAAGGCTGAGCGAAGGAAGATAGATGCTTTTGAACTGTGGTGTTGGAGGAAAACTCTGAGAGTGCCTTGGACTGCAAGAAGATCAAACCAGTCCATACTCCAGGAAATAAAGCCAGACTGCTCACTTGAGGGAATGATATTAAAGGCAAAACTGAAGTACTTTGGCCACATAATGAGAAGACAGGATACCCTGTAGAAGATGCTGATGCTAGGGAAAGTGGAAGGCAAAAGGAAGAGGGGCCGACCAAGGGCAAGATGGATGGATGATATTCTGGAGGTGACGGACTCGACCGTGGGGGAGCTGGGGATGGCAACGACCGACAGGAAGCTCTGTCATGGGCTGGTCCATGAAGTCACGAAGAGTCGGAAGCGACTGAACGAATAAACAACAACAACAACAATCAGTCTGGTCACTGCAGTTCAAAAAAAGTATCATAGACCAGTTCAACCTGGGAGTAAAATTGCCAACTACAATTTTCAGATCTCCTTTGATGGCTGCTGTACAAAGAACTCATTTCAATCAATACAACCTGCAGGTCCACAAAGGTCGCCTGCTTGCACATGCACATGCGTTCTCACGCGCACACTCACACATACAACCTCCCTTCCTTCCAAAGAAACTTCCCCCTCATAGTGACCTGTTTACAGATTGCTGGATTCCCAGTGTGGAAAATAATTTTGTGTTCTGGTGACTCCAATCAAGATTATTTCTTGCTGTGAGCAACACATTTCCATCCAGCAGTCCTTTGCAGATTGCTGACTTGTAATGGAAACCAATTGATTGATAGCAAAAATGGGCAGAGCATTCAATGGCTTCCCATGCTCTTTGTGGCTGAGGCCACATGCAGTTCATGGACGGTGGGCTGACTACCTATATTCTAATGCTCTGATCATTGGCATGTTTTCTTTGGTTGTTTTTGTTTTACCAAACAGAACTATAATAACTGAAATATTATAAAGTTACAATTCAATGTGCACTATATGATAGGAAGTTATGTGTACAGTCCCTGATCTGACTTTTAGTTGATGAGAAATTTCTCTTTCTTGCCTATATTAAACATTATTTGTATGCCCTCATCTAATCCATTTGCAGTACAGACTGTATGATAGAATCTGAACAGCTTCCTTGGATTTCATTGGAGAAATATCACGAGGACACTGGTGGGCCTAAACTCCAAAACTCTGGACAAACGTCTAGTGTTTCCATATAATTGTTCAACATGGTGCTCAATGGCAGAAGCCACAAACTTCCCTCAGGACCTGCTAATGCACCAGGCCCTTTAAAGGTGCTCCAAGCAGGGCTTTCCAATGCAGCATGTTCCAATACCTATGAAAAGAAAGGGTACAAATATGGTAAGTTAGAGAAACCCAGAGGAGGATGCTGGAGAAAGGTGGGGATGGTCATGAGAGGATGGGAAAGATAAAGGAAGGGAAGGAGAAAAAACAGAACTCAGAAAATTAGAAGGGAAGAAGGAATACAGATAATGGGAAATGAAAATGAAAGATCTGAAAAAGATCTCTGTTGGTTAGATGGTGCTAGGTAAGCGAGGAGAGAGAAAGAAGGGAGGAGAACTAGGGACAGAGCAAAGGAGCCAGAAAGAAACAGCATTCACATCAACAAACACACACCGTTTCCACATCAACAACTTTACCCACAAAGAAGGGGGGATTCACAATATTTTGTGAATGGCCATAACATTCAGACTGTTTGCTGTAGCATTCAGGACAAGAGTTAACAGTGGGATTCAGAAAGATTAGAGACCCTGCTATGAACCTCTAACAATGTTGAACAAAAGTCCTCTAGCACCACCTTCTGAAATCCTCCAAGCCTTAAACCCATCAAACAATTGGGAAGCATACCGTACCTAATATAGAATGATACTGACTTGACTAGAATCAACAGGGACATCGTCCCCTTGTTTGTTTCTTGGAATACCTCATCCACCAACTTTCACAGCCCAATTCGGTTTCAACAGAAAATAAACAGGTCAGACATAAATCAGGAAATCCACTTTTGGTTGTATTTGCTTGTAAAGTCGTAAATTAGGCTTTAGCCTTTAGTCTGGGTTGCAAGCGGCAGGCATTAACAGTATCCAACTCGGTCCAAATGTTAAAACTCCAATAAGCAGTCCAAGTACAATGATTAAGTTCCAAGGGGGAATCCAAGAAAGGAAGGAAGGTGTCTCAGTGAAACTAAAAGAAAGGTGAAGAATGTAGTAGAAGTGAATGAAGATGGTTTGATCCTGACCTTGCAGAATGGGGTTGATGAATACATGTAATGTGTGCCAAAAAGTACACATTGGTGTCAACTAAACTGTTGTAGGTATTTATGAGAGTAGGAATTCACTGCTTGGTAACAGTTGAATATTATACTCTAGTGAATGGTGATGGAAGAACCAGAAATGAGATTTTTTTTTAGAAAACTGCACAACTTGCTGAATGAATATGATCCAGGGGAAAAATACACCTTAGGTGACATGAATGTATGGATGGATGGGGATTAGATGAGAAAGTATAGAAAAAGTAGTTGAGCCATTCAGAGACTCAAAAAGAATTGTGAACTGTTTGGTGAGTAGGAAAATACCTATTTGTTTCATATAAATGGTTTAAGAATAAGTCTATACATGCACATGGCAAAGAATGAATGTAAATTTTAAAAGCATGATTGATGTGATTGTTTAGGGTGAAAGACTGAGAGAATTCTGAAGGGTACAAGAGTGGTGAGAGGTTCTGAATGTGGGATACACTGGCAACTGTTCCAAACCAGTGACACTAAAGTGACAAAATCTGTATCATGTCATTAGGACACAGGCTCCACCCTTTCATGTTTGTGTCACAATATCACATGTAAGTATATAAGGGGCTAGGTTTGGACTGCGGTGTCACAAAACACATTTTACACAAATGAAAAACACTCATAGTAGCCTAGCATCATCTCAGCCCAAAGAACTAGCTCCCCTCTCAGCAGCTGCTTTCGGTCAGAGGCTCTTTGGAAGAGCACTGTTTTAACTCTTCTGAAATGAAAATAGGGAGAGGGACACCGTGATCTCAGCATATTGGTATGGATGATGAAATCATGAATTATAAAATGTTTTGCAAAGGTCAGCTGCTGAATGTAGTAAGAATTGTACATGGCAAAAACTAATAGCTAACTAATAGCATATATTTATAACAGAAGTTTGACCAAATTCAATCAAGAATGGCTTCCGTCTGTATTATATACGGTAACTAAGCAGCAAGGCATTTAGAGTATGGCTTTTAAGGGGAAAAAGAATGCACCAAAGAACTGAAATCAGTAATATATTAAATTTTAATTGTTTAGAAATATTGTATATCAGTCAGGGTATAACAAAGAGGAAGTTAGAAACTAAATATTCAGCCACAATGTTTTTAGTAGTTTTCTTCTTTCTTTTTTTCTCTTTGGTAGGTGATTGTATAATAAAATAGTGGAGATATTGCCATTTGGCTCAGAGATTCAAAAATGCCTTTCTTTTTCATTAAAAATAATGTATTCTGTTCTTTATGGTTAATTCTTCATCAGCAATACAGTATACTGAGAACTAATTGTATAATTTTTGCACTTCTCTGTCCACTTACAGATATTATATCTTTGTATCAATTCCTTTTTCTTCTTTTGGTTTTCTTTTTTAAAAAAACAAACAAAAATAGTATATGATAGAAGTAAAGCATGTGTGAGAATGGAGTGCATAGTTTAAAGTCAATCAGGGAGTAAGACAAAGATGGAATAACCTCTTGTTTGTTTAATACGTTTATTCATTCAGTCGCTTCCGACTCTTTGTGACTTCATGGACCAGCCCACGCCAGAGCTTCTTGTCGGCTGTCGCCATCCCCAGCTCCCCCAAGGTCGAGTCTGTCACCTCCAGAATATCATCCATCCATCTTGCCCTTGGTCTTCCTTTTGTCTTCCACTTTCCCTAGCATCAGCATCTTCTCCAGGGTATCCTGTCTTCTCATTATGTGGCCAAAGTACTTCAGTTTTGCCTTTAATATCATTCCCTCAAGTGAGCAGTCTGGCTTTATTTCCTGGAGTATGGACTGGTTTGATTTTTATATTTTATAATGTTTAATATATTTATGGCTAAATACATTTAAAAAGATTATAGTTGCGGTTGACAGAGAAAATGGAGTGAAGAATTGATTATACATAAATAGCAAAAAAAACTAGAGCAAGTAGATGAATATCTGTGCCTTGTTAGAATGCTTACGAAATATAAGAAAATGAATGGATGTGATAAGAATGAACATAAATGCTAGTAGAAAGTGGATCTCATGCAAAGAATGTTTGTCAAAAGAAGCAAAAATGTATGTATATAGCAGCATGCTTCTGCCCACTTTGTTACATGGAAATGTGAACTGAGTATGTCAAGAAGAATATGAAGATTGAATGCAGTGAGGATGGGGTACTTAAAATGTGTCTGTGGGAAAACAAGAAAAGATAGGCACAAGAATGAATGGGTGCTGAATGAACATGAATACAAAAGTGAGCAACCAATAAAGGTGTATATTAAGGTGGTTTGGTCATCTAGAGAAAATGTATGAGGATTAAATCACAAATAAATTTTATAAAGACAGAGTGAATGAGTTGAGAGGAAGGAGAAGACCAGAAAATCACAGTTGGCTGAAGTTGATTACATCTTCAAAAAGAAATATGTGAGAAATTTAAAGAATGAAAGGCAATGTATGAAGCAATGTACAGACAAGGATGTTTTTTTCATGAATAAAATGGTATGGAGAGAGGGGGGTATTGATATTAACAAGATATGGCTATATTTCTTTTCCTATCTCATGTCTTTATTTTTTTTACTATTTTCTTACTCCATTTTGCAT
The DNA here is from genome assembly GCA_023362775.1 of Charina bottae. Lineage (NCBI taxonomy): Eukaryota > Metazoa > Chordata > Lepidosauria > Squamata > Charinaidae > Charina > Charina bottae. The sequence goes on from JALMGJ010000016.1 coordinate 12,571,472, forward strand.
AATGTGGCTTACCCCAAAAGAGAATAATGTGATGGGTATGAATGTATTTATTTATTTTACTTTATTTATTATGGTCACCCATACCACAAGACCCAAGGGTGGCTATATAGGCCAAAATCAAACTTGAGTTACCAGTAGTGCACCGAGTGACGTGGGAGTTTTTGGATACTAGAATACTGAGAACACACACAGTTTCAAAGCCTGAAAGAGTTCCTGATATTTTTTTTCTGGTTTGTTAACTGGCATTAAGTCAAATTTCCTAATTTGAATTCAGAAAATCTTACCTTATTAAAGCCAAGATCTTTGTGATAGGGGAGAGAAGAGAGAGATACATGGCCTTTACAGTCTTTTCTAGTGTCTAAATTAAGCTAGTTAGAATTACATATTTTGCCTGAGGTCTGGAAAATATTTTAATGTTTTTCAAACTACAAAACTGAATTTGTTGGAAATTCATTGATTTATATTATGCACATTTACATTTCATCCTATGGCAAAGTATTTCAGACTCCTATATTCTTCTGCATTACTTCCACCAATTTTCTTTTAAAACTTTTGAATCCTTTTCAATCAGTTTACAACATTTAAGTCTTTTCCCAGATATTTTTAAATAAATGATATCAATGTTATTATGCATATACAGTTGCAATCAAAATTATTCAACCCCCATTGGAAATCAGGTTTATTGCCAAAATTTACAGACTTTCAGCTGTTTGCAATGAACAAATCAAACAAAAGCAATTGAAATAGCTCAACACAACGAATGCTTCAAGTGGTGTCCCCAAATTCAACTGAAAATGCAACTTATAATGACTTCTCCAGTCTCAAAATTATTCAACCCCCTAAATAGAATCCAACACAACAGCACACATATGTACAGTATGCAAAACAGGTGTTGTCTCAAGCACACCTGATGCAACTAATCAAGGGCTTCATTAGTTGCACCAGGTGTGCTTGAGCTGGAACACATGAAATACCTGAACTGGCTAGGGGTTTGTTGAATGTCATGTTTGACTGCATGTTGGAAATATGGCTAAGTTTTATTGTGAGCTGCCCAGAGTCCTCTGGCTGGAGGAGGTGGGTGGTAATACAAATTTAAATAATAAATAAGTAAGTAAGTAAGTCAAAAGAATGGTCCAAAAAGGTAAGAGATGAGATCATCGCCCTTCACAAACAAGGAACAGGATACAAAAAGATAGCGAAGGCACTGAATGTTCCTAGAGACACCATTGGAAGCATAGTTCGCAAGTTTAAAGTTAAAGGAACAGTGGTTACACTACCTGGACGGGGCAGAAAAAGGAAGCTGTCAATGGCTGCAACCAGATTTCTGAGAAGGCAGGTTGAGAGAAACCCTCGAGTGACTGCAAAAGACCTGCAGCAAGACTTGGTGGCAACAGGCACGGAGGTTTCAGTGAGCACAGTAAGGTGCATACTAAACACAGAAGGTGTCCATGCCAGAACTCCAAGACGTACACCACTACTGACCCAAAAGCACAAGAACAGTCGGCTCCAATATGCTCAAAATCATATAAATAAGCCACAAAAGTTTTGGGATCCTCTTCTGTGAGGCGATGAAACAAAACTGGAACTTTTCGGCCTGATGGATCAGCGGTATGTCTGGAGGAGGAAGAATGAAGCATACGCTGAAAAGAACACTCTGCCTACAGTTAAGCATGATGGTGGCTTGGTGATGCTCTGGGGCTGCTTTGCATCCTCTGGCACTGGAAACCTGCAGCATGTGGAAGGCAAGATGGATTCATTGAAGTATCAGGAAATCCTAGGAGAAAATGTCATGCCATCTATAAGGAAGCTGAAGCTTGGGTGTCATTGGACAATGATCCCAAGCATACCTCAAATTCCACTAAGGCTTGGATGCAGAAGAAGTCCTGGAAGATTCTACAGTGGCCATCCCAGTCACCTGACTTGAACCACATAGAAAATCTCTGGTGGGATTTGAAGAAGGCGGTTGCAGCACGCAAACCCAAGAATCTTACTGAACTGGAGGCCATTGCTCATGAGGAATGGGCTAGGATTCCTCAGGAACACTGCCAGAAGCTGGTGTCTGGCTATGCATCTCGTTTGCAGCAGGTCATAACAGCAAAAGGGTGCTCCACTAAGTACTGAAGGTGCTTGCTGTGAAGGGGTTGAATAATTTTGAGACTGGAGAGGTCATTATAAGTTGCATTTTCAGTTGAATTTGAGGAAACCACTTGCTTTTCATTTCAATTGCTTTTGTTTGATTTGTTCATTGCAAACAGCTGTCAATTTTGACCAGAAACCTGATTTGCAATGGGGGTTGAATAATTTCGATTGCAACTGTATGCTAACAGAAGCATCTGTCTAATCCACTTCTGAGATAATCAACAAAACTGATAATACAACTAGGATTGCAGGGTATCAAGAGCTATTGCTGATTTAATTAATATACATAAGAGAAATTCACTCTTCAAAAAGGTAATAATGCAAAATGTTTTGTCCCAAATTATAGTGGAAATTATTTCTGAATACAGGATTGCACATCTAGTCAATCATATTTCTACACTTTTTTGAGAATACTATGGATTTAATTAATTTGTACTGCAAAAGTATCTCTTGACATTCATCTGTACTCATTTCTATAGTCTCATTTAAGTTAATTAAATTACATCTGTGTAACTAACCTGTAATTACTCTTTACTATGTTTATTTGCTTGCTTTGTTTCAAAATAACTTTCCTAAGATGATCAAGACATATTTTTTAGAAAATAACTTTCCTAAGATGATCAAGACATATTTTTTCTTTTAATGATGGTTAAGTATAATTACAAATGACAATGATGTGGGCTTTCCAGAGTATTTTGAATTGAAACATTTTTCTGATACACTAAAATGGGAGATTTAGCATATTTCTTTGGCTTATATTTAGTCAGCAAAATTAAGGGCTGATCTGCAGGACTGGGTTGCTACTAATTATTTCTCAAAGGGAAGAATGCCCAACATCATCTTGTACCCACCCCCAGACCACCAGGATGATAGTCTCTGCTTTTCTTTTCCTGCTACACGTCAAAAGTAGTGTTTTCTGACTTGTGCTGGCACAAGTGGTCCTATCCACTTTCCCTGTTGCAGTTCATTTCCTTGTAGAAAAATGCCTCCACTTCATATTAGCTACTGTGTCCGATGGCAGGAACACTTCCTCCCTCCCAGTCTCAGCTCACTCCACTGCCATTCTGTCCTAGGCTGTTGGGCTGCCTCCTTCTTCTGAAGGAACATCAACCAGTGACACATTCCCTGACCAAAATGAGAGGCACCAGAAGGGAAAGGGTCAATAGGAAGGGCAGGAGGAGGCTCATATAAAAGATCTGTCAGTGGAAACCACATATCCTCAAAGACCTGTCTACATAAAGGAAATCAATTGGTACTTGCTTTCTTGCAAGTATGGGAGGGGAAAAGGAGCTGAGGAATCTATAAGCAATTGCTCTAGTTTGAAATATTCCTCTGGGTATTTTTTATTTTAGCTATGCCGTTAACTCAGATATATCCAGAATCTTTGAACTTCATGGTCAAAAATGTCTTTGAGGCTTGTTGTTTGGGATATCTGGGATAGTATTTTGTCTTTAAATCATTCTCTGAGGCAGAAAGTATATATTTCTCTTTTGTCAAAAGCAGAAGTCTATTATATTAACCCAGAAGATTACAGAGTTGGTTTAGAATGTTACTGTATTCACAATATCAAATCATTAACACAATTCTAGATCACGGCTTACGAAGTTTACTTATCAAACTTATGCAAAAGACACAATGGATATTTAAGTGGAAAAGTAAGATTTTCTCTCAGAAAAACAATATATTTTCTTTCAAATAATAAAATATGTCAAACGTCTTTATCAATATTTATGCATCTGAAATAGATTCACAGAGGGAAAGTAATGCTTCCAGCATCTGAACTGGTTACTGTAGTTTCTTCTTATAACCTACCGTCCCTTCCTGGAAGTTTTCCAGAGTTTTAGGGGAGGTGTGTATATTAAGATTACACCAAAGGGAGGTGTGATGGCAAAAAGTTTAGGAACCCGTGCTCTAACCCCAGTCTGTGAGAGAAACAGGGCTCTCTCAGTCTGTGAGCCTTAAAGTAAAGGTTCCCCCCGCACATTTGTGCAGTCGTGTCCGACTCTAGGGGCCGGTGCTCATCTCCGTTTGTTAGCCAAAGAGCCAGCGTTGTCCGAAGACGCTTCCACGGTCATGTGGCCGGCATGACGCGCGCGGAACGCTGTTACTTACTGTCACAGCAATAAGGCTGTGAGCCTTATTGGCAAGTAAAAGAATGGTTATAGGGAAATAAATTTGATAGCATCACTTCCTGACCCTGTAGCACTGAGGTCTTTGGCTAGGAAAGTCAATTCTCTCCCTTCCTCCTGTGCACAGAAAGAGCCCAATCTGACAAGAGATAAATACAATCAACCATTGTTTCAAAAAACAAAAAGAGGGAACGCAAAATTCCTCTCTAACTTTAGACACATGTAAAACATTCAGTTGCAAAGGATATAAAAGTATAGAGTTTTTCGTAACACAGACCGCATCTGAAAAGACTCTCTAACAGAAAAATATACAGGCTAGTACAAGACTCTGAGCAGTTCACAAGATCTGCTACCAATACAGAAGAAACCCTGATATAAAGAGGAGCCAAGCACTAGAGGCTCATGAACTGAAATTTTGTAAGAAGAAACATTGCATATGATCATGTGTCAATATGCATAGGCAGCCGGTTATGATTTCTGAACTGCCATTCTCCAAAATCTACACTTGGTCTTAGCCAAAAGGCTGAGAAGGTTATAAAATGTATTTCCTAGATGAAAAAAAGTTTTAAAAGGAGGTCCCAATATTCATATATAAACTTACTCTAATTCTAAACTTCATGACAGTTAAGCTTATCAGCAAAATATTTTCCTAAGGCTAACATCTCTTTAAGACTGACAGCCAAAACCTCTGTTGCTATGGCATTAATCTCCACCCTACAGCCTCTAATGTCATCTTCCTCAGCAACAAATACCTATTAGCTTCTTCTCCTTTTTAACCCTCCTCCTTGTGCTATTTACAACCCTCCAGTGTAATGACTGAGTTATCCTCCACGGATGAAACAAAGGGCACTTCCACACAGCCACAGATCTTACTGCTCAAAACATCTGCAGCAGTTTTGTGCTGCTATGCAAGTCTCCTCACTGCTGAGCCCCATCCTCCCATTAAGCCAGTCAGGACTCCCTCTACTTAACCAAGGGGAAGATACAAATGTAGTAGATAGCCAGAGCCCTGACCCACCTGTGTTCTTCCTTCACCTTGTTTGTTTTTCTTGGCACAAAAACGGGGGACGGACCCAACAACCAGTACTCTTTGGGGGGAATTGCAAATTTTTCCTCACAGCAACAGGGAAGGATGGGAAAGATGTTGGCAAGTTGCCATGGTTCTTTAGCTACAGGAGGGAGGTGGGAAATCCCAAGAGCTGAGTGACAGGACAAGGCAGGAATTCTTGCTCTTGCAGTTCCAGAGAACTACTACAACACAGTTGTTGCAGCATTTTTCCAGAGCAGAACCTGAGTCAAAGTTTAATTGGCTAAGATTCCTAAGATCCAGTCAAGCCCAACAGAACTCCAAGAACACTGGGGCAAAGCACTAACCTCGGTCTGGTGAAGCGTTCACATGTAGAAGGTACCAGAATATCAGGAACCCAACGGTCAGGACTTATCTCTACACTGTCTTTAGAGAAACCAGAACAGAAGGGTAGCAACTGATGGGATCATAATGCCCTGCAAAGTACTTAGGAACACAATTCTTGACTGTTGCACGTTAGAGCTCCTTGAGAGTGACTGGTCTACTCAGGAGGAAAGCCTTTGTGTCTCTCTGGCCTATTCCAGTCTTGAATCTTGGGAGCCTTATACCCCGACTCAGGGCTTTGCTTCATGCTGTGATCTAATTAGCTTGCACACCTATTCCTTGGATTACAATTCTTGACCTTGGACAGTCTTTTGACCATGCTACATTAGGCTGTAATTCTCTGCAAGCTACTTTGCTACACAGAAGCAAGACATCTGGCCTCACACCCCATTTCCTCTTCACTCTTTGGCAATCTCTAGATAGTCTGCTACTGTTTCTATGTGCTGCCAACCCTACAGTTCCCCAAATCAGTTCTTCTGCAACTGTTTTTTCCTTCCACATTCTTCTCCTTGGAAGAAGTGTGAGGAAAAAGGAGGAGGTGGCCAGAACTTCCGCCTTCATTCACTGTTGCTATTAACATCTGGGCTGCATTCTCCTCTTCCCTCGTTACAGAGACCATCAAAATCAACTCCCCTATGTTCAACAATTTTCTGCTTCTTAGTCACCCCAGAGACCTGGTTCTTGGATATAACTACACAGGAAATGTAATATTCATAAATAAGTAAGAAAGAAAAGAGAAAAGAAAGAAAAGAAAAAAGAGATATAAAGAAGCGGCTTCTGATCTTCTTTACAGCAATTATAAATGCATTTATGCTTTATTCTCTCTCTCAGTAGTTATATTGTGGCTCCCTTCTTTCCATATTCTACCTTTTCTAATTGTCAAACCCATAAATCACAAGTTCATTTTTTTCCATTTTCAGCAAAAAGTCCATAAAGGGTTTCCAGTCACTGACAAATGTAGTTATTGTCTTCGCCTTAACCAAGCAAGTTAATTTTGTCATCTCTGCAAATTCTGTCATCTTCACCAACCATTCCTCCATTGTGGGTATTTCAAAGTCTTTCCATCTTTGTGCATATAATAATCTTACTGCAGTTACCATGTACAAAAACAAACTTCCATAGTTTTTTTCTAGTTATCTATCCATTAGTCCCAACAAAAAAGTTCTGGTTTCAGATGAATATTAATCTTTAAAATTCTGTGTATCCGGAGATATAATATTCATGAATATTTCTTAGCTTTCCCCCACAAAATTTATATGACTCCACTGAAATAACAACAGCCATGTGCATAGAAAATTGGTATTCATTTGAATTTCTCAGAATTTTCATGAGTTCTTCCCCATGACAAAAAAACATACAGACATTGGAATGTTCAATCTTTTCCAGATATTTTTAACAATTAGCATAATTAACTATTTGCCTACAGTTGTGCAGATGCAGACTTTTAAATATGAATAAATTTCATATTTGGCAATCAGGTTTTCTGGGCTTTGGAAGATCAATACCTTCTATTCCAAGAAATCCGTAAGTATATGTTTTAAAAAACGAACTAAAAACAAAAGCACTGTAATAGTAGAACCTGGCCACGAATCCTGAAAAATAAAATTCCTAGGGTCCCTTCTTAAGATGAACAGCAGAAGTTCTGTGAAGTACCTGAGATGCTGATATTACACAGCTCAAGATGCCAAGAGGCAAAGGAGAAAGACATCACAGGAAAGCTTCAAGGGATACAGCCATCTTGTTGACGCACTTAGATAAAGTATTGTTTTTTTCTGTCGGTTCTGAATAAAAACATCATGAGGAATCCAATGAAAAAAATCTTCAGTCTAAAACGGTCACTTTGCCTGCTTGATCCATGAACATCTTTGCTAGCTATCACTGAACAATGTTGTTGAACAATGTGCTAAATTAAGCATGGAGAGATTCCAGTGCAAGCACACATTTGGGCATACAAACTTTGTGGATTACTTTGATTCAATCACTATCTCTCAGCCTAACTTATTTAACAGATTGTTAATAAAGGAATAAAAATTGGAGGATGAAGTAGTATGTATACTGCCTTGAACTCCTTAGTAAAAGGTAAAGGTTCCCCCCGCACATTTGTGCAGTCGTGTCCGACTCTAGGGGCCGGTGCTCATCTCCATTTGTTAGCCGAAGAGCCAGCGTTGTCCGAAGACACTTCCGCGGTCATGTGGCCGCATGACGCACGCGGAACGCTGTTACCTTCCCACCGAAGTGGTACCTATTAATCTACTTGCATATAAGAAGTTTTTGATTGCACTTACTGCTGCTAAAAGTGGTGCTATCAGTACTGAATCTAATGCTTATGATATACACTACATTATACATGTTGGATGGCTTGGTTTTTGAAATAAATAATAAACTTTGGTGTTATTTGTTCATTCAGACTCCCTTATGTGTCACTCCCTTATGTGTCACACAAGAGGTGTGGTGGCTCAGCGGGTAAAAGGGGTGTGGTGGCTCAGCGGGTAAGACGCCAGGCTTGTCGATCGGAAGATCACAAGTTCGGAGGTTCAAATCCCTAGCCCCACGTGACGGAGTGAGCTCCCACACTAGCCCCAGCTCTTGCCAACCTAGCAATTCGAAAGCATGCAAATGCAAGTAGATTAATAGGTACCACTTCAGTGGGAACGTAACAGCGTTCCGCGTGCATCAGTCCGGCAACATGACTGTGGAAGTGTCTTCGGACAACGCTGACTCTTCGGCTAACAAACGGAGATGAGCACCGGCCCCTAGAGTCGGACACAACTGCACAAATGTGCGGGGGGAACCTTTACTTTTATGTGTCACTAGTACTCATATGAAATTCTGATAACATCCAGCAGCTGAAAGACAAAAATTTCTGAAACTTCAAAAGGGATATTTTTTTAGATATCTCTATGCAGAAATTCAAATTGGTCAGGTCTATGTACAACACAGCCAATTTGTAACTTTAATTTCATTTTAAAAACTTGCCCTATTTTGTCAACATTTTTATTCAAAGACTAGAGCCTTCCACCAGTGATAAAAATGTCAGGTTATAATTATATTTCTTGTTTGCTTACTAATGTGCAAAACAATCTGTACCCCTGAGATTTCAATGTGTTTGTATCCCTCTCTAGTGTATTCTTCACAGGATTACATTTAGCCTCAGGTTACTAATGAGAAAATGAAAACGTATTTCATGCTAAGCAACAGTTTTATCATACTCCTTTTTTTTCTTTAAGAAACTTTCTACATTAAGGAAAAAGAAAACAGAACATTATAGTGATCAGCCCTTAGAAAGGTATCTGTCCCCACTAATAACTATAGTAAAAAGTATATAACTATAGTAAAATGCTGCAGTCAAGGACAATTAAATTTACCCTCCTTCCAATGAGATCAGTGTTCAGGAAAACTATATAAAAGGATTGCACCTGTATCCTAGCACTAAGTTTCCTTTGTACTAAATATAAATAGTTTTAAAATATTTAAATTCAACATATTGAGTCCAGACTTAACCAATCTAGATTTATTGCAATTTTAGCTAGTTATGCTGATTGATTTGAAATTTATTTTATTTATTTATCATATTTCTTTACCGCCCATCTCGTATTGCAACGACTCTGGGCGGTTTACAAACAATTAAAGATAAATTTTAAAATATCATTAAAACCATACAATATAAATATAAATACACAAAAATATAAAAATGCAAAATATAAAATTTAAAGTCCAAGATGGTGAATAACAATCTCATCATTGGCCCCATCAAGGTGCCAATCACCCCCAAGATTGGCTATCCCCCCTCCCACCCCAAATATTATTAAGTCTAAGTGCAGTGTAAAGAATTTGAATTTGTTTACTATTTCTTGCCAAGTTAATATTAGCATTTTAAAAATATTATTTGGCACTCAAGATCAACAAATCTTTTTGTGGGGGGAGGGATACAGGCAAAAGTATATGCATACTTCCATAGCTGCATCTGTATTCACAAAATGTATGCATGTGTGTCTGTGTGTGTCTGTAAGCATCCGGCTACAATTTTTTTTTTCTGGATGAAGGGTCACACTTGGCATTTGAATGACATGCCAGGATCACACTCCAAAAAGTAGTATTCATGAGGTGCACATTGTTCTGCTACTAACAGGGAAATTAATATTAATTGCTATGATTCAGTGCACACTTACCCTGGAGAAAGCCAACCAAGGCATCCAATACAAACTGCAATGATGCAAAAAGATGAAACGTGCTTCATGAAGTCACAATCCAACCCCCCTTTTTGTATTTGCACCCCGATGTAAAATGCAAGTCACATGTAGGTCACATATTCATCATTTACCCCTTGTGTGTTCCTACAGATACCCATGCATCAAACACAGTAAGATATACTTTGGAGGAAATAGGCATAGAATTACACTGTACAAATCTGCAATGTACAGCGAAGACCGTAAAAAACTAGTACAAGAAGCTAATACAGAAGAACACAAATGAAATACAGAACGATGAAAAGGGAGTTGCTTGAGGAGTCAAGAGAGTAATTTGTCTGGATGATACAGGAAATTAAAGAGGTAAACTAATCTGTTAACCAGAAAGATGCCAGACTTTCAGCAGGTCCTCTGGGTAGGGTTCTTAATAAACAGATAATCAAATTTTCCCTGGCATCCTTATACAGTATAACTGCAACATAAAAGAACATGGGTAGCAACAGACTTATTTCCCTGATTCCTCAAAGACAAAGTTATTCATTGAGTGAAATGTTTTTAAATTAGCCAGTTAGTAAACCAGACACCAGCATATTAAAGCAAGCAAACAAGCACCATCAACGTTCTACTGCATTCGGAAACAGTTAATTTTGGCGACTCTTTTGACAATCTGAAAGGTTACTTAAAGATAGAAGAGAGCAGGACTTATTAACTGTAGTTCTCAGATGCTATAATAGAGAGATGAATCTTCCCTAGGTTATAATTATCCTAAGCCTCCAGAGAGAAACGCAGTATAAGAATCATTTTTTCATACCCATCTGGCAAAGGAATGAGAAAGGAATACCTGAATACAAGTACAGGAAGATCTTGAATGTATCAGGGCATTTCTCTGATATATTAATTCAACTGATCATATAGTATATCCACTTCCAAATATATGGGCAAGTCCCCTACACATGGAAAATTCAGCATCTCTGTAAAGCATCTAGACTGGACCTTTTCTACTTGAAAGTAGAAGCTAGAAATCCATATTAGAATGCTAAAGATAGTTGAGACTTGATTACATAAGTTTGCATGCAGAAGTTATAAAACAGTCACCTTGTAAAAGAAAAAGAACCTGTCAATTGCCTGCTGTCACCATTAAGACCGCAGAAAGATATTTCATAGCCAATTATCCATATTCATTCCTGTTTAAGCTTTATTTGTGCTTCTGAGTACAGTAGATATATGGATCATCAGTCCAAAAGCATGGGGTTCAGGTTAAACTAGGCAGTAGCCCTGTATCATGGGCAAAAGATAATAGAATTCTTATAAAAGACATCTTAGGAAAATGCAACTCATAAATCAGAGAATTGAAGCCAGGTCATTAACAAATAAATTAAAAGAATGCAGTTCTCTCTGATACTGATACTGGCAAAAATAGGGCTCAAGATCTACAGGTACCCCTTCTGTCCACATGTAGCATGCCTAGATATTTGGTTACAGAAAAACATTTATTTGTTGAGTTTATTTTATTATTGAGGAAATGAGGTATATTTCTCTGCTAGCTAAGTGTAGGCAATAATGATCAAGAATAAAGTGACCTGGTTTGATACCAATTATTTATAGGCACATTTAGAAGATGATGTCAGATGATTTGTGATGGGATGCTGCATTGCTGTATGTCGTTATGAATGAATTAAGCATCTATAGTGTCATAGTTACATGAGAGAGACATATAAACAATGGCTGGAATTATATATATATATATATATGATACAGTTTCCTTTGTAATTATGGTGGTGTTAAAAGATTTTTAACACAGTGTGAAAAATGGCAATGACTGGATAACTATTGCAGTGGCCTTCTTTGCGGCTGAATCCTTGCTGAAAAAATAGAATACTATAGCATGTTTTCTATATTTCTTTATATATTTTCCCCTCTCTATTCACAATCAGTCAGACAGGAAGTCTGAAGTCTAGTTTAAAAACAGTAAAATCTCAGACAAACAACTATTTAATATATCAGTACATACATATGCATGAAACACATCATCTATTTGCTTATAGCCCAATTTGTTTTTAATTTTTTTGTTACTGAAGTCATTACAGAATTGTATATTGTCAAATATGAATGGAAATATTGATCCTAGTGTGATAAAAGCTTAAGATTTATTTCCAATTTGTCCTAGAAGCAATGGTTGCCAAGTTAATAATCATATAGACTATTGCAATGTGCTCTACATGGGGCTACCCTTGTAGAATATCCAGAAGCTACAGCTGGTACAGAACGCAACCACACGGGCAATTTTAGGTGCACCAAGATCAGCACACATAACACCTTTGCTCCGTGAGCTGCACTGGGTGCCGGTTTGCTTCCGGGTCCAATTCAAGGTGTTGGTTATCACCTTTAAAGCCCTATATGGCATGGGGCCAGGATACATGAGGGACTGTCTTATCCCCATAACATCGACCTCCCCACCCGGTCATGCAGAGAGGGCATGCTACGAACCCCATCAATAAAATAATTTCATCTAGCGGGGTCCAGGAGGCGGGCCTTCTCTGCAGTAGCGCCCACCCTTTGGAATATCCTGCCCCCAGAGTTGAGGCGGGTTTCTTCACTCCCGGCCTTCCGGAAAAATTTGAAAACTTGGTTCTGCCGCCTAGCTTGGGACGGGAAAGGTAATAGCTCCTCCTGGGGTTGGCTAGTACCATAATGTCCTCCCCACTCTTAAGATCGATTCGCCTAGATTGGATTTTATACTTATTTATTATATCATATTGATTATTGTAATTTTATACTTGTATTTTAATTGCAATTTTTATTGTAAGCCGCCCAGAGTCCCCCGTTTGGGGGAGATAGGCGGTCATATAAATGTAAATAATAAATAAATAATCTGCACAAGCATCTCTCCAATTAGCTAACTTCATCTGTAAAGCAGGACCTGTACGATTCAGGACAATTTTGACTGTATCAGGGAAACAATTCAAGGGGCATCTCTTGCCTTTTTTACTAAGGGGCGTGGTGGCTCAGCAGGTAAGACACCAGGCTTGTCGATCGGAAGATCGCAAGTTTGGAGGTTCGAATCCCTAGCCCTGCGTGCGGAGTGAGCTCCCGCACTAGCTCCAGCTCTTGCCAACCTAGCAGTTCGAAAGCATGCAAATGCAAGTAGATTAATAGGTACCACTTCGGTGGTTAGGTAACAGCGTTCCACGTGCATCATGCTGGCCACATGACCGTGGAAGCGTCTTCGGACAACGCTGGCTCTTCGGCTAACAAATGGAGATGAGCACCGGCCCCTAGAGTCAGACACGACTGCACAAATGTGCGGGGGGAACCTTTACCTTTACCAAACTAGATTTTATGAGTTATTTCTTAGAAGTGACTATATCTTGAAATGCTAAATACTTGTTTAAAGAAAAAATCCTGTAGTTTTTGATTCTGGGTAGTCAGCTATTTCATTCCAATTCTTTTAGAAGACAAGTTTATTCTGCAATGTATTGGTTATATTGTTAAAATGATTCTATTTCTAATACTGCATTTTGTTTAATTTTAAAAAAAATAAACTACATATGAAATATTTTGGGATGAGTCATAATATACATTTAATAAATGTGTAACTGTTGGAAATAGCCTGTGTCATGTCTTAGTCCTGCCAAACTGCTATGCTTCATCATCATGGAGACAGCATTGCCACATTAGCAAGGATGCTAACATAGGCATTAAAAGCATATTTGCATTTTAGAGTCTACAAAGAGTTCACTGTAAGGAAAAAAAATTGAGTAATTATGAAGGAAGTACATGGTTTCAAAATGCAAGAAAAAGGGAGGCAAAATAAAGTTCAGTCCCTTTTCATTTGAAAGCATACCTCAAAATGAACAAGACGGCTCATCACATATTTGAAGCATTGACTCCCAAAATACAACCCTTCAAAAAATGAGAAGGCAGTATTTGTTCAAAATGTAAGAAGAGTTAGCAAAAAATGCCTTTAAAGGCACCAATTTTATTGATGGCCTCTGTGATGAGAATGTACACACTGGAAAACATCTCTATATATTACTGTCATAGCAGAAGCTGTTTCAGCATCATTGCATGATAACTGATAATTGACCAGCGTGTGCAGAATATGTGAAAATTATGAGACTAAAAATCACTATGTGTGGTTTCTGCCACATTTATATTGTACTGCTAAAGCCTCTTATATTGATTAGCTTAGTTGATGTGATGGAATGGAATGGAATTCACTTGCTCAGGCAGCTGGATAGTTTTCATTCCAGCAAGCAGGCAAAAAAGTCCAACCAATCTGATCAGGATTCGAGCCACATAGAATGGAGATTCTATGAAGATTGGGAAGACAGAGAAAAGACAGAGAACCCTAAGGCAAGGAAGGAAATTGGGTGTAAACAGGGGACCAAGGGGACCCTGAGAAGAGTAGGTACTGAATGAGGCTTGAACAGGAGGGCAGATGAGACAGATGGTTCTTCTACAGAAGGCTTTAATGGTACAGTTTCAAATCCAAAGTCCCTCTCCAACAGTAGAAAGCTGGACTGCATCAGTCTTTGTTTTCATCTAACTTGAAACACAGAGAACACTAAAAACCAACTAGTGCTACTTTTAGCTGACAGGCATGAGAGTGCAAAGAACATTATTCAGTCAATAATTACCTCCAAACTAAAGCTGATCTAAAGCAACATAAACCTTGTCATCCTCTCTCCAGTCTTTTTACATTTAAAACCATTTTACATGTGAAATTGAAAATCATCATATCTGGGTGATGACTATGAAGGGAAGCTTCCTGGATGCAAAGCTGCCATTTGTCCTGAATCTAAAACCCTCTTGCAAGCTTTGAAGGTGAAAGGACAGCATGTCAACAATTTTACAGTCATGTAAAGGTAAAGGTAAAGGTAAAGGTACCCCCCGCACATTTGTGCAGTCGTTTCCGACTCTAGGGGCCGGTGCTCATCTCCGTTTGTTAGCCAAAGAGCCAGCGTTGTCCGAAGACACTTCCACGGTCATGTGGCCGCATGACACGCGCGGAACGCTGTTACCTACCAACCGAAGTGGTACCTATTCATCTAATTGCATTTGCATGCTTTCGAATTGCTAGGTTGGCAAGAGCTGGGGCTAGTGCAGGAGCTCACTCCGCACACAGGGCTAGGGATTCGAACCTCCAAACTTGCGATCTTCCAATCGACAAGCCTGGCGTCTTACCCACTGAGCCACCACGCCCCTAATACACAGTCATGTACCTTTCCTAATAATTTTATATTGCTATGGAAGTGGGGGAGTTATTTTTCTAAACAATGTCTATAAACAGGTACCAGAAAAACCACATGGGGGGAGGAAGAGTCCAGGAACCAAGATGAAACAAGAGTTCCCACTAGTGAGAAAACACATTGTCCACAAATTTTGCAAAGCTGAAGAAATGCAAAGAAAAAATGTTTTTCTCAGGTTTCAAATGATCTGGTGAATTATGAAAAAAAATGGACTCAGCTCCCCAAGACAAAATAATGATATTATTCCAGAGCTTATTCTGAACTCATGGAAAGCCCTCATGTGGAATGCCCAAAGAATAATCAGATGGTAATAATATGCTGAGAATGAGTGGGAGTGCTAAAAAAAAGTTGTCAATGGATGGACAGGATGGAATAAAGAAACAGCTGTTTTCATTAATGCACTGAGGGGAGATGGATCACATTTGTTGATCCTGCCTTGGATTTCCATGTCTTGAGCAAAACAGATGAATATTCCATTTCAGTTCTTGTAAAGCTTCAATTGGAGGCTGGATAACCTCGCAAGAGAATCCAAGAACTGAGTAGTATTGAAGAAAGTTGAAAGGCAGTACCAAATAATTTCAGCAACTATAATGAATCAGACTACTCTTATTTATACTGTAAAGAAAAATGTTCAAATCTGCTTACTTTTAGTTTTTTTGTGCTGCCCTACCTAATGGAGAGGGGCGCAGTGGCTCAGCGGGTAAGAGGTTTGAATCCCTAGCCCTGCGTGCGGAGTGAGCTCCCGCACTAGCTCCAGCTCTTGCCAACCTAGCAATTCGAAAGCATGCAAATGCAAGTAGATTAATAGGTACCACTTCAGTGGGAAGGTAACAGCGTTCCGCGTGTGTCACGCCGGCCACATGACCGTGGAAGCGTCTTCGGACAGCGCTGGCTCTTTGGCTAACAAACGGAGATGAGCACCGGCCCCTAGAGTCGGACACGACTGCACAACTGTGCGGGGGGAACCTTTACCTTTACTTACCTAATGGAGAATCTGGCCTCTTCCCTTTTGGAATGACTGCCTTGTTTCCATCTGTTTTCTGTTTTCACAAGGGTCAGAATTACTCTAATCTGTTTCTCACTGACTGTGTGAATTCACTCTCAGTTCTACATGTTACATTCTACCAATCCGTAAACACGTGAAGAGTCAGTGTCTGCATGCAGCTCGGGAAGGGGGAGCTGAAGGGGCCACTAGCTATGATTTCATCCATTTCAGGAGCTCTTGCAATACATGAAAGAGATACGTGAGAAGACCACCAACGGAAAAAAGGGGCCCAGGAAAAAGCAGCTTTGGGTATCTGTACTACGGTATATGAAAAGAATATGAATTGGCCAGAAATTATTCGGGTCAGAGAGCTAAGGATTTGTAGGGCTAGGAAAAAAAGTTGCCAGTACCTGTCATAGTTTTTAATTGTAACCACAGTATTAGGATCACTAGCCTGAATTTCATACTCGGAGCAAAAACAAAACAAAAAAAAAAAAGGGGGGGGGGAGGGAAGGGAAAGGAGGAGGAGGAGGGAAGGAAGGAGCCACTAATTCTTCACGGATAACTCCAAATCACAAGCTCACACAGTCGAGGCTGATGGGGAATAAACATTACAGCAGGATTGTAGGGCAACAAGGGGATCAATGGCTGGGAGTGGCACTGCTCTCCTGACCACCGCTCCCATTTTCCTCTTCCTCCCTCGCCCAAGGCGCGGCGCCCTCACCCGCTTGTTGCGGTCCGTCTCCCTCACGTCCTCCTCCTCGGGCCCTTGCCGGATGAGCGCCCGCACGACGGCGGCGTTGTTGGTACAGCAGGCGCGGAAGAGACTGAGCGGCTGCTGGCTGTCGGAGAGTTCCGATTCGCCCTCGTCGTCGGCCTCCAGGGGCGGGTAGAAGGAGTCGTCTGAAGCAATGCTCCGCGTGTCCGGGAGCTCCGAGAAGTCATCATACTCCTCATACTCCTCAAACTCGTCTTCCTTGTTCTCCTCCTCTTCGCCTTCGCCCTCTCTGCGCGCCCACTCTGCCGGGGTGGTTGGCTCAATGCTTGAGGCACCGCTACCGCCGGGATTCCCTCCCCCCTCCGCCCCCTCGGGTCCTGGCCCTCTGGGCGACCCCGCTTGCAGCTGCTTCTCTGCGGTGGGGCTCCGGCCTTCTCCGCCCCCTTTCCTATCTCCGGACAGAAGCACCATCGTCGCTTCCCGCCAAGGGGAACGCGAGGTGCTGAGCTCTCGCCTTCTTCTAGGATAAAGAGCGCTTATCTCCCCGAGCCAAAGGGCACCGGGGAATCCCGCGCCTCCTGCCCAGATACATAAATCTCTACGGACAAGCGTAGAGATCCGGCGGGAATGTCAAGGAGGAAAGCGTGAGGGCTGGATGGCAGCATACAGCCATCCCCGCACCTTAGCTGAAGGATCACTAACCTTTCTTCGGAAAGTCACTCAAATCGCCAGGGGGGGGGGGAGAAACCCTATACAGTAGTGCGTAAAGAAGGGGGGGAAGAGAGGTAAATCAATGTTAACTTCACAGCACAGTAAAAGCTCCAACTTAGAGAAGTAGGTCCTTCCGTGTACAGGTTCCTTTCCTCCGCACGCACACAGTAGAAAACCCAGCTCAAGGGAGAAAAGAAAGGGAACCGCTCCAGGTATCACCCCAGCACAATAATCTTCCGATGGGGGACGACAAAAAGGGCTCTTGGTCCTGCTGCAATGATTTTCCGAAAACTTTTCCCCGCACAACATTGGCTGGAATCTTGAAGATACTTTGAAATTCCGATCGAACCTACCCGCCGCTCCCGCAAGTAGATCGCGGAAATGTCTTCGCCCATGCAGATGTCCTTTAAAACCTTTCCTGGCCCCGCAGTTAAACGTATTTGAAAATAAAAAGCGGGAATGGGGATTTCTTCTCACATTTATTGGAACTGGAAGTCAGGCACATAAGACTCCAAGGCTTCCCAGAATTTGAGAGAGAAGCCGATTCTCGTCTGAGTCATCGGATAGCGTTGGAGCATTACGCTTGCCGCATCTGTTTTCCGGTCCTATCTGCCTAATGCTTTCGGCAGTATTAATAGGATGTCGCGAGATGCCAGCCAAGAGCATTTACAAAAGGGGAACTCCAGAGTCGTTTTTTTGCGAAGCAATGATTTCTGACAGACAGCGGCAGCAATTATTTGCTTGCTTGCTTGCTTTCCCCCACCCTCCCTCGCTTGGGGCGGAAAATAGGCAGAAACTCAACAGATGCTATTTCCAATAAAATAACAACAATACTCTTTCAAACTATCCGAATTCCAGGACTGCAATGTCCTGCACAGAGTTTAGGCAGCCTCGTCTGAAAATATTTCTCGCCTTTTTTAAAAATTTCACTTCGCAGTCAGAAGAGTAAGTCAAGTGTTTTTCCCGCCAGAAAGAAATCGCAAATTGTTCAAGTTTCTTCTACAACACAGGCTTGCGAAACTGGGAGTAAAATACTGTCGGAGCAATCCTCAAAGAATGTTACTTTCAGCTGCAGCTTTATTGAAGCGATCGGAGAAGCTGAGAACAATTTTTCCATACCGCCACTTGTCTTCAGACAATCCTGCATTGCTTTGTAACCCCCCTTACCCGTTCAAGGTCGATAAAGGGGGTCAAAAAGGAG
Source organism: Charina bottae (assembly GCA_023362775.1). Classification (NCBI taxonomy): domain Eukaryota; kingdom Metazoa; phylum Chordata; class Lepidosauria; order Squamata; family Charinaidae; genus Charina; species Charina bottae. The sequence goes on from JALMGJ010000016.1 coordinate 12,590,205, forward strand.
CAGCGATAACCAATATAGCCAGCGATCGATCCTATTCCACAACAAGTAAAGGCTGCAGCAGTGGGCAGAGCGACTGACACGTTCAGAAAATTCCTGCAGTCGTGACTCGTAATCGGATCAGCAGAAGATGACAGCTCGAGTTTAGCATGTTGAAATCAGGCACATTTTTGGAAACCGATTTGCATGCAGCTATAATCCAGGTTAGTATGCATACTGTAAACCCGCGACAAAAAAAATGTCACTGACAGGCGAGCCATAAAATGGTCTGAGTACCTTCAACTCCTTTGCCGTCCTCCCGGGCTTTTCCTTCCATTCTTCGCACTGCAGTAATTTGCCGACGAGTGTGGCTCAACTATACATACATTTCGTCTATACATACATACTGTACATGAGGAGGAGATGGTTTTACACCCCTCACCTACCTCATAATCAGAGCAGCGAGTATGATAAAAGCAAGCAGCGAAAGATTTAAAATGGAGTTAAGAAGGTTGTTTAAAATAACTTCGAAAGGAACCCGTGGGTCTTGCAAAGAGAACGGCTAAAACTGCGATGAAGTAGGAATGCCCACACATTTACAAATACAAATTTTAAAAATTAAATAGGTGACTAAGAAGTCTAAGGAATGGAAGATCCACCTGCTGATAATAATCATTCTGCCCAGAAAGTGAAACGTATTCACATTTCAAGTAATAAAAGCCTTTAAATCATGGCTTTAATTACGGAAAGAATTGTTAATCAATCCTTTATTAAGTCTGATAAAGAGGCTGGTATAGACTCCATGTACCTTGTAGCATTTTTTAAATTAAAACAATAGAGAAGCCGCAAGTGTGTGGAACTTTTCTGAAAGACAACGGTGTGATTAAAAACCTCACAGCAATGAATGGCTTTGTTTGTTGCAAGATAGCTCTTTCAAGCACAGCTATTTAATAGGATTATAGTTTTAGGTTTCAGTAATCTGTTCTACTCATACTGCATTTGAATGATCTATCTTTAGTACAGTGTCTGTCAGTAATCCAGTGTGTAGGTTTTTCCTGCAAACTGGCATAGATGCTTATTTTCTCTACTGCTCCTCAGGAATGATGGAAAACAGTACCGACTAGTACATGAAAAGCAATATATTAATGGCTAATATTCAGGAAGTTACCTGGATCAGGCAATAATTGACATTTAATAAGTATCCCTTTGAGAATATCTGATGGCATATAGTCACAACCGATTTCAAAGACTTAAAAGGGCAGTGTGGGAAAAATCTGTGCTTGTGTTAAAACGCTAGATGTCAGACCAACAATTCCCAACCTGTGGCCTACTAGGGGGTCAGTAGCAGTCTTCCCAGATTCAACAGGCTGGGCCTGCTTGCTCCTAAGCCTGCTGTCCCTTCCTGTTTATCATCATTCAGCTGGCCAGGCCAAAGCCTCTTGCCAACTCAACCCCTGCCTCCCCATCTTCCCTGCCGGTTTGGCCAGGCAGAGCCCACTTACTGTCTGAGCCCTGCCTCCCTGTATATGTATATGTGGGTGTCCCTGCAAAGACTCTACAACTTTGGAACAGCCTGCCACATGAGGGGAGGGTGGCCCCCATTCTCATGGACTTCCAGAGGCTTGTGAAAAACCTGGCTTTTCCAGGGGGCCTTTGGGGTATTGATTCTGCGTGGAGCCATCAGTGCAAGAATAAAAAGGTAAAGGTTCCCCCCGCACATTTGTGCAGTCGTGTCCGACTCCAGGGGCCGGTGCTCATCTCCGTTTGTTAGCCGAAGAGCCAGCATTGTCCGAAGACACTTCCACGGTCATGTGGCCGCATGACGCACGCAGAACGCTGTTACCTACCCACCGAAGTGGTACCTATTCATCTACTTGCGTTTGCATGCTTTCGAATTGCTAGGTTGGCAAGAGCTGGAGCTAGTGCGGGAGCTCACTCCGCACGCAGGGCTAGGGATTCGAACCTCCGAACTTGCGATCTTCCAATCGACAAGCCTGGCGTCTTACCCGCTGAGCCACATTAATTGTATTAATTATTATTTGCAGCACTGTTGTTTTTATTCTATAATTGGATTCTGTAAATTGCCCAAGTCAGTAAATTAATCCCATAAATAAATAAATACATAAATAAATAAACAAACAAACAACCAAATCAATCAATCAATGGATCAATGGCCGAAAAATGGTTCATTGAAGTGTACATGTGATAATACAAATAGCCATGTGAATATTAACATTCAGAAAACTGACAATAGAGACCAAGTCTCATGCATTTACTGACTCTAGATCCACATTTGCTATGCTAAGTGGGATTGTGGCCTCATACAAGCAACCCCAAAGAAAGGTGTGAATAGGATATGTTCTATGAATATCTTTGTGGGAAAACATTCTGGACTAGTAAGTTTGTTCTAAAAATTGGCACGGGGTACATAAAATAATACTTAATTTTGGATTTTAATTTTGGTACTGATTTTAATGAAAAGCCCTTTAAACATGGAGGGTATGGGAAATTATACATAAATGCAGGTATAATAATTATTTTGCCAAACAACATGAATTCAGATGCTGTCAAAGTTAAAAATGTAAGTGTGTGTGTGTGTGTGTGTGTGTGTGTGTTTAATTGGATAATCACTACATTTTCCAAAAGTTTATTTCATGGACCATGATTGCAGAAAGTTTTGGAAACACTATACTAATGTATACATGACTGGATTTCCTATATAAAGCAGCTAATAAAAATTAATAAAGCAGTGACTGTGGACTAATGATCTGAAATCCTGCAGATTTTTGTGCCCTTTTATTTGATCTTAATAAAAGTAGTGGGAGCTAGTTTACTGTAGTGGTTGAGGCACCAGACTAGAATCGGAGAGACTGTGAGTTCTAGTCCTGCCTTAAAAAAAAAAGGTAAAGGTACCCCCCGCACATTTGTGCAGTCGTGTCCGACTCTAGGGGCCGGTGCTCATCTCCGTTTGTTAGCCGAAGAGCCAGCGCTGTCCGAAGACGCTTCCACGGTCATGTGGCCGCATGACACGCGTGGAACGCTGTTACCTACCCACCGAAGTGGTACCTATTCATCTACTTGCATTTGCATGCTTTCGAATTGCTAGGTTGGCAAGAGCTGGGGCTAGTGCGGGAGCTCACTCCGCACGCAGGGCTAGGGATTCGAACCTCCGAACTTGTGATCTTCCGATCAACAAGCCTGGCGTCTTACCCGCTGAGCCACCACGCCCCTTAGGCACTGTTAACTCTGTTAACCACGTCCTGCCTTAGGCACTGTTAACTCTGTCTCCGCTCTAGGAAGAAGGCAAGGGCAAACCACATCTGAAAATGCTTCCAAGAAAATTGCCTGCACTTGTCCAGGCAGTCACCAGGAGTCAAGGAGTGACTTGAAGGCACACAAAAAACGGTACTATCTAGCTTAGAGCTTTCCAAACTGTGTGTGGCGACACAAAAGTGTGTCGCCACACACAGTCTGGTGTGTCGCCACACAACCTGGAAGCGCTGATCATCATCAGCGCTTCTGGGTTTTCCCGCGGCGACACACCAACTGCAGCGCGCAAAACCCGAAAGCAGCAGCAGCGCTTCCGGGTTTTTGCGCGCTGCCACACTTCCGGGTTTTCCTGCGGCGACACACCAATGCCGGTTGGTGTGTCGCTGCGGGAAAAACTTTGGAAAGCCCTGATCTAGCTACACTTGTTCCTATTTTTTCTTTCTTTAAGTAGGACAAATCATGTCCACCAACTGAATGGGAGAGTTGCTCGATCCGTATGATACTGTAAATGCCTTCAAGGGAGACATATATATAATAAGTAAATGAATTACCTACACCTACTATGTTAATGAGATTCCTATAATCAAATATCTTATTTAATACAGTAACATCTTTCAAAATGTATTTGATGAAAAAAATTAAAAGTATATTTCAATAAATCTTGAGATCTTGACATTAATGATATCAGCCAAGCTTTCTGAAGATCTGCTAGCAAATAACTGTTCAAATAATTCCTGCTAAATCCAAAGTAGTTCATTCTAGCTAATCCTGATAGTATGCAAATGGGGCTGTAAAACTGTTTTTTCCTTCCTTTGTTTATTTTTTTAATTACTTATATAGGCTATACAGGTAGCATGTTCTGGTTACTATATATTATTTAAAAATTACAGACTATGCTGTTAGATTTGTAATCCAAATTTATTTTCATGGGGTGAAACCCAAAAGTTCTTTAACTGACAGAATTATTTGTATCAACATGACAATTCCATGTTTACTTTTTCCAGTTATTTACGTTTTTTCCTAATCTAAAAGGCCACAGATATTTTAATCATCTTTAAGATTTTAAAGCAAAAACTGTCATTTTCAAAGTCTTCTATGTGTATTGACTAAATGGGATTTATTCCCTTGTCTAAAACATGTAATAAGAATATTCAGATGATAGATCACTATCACGGTGCAATTCTTAATTTATTTACTCAGAAGTAATTCCCACTGAGTTTAAAGTAAGACTTTAGGTGTACAGAGAGTCTTTTAATTATGCTAAATTAGTGAGTAAAATAATTAACTTTTCTGCCTCCTTTGTTTCAACCTTGTATTTTTGCTGACATCTGTTCTTGAGAATTGGTTTACTCTTCAGAAAAACGTATCGCAGGATATATGGAGCTGTAACTGAGGAAGAGAAGAGAATAAATGGAAATTGGCAGGCTCTTTTCCCACAACACATGAGCAGAATTGTCTTCTATTTATGTTAGATCCCCAATAGACTCATGCCACAGAGATTAGGTAATATTCCCCTCCCTTATAAATCAAATAAAAAATTCAAATGTAAATATAAAGCAGAGCTTTCCAAACTTTTCATGTTGGTGACACACTTTTTAGACATGCATCATTTCGCGACACACTCTTACAGCAGGGCACAAGGCAGGCACTAGGACCTGTGCGGAATCACAGCAGGTTTGGAGGCAGCACGGCACAAGGCAGGCACTAGGACCTGCGTGGAATCCTGGCAGGGCAGGTTTGGAGGCGGGAAGGCACAAGGCAGGCACTAGGACCTGCGCGGAATCACAGCAGGTTTGGAGGCAGGAAGGCACAAGGCAGGCACTAGGACCTGCGCGGAATCACAGCAGGTTTGGAGGCAGCAAGGCACAAGGCAGGCACTAGGACCTGCGCGGAATCACAGCAGGTTTGGAGGCAGCAAGGCACAAGGCAGGCACTAGGACCTGCGCGGAATCACAGCAGGTTTGGAGGCAGCAAGGCACAAGGCAGGCACTAGGACCTGTGTGGAATCCTGGCAGGGCAGGTTTGGAGGCAGCAGTGCACAAGGCAGGCACTAGGACCTGTGTGGAATCCTGGCAGGGCAGGTTTGGAGGCGGGAAGGCACAAGGCAGGCACTAGGACCTGTGCGGAATCACAGCAGGTTTGGAGGCAGCCAGGCAAAAGGCAGGCACTAGGACCTGCGTGGAATCCTGGCAGGGCAGGTTTGGAGGTGGGAAGGCACAAGGCAGGCATTAGGACCTGCGCAGAATCACAGCAGGTTTGGAGGCAGCCAGGCACAAGGCAGGCACTAGGACCTGCGCGGAATCCTGGCAGGGCTCAGAGGCAGCAGCAGCCGCGACACACCCAGACACTGCAGCCGACACACTAACGTGTCCCGACACACAGTTTGGAAAGCTCTGATATAAAGCTTTTAATGAGGTGGAAATAATTGGACAGCAAGACTGTAGTGAAAGCTAGAGTTCTGAGGGAATTTGTGGGTAATCACCTTGTTAAAACTGTAAATGGTCAAAAGAAGAAAAAGTCATTGCCTAGTGCAGAGCTTTCCAAACTTTTCATGTTGGTGACACACTTTTTAGACTTGCATCATTTCGCGACACACTCTTACAGCAGGGCACCAGGCAGGCACTAGGACTTGCACGGAATCACAGCAGGTTTGGAGGCAGCAGAGCACAAGGCAGGCACTAGGACCTGTGCGGAATCCTGGCAGGGCTCGGAGGCAGCAGCAGCCGCGACACACCCAGACACTGCAGCCGACACACTAACGTGTCCCGACACACAGTTTGGAAAGCTCTGGCCTAGTGCTTAAGCCTTATCCTGGGAGCCAGAGAGATACACTGTAGTTACATGCAGGTATGCAAGACAGGCAGGTATACAAGCCAAGCAGACTGCCAGAGAAAGGAAGCTCCTGTGCCTGCAACACCGAAACATGTCTTCCTGCTACAAAGAATGGCAGAGCGCTTTGCAGAAACAGCCGCAAGTTTGAAAGACTCCTGGCAAAGGGCTCTCTGATGGATCCTTTCTTCTATCAGGAGGTACGGGGAGGCTTATCTGGTAGTGGTGACAGGCTAGAATAGAAGCAGACAGCCAGAGACTGCCAGTTTACTTTTCCACAATGCTCCACATAAATAATATATTAGGGCATTCTGGGAAATTAAAATGATAACTGTATCTAGCAACCTGGAGGGGAGGGAAGAAAAATATTTCATATTTCTTTCTTTTTCCTACTTTTCCTTTTATGTTTCCGTAGTTTTTTAATCTTATGTAAAATGTTCTTTTAATAAAAATTATATTTTAAAAAAATATGTTGTATTAAGTGCCAATATTTATCTTTCTAGTAAGATAAAGAATAGACTAAGTTACTACTCTTACTTGTATCTATGACTCATGCACCATTTCCTGCTAACAATAGAGATGTAATGCTGGTCAGTTTTGGGACATTTTGGCCCATATGCACAGGGGCAACAAAAGCCCAGTTTTATCTCCAGCACACTTATATAATTTAATGCAACCTAGGATCCCTAAAGATATCTTGCAAGCCAACATATCACTGCCTAAATCCCACCAACTAAAAGGCACATGTAGTAATCCAGTATGTGGTTATATGGCATTATTTTATAGAGTTCATTCATTTATCCTTTGGAGAACATCTTCAGCATGTACTGTATATTGAAACCAGAATCAGAGAAGTATAGCATCTGAAGATAATGGGATATGTCTTGGCAAAAGATGGGCCCATTGGCAGAGGTGCAATTTGGTAGAGTATGAATTAAATAAGCCTTCTCCTTGGCTTCTCAGATCTGCAATGGAAAGCAGAGACCAAGTTTTTGGGAATGTCTAGCACAGAGCTTTCCAAACTTTTCATGTTGGGGACACACTTTTTAGACATGCATCATTTTGTGACACACTCTTACAGCAGGGCACAAGGCAGGCACTAGGACCTGTGCGGAATCACAGCAGGTTTGGAGGCAGCAAGTCACAAGGCAGGCACTAGGACCTGTGTGGAATCCTGGCAGGGCTCGGAGGCAGCAGCAGCCCAGACACACCCAGACACTGCAGCCGACACACTAACGTGTCCTGACACAGAGTTTGGAAAGCTCTGGTCTAGCATATCCTGTATGGGGACAGAACACCTCTTATGCCCTTGCTCAATTTTACTATGAAACAACTGTTTTATTGAGAATATATCCAACTCAGTTGGAGTTGTCTGAGTTATCTATGTGGGCAGGGGAGTGTACTGAAAATGAGCCCTAGAGGTCATTCAAAATTATATGGTGATTCTGTGCCCTAGAGAGGCAGTCTTGGATGCATTCTACTACAGAATTTCAAGGATATCTGATACCACAAAAAGACTCAGCAATAAGGCAACTTCTAATATTAATTAAAATAATTACTGCAGAGTATGTTTATTTCACGAACACCCAGCTGCCTCTACAAGCTGCATTTGCTTCTCTGTATAACAGGCCTGTGGGGAAGGGGGAGGGGGAATCATACTATTAACAAATGAAGCAGAGGCAGTTTTTTTTTTAAAAGACCTATATGTTTTCTTAGGGTCAGAATACAAACTTTATGTGATTTAATAAGTCCATACTCCCTTACACTCTACTGACTTAATGAATCAGGGCATAATGCGCAAAAGTATTTTGCTGTGCTGATGATACTTCCTCCTTCTACCAGCCAATGCATGCAAACCTCAACCGCTCCTAGGAGTAAATACCAAATATTCCATAGGTTATGAGAGAGCCAGCATGGGGTAGTCAAACTTCTTTTGACTGGTCTAGGAGTGGGGAGACCTACAGTAGGTTTTACTCCTCCCTTAGGCACAAAAGCAAGCTGGGTGGCCTTGGGACAATCACTCCATCTCAGTTCTAGTCAGCATCAGACTCATATTTAGGATTCCCTTACCAACTTTGCTCAGACTGAAGAAGCTCCTTGGATAAGGAGCGAAACGTTTCCACTGAGAAAATAGAAATCCAGTTGACATGATTCAAGCTACAGACATCAGACTCCCTCATCACATGCATTGAAAACTTCACTGTATGAACTAGGTGAGTATTAACTAGTGGGTATTGCAACCAAGTGGGAAAAATGCTAAGGGCAACAACAACAACATTCCATCAGTTGTGCTAACTACTTTGTTCCTTGAAAAAGAATTGTATGATAATTCTAACTATTCACAGTCTCACAATGTCTCCTATGTTGAAAGATACATCTTTGGTTTGGCTTTGGAGTGGGCAGGTATGCATGCCCGCCGGCCCTCCCACATTCACTCCTGCAGTCCTGTCTGACAGGCCTTCAAATTGCAAGCTGCCAGCTCTGAATCAACATCTCACACATATGATTTTTAGTATGACCCTCCTTCACAAAAAATCTGGTTTCCTCAATCCTTACCTCTTTGCCAGAGATAGGAAATGTGGGTCCTTGAGAAAAATGAAGTAGAACTCCAGGAACACAGAGTAAGGATTTGGGAGTTATATCCCCCCAAACAGCTCTGATAAATGGCTGGAATTATCCCAAGAAGCCAGGCGAAATCCAAGGAACAGAAATAGAGGACTTTGCTTTGGGATCCAGGGAGCTAACATTCAATTTGTAATTTATTTTGACCATATTAGAAACTTTATTTTCTCTTATTTCAGTTTGTCTGTAAAAGTAAATCATTCTGTTATAACATCAGACTGAGGTCAAGATTTACTTTTCTCATTACATTTCTTGGGAACTCTCTCCTGAGACCACTAATTAGAACAGACCACCAACCATCTTGTGGTCTCTTGAGAGCACTGCATGTATTGTTTTGCCAGTCAGAATTCCTATATCCTATGTTTGAGTTTTTTTAAAAAATAAAGCTTGAATTTTGCTTATCTATATGGGATTTATTTAAAACCCAAAGGTGGGAGGAAGGACTGAGACTACTAGTTACATACCTTCATTTACAGTACCTAGATGTTTTTATATTATTATATATTTACACTACACTACACACTACACTACACTACACTACACTACACTACACTACACTATACTACAGGAATCATTTCATTTTTCTCAACTTTACCCTTCCATGGCCAGTAAGGAAATAAGGTGGGGAAGATCTCATCTCTCACAACCACTGGAGTTAGGAAGAAGTTAGTCTGCCTAAACAATAACATAACAATCTTTATTTGGAGGAAAATCACACAAATTTTATTGGTTCAAGAAGCCCCAACCCTCAGAAGCAGCTTTTGGGGAAACAACGAAGACATAATAATCAGAATTCTTCTTAAGATTCAAGTCATAACTGTTGGCAATCTTCTATAAAATGTTTGGACTCATTGGTATATTGCTTATTTCAATATTTAGTTTTCAAAGAATTTTTTTCAAAACTTTCTGCTAATCAACTATTAGGCAGTCTGTTGTCTCATTATGTATATTGTGCTAGACTTCACGAGAACTTCTTAAGGTGTGTCAAGTTGCAGGGTTCTCTATAGCCTCCTTTTTAATTCAATCTGTTAAATATTTGGAACTTATCTGCACTTGGACTGCTACCAGGAAGAGCTCCTATGCAGATTGCTGCTTTGCTGTAAGAAAACAAATTCCTTGGCAGGTGTGGGGGTAACATTTCCAGATGTGGCCAATTCTGTTCATCCTTCAACTGCCTTTGGCTACATCTGCTGCATCCCATTTGGGAAATTACAAGAGTGTAAATATTATACTGAAGTAGCAAGGAATCTTTAATATATTTTTCAGCGGCTACTATAAAACAATTAAACAAGAGCAGAAATTAATTACCCTCATGAGTAATTAATTCTGAAAAAAGAATAACAACTTCTTTCTAGGCAGAAAGTTAGATTTATTCTTTGATATACTACAAATTGCTTCGTTTTCCAGTAATGAAAAGCATAGCATTCATTTGAACATGAAAATAACATTCAGTGTGTTTGAATAAGTGATTCTCAGCAGAAGCCCAATGTGTGTGTAGGCTATACTGTAGATCTGCAGAATTCCTCATGTCGGATTTAGAACCCATGCCCTTCTATTCTCTTTCAGAATTCCATAATTCTATGATGAGCCATTGCTTTTCAGTTAGTTAATATCAGAGTTATTTCACTGTTTCCTACCCAAACATTCACAGACGGGATACTCAGCAACAAGACCTATCCGTATATTCACCAACTGAGCTTCCACTGGAAATTAAGTACAAAGCAAGCCTCTGAGGGTCAAGGATCTAACTAGATCAGGGTTTCTCAACCTTGGCCAGTTTAAGATGTGTGGACTTCAACTCCCAGAATTCCCCAGCCAGCTAGGTAGTCTGCTATAAATGTACTGTATCATGTACAGCATTGAAGAAACTTTCTCAGAAAAGGCAATCACCCTTAACTGCAGCATTTTGTACTAGTTGAGGGGAATTTCCACACATCTCCCATTTCAATCCTTCAAACCAGTTTGAAGCCAGCCATGATTATCTTCACTTTTGTTGACCGGAGCTATGCCAGCTAAATCTCTACAGAGGAGTCCAAAGAGAACTGCAGTGAGGAAAGATTTCCCAAGACAGAACACTCAGAAGCTCTGCAGAGCTGTAGCATTTCAACCAAAAAACCCACCAGTTTTGTTGCAGTGTCAAATGAGCCTGGGCCAAGCGAGCTAAAAATTGGCTCAGCCCACACCGTATGAAACTGGATAGATTCAGAGCTGATTCTGAATGGGCTTTAAAACTTCATCTGGAAATGCCAAACTTTCCACATGCTTTTCAAAGGCAATTCTATATAAAGAATGGGAAAGACAAGCTTTAGACTGAGATATTAGAGCAGTGTTTCTCAGCCTTGGCAACTTTAAGATGTCTGGACTTCAACTCCCATGCTGGCTGGGGAACTCTGGGAGTTGAAGTCCAGACGTCTTAAAGTTGGCAAGGTTGAGAAACACTGTGTTAGAGGTTGGACTGGAATAAAAGGCATGTAGGAATTCTGGGATGGTAATACCAGAACTCCACGCAGCTTCTTATTAGTATATAGCAGAGTAGAAAAATGTTTGTGGCAATTTTCCCTGTGTTTGCTTCACTTCTTTTTGTGACTGTCTATCCAATCTGGGGTAAATTACCCCATTCCAATCCCCCATGAAACACCAATTGTCATAAGTTAAGTCCAAAAGTTTATCCATCAGGTTTTTATAAAATACTCCTTTATCCATATTCGGTGCATAAAGTCCAACTATCAGTGTTTTAGTTCCTTGTATGTTAATTTCTACTACAATGTATCGACCCTCTTCATCAGCTAATATCAATTTTGGGTTTAACTTTGGTTGTACATATAAGACTACCCCTTTAGTTTTTTTATATCCAGCCGAAATAAATTCTTCTCCAAGCTGTTTTTGAATCAAATATTTAGTATCTTTTTTACAAATATGAGTCTCTTGTAAACAACTTATGTCCAATTTCTGTTTTTTCAAAAAATGAAATATCTTTCTTCTTTTTTGTGGAGCATTGGCTCCATTAATATTCCATGTCAGATATTTAAGTTCCATTGGTGTTTTATTCTTTAAAATCCCTTTGTTAAGTCCACACCTGTAGCTCCTTTCTCAGATAGATCTTCAGTCTTCTCTTTGTCTTTCGATGTTTCTCCTCCTTTTGTCAATTCTCCTTCTGGTAAACCCATTTCTTTCTTGTATTTCTCTAAAAAAGCTTTTGCTTTTAAAATGGAAGTTATTTTGAATCTCTGTCCTTTAAACTCAAACGATACGCCTTCCAATTTTTCCCATCTGAATGAAATACTATGTTGCCTTAATTTGTCTGTAAGGAAAGAATAGTCTTTTCTTTTCCTAATTATTCTCAAGGGAATTTCTTTTAATACAATTATTTCCTTCCCTTCTATATTTAATCTAGTATTATAATGCTTCCTTAAGATTTGCTCTTTTGTCACTTTTCTTACGAAATATATCAATATGTCTCTAGGGACTTTTCTTTCCTTAGCATAACGTGAGTTTACTCTGAATATCTTGTCTATCTCCAAATCTAAATCTTGTTCTCTTGTCTCCAAAAATTTAGCTAATTCAAAAGTCATCCTTTCTCTCACATTTTCATCTACTTGTTCTGGAATTGCTCTAAATCTCAAGATGTGCTCCTTCTCTCTCATTTCTGCTAAAGCTGTGATATCTAGATTATGTTCAATCTCTTTAATAGCATATTCTGATTTATCTTCTAATTTTTGCATCTGGCTTTGCGTATCTTTAAGTTCTCCTGACAGAGAATTGACCACTTCCTTAACTGTTTGAATTTCTTTTTTAAAATCTTGCTTAATCTCTCGGGTTATTTCTTTCTTCATATCGTCCATTTTTTTGTCTAATGCTGTAATCTGATCTTCCATCTGCTTCGTGGAGTCATCCATTTTCTTATTTATTGCTGTATTCTGGTCATCCATTTTCTTATTTATTGCTGTATTCTGATCATCCATTTTCTTATTTATTGCTGTATTCTGATCATCCATTTTCTTATTTAGTGTTGCAACAGCTTCTAATATCTTTTTCATTTCTGGTAATAAAGCTTCTGAGGCAGATGTAGCAGGTGTAGCAGAATCAATAGATGATCCTCCAGTCTCCTTCTTCTTCTCCTTCTCCGCCCGTCTCGTTCCCAAAGACGCCATAGCCCTGCAAAAAAGAAGAAAAAAGGGAGAAAAGGGGAAAAAGCACCATATAACAATATAACAAAAATTATTTAAAAAAGGGGAAAAAATTAAAAAAAAAATTAAAAATTCTTTTACAAATAATAAAAAGAAAAAAGAAAAGGTGAAAAAACAAATATCCAAAAGGTTAAGGAAAAAGAAAGAGAGAACTAGGCTCCTTTAAAAATTTTCCTCTTAGGTCATTTATAATCCCTTATATATAAAAGTCCACAGTGTTTCAAAGGATAAAAGCCTAGGACTTTTTGTTCTCCTGTAGTCAAAATCAAAGATAAGAATAGTAAATATTCCCAGGGTTTCACCTTCCCACTTGTAATTCTTCAATCCAACCACAAGTCAAAAAGAAAAAATGTTGCTAGAGACATGTAAAAAAGCCTCTACTTTCCATATAATAATCCAATAATCCAAATTAAACGTTAAAAAACTTGACTTTTTCAGAAAAATAAATCCAAACAGAGTTCAAAGTTCAAAAAGAAAAAGAGGAACTTGTATATATAAAAGAGTTTTTAATAGGGTTCAGTAATCCCAACATCAAAATCTTAAAAAATAAAGTATTAATCACTCCATTTAAATCCAAGCTTTAATATAGTATTCCAGAGAACAAAAATAGAAATACCAATAGTTGTCCATAAGTAAAAAACTCAAACCAAACTGAAATAATAGTAAAAGTCACTTTCACTTCTAGCAAAGCCACTTAGCTTCTCTTCCCACCGTTTATTCTTCCATTAACAAGAAAAAAATATAGCACCAGCAAATATAAATCAAGTCCAGATACAAATCTTAGCACTTAATAAAAAAATAATAATGTTTAAAAGTAAAAAAAAGTGACTAAAAGCCTGGTCGGGCCAGCTACTTATCTGTTAGAATCACGGCTGCTGCAGAGCCCCGTTTTTTTTCCCAGTCTCCTTTCATTGCTCCATCTCCCTCCTCCCGCAGTGGAAATTACAGGAGTCGGGGGAGGGCATTTACTTCAGAGACCCTTTGTGGTTAATCTTCTGATCACACTCTCTTCGAGTGTGATTTTTCCAGCGATTTTCTTCTCCCAAATCGCTGCAAACAGCTTAGCCGTGGAATCGAGGCTAAGGAGCCCCGGTTCTTCGCTGTGCTCCGACCAGTACCCGGAAGTGAAAGTTCTGACGTGACCCACATGCTTCTTTAATGTGGCCCACCTGAATGGAAGTATGAGCAACATGGGCAGCCATAGCTGACCATCCTCCTTGGTAGGAGATTCGAGCAGAAAGGGAAGAAGAGAAGAGAACAGGAAACCGGGATTCAGCCCCTCCCACACAAAGCAAGTAAGATTAGGTTACAGCAGAAGCTGCCTCCTCCTTCAAGCTTGTGTGAGATGTGCTTGGTTGAAACCCGATATCTCTAACAAGGCATAGGACTGAAATGATCTCATTATGCACTGGAATGATGTTGAGATGAATAAGGTAAGAAAGGGATTGGGATGATCATCCCTGGAGAAGAAGGATAGTAATAGGACTGGAATTACTGCTCCTGAGATGGAACACCCAGGACAAGATCTGAAGCAGTGGTGTGCTCGAGCCGGCTCATGAGAGCCAACTGTTAAATTTTCAGGAATGTTGCGAGCGGCTTGAGAGCAGAGTTCAGCCATGATGCCTAGTGCGCTGATCAGCTGCTTGGCAGCTTGTGGCACAGTGGTGGCAGTGGAGCTGGATGTTAAACTATTATTAGCATACCACTGATCTGAAGTGATGGCTTCTGGAAATAGAATAAAACGGACAAGCAAATATATATCCGTTATGCTGTTCCCTTTTGAGCTGAACAATACTATGAAAAGCAGTGGAAAGACTACAGGTAATGAGCAAAAGTAATGGAGGCAAGAGATAAAGACAAGGAAATCTAACTCAATGTACTTTAAACCAACGCCATTCACCAGTGATCAGCAACCTTCTTCAGGGTCAGGGCCAGAGGCCATGGCACCACCGCCGCCGCCACCATTTCCAGGGTCTTGTTGCTCTGTCTGCACCAAGGTGGTTGATGAAGCTGTTGCCAAAAAAGGGACTGGGGGAGACAGCGAGTGCTCCCTTCTTATCTCATTCATATTTCTTTTTGGGACCATGGGCTGGGTGATTTCAGATGGCAGGTCGAATCTGGTCTGTGGGCTGTAGGTTGTCAACCCCTGCCATTCACTATACTTTCCCATTCTTTTCTGTCCTTGCAAACCATTCTTGCTTCCAGCACATCAGTACATCAAGTCACATGTAGCCTTTTGTTTTTTTTAAACAACTCACCTCTTTCTCTTTAGGATCTCATCAACTTTGTCCAACCATGACTTTCTCAGTTGTCCCCTTTCTCTCAACCCATTCATTCTCCCTTCACTTTTTTGTTTTATCATACTTTTCTCATTTAGTCTTTGTAAATGACCAAACCAGTTCTTTTTCACATCCTTGTCTTAC
This sequence comes from Charina bottae, assembly GCA_023362775.1. Classification (NCBI taxonomy): domain Eukaryota; kingdom Metazoa; phylum Chordata; class Lepidosauria; order Squamata; family Charinaidae; genus Charina; species Charina bottae. Next base: position 12,605,512 of record JALMGJ010000016.1, read on the forward strand.
TCCAAAATTAAACCACCTGCTTAGCCCTTGATTTATTCCCACAGGTGCTTTACTTCCATCATTTACCTCTCTTATTCCGGTATCAATTTTATTTTGGTCATAGACCAGTATACAACTAACGACATAACAATTACGCTAAAATAGAAATAATAATAAAAAGTCATATTGATAGAATAAAATAAGGTAAAGATAACATTAACGTAAAATTACAGAGTACAGGAATTAAAACGCAAAGGAATCCTATAAAATTACCGTTAATTTTACAATGAATAATTTAAATGCTATAAATAACTAGGATAGATAACTATAAAAGGACATAAGTAATACTAGAATTTATAAAACACTATGAGAATATAAACCTATGCTAACTTATATTAAGTCTAATACTTGCTGAAGCCTTGCTAGGGTTTAAGACAATTACGGTCCAACCAATTATAACAAAGAAATAGCAAAATAAAACATAGAATGGTATGTGGATATTTAAAAGGGGAAGAGAGGGGAAAAAAGGGGGGAGGAGGAGTGGAGGAGGAAAGCAGGGGGGAAAAGGAAGAGAAAATATATTGAGTTATAGTAGCTTAGTTAAGGCTCAGCATCACTTCACTTGGAGGAGTTGTTTACGTTTAATCATATCTCTGACACAGAACCGGGCAACATTGTCTTACTGCATTTCGGATACTCACGTACGATTTTCTAATTCAAGCCTATTATCATACGCTTGCTCTAAATCAGCACATGGGTAATACACTTTATTTCTCACATTTGTAATTTCTCAGTGACCTGCAAAAAACTGGCCAGAATAAAGCTGCACTGCTCATATCACCTCTCATATTCTTCCAAACAGAATTCTTTCTTCCAACACCTTCGCAAGCACTCTAAGCTAGCCATCTATAGTTACAGTCACCTTTCCCTTTGCATAAAGTAACCAAAAGGCATTCTTCCAATTGTCAGATACAGCTGCAGGGCCCATTTGGAAAGTAAATGTGTCACACTTTTGAAACTTGGCAGCTGTTAGGGTCCAGGTGTACTAAATCAGGCTCTTCATTTCCTGCTCTGAAAGCTGCTAGGTATCTTTGGTTACAGATAGGTACGCTGCTATGATTTGATCCGAATCACATGAGAAGTTGATGTTGTGGGGTGACTCAGATGTGAGAATAAAAGGGAAAATGTTTTATTGGAATTCTTGGGGCTAAACTAAGGAATTAATACTTTTAATCAGTTGATTTTTAATGGTTGTTTTTAAGATTTTGAGATACAGGTAGTCCTTGTTTAGCGACCACAGCTGGGATCGGCAACTTGGTTGTTAAGTGAAGCGGTCACTAAGTGAAACCATGACTTCAGCTTTCCTTTGCTTTACAGACCTGCGAAGGTTGTAAATGTGAGGATTGGTTGCAAAGTTACTTTTTCATCACCATTGTAATGGCGAACGGTCGCTAAACGAGGCAGTCACTAAACGAGGACTGCCTGTATTGTCTTTTCAGTTTGACTTGCCTTCAATATATACTTGACAATATAATAACTGAAACATGCATTAACTAAACAGTATGACTCCAAGTACATGCAATTTTAGCTTCTCTAAGAGGTGCTTAGCTTCTCTAAGGGGTGAGCTCCCGCACTAGCCCCAGCTCTTGCCAACCTAGCAATTCGAAAGCATGCAAATGCAAGTAGATTAATAGGTACCACTTACGTGGGATGGTAACAGCGTTCCGCGTGCGGCATGCCGGCCACATGACCGTGGAAGCGTCTTCGGACAACGCTGGCTCTTCGGCTAACAAACGGAGATGAGCACCGGCCCCTGGAGTCAGACACGACTGCACAAATGTGCGGGGGGAACCTTTACCTTTACAGGTGCTGAACTTGAATGAAAATCAACAATTCAATTTTATAAGATAAAGTTAAGTGAAATGAAAGTTAGTTTTACTTACACATTTGATCTGCGAAAGGAAGAAATTAAATACCCAATTTTGGAAAATCAATGGATCCATGTATTAAAAACATTTCTTATGATTTAAAAATGAAATATTCTTTTGAGCCAACTGGATCCCTCAAAGACTGTGCTAAAACGGATGAACAAAAGCGATGAACAATAGATTTTTTTATGTTGACAATGTGAAGATGCTTTAACTCAGTGTTTATTTATTATTTTATTTATTTATCAAATTTATATGGCTGCCCATCTCACAAGAAGTGACTCTGGGTGGCGTACAACAATCAAATAAAATAACAATTATATTAAAAAATCATTATAAAAATATAAAACAATCATTCTTAAAAATTAAAATATACAAACCACAAGGTACTGGGAGAGTGAATATATCAACCACAATAGTGGAGCCATTTTAGGATTTTACCAGTTCCCTGGGACCCTCAAGGCTGGTAACATAATTAAAATTAAAATTCAAAAATTATCTATTTTTGAAAGTCTTTGTGCTCTAAAAATGAGAAGATTACATATTATACTGCTATTGTATATGGTCCAGATTTAATAAGCTTAACCATTAAATTCACAGCAAAAAAATATAAAGAAGACCAAACTAATGACAACAGGTACAACAGCCAGCCTTTGATATCAAAGTGGTAGATAGCTTCTGCCTTTTAGGATCAACCATCAACAGTAAAGGAACAAATGGTCAAGAAATATGCCGCAGACTAGCACTTGGTAGAGCAGCCATGAAGGCCTTGGAAAAGATATTCAAATGCCATGATATGTCTATACCTACAAAGATCAGAATTGTGCAAGCCATGGTATTCCCTGTTAAACTCTATGGAAGGAAGATTATTGATGCTTTTGAACTTTGGTGTTGGAGAAGACTCCTGAGAATACCGTGACAAATATTGGGCAGTTTGCTATTAAGTACAATCAAAACCCACTTTTACCCCAAGCTTATTCACGCTATCCAAGCTAGGCCTTTGAAACTAGAGTCCACCTTGCAAGCCATCATATTATTGCCTGATTCCAACCAACTAGGAAGGTGCATGCAAACAAATGCTGTTAGATAATACAAATCACATGAGAAATTAATACTCATAATATATTCCCGGCAACCTTATTATAATGAATTACATTTAAAGATCACAAAAAAGCTTATTGCTGCACTAACAAGGGCTGTCATTCTCTTAGGAGGAATTTATTTCCTGACTTACTCTGTCCTTCTCGTCCATCCACTAAAAGACTGTCATTTAACATTTAAAACACATACATACATACATACATACATACATACATACATACATACAGTAATTGGTAGTTAAGCAAAGTATTTCAGCAGAAGATGCCATATATTCCATCTCATCTGTACTTTTTTGGCTTTCTTTCCAAATCCATTTTGTGCCTTCTATATGGTTCATGCTTAGTTTCCATTGATTTCATTCATCAGAATGTCACTACAGCAGGTCCAACTCCTAGTTAAAAGTTTACTCCCTGCCATAAAGACTATTATATTAAAAATTTGAGTTAAGTACAATGTTCCAGGTTAAATACACAATACTACTTTGTGTATTATTACGTTTAAGATGTTTTAGTGTATTTGGAAGTGTTTCTTAAGTGTTTTATATGGATAGAAAGGTAAAATATATACTATATACTAAGACAAACATTTGACTAACTGATGCTAAATAACTGTTCTGACTTACATAAAAAATTGACTTAAGGACAGACTTAGGAATGGAACTCGTTCTTAAACCGGGGACCTTTGTAATTCATATAAGTAGTTATTCACAGCTCACATTATAACCCTCTGGCTTTTAAAGAGCTCCCATTAATTCCTACAGACATTTTCTTTTCTTTTAGTATCACCTTTTTTCATAATATTCTCTTTATGTGCAGAAGTACAGTTTCCTCATCTACAATTACCAAGTTCCCCGAGTACATGACATGATTGGGTACAAGTATATTGCCCCATGTCAGAAATACTATAATCTAAATAATATAATTTTCCATCTGGTGCCACTCCAGATGCGTTGGCACTGCAATTCTAGATACCCCAAATCTTCTGGTTTTTAGCCCGGCTACACCAAACTAGCTCTCTTAGTATTACATTATATACTGGTATGATCTCCAGCAAAGGAGATCGTTACCTTGTCGTGGTGCTGGAGCTTGAGCACCTCAATGAAACCATGAGCTAAACCGTGAAGGGACACCCAAGACGGGAAGGTCGTGGCAGAGAGGTCAGACTAAATACGATCCCTGGGGAAGGTAATGGCAACCCACCCCAGTATTCTTGCCATGAAAACTAAATGGATCAGTACAACCAAAGATATGTCGGTATACCATCGGAAGATGGGACTCCCAGGTCGGAAGATGGTCAAAATGCTACTGGGGAGGAACAGAGGATACGTTCAACTAGCCCCAGATGTGATGACGCAGCTAGCTCAAAGCCGAAAGGACGGCTAGCGGCCGACGGTGCTGGTGGTGAACGACGAATCCGATGTTCTAAAGATCAACACACCATAGGAACCTGGAATGTAAGATCTATGAGCCAGGGCAAATTGGATGTGGTTATTGGTGAGATGTCAAGATTAAATATAGACATTTTAGGTGTCAGTGAACTGAAATGGACTGGGATGGGCCACTTCACATCAGATGACCACCAGATCTACTACTGTGGACAAGAGGACCACAGAAGAAATGGAGTAGCCTTCATAATTAATAATAAAGTGGCTAAAGCAGTGCTTGGATACAATCCAAAAAATGATAGAATGATCTCAATTCGAATTCAGGGTAAGCCATTTAACATCACAGTGATCCAAATATATGCCCCAACCACAGATGCTGAAGAAGCAGAAGTAGATCAGTTCTATGAGGATCTGCAGCACCTACTAGATAATACACCAAAAAGAGATGTTATTTTCATTACAGGAGACTGGAATGCTAAGGTGGGTAGTCAGACGACACCTGGAATTACAGGCAAGCATGGTCTGGGAGAACAAAATGAAGCGGGACATAGGCTGATAGAATTTTGCCAAGACAACTCACTGTGCATAACAAACACTCTCTTCCAACAACCTAAAAGACGACTTTATACATGGACTTCACCAGATGGTCGACACCGAAATCAGATTGACTACATCCTTTGCAGCCAAAGGTGGCGGACATCTATACAGTCGGTAAAAACAAGACCTGGAGCTGACTGTAGTTCAGATCACGAACTTCTTATTGCAAAATTTAGAATCAGACTAAAGAGAATAGGGAAGACCCACAGATCAGTTAGATATGAGCTCACTAATATTCCTAAGGAATATGCAGTGGAGGTGAAGAATAGATTTAAGGGACTAGATTTAGTAGATAGGGTCCCAGAAGAACTATGGACAGAAGTTCGCAACATTGTTCAGGAGGCGGCAACAAAAAACGTCCCAAAGAAAAAGAAAACCAAGAAGGCAAGATGGCTGTCTGCTGAAACACTGGAAGTAGCCCAAGAAAGAAGGAAAGCAAAAGGCAACAGTGATAGAGGGAGATATGCCCAATTAAATGCAAAATTCCAGAGGTTAGCCAGAAGAGATAAGGAATTATTTTTAAACAAGCAATGTGCGGAAGTGGAAGAAGACAATAGAATAGGAAGGACAAGAGACCTCTTCCAGAAAATTAGAAACATCGGAGGTAAATTCCAGGCAAAAATGGGTATGATCAAAAAAAAAGATGGTAAGGACCTAACAGAAGCAGAAGAGATCAAGAAAAGGTGGCAAGAATATACGGAAGATCTGTATAGGAAGGATAATAATATTGGACATAGCTTTGACGGTGTGGTCAGTGAGTTAGAGCCAGACATCCTGAAGAGTGAGGTTGAATGGGCCTTAAGAAGCATTGCTAATAACAAGGCAGCAGGAGACGATGGTATCCCAGCTGAACTGTTTAAAATCTTGCAAGATGATGCTGTTAAGGTGATGCATGCCATATGCCAGCAAATTTGGAAAACACAAGAATGGCCATCAGATTGGAAAAAATCAACTTATATCCCCATACCAAAAAAGGGAAGCACTAAAGAATGTTCAAACTATCGAACAGTGGCACTTCTTTCACATGCCAGTAAGGTAATGCTCAAGATCTTGCAAGGTAGACTCCAGCAATTCATGGAGCGAGAATTGCCAGATGTACAAGCTGGGTTTAGAAAAGGCAGAGGAACTAGAGACCAAATTGCCAATATCCGCTGGATAATGGAGAAAGCCAGGGAATTTCAGAAAAACATCTATTTCTGTTTTATTGACTATTCTAAAGCCTTTGACTGTGTGGATCATAACAAATTGTGGCAAGTTCTTGGTGGTATGGGGATACCAAGTCATCTTGTCTGCCTCCTAAGGAATCTGTATAACGACCAAGTAGCAACGGTAAGAACAGAGCACGGAACAACGGACTGGTTTAAGATTGGGAAAGGAGTACGGCAGGGTTGTATACTCTCACCCTACCTATTCAACCTGTACGCAGAACACATCATGCGACATGCTGGGCTTGAGGAATCCAAGGCTGGAGTTAAAATCGCTGGAAGAAACATTAACAATCTCAGATATGCAGATGATACCACTTTGATGGCTGAAAGCGAGGAGGAGTTGAGGAGCCTTATGACGAAGGTGAAAGAAGAAAGTGCAAAAGCTGGGTTGCAGTTAAACCTCAAAAAAACCAAGATTATGGCAACGAGCTTGATTGATGACTGGCAAATAGAGGGAGAAAAAGTGGAGGCAGTGACAGACTTTGTATTTCTAGGCGCAAAGATTACTGCAGACGCTGACTGCAGCCAGGAAATCAGAAGACGTCTACTTCTTGGGAGGAGAGCAATGGCAAATCTTGATAAAATAGTTAAGAGCAGAGACATCACACTGACAACAAAGGTCCGCATAGTTAAAGCAATGGTATTTCCTGTAGTAACCTATGGCTGCGAGAGCTGGACCATAAGGAAGGCTGAGCGAAGGAAGATAGATGCTTTTGAACTGTGGTGTTGGAGGAAAATTCTGAGAGTGCCTTGGACTGCAAGAAGATCAAACCAGTCCATACTCCAGGAAATCAAGCCAGACTGCTCACTTGAGGGAATGATATTAAAGGCAAAACTGAAGTACTTTGGCCACATAATGAGAAGACAGGATACCCTGGAGAAGAAGCTGATGCTAGGAAAAGTGGAAGGCAAAAGGAAGAGGGGCCGACCAAGGGCAAGATGGATGGATGGTATTCTGGAGGCGACGGACTCAACCATTGGGGAGCTGGGGATGGTGACGGCCGACAGAAAGCTCTGGCGTGGGCTGGTCCATGAAGTCACGAAGAGTCGGAAACGACTGAACGAATAAACAACAACAACAACTGGTATGATAATGTGTTAAATTGTATCCTCTGTTTGTCATGGCAATATGTGCTGTGCAACTATTTTTAATTCTCTCTCCCCCCCTCCCCTTCCCCCACTGCAGGACTACTCTCTAGAATTCAGTGAAGTGAATTTGTGACTAAACTGCATTTTATTAGGATGCATATAATATTCATTGGCTCTATAAATCAGGTAAAAAAATCTAGGCACTAAGCATAAAAAAGAGGCTTGTATGAATGATGCAGAGAAATATGGATTAAAGAGAAGCAATATATAATGCTTTAATCATCTTCTTGAAAATGCAGTTTCTGACCATTAATTGGCTTTCACTTATAATCTAATAAGCAAAAAAATGAAAAAAATGCATTAAATATGGAAATTGGTTAAGTAAAAATGGTTGCATTCAGCCTCAAAAGTCTGGAGAAAAATTAAACTTTGGTGTGCTTTGAGCTTGTTTCTCAACGGTTAAAGAAAATATGACACACGAAAACGGAAAATAAGCATTAATCTTAGACTGATTAGGCATAACTAAACCCGTTCAGATCTCAGAAAGAAAGGACTGGCCACTTAATGCATCGGAAATATTTGACTAGCCAATGACTATTCTGACGTCTGCTGAAGATGCTCGCTTGTCTTACTTGTACTTCCTCAGTCCGCCAACAGGGGCTGTTCTTAAGAGTGCGACCTCCCGCTTCTCTCACAGTCGGGCGTAGCTAAGAAATATCGCGATCGGGAAAAATATCGCGAGACTCCGCTGCGGAATGCTTTTTAAGCCAGGCAACTTGAAGCTATGATTGAGTTTTGTTAGTTGTTTTGTTAGCTGCATTTTTAAATTATTATTAAAGGTCGGTGGTCTCCTAGACATCTTCGGTAAAAATGACTATCTTGACCCAGCGAAGCTTCTAGGTTCAAAGTAGGACGTTACCTTGCCAGAAGTGAAGATGGTGTCGCCCCTGAATTTGGGCGAAATTGAAGCGAGAGTGCCCCTTGCCAAGATGGCTGCCGAGGCAGACAGCCCGGTGGGGAAGAGCCTTCTTTCGTTTTCCCTGTGGTTTGGGACCCCGGTAAGGTTCCTTTCGAGAGGCGGCGGGTCAGGGTGCGGAGTGGAGCTGGGTTTCCCCTCTGCTCACGGGGCGAGGAAGGAGGGACATTCAGCAAGAGCTTTTATTCAGCTCCGTGCAACGAATAGCTTCTGCCAAACCTCTTACAAGGTTACCTTCCTGGACTGCGCAGATCTGGACGACCACCTAGGAATCATCCGGATTTTTGCAGCTCAAATAAAGCAGTTCTACTATATTGGGGCCACTCTTGTGATTTTGCAATAATTAAAGTTACTGTATACTACAGAAAGAGCCAGTTTGGTGTAGTGGCACCAGGGTAGAAACTGGGAGACCATGAGTTCCAGTCCCACCTTAGGCACAAAGCCAGCTGGGTGACCTTGGGCCAGTCAATCTCTCTCAGCCCTGGAAGCAGGCAATAGCAAACCACTTCTGAAATATTGCTGATGGTCTGAAAACTAAGCAGGATAGGACCTGGGTAGGACTACTTGGATGAGAGACCACCAGGAATCATGAGTATCTACTGTATATGAGTATCTATAGCAGCGCTTTCCAAAGTGCCGTCTTTGGTGACACAGTAATGGCGGCAGCGCGGGGGTGCGCGTGGCGGCGGGGGTGTGCACAGCGGGGGGGGGCGCACGGCAGTGGCGTGCGCGGCGGCGGCAGCCTCTGCTAAAACACGGAAGCGCTGATGGCGTGCCGCTGCCATCGCTGCCCTGTGCACACCGCCGCCGCTTCCAGGTTGTGTTACGACACACCAAACTGTGTTGCGACACACTAAAGTGTCGCGACACACAGTTTGGAAAGCTATGATCTATAGAGTAAACATTGAAGACAAACAAAAATTCCTGGAAGTTGGCAGTGGCAAACCACTTATGTATTGCTGCCAAGAAAACGACTTGGATGTTCATCAGGAGTTCAGCTCAACTTGGAGGAGCCTTTATCTAAGTTAGTGTTTGTTATCCCTTCTCTATTGAATTGCAGTTCAAGAATGCTTAATCTGTTCTTGATTCATTTTTTAAAACATTTCTGATGAAGGCTGTGTGAGAGGAAAGAGGGAGAGAGCAAGGAGATGCTCTTGAACATTTCATTTATCTAGATCTGGAACTTGCTTTCTTTGAACTCATGGTTGACATTTTTCCTGCTAGTTTTAATATTTATTATTAGGTTTTTGTTTTTTGTGCCTTCGAGTCATTGTTGACTCCTGGCAACTGCCTGAACTAGTCCCTGCAGTTTTTTTGGGAAGATTTTGGAAGTGGCTTGTCATTGTCTTCTACCTAGGGCTGAGAGAGAGTGATTGGCCCAAGGTCACCCAGCTGGCTTTGTGCCTAATAATACTCCCACCTCCTATTGGCCCCACAACAGCAGCTCTGTAAGGAAGGTTGGGCTGAGAGAATGACTGGCCCAAAGCCTTCATGCCTAAGGGAGGACTAGAACTTGCAGTCTCCTGGTTTGTAGTCCAACACCTTAACAACTTCATCAAATGGGGCATGGGGGAAAGGAAAGATGGAAAACCATGTTTTGCTGTCAAACATATCTACTATTCTGAAGAAGTCTTGCCACTGTGCTTCATGCTAAAAAGTATTTTCTTTTTCTCTAGTGTGAGAAAGTGACCTGTCCCTATGATGCTAATCATCAAATGCCTAAATCTTCCTTGGAGAAACATATGATATCCTGTAAATTGAGGAAACTAGAATATTCTAAAGAGGAAGAGGTAATGCTTTGCTGTTTTTTCCTCTTTTAAGAAGTTATTCATATTTTGAGGATGGGAAGAAAATATTTTCCTTTCTTTGGAAAATAAGGGTGGCTTTAGATTTTTGAAATGGACACCCATTTAGATGGACACCCAGACTATTTTTTCCTCTAAATTTTTTACTGCAAAATATCTATATTAGACCCCCGTTGACAAATCAACACAGGTGCTAAAATTACAGTCATGGAGGAGCAATTTAAAGGCTATTCTTCCCACCGTTCATTGAGCCCCCCTGTCCACCTTCTCCCGATGCCCAGTGATGGGGGGAGAGGGTTTGATAGTTGCTAGTGGTAGGAAGAGCAGTGATAGTTTTTAGAGAAGACTTCCCATTTTCCCAGAAACCTGCTGCCATAAACCAGATTGCAATTTGCTATATTGTGACTTGCTTTTACATCCAGACACATGGCTGGGAACAATTAGAAGCTGTGGTGGTTTTGCTGTTGCCTTTGGTTTGCTCTCTTATGGTCCTTTTATTTCATTCTAGCACTTCTGCTAGGTTCAGCAAGTGTTTTCAGTTATTTTTTATAGATAAAGTTTTACTTTAAATACATTCCAGAGTTATATAGATGATAAGGTTATCACAATCTTAGATAAGGGATAAATACTGTGCTTTCTGTGGACACCAGTATACTTGCCCCACCTGATTTTTAAAAAAATTAAAATAAAAATCAGTAAAACCAGCCTCTAACATAATCTTTAATGGTAAGAATGTCTTGGTTCCCACAAAGGCCACATATTTTGCCATATAAAATTCTACATTGCTTAGAGGCAGTGGTCCACCCCCTCCTCGCAAAGCCATCCCAAGTCCTGACTGTTTTGGACAACTTTCATCTGGTTTCCAACCTTTTCTTTTTAGGGAAAGTGGTTGAGGTGGTGGTTGCGTTGCAGCTTCAGAGGGGTCTGGATGAAGTAGATTATCTGGACTCCTTCCAGTCAGATTTCGGGCTGGGATATGGGACTGAAATGGCATTGGTTGCACTTGTGGATGATCTCTAGGAGGAACAGAATGGTGGTAGTGCATCCATCCTTGCTTTCCTTGATTTCTCAGTGGTTTTTAATACCATCAAACGTGATACCCTCCTGGACCGGCTCTGGGAGTTAGAAGTTGGGGGCACAGTGTTGTACTGGTTCTCCTCCTTCCTCCAGGGTTGATTCCAGTAGGAGAGGTCTGCCCCACAGCCCCTCTTGTGTGGGGTGCCACAGGGTTCAGCTCTCTCCCAAATAATGTTTAACATCTACAGTTGCAATTGAAATTATTCAACCCCCATTGGAAATCAGGTTTATTGTCAAAATTTACAGACTTTCAGCTGTTTGCAATGAACAAATCAAACAAAAGCAATTGAAATAGCTCAACACAACAAATGCTTCAAGTGGTTTCCCCAAATTCAACTGAAAATGCAACTTATAATGACCTCTCCAGTCTCAAAATTATTCAATCCCTTCATGGCAAGCATCTTCAGTACTTAGTAGAGCACGCTTTTGCTGTTATGACCTGCTGCAAATGAGATGCATAGCCAGGCACCAGCTTCTGGCAGCGTTCCTGAGGAATCTTAGCCCATTCCTCATGAGCAATGGCCTCCAGTTCTACAACTGCCTTCTTCAAATCCCACCAGGGATTTTCTATGGGGTTCAAGTCAGGTGACTGTGATGGCCACTGTAGAATCTTCCAGGACTTCTTCTGTATCCAAGCCTTAGTGGAATTTGAGGTATGCTTGGAATAATTGTCCTGCTGGAAGGTCCAATGACGCCCAAGCTTCAGCTTCCTTACAGACAGCATGTTTTCTCCTAGGATTTCCTGATACTTCAATGAATCCATCTTGCCTTTAACATGCTGCAGGTTTCCAGTGCCAGAGGATGCAAAGCAGCCCCAGAGCATCACTGAGCCACCACCACGCTTAACTGTAGGCAGAGTGTTCTTTTCAGCATATGCTTCATTCTTCTTCCTCCAGACATTCCGCTGATTCATCAGGCCAAAAAGTTCCAGTTTTGTTTCATTGCTCCACAGAACAGAATCCCAAAACTTCTGTGGCTTATTTATATGATTTTGAGCATATTGGAGCCGACTTTTCTTGTGCTTTTGGGTCAGTAGTGGTGAACGTCTTGGAGTTCTGGCATGGACACCTTCTGTGTTTAGTATGCACCTTACTGTGCTCACTGAAACCTCCGTGCCTGTTGCCACCAAGTCTTGCTGCAGGTCTTTTGCAGTCACTCAAGGGTTTCTCTCAACCTGCCTTCTCAGAAATCTGGTTGCAGCCATTGACAGCTTCCTTTTTCTGCCCCGTCCAGGTAGGGTAACCACTGTTCCTATAATTTTGAACTTGCGAACTATGCTTCCAGCGGTGTCCCTAGGAACATTCAGTGCCTTCGCTATCTTTTTGTATCCTGTTCCTTGTTTGTGAAGGGCGATGGTCTCTTCTACCTTTTTGGACCATTCTTTTGACTTAGCCATATTTCTAACATGCAGTCAAACGTGACACTCAACAAACCCCTAGCCAGTTCAGGCATTTCATGTGTTCCAGCTCAAGCACACCTGGTGCAACTAATGAAGCCCTTGATTAGTTGCATCAGGTGTGCTTGAGACAACACCTGTTTTGCATACTGTACAGCAGGGGTCCCCAACCTGTGGGCCGTAGGGCTCCCACCTGCAAACCCCGCCCCCCCGGTGCGCACAATTGGCTCCTGCCTGGAAACCGTGCCCCCCGGTCCGTGGAAAAATTTTCTTCAACGACCGGTCCCTGGTGCCAGAAAGGTTGGGGACCGCTGCTGTACAGTATATGTGCTGTTTTGATGGATTCTATTCAGGGGGATGAATAATTTTGAGACTGGAGAAGTCATTATATAGGGGCGCGGTAGCTCAGCGGGTTAAACCGCTGAGCTGTAAGACTGCCTGATCTGATGGTCGGCAGTTCAAATCCCCATGTTACAAAGTGAGCTCTCGTCACTTGCCCCAGCTCCTGTCAACCCAGCAGTTCGAAAGCTAAACGCAAGTAGATAAATGGGTACCACGTTAAAGTGGGAGAATTTGCCGGCGTCCTGTCGGGGGTCGCCCTCGGAGCGAAAGATGATCCCGGGAATCCCGGGAATGGCGGCAGACGACGGAACCCGATCGGCAACATCCAGGACGTCAGCAGCCGACTCGGAAGCGAGGTATTCTGGGACATGTAGTCCAATACCTACGGAAGAAGAGTCGGTTCCCTTACCCCTCTCCCTTAGCGCGCGGTAATAATATATGAATGTATGTATAATATATGAATTTGCAATTGTTGTAAGCCGCCTAGAGTCCTCCGATAGGGAGGGGATAGGCGGGGTATAAATATGATTAATAAATAAATAAATTATAAGTTGCGTTTTCAGTTGAATTTGGGGACACCACTTGAAACATTTGTTGTGTTGAGCTATTTCAATTGCTTTTGCTTGATTTGTTCATTGCAAACAGCTGAAAGACTGTAAATTTTGACAATAAACCTGATTTCCAATGGGGGTTGAATAATTTCGATTGCAACTGTATATGAAGCCAGTGGGTGAGGTCATTTGTTGGCACAGTATGAGGTATCTTCAATATGCTGGCAACACTCAGCTGTTTATCTCCACCTCTGGCCAGCCAAGTGATGCTGTGGAGGTTCTGCCTCAGTGCCTGGAAGCTGTGTGGTCTGGATGGGGTAGAACAAGTTTGAACTCAACCCCAGTAAGGTGGAGTGGCTTTGGGTTTTAGGGCCTCCTGGATCTGGTGAGTTGTGCTGTGCACCAGTATAGTGAAAAATTATAAAGGGAGTGAGAACTGGACATGATTCTAGTAGTTTAGATTTTTTTAAAACAATTAATCCCGCCTTTATTATTTTTATAAATAACTCAAGGCAGGGAGCATACCTAATACTCTTTCCTCCTCCTATTTTCCCCACAACGACGACCCTGTGAGTTGTGAGTTAGGCTGAGAGAGTGACTGGCCCAAGGTGCCAATCTTAAGGATCTACAAGACCATTTATGAGGCTGAATTAGAAAACTGAATATTTTATCAGTGAAGTCCATCATAGTGGGTTTATTTGCTACTTTTATCTGTTTGCATTTTCCATTAATTTCAATGCCTGGTGGTTGATCAATTACATTTCCATTTGATAGTATTATTTTACATATATTTTGCCTCCTAGGCTGAAATGTATGATTCTACTTTTTTCTATGAAAAAGGCAAAATTCCTAAAGTTCAAATGGGTGAGTATGAATGTGATAATAAATATAAATATTAAAGTATCAGTACCAAAAAGTAACATACTATGAAATGCTAGTTGATATTCTTAGAAGTGAGCGTAAAAACATCAGGCCAATTCTTGCATCTGCTCTCAGTATAAAATCTTGATGCTATTCAGAGATGAAGTATGGACCTTAAGAGGTGTCTGTTTCCCATCTATCTAATTTTCAAAGTTCAAATTGCATTTTTAAAATACTTTTACTTTCAGGGTTTAGAATCAACATCTACAGAGGAGCTATTTGTACTGTAAAAGAGAGAATTATTAAATAAACTACTATTAGCTGGATCATAATAAGTCAAGTGAAAGCCAACACCCCAAAGCAACAGACAGATAAAAACATTGTGGCTTAACATGATGTATGAACTTAGTTAGTCTACCACAAGACTTGTTTTTTTTTAAATCTGTAATTTTTGTTTCTCTTGATTTTGTAAGATTCAGAGGGTCTGGAATATTAAGAATGACTGTAAGAAAAGACACATTATTTTCAATATGACAAATTTCTGAATATATTGTTAGCATTGCTCAGTACTGCAAAAGTGTAGCCTGTGTTTTTCAGGCACTGTATTTATTGATTATAAAAGTATAGTTAACTTTCCTGTGTCATCTTTTATTTTGCTGCAGACAAGGACTTGCAGTTTGACATTATTAAAACAGCCATGGCTAAAGAGTGTGGAAATTACTGCCCAGGTAAGTGGAAGCTAAGCTTCTTCATTGTGGGGTCCGCCAACATCCACCTGCTATAGAAACTGTGGTGCTGATTGAGATTCTGAGCACCAATTTTGGTTTTTACTTACTTGCCCTGCTTAATATGCTGAATAATGTTCTGATATCAAGAACTCTCTCTCCCCCTTTTCTCTCCTCTGGGAACTTTCTAAAAGCATTTGCTTTTATGGGGCTCAGTCACTCTCTTTGGCCCACACGCAGCCTAATCCCTAACAGGGAAATCATTCCCATCAGCAAATCCAAAGATGGGACTATGATTTCAAGCATATTATTTAGTCCTGCTGAGACAATGAGATTTATTATAGAAAAGAACGAGAAGCCTCAATTAAGTTTAAGCATACAGTATACAGTAGGGCAAGAAAACTGTGTTCCCTAAAAACTGGGTGTAGTCCCTAGTCCTCCAAAAATTGCTGCTGAAATATAATTTTTGATATGAGAAAGGGGGAATTAAATTTTATTTGAATTTAATATTTGTCTGGCCTTACTCTCATCTTTGTTTTAACTCCGTTTTTCTAGTGTGACCTCAGCATCTCACTTAAAAATGCAACGCAGCCTGTAGCCCCCCAAATTACAACTCCTGCTGTAAGGATATATGAGGGATGATTTTCTTTCTTAGCCAACTGCCAGCTTGTTCTAGGAGGAAGTAGCCTTTCTGACTCCAATTATAGTAGTAATATGTCAGATGAAGTCAACAGCCTCAGCTGAAACATCACAAATTGACATCAGTCTGTATCAGGCCACTTGCAACATAAAACTGGTTTAGCACCTACTAGTCTTACCCATGGAGAGAGCCAGTTTGGTGTAGTGGTGAAGGCATCAGGCTAGAAACCGGGAGGCCGTGAGTTCTAGTCCTAACCGAGGCATGGAGCCAGCTGAGTGACCTTGAGCCAGCACACTCTCTCTTTCAGCCTTAGGAAGGAGGCAAGGGCAAACCACTTCTGAAAATACTTGCTAAGAAAATTGCAGGGACTAGTCCAGGCAGTTGCCAGGAGTCAAAAAGCTGACTCGAAGGCACCAAAAAAAAAAAGTTTGTCATGGTTAGCCAAAGTTACCATGATTTGTGAGTGCAAGACTTTTTCTAACCAGAAGTTAAAAAGGAGGGCAGCAACCAACTAAAAACAAATCGTAGCTCAATTCTGATGTTTCTTCTGGGAAGAAAAAGGTTAAATCTAATTTTATATGCCATGTTATATTTCTAATAAGCTTTGAACTCTTGCTAGTAGAATGGAAGGTGTTCCTCTGATTCAGAACATTGGTGTTTGTGTTGATTGATAGATCCAACCTGTTCTCACATTTTAGGATCTTATTCTTCTCAGCCTATGGAAGTTCCACAAAACCACAAGCGTTACGTCTGTGATCTGACCCAAGCTGACCGCCTTGCAATTTATGATTACGTCCTTGCAGAGACAAAGAACCAGAGGTCAAGATCTCAACTGACAGAAAATGACAGTGACCTGTTTGTAGATTTGGCAGCAAAAGTCAACCAAGGTCTGGAAGAAATTTTACAACTGTATTTCGTATATCTAAAAATCACAAAACATGTAAAATGCCTCTTCCTGAGGCATCCTTTTTTTTCTGTTAAATTGGGCTGCCAGTATCATCACCCCAGTTTTCTTATACACAGTGGCATTCCTAGATTAATGAACTTGAATTGAAATTAGTGGGACATGAGCTGGCATGAATTGCAGCCAGTAGCTATTGCCTCTGTCATCTGCAGCAGGTGATCAACCTTTACTCCATTGCTGAGACAGAGATTGCAGTCACAGCAGTGACATTAATTTGCTTTACTTGTTATCTTCAAAGACCCCTTCTAGTGAAACTGTAGTCTAGATTACAGTCCTTTGCTGATATTTTCTATCATATATGGCCCTCATTTTTGTACATACTGTATATTACTAAATACATGCACTGGAATTATTATTTCTAACCTAACATACTTTTTTTCCCTTTTAGATGATGGCCAGAAAGGTCCAAAATCTCATCTTGAAATTCTTGCAGAGATGCGGGATTACAAAAGACGGCGGCAATCATACAGAGCTAAGAATGTTCACATAACAAAGAAATCCTACACAGAGGTAAGGTCTATATGGTTTGGCAGCCATTTTATCTAAAAACATTTCCTTATTAATTTAAAAACATCTATGTATGAAACACGTTAAATGGGCAGGAATACTTAAATTCTTCTCTGGTTTTCCAAAAAGTACTGTGAGTTGAGGATACCAGTGTGAACATGCTATCACTGTAGTAATACATTGGAGGTTGCAATAAGGTGAATTTGCCTAATGTTAAAAAATTTATGATCCTTTAATACTTGGTGTCAAATATTGTAGCACTCTTAGGTTTACTATAGTTCATAGTTTTGCTATTGCCAGTCCAGTAGGGATGAGTAACTATAGCCAGCACATGACAAAAAATGGGAATAATTTGGATGGATAAATGTAGTACAGGCCTAGTGACTGTCTCTCAAGTAGTTGTTTTATAAGCCAGCTTTAATATCTAGCTCTTTGTTGATGGATGTTTACTTTTACTTTTGTTCCAATTTCTCTATTTTAATTGCTTAGGATAATTTTTAATACAACATTAACAATATTAACAAGCTACATTATCTTTCCATAGGTTTTTTTCTTTATATTTTATATTGGGCCAATTATTTTACAAAGTTTTATAACAACTGGAACACATTAGTAACCAAACAAAAAGAGGAGAGGGTAGAGAAATGTGTAGAGAAAAAAGGATGCTGGGCAGAGGCACAGTTGAAGGAATGAATATAAACAAACTACACATAGATCATCATATAAGTGAAGTTATGTATAAGGAGGTTTTCCATCTGTTTATTACTTAGTATGTTGTTCTGTCATAACTTTATCTAATTTCAGTATTTCTGGTCTTTACTCAGGTAATCAGAGATGTGATTGGGGTACATATGGAAGAACTTGCCACTCATTGGCAGGAAGAGAACAGAAATACTGAAGTTCATGAAGATGAAAAATCGTCTTTTTCAGCAAAGTCTTCAGGAAGGTATGAATTATCGTTGCCAAATATTTGCTGCTTTCTGAACTGGCAGTAACTTAAGAAATTGCATTTATTTGTTCCTCTGTTAATTCAAATGGAACTGTAATTAATGATTTGCAGATTATGTCTGCATGTCAGGGGTATCATGCTATACCCAGTGTCCAGTACAATTTTCTTCCACTCTGCCCAATACCTATCTCCTTTTGTGATGTTATTGATTTTATTTTTTAAAAAGTTGTAGAAACTCCATTCTTTCTTGCTTTGTTGCTTAGAACTGTAACGTTAGCCAGTTATTGACAACAGATCATTTGTCCTTTGATAGTTGTGAAATATTCAGTGAAGTCAAGAATGCATGTGACACAAGCTGGGCTTTGTTTAAATATTGTGTTACAGCAAGTGGCAGAAGCAGGTTGTCTTTGCAAAGCACAATAGCATTCAGAAAGCAGAGTCAAATATCACCAGTCATTAAAAATAATGGCATCCTCCTTGCAATATTTTGCAGAAAGATTTTTCATAATTCAAATTGAACTAGAAACACAACTTTATCCGGTGGCCACCTTCCTAAGCACTGGCATCTTTAAATGGCAATACAACATTCAAATGAAAGTGTGGAGCAAACAATACAGTAGTAGACATTTCCCTTTACTTCCCATTAATTCTGGTGCAGCTGAGATCTGATAGCAATGGGGATGCAGTAATTTCAGCTGGGATAGTGGGCTGTGTGTTAAAGCCCAGTCCTCTCCTCCATGAATTCTGTGCAGCTAATTGTTTTGCCATCAGTGGCATTCTTCACAGAGAGCGAAATAAGCACCCACTCCCATCCCCAACCTCAACCATCAAGATCACTGCCATGGCATAATTACTGTCTTTTCTTTAGTAAGGAAGAACGAAGGTCTGCGTCAGCTGATTCAAGACAGTCTTGTGGAAGTTCAAAGGATATTGATTATTCTCGACATAGGAGGAATTCCAGCAGAAGTCCAAGCAGACGAAAAAGAAGTCGAGAAAGAGAGAGAGATTCCCGAAGGAAAAGAGAGAGGCAAGTAACCTCTTTGGTTTCTGACTTTTGTTGAACTAATGTGATATTATCACAAGCTAGGATTGCAGAACATACTTAACTTTGGTTACATTCAGTGTTAGTCTAAAGGAGAGAATTTCACAGTGATTTTCATTCAGTTACTGGCTTTAACCTTTTCTATACTTGCCCAAGATATTACTAATTTGATACCAGAATCAATTCCAAACTCAGCCATATACAGTATATATTTTTTAAAAAAGCAGTTTTCATAACAACCTGCTTAATCTAAAACAAATAACAATATGGAATTCTACATATAATTTCTCCTAAGGAACAAGGGCATTATGTAATAAAATCAAAAGAAGAACTTGCTCAAGAAGGATATACTTTTCAATGGCTTTCCTATATGCAACTTACAGAGAAATTTAAAGTAGATAAAAAAAATTGGAATTTGAACAAACCAAATCAGAATTTGAAATACAATTATGTGAAACTGATGAACACTTAATTGCTAAAATGTATAAATTATTGTTAAAAGGAGAAATGGTGGAGGAACAAGTTAAAGACTGTATGATTCAATGGGCAAAAAATATTGGACATAATATACAACTCCAACAATGGGAAGATATGTGGACTAAAGGATTAAAATTTACTTTGTGTTATAATCTAAAAGAAAATTTTTATAAGATGATGTACCGATGGTATATGACCCCACAAAAACTTTCAAAAATGTATGGGAATATTTAAAACCTATGTTGGAAATGTAAAAAACAAGAGGGGTCTTTTTACCATATGTGGTGGACATGTAAAATAGCAAAGAAATTTTGGATTGAGATACATTCACTGATGCAAAGTGTATTACAAATACGAATACCATTTAAACCAGAATTTTTTTTACTCGGAATCTTGGATGTACAAATAGAAAAACATATTTTTCGAATAATACAATACATGATTACAGCAGCAAGACTTTTATATGCACAAAATTGGAAAAACCAAAGTGTACCAACGATACAGGAATGGATGTTAAAATTACTAGATATGGCAGAAAATGACAAATTGACATGTTTATTAAAAGAAAATTCAAACCGTTATTTTCTTAAAGAGTGGAAACCTTTGATGGACTATTTGCAAAAAGCAGGAGGAGTAAAGCTTGCATGGGGTTTTGATGATTAGATTATATATAAATAGAGTATATTAGACAAGAAATGTATATGAATGTTATATGAATAGCCAGCATGTAAGAACAAACTATTTTTCTTTATTCTTATGACCATAGATAGATCGGAAGCTATCCAATTTCTATGTTTGTTTTTTCTTTTGTTCTTTTACTTTACTACACTTTTCTTTTCTTTCCTTTTAATTTGTATTTCTATCGCTGTTTCATTTTCAACTTTTAACTTTGTATATTTAAAATCTTAATAAAAATTTTAAAAAAACATATAATTTCTCCTATTTCAGGGAAATTACTAAAAAAAATCCTGACACAAAGCAATTAAAAATAAAAGAAATTTCAAAACTGGCCATCGGTTTCTTGGGTTGACCAAGTTAAAATAAACCACCTATTGTAGACTTACATGAATTTATTCTTGTCTTCTTACTTCAACTGGCATATAACTTAGCTAGTGATTTTTTAAAAAAAATGCTGTTGGGAATATATGGATTATGAAATGGCGTAAATCAAAGGATAAAGACTTACGGCATTGGGTTCTGTTTTGACTACTAAATATATAGAAAGGGAAGAAAATATTTCTCAAACTGTTATTTTATAGCAGAATTTCATTCAGGAATTATAAGCAAAATAATATTTTTTCATAAAACCAGGGTGACTAAATGTGGCTTTTAATAGAAAATCGTGTTATTCACTGCAGGATTAAGGCTTAAATGGTAGAAAGTTTTTAAAAATGAATTCTTTACTAGTTCCCCCCAAACCTATTTTGTGCTGGGTAATTTCATCTAGTTAGATACATTGCTATACATTTTTTTAAAAAATGATGAAGTATACAGGTAGTCTTCACTTGACAACCATTTGTTTAGTGATGGTTCAGACTTACGATGGTGCTAAAAAAAACTGATTTATGACTGGTTCTCACACTTATGACTGTTTTATTTTTATTTATTTATCAAATTTTTATCACTGCCCATCTCCCCCTCAAGGAGGGACCCTGGGACTCTTGCAGCATCCTCGTAGTTACTTGATCACAATTTGGGTGCTTGGCAACCAGTTCACATTTATGACCATCGCTCTATCCAGTGGTCATGTGATCACCATTTTCGACCTTCCCGGCAGCTTCTGGCAAGCAAAATCAATGGGGGACCGCGTGATTCGCTTAATGACTGCTGCAAAAAGGTCATAAAATCGGGTTGGATTCACTTAATGACTGCTTTGCTTAGCAACTGAAATTCTGGTCCCAATTGTGGTCGTTAAGCGAGGACTACCTGTATGCACTATTTAAGCAACAGGGTTATATGAATGTCAAGATTGGCTATGTTTTGATACTGTGGCACTTTTGGGGTAAATGTATGATAACTGAACCAAGTAGCTTTCTTAATAATGTTGATTAATATACACAGTGTACAGAGTAAGATATTACTTATACATTACCTTATTAAAAATAACCACCATTTGGTCAACTGGCAGAAGTATTATATAGGCTTTGTTCACACAACCAAACTAAGCCAAAATGTGGTCTGCTTATTTGTGGTTTAGCTCAGTCACTACATTATAAACCATGCTTTATGAGTTAACATACTCTATGAATCTGGACAGTTTAGTTAGTAAACTATGTTTAAGTAATTTTTAGTTGGTGCTGTAAGAACATCGTCACTGTGTGTGTTAACTGCAAGAGAGTGGATAGAGTATTTTTCTCTCCTCTGTCTCTTTTTTGCACATTGGAGAAGAATAACGGATTCTCCTCTGTTGGAGCAAAGAACAGTCTCAGGAGAAGGGAGACATTGAAAACAGGAGAGAGAAGAAATATTGGTAAATTAACCACCCTTTATACTGCTCTACTTCACAGTTCTGTGATCTCTCTCAAAAACTGACTCGCTCGTGTAGTGCAGTTTGATTTAAGATTGAGGGGAAAAGAGTTATTCCCTCAAAGAATTTATATTCTAAGCTGATGAAAAAGGAACAAAAGATAAATAGCAAATGCAGCAGTATATTCAATTTCATTTCAGTATGCATGAGCGTTAAAAGGTTAAACCCTAGTTTCATGAAAAGATGAGATTTTTTTTAAAAATTAATAGAGGGACAAGTTCTAACATAATACTGTCTTTCATTTTGTTTCAGAGATGAAGGAAAGCATCATAGAAGAAGAAAATAATACTTGTATCTCCATTTCAAGATACGTGGTGCCAACTGAGTTGTATCTGTTTCATTCCATAGCATAATCACAGTGTGTGATATCACACTGACAGCTAAGAAGTACTGTCTTAGCTACTTTAATAAACATCATTTGAAATCTCTATCACGCTTATAAACTGGATTGTTTGTGTAATTATTCATAAGGCCAGCTACCACCCCTTAAGTCAATTAAGTTGTTGGTTTCAATATTAAACTATTCTGTTAGTGTGTTTAGTGTGTTTTAGTAACATTCATCCAGAATCTGTCTTTCTGTAGTGTGATTATTATTCAGTATATACACTGCACTTAGGAACAGCATAGAAAATGCCTTGACTGCCTTCTGCAGAATAACCTTTCAGTTATTTGTACAGTATTATCACATCCACTCAGCCTCTTCCTACCAAGGCTAAATATACTGGTTTTATTTAATAGATTTATAGCCTGCTATTCCCAGGAACACATGGCAGCTTACATCCCTTCATTTTATCCCCATATTTACCTGGGAGACAGGTTGTGCTGACAGAGACCAGAATTACCCAGGCAGTTTCCATAACTGAGGGTGCACTTAAACCTGGGCCTTTCTAATCTTAGTATAACTTCTTCATCACTGCACCACACAGGCTTTTCTCATCCAGCTACCTGATTATCCTTGTTGCTCTTATTGGACTCATTCCAGTTTAAAGATTGAGACAAACTGTGCCCAAAATACAATGTTTAAAGAATTAGTTACTATTTAAATTATAATAAATGAGGCAAATTTCTTCTTTGCTCTTATTTCAGTGTAACTAATCACAAACACAGGTTTTAATAAACTGAATTATTTTGACAGTGCCAATAAACAGAAGATGCTCAGTGTTCTCAAAGTATTGCAGATAGGGAATTGACACTACATGTATATCCAGACATTAGGAAATAAAGCTAATGGACAGCTGTAGACCAGCATTTTGCATTTACACACTTGCTGTTGCCCAGAAATTGTATATATGGTTCTCAAGCGTGAAAGGAGCAATCTAGAAGATACTTGTTAAGATCAGAGTCTGGAAGCAGCTCTGGTAGAACCTGCTATTTGACGCTGCATCACTTACAATGCTCTCTCTCTCTCTCTGAATGGATGGCATAGCCAGGTTGACCCAAAACGGAAAGTAAAAGTCTCTATTTAATTGCTTGATTAGATTTTCTACTCTAAATACTGCTTGTTGAAGGAGCAGTCAATATTCATAAAGTACCATAATCTGACTTCAAGCAATTACAGTAAATGTTAGGTGGTATGCATTTTATTGGTAGTTCACAAACATAAAAGCATGCTGGAGATATTAATGAAAACTCTAATTTTATTATGCTATTTGACATGACATTTTGCTATGTACTAAAAATTTGTTACCCTCAAATGTTCTTGTTTTAAGGGCTCGTTTTTATAGTGGTGAAATCTGCAGTGCCAACCATATATTCTTTACGTAACCTAAATGAGAAAATAATTATTTTTCATTATTACTATCGAAGGAACCAATATTCTGTATTAAATCCCTCCCATCCCACAGGTATGCAATTTACTGTATACATAAGAGGAAATTTAATATTGTAAAAAAAAAATACAATTTAATTTCTACCACACAAGATAGACCCCCCCCCCAATCTGTAGTTTAACTGGATTTCCATCATCTATAACATCCAGGTGCCCAAATGAAGCAGGAAAACAAAGACAAAAGCTGGAACTAGCAATATGATCATAACTCTTCTTAAATAAGGTACATTAAAAGGTGAGCTATACTGACAACTGTATCATCCAGCATTTACAAAAGTACATGAAAGGTGGATAAAAGCATGACTATACTGCCCCTTCCTCTAATCAATACCTGTAGAATAAATATTACATGGGAATTAGGACTTAGAAAACTTTCATTTTGCACTATAGTTAAAGACCTAGAGCAACCCAGCACAACATGCAGCCCGCCAAGTAACCTTGTGCGGCCCACCAGTGTTTTCTTAAAAAAGTAAATACGCAGCCACTGCCACCACTTCAAAAAACATGCTGCTGAGCACCTCCAAGCCTCGTTGCCAGCTCCAGCGGTTCCACCGCTCTGCTAGCCGTGGAACAGCTGATCGGCACTCCAGGTATTTCTTTACGGCCCACAAGGATTTTTAATTTATAAAGTGGCCCTTTCCCCTCAACGAGTTGCGCAGGCCTGACCTACAGCAAGCTAATAATTTTCTTCTTTTGTTTGTCACATTAATCTCCCTAGTTATACTTTTTAGCTTCAACCATGGAATAGTTTTACATCTGTATATAAACACAAAGTTTAAAAATTATAGTATGAAATTGGTTTGTAAATCCTGGTTAAAGGGTAATAACATAGATATAGATGCATCTTAATTTGTGCTATAAAGGGAAAGGGAAAATTGTATTTTTAAAATTGCATAGCTTATGGAGTAGGAAACACGGCATTGTATTGGAATCTCCTTTCTCTGCTATACTTCTCAAAACTGCTTCAGAGGATTATAGGAGATAATCTTTGGACCGTTGGAGATGCAGGAAAGGAGGGTAAGTGGAGCACTCAGCCCAAACTGGCATCTCATAGACGTCCTTGAGGTCTCTGATGATCAAACGTTTCTGGGGCTTTTGGGGTGAGGCAAGATGAGGTGAAGAGCTGCAATCCCATGGATGGGGGGGGCACAAGATTCATATACCCATTAATACTTACGCTTGTTCTTTAACAGTCCTGAGAAAAGACTCAGTTACTTGCTCTGTTATTTCATCATCTAAACTAGCCAAGTAGGAATAGAGGAATGCAAAAGTGTTATATGGAATACGGGCTGCTCCACCTTCTGGATCATTTGTCAGAATTTCACAGGCATGCTTCATTGAACTGAGCAGGGACTAAGGAAAGCCAAAACAAGCAAAACAAGTATATATTAGAACACAAGGCAGCTGCTGAGATTCACTAGTAGTTATTCTAATACATGTAACATCTACATGAAACCGCTGGGTGAGATAATCTGTCGCCACGGGATGAGGTATCATCAATATGCTGATGATACCCAATTATACATCTCCATCCCGAGTGACTTAAGTGATGCTGTGACCACCCTCTCTCGGTGCCTGGAGGCTGTACCCCATCCCCATCCCCCTGGATGGGGAACAACAGGCTTCAGCTGAACCCTGGTAAGATGGAGTGGCTGTGAGTTGGGGGCTCCTCAGTATCCAGGAATTTACCATCTTTGGTTCTGGATGGTGTTGCACTGCCCCAGACAGATCCAGTGCAGAACCTGGGGGTTCTCCTGGACTCACGACTCCTGCTTGAAGAGCAGGTGGCACCCGTGGCCAGGGGAGCCTTTGCCCAACTTCATGTTGTGCGCCAGCTACGCCCCTTCCTGGATTGCCCAGAGTCCCTCTTTTGGGGGAGATGGGCGGTGACAAAATTTGATAAATAAATTTGATTGGGAGGCTCTCCGGTCAGTCACTCATGCCCTAGTCATCTCCCGTATAGACTATTGCAATGTGCTCTACGTGGGGCTATCCTTGAAGAGCATCCGGAAGCTACAGCTGGTTCAGAATGCAGCCATGTGAGTTTTAGGAGCCCCAAGGATGGCGCATATAACACCTTTGCTGCGCGAGCTGCACTGGTTGCCAGTTTGCTTCCGGGTCCAATTCCAGGTGTTGGTTATTACCTTTAAAGCCCTACATAGCATGGGTCCAGGTTACCTGATGGACCGCCTCACCCCCATTGCATCGACCTGTCCCACCCAGTCAGGCAGAGAGGGCATGCTACGGATCCTGTCCATGAGAGACTGTCGATTGGCAAGGTCCAGGAAGAGGGCCTTCTCTGCCGTGGCCCCCGCCCTGTGGAACACGTTACCCCCCGAGATGAGGCAGGCCCCCACTCTCCTGGCTTTCCGAAAGGGAGTGAAAACTTGGCTTTGCCAGCTCGCTTGGGGTGGGAGGGGGGATAGCCAATCATGGGGGTGGTTGGCACCATGATGTGGCTCTGAGGAATTTATATTTTATATAAATTTTAAATATTTTCTATATTTTATGTCATATTTATATTTTTATGATGTATTTGTTTTTATGTTTTTAATCTCTCAATATTTTAACTAAATTGTAAACTGCCCAGAGTCGCTTGCAAGATGGGCAGTGTAGAAATATGAGAAATAAATAAATAAATTTAATTAGACTCATAACCTCTCTCTTTCCACAGAAATGTACAGCAGAAGAAATGGTCAGTAAAAAACCACCAGGACAGCAAATATGGAAAGGTAGCACAGTTTTTAAATTATAAATATGCACAGAATGAAACCTACTTCTATTTCAGTTTCCATCCCAGGTACCCAGGTACCCAGATTATATATACAGTAATATCCAGGACGGCCACTTCAAACATTATGCATTTCCTACTGAAGGCAAAAGGAGAAGGGGACGGCAAAGGATGAGATGGTTAGATAGCATCACCGATGTAATGAACATGAATTTGAGTAAACTCCGAGAGACAGTGGAGGACAGGAAGGCCTGGCGTGCTATGGTCCATGAGGTCACGAAGAGTCGGACACGACTAAACGACTGAACAACAACTGAAAAGTATGCAAATCATCCAGAGGTTGTAATGCATGTTGACTGCACATCTGTCTAGTAAGGAAGCCAGAACTGATGGCAATTTCTCATCACAGTTACAGCAGAAAAAATATGTTGGCATACATAACACTCCATATGGGGTTTATGTACTTTTCCTTACCTCTGCATGAGGTGAGTACTCCATAATTCACCAACAGAAAACATGCTGACATGTCTAGGGAATTTAGAATGATTCTCTTCCATCAGACTTTTGGATCTTGATCTCTTGGGGATGGTTATTATGATATTTTATTTTATTGGCTGGGTATATTTATTAATTTTATCCATTCGTTGCAAATATATATGTTACAGCTTTATGTTTTAATTGTTATAAGCTGCCCACAATTGTATGATTGGGGTGGCAAAGAGATCATACAAATAAATTTTAAAACCTCATTATCAGTCAAAATGGAAATCAGTAAAATATTCAGTAGAAAATACTGCCAAATGTTACTGAACAGGAATCATTCAGTGGCAATACTGTATTAGATAGCACTTCAAAGTGGGTTTCCATTAAATTCCTCTCAATTGTGAAATTCAGGGAATTTAAATTATAGTATCTTCATCCTAGCATTTTCCCACATGTGCAGGGTCCACTTTTTGGATGGACGAACGTCATTTCACGCAATTGAACGCAGCAACCAGGTCCGACTGGATGATTGTTCATGTCCATGTTGTGTACTGCCACCTTTGCTTTGGTCTTCCACACGGGCGTTTGCCATCGATGTTAAAGTGGTAGGTGGTGCACGTGATGGTGTTCTCATTCGTCTTCTGCACATACCAGTTCTTGTAAGCCACCTTTTTTCCCCATACTTTCTGCTGCAATTGCTCTGTCCAGAGCCAAACCTGCTTGTTGATTCGATGACGACCTGATCTCATAGTGCCTAGGTTTGTTCTTGCAGCAGTGGTAGTGGCGTCAGTTGGGCCTGTGATGATTGAATGAAATGTGTTGTGGTTAATGATCGCCACCTTGTGGTCTCGTAGCTTCCACCATTTGATTTTCTCTGGACCCATCTTGCTGCCGCCACTCTTTGCGTGCTTGCTGATCTTCCTATTGGTAACGAGCATCTTCTGTTGCAGGGCGAGGCAATTGGATGGAATGACCTTTACATCCATAACGGTAGGGAAGTCACGTCGTTGCATGAGGCCAAAATCAACCTGGCTGGCATAAGTGACCAAGTGGCTGACACACTTTTTGAAAAACGTATTGGTGATGATGAGATCATTTGCCTCAGAAAAGTCCAGGCTCGCTGTCCATTATCATTTTGTGTACCATATCCATTGCTGCCATGACAATTATAACCTTCCTGCGCATGTCCGACATGTCCGTTTAGGTCGCCACAGAGAAGCAGCAACTCTTCTTGCGGGCATGTAGATAAATTTGAATTATAATATATTGCAGCTTAAATAATAAGAAACCCCTAGTAACTGATACTCTGAAGGATGAAAATTTAACTGATGAAATATTCTGAATCCATAACTGCTTTCCCAATTTTAACAAAGTAGATTTGTCAAAACAAATTTAACCAGAATTAAAATTGTTATCCCTCTTGTTAGCTATTATTTTCTAAAATTGTTATCATTGTTATCCCTCTTCCTTATGCATTTAACCAAAATTAAAAATTAAATTAAAAAAATATTTTTAAACATCTCTATTATTCATTTCAGTAGAACACAATCATTCTATGTAAGAAAGACTTTGATATCTTACGTACTCCACCAAGAGCACTACAGCCAAGGGCAAAAAACTTCATCCATTCTATTCCATCTAGAAAGTCGTCTAATCGAAGAAGATTGTGCAGTTGTTCCATTGGTAAGCACAAATTCTTCCACTTTTTCTGGAGATCTAGTAAATCCACAGTTTTCTTTCCAGACAGCTGTAAAAACATATATATCATAAGGAAAATGTAAGAAAACAAAATTGGAAATTAAGTGTTAATTAACAAGTTACAAGAAAAATCATTTTAGGTAGCACAGGTCATTTAAAAATCTATAGTATTATTCTAGATTTCAGCTGTTTAAAAAAAATATTTTACCTGTTTATGCAAAATCTTCAGGAGGCCAGGAGTCAAACCAGTGTCATTTTTCTGTGTGGCTACTGGCATTTCAACACGTTCTTTCACAGGAAGAGGCTCTCCTCTTGACAAAGCATAGAAATACCTATAATAGTGCAATACCAAATACCAAAAGACAGTTCACGTTAAAAACAGATGATGGTGATACATAAAGTTTTCAAAATCAATACCACAGCTTACACCCAAACTGTAAGTGGGAAAAAGGTGTATTTGCTTTTGCTCTTTTCAGCCAATATTCTATGACTGAGAACTGGGGTGTGACAGAGCCGTTGATCAACTCTTGCTCTCCCAAAGAGCTTTCTGTTTAAGTGGATATATTTCCAAATAAAATGTAACGCTGCATCTATCCACCATTTCTTTCGTCTAAGAATACCTATATGGCCTCTGTGGGCTCAAAGGCATTTTTGAACATGCAGTATATCAGACTCCTTAAAAACAATTTTAAAGATCTAAAAATACTTTAAAAGTCAGGTGGGGCAGGAAGCTAGGTGGCCACTTAAACCGCGATCTGTGAACAGACTAATGATATTGGGAGTCTGTGGTGATACGTGAACACTGACATAATTACTGTGAGTACAGATACACATCTAAATATAAGTCCTATCCTGCAGCTGAGTTATTAATTTGAGCCACAATGAATTATCCAGAAGCCTAATTTGATGTCTTCATTCAGGATCAACAGTTGGTATGCTACTGTTTCTCATGACTACTGTTAGATTAGGGCTCATTTATATATGGGTTTGCCCTATGAGTAGGCTGACCATATTTCCTTGAGAGAAAAAAGGGACCCTAACTTACCCACGGCTTGCCGGACAAAGTGGGCGCGCGCTCGGGCACGCTTTGCCACGGGAACTTTCAAAAACAGGACAAAATGGCTATGTTTCTTAAAACGATGGGACGGTCGGGAATTGTTTACAAAACGGGACTGTCCCGTTCAAAACGGGACGTATGGTCAGCCTACCTATGAGCATTATTCATATCCATGGTAGCTAGTTTAACAATTATTTTCTAAAAGCTTAGAAACTCATGTTTACTGCATGTACATAGAATTAGTAAGAGGGACCTGCTCCTATTCAGGGTTTCGGCTTGTCAGCAGCCATTCCCTCCTTAAGGATAATTCATTCCATTCTTATCTGTTTTCCTTTCTCATTTTGCAACTGATACAATAGCCGTATTTGGTTGGTGCTGAGCCTGCCAAGTCTTCAACAGACAGATTTGTATTAATATTTTTCCTGTTAGGGTTTTTGTTTTTTTGAAAAACAGTGCAAAGTGTGTGATTTCAAATCCTGGTAAAGGATTGAACATAAAATATATAAAACCCAACCTATGGGGGGCTACTTATGCCTGATGAATTCCAAAAAGGAGAAAATTGGTTGTACAGTGCCTCCTAGTGGTCAGTAGTAAATATAACTACTATATAGTAAAAGGTAAAGGTTCCCCCTGCACATTTGTGCAGTCATGTCCGACTCTAGGGGCCGGTGCTCATCTCCGTTTGTTAGCCGAAGAGCCAGCGCTGTCCGAAGATGCTTCCACGGTCATGTGGCCAGCATGATGCATGCAGAACACTGTTACCTACCCACCGAAGTGGTACCTATTTATCTACTTGCATTTGCATGCTTTCAAATTGCTAGGATGGCAAGAGCTGGGGCTAGTGCAGGAGCTCACTCCGTCACGCGGGGCTAGGGATTTGAACCTCAGAACCTGCAATCTTCCGATCGACAAGCCTGGCGTCTTACCCGCTGAGCCACCACGCCCCTTTGTACTGTAATACAAATCACTTCCTCCTCTAGCATGAGGCCCAGGCAAGTTAACACTTAGCTTTCTAGTCTGAGACTGTAAACAAATAAAAAAGGGAGACATATCTCTCATAGCATTTATAGACTGCCCTTCCTATAAGATGCTGACAGCCAGGCCAAAGAGAGATCTAAACAGTAATGCAAGGCCTGTGAGCTCAAATCTTGTCAAAGGTTGAACGTACAATATATAAAACCCAAGATATGAAGCATATTCTCGCCAGATGAGTTCTGATGAGAATGGAACTAGTTTTATAGTGCTTCCAAGTGGTCAGTAATGAATATAACCACTGTTTTAAAAATCATAATTTGAATGTTTGTTAATTTTGAAGTTTCCATAAGCACACTGATGCCTCTCTCTTGAATCTCAATAATCCCTTTTGACTATAATCCTGCTAACTTCCATGTACCATCTGAGTTTATTGGAAAAACAAGAGGACCAACTCTAATCTTATATCGGATCTGAAATCTGATGGGTTAGGGTGGTAAGAGCTCCCATCCTCTCATACCCTCTTCTACTAACTGTGTCTAACACTGAGTATACAGCGCCTTTTCCACTGATGCAGTGTTAAAAATCAATATAAAAATAACTATCAATATAAAAAAATTAAAAATATTTTTAAATTATATATTTAAAATTATTTTTACAATTTTTAGTAATTGCAATTTACATTAATGACAAGAATGTTAAAAGTGAAATACATAGTACTACATCCATTTAAATTTTACACCTCTAGACTCTGTATTAATTAATCAAAAGTAATAGATTACTGCCAGATTACAGATTACTGCCACATAAATGAACCTGTCAACATGATTAGTTCACCCTATCTATAAGCATTGAACAGGTAGAAAAAGCAATCTATTACCAATGTTGTGAATGTAACTAATGTACCTAATTTGCATTACTTCATCCAAACCAAAATTTGTCAATGGAATGGGAGCTAAAATACAAAGGCAAATGATGAGATGAGACTAAAATATTTTGTTATGTACTAAACTTGTTTTGCCAACAAAGACAATGTATAGACAGATATAGATTACTATATGCAGATAATTTTTCTAGATCCAAACCTGTGATATTAAAATACACCAAGTGTACAAAACTGCTTCTAGGTATCAATTCTCCTTTTTAAAAGTAATAATCGTGCATTTAGGAAGCTGAATCCAGCCATTTCTTTCTTTCCAAATGCACTATAATGTCAGAATTTTCAATTCAGTGTTCTTGTCATGAAAAGAGATGTTTGTGTGAAGTCTTCTGAATTAAGATACTTAACTTTGGTTTTCTACTCACCCATAAGACCACTGGAGAACATCACGTGGTTGGGTCCTGATAGCTGCTTTGGTAAATTGTTTCATAATATCTGGCAATTCAGGTGGAACATGAATCTGCTGTGCACAGAACATAACATCTGGAACAGGCATGGTTATTCAAGGTCCAAAAGTAGAATCCTATGAAAACTAAAAAGGACAGTATTCATTAATTAATGGATTCTAAAATAATGTCTTGAAATTTATAAAGGCATACTGTATGTTCATATACTGTATGTAAGTGGTTTATCACATACACCCCACTTTTCTCCAAGGAGCTCAAGATATTACATATAAGACTATCTAGTTTTATATTCACAGGAACTTTGTAACATCTCATAACATAGGTTAGGCTAAGAAGCTATTTTTCCCAAGGTACCCCAATAAGCTTTTATGGTTAACAAAATTTATTGAATACACCACCTTTTGTTATGTATTAAACAAGCTGGAAATCTTTTTTCATACTATAAGAGCCCACTATGAAAGCATAGAACAAGCATAGGTGGGCACCTATTTATAACTGAAATATGGTTTACATACAAGCATAACTTACAAAAAGTTGTTAGATTTGCCCATCTGATGATAGATTTGGCAACCAAGTAATCATAGCAAAAACAATAACAATTCCTTTTCCATTTCAAAACTAACAGCTATATTAAGTAAAGGTAAAGGTTCCCCCCGCACAGTTGTGCAGTCGTGTCTGACTCTAGGGGCCGGTGCTCATCTCCGTTTGTTAGCTGAAGAGCCAGCATTGTCCGAAGACGCTTCCATGGTCATGTGGCCGCATGACGCGCGCAGAACGCTGTTACCTACCCACCGAAGTGGTACCTATTCATCTACTTGCATTTGCATGCTTTTGAATTGCTAGGTTGGCAAGAGCTGGGGCTAGTGCGGGAGCTCACTCCGTCATGCGGGGCTAGGGATTTGAACCTCCGAACTTGCGATCTTCCGATTGACAAGCCTGGCGTCTTACCCGCTGAGCCACCACGCCCCTATATTAGGCTACATCCAAATTATGAAAGTAGACTTTTGCTTGCATCAAGGGATGTTCCCTCACTCTTCTGACATTTGCACATGTTCCAAATATTTTCCAGAGCTTCCTTCCCAAGTCTCAGATTATGGAATGGGAGGGGAAAAATAAGTACAACCCACTATGAGTTGGTGATATAAGCTTTGGTGGATTGGAATATCATTTCATAATCTAAGAGTGGACTCCAACATACACTTATTGCTCTGCCACAAATTCTGTATGTTAGTTTGCATGTGTTCTAGTTCCTTTATTCTATCCTCCCATGCCTAGCATTGTTTGCCCTATTCCTGTTAAAAATCAGAAGTCTGGCAGCACTTTTTCAGACTAATGAATTTTATTAAATGGCATAAACTTTTGTAAGCTAAACCTCACTTCATCAGAAGCATCTTATTCCTGTTAAGGGCTATAACCACTCACTTCAGTTGCTTAAATCCTAAAACCCTCTGGTGATTAGCCAAGCCTAGGTGCAACCTGATCCAAAGATATTCCAGAATTCCCCATGGGGATTCACCATCCTGGGATCTTTCATTAGTAAGATGTGATTGCCAGAATTCAGCAGCTATCTGCACCAGCTAAGCTACACTGTCTTTTTCTCTTGTCATTTCACTATCTTTTCTAAAGCAACCAGCAGCTATTGTGGACTCAAAGGATCTGCATGTGTATCTCTGTTCCATGTAGTCAAACTCTCTCCCATTTGTTTTTGTACACCACTATAAAATGTACCCTGAAAATAAATGAAACCTTGAGTGTAATTAGTGTTATGCTGTCTGATAAGTGAAGTTTTAGATCCATATCTCATGAGATCAGAATCCTTATATTATAATAAACATACATAGTATTTAGATTTATATTCTGCATGTTAATCAAATGATTCTCAGGGCAGTTAGCAAGTAACATATTCTTCTTGACAATGTGGTTTTCCAGGGAAGATGAGGTATCCAGAGGCAGAAATTAACGTTTTTCTCTTCTAATATACAATCCCAGTATCTACTAGTCTACAATCTGAGTGTTATATACTGCTGTTATTTTAATGCAAAAGTGCAGAATATAACTCAGCAGAATGTACTTCAGTATTCAAAGTACTAAAACTATAATCAGTGTTCATAGCAGCTTTCCATATCATCTTCAGCCTACATACCTAGACAATACATTTTCTCCTAAGTGCATGGGATGAGACTTATAGTCTAATACAGTGCTTCTCAAATATTTTAGCCTCAGGACCCCTTTACATTCTTAAAAATGACTGAGGACCCCAAAGAGCTTTGGTTTATGTGGGTTATATCTATTGATATTTACTGCATTAGAAATTAAAACTGAGAAATTTTAAAATATTTGACTTCGCAGACCCCATAAACGGGTCTCAGGGTCCCCAGACCAGAGTTTGAGAATCTCCGGTCTAACACATGTAGAGAGCACCTGGTTTATAGAAAATGCACTTTGTGGGACATTGTGTGTGAGGGAAAGTACCCAGATAAAATGATTTGGGGGCCAATTACAGAAACAAAAAAAGGGGAACTTATGCAGGGTTCATGCTTGTGAAATAAAGCCTGTGCTTACAGGTATACATTTGTAAATCCCAGCCCCTTAACCAATTCAGTTTTACATTTATTAAACAGTGATGCATCCAGATAATTTTAGATTATATTAATAAAGGTTTGCTAGGTTCCTACTTTTCGGTACTGCTCACCTATTTAAAACATGAGTAGCCTTAAGACTCCCTACTGCTTGTTTTGATGAATAAGCTTAAGGCACAAAGTCTGGCCCTGATTGCATTACTGCTTAGGTTGTTTTTAATATATTTTTAAAATCTGTCTTGTAATCCATATGCATAAAAAGCAGGATACACATTGTATAGATAACTCAGTGCGGGGGTAGCAAGTGTAATTCTACTTCTCACACTTGTATTCAGTGAACACGTTTTCAGCTGATGGCGTGATTTAAATAGCAGTAAATATAAAGCTTGGAACGGAGTGAGGAAATCTAGAGTTTAAAAACACTGTCAGACTGGAAGTAACTTTCTTGGTCAGTCATCCATACATGTTCACCTTCTCCCTCTAGTTGCAACCTATCTCCTGGGGTTGTTGTTCAAATAAAATAGGATGCTGGAAGTGGGAGACCACAAAAGTTCTCTGGAGAAAGGGGAGAATAAATGTACCGTACCGCAAACGATGTAGCATTACCCGCTAGTACCCCGCCCCACGCTTGAAACAGTAACCTCGTCCCCTCTCTCCGGCTCCAGCAGCTCTTCTGCTCTAACAGGTAGCTGCTGTTCAGCGGCAAGAAGCTACAGAAAGGACCACAGGTGGAGACGCTGCCACGCCTAGGCTTCGCTCCTTTCTCGGCTGCCTCTCTCGAAAGGTCTGAGCGCCACTGCTGCGTTTCCATGACAGCGCGCGCGTCTCGCTGTCTCATAGCAACGACGGAAATCGCGGAGAAATCAAGAATGACAACTGAGAACCACCCTTGGTCTTATAAACGTCCTTCTAGTCCGTCGAATCTCTATGGTAAATTCTCTTTCCCGGCCTCCCGCATTGGATTTTAGAACAGATATAACGCCCTTAAGCCTCCTGCGCCAGCTTACTTGTCTCATCTCGGTAACGTGAGGCTGCGCAAGTTGATGACGCACGCATATTCTGAACACGTCGTACCCTCGAGCAGGCGCTCTTAAGATTGCGCAGCACCACCTTTGAAACTTTTCATTATATGAGGGGGGAGCTGTTAAAGATAGGGTATTTGCTTTGGAATAAGCTTTAAACCGCGCTTTTATATGCTGTTTAATTTTTAATTTTAAAAAGGAGTGCGAAAATAGTAAAAAAATTAAAAAATCAGTAAATAGAAATCTAGTAATATACACAATAGATTTTGCAAAAGGAGCCATAGCACACTTTTTAATAATTCTTTTAAAAAGAAAGCTTAAAATAAACCAGGAATCTTGAGTTCTAGTCCAACCTTAGGCATGAAAGCCTGCTGGGTGACCTTGGGCCAGCCACACACACTCAGCCCAACTCACCTCACAGGGTTGTTGTGGGGAAAATGGGAGGAAGGAGTATTAGGCATGTTTGCCACCTAGAGTTACTTATAAAAATAATAAAGGCAGGATAAAAAATTAATAAATAATGGAAGTTGAGTTTTATCTTTAGTTAGATAAAGGTTCACAGTGCAACACAGCACGGAAAAGATTACTGTACTGGAAGTTGCAACGGATGGCACTTCCAGTTTAATTCTCTAAAAATGTTCATAGAAGTCAATTGTACACAATTGTATAAAATTGTGTACAATTGACTTCTATGAACATTTTTAGAGAATTAAACTGGAAGTGCCATCCGTTGCAACTTCCAGTACAGTAATCTTTTCTGTGCTGTGTTGCATATATATATTTTCTTCAATGAAATGAAAAACTCCATGTGGGAAAATGGATAAACTTTTATATAGGTCTTTCCTTCTCTTGACAAACAGCAAAGCCTGCCTGAAAGGGAGACCTGTGTGCATTAAAATACCCACTTCCAGACCTACAAGGAACTAGAAATGTGCTTAGGCTTAGGACTGTGCAACATTTGTCAAACGGGGGGCCAAATAATGAATTATATACATGTGGAGCTACAGAAACTTAACATTTTACTGGAACAATAAGTACATATTTTAAGAAATTGATTACAAATGAAACAAAGTGCACAATTGCTAATCTCCAGCAACTTTGGACAGATGGATTTACCAGTAATGATGTGTACTTTCCTTTGGCAGTTTTAAAAGTATTTAGTAATTTAATCACAGTGGGCAGAATCCAGTACTTGGCAGTGTTGTAGGATTTGTATGTTAAAGCAGTTTTCTAGATCTTAGGGCCTCAAAGAAAGGCACAAAAATATATAGATAAAAATAAAAAAATGATGGAGTGAAGGAACCAATATTAATGCCTCCCTATGTTACATACAAATGTTAGTTTATATCATTGAAACAGATTATACAATTCACCTTTTGGGCAAATGTTGACATGTTAAATGAAACATTCTTGTATATTATTATCAAATTCACTTGAAGATGACCAGGTACAAAAGGAACATTGTTCTAAGGGAAACTATCATTAACTATTTCTAATTATTGTCATGTTAAAATAGCAGCAAAAAGAAAGCAAATGCCAATACATTTTCTTAACAAATTTTAATAATCATTGAACACCAGGTTGTCTGGGATAAAAACACAAATTACAAGTTACTGCATTTCTGCAAAATGCTAGAGGAAGAAGCACAGCGTTGCTGGCAATATCCTAGTGGCAAGACTGCTTGGATTGCTTTGTCTTTTTTTTTTTAAACAATGTCTAGGACTAATTTTGTGTAACTGAAAGTTTGTCACTAGAAAATGCTGTAATTGTGGGCAAAATATGCTCTTGCACAAAATACTGAAATTGTAATATCTGCATTTCCAAAAGAAATAGATAAAACAAACTCACAATTAAGATCTGTATAAAGAACAGACAGTTAAAAGCAAGTGGGGGAGTTTGGCTACCTTCTCATTATTATGCTTTTTAATGGGAGCAGTGTCAAAACTAAAGTTTGAAAGCATTAATCCTTGTATAACCCAGAACACGAAAATTGAGGTAATGCTTCAAAATGTCAGTAGTGGAGAGAGAGTACAGGCTCATTTCTACTGTACTTTAGTGTGGATGAATATAAATTATTGGAAATGTAGACTCCAAATTTTTACCCCCATCCTAACATCACAGAACCCAAATAACTCTTTTCTTTCAGTACAAAAACATGCCGAAGACAGCAAGCTATTTGATAACATAATTTAACTACATTATATTCAGGGATGCAGTCCTGAGTGGTAACACAGCTGCATAGCATTT
Source organism: Charina bottae (assembly GCA_023362775.1). NCBI lineage: Eukaryota > Metazoa > Chordata > Lepidosauria > Squamata > Charinaidae > Charina > Charina bottae. The sequence continues at coordinate 12,643,601 of JALMGJ010000016.1, forward strand.
TTTCTTAATACAATAAATCTAAAAAAAACTTCTCACCATTTTTGAATAGGATATTGCATTTTCAAGCACATAAAGAAATTGAAAGCTTTAGTATTATTTCATCTCTGTGTTTCAGAAGTTATGACATTAAAATATATTATTACCTGCAGAAAAGAATTATACATATAAAAATAACTTGACTTGGGGGATTTGTTTGGTGCAATCATTGTAAAGGTCAACTGATCCTTTAATTTTAATGTTTCAGTTTCCTTTTCCAGCTATTAATACTACAGTATTTAGATTTCTCCCCCCCCCCCACTAATTCATAAAACCTTTAGAATTACTGCCATACAGAATGCTGACCATTTCTAGAATTACAGATGCTCGTTTTTAATATAAGAGCGTATGAGCTCCATAGTATGCTTTGTAACTTTGGTTGTAAGGAAGTTCTAGCAATTCAGAAAAAGTTGTTTGTTGCATTTTTTATCATTTATGTTCTCTGTATTTGGTAAATATGTTAGATAACCATCTCTCCTGTACTCTAGTGTAAATAAATCTTTACGCATTTCAATTTGTAAAAAAGGAAATATTGGCTTACACAATGGAAATAAATTCTTTCACAAACCTCTCAATTAGCTGATTTAGATAATTCTGCCACTTGGCTCTAATGAATTTTAAGTGCTTAGAAATTCATTAAAACCCTGTCTTCCAGTTCCAAAAAATTAATGCCTCACAACCAAGCGAGTGATTAAAATTGTCTGAAAGAGAAAATTTGTCCTGATCCATTCTACTGTACAGTACTACAAATGTAATCACATGAAAAAAATAATGAGGCAATAGAAAATGTACAACAGCTTTGATGTTATACAGAAATATTTTAAAAAATCAAATGAAACTCACGTGTTTCATGTGAACACGTGAACTCACTCACAGCCACTTCACTGCTGACTGTAATGGTTATTTCATTTTCATATCCTTGATAAGCTAGCCATGGCTATAAAAATGCAATTGATTCTTTTGAAATATATATCTTGCCTACAGCAATATTGTTTTGTGGCACATATGTCAACAGAACAGCAATCCAAAATAAAGTGACAACTAGATTTAATAAATTAATATTCCTTTAAAGATGTACAATGAACATTCATTTTAATCCAAGGTTGTAGGGTACTGGGATATTGCTATTTACACATTTACAGATCTCAGCACTGGTAAGTTCAGAAATTGCAGATAGTGCATAGCCTTAACTGCTATCTGAATGCCATGAGTAAAGTAGCCAAAATTAAAATATAAAAACCCAGCTGAGAAAATTGTTGGGAAATACCCAAATAATGATGACCAGTCTATGAAAAAGAACACAAAGGCAAGGGAAGATCAAGTAATTCCATGTGACCATTTCTATTCTTGTGAAGACTGAGGTGGTGATGGTGATGTCCCTGGTTTTCCAGTTTTTCGTTCATAATTCACAAGTCTTTGCCCAACAAGATACCTAGGATTTAAAAGATTTTTTTAAAAAAATTGTCTTCATTTCAAGCTTGGGTGTGAAATGAAATATGAACTGAAGGCACATTTCTTCACAAAAGGTATGATTTCACTGAAGTTTTAAAGAAAGAAACTTCCACCGTTTTCAAGGGCAGTAAGAAGGCAGCATTACTACCCTAATCTAGTCAAACCACAATAAATGTGTATTCTATCACTCTGCATAGTTAATTCCATGTGCTTCTAGAAAAGCTTATATTATGAGCGAGCACATCCTCAATGTCCAAAATTCTGTCCATAATTTCCAAGTATTCCAGCTTCCTAAAGATTTAGGAGACTGTTAGTACACTCTGGCACTAATAAATCTTGACTAGGATACTTACTTATCATTTTTAATGTGCTCATAAAGGCGCTTGAATTGACGGACCTGAAAGGATAAGATTCCCATCAAAACTACTACCATGAGTAGAAAAGGATAAATCCGACGTTGTACTAAATTTTGCATCTCAGGAGTGACACCTGAAAATAGTAATAGAAAAACAAGGAAACTAAAAATGAGAATCAATGCAAATTCTAAACTTTTCTATTTCTAATGTTAAATTTTAATGTTAATTAAGTTACCTTTCATTCTTAATAAACTATAGATATAAAACATTTGTAAAAAATACTACATTTAAGCTAATGCATTCTTTTAAAAAGAAAAGTTATTTGGATGTTTCTCTTTGTTTATACTGTTTACATGTTTTAAAAAAGCAGTTAAATACCTGTGATACAATAGTGTATTCTTAAAAAATTGTGGTTAACTAAAGAACCCAACAAGCCAAGAACTAAGTCTTTCTTCTCTTCCATCCACTCAAAATTGATATTCTACTATTTCTCCTTTACTATGGATTCTTAGTGATAGGACCAAGAATTTTGTGTAAGATCCCATTTGACTGCTGAGATCCAAAAAGGCAAAAGAACCCATTTGCCTTCTTTATATGAAATTACTTAAACGTTTTATTTAATATAGCTGTTTCAGATACTTGAGTAACAGGCAGAGACCACGTCATAAGTTTATCAGGAATTAACAACTGGCATATATGCATAAGGAAATTTTAAGGGGGTTCACATATATAGGATCCGTAGGCCAATCTGCTTTCCATACTGGTATGCCAGCTACACCCTAGACTGATAGTAGTGAACAGCTGAAGTAGGCTGTGCTGTCCACTGATGCCAGATAATCTTCCACTCCTCAACTTCCCAAAGAATATGTAGAAAGTTCCTGGTCATCTGAGGCCAAATTCATGGAAACCAGAAATAATAAAGTTGTGGCATATTTGAACCCTATTTCATATTGAATTTCATATTTTCATTCCTCCCAAACTTGCTCCAGACTCAGAAAAAAACTTGCCAAGCATGACAGGAGCACAAAAACATTTTCTGTGTTCCATGAACCCTTATTTCAATAGTCCACTTACACCCACAGGCCAAAAATAACTAATATGAATGCTTTCTAGGGACAGATATGCTTACATTGTGATTACTGGACTTGTAGTACTGTGTAATAATTTTGATTATAGTGCAAATTTGAAAAAAAAATCCAAGTCTAACCAATCATACTCCTGTGCAAATACTGCATATATAAGAAGTTACTTTTATCTATTTAGATTAACTTTCTAGACCAGGGCTTTCCAAAGTTTTTCCCGCGGCGACACACCAACCGCCGTTGGTGTGTCGCCACAGGAAAACCCGGAAGTGCGGCAGCGCGCAAAAACACGGAAGTGCTGCTGCTGCTTTCGGGTTTTGCGCGCTGCAGTTGGTGTGTCGCCGCGGGAAAACCCGGAAGCGCTGATGATGATCAGCGCTTCCGGGTTGTATGGCGACACACCAGACTCTGTGTGGCGACACACTTTTGTGTCACGACACAGTTTGGAAAGCTCTGTTCTAGACTGATCTTTAGCACATATTCTCATTACCTTTTTAAAGACCTAGAAGTGTTCTTTGAAGATAAAAACTGGAATTTTAAATTTCATCTAAAGCTCACCTGGTGACTCTCCAAGATATAGCATCAGTTTACTAATTTCTTAAATATATTCTTTCTTGAGTTTTTAAACTAAACATAAAATACAATAAATACAATGAAACCATTGACGGATGTGTAAGAAAGTTATGGATATACTTGAAATATCATTCATTTAAATTGTACCATGTGAAGATTTCATATTTTAATAATATACTGATGATTGTATATTTCCACTGTAAATCTTAACTGAATGAGTGGTCCAAATATGGAATCTGCATTGCCATCTGCACTTACCTAACAAAGGTGCAATACCAGAAGCTACGATATAAGGTACACAGAGAGAAAGCAGTAAAACTGAAATAACAGGTGCTGCAAGCTTTTGTATTATAAACTGTAAGTCAATATTTCGAATTCCATTTGCATAAACCTGAAATATAAAATTAAAATATATGAAAAATGACTGTCCAGCAAGCTTATATTTAGCCCAAAGCATATATTTATAACTGGAAGAGAATGTCAATGTAATCACAGAGATGAGAGGTGCATTTTTTTTCTTAGTTATATTGATTTTGGCCTCCATGGGGCTTAGGGACAACTCAGGGTAGGTGGGACCAAACAAATTGGTGGTAGGAAGTTCAAGGATGCAAAATGGATTTACTTTTATCTTTATTTTAACAAAAATTCAGTATAAATTATAGCACCTAAAGTTACCCAGTTTGCCAGCAAATTTAAGTGCCACTAGACAACCCATGACCCATTGGGTCATTCTTCTTTCAACATATAATATAGGCTTATGCCGTTTCCTCTCCCCTCACAACCCTCAGGGGAGCGCTGGTGAAGCCTCCTCCTCCTCCTCGGCTGACCCATGGAACTGCCTGCCATTTTGCTGGGGGAAGAGGGAACAAAGGGAGCCGTGGATCATGAAGAAAACTTCACCCTGCTCCCCTTTCCGTCGTGTCCCCAAGGGCCCCCTCCCTCCAAAGAGGAAGAGGGCTCACCCGCTGATTGCTGGGACTCCCCAGCCAGCCTACCTTGCCAGCAGGCATCCAAGTCGCTCCCTTGTCCTTCCCTTGCTACCCACAAGAGATTTCAAATTTTGGCCTCGGTTCCAAAGCAGCCAACGGCCACTAGCCCGTTGAGCCTTGCCACCAGCCAATTGGGTGCAGGGGCCAGAGGGAGGCGGGAAAGAGGTTGGGGATACGCCCATGACGATCACATTACCTTGGCTGGCTGCGGTGGCACTGAAGCGGCCACAACTTTGCCAAATTTCAATCCCATGGGAATAATGGGTCCCAGATTTTGGACACATTCTGTAAGTTAGCCCAGTTGAGGTACTTGGTTCAAAAATTGTTGCCCTATGATGCACCATTTTGCCCAATTGAAGATTACAAATACACAAACAGACATGAGAGTTTTAGTAGTATATAGATGATCTGGGGATGCTCTGCAGCCACAAAACAGTCTGAAGGGGTTACAAATTATACACCACTGTCTTGAGAAATACTTATTTTTTCTACTCTTCCATTCTTACCATAAGAACCCTGTAGGGCAGGGCTTTCCAAAGTGCCGCTGCTGGTGACACATCAGTGGCGGCGGCAGCGTAGCGGCGACGCGGTGGGGCGTTCAGCGGCGCGCGCACAGCGGCGCGGGGGGCGTGCGGCGGTGCGTGCGTGCACGGCGGCGGCAGCAGCCTCCGCTAAAACGCGGAAGCACTGATCCCGCGCCGCTGCCGCCGTGCACGCACGCGCCACCACTTCCGGGTGGTGTGGCGACACACCACGCTGTGTGTGGCGACACACTTTTGTGTCGCGACACACAGTTTGGAAAGCTCTGCTGTAGGGTAAGATGGGCTGAGAAATAATGACAGTATTTCCAGGATGAGGGCAATATTTCACTGACTGAAAGAGGCCTAAACCAAGACTATAGTAATCGGGAACTAAATTAAGGTAATGAATACCATTTGTTCGATTTGCAAACAGAATACTAAAAGTATGTGATTCTTCCTCCCTGAACCACATATAGGACTGGGAGACCAGAAGTATATGAAAATTGACACAGATGGAGGGAGGTAATTGGTGGATGTCCTTCAAACCCCCTTTCTTGAATGGGAAGCCTCTGCTAGGTCCCAATGCTTTCCATGAATAGAAAAAATCTTCCATTTACAGAATGGCTATTCTGTATCCACACCATATTATCAAAGTTAATTTAGCTACTGATCTATTAATGCTCAATTCAGTCCATTTTAATTGCCTTATTTTACATGGATACTCTAACGAAAATGAATATTTTCTCAAAATTGTTCTCTTTGTTCTAGTGTGTCATGTGAGTAGTTTTTCATCCACAGAACAGTATTTTCTCCTTTCCTTTTTTTCAGGATTGTACATGACCCACCAAATTGGCTCTGGAGCAGAATTCAAGGATGTGCAAGGGAAAAGGATTATCTCCACCCAGTTCTGCTGAGGAAAGCAATTCCAACTAAAAAGAAATGCCATTAATTATTATTATACACTTATATATTCCATCAGTATACTGACCAGTAAAGCGAATATGGTAAATATTTCTAACCTGTTCAATGACTGTTTTCAGCCACCACTGTGGGCCCATCAGAGTTATGGCAGCAATTATTTTAGCATGCAGAACACCAAGGGCCCAGTCCTATTTAAACAAAAGCAATTATTATTATTATATTGTATCAATACACATAGCATTTTCTATAGTACAGATGACTTACAGTCTAAGACTTAGTTACAGTAGGAGACAAACCTTGTATGAAATATATTTATCTTGTATATACATCAGCATAAGACTGTAAATTCAGAAATCCCCATAAAAATAATGTTTCAACTTTTGGTGAAAATCCACATGAACCTAATTCTGTTAGCAAATCTATCTGATTTTGGCTACCTACAATACTAAAGTTTTCCTAATTGAGTTAACTACATACCTAGTACATGGAATTTGACAACCGGACAACGTAAATGGATTCTCCATGCCCTTACTATGGCCAAAAGACTGCTATTGAGCATTGGAAAGATAACTCTATGGCCCCATTTACTCAATGGATTGAAGATCTGATTGCACTTGCCACCTGTGAGTGGATTGTCTATAGACGTAGACGTTGTATGGACATGTATAATGAAATATGGGACTCATTAATACAAAATACAGTAGGTTAAAAAAAAGAGTTATATAAGTGTATTAGAAATAAAATATAAAGTGTGTGTGTGTGTGTGTGTGTGTATATATATATATATATATATATATATATATATATATATAGTATATATATGCTTTTTGTTGTATTTTTTCACTTTTTTGTTAAAGCGCTTTCTATGTTTTTCCCCCTTTGACAATGTATGTATTTCTATCACAATTATCTTTGTTTTGTTTCTTTTTTTTGTTATTATTTTAAAAGCAATAACAATTAATTTTTAAAAATTCCTAATTGAGTAACCAAGATACTGATCCTATTTACAATAGATTTCTATATGATATCTCAAACTGATCATGTAGGAGGAGCTGAACATGAATATGTAAACAGGCAGGTACTGAAATGTATGGTACAAAACCAGCTAGACTATTTTATGAAGGAACTGAAAGCAGTTTTCTAAGTCCATTTTCACGCATATTATTAATTTTGTGTTTTTCAAAGATACATTGATTTAAGCCTAAGTTTAGGATCAGAATATCTCAAGAAGAACATTATCTGAAACAAGTTGTTTGGCACTTTGGAGGCTTTCTTTCAGGGTTGGCCATCACATAAATGAAGGTGGATAAAGAGTCAGGATGAGGTCTTCTCAGTTCTGGCATCTAGGATGTGAAATGGCCTTCCAAGAAAGGTGTATTTTTTGATAACACAGACTATTTCTTTAAGCAGACTTTTTTAGAACCTTGATTGTATTATATGCTTTGCTGTTTTTAAAATTTTAACTGCTATTGGTTTCGCTTGTTGGTTTTAGTTTTTAGAACATACTTTTATTTTGTAATGTACTGATTTCATAAGGTAGGCTCTCTATGTGTCCTCTTCAATTAGAGATTACCAACTTCAGAGGCTGCAGAAACTGACCTGCCATGGGTAGAATAGTGGGGTCTGATCCAAGGGAACTCTCAAGGGAGCAACAATAACTAGCTCAAACAAAAGTCCAAGCAAGAGTGGAACCACACCAGCCAGCAATGCAGCAACTATTAATGTCTTCATTATCTAAAGAAGAAAAAAGAGCTTCATTGACTGACAACAACATAATGAGCTGTTTTTAAATACATGGGTATACACATAAATAACATTAAAATTAACTCAAACACATCTAAAGAGTCGTACAGATTAATAATAATAAAAAATCAGAATTATAAGAGACCAATTGTTTACCTAGATCAGATGTGTGACACCATTAGCATGTCAGCTGCAGGTCAGACCAATGGCATGAGGTCATCAAAGAGGGCACAATTTTCAGCTCATTATTTTTTGTTTGATTCCCATTCTTTTTCTGTGTTAAGCCTACTGGAGGTTTATGACACTAACAGTGATCCAAAATTATGGAGTTATTTCTGTTGAAGTTTACTCAGAAATTCAACAGAAATAACTCCATACTTTTGGATCATGGCTCAGAGAGCAAGAGTTCCAAGGCAAGCTTGATCTTTCTTGTTGCTCACCCTTTCTTGCCTGGATAATTAGATAGATCTGAAAAACATACCGACCCTGTGAGGTACCAAAGGTTTGAAAGATATCTCTCTTTTGTGCCTGTCAAGTTGCCTGTTCCATCTAACTTTTTTAGAATTTTTAAAAAATATTATTTTAATCCAAAATATTAAATGGGTAATAACATGTTCCAAACCAAAGCATGCACAAAGGCACCACAGGCATTTTTGAAAATAAAAAAAAACCTTTTTTCTTTTCTTAGTTTGTATTTTTAATTTTTCTTTTGCTTTAAAATTAAAGATTGTCCTGTTAATTTTATATGTATAAAATAAATAAGAAAATGAAAATGAAAATTTAGAACTGTTTTTTCTAATGCCTTGACTGGAAATCTACCCAACTGGCAAGACAAGCATAAACTAGAATGATGGAGAACATCCTGGGAGGTTGTGGTGGGTAGGTGACCAGAAGCATTAATCATCTATCTAATGGTAAATGGGTATTCTGTCTTGCCAAATCCATCCAGACATTGATTTTGTGAATGGGCAGCTCCTAACCCCAGGAGTTGTTTTGCAAGAATTTCCAAAATATACTCTTAGAATTCCAAATATACCCATCAGCCTGAAATGCTGGGAATCCTTGCATTCAGACTGTGTGCTTTTTCAAATCATTAATATTAGTTTTCTTCTGCAGCTTTATAATTTATTTATTTATTTGATTTTTATCCCACCTTTATTATTTCTATAAATAACTCAAGGTGGCGAAAATACCTAATTCTCCTTCCTCCTCCTATTTTCCCCACAACAACAACCCTGTGAGGTGAGTTGGGCTGAGAGTGAGTGACTGGCCCAAGGTCACCCAGCCGGCTTTCATGCCTAAGGTGGGACTAGAACTCGCAGCCTCCTGGTTTCTAGCCCAGCACCTTAACCACTAGACCAAACTGGATATAATTATAGCATGATGCAAGAGATGTGGTCTCCTCATATCTATTAAGTTCTTTCCCAAATTTAAAAAGACAATAAATTTTCTAACAACTTACCATGAGGGACCATTCCTTTACTTTCTGAAAAATCACTTGTCGACCTTGTGGCATCCAAGCAACAAGCACTGTCACAGCCCTAATTGTAAGCCAGCAAACATACAGTCCACAAGCAGCTGTATAAAGTTCATGGATTTTAGCAGTTCCTGTCCAAAAAGACATCAGCCAGCGGCCAGCAAACACTAAAAGCAAAAAAATATTAATTATTAGCTCATAACAAAGACTCATACTATCTTACGGTCATAAAATAATAATCTGGATCCAAAAACTCAAACTCATTCCATAAATGTAGTGGGTCCAGTAAGTTGATTGTCTGCAGGCAATTTCAACAGCTGTAGTCCAGTGGTTCAAAAAAGGAAGGGATTGATGAAATCCTAGTCAGTTATTGTAAAATGACTTTTATTGATCCAAATAGTATATATCATAACTGCATTGCACAAACAAAAACAACAGATGTTTGCAAAAATACTTGCCTCCCTTTGTACTACATTGTCAGCTTCCTCTGAAACAACCTTTCTAAACTTTTTGACCCTGGAGGAACCCTTACAATATTTTTCAGGCCTCGGAGAACCCCTGCACATTCAGGCTCAAATATAGGCCACAAGTTATAAAATTATTATATTCGTTTCATGTGTTGGCCTGTATATATGTATTAACAGTGTTCTTAAACTAAAAATAAAGAATGAAACTTACCTCTTTAATGTGAAGTTGCCCGAATTTGAAATAATTTTTTTAAAGAAATCGTGATCTCCCAGGGAACCCCTAGTGACCTCTCGCAGAACCCTAGGGTTCCACGGAACCCTGGTTGAAAAACCCTGCTGTAAAGTAATGCCAAGTCAAAAGCACATCCAGTAGTTTTCTAGGAGGCTGAATTGTATGCCAGATTGATTATTTATATAACTTGGCACATTGCTGACTAACAAAGCCTCTTGGTGGTTTGCAATAAAAACAAATTTAAAATCAAGACATTAAAAGTAAAACAAATAAGTAATTAAAACTAACAGCTAAAATCAACAGCTAAAAGTCTGTACAAGATGATGTCCTTTGAAGGCCTTTTTAGAAGCCAATAAAGATGTTAGGCCCCTCAACTCTGCAAAGGCAGCATTCCCAAGACCTGGGGTGGAAACATGGAAGGTTTGATCCCAACTTACCACCAAACAAACAACTGTGGGTGAAGCAATAAATGTGGAGGTTCATAAAGAAAAGGCAATCTCTAATATAACCTGGGCTGGCATTTATGCCTAAAGGAGGACTAGAACTCACAGTCTCTCTCTCACAGAGAGAGAACTGTGGCTTTCACAGTTGTAGTTGGTATATCAACTGAAACTGATAAAAAGCACTGGTGGCCATTGCCTCAATCTGGGAAACCAGAGAGTTTCAGAAACATTCCTAGCAGTATATCTGCTCCTTATGGGAGAATATAATCTGATTCAGAATAGGCAAATGGACCATCTCTCTGGAATTATAGCCCCTCACAATCAGCACCTCCATCTTGTCTGGATTCCACTTCAATATTATCTCTCATCTATCTTATTACTGATTACACCACCATTTTCTGACAGTGTCACAGAAAAATAGATATGGGTATCAATCAGCATACTGAAAGCACTCAGCTCCAAATTTCTTGATGATTTCCCCCAACAGCTTCATATAGATAGTGAAAAAGATTGAGACCGAATTGAGTCCTGAGACATAATTTAATAGTTCCCATTTCAAATAAAAATGTCATCTTAAATCTTGCTGTGAAATAGGAATGGAACTATCACTAAGTCATGTCTCCTATCTCCAAATTTCTCAAGAGTTCCAGAAGCATACCATAATCAATGGCACTTAGAACTACTGATAAATCAAGGAAAACTAACAGAGTCACACAATCCAATTTGATAATCCATCAGACAGACCAAGATAGCCTCAGCCCTGTAGTCTGCCATGAAGCAAAAGTGAAATGGATCAGGGAATCTGCTTCCTTCAGGACTGCTACAGTTGAGAAGCTACCATTCTTCCCAACCATTGGAGGTTAGAGACCTGCCTATAGTCATGCATCTCTGAGGGATCAAAGGGAGGCATCTTAAGAAGAGGTCTCATTGTCATAGAAACACATCATAACATGCAAAGTTAATTAAAAAATTAAGTGACCAAAATGGATACCTTGCTATTGTGAAATGCATACCTGGTAATGTAAGGCAGATAAGACTTGCAATCAGGAGTGTTATACACATGAAAATGATCAGCAAAAATATCTGAAACACAGAAAAAGTAGTGAATTTAGTACAGGTATATATATTTATAAAGAAACAGGGAATTAAGGAAAGATTGATAGCAACATCACAAATCTCATGGCTCTATATCAGGGCTTTCCAAACTTTTGCCGTTGGCGACACACCAACGGCCGGCCCACAAAAACCCGGAAGTGCCGGCGGCGCAAAAACCGGAAGTGCCGGCGGCGGTGCTTCCGGGTTGCCGCTGCTGCTGCTGCCCCTTCGAAAGGGCAGGCTCCGGGGACCCCTAAAATGCCCTCAGTTCTGGCAGAGAGGCAAAAGCCTCCCCTCCCCACACGCACACGCTGCCCTGGAGCCGGGGTGGAAATTCTCCCCACAGAACAGCTGAGCGCCGCTCGGCAACATGCGCGCGCAGGGAGGCTTTTTGCCTCCCTGCTTGAACCGAGGTGTCCCCGGAGCCTGCCTTTTTGAAGGGGCAGCCGCCGCGCGGCAACCCGGAAGCACCGCCGCCAGTGCTTCCGGTGCTTCCAGGTTGTCACGCGACACACTTGGGGCCCCCAGGCGACACAGTATTGTGTCGCGACACACAGTTTGGAAAGCTCTGCTCTATATTGACAAATAAGCCCTATTAGTGTGAGCATCTTAAACCAAGCCAAATCCAAAAACACTAGAGAATTCCTGGAAGCTTGGCACTCAAGACAAAGCAGCCATCAACAGACACATAGAGGTAAACAACATTTACATACCATTCATAAGAGTCAATAGAAAAGCCAAAAGACCAGAACACCTCTTTGCCAGCAATCAACAACCAGATAGGCAAAGATTAACAGCAAGATTAGCACCAGAGGAACAATCAAACAGCACAATATACCCTAATCAAGAAACTATTAACTCAGTCAATCAACCAAGTAGCAAACAACAGCCCAATCAAGGAACTACTAAGGAGAGAACAACACCTCCACCAACACAAGCAGGACAAGCCATGGTATATAAACAGAGAACAAGTTCCACTCCCTTTTCACACTGAAGATGTTGCCTAGCCTGGCAATGAAACGTCTGCAAGAAAACAAGGCTCAGAGAGCACCAAGGACTCCACAGCATTAATCAATTTTAAGACAAAGCAATCCACTCCAGCTGGGTTTACACTTTCCATAGAAATGTAACTTGGTTTTGACCTGGTGTCATTTGTGAATCCAACCATTGTAATTTGTAAACCAAGATTATGGTTTGATCTTATGAATGAATCTGACCATTAGAGTTTGCTCCACAAGCCATGACTAAGCAAACCATACTTAGTCCATTGTATGATTCTAGCTTCTGTGTCTGAACAGTTGTAATTATCATTTCTGATTATCCGAATACCCAAGGCACAATTTTTTATTATTTTTTAAAATCTTAGCTAGTGCAATTTGAGCACTCAATTCCTACAGACTATGATGTTCCAGCATTCAAAGAATCAAAATAGCTTTTCATATACAAAAGATGTCAAATTTCAACCCTTCGCTGAGAAATATAGACACACAGATTCACACATAGCTAGTTGATTAACAGACTTTAAAGATGGTGTGTGCTTGTTTCTGTGTGAGAAAGCAACTTGGACTACTTAAATGCTGCCTGAGCTTATGATTTTGTTAAGAGGCAACATAATAAACCAAGCTTCAGGAAGCATAACTCTGCAACTGAGAATAGCACTCACACAGTAAAAGATGGCATCTGATACTCATAGTCACTCATTTTCTTTTGTAATGAAAGGAAAGTCTGGTTCTATAACATTTCCTGAGATATTTATCTTGTCATAAGCAAATAACATACCTGAATTGCATTTCAAAAATCCAGACAACCACCAGATGGTTGTAAAGAGTAAGTATTTTCTGTACTCTTTTCCTGGCATCTAGTGATTGTCTGGATTTTTCCAGCCCAGCCCTTACAGTCCTAAGACAGAAATACTCTCTTTATAATTGTTTCATTATATCCCATACAAAGGAGGCCCCGCCAAGTGAGAATACTGTATCGGCCCTATCACAATGGAATTCAAAGTGAAGATAAGCCAGAACAGACGGAAGATATTACACCCACTCAAACCTATAATCTTAAGAATTAGTTTCTGCAGATAAGGGAAACACAGAATAAATGAGACACTAATTAGTTATTCTAGGCATTAAAACAGCCTACCCTGAGTGGAAATTTTAAAGGCCGGTGATAAGGCTGAAAACCAACAGGTCCTCCTTGTTGTAATATGGCTTGGTGGGCTGCATGTAGACCTTCTCCCACAACTGGAAGGGCATTATTATTGCGAGCTGGTTGGTTATTAGGCTGCTGGTTTGCATTGTTTTCATTCTCTTCCTGGTCTCCCAGTAAGTAAGAATGCAGATCCCTAGTACAAGATTTAATAGTATTTAATGAACATATTGGCATGAAGAGAATAAGAATGGCAGTAAGAATAAAATATGAATAATCTATTTTACTTTCACAGCAGTTTCAAACATGATTATATGATTCTGGCACCAAAGGTCTCATCTTAACTAAATGAAATGTTTAAAAAAACATTAAAACAAAACAAAATAAGCAAACAATCGTATGCAGTACCAGGGAAAGCAAAAACCATTTTTTTGTGCATGCCTTTGAGTCAGTTTTTGACTCCTGGCAACTGCCTGGAAAAGCCCCTGCAGTTTTTTTGGCAAGATTTCAGAAGTGGTTTCCATTGCCTGCTTCCTAGGGCTGAGAAAGGGTGATTGGCCCAAAATCACCCAGCTGGATTCATGCCTAAGGCGGAACTAGAACTCACGTTCTCCTGGTTTCTAGCCAGATGCCTTAACCACTAACGTGACTCTGCTATCCTCCCCCCAAAGTTACCTCAAAGTATAACATATCACATAAAAAAGGCAATTGGAGGAAAGCCTCAAAAAATATCAAAAGTTGGGAGAAGATCATGTGGAAAGCAACTAAAATATATTGGACTAGATAAATCACAGCTTCAAAGGTTAAAGGAATAAAATTACAATAGAAAAAGAAATACACATAGTGTGCATATTGTAAAGCAGTGCCTTCCAAACTGCCGCCGTTGGCGACACACCAACAGCGGCAGCACGGTGGCACGCGCGGCAGCAGCGTTTTCCGCTAAAACACGGAAGCGCTGATGGCGCGCCGCTGCCGTCGTCGCTGCCATGCACACACCCCCGCGCGCCCCCGCCGTGCACGTCCACTTCCGGGTTGTGTTGCGACACACTAAACTGTGTGTTGCGACACACTAAAGTGTTGCGACACACAGTTTGGAAAGCTATGTTGTAAAGGAATAAAACAATTTATCTCTTGCATAAGCTTAAAATAAATGAATCACTATAATGAAAAAACCCTGCATCGCCATTTCTACTGCTTCATTTTCAACACATGCTAAGCCCTAATATGTACACACTTTTGAGTTCAATTATAAAAAGATAAAGCAGACAAACATTGGACACTCAGTTTCAATTATTAAGTAATAGAGAGTTTAGCCCAATCCTTTGATGCGGCTGGACTCTTCACACTTACAGTAAGTAGCCAGCAGTAACAGTCCATGCTCGTACAAGCCCCTTGAGCCATTGCCTTGTGTGCCCTTGTTCAAGCAAAGCTGGCAGAACCACTTGAAGCAGAAGTAATTCTAAGGAAAGTTCACTTACAGGAGCATCACTGTGGGAATAAAAAGATGACATATTTTAAACAAACTCACTGTCTTACTGATGCAAGTCTAATTGTACTGATGCAACTATATCATTATTTGGATTTTTTCTTAGATTTTGTTAATTGTGGGCATTCCTTCTGAGGCTAAATTAAATTGTTAAGTGTTGCATGTCTCCCATCATGACTAGCATGGCCCAAATTAGGATACAGATCATAAAGTGTAAAGAAATCCCCCAAATGATAAACTCAGCTCACATACATGAAAAATGAAGAAAACTTTATCTTTAATAAATAACTTTTTGGTTCAAATACAATGTTAAAGGTATGGTTCAGTGGTATGTATTGGCCTTCGGTTTTTCTGTTTTCCTTGGCTTCATTTTGGTTTCAATTAACCACATTTTAACCATACGTGTGCTTTAGTGGGAAGCCAAGATCAGAAAACATGACTTGAAGACTTGCCTAAAACCCAGATTTGTTATGGAAGAGGTATGAAAGGGGAACATATGACTCTGAGATTCATTCACATATTGTTAAATCCAAGTTTAACATCACATCCAAACTAGGTCAACACTTTAGTTGGTACACTGTAGCAGTTCACAATTACATAACCAGCACTTCATTTCAAATAAAGATATACAATTTTTATAGTCAAAGAGCTAGCCAGCTATGGAATGAAGTAGTTCCTCTTACCTGTAGAGCATTACATTATATGGAAGAAAGTGAGGCAGCAGGTATTTAATAATTCGTATAGGAAGCCAAAGCATGAGCAAGACAATTGACCCAAAGACAATCTGCAAAAAAAAAAAAAAAAATTCTGTAGTAACTTTTCTGTATTTAGCTTTAACTTAAAGCCAATTAAAAAATGGGCATAATTCATACTACGTTTTTGAGGATCGCAAACTTCCTCCCCCTTTCTTAGCTTCCATTCTTTTATTGCTAATTATAGTTTGCCCTGATTTCAAAATCAGAAAAAAATGGTTGACAGATTTTGACAGAATCAAAATCCTATGCCAAATTATTATTTATTCTTCTTCTTAGAAGGACAAATATTAGCCATGCTTTCCTTTGAAAACAATGTTTAGCACTGGACAGAAACCAAACAAAAGAGGAAGAATGCAAATATACAGCTAATTTTCCTTAATAATTTCAAGAACTGTCAAAATTCAGGTATTAATCTGATTATTTATAACTGGTCTACTCACACACGCAACTTCATTTATGAACCAGTAAAACAGTTCAACTGTAACTATTCTGAGTTTCCTTCATTAAAAACGTTACTGCTCATGTGTGAGATTACTAATATAAAACATAAAAACAAGAAGTCAATGTAGTGTATACATTGTTAAATAACCTACAGATGTAGGTTATGTAGGAAAAACTGAAATTATCTATGACAGCTTTTGTCAAGTTCTATTAGCGCAAGACATGAAAATGAAAGACTGCTGGTGATTTAGGATAGATTACCACTTTTCCTTAGAATATTACAAAAAGACCTGTAATAAAGACATATTTATAAACCATTTATTTATGATTTAAATTTCCTATAGATTCAACATGACAAAAGTTAAGGTATCATTAATGCCCATTATTGTGGTGGATTCCGACACTGATGTCGTTTCCCAGGGGGAGAGAGCATTCCATACTGATAAGATACTTCACAGCCCAGACTCTGTTGCTGGGAAGGTTAAAAAGTTCAAGGCAGCCCCTCTCTAGAGCCCTTTGGAGTTATTTCCCTTAGCTTAGTGTAAGTAGCCTCAGTCTGGCAAGATTCTGTTCATAGGGTAAGAACAATAAAGAAACTAGAGTTGGAAAACCTTCTCAGCGTGGTTCTTGTCCCCGATTCCCTGACAATTATACTTAAAACCTGAGAGTAGTTATAGTTAGTTAGTTAACATGTTGAGTTTAGGGAAAAATACATTTAAAACATAAACAAATCTGAATGTAAGATTACAGTAAGAAGATTAACACTACAGGAAAACTGGAAATGTAACTTTACCACTGACAAAATAAACCTCCTGAGATGTCTATAAATAGGCAAGTGAATCATTTCTTGGACTGGATTAAAGTCTGGATCATTTAAATTCCTCAGAAACCAGAGGACACCAGGTCTCAGTACCTGAAAAGGAAAATTAACACTTAAATATTTTGAAATTATTCTTCT
Source organism: Charina bottae (assembly GCA_023362775.1). Lineage (NCBI taxonomy): Eukaryota > Metazoa > Chordata > Lepidosauria > Squamata > Charinaidae > Charina > Charina bottae. The sequence continues at coordinate 12,660,773 of JALMGJ010000016.1, forward strand.
AATAATTTAACATTTATTTTAGAAAGCTGTAATGCTCCATAACAGTTTTAAATACAATCTATACCAGCCCCCTCAATCTGTTGAAAATAAGAGAGCCAGTTTTGCTGCTAGGCAAAGATACAATGTTTAAGGAAGGGGTGTCAGACCATTCTGATGCTGAAGAGCCTGCTCCAGACACTCTGGATGAATGTCAGCCTCAGGAGTTGGGAAGTACTCAAACAGCTGAGGCTGACTCCACCAGGAAACATCTGGAGCACCTGTGTCAGCTGATGTGGATCCCGATTCTGAGCAGGCATACAGTCCCTGAATGCGTTGCAAACTTTGGAAAGCTGAAGAGAGTTGCTTGGTGCATCTCTTCACAACAAGGCAAGAGCAGAGCCACCCTGAATTGGTTCCCACTTGATGGTTGCCCCATAGCAGGGTGACCACTAGCCCGCAGCTCTCCATTGAGAACAATCAGCCCAACCTAGATTCTGTGTACTCATGCCTTGTAACCCGTGTATTCTGAACCTCTGTTTTTCTGACTCTGGACCAGCTGATAGCCTTCCCACGAACACTAAAGCTTGGACCTTGATCTGACCATGCTTCCTGTTTGCTGCTCTGGCTTTGGACTTCTTCACAGTCAAGCTCTTGCATTTCCATAAACTTTGCTGGAGTATGCGTGCAACTGCATGTGCCTACTTTGTGTGCCACTGCCTGTAATTTCCTTGTAATGCAAAGTAAACTATTTAAACTTCAGCTCCGTGTGTGTGCTTGGTCTGGAAGCCAAGAGAGAAGAGAAAGAATTCCTTCCCAATGAAGCAATACATGGATTTAAGACATAAACTGAAAGAGTAAGACAGTAAAAAAGAGAAAGTGGGTGCAGAAGTAGATTAACTATGTACAATGGGAATATTATTCCAAAGGTTAGTCAATTGCAAAGCTTTTTCCTATTGCTATTAAGATGAAAGCCCAGTTGTTGTTGATATAATCACACTGACTATGTTATGCTAACTGTATTTATTTTAAAAATGATACTGCAGTTGTGGGGTTTATTGTATTTTGTTGACTGGGCAAAAGTATTAAAAAATCAATACAACAAAGCTTAGCAGGAATTTTGACAATTTGGAGGATGCTGGTCTAATTCGGAGTCTTACAACAATGGAGCAGGCATCTGAGCAAAATGTTATACTTAAAAACTGATCATATTCACTGTGCATGTTTATGCAATTATCATAGTGCAGTGCTGACAATGCAAGCACTGTGTGTGGGAAAAGAACCTCATGGGTGACAAAGTGGTACTTTTTCTCTCATATCATGTACCTCAGATTTTTCAACACGTGGCTTCTTTTCCCATGGCAGCTTTAAAATTATGGGCAATTGATTATAAAGGAAATTCCCTCACTTAATATGATAACTCAATTAAGATTAACCTGACTATCTCCCAAACTTGAACAACATTTAGAGTCTGATCTTCTGGTATTTAAAAAGGACCTTAAAATGATTCTTTTTTTAGGGTCATCATGAAGTTGGAGGAACCACTCTTTTCAGCTGTAGTACCCAGTTTAAATTATGGTGGTGCCTGGGTTAAATGACACTTGTAAAATGTTATACATGCAGGTGTTATGTGTGTTTTATATTCTGTTCTGATTTTTATTAATGTCTAATGTAGCCCACTTAAATATATGTGCATATGAATAATACAACTACTCTGCATCTTGCTCTAAAGCTCCGTATAATGACCTATGTCTTGCATATTTTAAGAAATATAGACTTGAAATTTGAATAAATATAAATCCAGTACATATACAGAATCTGCTAGCTCTGCTGAACCACTAATCCTGCTTAGTTAGACCTCTATGAACTGCTTCCATCCCAGCTGGCTATTTTAAGAATTTGTGTCTAAGCTTCCTTGTTTTTTTCTCCTTTCTCCTCCCCTTTTCTTTTGTGTCTTTTCTTTTCAGACTGTAAAACTACAGGCAGGGTTTTTCTTGCTTTATTCATCTTACATAAGCTGGCCTGGGAAAATTTTCAGTTGAACGTGATACTAATGGTTTACATAATTAAATCTGCACAGTATTTAGCCTGATTATTCCTGATCCCAATATATTGTGGCATGAAAGCCTTACTCTGATTGTTTGTTCCTGAAATAATGTAGCTATTGTCTATAAAATAATTTTAGAATTGGATTAATTTGAACCTCCAATAGATTTTTGCAAAGATACAAATGAGGAAAACATTTATCATTTAACATCCAGTTTTTCAATGTATTTTCAATACTTACTTCTCTCAGGAGGAGGATGAAGGATGCAAAATAGAAGACATATACCATTCCCACTAGCCAGTGTAGGAACATTGTAGTGCCAGGGGCAGACTGAAAGCTCAACTCTCTATCCTTCAAAGTAGCATCAAACATTTCCTATGAAAAAGATAGCAATGATATTTTTCTGCCTTTCAATCTGGAAAAATTGCACCACCTTTCATAGTGACTCAGAGCATTTAAAATGACAAAAAAAAAACAAAAACACAATCCTTTCACATGTTCTCATAATAAGAAAACATCTATAGAATCTCCATTATGACACTGGGTGGCCTATCAATTAGTTGTCATACAAAATTTCAGCACAACATTTTATGTTTTTTGTACAAGTACTGTATAGTAATAAATGATCTTCAATATCTAATTGCTAGACAAAATCTAAAAATTAAGTAACTACTATTTTGGTATATGGCCTTAAATGCCTTATTCTATTAATAATTATCACTGCAGAACAAACTAAAGCAGTGGTTTCCCCAAAAAATACTAGTCTTACCAGTGAACAAATGTCCAGCCACCAGCCACAGATAAGAGGAAAAACACCTATTTCTACCACCACTAATAATGACACCTGCAAAAGAAAAAATCAAATAGCTGTTTGCATATACACAAGTACTGAATATTGACTAAATTATTATTTATTTTTATAAATCATGTCCTGCCTTTCTGCCTACAGATTTATTTTTACTAAATATCTGATTTTTAAGACTGGCTTACCTTGACAACTATATAGCATACACCAAGCAAGCGACGTGATCTCTGAAATTTTACAAGTGCTGCCAACCCCTATGTAATATAGTCAAGGAAATTTAAATATTTCATAGTGTAATGCTGCTTTATGGATGAGAATGTTAACTTCACAGGAAATCATTTTGGTCATCAGGATGTTCTGAACCCCACACAAAGAGAGTTCCAGGAGAAGTAGGCAATCTGCCGTGCTTTAAACACTATAGCCTATGACTCTTATAATAATTCCTGACCTGAACTTTGTCCAAAATGGCAGATTTTAGGATATCTCCAACCAAAACACCACGAAGACCAACCCTTGAGCTGAAGGGACAAGCAAGGAAAAAAAACTCCAAGGTTTAAAATAGAACAGAATACATTCCAATCTGATGCCTAGAAACTGATGTGTTAAATGAATAGTGTAATGTGTGAATATTGATCCACAGTTTAATTGTATAAATTGTTTATTTGAAAGAAAGTTCTGTTAAATATTTAAAGAATATAGTACTAGAAGTATTGTTCTTCTTACTAGGATGTTAATTTTTAATTATTCATAGAGAGATATAGATTTAAACACAATTTACCAAATGCTGATATTCTATAAATGAATATGACCAGTGCAAACTTATTAGTGGATATATTTTCACTATACTTAAGAGTTCAAAAGTGAACCAATAAAAGTGCACACTTCCCCTGCAGCAAATCTCCTACCCTGGACTTTGCTAACACTAACACTGCCCATGATTAAAGCCAGCAGGAGTCTTCCTAACCAATATCTCAAACCAGGAAGTAGTTGATGGAAAAAAATTTTCCCTACAGAAAACGTGGTAAGGTTAGTAACAGATTAACATGGGTACAGTACTGGTGTTTGTGGTCAAGACAAACAGGGAAAGGCAGAGGGAGCCTGGTGCTAATAGCCGAAGAGCAATGAATGGAATGCAATTAATTTGTCTTTTCTACCTCACAGAGATTTACCTCAAAAAAGATAAAGAAAAATCTGCTAAGTCTTAGAACACAGTATTTAGAGTGACCAACCCATGATCAAATATTGAGTATTTATGCAAGTAAGTATTTAGAAAGGATACATGACAAACAATTAATGAGACTGCCAGCAGCACATAGCCAACGATGGTTGTGATTAGGCCTTCAAAGTGAGAAGCCTGAACCTAAAAACCACAAACACACTGCAGGTATACATCAAACAGACCACTTTTGTAAGAAGATTTATAAAACACTGCATACACTGTGATACAGTATAAACCAACTATAATTTCTATTACATGTGTATTTCATTCCTAAATAGCCAGAGTAAATTTTAACACTAATGATGCTGATATTTATAATTTTGGCTGACTGAACACTACACAACTGCTTAACTATGAAGGGTTAATCAAACATTTATAAACAGATATTTATTTGATTTATATCCTGCCCTTTTTATAGAGAAACTCAAGGTGGCACACATAGTGCTCCCTTCCTCTGTTTTCCCCCCACAACCACCCCGTGAGGTGGGTTGGGCTGAAAGAGAATGACTAGCCCAAAGTCTCTCACTGAACTTCCATGGCAGAGGGTGAACTGGATTCACAATCCCAATCAATATTCACTTGATTCACAATCAATAATCATAAACACATTACCACCAGAAGTAGCTCAGTGAAAGAGGTTCTTATCAGGTAGAATTGTCCCTCCACTGGCCACACCATTGTTTGTGGCTACCATTAAACATTCCCTTTTCCAAATCTCCTGGCATGTGAAGGTCATGTGGATGAAAGGGGATTATATGCTTTTCAAAAAGGAATAATTTATTTCCTTGCCCTGTGTGCTTCTGCTGGATGTGGGAACAGCAAAGCTGCAGATTCTGTCTGAAAAATATCTATTATGAGAAAAATTGGGTGCCCTGTCACTTACATTATGGCTTTTGCAGAAAGGAAAACTAAAGAAATCACAGATACATTCCTTCCCTATGTTCTTGGTGGGGGTTCTGCTTGGGTTTCTTAAAAAAACCCAGTGCACTGGATAAAAATCACCCTTCCTTTACTCAACAGGAAACATGGGGAACCAGAGGAAAGAAGGATGATTCAGTCTACAAGTAAAACTTCTGTGGGGTTAACAGAGTCACTTACATATTCTTCAAAGCCCAGCCCAACTATAGAGAAGTGGCCGATGTGATAGGGACAAAATGCTAGGAGAGAAAGAAATTGGTGACAGATGGTTCTTTTTGATAAATATACACCTTAAAACTATTTGTTAATAAACAGATGTAAATAACTTTGGGTTTATAAATTTGTAATATAAACATGGTCCAAGTTATGCCAAATAATGCTTTACTGCAAATGAAAAACTTAAAATATTTTTAGCCTGTGTCTTGTTTTGTTGTCTGGAATGAACGGTTTGGTCACAAATAGCTGTAGTTGGTTTAAAACAAGCCAACTTCAGAATTAAGCTGACCATAATTACAATTAACTATAGTTCTCAGTTCAGAAACTTGATGAATTAAAAGAAGAAATGAAAGATACCAACCTCTTCTAGACAACAAAACAAAAGCCACGAGCCCAAGTCTCTCTGTGGACCAGTTGTGTTTGTGTGAAAATGCCATTATTCAATAAAGCAACATTTGATTAATACTTCTGGATCTTACTGTAGATGTTGTAAAAGGAGGCCTCAAAATGATTAGTTTTCACAGGAAAACTATTTTTCTACACTTTCAGTTTGCATGGATTATATTAGCATGTATCAGCATAAAAATCAGATACAACAAATACTAGTGGGAGCACAGTCATGGGTAAAAACTCAAAACCATTCAACACTGTATGTGCTATGTAAAATTATGGTTATGCAGCCATTAAAAAGCATGTAGGCGGAACATGAAAATAGCTACAGTATTTCCTTTCCTAACAAAATCACATAATTGATAAGTTAAAATTCATTCAGCTCTATCATAATTTGTATCCATATGCACAGCAATTATTCTGAAATTTAAAATGCAGTCACTTACCAAAGACAAGTATGAATAGTGTGTTTAATGATACCACCCAAAACACATGTTCCTGAAGAGGTGGGAAAAAAATCAAAAGTAACCATATAAAATTAACTGCTAAGCAATGTTTTCTTATCTTGTGTCTCATCACTCTGCCTCAAATCTCCTATTTTTCTGCAATGCAATATTGGCTTTTCTCAAATAAAATTTCTATCTGGAGGCTGCACATTCATATCACCATGAGAAAGGTTAATAAATATTGAAGTTGTCACACTAACAGACTATTAAGGAACATTTTTAAAAAGCTTGGCATTCCTAAAAACTATGTGGTATATTCAGCTGACACTGTATTCAAAGATTTAACGTATTTGGATTCTACTTGCTAGATCAGAAAGACAGTGATAATATGAGCCATATTTAATAATAATAATAATTATTATTATTATTATAATTCACTTACCAAAAAAACTAGGGATCCATCAAGCCCAAGCATCTATAAACAGGAGATAATTTTGAATTTATTAACTAACATAGCCTATAACATTCAAGAGGCTGCTAAGTTTTAAGGAACTGCTGTTTCCCAACCTGTTTTCAACTTGTTGGAAAGGTGCAAAATTAAAGTTAAAAGTGACACACCAGCTAGGTTCACACACTGTGCTCAACCATCTATTATGGTTTATAAATCAAAATGGCTGAGTTCACATATTATGCTAATGGAAATTAAACACCGTGACTTAGCACAATATGTGAACCCAATATTTTTACAAAATATCACAGAAATGCATATCTGCTATTCTGTTGCAAGTTTTAACTGGAAAAGCAGCTTCAAGAAGGAACTAGAATTAGAGAAATAGCAAAAGGAAACAGGATACTTTATAATGTTAACTTTTACTGTTTTCATATTCTAAATTGCTCCCAGTCTTTTTACAAAGTATATTTTCCCTTTTAAATATGCCCTTTTTTACCAATAGTATTCACTCTCTTCCCCAAACTGCTTTTTTTTTTCATTAAAAGGGGGACTATTTAACTACTATTATAGGTTATTTTGTATCTATTGTAATATATGGTTTGGCCAATATAAATAGGAAGATGAAGCTGCTTCATCCTCAAGGTTGCAGTATAGAAAACCATCCTCAGTTCCAAGCAGATTAAACTATTCAGGCTGTTTCATGACTATGGGAAAAAAGTATTTCTGAAGTGTACAGGCCATACTCACTCTCTCCCATGTAAGCTCTTCTGCTGCTCGATCCCATTCCAAAGCATTCCAGTTCATGTCATCTACACAGAGTATTAGAAGATTGTTAGAGGAAAGAATTTTGATATATTTGCTAGATTCTTCAAGACCACTGTTCATATTTGCTCCAGGCTTGGACAGTTCTAGTGTGATGATTGGGTAACATCTTGTGATGTTATCCAGGATATATTTGATCTTGTAGAAACAGGAACTGGAAAGGATTGTCTGTTCTATGAATGCTACTACTGTATGTGTGATCTGGGCTCATACCCCTCCTGGCTCCTCTAGGCAAGAAAGGGGTGTATGAGTGACCAGATACAAGAGGCCGGACTCTCTCTTCTTAGACAGAAGGTATAATGCCACCTGCCTTGAAAGAGCACTCTCTCTTGAAGAAGTTATCCCTCTTTCCAGTCCTGTTGGAGAATTATCATCCTATTTCCAACCATCCCTTTTGGGAGAAAGTGGTTGAGAATGTTGTACTGTTTCAGCTGCGGAGGACTGTTGATGACATGGATTATCTGGATCCTTTTCAGACTGGATTCAAGCCTGAATATAGAACAAAAGTAGCACTGATCCCTCTTGTGACCTACATTGGGACCTGCGTCCCCCTCTTGCTCCTATTAATTTACTCCACATCCTTCAGTATCACTGACCATGATACACTACCGGACCACCTACAGGGGTTCAGGGTCAGTCTGGTAGTGGTTCCACTCTGGTTATAGATGAGGAGCAACTGAGCAGATGGATTCTACCCCAGCCTGGGCCAGAACCTGGTGTCTTGAAGATGTCTCCATGGGTAGAAACAAACTAGATATTTCAGAAGGACAAAGTTACTGTTTATCCAGAAACATTCTGGTCTGTGAACATTCCAGCATTAGCTCTGGACAGAGTTGCTCTACTAATAAAGGAAGTGATCTGCACTCTCTCTAAAGGAGGTAGAAACCCTGGTTGGAAGCTTTGCCCAGCTGAAATTGGACCAGGATGCTCTGTCAACAGTGATTCATACCGTCATCATCACTTGTGTAAATTACTGCATTATGGTCTACAAAGAACTATAATTTCAGAAGCTACAGTTGGCACATAAGGTTGCCAAGCTGCTACTGGGTGACAGCTGCTCTGTATTACACCAGTTGCTGCATTGGTTATCAACAGCTTCCAAGTCCAATTTAAAAGTGCTGTTTTTGATCTAGCCAGCCTTATATGGCTTAACTCCAGGTTACCCAAGAGGCTATCATCTCCAGACATTAATCTGCCTGGTCCATGCTTGCATGCAGGGAGAGTATGATTAGGGTTCTGTCCCTATGTAAATTCAAGTGTAATCTGTCAGGAGACAGTTCTGACCTTAGCAAAGAAATACCTGTAACAGATATATAATAAAAGCAGGATAACAAATTGTACAATTAGATAGTCCTCTTGTAATATTTAAAGATGCACAAATATTTTAATAACTATAAAGGTGATGTTTTCAATGTTTAGGCAGATAGGGTTAGCTGTTTTCCAGAATGTAGTAGAACGAATATTACATTTACTCAATTATTAGGGAAGTCTGAAACTTCATTGTACTTGCTATATTGTTTTTACTATAATACACTGCACAAAAATGCAAAAATGCACAAAAATGCAGGACTACTTGAAGCTTTTAAAGTATGATCATTGTTTACTAATATTATATGATCTGAAGAGAAACCAGGGTATTGTTGAATATTGCTTTTGAAAGTGAATTCTTTTTCTAGAAAGTAACCCTTGAAATAAAATGGGCCAAAATATATAATGTAGCTCAGATATAGTTGTTAAAAAGCAATCAGTATACCTTGTCCTCCATTGTTTGCATCTGCTGCATCTTCAACTACAACATCTTCTTCATCTTCATTGTCTTCTTCTTCTTCATCTGGCTGTTCTTCTAGAATTTCTGGATTTTCACCTACAACTACATTCTCAGCAGGCTGGTCCACAGGCTGATCAAGTACAGCATTTTCAGCACCAGCATTTCCTACACCCTGAGCCTGAATGCAGAAAAATCAATAAAACGTCAGCTGAACTAAGATGTGCTGTACTTTGTCTATGAAAACTGTTCAAATATCTTAAAAAAGCAAATCTAGAAGACACTTTTAACAAGGTATTGTTCCTAAAGGAAGATTCTTAATACCTCAGCACACAGCTGTTTTACAGCTCCATCCATAGCATGAAAAGTAGCTCCTAGACTGCATACGGCCTTTGATGGCCCTCTATCTCTTTATTTTGTATACACTGGTGTCATCTTCCCTGCAACCTACCAATCAGCTGTGTGGTAGGCTGCAGGAAAACTCTGCTGGGCTGGGAAAGAGATCCCTACAGCCCACTAATTGTACTAGGAAGATGATATAACTCCAGAGCTCGCTTCTTCTACAATATGAGTATAAATTGATGTGAGTATGCATGTGCGAATATGCTTGCATACAGGATCCCTGACCTCAACTTGGACATAGGACCCACACATCTTCCTTCCCAATATACTGTATAGTTTAAACTCTTCTGCTTTCAGCAGAATCCCTAATATCCTGAAGATGTTGCCTAATCCCTGAAGATGTTGCCTAGTCAAGCAACTAAACGTCTGCAAGCAAACCACCAAGCTCAGAGTGTACCAAGGGCTCCACAGTTCAACCCTGAGCTAAAGATATTCTCTTCTACTGGTACAATCCCTAATACCTGGAGATATCAGATAAAGCCAATAAATTAAATACATCAAAAGATTCATTACAGGTTATAAGTAGACGATTTCCCTAGAAAACAATATCCTAAACTGAGATCTGAAGGAGGAAATAACCATAATCTGATCAAGGCTGAGCAACTAAGCCTCAGATGTGGAAATTATTCTGAACTATAGATGTATTTATATACAGTTGCAATCGAAATTATTCAACCCCCTTTTCAAATCAGGTTTATTGTTAAAATTTACAGACTTTCAGCTGTTTGCAATGAACAAATCAAACAAAAGCAATTGAAATAACTCAACACAATGAATGCTTTTGGTTTCCCCAAATTCAACTGAAAATGCAACTTATGACTTCTCCAGTCTCAAAATTATTCAATCCCCTGGATAGAATCTGACACAACAGCACACATACTGTACAGTATGCAAAACAGGTGTTGTCTCAAGCACACCTGATGCAACTAATCAAGGGCTTCATTAGTTGCACCAGGTGGGCTTGAGCTGGAACACATGAAATGCCTGAACTGGCTAGGGGTTTGTTGAGTGTCACGTTTGACTGCATGTTAGAAATATTGCTACGTCAAAAGAATGGTCCAAAAAGGTAGGAGAATTGCCTTCAATTTCATAACATTTTTGCTGCAGACAATCAACTTACTGGACCCACTACATTTATGGATCCAGATTATTATTTTATGACCATAAGATAGTATGAGTCTTTCTTATTAGCCAATAAATAATTAGCTAATAATATTTTTTGCTTTTAGTCTTTTAGTATTTTTAGTTTAAGAACACTGTTAATGCAGATATACAGGCCTACACATGAAACAAATATAATAATTTTGTAGCTTCTGGCCTATATTTGAGCCTAAACGTGCAGGGGTTCCCCGAGGCCTGAAAAATATTTTACGGGTTCCTCCAGGGTCAAAAAGTTGAGAAAGGCTGTTCTAAATTATAGTGGGCCTTCTCTAGAGCCTGTTTCAAAGCTTTCCCCTTAGCAGTTCTGAAGGTAAGTTTAATATGTCCATGTGCATCAGGAGGAACTGAACCCTTAGACCACGTCTTCTTATGATATGAATTTTATTTAGATTTGCATTCTGGCAACTTTAGTCTTTGTTTTAAAATATGCCTGGCCAGAGAGATTAAAGTTATGTAATTTTTTTAGCAGCTAGAAATTCTAAAGTTTGCTACCTAGTTGCAAAATTTTATTCTTTAGCAATATGAGTGTGCTATATGAATGCTAGTTCTACTGGATAAGGACTTAGCCCTGATGTTGACAATGATAAATTGTATAAATATATATATTAATTTTACTGTTTCTATTTTATATTTATTAGTTCGATTTGAATTCTCATCTATGATTCTAATAAAGTTTTGTTATAGCAGGCACAGCACTATTCTTGGGAATCATCATGTGTCTTGGTAGATTAGAGAAGTACAAAGAGAGTTCTACAGCAGAAATCGTAGGCCAACAGAGGTATGGCTTTCATGGGAGAATGGGTCACCTGAGAGAGAGATAACTGTAGGCTGTTCTGATTCTAGCCCTGCCATCAACTCTGGCAACTTGGGCTTACTGAGACCTAATTTGGGGATCTGAAAGGGAATGATCTTACCTAGTTCTTCCCACCCTGATACTCTACTTAGTATCAACAGAGGCTGGAGGGATGGGAAAGCGAAGATGCCATGATAATTTATTTATTTAATTTTCTATCCCTTTATTATTTTTTTTATAAATAACTCAAGGCAGCGAACATACCAAATACTCCTTCCTCCTCCTATTTTCCCCACAACAAAGATGGATTTTGTAAATTCTCTGCCAGTAGAGAATTTACATCAACAGTTCTCTTCCTGCAGAGGTAAGAGACGGAGGTCCCTCAAGACCTGGTTATGTCAGCAGGCTTGGGGACCCCAGGGGATGGGTGAACTAGTGAGATGGCTCCATTATTTTTAACATCCCTTTATTAATTTTTGTTTTAGCTTTTTTAAAATAGCTTTTAGTGTATTTACTGACTGTTTTTAGCTTTGTTGTACGCCGCCCAGAGTCACTTGCTTTGCGGGATGGGTGGCTACATAAATTGGACAAATAAATAAATAAATAAACAAACAAACAAAGGCCATTGCTACATTGATAATTTTTACTGTTTTATAAATTTAATTTTATAGCACATTATGTTTATTAATCTATATAGGTCATTATAGTCCAAATATATTTTAATCCTATGCAGTGGTGTGCATTGCATGACAAGAGGTATGTAAATAATTTTTCATTTGTTTTAAAATAAATGTACATTTATTCAGATGTTACCATAAACTCTTGTTACTTCAAAACAGAATAAAACAAGTCTGAAGTCCTTTTCCCAGCAGTGGAAGTGAGTAGTTCATAAAGCTGCTTACTGAAGCACATTCTCATCATGCTAAACCAGTGCTTTCCAAAGTCCCGCCGTTGGCAACACACCAACAGCAGCAACGGCGGCGGCGTGCACGGCGGCGCGCTGCCGCAGGGGCGGCGGCGACACACCATCAGCACTTCCGGGTTTTGTCGCGACACACTAAAGTGTTGCGACACACAGTTTGGAAAGCTATGCATTAAACCATGATTTACTGTTATGGCTGAACACAGCCATTCTGTGACATTTGATAATGGTAAGGAATAAAGCATCAGTGTTCAAAGTAGTTATAAACACAGCCATTCTTTGGATTAAGCTCAAGTCATAAAGCTTGTGCGGGGAAAAAAAAAAGCTTTATGGAACAGATTATACGAATAGATTCAACATGTTTTACAAACAGTTCCAGCTGTTTAAAGATAGGGAAAAGAGAGGGGGGAAAGGCTCAAGTGCATCAGAAAAAATTCAAATTGAAAGTTACTGCTTGTAAACTAAACAGCATGTTACCTCATTCTGTTGCCCAGCACCATTAATGGCTTGCTGCTGATTCTGTTCTAGCCACTGTGGTGCACCTCCATGGACAATTTGTTCACGTAACCATACAAGGCTGATAAATGCACAGAGTGTGCATGTCACAACAAAACAACCTTGCAAACAGTCTGCCAGTAAATTCTCTCTGTTGAAGAGATAACCAACACATTATACAACAGTTGACCTAACTGCCATTGGAAATCACTGCTGTTAATTTGCCTCTGCTACCGGCCACCCACAAGGAGAAAATCACACTTTGGAATCTTGTAGTTATTTCAGCTTAAATCTATTCTATCCATTTCCTTACAAATTGGTCTGCAATTGCATAAAACTCATTATTAGAAAGTTTCCCTTCATAATCTTATTCCATTTTAGATTAATAATAACAACCATCATCATCAATTAAAATAAGGACTCGTTAATCATTAATTTTCCACAAATAATTAACATTTATACTTCCTGGTGGTTCTGTGTCTGAAGAAAAAAATGCATGCATACAGTGTAAAATGGGAAAAGACCAGGAATCATTGCAGGTACTTTCCCCATATTGCTGGACCTCAGCATTATTAAATAATATTTCCTTTTTAAAAAACATTTTTACACTAAACTAACATCCCAGTTTAATGTCTAAACTCTGGCTCTAAATTTATTTACAATTTAAAATAATGGTCTGATGTTCTGCCACAGGCTTATTAATGTGACTTATTAATAGTTAAAATAAAGTATAATTAAAATTATATTAATATTCAGTTTTAATGAAGTGGGTTTTATGTGTGGGGGTTATATAATGATGGAGCTGAAGAATTCTACTGCATTTGCAGGCAAAGAAGCCAAATATGTTTTCCTCAAAACAAAGAAATACTACTTTCATATACTTTTCTATTAATGATACAAAACAGATAGTAGTGAAATTTCTTAATATAGTTGCATTTAAGCAATGTGCAGCAACAATTTTATACTGAACTACACAAGGGGGATACTAGCATATACAAATGAGGCAGCAGTTGATAAAAGAGAAAAGTGACCAGCCCTTTAGAAGCAGAGGATAGAAAAAAATCTTTTTTGTTAATTAATACTTACGTTGATAACATATCTAATGGCAGCGTCAGTAATGAGCTCACAGAGCCAGTAAACAAACACTTGTAGATCCGGCCTAAAGAGCAGAGAAAGAAAATAAAATTCCTGATAAGTGAATGTTATCAGGATATAACTGATAAAAGGATATTTGGCAGCATCTTAAGGATTATCTTAACGAATACTAACAATGGCAAATCTAACAGCAAACCTGAGGAAATGAACTAATTCAAGCTGAAAAGATGAGCAAGAAATGTGCTTTCCTACACAGCAATATTCACCCCTTAAATTTGGATTGAGTTACATTTATGCCATGTTCCAAAATTGAACTCTTAGATACCTAAGGGAATAGGAATCATGTCAGGCTATCCATCTACTAACTTAATCCCTTTTGGTTTATTTGATTTATTATTTCCCAATAACAATAGAAAAATTGTCTCTGAAGTTTCCGGGACAACACAGAAGTATATGAAAATTGAAAATGCATACAACTAGTTTATAGCAGATCAAGCTGTTCTATATAAAGGTATATAAATCAGAACATAAAAACTAAGGTTAGATTTCAGCCAACAAGATTAGCAGCAGTTTGCATGGGACCACAGCCCATCACATACAGCTACCGCTTTCTCACAGTAAGCATCATAGTCCTCCCTATCACTATCTACAATTTTAGCATGACTAGGAAAACAAAAACAGAGTAAACTTGATACTCTGGAATGCTTAACAGGTTCAAATTTAATAGGTTCAAGTGTGGCCCTGTTCTTTGTGCAAGCACTAGTAATGCTTAAGATTCTATAGATCTTTGAAGAATTGTGCATGCAATTCTTATAGTAGTTGCCTTTTCTGCAACGTGTGGTATGATTTTGCTGATGACCCACCACCTGAGAGCTGACTGAAAATAAAAGGTTCTTCCCACTGCCTTGTACTGCCTATGTTTATCATGTGAAATACTTACATGCTGTAAGAGGTACAACTCCTAACCATGCAAAGGCCACAAGAGTGTAGTGAAACCAGTATCGTATTGCTGTGCCAATACTTGTAACCAACCCAGCAAATATGTCTTGGATTGGCAGCCGAGAAGGCATATCTGGAGAATAAACTTTAAAAGAAAGAAGAAACCATGTAACTTATATTCCTTTAACAGAACTGACATAACAGAACTACTCTTAATAATAGACATGACAAAAACAAAGAGTGGCTAAAATTAGTGGAAAAAAACACACTGGAAGCTTCTTTACCCCGAGTTAGGCCATTAAGTGATCCACAGAATTAATTATTTTTATTACTATATTTTTATATAGGAAAAGAAAAAGTTACAAAGAAGGGGGGAGGGGGGAGCAAAAAAGGAAAAATAAAGCACAACGTGGCTAAACGGAATTCACAAGCATTATAGAATTAGGTTAACATTTCCATTATTTCATTAGTTTTAAATAACTGAATATACTGTATCATTTAAAAACTACAAATCATTATTAAAATCCAATTAAAATATGAATATCAAAAGCAACAGTCAACACAGTATAAATCATGTGAGATTAAGAACTACAGTAGTTTCTATTCAAAGACTTTATGTTAAGAGAACCCTAAATTTTGGATGCAACTCTAACTAAACCTGTTAGAGTTATAAACTAAACCTGTTAGGTTTATAATCCAAAAACGGTTTCTAACTTGATTTAAATTCTGTGTCAGATTTACTTTACAATACAAAGTTATTTTGGACACGAAGGAGCACTCCTGGAGCTTAATTAGCCATTCTTCAGGAGAAGGAACTGTGCATACTTTCCAATAGGAAACACAGAGTATCCTTGTAGCACTTCCCATGTACACAGCCAATATACTATGCAGGAATGTAGTTTACGAATATTAAATAAAATAAGAGTAGGTTGGAAAGGAAATCCACCTTTTAAAATTTGTTTCATTCTATTATAAAGCATTTTCCAGAGCATTTTGCTCTGAATTTTGTGTTATAATGTTTCAAATTCAGTCAAGTCTCTTGTTTTTGTAGTTCTTTTAAAACTATGGTGCTTTTTAGAAGATACTGAAAACTGGTCAGGTGATTTTGACCATTGCAAAGAGAAATCTCAAAACATTTTATCTTTGTCTTATTAATAGTCAAACCTTGCATTCTGTACGATAGTGGTTTTTAAACTGGGGGTAATTACCCCCAGTTTAAGCAGGAAGGGGGTAATTTGGGCATATCCTGGGGGTAATGGAACAATTTGTAAACTGCTTGTTTGTGAGCTGAAGATCCAGTTTGGGACTGCTGCTGCTGAGACGCTTGTGTAAAACTTTTTTTGTTGGGGTAATGACATTATTCAAGACCAGGAAAAGGGGTAATTGGGTCAAGCGGTTTAAGAACCACTGCTCTATGACTGCATGTAAACCAGACAGGATTTTTGTTTAACTGTGATTTATTTGAGCATCTAAACTTAGCAACAAACCATGCCAAAACACATAGTTGCCACAACAGAGCAAAACAAAATACCCATTTCCCAAGAGTAATTATCACATTTATCTAATAGGAAGATTATTTTTCTACACAATTATGAATAGGGTTCACTGCTAAGAAGAGAACAGAAAACAAAAGAAGTAGGTAAAAGTGCAAACCACTGAAATAAACATTGCTGTAAAAAGGCAAATGCCTTTGGTGATTAGTCTAAAGATGAGCCTAAACTTTAATTTGGGGTTGTCTTAAATTCTGGGCCATCTTCCTTAGGGGTAAATACAGTAGTAATGCTCTGAAAATTACACAAATGCTAAATACACTCTACATAAAAATCTGTCTCTATCCTCAAAACCACCATGAACAGCCCCTTCATAGGTAAAACGTATATACTAGAAAAAACCGTCGCAAACTTAGAAAGGCCCTCACAAAAAGAAGCCCATGAAATAGACAACACACATAAATTGTTGAAGAAACCAAAACATATACACACCTATACAAGAAAAAAAACATACAAACACAAATGCAAATGCAAAGTACATATTAAAAGAAGAGATGTTCCCACAGGCAAATCAGTCCTTTACAACTGCTCAGATGCTTAGGATATCATCCAGAGACTGACAAAATGGGAAGCAAATAAATTGGCTAAAGAAACCATGATTACTTTGGATCTGGTCTGTTCAAATGATCTTGAGTCCAATAAATTGTGGCTTAACATTGTGTTCACTGGAGCCTATATATGAATGAATGAAATAAAGAAAGAAGAACTTCTTTTTCTTCTTGCCCTTTCTGTTGCTTTTACTTTCTTTTCCCTGCAGCATTCTTCCAGTGGAGAAATATGGTAGCATTTCTTCAAAATTTCCCATCGCAATGAACTAGAAGTTTGCAAATGCAGTAATTACAACTTAAATAGTTATCATGTTTAATAGATGAATTATTACTCTAACCTATAAATAGGTTAAAGCCAGTATATGCCTTGTTTATTAAAGTGTTAGTGTTCAGCAATTTTTATCTTTGTGACATATCCCATAGTACATGTTAGGAGACTAGATTTCTATATTCATTAGTAGAAAGATTGTTTTAAAACAGAAATATTTGGCATGTACATGCGGTCTCCCTGAGCTAAGCCAAGGCAGTAACACCATTTTTTCAAGGGTCTGCACTGACTTGGTTCAAATGAGCCCAAATTGCATTACCGTGGTAGAGATGGGTGGGGACAAATCCAAATAATAAATAAATAAATAAATAAATTACAACACTTCTGTAATTTCATTTATTGGAAGCAATTATTTGAGTCTTCCAATCTGGCTAAACAATCCCTGAAAAGAAACATAAACATAGTAACTATTTTATATACGCATAGTATACATTCATGTCATATACTTACTTGGTGTGAAAGCAAATCTGTGTTTACATAATTCACAGTATTCTTTTCTGCTGTGTTTGAGCCACTGGACTAAGCTGCAATTAAAATATATGGCAATAATGGATTTACAGCTTTAAAAAAACCACAATGTTCAACAGTTCAGAAAGTATCAATAAGAATATTTATAAAGGAAAATAGTAATAGAAATAAAATATTATATAAAGTACTGAATTTCTTCAAATACTTTTCTTAATAATAAGAGTTTTTGATTTGCATAAGAAAAGCCACAGGGCAGTGCTGATGAAACCAAAGTATTAAAAATAGTATGTAAACGATTGAGACATTTTGGTAACTTGAGGTGCAGTGGTGCTCAAAGGTTTGTGAACCTGTTTGAATTTTCAGTATTTCTGAATAAATATGACCTAAAAACATGATCTGTTCTCCACACAAGTACTAAAACTAGATAAAGAGAACCCAGTTAAACAAGTCAAAAACATTAGACTTGTTCATTTATTTATTGAGGAAAATGATCCAAAGCTATGTATTTGTGTGTGGCAAAAGTATGTGAACCTCCAGGATTATGAGTTCATTTGAAGGTGCAATTATTTCAATCAATGGGATGTTAATCAGGTGTGAGTGTGGGAGGTCCTGCCTTATTTAAATAACAGAATTCTAGGTATTCACTATCAAAGTCTGATCTTCACAAGTATGTGGAAATGTGCCATGGCTGACCGACCTCCAAAAATCAGTTGTTGACGCTCACCAGGCTGGAACAGGTTACAAAACCATTTCCAAAGAGTTTGAACTCCACCAGTCCACTATCAGGCAGATTGTGTACAAATGGAGGCAATTCAACACCATTGTTACCCTCCCCAGGCGTGGTCGACCAACGAAGATCACACCAAGAGCAAGGTGTGTAACACTCCAGGAGTCTCAAAGAAACCCCGAGTAATGTCTAAGGAACTAAAGGCCTCTCTTGCCTTGGCGGATGTCAGTGTTCATGAGAGCACCATCAGGAGAACCCTGGTATGTGTGGCAGGGTTGCAAGGAGAAAGCCACTACGCTCCAAAAAGAACACTGCTGCCCGTCTACACTTTGCAAAAGACCATGTGGGTAAGCCAGAAGGCTATTGGAAGAATGTTCTGAAGATGAATGAGACCAAAATAGAACTTCTGGGCTTGAATGAAAACCATTATGTTTGGCGAAAGGTAAACACCGCATTCCAGCATAAGAACTTTATTCCATCTGTGAAACATGGTGGTGGCAGTATCACGGTTTAGGCCTGCTTTACTGTCTCTGGACCAGAACGGCTTACCATCATTGATGGAACTATTAATTCTGAATCGTACCAGAAAATTATACAGGAAAATGTCAGGGTGTCTGTGAACTGAAGCTCAAGAGAAAGTGGGTCATGCAGCAACACAACCACCCAAAACACATAAGTCGTACAACCAAAGAATGGTTAAAACAGAAAAAAGCTTAATGTTTTGGAATGGCCAAGTCAAAGTCCAGACCTTAATCCTATGGAAATGTTGTGGAAGGACCTGAAGCGGGAAGTTCATGCGAGGAAGCCCACCAACATCCCTGAGTTGAAGCTGCTCTGTAAGGAGGAATGAGCTAAAATTCCTCCAAGCTGATGTGCAGGACTGATCAACAGTTATTGAAAACGTTTAGTTGCAGTTATTGCTGTCCAAGGGGGATTACTGAAAGTGAAGCTTCACATACTTTTGCCACACACAAATACATAGCTTTGGATCATTTTCCTCAATAAATCAATGAACAAGTCTAAAGTTTTTGACTCATTTGTTTAATTGGGTTCTCTTTATCTAGTTTTACAACTTGTGTGGAGAACAAATCATGTTTTAGGTCACATTTATTCAGAAATATTGAAAATTCAAATGGGTTCTCAAAAATTTAAGCACCACTGTATATCAAGTTAAATGAATAAAATAAACAAACTAGGGCATAAAATAAACATACAAACTTTTTAAATGAATATACAGTGGGGCAAAGAAGTATTTAGTCAGCCACCAATTGTGCAAGTTCTCCCACTTAAAAAGATGAGAGAGGCCTGTAATTGACATCATAAGTAGACCTCAACTATGAGAGACAAAATGAGAAAACAAATCCAGACAATCACATTGTCTGATTCGGAAAGAATTTATTTGCAAATTATGGTGGAAAATAAGTATTTGGTCACCTACAAACAAGCAAGATTTCTGGCTCTCACAGACCTGTAACTTCTTTAAGAGGCTCCTCTGTCCTCCACTCATTACCTGTAGTAATGGCACCTGTTTGAACTTGTTATCAGTATAAAAGACACCTGTCCACAACCTCAAACAGTCACACTCCAAACTCCACTATGGTGAAGACCAAAGAGCTGTCGAAGGACACCAGAAACAAAATTGTAGACCTGCACCAGGCTGGGAAGACTGAATCTGCAATAGGCAAGCAGCTTGGTGTGAAGAAATCAACTGTGGGAGCAATAATTAGAAAATGGAAGACTTACAAGACCACTGATAATCTCCCTCAATCTGGGGCTCCACGCAAGATCTCACCCCGTGGGGTCAAAATGATCACAAGAACGGTGAGCAAAAATCCCAGAACCACACGGGGGGACCTAGTGAATGACCTGCAGAGAGCTGGGACCAACGCAACAAAGGCTACCATCAGTAACACACTACGCCGCCAGGGACGCAGATCCTGCAGTGCCAGACGTGTCCCCCTGCTTAAGCCAGTACATGTCCGGGCCCATCTGAAGTTTGCTAGAGAGCATTTGGATGATCCAGAAGAGGATTGGGAGAATGTCATATGGTCAGATGAAACCAAAGTAGAACTGTTTGGTAGAAACACAACTCGTCGTGTTTGGAGGAGAGAGAATGCTGAGTTGCATCCAAAGAACACCATACCTACTGTGAAGCATGGGGGTGGCAACAACATGCTTTGGGGCTGTTTCTCTGCAAAGGGACCAGGACGACTGTTCCGTGTACAGGAAAGAATGAATGGGGCCATGTATCGTGAGATTTTGAGTGCAAACCTCCTTCCATCAGCAAGGGCATTGAAGATGAAACGTGGCTGGGTCTTTCAGCATGACAATGATCCCAAACACACCGCCCGGGCAACGAAGGAGTGGCTTCGCAAGAAGCATTTCAAGGTCCTGGAGTGGCCTAGCCAGTCTCCAGATCTCAACCCCATAGAAAACCTTTGGAGGGAGTTGAAAGTACGTGTTGCCCAGCGACAGCCCCAAAACATCACTGCTCTGGAGGAGATCTGCATGGAGGAATGGGCCAACATACCAGCAACAGTGTGTGCCAACCTTGTGAAGACTTACAGAAAACGTTTGACCTCTGTCATTGCCAACAAAGGATATATAACAAAGTATTGAGATGAACTTTTGATATTGACCAAATACTTATTTTCCACCATAATTTGCAAATAAATTCTTTCCGAATCAGACAATGTGATTGTCTGGATTTGTTTTCTCATTTTGTCTCTCATAGTTGAGGTCTACCTATGATGTCAATTACAGGCCTCTCTCATCTTTTTAAGTGGGAGAACTTGCACAATTGGTGGCTGACTAAATACTTTTTTGCCCCACTGTACATGCAAAATCCAGGACCAAAATGCAGGTTGTTATGGATTGTTGTTGTTTTGAAAAATGAATCCCTCTATAGTAGCAACCTACTCCTTTACATCCCACTAAAAACCTATGTACATAGTTCTGAAGTTCCTTTTGGGAGATGTTACGTAAAACGTAATTACTTAATGCTACACCAGGGAAATCACCAAGCATACTCTTTGATGCTGACCAAGGTAACTTATGGCAAGTGAAACAAAATGAGAAACTAGAATATTAAAAAAATGCACATAATGAAAGCTTTTTATTAGAAAATATATCATGCCCATTAATCACTAATAATTATATAGTCCAAACAACATTTACAGAATTCTTGCATAATTTCAATGAGTATATTGGGATTTAAATTGTATAAACAGTTTGAATTCTGGGTCTCATATCCAGAATATGTGTTCGTAATTAAGCATACTCACACGTAAAAATTTACTAAAATATTTAGCCCTTTAATAATTCATTTTTCTTTAGTTTCTTTAGTTTCTAGGGGGAGGTTTTGGTAGCTTTAGAGGACCCTGACATTGAACAAATTGGATCAAAAGCTCTTGATAAAGTTATCCCTGCTGGGAACATCAAAAATAGCTTTTTAGCTAAGAGTAATCCACAATGGAAATGAAGGAAGGTGGGACTTTGCAGGTATGAAAGAAGCCAACTCATCTGAAATAAGGAACCTCAAAATCAACCTTGGAAGTATTCAAAGCATGAAACCATACAAAGGAATGAAGTTACATACATATTCATAAAGGACATCACTAAGTGATTTCTTATAACCCACTAAATGACAGGATTATTTCTATCAAAATGAGTGGATATCCAATGAACATAAATGTTAAACAAGTATATGCCACTTATACAATGTAGCATACTATAGGTGCAAGGGTGAAAGACAGTGAAGAATTCTATGGCATGCTGCAAGAGATGCTAAACACAACACCAAAAGGATGTATGGGTGATTAGTGATTTCCAATCAATAATTGGTGATTGGAAAAGTTGGAGAAATGGAGGGCCCTAAAATTACTGTAAGATTTTGATTAGGTAGATGCAATAATGCAGGAGAAAGAATTTTGAGAAGAAAATTCTTTGTTTAATGTCAACATCTGCTTTAAGCAATAACAAAACAGACTCTACAACCGAACTTTCCTAGAGAGAGAACACTGGAATCAAATCAATTACACAAACAGAAGATGGAGAACTGCAATCCCACTTCCAGGGAGAGATTATGGAAAATACCATAAATCATGGTGTCAAATAAATAGGTTAAACTTAGAAAATTAAAGTGAACTGGCAAGATTTGACCTGAAGAACATATGGTCAAAATATAAATCAGAATTAAGAACAGATTCAGTATACTTAACTACAGGGAGTCCTCGACTTACAACCACAATTGGGACTGGAATTTCCATTGTAAGTCTTTGTGGTCGTAAGTCAAATCACCAAGTGACCGGACCCAATTTTTACGGTGGTCATCAAGCAAATCACTGTGAATTAAGTGAATCCAGCTTCCCCAATGGGCATTTTTTGCCAGAAAATGGCAAAAAAAGTTGCAAAAACACAATCATGTGACTGTGGGACACTGCAGCCGATCATAAATGCAAGCCGGTTGCCAAGCACCCGAAATGCAATCAAGTGACCACGGGGGGGACGGGGACGGGGGGGACGTTTTGCTGCACTTGGCTTTACAGGCCGTAAAGGACCTATTCCGAGGCCATTGTAACTTCAGACTGTCGTTAAACGAACAGTCGTAAGTCAATGACTACCTTTATGTGAAAGAGAACTGAGGACCAATGGGAAAAAATATAGATTATGAAAATTGAAGCGAAAAAAAATTATGAAAAGGAAAAGATCCAAGTGACTTCCAACATAAGCTATTATTTTAGCCAAAGATGGGGATAAAAGCCTTGGACAAAGGATGTACTGAATCCTTTTTGGATGTACTGAATCAACATTTCAACATCAACAAAGAAAGTACAGGAAAGCTTTCTCAATCTAGAATGTCAATAAATAAAGGAAAATGACAAGAAAAAAAGAGAAATCATAGGAAAATTTGTAGTCAAGACAGGAATACTCAAGAATAATTATGGAAGAGAGAGATTAGAGGAAATCGAGGTAAAGGAAATTGGACAGAAAAAACTAAAAATCTTTACAAATGATATTAAAGAATAATGGAAGCACTTTCAAGGGGGAGAATATATTCAGTAAGCAACTCTAGAAGAAACTGAGGCATTACAGACTAGCTACTGAAGAAAGAACCAAGTGCAAATATAACATCCTTTGAAACTGCAGAGATAATTAAAATGCTAACAATTCTATGAAAACAAGTATGAAATATGTGGCCTTGAGATTGGAAAAGATTGTACAGTTAAACCTCATTCAACTGACCATTTGGGGGAAAGAGATATGTACATTACTCCATTATGTATGAAAGTATGTCATTGTTGCCTAATGATATTATTAAGCAAATGACAGAAAGGGTATTGCTTGAACTTCACAACACTGTAGGGATCGTGTATATATAATAACATTAAGGTAAAATTAATGTAAATTTGACTGCTTCATCCAGACTATTTTGGATTCATGAACTTCTCTGTTTAGTATGATATCCAGATTGAAACTTGATCCACTGCATCTAAAGTCTACTAAGTGGGGCTCCATTAAATCAAGATTACAACTGTATACAGCTATGCTGAAAAAGGCAAATGCAAGATAATCTGAATACTGGGCTACTTTCTTGCACAAGCAAGATTAATAAAGTCATACATATGTATAGAAAAGCATGGCAAATTTCAGAAAAGGCAGAGAGCCATGAGATCAAATAGGTAATATAATAATGAAGACAGCAAGAGATTACAAGAAAGACCTTGCATGATGTAGTTCATGCCAGAATGTGGAATATATTTAGGATAATAGAACATCTGAAGAATCATTACAATGAACAAGAAAATACTATAAGAACTGAATTTGAAATGACAGTAGTTCAGAGAATGAGAAGTACTTAGAGACAAGGAGACATATTGTCCCCTTATCTGTTTAACTTATAAAGCAAACAAAAGTACTGCAGAATTGTTAAGAGATGACACCTGGAATCAAAATAGGAGGCTGAAGCCCGATAGGTTGAGATACATAGACAACACAATTTTATTAGCTGAAAGTAAAGAAGATTTAGAAAAGCTCAATATAAAATTAAAAATGGAAAGTGAAAATTTGGGTTAATGTTAAATATTAAGACGACAAAGATGTCAACCAACATGCTTAGTGAACTTACAGTTGAAGGTGAAGAAGTGAAGATGGTACATAATTTGTTTTCTTGGGTTCAAGAATAGATAAAGATGGAGAGTAGGCTGGAGAAGTAAAGAGAAGATTAATCCTAGGGTGGAAGGCAATGACAAACTTAGACAAGATCTGACAATAGAGCAAAATAGTTGAAGCAGTGATCTTTCCAGTTGGAATGTATTGCTATGAAATCTGGATATTGGGAGAGTGAGAGAAAGACCCTTTCAAATTATGGATCTGGTTACTAAGAGTACCATCAACTGCAAGAAACATCAATCAATCAGTCCTAGACAAAATAAAGGCTAATAGCCTCCTTAAGGAAAATATCAGCAAGGAGAAACTCACATATTTCAGGCACATGATGCAAGTGATGATGATTTAGAAAAAGCAATTGTTCTTGGCAAGGTTGAAGGAAGTAAAAGAAGGCGATAATAATGGATAAAGTGCATGGACATTATCAGAGTTTACGTGACTGTCTTTGGAGGATTTAAAAATTATTAGTAGAGATATGTTAAGGCAGCAAATATTTGTATAAGGTCAACAGAAGTCAAGTTAGAGTTAGTGCCACTTAATTCACTCAGTACTAGTATCTAGTATGCAAGGATCATTTTGAAGATAACACACTGTATTGTTTCTGTGCACAAATGGTAAAATGCCATATATAGATATTACTTCAAAGGAAAAAGAAACTTACCATTCTTGATGAATGAATTTAATACTGCCAGTACATACACATGGATGATAGAGAGGCTTTTCAGGAGTTCCTTCAGATCGACATACTCTACATATGTCTGTTGACAACAAAGAGAGTTGATACTGAATAAAATAAATATTTTATTTTTTAAGATATTTAAAGAGTGGAAATAGAGAGAAGGGAGGGAGGGAGGGAGGGAGGGAGGGAGGAGAGAGAAAGAGTACATTAAAAATTTACAAAATATAAAAATTACGTAAGAATTTACAAGATGTTAAATGAAAAAGGTAAAACATTCCATTACTATTCTTACAAGTAACATATCAGTTTGGCACTTTAAGAACTAATATTAGAATCAAATCTGAGATTGCCAAAATAAGAATAATTAGTCAAAATAATTAATTTCTAAATACACTGAAACAGTCCATCCTTATTTTATTGGTGATAAAGTTATCACCAATCAGGCAGAATCTAGTATTTTAAAAGCTTATATTAAAAGAAACCTAAACTTTTCAATGATTTTTTTTAAAGATTCAGGCTTGTAATAGCTTGCTAAACAATAAATGAAAGAACTCAAGCAAGATTAATAATATTGTGGGGGAAATCAGAAGAGTGTGTGCTATTTACACAGCCTTGAACTCCTGGAAGACAGGTTGGATATATGTCCAACAAATTAAAAAACAATAAAGCCATTAGATTTTATCCTTGGAATTATTTTTAAGATCCCCAAAACTGATGAAAGGTTTTATTTAAAGAATATAGTTGAGAAGGTAATCCTGTAGATGAGAAAACTGTGGTTCTTCAAATGTTGAATTTTAACTTCCAGCAACCCATTTACTCAGCCTTAGGTTTCATGATAAAAGAAGGAAATATAAGATCTACCTTGCAAATAAAATCAAAGTCAAGCTATATCTTTCTTTCTTCATAAAAAGAGAGATGAAAAAATTGCAATTCAATGAGATGCTTCAATTATAATGCAGCTTTCAAAAAACATTCTAAAATGTCTTATGTATCATGATTATTTTAAATGTTTTAGCTTACATTTAAGATTGTAACTTAACTGTGGTTTATCTGTTACTGTACTCCTGAACCACCTTTGAATAGAAAGGCAGATATAAATAATATTTTTGTTACTATTGCTGTTGTTATTTACCAATGTTAATGTCCAGCTTGATTTGTACAGAAGGAAGAACTCTGTTTGAGGCGTTAGATAGTTATCAATTACAAATAGATTCCGATTTTATTTTAGAAACAGTTTTAAATGATACCCAGTAGATTTCAAAGATTAATCAGTTTATTATTAAAATTCTAAGCACAGGAACCTCTTAGACTGAACTGACAGATAACAGTGCAATTTGAACAAGTTATATTTCCTCAATGGATTACATAAATCTGCTGCTAGCATAAAATTGTTGTCTGTTTTACACACAGTATTCTATCTGATAATAAATATTTAATTTTTCATTGTGTCATATCAAATTTCCAGATCCAACAAATGATAGCAATACCACTGAAAAAATAAGGGATAATTTAATAAGTGCAAACTTCTATATAAAATGTAATTATTTTAAAACAAACCCTAAGGCTACCACAAATACAAAGAAATCTCTTTACCATCAAGAAAGATACCCATAAAAACAAGTAGTCCAATTTTTTTAACAAATAAAAAAATACATAGATGCTTTCATATAAAAAGAAAATGAGGTTACAAATTGTGCTACAACACTGAATGTTGTTACAGTGTACAGACAACACTGTTTTCTTACCCAGCATTTCATTATGATAACATATGTGAATTCCACAACCAACAGTATGCCAAACAAAGCTTCTCACTGTGCTTTGCAAACAGAAAATTAGGAGACAGAAAAGCATTATTTCTATCATAAGATTAAAGAAAAATCTAATTCCATGACAAGAAAGGTTGAAAGATGTTTACAAAGTTAAACCTATAGAACTATGGCTTTAGCAAACATCTGAAAATCACTTTACCTACTTATCCCACTAATTCATGGGTGCCCAACCTTTTGGCCACATTGAGTAAAGAGGAATTGTCTTGGGCCACACATAAAATATATAATATAGTTAATATACATAAGTAATAAAACTTCATTTATTTTTTAATATTTTTATTATAAAATTTAGAGAGAGCGTGCAACATAAAACTAGTGGGATATTTGACCTTGTTTTTGTGAAACTAATGCATCAATGTCTGGTTCGATGAAAGTGGTTGCAATTCTCAGTGAGTTCTCAAGGTGCTTGTCAGCTTTTACCTGGGAGAACCATCACCCATTGGCGACTGCTGCTAACTGCATGTTTTTCTGCCGGAGCCGCTGGCAGCCTCCCCTTCCTGCTCGGCATCTCGGCTCTGCTCCGAGTGGCAGCCTCCGCCAATCTTCACCTACTAACTACAGACACATTAATGGTAGAGCAGTGGACTCTGCTTGGCTTGCAAGTCAAGTTGCAAAACTGACTTCGGCAGCTGCTCGCAAACTGGCGGAAGGCTGCTGCCTGCCTGTGTGGGAAGCCGAGAGGAGAAACGGATGCTCTACACAGGCGATGTAACTACCCGGGGCTTTGTTACTGTCTCAAATGTACCGGGATTGTCTATTTTTGGCATGGGCCTGGCTGCAAAACAGAAGAGAGAGAGAATGGCAACCAAAAAAATCGCAAAATAATGTTAAAAGTTTACGATTTTTTTGGGCTGCATTACTAGCTGTTCAGGGCCGCATGCGGCCCGCAGGCTGGACATGCCTGCACTAATTGAAAACTGAAAGGATAAAAATTATAAAAAGAAAAAAGATGTTTGCATCTTCCCATCTTAAATATTCCTAAAATTAAATATAAAAATTACTCATAGTTATCATATTCTTTGCCCAAAACTTTGTCATCTATGGCAAAGAATATATCCCTCCCCTCCTCCCATTCCTTTTACAGAAGTGAATGGGAGGTTTAGTTTTTTCATGAATGACAGTAGAACAGTGCATCTGAGAACAATATGGCAATCTGCTATGGTAGTGTTATCCTTTTAATAGTTTGTGCTGGTTGTGCTGTAGTGGCTTGAGTGGTCTGGGACTTTTTGATAAAGTTGCGTGAGTATCCATTTTGTTGGAAGATGTTTGTTTCCTTTTTCTGGTGTTCCAGATTGCTGCAGTGCATTTGTGCTTGTCTAAACAACGTTCTTACACAGCTCCTCTTGTGGGAGATTGGGTTGTTACTTTGGTAATGGAGGACTTTGTTAGTGTGGGTTGTTTTTCAATAGACTTGCGTTTCTAATTTGCCATCATTTCCTCTGCTGATGAGGATATCCAGGAAGTGTAGTGTGTTGTTGTTTTCTTCTTCCCTTGTGAATTTTATGCTATGAGTCCTGAGAGTGGTGATCCCATGGGTGTTCCTCTGATTTGTTGGTATATTTGTCCATCAAACTGAAAGTAGGTAGGGAGACAGAGGTCAATGAGATCCCTAAGTGGGTATTTCAATCTTAGTGTATTTGGCTAGGTCAGGTGCGTTGTGTAGTATTGCTGCTATGGATTCTTTAGCTAGTTCTGGATCTATTGAGCTGAAGAGTGCTGTGATATCAAATGAAACCATAATTTCATCTTCTATTTTTAGGTCTTTGATTTTCTGAAGGCACTGTAGCGGGGAACTGATAGAATATTTGCTCCCCTCTATAAGATGTCCAAGCTTTTTCGTGAGTTCTTTGGCTATGTTGTAAGTTGGGTTCTTTGGCTTGTGTATTTTTGGGCATCCTTAGAAACGTGGGAGGATTGGTCCACTGCTTTTCATAAAACATAAGACTTGCGTGTTTGGGTTGCTGTCTTGCTGCATGACCCACTTTCTCTTGAGCTTCAGTTCATGGACAGATACCCTGACATTTTCCTGTATAATTTGCTGGTACAATTCAGAATTAATAGTTCCATCAATAAAGGCAAGCTGTCTTGGTCCAGAGGCAGTAAAGCAGGCCCAAACCATGATACCGTTGCGGGGCGCGGTGGCTCAGCGGGTTAAACCACTGAGCCGTTAGACTGCCGACCATAAGGTTGGCAGTTCGAAACCGCGTGGCGAGGTGAGCTCTCGTCACCAGCCCTAGCTCTCTGCCAACCCAGCGATTCGAAAGCTAATATAGCAAGTAGATAAATGGGTACCACTCACGTGGGGCAATTTGCGGGCGTCCATCGGAGGGTCGTACTCGATCCAAGAAAGACCTGGAGAATGGTGATGGCGGCGGAGGACGACGGATCCGGAAATAACAGCTCCTGGATGTCAGCAGCCGGCACGGAGCGAGGCATTCTGGGACATGTAGTCAGATGCCTGCAGCTGAAGAGCCGGTTCCCTTCCCCTCTCCCTATTGCGCGGTAAAAATTTGTAATGATGTATAATTGGTATGTAATTCAATTGTAAGCCGCCTAGAGTCCTCCAGTAGGGAGGGGATAGGCGGGGTATAAATAAGACAAACAAATAAATAAATAAATAAATAAATACTACCACCACCACCACGTTTCACAGATGGAGTAAGGGTCTTATGCTGGAATGCTGTGTTTGCCTTTTGCCAAATATAACACTTTTCATTCAAGCCCAAAAGTTCTATTTTGGTCTCATCCATCCACAGAACATTTTTCCAAAAGCTTTCTGGCTTATCCACGTGGTCTTTTGCAAAATGTAGATGGGCAGCAATGTTCTTTTTGGATAGTAGTAGCTTTCTCCTTGCAACCCTGCCACGCTCACCATTGTTGTTCAGGGTTCTCCTGATGGTGCTCTCATGAACGCTGACATCCGCCAGGGCAAGAGAGGCCTTTAGTTCCTTAGACATTACTCTGGGGTTCTTTGAGACCTCCTGAAGTATTACACACCTTGCTCTTGGTGTGATTTTGGTTGGTCAACTACGCCTGGGGAGGGTAACAATGGTGTTGAATTGCCTTCTTTCGTGCACAATCTTCCTGACAGTGGACTGGTGGAGTCCAAACTCTTTTGAAATGGTTGTAACCTTTTCTAGCCTGGTGAGCATCAACAACTGTTTTTGGAGGTCGTCAGAAATCTCCTTTGTTCAAGCCATGGCACACTTCTACATACTGTACAGATCTCATTTTAGGTCATATTTATTCAGAAATATTGAAAATTCAAATGGGTTCACAAACTACTGTAGACCTCTGAAAGCCATAAGTACAGCCACCACCAAAAGTCATTACCAAAGTGTCATTGTTTATGTAAGAGAAGGGAAAAATGATTAAATGCATGACTGGACAGTAGTAATATTAACTCTATTTAATATTAATAAAACTTTAAATGAAAATTTTAAAAAATTAGTATTTCACTTGGTCTAGTACTATCTCTGGCACCTCAGTCAAGTGTCAATTTAGTTCTCAGCTCAGAAACACCTGCACAACCCTGAACTAAACTATATAATAGGGTAAAAACAATATACCGTTTCGGTGCTTTATCCAGTACTCTACTCTACACAGTACAACAGCAGCAGCAGCAATAAACACACTCCAAATTAATTTGCCATTACTAATGCATAGGTTCTGCAGGCTACAAATGCAAACTTTGCAAGAGCTTTTGTTATTTTAGAGCAACCTTTCTCAACTTTTTGACCCTGAAGGAACCCTTGAAATATTTTTCAGGCCTCAGGGAACCCCTGCACATTCACGCTCAAATATAGGCAAGTTTTTTGTTGTTTATTTGTTCAGTCGCTTCCGACTCTTCGTGACTTCATGGACCAGTCCACGTCAGAGCTTCCTGTCGGCCGTCACCATCCCCAGATCCCCCACAGTCAAGTCCGTCACCTCCAGAATAACATCCATCCATCTTGCCCTTGGTCGGCCCCGCTTCCTTTTGCCTTCCACTTTCCCTAGCATCAGCTTCTTCTCCAGGGTATCCTGTCTTTTCATTATGTGGCCAAAGTACTTCAGTTTTGCCTTTAATATCATTCCCTCAAGTGAGCAGTCTGGCTTGATTTCCTGGAGTATGGACTGGTTTGATCTTCTTGCAGTCCAAGGCACTCTCAGAATTTTCCTCCAACACCACAGTTCAAAAGCATCTATTCCTTCGCTCAGCCTTCCTTATGGTCCAGCTCTCGCAGCCATAGGTTACTACAGGAGGCCACAAGTTACAAAATGATTATATTTGTTTCATGTGTAGACCTGTACATATGCATTAACAGTGTTCTTAAACTAAAAATAAAGAACGAAACTTACCTCTTTAATGTGAAGTTGCCTGAATTTGAAATAGTTTTTCAAATAAATCGTGAGCTCCCAGGGAACCCCTAGTGACCCCTCGCGGAACCCTAGGGTTCCATGGAACCCTGGTTGAGAAACCCTGTTTTAGAGTCTTTATCTGCCAGAAATGTTTTTACACAAAATGGCCAAATCTCTCTGTTGGGGGAGGGAGGGAGGGAGGGAGGGAGAGAGAGAGAGAGATAAGAACTATAAAAGCTGCATATACATATCTCTATATAATTTCAATGGAGCACTACTTCTTAAAAGTGCTTGACCAATTACCCCTTTTCCTGTTCTCAAATAATATCATTAGCCCCACAAAAAAACCAGACTCTGTTGTTTTACACAAGTAACTTGGCAGCAGGAGTCCCAAATTGGATCCTCAACTCACAAATCAACAATTATAATTGCTCCATTACCCCAGGATGTACCCAAATTACCCACTTGGGGTAATTACACCCAGTTTAAGAACTACTGCAGTAGAGTAACATGAGGGCCAGTGATTCAATATTCCCAGACTAGCAAGGGCAAGTCCTTTGTGCACAGGGAGTTTTCTGAAACTTGCTGTCCAGTACAGCTGATGGCAAGATGTCAAAGTCAACAGCGTAAAAGCCCTATGAAATTTATGAACTGTAAGCTGGCTAAAGTAACAGCCTAGTTTGAAGCAACTCTTACTATGGAAGAGTGTGTGTGTGTCTGTGTTTGTGTGTGTGTTTATAGTTGTCAATATATATGCAATAATTTCATTTAGGCTATCAGTCTCTACATAGATTTAGGAAGAAGGCTCACTAAATAAAGAAAAACTCAGAGTTAAGTAAATATACACCTAATATATTGGAAAGGAGATCATTTAATAAAGTAAACATTGAAAATTTGACTGCACAATATTCAAGCTAGACATCATAAACATTATTACTTTTACTTTTAGAAAATGACTTGACATACAATTCTGTAAATGAATGTCATTATTAAAGACAAATATCACTAATTTCCAAGATAGAATCATGCTATCAAAATTTTAATATAGCGGATTCCCAACTATCCATCAGTTTGTGCCAAACCAGTGTTACAGTTTATGTTTCTTAAAAAGATCCAGGAATTATATCTGAGTAAAAATAAAACTGATTTCAGTTTCTAGAATGATAGTAAACAAATAACCAGTGCCTGAATCATTTTGATGGGAATGTCTTCAGTGTTACAGCTTGCCATTTTTAAAGCTACAGTTAAACACAAGATATATCTTTTGTTAGCTAACACTACTTTATATATACAGCAGCATAATCTTATACATATTTACTCAAAAGTAATTCCTAAATATTTAACAGATCTTTTACCTCTTAATTTTTGTCCTATTTTAAACATATGTCCAGTGTCTAATTAAACCAGTAAAACAGTAAAACAATGTAAGGTAAACTATGTAAAACATCGTTTTTTAAAAATTATAAAATAATGAAATGCATGGTCATTTGAAGCAAATAGAAATGTGTTAGCTAGTAATCAAACAATCAATCAGTTGAGAACTAGGTGAACAGCCTTGTGGCAACCACTCCATAATGGTGAATGGTGCTAACAATGAAAAGCCTGTTTCTAGGCCCAACTAATTTCTAATGGTGAGAATCTAATGGTGAGAATTCTAATGGTGAGAACCCTTTTTGCACTGAAGACGTTGCCTAGCCTGGCAATGAAACGTCTGCAAGGAAACAACAAGACTCAGAGAGCACCAAGGACTCCACAATGGTGAGAATATCCAGAACCGGACCCATCCTGCTTATTGTAATACAAAGACAAGTAGTGACAAGGTGAGATTACCAGTGGTGTTCCATCAGGAATGCTTGCTCCAAGGATTTAGAACTTTAGTTAAAAACAGCACTTCAAATTGTATCCAGTTAATAACCTAGAAACCATGAAACCCACTTTAAAACTTGTGAGCTGCATTACACTAATCTACCTCTTCCAATTCCCCTTTTGCTACATTTATCACCAAATACAATTCCCAAGCAAACCCAGACTGCATTAGTTCAACATGTAAGCTAAGTCAGACTAATATCTCTGTCTAGAAGGAAGACACAGCTATGACATCATCCTGAGTTAGTGAAACATATTCCATCTATTTAGCAATACATCATGTTGGCAGTATTTGGTGAAAAGAACAAAAGTTATTTTACTGATACCATATTCCAGATCTTTAAATGACTTAACCCAGCAGTACAAAGAAAGTAATACCCCTGGACAGCAAAGAAACCCTCATACCATATTTTGGAAACAATCCAGTAGTATCTCTCCTAGGATTTGCAATTCTCAGCCTAGCCAGCTAACAAAAAACCCATGTCTGATATTAAAAACTGTTGATAATGGATAGAAATTAGCAGAGTGTATTCTCCCCTCCTCCTTCCTGTATAAGTCCTCCAGTAGGATGACCAAGTTACCAAAGAATACATTGAAAGTGATGTCAACATTAAGAGTAAAATAAATTTTACTATAATATATATTTAAAACATCATTAAAATGCATTAACTCAACTAAGGAAGAATCAAAGTTATATCTGCATCAATAAAAAGTTTTGTCTGCTAGCAGAAGGATGACATAAGAGGAACGTGACTGACTTCCCTTAATTGAAAGTGTCAAAGCCTGGGAGCAGCCACAGCAAAAGCCCTTCCTTGTGTTCCCACAATTCTGCATTATGTTTCAAACTAGATTACGGTAGTACCCAGTAGAGTTGTTCTAACAAGGGAGATGTGTATTTCCTATAACTAGCCCAATCAATTCTGATGATCCTGTTTTGTAGGACAGGCTCCAATACAGTTTCCCAAAATCAAGATGTCTTGTATAAAGTTGAGTACGTATGTGGCAGGAGGAAAGAGCATGTGGATATAAAGTGCATTTCAAATTGAACAAACCGAGTGTCTAAAGCAGGCCATGGTACTTAAATATTTAGGATACCTAATGAATTTGTACCTTTATGATGTTCTAAAATTATTTATTTATTTATTTATTTAATTTCTATAACCACCCATCTCTCCCCATGGGGAACTCTGGGCGGTTCACAATAAATAAGTTAAAATAAGGTTAAAATCTCAAGTATACAGTAAAAATATATTGAAAAATCCAGATGGTAATGGAATAATTAAAGAAGGACAGTTATAAAATTAGGGGATTAGCCACCCCCATGAGGAACTATCCCTCCCTCCTTCCCATGCCAGGCGGCAGAACCAGGTCTTCAGCTCTTTCCTAAAGGAAAGAGTTCTAAAATTAACTTGTAATACTTGCCAAAAAAAGACATCACATTAGAAGGCTTTTACATTGAAGGATATTGGTTTAAAAATGGTGCTGGGAGCTTAACTAGAAGCTAAGGTGTATTTTTTACAGAAGTCATTTATACTGCAAATATTACCTATGAGGAGATCTTGGAGATTAAATAATAAAAGAAATATAATAAACATACTTTTAAAGAGCAATGAACTGTAATCCAAATCAAATCTTCGTTGAGTGTTTTAAATTTAAAGAAATTTAAAGGATCTGGCTTGCAGTTTCCAGGTCCATGAGAGAACAACCTGAAGCTCTTTGCTAATGATTTAATACACCCCCTAATGTTAAAACATTCGAACTCTCTTTAAAATTGCAAGATAATTTTTGTTATCACTCAATCAAGTTCACTTCAAGCAAGAATCACAAATTATGTAAAAACATAAGGAAATAAGGAAAAAGGAAAAAAAGCCAGTTTGGTGTAGTGGTTAAGGTGTTGGCCTAGAAACCAGAAGACTGAGTTCTAGCCACCTTAGGCACGAAAAACCGGCTGGGTGACTTTGGGCCAGTCACTCTCTCTCAGCCCAAGTCACCTCACAGGGTTGTTGTTGTGGCAAAAATAGGAGGAGGAAAGGGTACTGGTATGTTTGCCACCTTGAATTGTATATGAAAAAAAAGGCAGGATAAAAATCTAAACAACATTCATAAACAACAAAATAAACAATAAAAGAGGGTAAGATGTAGAGACCCCATTAAAGGGGAAAAGGGAAGGGTGAATATAGGGAGCGAAGAAAGAAAGGAAGAAAGAAAGGAAGGTAAACGAGGGAATAGGTTAGAAAGAGAAAGAGGGGTAGAAAGGGAGAAAATGGAGAAGGGAAAGAAAGAAGAGGATCCAATTAAAGGGGAAAAGGGAAGATTAAGTATAGGGAGGGAAGAAAGAATGGAAGGGAAGGGAGGGAAGAAGTTAGAGAAAAGGGGAAAAGGGAAGGGTGAGTATGGGGAGGGAAGAAAGAATGGAACGTAAGGGAGGGAAGAGGTTAGAGAGAGAATAAGAGGGTTAGAAAGGGAGGTAAAATTGAGAAGGGAAAGGAAGAAGAAAGTAGTTAGAAAGGGTTAGAGGAAGAAGAAGGGAAGAAGGAAATAGAAAATAACTTAAAGATATGTTATATTAAATATATTAGAAAATGAATATTATAAATCAAATGTAAATATGTATACATAAATGTAGTTATTGTTATGTGTTATGTGTTCTGTTTATGTTGAATGTAAATAAAATTAAAATTTTTATTAAAAAAAAAATCTAAACAACATTCAGACTTGCAACAGCTGTTGCCTCATTTTCATTGCAGCAACACAAATTTTAACTACCATACAGGTGTTAATTTCATATCTGAGAGAAAAGTCATATAAAAATTACCTGTTATTCCAGGCTATTTTCACAGCAAGGGTAAGATATTCCAAAAATCCCTGTAGAACTTCAGTAGCACATATTGCTACTGTTTTTATCTCCCTGTATCCACATAGAACACATATAGGTGTGTTCAACTAATGAGGTTTTACAATTGTGTAGAGCAGAGCTTTCAAAACTGTGTGTCGCGACACAAAAGTGTGTCACCACACACAGTCTCGTGTGTCGCCACATAACCCGGAAGCGCTGATCATCAGCGCTTCCGGGTTTTCCCGCGGCGACACACCAACGGCGGCGTGCAAAAACCCGAAAGCGGCAGCAGCGCTTCTGGGTTTTTGTGCGCTGCCGCAATGGTGGCACTTCCAGGTTTTCCCACAGCGACACACCAACGGCGGTTGGTGTGTCGCTGCGGGAAAACTTTGGAAAGCCCTGGTGTAGAGGGAAGTATGTTGTGCCTAGCCCTGAAAAATACTTTTTTCAGCCTGGGAAAGGTAAGAATATTTAAATATTTTGCAGGTTCCTAAGTACTCTTTAGAATCCAAGTTCTATTGCCCTGCAACAACATCTTAGCTTCAGTCTGACAATCATTTAATCTTTAAGAGAATAATAGTTTGGCCTGTACATATCCAAAGATATTTAAAAATCTGCTGATAACCCACATAATGCTATTTTTTTTGTTCTACTGTAACTTTCCAGTTTGAAGAATAACTGTCAACAACAAAAAAAGCAATAAATTTGTCAAGAAAAAATGGATCATTATCTAATAGCTAATAATCAGCCTCTGAGCCAATATTTCAATTTTAGACCTCCCCATCTCCAAGCTGAGCAGGGCATTTGTTTCCTAGGGGAAGCAAGTATGGACCTTAACAGTTTTGTTTGTATTAGCTATATTGAGTCTTTCCCAGCACAGATTTCCACTTGTGCACCTTATAGGGGCCAGGTTTACCTTTAAAGAGTGTTAATGCTGCAGTTATTAATTGTCCACTTTTGTGGTCAAAGATCTTGAGGCAACTAGGACACATGTTAATGTTGCGCACTCCAGAACATTTTGGAGTAGAAAACCACCCCAAAAGATAAATCTCTTATAGCCTATTCCTCCCTATGATCCAACCTTGATGTCTGGCTTTTTAAACTAAAGCTGGTATTTTTGATTTTGCCACAATACATCTTCGGTAGATCCTTCTGTATACATTTCATGTCAGAGAGCAGCCCTTCTGGATTGCATTTCACTTATTAGAGTATAAGTTCTGGGTTTAAAAAAACAAGGTGCCTATCAGTAAATGTATTTCTGAGTTTCTCCAATAAAATAATTATAGTGAATTAAAATACATTTAAAGAATCTGGCGTGTAATTTCCAGGAACATGAGAACATTATAATGGCCTTTGCTAAAAATTTAAATTACTCCTAATTGCTCAAAGAACAAGAACATCCTTTAAAACGACAAATTAAATTCTTTAAGATTTCTTCAACTGAAAAAGTTATGTTAGCATCTACTATCTTAAGAATATCCAGATAATTCTTCTTCTAATTATGTTGGTGCAGATCAGAGTTTGATAAAAGTATGTTGTATTTTAAGGGTTTTTTTTTACTGGAAGTATTTCAGAAGTAAATAGATAAAACAAGTGGAAGAAAGAAAGAATCATATCTTCTATTCTATACCAAGATGGCTAGACAATGGAGACACTTCTCACCAGCGGTATCCATTATTGTTTCTGCATTTCTCCAAGGTGGAACTGGGTATGTAGTACTTTGCTTTCAAATTCTGATCTCTATTCACCAATTATGAAATCAAGTATCTTCTGTCTAACACAGAGCTTTCCAAACTTTTCATGTTGGTGACACACTTTTTAGACATGCATCATTTCGCGACACTCTCTTACAGCAGGGCATCATTTCGCGACACACTCTTACAGCAGGGCACAAGGCAGGCACTAGGACCTGCGTGGAATCACAGCAGGTTTGGAGGCAGGAAAGCACAAGGCAGGCACTAGGACCCGCATGGAATCCTGGCAGAGCTCGGAGGCAGCAGCAGCAGCCGCGACACACCCAGACACTGCAGCCAACAAACGAACGTGTCCCAACAGAGTTTGGAAAGCTCTGGTCTAACAGATATAGAATGCAAACATCTCCTATCTTTTTCCTCAACATATAAGCCATAAAAATATAAGGTGCTGCTAATACTTCTCCCCAATTGGACAGGAGTTCTGAGAAAAATATTAAAATTACTCAAGGTAAATTGCCCATTTTTTTTAATTTGATGGACAATTTAGAGTTGATGTATGGCGACAGAAGAATGGTAGTTCAAGAGAGTATACCTACTTTTCAGAAAGACACAGATCTTTTTCAAGAATAGACATGAATTCGACCTCAAGAGACTTGGCTACCAAAATTTCTAAGGTAGAGATTTTATCAAAGATTTTCTCAGACCATAATCCTGTGAGTTTGGTCTATAAAAGAAATCTAACTCTTTCAGATGGAGATTAAATGAAATGTTACAGAAAGATGAAATTGTTGAGGACTGTAAAAAGAAATTAAAAGAATTTTTTGAAAATAACCTTTTTTGTTGTCTTTTAGATTGTAGAGCTGTGAACAATTACTTTCACTTTTCAGCTAAAAAAAGTGGAATTAAAATGCTTTGGATAAATCTCAATAACATATTTTCTAGATGCTCGTGTCAGTATCATTTACTATTTTCAGTTTAACATAAATAAGAGTTTTATTTAGAATGACTGAGAAGAGCAGTGTAAAGCAAGCTGTAGACTGTGTGTTATAAAATTAATAGTGATAACCACCTTGTCTGTTTGTTCTTCCTCCACAGGACTCAAAGCAGCTTCACTTCAGTCTGTTTCTTGCAGCTTTTAGTATCTGCATGACTTCTCAAAGATTTTTCATAGCATGAGCTTTCTGTTGTAAGCTCATGACCCAATATGTATACAGTACTTCTTTAAATATCAAGGAGTTTGTGTTTTTCTAAAAATCAGGTACAATATACTCTTTTGGAATCTACACAATATCCTTCCTCCTTTCAGCAGAAAATAATAGGAGCTAGAAACCCAACCCACCCTACCAACTCTTTCAACTGTAGCTGCTTTTTATTGCAGACTACCTTGCCAAATGTTTACATAAGGAAACTTAAGGACACGTGGAAAATGGGTACAGCTGGCTTAGTTACCTCTTCTTATTCTTTAATGCCAAGTTCACTGTAACCCCTTCCTCCCAAACACACCTATTTCAAACACATCTTGTTCTTAAATTCTGAATCCCCAATCCAGCCCACAACTTCAAATAAACCGACACACAAAAACGCACCTCCAGATTTGCCATATTTTCAAACAGGGTAACTTCCTCCCCATTCTGACCCAGCGCTCCCTTCAGGAACAGCAGCAGATACCACAACAACAAACCCCCTCCCCCCGTGTTTGCTGAACCGTCTGGGCAACTGCCACATGCCTCCATACATAGACGTACTGTATATACACCAACTTCACACCCAAAGCCTCCCAAACTCTTTCTTGGTCTTGCACCCATTATGCTGTAGAGCAACTCACGACATCTGCAGGCGCCTCAATAGGCCGTGAGGGAGGAGGACGGCCAGGCGCGGCGTGTGAATAGCACAAACTCGGTCCCGGAAGGCGAGTACCTTTCTCCGGCTCCCCGAAACATCGCCCCCGCCCCCGCCCCCGGAACGCGAGTGGGCTCCAGGACGTTACCTTCCTCGGCGGTCTCCATCTTGTACGGGTGACGCAGTCCGGCCGCGCAGGCGGGTGAGGTGTGATGCGAAAGTGGGACGGCTTGGAGACGGAGAGCGCACGATAGAGATGAGATAGAGAAGCAGTACGGAGCGGGCCCAGCTGGCTCCGGTAGCCTGGGCCCCTTGCGGCCTTGCCGCTGGCTCCCCCTAGAGGTTTTGAGGCGTCTCTACCTCAACCGCCGTCGCCTCGCTGTGAAACGTCACAGAGAAAATTCAGAGCGTGAGGAGACTCCTAAGCCAATGCGGGATCAGGAACACAACCACACAATGACCCACATAATCCTGCATGTAGAAACAGCGCTTATTTAATGCAATACATGCATCCATTGCGATGCCTGTCGTTTCCATGCTACTGCACCGTCCATAGACACATCCGCAGATACCGACCAAGTATATCTCACGCTGGATGAACTCAGTAACTGAATTTTCCATAAAGGAGGATGTAACTATCATTTGCTTGTTTCTCTTTCTCAGAAACATCCCTAGCACTACTTCTGCGACCCCAAACTTTTTTGGATTGATGTGCACATTTGCAATTTTAAGAACACGAAGGTGCCTTGCAAACTGGCCACTGATGTTCTGGGGACTTTAACAGTCTCAAATTGGCTGTCATCGAGGATCTAAACAGCCAGGCCCAGGAGTCACCTGTCACACACCTAGATTTTCCCCTCCTAGCATGATGCTCCATACTGGTTTATCTTTGTCTGTTTTCCAGATAGGTGGGTATTTGTTGTTGTTTATTCGTTCAGTCGCTTCCGACTCTTCGTGACTTCATGGACCAGCCCACGCCAGAGCTTCCTGTCGGCCGTCACCATCCCCAGATCCCCCATGGCTGAGTCTGTCACTTCCAGAATATCATCCATCCATCTTGCCCTTGGTCGGCCGCTCTTCCTTTTGCCTTCCACTTTCCCTAGCATCAGCTTCTTCTCCAGGGTATCCTGTCTTCTCATGATGTGGCCAAAGTACTTCAGTTTTGCCTTTAATATCATTCCCTCAAGTGAGCAGTCTGGCTTTATTTCCTGGAGTATGGACTGGTTTGATCTTCTTGCAGTCCAAGGCACTCTCAGAATTTTCCTCCAACACCACAGTTCAAAAGCATCTATCTTCCTTCGCTCAGCCTTCCTTATGGTCCAGCTCTCGCAGCCATAGGTTACTGCAGGGAATACCATTGCTTTAACTATGCGGACCTTTGTTGTCAGTGTGATGTCTCTGCTCTTAACTATTTTATCAAGATTTGCCATTACTCTCCTCCCAAGAAGTAGACGTCTTCTGATTTCCTGGCTGCAGTCAGCATCTGCAGTAATCTTTGCACCTAGAAATACAAAGTCTGTCACTGCCTCCACTTTTTCTCCCTCTATTTGCCAGTTATCAATCAAGCTGGTTGCCATAATCTTGGTTTTTTTGAGGTTTAACTGCAACCCAGCTTTTGCACTTTCTTCTTGCACCTTCATCATAAGGCTCCTCAGCTCCTCCTTGCTTTCAGCCATCAAAGTGGTATCATCTGCATATCTAAGATTGTTAATGTTTCTTCCAGTGATTTTAACTCCAGCCATGGATTCCTCAAGCCCAGTACGTCGCATGATGTGTTCTGCGTACAGGTTGAATAGGTAGGGTGAGAGTATTCAGCCCTGCCGTACTCCTTTCCCAATCTTAAACCAGTCCGTTGTTCCGTGCTCTGTTCTTACCGTTGCTACTTGGTCGTTATACAGATTCCTCAGGAGGCAGACAAGATGACTTGGTATCCCCATACCACCAAGAACTTGCCACAATTTGTTATGATCCACACAGTCAAAGGCTTTAGAATAGTCAATAAAACAAAAATAGATGTTTTTCTGAAACTCCCTGGCTTTCTCCATTATCCAGCGGATATTGGCAATTTGGTCTCTAGTTCCTCTGCCTTTTCTAAACCCAGCTTGTACATCTGGCAATTCTCGCTCCATGAATTGCTGGAGTCTACCTTGCAAGATCTTGAGCATTACCTTTTGATCATACCCATTTTTGCCTGGAATTTACCTCCAATGTTTCTAATTTTCTGAAAGAGGTCTCTTGTCCTTCCTATTCTATTGTCTTCTTCCACTTCCGCACATTGCTTGTTTAAAAATAATTCCTTATCTCTTCTGGCTAACCTCTGGAATTTGCATTTAATTGGGCATATCTCCCCCTATCACTGTTGCCTTTTGCTTTCCTTCTTTCTTGGGCTACTTCCAGTGTCTCTGCAGACAGCCATCTTGCCTTCTTGGTTTTCTTTTTCTTTGGGACGTTTTTTGTTGCCGCCTCCTGAACAATGTTGCGAACTTCTGTCCATAGTTCTTCCGGGACCCTATCTACTAAATCTAGTCCCTTAAATCTATTCTTCACCTCCACTGCATATTCCTTAGGAATATTAGTGAGCTCATATCTAACTGATCTGTGGGTCTTCCCTATTCTCTTTAGTCTGATTCTAAATTTTGCAATAAGAAGTTCGTGATCTGAACTACAGTCAGCTCCAGGTCTTGTTTTTACCGACTGTATAGATGTCCGCCACCTTTGGCTGCAAAGGATGTAGTCAATCTGATTTCGGTGTCGACCATCTGGTGAAGTCCATGTATAAAGTCGTCTTTTAGGTTGTTGTAAGAGAGTGTTTGTTATGCACAGTGAGTTGTCTTGGCAAAATTCTATCAGCCTATGTCCTGCTTCATTTTGTTCTCCCAAACCATGCTTGCCTGTAATTCCAGGTGTCGTCTGACTACCCACCTTAGCATTCCAGTCTCCTGTAATGAAAATAACATCTCTTTTTGGGGTATTATCCAGTAGGTGCTGCAGATCCTCATAGAACTGATCTACTTCTGCTTCTTCAGCATCTGTGGTTGGGGCGTATATTTGGATCACTGTGATGTTAAATGGCTTACCCTGAATTCGAATTGAGATCATTCTATCGTTTTTTGGATTGTATCCAAGCACTGCTTCAGCCACTTTATTATTAATTATGAAGGCTACTCCATTTCTTCTTTGGTCCTCTTGTCCACAGTAGTAGATCTGGTGGTCATCTGATGTGAAGTGGCCCATCCCAGTCCATTTCAGTTCACTGACACCTAAAATGTCTATATTTAATCTTGACATCTCACCAATAACCACATCCAATTTGCCCTGGCTCATAGATCTTACATTCCAGGTTCCTATGGTGTGTTGATCTTTAGAACATCGGATTCGTCGTTCACCACCAGCACCGTCGGCCGCTAGCCGTCCTTTCGGCTTTGAGCTAGCTGCGTCATCACGTCTGGGGCTAGTTGAACGTATCCTCTGTTCCTCCCCAGTAGCATTTTGACCATCTTCCGACCTGGGAGTCCCATCTTCCGATGGTATACCGACATAACTCTGGTTGTACTGATCCATTTAGTTTTCACGGCAAGAATACTGGGGTGGGTTGCCATTACCTTCCCCAGGGATCGTATTTAGTCTGACCTCTCTGCCACGACTTTCCCGTCTTGGGTGTCCCTTCACGGTTTAGCTCATGGTTTCATTGAGGTGCTCAAGCTCCAGCACCACGACAAGGTAACGATCTCCTTTGCTGGAGTAGGTGGGTATAGAGCCAAACAAAGCATGGAAACTGCCCTTCATTTATATTGTCTAATGTAGCTTTTGGAGCTTGTTTGGGGTTCAGAGGCATTCTTGGAAAAATCTTAAAAAGATAAAGACATGGAATAAATTAAGGAGCATTGAAAGTTCTAAAAACTATTGGGGACCAAGCAAAGCACTGCTCTGTATCCAATAAACTCAATTTGCCTCTCTGGAGGATCTCCACCACACCATCTAATAATGTATCTAAATAGAGACATGACTCAACCACATTTTCCCATCCCACCCCCTTTTCCCCATCTAGTCTGATGAAGAGTTCTTGACATTTGAGAGCTTACAAGGATTTTATAAAAGTTCATTTGTCTAATTAAAGCATTTCTTCTAAAGGTTTAGGATACTCTCCCCCCCTCTTTGCATGGCCAACTCAGTTCCCAATGTATTTTCTAAAAATGCATGTTATCTTTTTTGTACATTTAGTATGCCTAATATATAATGATTTATATTTGTGATCAAAGGGTTTCTTCATAAATGAATGGCCACACATATAGAATATTATTTTGTCAGGTGGTGCCAGTATAGCAGTCCTGTACACTACCACTCACTCAAAGTTTCCATGGACCTTTAATATTTAGAGTGTTTTGCTATACTCGGAAAAATGAGACTGTCATGTGTCCAGCTTAACTTTCAGGCTCCATATTTTATGAGATTAGCTCATAAAATTCAGGATCCATTTTTTATGAGATTAGTTCTATAGATAGTAATTCACAAAAAAGGCAGCTCAACCAATGACATTTGCACATTCTCTCTGTGTGTGTATACCCACAACTATTTTTTTGTTTGATTTAGTGGCATCAAATCGCTGTCAGCTCTTAGCAACCACATAGATAGATTTTCTCCATGACGATCTCTCCCTAACTTGGTCCTTCAGGTCTTCCAATGACCTACAGACTATACATACTCATTTATGTTACGAGGGCAAAATATTGCTGTACACAACATTATTGTACATTTATTGTATTTCTATACATCATAAACATTGAATGGTTTACAGATGCAAGGTATGTATATGCATTAATGTAGTGAGTATACATCTCACTGTGTACACCAGGGCTTTCCAAAGTGCTGCCGCTGGCGACAGACCAGCAGCAGCAGCGGCGGCGCGCACGGCGATGGCGTGGGTGCGCGGTGGCGCGTGCGCACGGCGACGGTGGGGGGCGTGCGGCGGTGCGCGCACGCACGGTGGCGGCGCAGGGGGGCGTGCGGCGGTGCGAGGGGCGT
Organism: Charina bottae; assembly: GCA_023362775.1. Lineage (NCBI taxonomy): Eukaryota > Metazoa > Chordata > Lepidosauria > Squamata > Charinaidae > Charina > Charina bottae. Next base: position 12,705,530 of record JALMGJ010000016.1, read on the forward strand.
GCCGCCGCTTCCGGGTGGTGTGGCGACATACCACGCTGTGTGTGGCGACACACTTTTGGGTCGCGACACACAGTTTGGAAAGCTCTGGTGTACACATACATACACCACACAAAGGAATCAGGAAAATCATGATACAAATGAGGAAATCTCAAGCAGGAAGAATTTGGAATGCTCCTAGGTTTACCAGAATGATGATCCATGCTTGTTGATGGCCACAGGTAGACATTCAGAGTCCAGTTTAGGGAGAAAAAGGAAGAGGATTTGGATTTTAAAATTACTCAGAATAAAACAGGTTAGAATGAAAGAGGGCAAGGGAAGTATCAGTTACATACATGTTTCAAAAAGTCAGACTGCTGGAATTCACAGATAGCTATCCTTCCATGTTTATGATTATGAGCTATGTTTTAGCTCTGATTCTGTGATCTTTTGATGTGTGTTGTGTGTGTGTGTGATTTTTTAAACTTTTATTGACCACCATATGCTCATCTTGTTCTTGATGTAAGATGTGGTGTTTAGTTTGGGGCAGGACAGTGTACCTAATTCAAATCAATATATTGCTCTCACCAAGGCCACTTTTTAAAAAGATTTTTTTATCCTGCCTTTATTATTTTTATTAATAACTCAATGTGGGCAACATACCTAACAATCCTAATAATAATCCTAATAATCCCATTTTCCCCACAACCACCACCCTGTGAGATGAGTTGGGCTGAGAGAGAGTGACTGGCCCAAAGACACCTAGCTGGCTTTCGTGCCTAAGGCGGGTGACCTCTTGGTCCTATTAGGCTTGGCAAATCATAATATTGCAATGATGGCAGTGGCTGCACTTGGCAAAATTCTCTGATGCAGAATCATACAGCCAAGTGTAAGCATTTTTTTTCAGATGTTGTCTTGATTTTAAAAAATGGAGACTTCAAGAGCCCTATAGGGCATGACTGACTTGTTTGTTTAGTAAATTTATAGTTTGCTTCTATCTAAAAAGACTCTAAATGATGTAGAAGAGGTGAAGATGTGCTGATGTTGTCTAGTGCCAAGGTTGAATTTTTGGGGGTCTCTTTGGGAAGGAGATGCAGAGGTTACCCACATAGGGTAATCAATTTTTAAACTTAAATCATTTGTGGTTAAAAATTAAAAATAGGGTAGCCAATTTTTAAGCTTAAATCATTTTTAAAATCCAAAAAAAATATCAAACCAAGAAATAACTGCTTTGCTACCAAATTTTGATGGTGCAATTTGAGGAGGAACCAGCAACTGGTGGAATCACAGTTGTCTGCCTTTGCTATAGGCTTTCAGCCAGTGGATCTTCACCACAGCATTGTGTCCTTGTGTCAGTCATGAATATCATCTGATTTGTACCAGACTGAGGCCTGAAATGGAGAACTATTAATGCAGAGATTATGTAGCTCAGCATTTTTTAATTTTTTTTATATCCCGCCTTTATTATTTTTTATAAATAACTCAAGGCAGCGAACATACCTCATACTCCTTCCTCCTCCTCTTTTCCCCACAACAACAACCCTGTGAGGTGAGTTGGGCTGAGAGAGAGTGACTGGCCCAAGGTCATCCAGACGGTCATGCCTAAGGTGGGACTAGAACTCACAGTCTCCTGGTTTCTAGCCCATTGCCTTAACCACTAGACCAGGGCTTTCCAAAGTTTTTCCCGCGGCGACACACCAACCGGCGTTGGTGTGTCGCCACGGGAAAACCCGGAAGTGCCGTCCTTGCGGCAGCGCGCAAAAACCCGGAAGCGCTGCTGCCGCTTTCAGGTTTTGCGCACTGCAGTTGGTGTGTCGCCGCGGGAAAACCCGGAAGCGCTGCGCTTCCGGGTTGTGTGGCGACACACCAGACTGTGTGTGGCGACACACTTTTGTGTCGCCACACACAGTTTGGAAAGCTCTGCACTAGACCAAACTGGCTCTCCATGAGTCTTGGCAGTAGCTGACTATCCTAACGGGGGGGGGGGGGGGGGGGGGGGAAGGATTTTTGCACAATCCAGAAAACCTCTCATTAAAAAAATCCAAACATTATTTTCATTCAAGCATATGGGAATGACTTGGTTTTTGCTTTTAAATCACAATCCTGAAGTCCTTATTTATATTTTGTTTCATTATCACGCTAGAAGAAAGAAGCAAATTGGAATGGCAGTAAAGGTAATACATTAAATGTTTATTTAAATCCAGTCTATGAATGTAGTGTTTTTCCTTAGAGATAAGCTATCTCTTTTCAAAGTGCTTCAGGATGATTGATGGGAGACTACCAGAAAATCCTAGATTCTCAGGCTTGTAAATAGGATGGGTAGTGGGGGGAAAAAATTCCCAGAAAAGGATTTGGCAAGAAACCTATATGGACATGCATTTGAAATCACCAGCTTGGCTCAAAGGAGATGTTATTTTACAGACAAGAAATTGGAGTATATAATTCTATGGCAAAAGTCTTTTTTAACCTGGCACAGTAGGACTGGGAGACAGAAAAAGACCCATTTTAAACTACATTGATTTTTTAACCAAAATAATATAACTTCAAAATGTAAGGCAAATGTAAGCCTTTTGATAGTTATATAGTCCCTCTCTTAAAGAAAAAGCTACCCTGAATTCAAGAGCTGGTCTCCCAAGAATCCTATCGAACTCTTCCCAGCCCTTCTTCTCTTTACTTAAAATAAACTGGCACCCTGTGTGTCTCCACCCTTCTGGGGCCCTGATGGATCAATCTCCTACCCTGCTTTGGAAAATCCACATAAGATAAATGCTACCTTCTACTTGTGAACAGTAGACAGATTGACTGGTAATATTATTGAAACCACTTTACAGAAATACAACAGTTAATACAGAAAAATCCCAATGTAGTTCTCATCAAGTTATTTTACACTGGAGTAAGAATAAAATTAAACCTTGTAACTGGTGACTGAGCCCATAGGGAAGAAGGATGGGGGTCTCAAACCTCCCTTCCCAGAAGCCTTGAGTTTTCTCATCCTGGCACTGCCTCCTGCTTTGGGGTGGGGCTAAGCCTACTGCTGCATCTATCTTCCAAAGGGTGCCTCACTGTCAGCCCTTCGAGGTAGTCCAGACAAGAAACCAAAACCATGAGTACTAACACTACCTTTATTGTAGGGTAACTGTAACAGAATCTTGCAAGTCTGAAAGCACTTCTCCCCTCCCTTGCCTTTACTTTCCAGAGAACTAGGGAGGGTGGCTTCTGAGATGCTTTCTCCACCCCCATTCCTTCTGTGGGCTGAGATATCTCTTGTCTGACCATTGCCCTGGCTGCAGCTCTTCCTCCTGTCTCCCAAGGTTATTCTCACAGATCATTACATTCACCTGCTATTCACCACCTAATGCTAGTGTATTTGAGAGATAGGGCTGCCACAACCTGTGTTGCCTTTCTAACAATTAAATGGACAAATGCAAAAAAACAAAACAAAAAACAAAAGGAATAATTTCTATAATGCCACTTCCTGGCCATATAGCATGAAAGCATCTGGCTAAAGGATTCAGCCTTTCCTGTCCTTTTGGGAAACAGACCAATCTCACAAGAGATAAGCAAAATCTTTCTTTAATTAAAAAAGAAAGGAAAATGTAAAAAATCATTCCCTCTTTTTAATATTAAGTATTAAAATTCCAACATTTACTCAGGTTTAAAATATAGACCTGTTCAGAACATAGGACAGCAACCTAAAAGAAAATCATACCCGCACAAAAAATGCATTGCTCTAAGCAGAACGCAGGGCAACATGATTCTTCCTAGAATCTCAGAATAAATACTGGAGGAATTTCAAATTATATCATAGATCACAATTATATCACTAGGAAACTGTAAAGAAAATCTATGTTTTCTTGCACATGTCTGAGATATGATTCAGAGTTGACATAAAACCCAATTTTTCTGAGTGAGTGAGTGAGTGAAAAGGACTTACGTAATACCATGCAAAAATCAGAAAATCTAATGCAAATTTCCTGGTTAGAAATATTAACCTATTTCTACAGAAATAGAATCCTCTTCAAGCAAAGACCCACTGCTTCTTTCTAACTGGAACCTTTTCCAAATTTATTTTGATCAGAAGCAAATTTATTCAAAGGCTTGAAGAAATATTTATTTAGTTCTTTTCCCAGTCTGGGTTCACAGCTTCCCTTGAGTTCTGCTCCAAGTTTTAAAAGGACTGGTCTTTTTTTCTAGCAAAGGGAGAGTCTGGAAAAAGTAGCCTCTCTGTTAGATGACAAAGAGAACATCTACCTCATGTGTGCTCTCTGTCTGGCCAGCAGCCTGTTGTGCTATTGTGAGTATCTGGCAAGGAGGCTACACTGACAACAAACCTAGAGTTGGGGTTTCTGCTGCTGATTTGCAATGAGTAGCTTTCCCTGTGCCTGCATCCACCTGCACACTTACACATGCTCCAAAACAATCTTCCTTCCCAGAAATGCCTTTGGAGCTAGTCTTTCATTGGAGGCTTGCAGTCTTAATTAAACAGGTCTCTCCTCTCCCTGCAGAATATCCCAACCCAGACAAAAAGTCTCATGTAGTTGTTTTCTCACTCTCTTATGCCTCCTTCTTGTTGCATTTATTTACTTATGAAATTAATAAGGCTGCCCAACTCCTTATTTATAACTCTGGGCAGTACCCTTCAATAAAAATAATTAAAAAAAAAAAACATTCAAAGTAGAACAAATGATGGGACCCTGACCACTCCAACCCTGCCTGATCTTTTAGGATGGGCAGAAATATTTGAGAGGTGGTCTTGCAAATACCCAGTCCCTGTGTCACGAAGGGCTTTATAGATGACCACCAGCCCTTTGAATTGCACCTGGAATCCCACTGGTAACGAATGCAGCTCATGAACTAATGAGCTTTGCTGTTACCAGGCAATTGGGTGTTGTTTAAGCATCTCAGGCATGGTGAGGTGGCTCAGCGGGTAAGACGCCAGGCTTGTCGATCGGAAGATTGCAAGTCTGGAGGTTCAAATCCCTAGCCCCACATCACGGAGTGAGCTCCCACACTCGCCCCAGCTCTTGCCAACCTAGCAATTTGAAAGCATGCAAATGCAAGTAGATTAATAGGTACCACTTCGGTGGGTAGGTAACAGCGTTCCGCGTGCGTCATGCCGGCCACATGACCGCGGAAGCGTCTTCGGACAGCGCTGGCTCTTCGGCTAACAAACGGAGATGAGCACCGGCCCCTAGAGTCGGACACAACTGCACAAATGTGTGGGGGGAACCTTTACCTTTACCTTTAAGCATCTCATGTTTTTTTTTACATGATCTGTAAATTCAGAAATGTCCAAAAAACGTGTCCTTACCACATTTCAATTGTACTAGATTAAAAAGGAGGGATATTTTTGAAATAGGTGAGCAATCACCTATATGCCAAAAAATTCCTGCTTTGTAAACCAGCCAGTTGATAAAGTAAACTTTTCTCTGGGATGTCAGTAAGTAGTAGAACTCACAGCTGCCATCTAGTGACTATGCTAAATATTTACTAAAGATATCATCCCTAAAAATGAGACAGATGAAAAATGATTGCTTTAGCAGTATGCTGAATCACTTCTATATATTCATTGGGTACATTTAGTAGTTGCATCTGCAGAATTTTTATTTAAAGCTCCCACAAACCTTTTCAGTATTTAACAACATTACAGTTTTCATAAGATGTATATGAATTGCTTCAATCACTAAATCCTCATCTGGGGCTTGTAAATCTTGTAAGGCTCACTAAGTGCTAAAATCAGATTATCCTTGTAGTATAAAACCTTGTTCCAATCCTCTTGTTATTAAAAAATCTGGATTGCATTGCTAACAACTTAATTGCAGAAGTAATCATCTTTCCACTCTTCCGCATTCTTTATCCATTATTAAGACTGTGCCCAGGACAGCATATCTGGAGGAGGTCTCAATTTGCTGGCTTGATAGGACTTTTAGCTATTTCACAGTTGCATTTGTCTTCAGAACAGCTTCTGCCTGAATTAAGTCTATAGTTCTCGTGAATTACATTTATTTTTCTGATATTCACATTGAAAGCGCTGAATATATGTACTAACAATAATCCCTTTTTAAAATTAAAATTTGACTGGGTTTCTTAAATATTTAGCACACAAAATCATCAGTGAATTATCTGGCCAGGTACTATTTTTTAAAATTGTATACAAATGACCCAATTTCCTAAAGCAATAATTTACAGCAGATCCTTTATAACTTTTAAAACTCATAGAGGCTTCAAATTCCATCAGATTAGCACTACAATAAGATACAGTTCCTCATATTCTTTTTTGCTTAATACAGGGTTTCCTTTATACCATTTTCTGGATTCTTTTGTTGTTCTGTATCAGATTCTTCAAACTAAGTTATATTCATGTGGGTGAATACAAAAGTCCTGGAGATTGAAATCCCTCAACAGGTTGCTATAACATCACCATGTGTTTACCATCATCATGCCAAAAAGAAGGTAAGCTTTCCTCTTTCAACTGTCCAGAGTTTCCATTTTTCAAATAAGGCTTTAGAATATCTTGCAATTATTCCCAGCCTCCATCTGCCTGAAAACCTGGCTTCCACTAAAATGATTGGTGGTTGAGACCTCATGTTCCAAACACTCATTGGTTGCAAGGTCCCTCCTTTGGCAAGCTTACACTATTACACTCAAGTAATAGTGATGCAACATGTTTGATGTGGTTTGTGCTCCCATGGGTATCTGCCCATCCCACAGGGTTAGGGAACAGTCTGGTCCCTTCATTGAGGCAATGTAATCTTATGGGACCCAAGAGGCATGACTCTCTGTGGTGACCCCTGTCTTTGGAACTATGTTCCCCCTGACATATGGTTGCCCCCAAACTTACAGGGCTTTAGGAAGGCAGTTAAGACCTGGCTCTTTTCCCAGGCCTTGGAGTCAGGATGAGTTGAGCCTCCAACTGAAGAAGATTTCAGTTCTTCTTCTTTTTTCAAATATAATTTTTATTGAAGGAATTTTTAACAAGATGAAAACAATACAACTATTAGAAAAGAAACAAAGTAAGGAAGAATAGTGAATAAGTAAGACAGGAAATAGGAATAGGAATAGGAATAGGAATAGGAATAGGAATAGGAAAAAAAGGGGAAGGGGAAGGGGAAGGGGAAGGGGAAGGGGAAGGGGAAGGGGAAGGAAAAAGGAAAGGAAAGAGAAGGGAAGGGAAGGGAAGGGAAGGGAAGGGAAGGGAAGTTAATATTATAAAGAAGCAGCTTCCGATCTTTTTGACAGTGGTTATAAATGCATTTACTGTATATTTCACCCTCTCTCTCCAAGGTTACATCATAATTTCCTTATTTCCATAAGCTACCCTTTCTAATGTTCAAACCCATAAATGGGGAGTCTTTGGTGCTCTCTGAGCCTTGTTGTTTTCATGCAGACGTTTCATTGCCAGGCTAGGCAACATCTTCAGTGCGAAAAGGGAGTGGAACTTGCTCTCTGTTTATATACCCTGGCTTGTCCTGCCTGTGTTGGTGGGGGTCTTGGGAGTACAAGACCCCCACCAACACAGGCAGGACAAGCCAGGGTATATAAACAGACAGCAAGTTCCACTCCCTTTTCGCACTGAAGATGTTTATTTATTTATTTATTTTATTTGTCCTATTTATACCCCGCCTATCCCCTCCCTACTGGAGGACTCTAGGCGGCTTACAACATTACATATCCAATCAATTATACATCGTTATTACAATTACAATTTTTTTCCGCGCGAAGGGAGAGAGGAAGGGAACCGGCTCTTCAGCTGCAGGCATTGGACTGCAAGTCCCAGAATGCCTCGCTCCGCGCCGGCTGCTGACGTCCAGGAAGCTGGTATCTCCGGATCCGTCGTCCTCCGCCGCCATCACTGCTCTCCAGATCTTCCCGGATCGAGGACGACCCTCCGCTGGACGCCCGCAAATTGCCCCACGAGTGGTACCCATTTATCTACTTGCTATGTTAGCTTTCGAATCGCTGGGTTGGCAGAGAGCTAGGGCTAGTGACGAGAGCTCACCTCGTCACGCGGTTTCGAACTGCCAACCTTATGGTCGTCAGTCTAACGGCTCAGTGGTTTAACCCGCTGAGCCACCGCGCCCCCTGTTGCCTAGCCTGGCAATGAAACGTCTGCATGAAAACAACAAGGCTCAGAGAGCACCAAAGACTCCCCAGTTCAACCCTGAGCTACAAATATTCTCTTCGATTGAAACCCATAAATCACAAGTTCATTTTTCTTTTTTTTAGCAAAAAGTCCATAAGGAGTTTCCAGTCACTGATAAATGTAGTTGTTGATCTTTCTCTAATCAAACAAATTAATTTTGCCACCTCTGCTACTTCTGTTATCTTTACCAACCATTTCTCCATTGTGGGTATTTCAGAATCTTTTCATTTTTGCACATATAATAGTCTTGCAGCAGTAATCATATATAAACATAATCTTCCACAGCTCTTTTCTAATTGTCTGTCCATTAATCCCAGCAAGAAAAATTCTGGCTTCAGTTGAATCTTGTTGTTGTTGTTGTTGTTGTTGTTCAGTCGTTCAGTCGTGTCCGACTCTTCGTGACCTCATGGACCATAGCACGCCAGGCCTTCCTGTCCTCCACTGTCTCTCGGAGTTTACTCAAATTCATGTTCATTACATCGGTGATGCTATCTAACCATCTCATCCTCTGCTGTCCCCTTCTCCTTTTGCCCTCAGTCTTTCCCAGCATCAGGGTCTTTTCCAGTGAGTCCTCTCTTCTCATTAGGTGGCCAAAGTATTTGAGCTTCAGCTTCAGCATCTGTCCTTCCAATGAGCAGTCAGGGTTGATTTCCTTCAGGATTGACTGGTTTGACCTCCTTGCAGTCCAAGGGACTCTCAAGAGTCTTCTCCAGCACCACAGCTCGAAAGCATCAATTCTTCGGCGCTCAGCCTTCCTTATGGTCCAACTCTCACAGCCATACATTGCTACTGGAAAAACCATAGCTTTAACTATACGGACCTTTGTCAGCAAGGTGATGTCTCTGCTTTTTAATATGCTGTCTAGGTTTGCCATAGCTTTCCTTCCAAGGAGCAAGCGTCTTTTAATTTCATGGCTGCAGTCACCGTCTGCGGTGATCTTGGAGCCCAAGAAAATAAAATCTGTCACTGCTTCCATTTCTTCCCCTTCTATTTGCCAGGAAGTGATGGGACCAGATGCCATGATCTGGGTTTTTTTAATGTTGAGTTTCAAGCCAGCTTTTGCACTCTCCTCTTTCACCCTCATCAAGAGGCTCTTTAGTTCCTCTTCACTTTCTGCCATTAGGGTGGTATCGTCTGCATATCTGAGGTTGTTGATATTTTTCCCGGCAATCTTAACTCCGGCTTGTGATTCATCCAGCCCGGCATTTCTCATGATGTACTCTGCATATAAGTTAAATAAGCAGGGTGATAATATACAGCCTTGTCGTACTCCTTTCCCAATTTTGAACCAGTCGGTTGTTCCATGTCCGGTTCTAACTGTTGCTTCTTGACCCACATACAGGTTTCTCAGGAGACAGGTAAGGTGGTCTGGTACTCCCATCTCTTTAAGACTTTGCCACAGTTTGTTGTGATCCACACAATCAAAGGCTTTAGCGTAGTCAATGAAGCAGAAGTAGATGTTTTTCTGGAACTCTCTTGCTTTTTCCATGATCCAGCGAATGTTGGCAATCTGATCTCTAGTTCCTCTGCCTCTTCGAAACCCAGCTTGCACTTCTGGTAGTTCTCGGTTCACATGCTGCTGAAGCCTAGCTTGTAGGATTTTGAGCATAACCTTGCTGGCATGTGAAATGAGCGCAATTGTACGGTAGTTTGAACATTCTTTGGCATTGCCTTTCTTTGGAATTGGAATGTAAACTGACCTTTTCCAATCCTGTGGCCACTGTTGAGTTTTCCAAATTTGTTGGCATATTGAGTGCAGCACTTTAACAGCATCATCTTTTAGGATTTTAAATAGCTCAGCTGGGATACTGTCTTCTCCGCTAGCTTTGTTGTTAGTAATGCTTCCTAAGGCCCACTTGACTTCACTCTCTAGGATGTCCGGCTCAAGGTCAGTGACCACACCATCATATTTATCAGGGATATTAAGATCTTTCTTGTATAGTTCTTCTGTGTATTCTTGCCACCTCTTCTTAATCTCTTCTGCTTCTGTTAGGTCCCTGCCTTTTTTGTCCTTTATCATGCCCATCTTTGCACAAAACGTTCCCTTGATATCTCCGATTTTCTTGAAGAGATCTCTAGTCTTCCCCATTCTATTGTTTTCCTCAATTTCTTTGCATTGTTCATTTAAGAAGGCCTTCTTATCTCTCCTTGCTATTCTCTGGAATTCTGCATTCAGTTGTTTATATCTTTCCCTTTCTCCTTTGCCTTTTGCTTCCCTTCTTTCCTCAGCTATTTGTAAAGCCTCATCAGTCAGCCACTTTGCTTTCTTGCATTTCTTTTTCTTTGGGATGGTTTTAGCTGCTGCCTCCTGTACAATGTTACGAACCTCCATCCATAGTTCTTCAGGCACTCTGTCTACCAGATCTAATCCTTTAAATCTATTCCTCACCTCCACTGTATATTCATAAGGAATATGATTTAGGTCATACCTGATTGGTCTAGTGGTTTTCTCTACGTTCTTCAATTTAAGCCTAAATTTTGCAATAAGAAGCTCATGATCTGAGCCACAGTCAGCTCCAGGTCTTGTTTTTGCTGATTGTATAGAGCTTCTCCATCTTTGGCTGCAAAGTATATAATCAATCTGATTTCGGTATTGACCATCTGGTGATGTCCATGTGTAGAGTCGTCTCTTGTGTTGTTGGAAAAGAGTGTTTGCTATGACCAGCGTGTTCTCTTGACAAAACTCTATTAGCCTTTGCCCTGCTTCATTTTGTACTCCGAGGCCGAACTTGCCTGTTATTCCGGTTATTTTTTGACTTCCTACCTTAGCATTCCAGTCCCCTATGATGAAAAGGACATCTTTTTTTGGTGTTAGTTCTAGAAGGTGTTGTAGGTCTTCATAGAACCGGTCAACTTCAGCTTCTTTGGCATCAGTGGTTGGGGCATAGACTTGGATCACTGTGATGTTGAATGGTTTGCCTTGGATTCGAACTGAAAGCATTCTGTCGTTTTTGAGGTTGTACCCCAGTACTGCCTTTCCCACTCTTTTATTGACTATGAGAGCTACTCCATTTCTTCTAAGGGATTCTTGCCCACAGTAGTATATATAATGGTCTCCTGAATTAAATTCGCCCATTCCTGTCCATTTTAGTTTGCTGATTCCCAAGATGTCGATGTTCAATCTTGTCATCTCATGTTTGACCACATCCAGCTTACCTTGATTCATAGTTCTTACATTCCAGGTTCCTATGCAATATTGTTCTTTACAGCATCGGACTTTCCTTCCACTTCCAGACACATCCACAACTGAGCGTCCTTTCGGCTTTGGCCCAGCCGTTTCACACTTTCTGGAGCTACTCGGAATTGCCCTCCGCTCTTCCCCAGTAGCATTTTGGACACCTTCCGACCTGAGGGGCTCATCTTCTGGCGTCATATCTTTTAGCCTTTTGATACTGTCCATGGGTTTTCTTGGCAAGGATACTGGAGTGGTTTGCCATTCCCTCCTCCAGTGGACCACGTTTTGTCAGAACTCTCCATCATGACCTGTTCTTCTTGACCTGACTTCATTGAGTTACGCAAGCCCCTTCGCCACGACAAGGCAGTGATCCATGAAGGGGCAGTTGAATCTTAGTCTTTAAAATTATTTGTATCAGTATATGTATTTGAACCCAGAAATTTCTGGCTTTTTTACAAGTCCACCAGGCATGATAAGATGACCCTTCATATTGTCCACATTTCCAACATAAATTTGAAGTACCTTTATACATTCTAGACAATTTTTCTGGAGTCATATACCAATGGTACATCATCCTATAAAAATTCTCTTTTAGATTATAACCTAATGTAAATTTTAGTCCTTTTAACCACACATTTTCCCCGTTCCATCCCCCTGCAAGTATTTCACTTTTTTCTCAATCTTAAACCCACTTCTTTCCATCAATTCCTTTTGTTTTTCAGTGTTCATATTCTTTGTTAACATCTTTATCTTTTGTTTGTTAACTTTAAAGCCAGCTAATAACCCAAAGTCATTTAGTTTTTTTCATTAATATTTCTATTCCTTTCAGAGGATTTTCCAAGATTATCACCAGGTCGTCCGCAAAGGTCTGTAATTTATAAATTTCTCTTTTAATCTTCACTCCAGCAATTCTCTCATCTTGCCTTACATCTTTATTCAATACTTTCAAAGCTAAAATAAACAGCAATGGTGACAAGGGGCATCCTTGTCTGGTCCCTTTCTGTATCTCACAAGGTTTTGTTAATTCCCCATTAACAATTATCTGTGCCTTTTGTAAAGTATAAATCAATTTTACCCATTTGATAAAATTCTCACCAAAGTTCATATCCTCCAAATTTTTAAACAAGAAAGTCCAATTCAAATTGTCAAAGAATTTCTGCATCAAGAAAAATCAGTGCTGCTTGTTTTTCATTATGTTGTTCCAAGTATTCCAAAATATCCAATACATTTCTAATATTGTCCCTCAGCTGTCTTTTAGGTAAAAACCCACACTGATCTTCATGAATAAAGTCTTGTAAAATCATCTTAATTCTCTCAGCTAAAATCATCATGAACTAAATGACAGAAAAGAGAGGGGGGGGAGAGAGAGAGAGAGAGAGAGAGAGAGAGTGCGTGTTATGGAAACTAGCTGGGTGATTTGGGCCAGTCACTTTCTCTGGGAAGATGAAATTATCTGCCATCCCACACTGGGATTAGCTTCAGTGAACAGGCCTTCATTCTGCAGTGGAATGGAAATCACAGGTTTATTTAGCTTACATTATACATTTGTTTGCTGCTTTACTTCTCTAATTACAATTTTTCTTGTATCTGTCATGAAACAAGTTTATCGCAAGGTCTGTCCTTATATCTGTGCCTAAAGCCTTGTAGTTCATGTATATTCTGGGTGAAGCCTGCCATTTGCTATGTGTTCTAATCTACAATATGATGTGTAGCTGGATGTGACTGCTAGATCTCACTACAGTTTATCCAGGAACACTTTCAGTATTCAGCAACATGAGCAACAGAGTTTGATCAGCTTCAACTTATTACCTGAGCCGCATACTGAAGGCAGATTTAAAGCTTTCCAGGCTGCCACATCAACAAAAGGTATTTCACCAACTCACCCAAGTCACACTGGGTCACATATTTCAATGCCAAAGAGATCATCTACTTCTCATTATCAAACACAAATCTATTAACAATACTTACAGGTGCTTTAAGACTGGATTTTTTTTTTAGGTTTCATGGAAATACTTCCAGTTCAATAACATTCTGAAATGGCAAGAATATAATTTTTAAAAAAGATCAGATGGGTGAACCACCAATTTTCTATTGCCCTATATTCAAAATTCCTAGCATGACTCAGTTTTAGCTAAGATATTAGCATATCAGTCATTAGGTACACTGAGAATTTTTGAAATGTACAGTACTGTCAAATGTACCTGGGAAATTTATTTTTTGGAGTATTAAACATTTATTTATTTATTTATTTATTGAACTTCTCGACCGCCCAATTCATACACAATGACTCTGGGCGGTTTACAACAATAAAAACAACATATCATTAAAATACAATGTACATATGAATATAAATATAAATATAATATACATAAAAATACAAATATGAAGTATAAATACAAGATGGCAAATCGAGATCTTACTGTTGGCACCATCATGGTGTCAACCTCCTCCATGCATGGCTATCGCCCCTTCCACCCCAAGCCAGGTGGCATAGCCAGGTTTTAACTCCCTTCCTGAAGGCCAGGAGAGTAGGGGCCTGTCTTACCTCTGGGGGTAGCTTATTCCAAAGAGCAGGCATGATAGCAGAGAAAGCCCTCCACCTGGACCCTGCCAATCGGCAATCCCTCATGGACAGGGTCCGTAGCATGCCCTCTCTGCCTGACCGGGTGGGATGGGTCGATGTCACGGGAGTGAGGCAGTCCTTCAGGTAACCTGCACCCATGCCATGTAGGGCTTTAAAGGTGATAACCAACACCTTGAATTGGACCCAGAAGCAAACTGGCACCCAATGCAGCTTGCGAAGCAATGGTGTTATGTGTGCCCTCCTTGGGACTCCTAAGACTGCCCACGTGGCCGCATTCTGGACCAGCTGTAGCTTCCAGATACTCTTCAAGGGTAGCCCCATGTAGAGCGCATTACAGTACTCTATACGGGAGATGACTAGGGCATGAGTGACTGACTGGAGGGACTCTCGATCCAGGAAAGGGCATAACTGGTGCACAATACGAAGCTGCGCAAAGGTTCCCCTGGCCAAGGCTGACACCTGCTCTTCAAGCAGAAGCCACGAGTCCAGGAGAACCCCCAGGTTCCGCACCGGATCTGTCTGGGGCAGTGCAACCCCATCCAGAGTCAAAGATGATAAGTTCCTGGATACCCGGGAGCCCCCAACCCACAGCCACTCCGTCTTACCAGGGTTCAGCTGAAGCCTGTTGTTCCCCATCCAGGCCCCTACAGCCCCCAGGGACTGAGATAGGGTGTCGACTGCAACACTTACTTCACCTTCAATTTGATATCTTGTTTACAAAAAGCCATGTTTTTTTTACAGGTCTTTCCCACTTGGACCCAATCATCACACAAACATGCCATGGCAACATCTTTTTTCTGCCATGTCACCTCATCCCTGGCTTGAGGGAGGCAGCTTTAAATCATTCTTAGGTGTATCAGCATGATGCTAGAGTTTTCTCCCTTATTCCAACACTGTCCATGGGCAGCCACCATCTGTTACGCTTCTACACCCATTGCCTTGAGTGACTGGCAGTGATTGAGAACAGAAGCAAAAGAGGCAGGAAAGGAATCAGCAATGGGAACAGCACATTTCATGTCATTACTGTGTTCTGGCAACTCAAGGCCTGGTGGATAGCACTACCTCCCAAATGTGAGGTACTGCCTAATCCTGAACATGCTTTTTGGGGAAGCAATCCAACTATGGAGCTCACTGGGGTTTACAGTTTGCCATCACACAATTCAATTCTATGCCTGCTTGATCAATTCACAGGGGTTTCCTAGTTCCAAGGAGATAAACAGAAGCTTACTCCTGAGACAAAACTGCAACCAGTCAATGCGTTTTTATTTCCTCCTAAGTTCCCTCCTATGGAAGTGGTTAAAACACAGCCTCCAGGCACCGAGAGAGGGTGGTCACAGCATCACTTATGTCACCTGGGATGGAGTTGTATAGTTGAGTATCATCAGCATATTGATGATACCTCACCCCATGGCGACAGATGATCTCACCCAGTGGTTTCATGTAGATGTTAAAAAGGAGTGGAGAGAGTACCGAACCCTGCGGCACCCCACAAAGGAGGGGCCGTGGGCTGGATCTCTCGCTCCCTATCAACACCAATTGGGACCGGCCCTGGAGGAAGGAGGTAAACCAGCGCAGAACCATGCCACCCACCCCCAACTCCCTGAGTAGTCCCAAAAGGATACCATGGTCAATGGTATCGAAAGCCACTGATAGGTCAAGAAGGGCCAGGATGGATGCACTGCCACCATCCCGCTCCCGCCAGAGATCATCCATAAGTGTGACCAAGGCTGTTTCCATCCTATATTCGGGCCTGAAACCCGACTGAAAAGGGTCCAAATAATCCGTTTCATCCAGGACCCTCTGGAGCTGCAGCACCACCACTTTCTCAACCATCTTCCCTAAAAAGGGGAGGTGAGAGACTGGATGAAAATTGTCCAGGATGGTGGGATCCAGTGATGGTTTCTTGAGGAGGGGGCACACCACCACCAATAATACTTCATATAGTATTATTTTTAAGGTCATTGAAAGATTACAGAGGTGAGTTTGAGTGTTCATTTAAACAAAACATGAATATTTCTACATCAAGGCTTATAAAAATAACTTCCTCCCATATGTATCTGAGACACAAATCAAAAGGAATTAACTTTCCTTTCTGAATAGTTGAAATACTTCTTCAGAAATCCTCATTCATAGTTTTTCTGATCTGATTATTTACTTAATCATTCATTTCTCATGAGTGGCAGGCAGTCATGGCCAGAGAACACTATCTCCTAAAGCCACTTCAAGCTTTGATTTGATTCCAAGAAGATTCAGCTGAATCAAGCTGAATCTTGTAATCAATGCTTTGACATAGTTCAAGGCCTGGAATTGAATCAGGTGTCTTTGAATTGTTTCAGAGATACTGAAAGCAATTTGGGGATTGAATGGAGTTCATTGTGGCTTCAGATTTTGCCAGGTCTCAAACATTGTTACAACTTTCCTTCCCTGTATTGAGAAAGATGAAGATAAATTGAGTGATGTGAGAAGCACTCTCTTACTGCCATGCATATCAGACTAATGGGCCATGGCAACAGCACGACCATCCCTGGTCAATTGATGGTGGACTCTTCAATTCTTAATAAGTGTTTTCTTTCTAAATAGTTTTTGAAAGTTTTTATTTACAGCTTGGGATAAAACTCTTTCTGCATTGCTTTAGCACAAATTGTCTAAAAGCTCCTTGCTAGACAACATTAAGGCTGTTGTGCTTTAAGGCTCCACATCCCTGTTATCTCTGCCTTAAAAGATGGAATATTCCAGAAATGTCTTATGGTGAAATTTTCAAAGCTATCCAGCTGAAACTTTGCGGGTTTAATATCCTTTAAAGGGTATATTATTCCTGCTACTTTCATCCCATGCTGCAGGTATTCTGATGCTTTCTAATTATAGCCTGTAGTTGAAAAGTTTATTTAATCTAATCAGTTCAAATTGAATCAGCAAGATGGCAAACAAAGGGTCCTGATGCAAGAACCACCACTTTTTACTTGTGTTAAAGTTGCATGAATATTCAAAATGGGTGGGGCTTCAATAGAGACTCTCCTTCTACCATTTTCCCAATTTTGACACACCCGTAGAACCTGTTGTTTTAAATATCTGCTATCTTAGAAACACATAGTGAATTAATGACCTTGACATCTAATCTTATGGTCCTTCCTAGCTCTGAGTTCACTGATGAGATAGAGATAGAGATGATAGAGATAGAGATAGAGATAGAGATAGAGATAGAGATAGAGATAGAGATAGAGATAGAGATAGAGATAGAGATAGAGATAGAGATAGAGATAGAGATAGAGATAGAGATAGATAGAGATAGAGAGAGAGAGAGAGAGAGAAAGAGAGAGAGATACACACACACACACACAGACACACTTATTAGATTCATAGGCCCCCAACTCCATCATGATAGCACTGAATTCTAGCTGAAAGGATGTAGTTTCCTACATTTGATACGGCCTACATGACCAAATGCTATTTCATTCAAGAACATATAATCTTCTTGAAGAAAAATTGCAAATGGAAGACTAACGAAAAGAAGAGCTCTTGAAAACAATGCAACTAGAGTAGGTTTAGAGTAGATGTTCCCTTTAAATATGATCCATTTAAAGTTATGACATTCATAAATGTTATTGAAACAGAAATTAAGTGCTGATTTTTGTAATTGTTATATGGAACAAAGATAGATAGATAGATAGATAGATAGATAGATAGATAGATAGATAGATAGATAGATAGACAGACAGACAGACAGACAGACAGACAGACAGACAGACGGACAGTCGGACAGTCGGACAGACAGACAGACAGACAGACAGACAGACATGGATGCATGCAAGTCTGGTAATTCTTAACAATGGAGCAGCAACAAATCTGGAAAGTCTGGAGTTACCGGTTTATTAATATCCAGCCACAGTGTACTGATAGTCACCCACAGTCTGCACCTTCAATAAAAATGTTTGAAGCATTTTAATACTGTATTTTGTTTTAAGATTCACTTGGAGGGAGATGTAGACTATGGTCTCTAATGGGTCAATGCTAGCTAAAGTGTATTTAGATTATAACTTCCATTTATATCATATAAATTGTTAACAAAAATACAACACAAATAATAAGACAATAAAAATTATAGTGATAATTTCTCATCTCTTGAGATGAATCCCAGAATAGAAGGAAGCATTAGAATAGAAGAAAGAAATACCTTTGGCATGAGAGACAGACATCCTACACATTCCTGAAATTGTAATTGCAAGAACGTGTTATACAGGCATTTCTCCAACCCAAGAAGGCTATGATTTCCTTCCCTAATGAGACATATTCTGGTCTGGATTTTATGTTTCCTTATTTGAACCCTATGCCGACTTCATTACAGTTAAAGGATGGATCTTACTCAGCTGGACACACCTAGAGTTTACTCACCTAGAGCGGCGATCCATACAGCAGGTAATCTCCTAGCATCCCAGGGCTTAAGAAACTACTCTCGCAAAATCTGCTGGAGAGGTAGAGAGCTCTCCTGATACAGCATGTGTCCTGGAGCCATAAGAATCTGTAATATTAGTAAAATAAATTAATGTACCTACTTGTGGTCTTGTAACACAATAGATCAGTGGTTGATTGTACAACTTGACTCTTATAATTGGACCCGCAGTGAACAGAAGATCAATACTTTAACTTGAACCATCTCTTTGCAAAGCTGAGGCAAGAGTTTGTCAGTTGCTTGCCAAATTCCTTTCATGCACTTCTCTTTCTAATTTATAAAGTGGCTAATGTGGAGGCCACTCTGAATGATGCCTTATTAAGATGACCCCCATCATAAAAAAAGCATGAAACATTGCATATAAATAATGGGTTATTTAAAGTGTGCGTGCACACACTCATCAAATGAATAGCCTGGTAATTGTAACATTTAAGACAAAGAGCAACTTTAATTCCAATCTCTTCAACATCTTGAAAGACTCCCTTGAAGCAATGTAAACATGATTTGCTAAACCACCCAGTTAATTGAGTAGAAGCTGATTATTGATTTTATGTTTGCCTACCCTAATCCTTCACTGTGGAGCTTCTTTCTCAATTTTCCTTCTTCATTTCTTTGGGGGACATCCAGAATGATGGCAAAAAATAGACTGGCCCTGACTTTCAGTGTCAGCAATTGAACTATAAGACCTGGCTGACAGACTGACTGAAATTTAAGGCTGACTGGCAATACTGAGCTTCCAAGGACTGCCATCTTTGTTAAATTTTTGTTGTTTATTTGTTAAATATATGACCATATTTGCACAAGATGCTAACTTAAGTTTGTTTAACCATGATTTATTTATAAAACACAGCTGAATCACTTTTCACAACATACTCAAACATTAACTGTGGTGTATTAACAGTGTTCCACATGCATCATGTCAGCCACATGACCGCAGAAGCGTCTTCAGACAACATTGGCTCTTCGGCTAACAAACGGAGATGAGCACTGGCCCCTAGAGTCGGGCATGACTGCACAAATGTGCAGGGGGAACCTTTACCTTTTTATTAACTGATTAACTGAACATTAACTGATGGGGTTTGCACAACATGCTAAAGGTAAAGGTTCCCCCCGCACATTTGTGCAGTTGTGTCCGACTCTAGGGGCCAGTGCTCATCTCCGTTTGTTAGCCGAAGAGCCAGTGCTGTCCGAAGACGCTTCCACGGTCATGTGGTCGGCATGACGCACGTGGAACGCTGTTACCATCCCACCGAAGTGGTACCTATTAATCTACTTGCATTTGCATGCTTTCGAATTGCTAGGTTGGCAAGAGCTGGGGAGAGTGCGGGAGCTCACTCCGTGATGTGGGGCTAGGGATTCGAACCTCCGAACTTGCGACCTTCCAATAGACAAGCCTGGCATCTTACCCGCTGAGCCACCACGCCCCTTACAACATGCTAAGCAAAACTAAATAAACTATATTTGCTTGTTATGTCAACCTAACCAATACGCGTGATGAGATAGGCACCCTGATGGAGTTTTGAAGGTTAATAAAAGAACTCCAAGCAGCTAACAACAATCTTGCAAAGTAGAACCGTGAACCAGAAGGGACTTGCACATTACGCTTAATTATGTGCAGAAATAAAGTCAGTCTTCACATAGTAGTTAGATGAAGAAAAAAATAGAGATAGCTTACATTTATTCAGTAGATCTGGATACAAGTAGATTCATAGTATATCTGTGTGCAAGCGAGATGAAAGGACAAGAGCTGCATTCTGCAGCACCTCCTTCTTGCAGGTGTGCCTGCAACCACAGTCCAGAATCTCATGAACGAAAAACTTAAGATGTCTTTTGTGCTGAGCACGTTACCAAACAAATTTTTCCCATCTGTTACTGGCCTGAATTTAGAGGGCAAAAATCTTTCTCAGCTTCTAGGAGCAATCAGATTGGAATTGTGAGGTTTCGGTCACTTACCTGGATGCCGGCCGACATGCTGGACTCGGAGGAAGAGGAAGAGCCAATCACAGGAAGCAGCAGCTTTGGCGCAAAACCAACCAGAGACGATTCCATCGCCGCGCCAAGCCTCGGATCCCAGCCTTACCTTGCTGCCATGCCAAGCCTCGTGCGCGAACCTCCTCTGGTCGCTGCGCCTCCGTCCTTGCTCCCTGCAGAAGAAGCCAGCATTGGGGTAAGCGCCGCCGCCTTGCCTGCTCCTCCCCCGACTGCCCAAACCACCGATCCTCCGTTGCCCTCCGCTCCGGAGCCTACCAACACCAGCCACCGGTGGGCTGCCTTCATCAGGCCCTGGTCTACTCAGATGGCTACCAGCCCAGATCAGCACCCAAGCCCCGCCGATGCCGGTCACCAGTGGGTTTCCTTTGTCAGGCCCCGGTCTACCCAGACGGATACCAGCCCAGATCAGCACCCAAGCCCAGCCGACGCCGGTCACCAGTGGTTTGCCTTTGTTGGGCCCTGGTCTACCTCCAGCCCTGATAGCCAAGCTAACTCCATGCCCGCGGTCACCTTGCCTGTTACCTCCGGTTCTCCGCCAGCTGTAGCCTCTTCCACAGCGCCTGCACCCTCTCTGGTCCTTCCTGTTGGGCCGGGAGTATCCAAGGGACTTGTTACTATCCAGCCTGTAGAAGAAGAAGAGGACTGTGTAAACTGGGCGGTTTGTGTGTCCGTGTAAATAAAGCTATTTCAGTAACGTTTCCATGTCAGTCTTAGTCGGAACAGGACAGGAATGTCGAAGGCAAAATAATTTGCAAAACAATAGAGAGCCTGGCAGAGACGTTGGTTACCTAGCAATGAAGGGTAAACATGAGCCAGAGCAATCAGTGACTTATCAGAAACCCAAAAGGGCTATTGTCTGTAATTCATGTAAAAAGCCAGGACATATTGCAAGGTTCTGCAGAAATAGAGATAAGAAAGACAGATCCAAGGAAAAAAATTTTAAGGGTGAGAAGGTTTATAAAGCTGATACCAATAAATGTCCCAGATGATGGGTAATAGATTCGGGGGCCAACAGGCACCTATGTGGGAATAAATGTGACTTTTGTGAGCTAAGTGAAAACACAGAAGGAAGCATAACATTAGCAGATGGCAATTCAATTTTGATTCAAGGAAAGGAAGTGTGCTATTGCGATGCATCAATGGAAGTGAACACAAAGATCTTATGGCACATCTCACAAGCACTAGAAAGATCCCCCTTATGCTTATGAGACAATGCTGAGCTGACCCCTGATAATTCCAACACATCCAAGGCTATCAGAGTTTCCATTGCCCAATATTGAACAGACTAATTTGAGAGGCAAAGGGTGTTGTGTCTCTTCAATGGAGCCCACTCTCCAGATGTGAATTGATCCAGACTTCCACGTTCTCTTTGCTTTCGTCAAATTGCTATAGTGGCCAGCGAAGAAGTATAGCCACAGATCATGTCACAGGATACTCTTCTCTGTTTACACAGATGCTGATTGTGGGAAACAAAAATCAGCCAATCAATCAATCAATCAATCAATTCTTTATTACGGTCACAGACCAGAATTATAAATGCAATACATTAAAATAATTTAAAATACATTAAAATACAAAATACATTAAATGAAATGAGGGAAGCTTAATAATATATTTGCAATTGGTAGAGTCGTCAATGGGCAGTCAAAGTCTGCCTTATTTTGCAGACTGTATAGCAAAATTTAGCTACATTCAGGGAGACTAAATCATTCTGATCAGTCAGCAACAGTTGGACATAAAAGGGATCAGAATTTCCTGGATATTTTATCAAATGAGGAGTGATTAAGTGGGTTTGTGAGTCCTTATAATATATACAGTATAACAGGACATGTGCTATAGTTTCAATAGCCCCTATTTTGCTGTTGTTGTTGTTGGGAAACAAAAAAAATATTGGCGTGTTCCTCTTGGTAACCTCTGCTCTCAAAGTTATCCCTCCCCATCAAATGAAACCCTTGAGGAACTAGAGAAGCCTGCCTCTGTGAATCATGCCTCTGCTCCTTTCCTATCTTTCTCAATCAAACATTTAAGTCTAAAGCAGCCTCCTCCTTCCCACAACTTCATATCTCTTAGAACATCTGAAACCCAGAGTGGTGTGGCCGGTAAGCAGACACCCAGGCAAAGAGCTGCAGTTGCTGTTTTTCTCTTCAGTGGAGAGCACACCCGGCCTAGGCTCTTTCAGAAGAAGTTTATCCTGGTTTCAGATTACAAGCTTCCCAATCTGGGTAGGTACAGGTGGGGTAAAAACATCTGCTCGCCTTTTCTTGAGTTGGAAAAATGAGAGTACTGTAGGTCTATGAAGGTTCTCAGTCATCCAGGTGGAATTGTCTGTAGCTTGAATCATGTCAACTGGATTTCTATTTTCTCAGTGGAAACGTTTCGCTCCTTATCCAAGGAGCTTCTTCAGGATTCCCTTACCAACTTTGCTCAGACTGAAGAAGCTCCTTGGATAAGGAGCGAAACGTTTCCACTGAGAAAATAGAAATCCAGTTGACATGATTCAAGCTACAGAGAGTACTGTAGAACTGAGGAGTATTTTTAATCAATTTCCTCCCATGGCAGATGTTAACTCAAACCTGGCCTGGTAGTGAATCAACTATTTCACAAGCAATAAAGGAAGCTTTATTATGGTCATAGGTTTTTAACAATTGATTTTATTGTAAACCGCCCAGAGTCCCCCGTTGGGGGAGATGGGCGGTGATAAATTTGAATAATAAATAAATTAAAATTGCTAATGCTGTGAAGGCTTGCTCAATATGCAGGTAGGTTTTAATATGCTAATAACGTTTTAGCTAGTGTAACTGTAACATCCTGTTGTTTGTAGAGGATACTGTACATACATCAGAGTACCATTTGGGCTTTCTCCTTTTTCAGACAGAGCAGATTTGTTGTGATAAAAACAAAAAAACTGCAAATATCAAAAGAAGAGCACAGATGCTTATAATAGTACATAAAAGCAACTGTGACACGAAATATTTGGGGGTGGGAAAGCAATTGCAGTTTGATATATTTGGGCATAGGAAATCTAAAGGTCATGATCTGATTGAACACCAAAACTATTCTATTACTGTTATTTATATTTTTATCTTCCCTTTTCTCTATGGTGTGAAGGGTGGCATTCCCATCCCAGTTTTATGTGTATAAAATATGTGTCTCTGATGTAAGTAGCTAGAAGAGAGGGGTTAGTCTAAGATGACTTACAGTTCATTAGACCAAGACTGAGTATTGGGCTCCACACTTTCTCTATTCTGTCATCCCTCCACTCTGTGATTGACTTCATGCATCACATAAAGCCATCATGCTACAGTATTAGTTGATTTTAACTTAGCATATTGTGTGAAGTTAGTTGATTGTGTATTATTAAATAAACAAACCATGATTAGCAGAACAATGATGTGTAAATGCAACGTTTTTCTCACAGACTATAATGTGATACTTCTATGATCTGTTGAACCATAATTTCCCATTACAGTTCTACTGGGATACTGTAGATTACTCTCTCCCTGCTTGCTTATTTATTTATTTATTTATTTATTTATTTATTTATTATTTAAATTTGTATCACCACCCATCTCCTCCATACCTGGGGACTCTGGGCGGTTCACAACAATAAGATAAAAATATAAAATTACAGCCACAATAATTTACATATAAAATCCAAACAAAAAGATGTTAATAATAAGGCGGGCTTCATGGCACCAGCCACTCCCAAGAGGAACTATTGGCATTCCCGTCCCAAGCCAGGTGGCAGAACCAGGTCTTCAGGTCTTTCCGGAAGGTCGGGAGTGAAGAAACTCGCCTCAGCTCCAGGGGCACGATATTCCAAAGGGCGGGTGCTACTGTAGAGAAGGCATGCCTCCTGGATCCCGCTAGATGGAACTCTTTAGCCGATGGGATCCTTAGCATGCCCTCCCTGCATGACCAAGTGGGGCGGGTCGATGTTCCAGGGATGAGACGGTCCCTCAGGTAACCTGGTCCCATGCCATGTAGGGCTTTAAAGGTGATAACCAACACCTTGAATTGGACCCGGAAGCAAACTGGTACCCAATGCAGCTCGCGTAGCAGAGGTGTTATATGGGCCGATCTTACAGCACCCATAACTGTCCGCGCGGCCGCATTCTGGACCAGCTGAAGCTTCCTGATACTCTTCAAGGGTAGCCCCATGTAGAGCGCATTGCAGTAGTCTAATTGAGATATGAAGCTAGAATTTGAGCCATGTTTCATACTTGCATTTAGAAACAGATTATAGCAAAATTGCCTGGGTTGGATATAACAAGAAATTGTGCTTTAATAAATCATTATAGAAATGCTAGATGGTGCCTAAGTAGAGGCGTAAGAATGGACAGCAAGGGCAGAAGAGCCATTCATTGACTAAACCACCTTGAATTAATGAAGAAAATAGACAATGATATGAATTAGTTTAGCAAAAAGCCGTTCAGTGCAGTTAGGAAAACTATACTCTTTTTTTCTCCCAACACTATTTTTGCTGTAGATATGAACTGGAACAATCCACCAAAGGTGCAATTGCTGATGAAGTCAGGAGATGGGATATAACTAGCTCCTATAGACAATTTTGAGAGCCAGTTTGGTGTAGTGGTTAAAGCATCAGGCTAGAAACCGGGAGACCGGGAGTTCCAGCCCTGCCTTAGGCACAAAGCCAGCTGGGTGACCTTGGGCCAGTCAGTTTCTGAGGCCTAGGAAGGAGGCAATGGCAAACCTTGCCAAGAAAATTGCCGGGACTTGTCCAGGCAGTCTCCGAGAATTGGACATGATTGAATGGAGTAAAAAAAATAGACAATTTTAGGCTGCTTTGTGTACAGCCTTCCCCTCCATGCACATTTTTGACTTGAGTTACTGAAACACTGGACCCCTGGCTTCTACAGTCAATTTCCCACATAATGCTTTACTGGTGCTGTCCATTGTGCTTGTCAGTTCTTTCCTGTGTTTAGCCCTCTTTTCAAAGAGCAATTGTGTTGCAAAAAAACCCTAGCATTCTAGTCCTGTGTGGCACAGCAATTTGACTTAAAGCAGGAAAAAGAGCTAGGTTGCTGCCACTTGTGTAGTACTATTTTCTGTCACCTCACCATTGGATGGATTACAGGTTTCCTATTGCTTCTGCCAACAAGGAATGTCGTGTCACTATATTTTTCATGTTATGAATACTATTATTATTTTTGAAGACTCCCAAGTGCTGTAGCTGTCGCTGTGACTGGTCAACACCCCCAGGACCAGTATCATGATACTGCAATTCCCATGCTGCTGGTGCAACACACCGTAGTTCAGAGCTTTCCAAACTGTGTGTCGGGACACATTAGTGTGTCGGCTGCAGTGTCTGGGTGTGTCGCGGCTGCTGCTGCCTCTGAGCCCAGCCAGGATTCCACGCAGGTCCTAGTGCCTGCCTTGTGCCTGGCTGCCTCCAAACCTGCTGTGATTCCGCCCAGGTCCTAGTGCCTGCCTTGTGCCCTGCTGTAAGAGTGTGTCGCGAAATGATGCATGTCTAAAAGGTGTGTCGCCAACATGAAAAGTTTGGAAAGCTCTGCCGTAGTTACTTAACTCTTGGAGCGGTGGCAGTGCCTTTTTGCCTAGTCCATTTCTGCTTTGGCAGCCCTAGGTGTCATGGTGATAACTTTTGTGATTACATGTGGGTCAACCACAACTGCATGTTCTTCGTGGCTGTCCCCTGGCTACTTCGAGCTTCTGCTAACCATGAAAACTGGATCCCATGATCATTGCCTACACTGATATTCCTTTACAGTAGTAACTGAGGATGGAGCTTGCTCACCCTTGAACACACCCTTTCACTTCTGCCCTTGCCCCTGTCCTCACCTGTGATCTGTCAGCTGGGTTATTGTTAAACATGGATTTAATGCTTGTACAGAAGAACACTAGACAGTCTGACTGACGAGT
The DNA here is from genome assembly GCA_023362775.1 of Charina bottae. NCBI lineage: Eukaryota > Metazoa > Chordata > Lepidosauria > Squamata > Charinaidae > Charina > Charina bottae. The sequence goes on from JALMGJ010000016.1 coordinate 12,731,751, forward strand.
CACAAGAGTTGAGGAGGGGCTGTACCAAGCAGGAGCACCTGGAGAGCTTCCTGCAGCTTTTCTCCATTGCCTCCCCTGAGTGCCTATCACCTCTCAGTTTACCTAACAGATGGTCAAACCTGTGTGCCATTCCAAGAACACACCTACAGTCATCCAACCCCACCCCACTGCATGCTAAGGATAAGAATAGTTCTAGAATGTGAAGCCTTAAAAAAGTTAAGGAAGGCATATATGTTTAACCTAGAGAAAGAACATTCACAAGTGATATTTCAACAGCTTGAGAATGCGGTATAACTTAGGAGTGAGTCCCAGTGAATCAATGAAACATACTTCTAAGGAGACCGGTCTAGATTCTCACTGCAAAAAGAAATAGGACAGAAGATGGGGAAAAGTTCTTTTCTAAGTCCACTGAGGGGGGTGGGACAAAACTTTAGATTACATTTCTAAGAACGTTTGAGCATTTGAAATGCTACCGAAATGTTAACAATGTTATTGGGGTTTTTTTCTATTTCATAGTAGGGACAGTTCTGGATTTGGGAGCTTGGTCCCCAAAATCCAGCTGAGCTCAGCCATAGATCCTATGCTTTAAATAAGGCCTGGTACAATTATTAGAGGTTTCCCACCCATGGAGTGGGGGGAGCTCTTTGATGGATCAATTTCTTCTCCCCTCCCTGGGAATCCAATGAAGAATACAAGCATGAATGATCAAACAACTTACAGAAACGCAGAAACACTATTATACATGTGTAAAAATACATTTCCTCTCATCCTTTAGAGAGGCTTGTGCTGAGAACCAGCAGCCCTCCCTCCCTCCCCCTCCCTCCCTCACCCCCCCCCCCAAGTGACTCCCTTCTTAGAGTTGCCTTAGAAGCTGTCTGCTGTAGAATGGGCAGTCTGAAAGGCACAGTACATCAGGTTGATCTCTTCCCTCAGCTGAAACAACCCAAGACTCTTCTCCACGGTTGACTTCTTGAAATTCCTGCTTCCCCTTTCCTGGCTCATCTGGTCCAGGCCAGTTCGCCATTCCTCCTGCTGCTCCAGACCTCCCTGACAATCTGCTGGGCATTTTCCTTGCTAACTATTCTGCCAGCCACTTTTCGTCTGTGCTGCTGAGTTTCCAAACAAAATCCCTTGTTTCATTGTGCCTCTAGGTGGCTTTTCCTCTTTTTGCTGTAGAAAGGGAAATTCCTGTTTGGTATATCAGCTGTAAGGACAACACTCTCCATTTCCTCCTTTCTAGTTCTTTCCCTAAGTCATCTTTTCACCTGCTACCAAGAAGGAAAGACGTTTCTTTTGTTTGTGTGAAACTCCTTTTCCCCCCTCTTCATGTTAGCCGTGATGTTTTTTACCTGCCATTAGCCTGGCTAAACTTCTACAATAACATCTATAACCAGATTTAACTATGTTGCAACTTTGTGGAAAGCTCCTTACAGTTTGTATCAAGCTTTTAACTCATTAATTATTCCCAAATCCTAATCACAACACAAATGTTACATTTTTTAATGATTCCTCTACACATTTCTTCCACTAGCAAATTCAAGGCAGCTTAGAATCAAAGAAAGAAGATAAAGCATACAGTTTACCAATGAAACATCCCACCAGAGTGACTGTGAAGGTAATTAAGGTGGTAGAGCACAGTTGAAGTATGTACAGCTACTCAGCTCTAAGTTAGGAATTAGGAGCAGTCAATATAACAATCTTCCCCAATCAAATTCCTGAATGCTTTTCCTGTGTGTGGTCCTAGCTGGCAAAAACCCTCTTTTTAACATTTTGTACTGGTCACCAGTACCTGTTATTTCGGAAGGCGCCGATCTGCATATGTCTGGCAAACTTCTTTTTGGAAAATAAGGGGATTGGGGAAAGCCTATATGTGAGATCAAGTAAACTTGTAGAAGGGCTTGAGCCCTGGAGGTGGCAATTCCAACACATAGCTGCACCTAATCATTTTTCCTGGGTACACTGTCTGCACCGGTTTAAATTAAACCCGTGTTCCAGCACTGGACTTAAACTCTTTCAATCATCGCTTGTGAATGAATGCTTTTTGCCAAGAACATAGCAATACTGACAACAATATAAATATAAATATTTCCATATATGCTCTAACTAAATAAATGAGCATTTAAAATGAAAAAAGAAACAACACAATAAAATAATAGCAACAATGACAACAGAAACTGGCCATTCCTGCTTTGTACTAATGAAATATAGAAGGGAAGAACAAATGTTGCTGACTTGCATAATACTGCTAATAGAAACTGTGATGAATAATAAGGATGAATGGTTGGAATGGAGAAGCAGAAAGAAAGTATGCCTTCAATTCCATCTACATGTAGGGTGAATTTAAAGTGGAAATTAATAATTAATAAGCAAGAGCCTTGGGCTAAACAGGATACCACAAAATTGTTCACCTTACTTTGCTGGATACAAATACATTACTAGACACCTATTGGAATCTAGAAAAAACAAGTTGGTCAGAATACAAACTAAGAATGAATAAATGCTAGAAGAAGAAATGAGGCATGATTGCACTAACAGTCTTACACTGATAAGGCAAGAACTTGCCATCTCCATAAAGGTGTTACCAGATAAGTAGAGAATTGCAAAATTGAGTGGTCTGTCCCTGAATCAGTCAATTCTTCTTCAGTATGTGCTGATCTGAGTATTCTAGAATACTCCAATATTCTATATTTACCCCAGACTGGCATTATTGATACCTTATTGCAATCTGTATAGTTCTTTTTCCTCAATCTTGCCCAAATACATTGACATCAATCTTGGAAACTGTAAAAGGAATCTTCCACCCTCATTTGCAATGAGTCCATTAAGAGAGAGCCCCTGAATAAATTGAAATGTTTCTTCCCAGGTTTCTTGATACCTGGGTTAAGTGGCTATTTATGACATAAGGTGCCAGAGGACTTGCTCTCTGTCTTTTGATTGTTTATGTCTAGTCTCCCTTCCATTGCTTTGCCAGCCTCCCCATAATCTCTCCCCATGACAGTGAACCATATCACACTCATGGGGGTGTAGATTGCATGGCTGAGTGTGCAAGCTGGCATGCAGGCCACATTCATGACAATGACCTTAAAAAATAATGATTCATTTAATTAACCTGAACAGCTCTTTCTCAGAGTGACATAAAAGAGTTACATCTTGATTTGCTATGTTTTTAAATTGCAAACATTTGGCATCATCTGTCTTTTTCCCCCAATAACTTTATTAAAAATTAAGAAGCAGAAATAAAATGTAACAAGAACTAATATTTAGAATAAAGAAAGAAAAAGAGGGAAGAGATAAGAAAAAACAAAGCCAAAAGTGCTAGAAGAAGAAAAGAAAAAGGAGAAAAAGGAGAAAAAAGTATAAAGAAATGACTTCTGAATCTCTTTTACAGCAGTTATAAGTATTAATATAAATTAACCTCTTACTTTATGGTTACAACATGATTTACATTCTTTCTATAATCTATTTTTAATTAATCATCAAAACTATATACCATAATTTCATTTTTTCTTCTCACATAAATTCAATAAGGGGTTTCCAGTCAGCATTAAACTTAGACTAAGTCTTTTCTCTAATCAAAACTGTCAGGTTGGCTGTCCCGGCAAGTTCCATCATCTTCCCCATCCATTCCTCCATTGTGGGTAGCATCGAATCTTTCCACCTTTGTGCATATAATAATCTTGCTGCAGTTATCATGTATAAAAACAAAGTTCCATGGTTTTTTCCCAGCTGTCAATGGTTCTCTTATGTACAACTATTAGAACAATTTAAAGTAGACAAAAGAACTTTTGGTTTTGAGCATTGTAAGACTGAATTTGAAATAGAACTGTGTATTAATGATGAGCATATTATTGCTAAAATATATAAACTTTTATTGAAAACAGAAGAAACAGAACAAGTAAAAGAATGTATGATAAAATGGGCCAAACATTTTGGTTACAATATACAAATGGAACATTGGGAGAATATGTGGTTGAAAGGATTGAAATTTGCATTATTTTATAATCTTAAAGAGACTTTTTATAAAATGATGTATCGTTGATGTCACCAGAAAAATTGTCTAGAATGTATAACGGTACTTCAAATCTATGTTGGAACAAGAGGGGACATTTTACCATACTTGGTGGACGTATCAAATCAAATCAAGTTTATTACAGCCCTAAGGCCAGATACAATCAAAATATCTAGTAATAACAATCTTACACACACACACACACACACACACACACAGACATATATATATATATATATATATATATATATATATATATATATCAGAAAAACAATAAGTATGATAGGATCTAAAATTAATTAAGAATAAAAATGCTAAAATAAATTGAAATAAAATACTATTTTAAGAAATTCTAAACCTAAGTAATGGTGCGGCATATCGTGCAGATGGCAGCACAAAACTGGGCAACTGGTGGATGTGTAAAAAAGCCAGAAAATTTTGGACTCAAATACATGTACTAATACAGAAGATTTTAAAGATTAATATACAACGGAAACCAGAAGCTTTTTGGGTGGGGACAGATATCATTTGTCTCTAATGGTGTGTCTGCTGTGAGAAAATATTATTTTCTCCCAGCAATTTTGAGAAATAAAAATTTCTCACCACCAAGACAGGTGGAAGTGCATGAATATGCAGTTGAGATGAAAGTACATTAAAATCAACAGAGACTGGATAAGAACTCATAGCTCATATATGTAATTTGTTTAATCAAGTTCTGCCCTTTCATTTACTAATCTAAAAATATTTATTTGTTTAAAGTATGAGAAACAGTTTACAATAAAAGTGAAATTGAAAGACTTTGTAGCATATAAATGATGTGTAAATAGTTAATGTAGCAGTTAAACCTAAACAAAGCGTGCCTCCAGCAATTTGTCTTCAGAAAGACAGCTATGCATCACTCCATCTTCTTGTCAGCAGTTTGTATTCTTTTCAAAATATTCTTTGAGCAATATAATTCTATGTAGATTGCACAAATGTTTTCAATAAGCTCCCTTTAATCAGGCCTGTTTCTGGAGCCAGTTAAATAGTCTCTGGGCATCAGAGGACAAATAATGCATTGGCTTTGAAGAAAATGTTCATCTTCCAGTCTCAACTCCAGTGCTTTCTCAACTGTGATGCTTTGATACACCCTTTCTGCCGGCTATCCACGCAAAATGCTAACAGAGAGGTCCTCTTGACATGCTGATGATTAATTGTAACTTTCCTTGGAGATTATTTGGCATCTTCTTTGATGCTGAGAAGTTTTTCCTTCATTAAGGTTATCAGTGATAGTAATTCTGACTATCACAACTGCTTATTCTCCTAATTTGAAGTACCGTCAATGTATCTTACACTTAAAGGCTCTTAGCCACCCTATTTCCACAAGATTCTTTTTTTGCAAAAATTTTTGCAAATCCAATTTTTATTATTGGATCAAAATTAGCAGATCTCCTGCTTGGTTTAGCATTCATCCTGCTCGTAGCTCAGCATTCCAAGGATTTTTTACAAACTTTGTAGTTCGAACATCCTTCTTTTTTCCTATTCTGAGCTTTCTTCTTTGTCCCAGTCTTGTTGGGCAGCATTATGGAACATTTAAAAAGAAGTAGGCTTTTAGGAAACAAACTAACAAACACTTTTCTGAACTTTTAAGATGGTACAACAGAGGCTCTGTGGCTTGTGTTGTATATACAGAGCCTAGAATTCTCTCTAGAAAACAGGTTGAACTGGTTTTTATAATGCTTTACAGTGTGAACATGAGTTCAGCCAATGCCATTATCAATTCCTTTTAAAATAATGTTTTTGCCATTGATTTTTTTACTGGGAATCAGTCATATTCTGAGTACAATTAGATAGAATAGTCAAGAAGGGAAGATTATCAGTGTCATGGGATCCATTCAGAAACATTTAGAACAACAGATCTCCATTTTAGCTCCAGCATAGAATCTCTATGTCAGGACTTTCCAAAGTGCTGCTGCTGGTGACACACCAGCGGCAGCGGCGGCACGCGCGCGCACGGCGACGGCGCGGGGGGCGTGCGGCGGTGCGCGTGCACGGCGATGGCGGGGGGCGTGCGGCGGTGCGCACGCACAGCGGCGGCGCGGGGGCATGCGGCGGCGCGGGGGCGTGCGGCGGCGCGGGGGGCGTGCGGCAGCGTGCGCGTGCATGGCGGCCGCCGTGCACGCGCGCGCCGCCGCTTCCGGGTGGTGTGGCGACACACCACGCTGTGTGTGGCGACACACTTTTGTGTGGCGACACACAGTTTGGAAAGCTCTGCTCTATGTAGAGGAAAGTTGTATCAGGTGGACTTCTGGCTGTTATGTCTTAATCAAAGAGAATACTTGTAGCTCAGGGTTGAACTGTGGAGTTCTTGGTGCTCTCTTGTTGTTTTCTTGCAGACATTTCATTGCCAGGCTAGGCAACATCTTCAGTGCAAAAAGGGAGTGGGACTTGCTCTCTGTTTATATCCCATGGCTTGTCCTGCTTGTGTTGGTTATGTCTTAATTAATTAATTAATTAATTGTGTTGGTTATGTCTTAATTAATTAATTAATTAATTGTGTTGGTTATGTCTTAATTAATTAATTAATTGTGTTGTGTTATGTCTTAATTAATAGCATAACTTGAAACTAATGATGAAAGCCTTACCCATCAAACTTAGGCTATGTCTCACAATAAGGGAGTGGAAAGTTCCCATCTTTAACAACGGAATGGAAACAGAGTCAGCTACAAGGTTGTGATTAGGAAATCCTTTCATGTTGCATTGGCTTCTTTTCTTAACTGCAGGACGGGATGCAAAATGAATAATGGAACAAACAAATGACTGGTCAGTTAATGTTGAACTAGTGTGAGTGTGTCTCTCTGTGTGTGTATACACACAGAATCTTATTGGTTTAGTTTTTCAGGCTGTTTACCTTTTTGCTTTACTTAAATTTTAATTAACTTTTTTTTTTGCTGATTCCAACTCAGAAAATTGTTCTCATCTTCTTATAAATAGGATTGTCAGACACAACACCCTGTCTGATTGCTGGGAGTAGCTGATTCCTACTCCTGATAAGAGAAGATGTTATGGTTCTGTCAACTTTAAACAGACAAAATCTCAAGAGTCACATAATTGCCAGTGAGGTTTCATTTTAATCTTTTATTTCTGGTACTGTCTGGAATGCCCTTGTTTTTATAATAGCTTTTGTGCGGGTTAAAACTAATTATTATATTTCTGTTTCAGTTCTTTTAAATGACCAGTAAAGATTTGCCTTTCCAATATGACATTGGAAGAAGAAGGAATTACGAAGGGCGTGGCCGTGAAGTGCAAATTGAGAACATCAAAGCATATGTTTGTCAACCTGCTTCTGATACAAACAAAGCTGTGATTTTGGTTCATGATATATATGGATGGCAATTCCCAGACACCAGATATGTTGCTGATATAGTTGCTTCTAATGGATACACGTGAGCAAGGGTTACTATTATTCCAAGAATGTAAAGAATGTATGCACTGTGTAGGTGAGGGCTACCATACCTGTGCTACAACAATCTGAACAGCCGTTAGACGGCAGGAAAGGGATGCAGGCACGTGTTTTGCCGCCATCTAGTGGCATCCATATTTTTCAGCCCAGATATAGTAGCGCTAATTTAGATGTATGAATAAATTGCAAGAGAGCAAATAGGTATATGAGTACAGGTAGTCCTCGCTTAACAACTATAATTGAGACCAGAATTTTGGTTTCTAAGTGAAGCGGTCATTAAGTGAATCCAACCCGATTTTACGACCTTTTTTGCAGTGGTCGTTAAGTGAACCACAACAGAAGTTAAGCAAACCATGTGGTCGTTAAGCGAATCACATGGTTCCCCATTAATTTCCTTGCCAGATGCTGGCCGAGAAGGTCAAAAATGGCGATCACGTGACCATGTGATGCTGTGACGGTCATAAATGTGATCCTGTTGCCAAGTGCCCAAATCGTGATCACGTGACCACAGGGATTCTGCAATGGTCATAAATGTGAGAACCGGTCGCAAGTTGGTTTTTCCAGCACCGTCGTAAGACAGAACCATCACTAAACAAATGGTTGTTAAGTGAGGACCACATGTATGCTGCTTTAGCTCATATAGTCAACACTGCCCTGCAGGAAATGCAGCAATTTTTTAAAAAGGAAAAGCCAACATGTAGTCATTTATTTAATCTGGTCGTCCATCTCACAGTAATGACTCTGGGCAGCATATAAAGTTAAAAATAACAATTTAAAGACTCCAGATCATAAATATCCAAGGTCATAAACAGCAGTTCCAGCTTATAATAAAACACCAGCCAGCAGAGCTTGTTTAACAGCCAGGTCTTTATTGAGTAATGAAAGGCAAATAGAGTTGAGGCAGTCAGCTGTTCTGTAGGGCAGGCACTGCCACAGAGGAGGCGTGAGTCCTGGGTCCAACAAGATAAGAGTGTTTAATGGAAGGGACTCTTAATGGAAGGAACCATCCAGGATCTACATGCATAGAGTCCTCATAGCTGTGATCCAATCCAAGGCCATTGTCACCCTCTTATTCCAAGTGGCGAGAAGTCAAACTGTGTACCAGAGCCCCAAGAACAACCCCAATTAATTGTTTTTAAACCCATTCAGCTTCCTTTTCCAATAAAACAGTTTAGCTCACATCTACAGCTCTCCCACTAAAACTAACAAAACTAACTTTGGCAGAATCATGCCTATATATTACACCTGCATAGATGGGACCATCAAGCTTAACAAAATCTCTCAGCTAGATGGTGTGGCTTGCCAGGAAATAGACCTCTTTTATGTCTAAATATAATTTGAAGGCGTAATGCATATCATTTCTAATACATCCAGTAAAAAAAGCTGCAATTATAAATAGATTACCTAAGACAGTGTTTCTTAAAATGTGGTGCTAGAACCCCTGGGAGTCCCCCAAGACCCTTTCAGGGTTCCACAAAATCAAAATTATTTGCCAGCCTATCTTGAAAAATTATACAATATTAAAATCCCATCAAACAATCGTGAGAAGCGGTACCGGCAGCGAATGTGTCAGTTTTAATTTTTAACACAGTAAATATCATAAATATAACCCATACAAACAAAAGCTCTTTTGAGGTCCTCCATAATTTTTAAAAGTGGGAAGGGGTCCTGAGAGAAAAAAGTTTAAGAAACACTGATCTAAGCATTCAGATACTTTATGTTTAGTGGAAATTCCCTCCGAGTAGGAAAATCACTGGATATGTGAAAAATTTGAGATGTAATATTCAACTTTAATTTCAGTTGTTAGCTGCAATATTTTGTTTTGATGTTTTTTTAACAATTTGTAAACTGACCAGAGTTACTGGGAGTCAGGCGGCATATAAATTTAATAAGTAAATAAGTAAATAAATAAATATCTACCTATCTAATCTTCATGCTTGTTACCTTCTTAAAAGCTAGCTTGGGAATTCAACTGTCACAGAAACCTCCCAGTAATATGTTAATACAATACTCTACAGAACCATCTGCCCAGACTTTTTCCTGGGAAAGAAACCTTGGACACCTAATGATCATTGGCAGAATTTTGGGGACTGGTTAAAGGATCGAGATCCCATGAAAGTGGACAAGTAAGATTAATATTTATTTAAAGTGTAAATGTAACTAATATGTATCTGATTAGAAAAACATGTTAATTAAGCAAAGCCAGAAGGATATTCTTAATGGAATGGTGAGCAAGTTACATCTAGACTTGTAGATGACTTTACATATCTCTGTGGAACTATACCATTTTTACTGGTGAACTGAACATCCTAACTCTGTAATTGGGGGATAGACAGTGCACAGCAATGTTTTCATGTAAACAATATTAAATATACTGTAAATTATATAGCCTGAAAGGGGCGTGTTGGCTCAGCGGGTAAGACGTCAGGCTTCTTGATTGGAAGATCGCAAGTTCGGAGGTTCGAATCCCTAGCCCCGCGTGATGGAGTGAGCTCCCGCACTCACCCCAGCTCTTGCCAACCTAGCAATTTGAAAGCATGCAAATGCAAGTAGATGAGTAGGTACCACTTCGGTGGGTAGGTAACAGCGTTCCGCGTGTGTTGTGCCGGCCACATGACCGCGGAAGCGTCTTCGGACAACGCTGGCTCTTCAGCTATCAAACTGAGATGAGCACAGGCCCCTAGAGTCGGACACAACTGCACAAATGTGCGGGGGGAACCTTTACCTTAACCTTTTATATAGCCACACATACATCATTTTTTGGATGTAGAAAAAAATATATTGTAGCCCTGTTTCTCTTCTTTCCTTCTTCCTTCCCTCTTGCTTGCCTATATATATATATATATATATATATATATATATATATATATATAGTTAGTTAGTTAGTTAGTTAGTTAGTTAGTTAGTTAGTTAGTTATGGCTTTTTTACGTAGAGTGATTTTATCTCTCTCTCTTGCTAAAATGATGCTTACTACTTAATACAGCAGAATTGCCAAAATGAGCATCCAATAGCATTTACCACTCAAACTTCCCTATACAAGTTAAAAGTAGGCATCTTCATAAAGCTTTAAAATAGTACCAAGGCCATTTTTGAAATTTTATTTTTAAAAAAGTTATTTAAATTTTATTTGAACTTCAAAAATGTACATAGTGTTGGTACATTTTAACATGCCCATAATGTTAAAACAATAGTTCGCTACTTTGGCTTGTCATACAATGGATTTTATCAGAAACTTTTTCAAGTAAATCTGTAGACCAGGAGGGCTGCCAGTTTTGTTTTTTTGTTTTTCCCCCCAGTTCTTTTACATACTTTTTAATCACTTTTGTTTGTTGCAAAGCACCTCTCTTTCCATTTCTTAATTGCTTTAGAAGGGAATTCAGTGCAGATCAGCAGTTGATAATTGCTAAAAATGGCAGGTTGGGGGATAAGCAAGGCATTCAACATGCCATCTTCAACTGAAGCTAAACCATACTCCAGTACCAAGACAACCTTGCTCTTTTGCTCTCTGGACACAGGGCAGATTTTGAGAGCTCCCCAAAGTAAAAGACAATGAGTAGAAGAACATTTTTTTTTAAAAAAAAAAAATCTTACTAATGCTCTGTAAAAGTGACTGATCTGAGGATAATTGTGTAGTCTATTTTAGGTAATTACAAAGATGTTTCATCTCGTTTTTGTTTATGTATCTTAGGACAGTTGATATTGTCTTGAAATATTTAAAGGAGAATTATAATGCAATCAAGATTGGTATCGTTGGATTTTCCTGGGGTGGAATGGCTGTACATCACTTGATGCTAACAAATCCTGAATTAAAGGCTGGGATCTCCCTCTACGGTAATGAAGAATGCTTATTAATTCTTCAATTTTTAAATATTTAAACAGTATTAGACTAGTTGCTTGTAAAGATAAGCTGTACTATATAAGTAAGACTTTTTACAAGCTGCATGCTCTTTTTTTTTCTCAAACAAGAGGCATATCTGCACTGCCTAATTGCCCCATTGCCGGAACAGGCAGAGACCTCAGGTTGCATTTTTCTACTGTATTTCACTTCTGAAGTATACTTTTCCATCTTATGTCACCGTGAGACTTTTGTCCATTTCAAATAACCTGCTTCAGTTTGTTGCAGTTCACTTGGCAGAGGAAAGCATGTTCTTTCAACTGAGTCAATGATCGCCATGCTAATGTCTTCTAAAGCTCCTTAAAAATAATAATAATGGGTGCTGTGACAGCATAATGGCTGTAATTCTTGCCTTACAAATAGAAGATTATTGGTTTAAAAAAATGAAATGGTTTTTTAAAAAGTTACTATTTTCTTTCCTGAATTTCTACTTTTTCTTGTATGTTTTTGTAAAGTAATGAACTATTTTTGTTCCTGGGAAGAAGGAAAATGCCCAAGGCTTTTACTGCTTCTGTCATTTCCACTTTTCTCAAAAATACTTAAGAAAATTCAGTAAGCTGGAAAAAGTATATTCCTGTTTTATTATTAAATATATACAACATAATCTTATGCATGTTTACCTCCCCTTATCCCCAGTAATCATGGATAGGATATTCTCCTGGGCTGTCTCACAATTTTGCCTGGCAGCCAAGATAGAAGGGCTTCATCCTGAGCTCCAAAAAGCTACATAGCTACACACACACACACACACGCACGCACGCACGCACACACAAATATATATGTTCAGAAAGATCCACCCATTGGCAGTGATTTCCTGAAATATAAAGGTAGCAAGGGAATTGTACAGTTAGAGGATATGATTTAAGTTGACTTAGAGTCAAGCCATCTTGAGCACAGGAGTAGCTGGCATGGATATGCCCAGGAGAATAACCTACATGTATTTATTTGTTGGAGGAAAATTCTGAAAAAATTCTGAGTGCCCCTTGGACTGCAAGAAGATCAAACCAGTCCATACTCCAGGAAATAAAGCCAGACTGCTCACTTGAGGGAATGATATTAAAGGCAAAACTGAAGACTTGGGCACAGAGAGAATCTTCTAGCTGTGTTCCTGTCCTCTGAAGATGCCAGCCACAGCTACTGGCGAAACGTTAGGAACAAAAACTACCAGAACACGGCCACACAGCCCGGAAAACCCACAACAACCATCAGATTCCGGCCATGAAAGCCTTTGACTATACAAAACTGAAGTAATTTGGCCACATAATGAGAAGACAAGATACCCTGGAGAAGATGCTGATGCTAGGGAAAGTGGAAGGGAAAAGGAAGAGGGGCCGACCAAGGGCAAGATGGATGGATGATATTCTGGAGGTGATGGACTCGACCTTGGGGGAGCTGGGGATGGCGACAGCCAACAGGAAGCTTTGGCGTGGGCTGGTTCATAAAGTCACGAAGAGTCGGAAGTGACTGAACGAATAAACAACAAATTTATTTGGGGGAAGGGGAAGTAAACATGCATAAGATTATGTTGTATATACAGGAATATACCTTTTTTTCCAGCGTATTGATATTTCTTAACTATATTTTCAAAAAGTGGAAATGACAAGCAGTCAAAGCCTTGGCCAATTTTCTTCTCCCAAAGGACAGAAATAGTTTATTCGTTTTACCATAATTTAATGCCATTTTAATCATTTTTCATCTATTTATATCAAAGTTATAAATAGCTCCTCAATGATTACCTCTGGCAAGATAAAATATTAGCAGATGGTCAGATAGGAAAGCTTTATAAATGTGGTTTATTTCATCATTACACCATAAATGACAACTACAGCTAGGCTAGTAAACATGATTTCTGAGTTACTAAATTTTTGTAGATTCACTTACAAGACTGAATATCATAATAATTGGGTAGTACACTCTACTTCTCCATTCTTTAGGCTGTTCCATAGGTGGTTTCATTTGTGAGGAGTGTGTGCCCTACAGCAGGGTTTCTCAAGCAGGGCTCCATGGAACCCTAGGGTTCCGTGAGAGGTCACTAGGGGTTCCCTGGGAGATCACAATTTATTAAAAAAAATATTTCAAATTCGGGCAACTTCACAATAAAAATGCAAGTTTCATTCTTTATTTTTAGTTTAAGAACACTGTTAGTGCATATATACAGGCCTACACATGAAACGAATCTAATAATTTTGTAACTTCTGGCCTATATTTGAGTCTGAATGTGCAGGGGTTCCCCGAGGCCTGAAAAATATTTCAGGGGTTCCTCCAGGGTCAAAAGGTTGAGAAAGGCTGCCCTATAGAAACCAAATATATGCCCCAAAGTATCTGCAAGTATGCTTTACAACTCATGTTCTTCAAATCATTGTGGAAACGATGTCCTGAAGCCCAAAAGCTGAACCTTTTGTACATACCAAACTGGTTTCCTGAATCAGTTCTCCTAGGCAGAAATAGCTGGTGCAGGTTTGCAACCCGTGCTTTGGTACTAGGCCCACCCTGAAAGGAAACTGCTATCCTGGATATGCTGCACTGAGAATACTACAGTTTATAATAGGACTATGGCAGATGATCTATATAATTTAGTACATTCTAGGGATGAGGACAGGGGGCGCGATGGCTCAGTGGTTAAGACACCAGGCTTGTTGATCAGAAGGTCGGTGGTTCGAGACCCGAGCGCCGCGTGACGGAGTGAGCTCCCGCACTTGCCCCAGCTCTTGCCAACCTAGCAATTTGAAAGCATGCAAATGCAAGTAGATAAATAGGTACCACTTCCGTGGGATGGTAACAGCGTTCCGCGCGCGTCATGCCGGCCACATGACCGCGGAAGCGTCTTCGGACAGCGCTGGCTCTTCGGCTAACAAACGGAGATGAGCACCGCCCCCTAGAGTCGGACACCACTGTGCAGGGGAAAACCTTTACCTAGGGATGAGGACATATCTGTCTCGTAGAAACTACAGAAACTGGCTGGCACTAAATGCTGTTTCAAAAATTAACAGTTAAGCATAAATCACTGCGGAACCACCTGAGTCTCAAATAACATTTTATATTTTTATTATGTTTTTCTATTATACTTCTTAAAATGTCTGCATCATTATCAAATGACATCATAATGAAGGTAAATAGAGTATTTGTTCTCTGATTTTATAGTTTGCCTTGAAAAAATGTATTTTTAATGTAACTTCCCTTTTTTAATTTTTTTTAGGAATTATTAGAGATTCTGGAGTTAGGTATAACTTACTAAATCCTACCTTTTTCATTTTTGGTGAGAAAGATCACACCATTTCTCTTGAACAGGTAATCAATTATCTTCAAATAGCTTTATGACTGATATATCTGCAATACATTTATAGCATGGAGTGAATACAGAGAATAAGCATTGCAGGGGATCCTTATTTTCATTTAAGAATCATTCTGAAAAATAATGAGTCTGCTCCTGCTGTACTATTACCAGTGGGAACATTTAGCTAGCAGCATCTAATGCAGTGATGGAGCACCAGCTGAAAACAGCTGCTCATCTCTGCTGCATAGTGTTTATGTGGGAAAAGGGAATTCCTGCTCAGAGGGGTGATCATTTGGAATCAATCTAATATTTTCCTGTCCAGCAGCTTTTTAGCAGGGATAGTAATTAGTAGTTTTTTTAGTAGGGAAAGGGCTGTAACTCAGTGACAAAGAACATGCCTTGCAAGCAGAAGAGAGCTAAAAGGTGAGATTTTCCTAGAAACCTCCCCTCTTAATAAAAGGTGTAATTACTCCAAAGCAGTTAATCTACTCAGTGTGTGCTCAGAGGTATAACATAATATCACTCTGCATATGCACCCCGTTTCTAAGCAATGAAAATTCTTGAGCTGCCAACACTTTATGTTCAGAGTTTGGTTGAAAGAACAGACTAAAAAATCATGAAGTTTCTGCAGTATAAGGTTTACAGTAATTGTCATACAGACTGAGTCCAGAGTACTAACGCTCCATCATATTCCTGTTCGAGGAGGTTCCAAAATGCCCTAGTTTCCCTGTAGATAACTAGGCCTGTTTTCCATCTACCTTTCTTCAGCTCTAGCTCAGCCTGACATCTTGATACCTACGTACCCCATACTTCCTGTCTGCTGGAAAAAAGAAAGAGGAACCACTTCCTTGGCTTCTTTTTAAAGCACAATCACAGCTACCAATCATACTTTCTTGTTGGATCCTTGAGTTGGTTCCAATCATACATTGCCTGAGGTACCCAAGCTGACAGTTTCATTTGTGGAATTAAACTTAAGAATTGCAAAGTTGACAGGGATCCCTTGGGGGCATCTTCTCCAACTGCATTATTACAGGTGCAGAAAGCATATTCCTGTTTGGATATGATTAAAAATAAAGTCAGAGGTCACAAAATCACTGGTACAGTATTTAATGTACTGTTGCTTAATTCAGGTAGCCCGAACTGCAATTTTAAGCAAAATTGTCAAAGAATCCAGGTTATAAGTGAACAAATAATAAAAAAGTGTCATGTTAAATTTCCTGTAAATATGCAATATATTTATTTTCTGCTACAGGTCTCTTTACTGGAGGAAAAACTTACAAAATATTGTAAAGTAAACTATAAAGTTAAAGTATATCCTGGACAAGTTCATGGCTTTGCTCAGTGTCAGCCTGAAGACATGAAGCCTGAAGATAAGCCATACATAGAAGAAGCAAGAATGGATTTAATAGACTGGCTGAATAGATACATTATGTCTTGAAGCAACATATCCCATTTTATTCCCTTAACCACCACAACAAAATGTCCTTTCTTTGTTTCAAAAACATTTACTGTAAAGATTGTGGGGTTACCTATTAGACTCTGAAGAAGGGAAAATGCATTTGAAAGATATGGCAATATTAAACATTGAATATTTGTCATTAATAGATTAATTATCATATTAATCCATTATTTCTACTGAAAATTATACATACCTGATGATCTCTCCATTCTTCTTGGCTTTCGTACATTATATACCACATTATCTTTCTGTAAATATATTGAATGTTCAGCATTTCAGCATTTACACTTAATTTTGGACCTTAGTTCTATTACTGCTATAATTTCTGGGCTGCAGACATCCATTAGCTTTCTGTATCTTGTTGCTTGTGTTTGTCCATATTTTTTTTAGCTCAAATCTTGTACTTCTAGTTCTACCATCTTCCTCTTTAAAATTGTACACATCACCTTGAAGACACACACTTTGCCCAAAAAAATGCTTCCCTAAGTCCAGTTTTGGTGTAATTAATCACCGATAATGGGAAAGATAATTATTTATCCTTGATGCAAAATAATAGCAAAGCATTCAAAACTGGAGTCTGTCTCAAATTAAATTTTGTCTAATTCCAAGGCAACATCAATAATACAATCCGTTTTGAAGATGGAGGAGATGAACTTAAAAAATAGTTGCAAAAAAAAAGAAAGACAAAGGGATGTGCTGTTTGTAATCTTCTATCTCCCAAATAGTTGAAAGCTGAGAGTTTTGAAATTAAATTTGGAACACTTGAACTGCTGATGTAATTTGACATAATACTTAAATGATGTATATCCCAGTAAAAATTATTGCAGCACCCCATAAGTGAGGGGCCATGGTTGTAACCTCTCACTCTGTCAACATCAATTGAAACTAGCCACAAAGGAGGAAAACCACCGAAAATTAGTGCCTACCACTCTCAGCGCCCGAAGTCAGCCCCTCAGAATACCATGATCAATGGTATTGAAAGCTGCTGAGAGATCACGGAGCACCAGGAGGGATGCTTCACCCCCCTCGCAGCTCTGCCACAGGTCATCAACAAGCGCGGCCAACTTGATGTACTTTCTATGGATACAAGGTTTCGTGATGTTTAACCCAAAAACAGCTGGCAGGAAAGAGAATTCACCTTTTAAAATTTGCTTCATTCTATCATTAATCATATAAATTTATAATTGTACGCCACCCAGAATCACCTCTTGTGAGATGGGTGGCCATATAAATTTGATACATGCATGCATGCATACATACATGTCATCTTCCAAAATTGTTGAGCACTGCCACCAAAAATGGAAGAATGATCCAATCTGATTATTGCATTTCCAATGATATCTAGAAAATTACTTATTTTATGAGTTATCTAACATAGATAGCTCATTTCCTAAACATGGTTTGAAATACAATAATCTAGACTAAAATACACTATGCACTTTTTTTTTATGTAGCATGCTAAAAGAAATATATTTTACCCAATTTTTGTACTACAGACTCGTTTGATAGATCATATTTTGCTAAAATCTATTACACTTTATAGAAAATCTATGTTAAGCTCATCTTCAAAGAAAAATCTATTTTGGCACCTAAACAAAGGTACTATAAATTTTTTAGTTTTTATCTTCCAGCAGAGAAACAGAAAGAGATCTACCTCAGATTTTATTGAAAAGGCAGTGTTAATCATTATTAAAAAAATGTGTACAGTATTATTACAGTTTAACACAGTTGCTTACTTATTAAGCTTTCCTTCCTTCACACTGAGGAACCCTTATTCATTCTCTCTTCATCCCTTCGTGGAAAATAACATACCATAACTGAATCTCCCTAATTTTCCTCAGCCAGGTTTTAAGTATTTATAATGCTACTTTTATTCAAAAGACACTGTATATGAGACATCTCCAAGAGGCAAGAACCATGTGGCCTTTAGCAATTATTTCAGAAGGGGAACATGTGTAAGAATTAAAAAGAGCAACATGTGTAGGATTGGGGATTAAAACCCTACTGTCCACTGCTGTCCACCTCTCTTCATTTGGAGGGATTACTCTGAGATGGATATCTTGAAGAAGGATTTGTCCCCAATAACACATCCTTTCAAAATGAAGCAGATCCATACTAAAGTTTTGCCACCAAGGGCAACCCACCGGTGTAGATATTACCATGACCTAGTTTCCAAGTTGTGAAGGCACAAGTTGTGCGTGCTAGGCCAGAATTGGAAAGAACAGCCAACAGATTCTTTACTAGATGGAACTGAGGCCAAGCATTTAAGCTGCAATGTCCGAAGCAAGATTCATATACAGTATATTTATCTACAAGGTTTGGGGATCCACAGTGTCAGGGGTATCCACAAGTGATCATGTGACCAAAGCCCTGCCCCTTTTTATACAGGATGTACAATGCATTAAAAAGGGCCAGGGCTTCAACTGTGTGGTCAGAATCACTACCTTTTTTAGCACCCTCATCCCCCACTGCATGGACATCCCTGCATTGTGCAAAGTGGCTTTTTTTTGGAAAATAATTAAAATAAGCATACCTTTCCTTCAGAGAATGCATGGTATATGAAAATAAATTACATTCTATACCACATAATTCATCCAGTAACCTCAGTAACTCCTGGATCGTTTCAGTAGCCACCATCCAAATGGCTGCTCTGTGACCAATTTATGTTGATAATGAACTGAAATTATAAAATAAATCTCTTTTTTGGGTTCAAAATGTAAAGAAACATAAAGGAAATAGAGGCAACCTTTTCTCACAAGGGCTTGGATGTTCTACCAGGAAAGGTATAAATTGCTGGTTTAATATTGTCAACCTTTACATTCCAATATGTGGGTAATATATAAGGAAAGGTGATTGTATGGGACTATAAACACTTATATAACCCAGAAGATAATTAAAAGAAGAATGCAGGTTTATTTAAAAACCTGGCAACATCGAAACACAGAACGGAGTTGTGACAAGCCACTGTGTTTTTACTGAACAATCAACATGCAAGATAGTGGGAAACTATAGATCTCTGAATGAACATGTATTAACAGTAACACAATCTGTGGCAGGTCCTACAAAAAAGAACACAACAACCATGCCTTGAACGCAGTGGTAGCATGAATTGAGCTAAGCAATAGCCTTATTTCCTCCCAACAACTCCCAAAGGCCTCAACCATGTCTTAAAACATCACCAAAACTCTTCTCACAATACTCAACAGTTTTACATCCCAAAACTGGTTTCTTCCCAAAAGCTGGGATGAGGAATAAAGAACCCAGTGATACAAAAACATGTGAAACATGCATGATAGCCTGGAGGACAGCCATGGAGGAGGAGTTGTTGAAATCCTCCCCACTTAGGAGCTGAGTTACTCTTTGTCAACCTTTGAACTGTTTTGTAATAAGCAAATTCTTTTGCCTGACTTTTCGGTAGAGCTGCACCAAGCACAGTGAAAGAAGCTGCAGCATTCACCAGCAGCCAAGAAGACTGCCTTAAAAAAACCATTTCCAGCACTCTGAAATTGGACTCTCCATTCCAGGTACGTTAGAATCAAATCTGATACGTCAAACTGTTTTCTGGAGGAAGGTTAAATGGGTAGCCGAAATGCTGATGCGGTGCCTGACAATTGGAAGAATGCCTTTCTTATCCTGCCATGTTGAAGAAAAGGTAACAAGACTACGTGGAAAAACTACAAGGGAATCCTTACGAAACTAAGGATGCCCAGGAAGGTATTTGGCAGAGTTCTGATCAAAAACATATGAGAGGTGACAATGAGCAAATTTGGGAAGTGCAATACAGCTTTATGCTAGGCGGGGAGTGTGCAGACTAGATTTGCTCTTCAGGAGGTCATAACCAAATGTATGAAAGGGAGAAAGAACGTTTATTGTGAGTTGGAAGCATATTATAGCTTCAGTTATGGGATGTTTTGCACAGATACAGTGAAATGGGCTGCTGAATGTGGTAAGGGTGTAGAATGTGAGTAAAGCATATGTGAGATAAATGGAATGCTTAACAAATGGTTCAGTATTGAGGAGGGATGAAAACTAAGGTGTGTAATGTTCCCTTGATTCTGTAATGTATTTATGGATAACCATATAAGAATGCTTGTTGTGACAGAGGTGTGTTAATCTTTTTAAGATTGGGATGTCTAATCCTAAATATATTATCTATTAAATTATTGGTAAATTATTTTAACAAGCAATCTCAGTGTTTTTATGTTGTTCCATTTTTAAGGTTGCAGGTTACAGAGCATGCATGCACCCCATCAGCTGCAGGCAATAGGATCTGTAGACACACAAAGGAATTGTCTCCAAGAAGGGTTAAACTTTGCATTACATTTTATAGATGGCAGATAAGCCTAAATTTTGTCCATGTGACCTTGGAGATAAGTTTGACTATCAACCTCTTGGGCATGAAGTGTCAATCGAGCATATTAAGGCCTATGTGATGATGCCCTCTGTTCAGACTGACGCAGCTGTGATTGTGATTCATGACATATTTGGATGGCAACTCCCAAATACCAGATATATTGCTGACTTGGTTGCTTCCAACGGATACATGTAAGAAATGGATTTTATTTTTCTCCATCATAGTCTTCTCTTTTTTATCTAGTGTGGTTTTGAACTCAAGGTGCTTTCTAATCTATTCATTTAAATGTACTTTGTATGTCCAAGCTTATATACATAATGGCATTAAGATACGTTTAAGGTAATCAAAGCATAGCATGTGAAATACAGCATGATAATAATGATTTGTATGTTAATTTACCTGGGGCTAATTTACCTGGCGGTTAATTGTTAGGTAAAGGTAAAGGTTCCCCCCGCACATAAAATAAAACCTATTAAGAAATGAACAATAACCTGCAGTGATTGGTTATCAGTTACCAATTCAGTAAATTATTATCTTTTATTTAGGAATATTTATATGCAAAGGGCAACTAATACTGTACATGACAATTTATTTAGGATATGAGTTCCCATTCACATTCATAAGTAGGTAGCTACTGTACATATATCCAGTCTGCCATTTGATCAGGAAATTTTCTCTTCCTATTCACTGTAGTGAAATCCAGAGGGTGTTTGTGCTTACATGAGATAGTTATGCAACTTACGGACATGCCTCAGCATTCATACAGATCAATCACTATGCAGAGCATGTATTTTAAATTAGTGCCAATAATACAGCTTCTGCTTCTAGCATGTTGTGAATGTATCCTTTCTTCCCTGACTGCATTAAATTAAATGTGGGTTTCTTTTGTTTTGTTTTTTGCTATTTATCCAATTTAACAACTGCATTGTTTAAGACATGTTATTGTTTCTTTCTCCCAAAGAATTTCTGTAAGAGTGGGGGAATTATCTGTATTATAGGTGACTATTAATGTCCTGACTTTGGGCGTAGAAATAACACGCTGAGGCTGGAATCAAGCTCTAGTGATTTATTATCCTACTACCCTAACAGAATCCATCTAAACTAACATGAAGTGGCAATGCCCAAAGAATAAGTCCACAAACCTAGGGCGGGGCTTTCTTCAACCTCTTGGGAAGGAAACATAGAGATTCAGTACTACGCATGCGCTTCCCTTCCTGGAGGGAGCCCCCTCCTTCTCCGCCCGTTATCTCCCTGACAGTTAAATAAGGAGAGTTTCAATAAATATTTTCTATTTATTTTGTGTACAGTGCAATTTGTCCGGACTTTTTTAAGGGACAAGAACCTTGGAAACCATCTGATGATTGGTCTAAATTAAATGACTGGCTAAAAACACGAGATCCCAAGAATATAGACAGGTAAGCTTTTATCTTGAAGGGTATTTACTCTTTCTTCTGTACATATTTCAGATTGATGGATGTCTAATCAGTGTAAACTATATATATCAAGGAAGGATTTGCAGATAGAGATTTTAATCAAATTTAATAATTTCTTTAAGAAAAAGTTATAAATTGTATAAACCTTCCCCATTTGCTGTCAAGGCAGCCTCATGCTACCTAATGATTACACTACAAGCCAAGTCTTTTGCTGATTGCAACTGTTCAGTTGTCATCCAGTATAGGATATACCGTATAGGGGAGAGATAAGCAGCTGAACCCCACTTGATTTTAAATAATATATTATATCCCATTACCGAAACAATTTAAATAATTTAATTCCTACCAAAAAAGCTCACAAAAGCCTCTTCAGATCCTGCTGATTTTAATATATCTTAGCTAGCATCCCCCACACATTTTCCAGCACATTTCATCAGTTCTAGGCCTCCCTTAGGCCTGAAAACTGGCTGTGTGACTTGGGGCCAGTCACTGTCTCTCAGCCCAACACACCTCACAGTGTTGTTGTTGTGGGGAAAATAGGTGGCAGGAGTATTAGGTATGTTCGCCACCTTGTGTTGACATATTTGTGTTTGTGTATGTGTGTATAAAGAGAGAGAGAGAGAGAGGGAGAGAGAGAGAGAGAGAGAGAGACATATTACGTATATGTATACGTATATGTACTGAAAGTATATAATAATACTGTCTTGTATTATGCTAGTTCTCTAGAATATTATCAGTTTGGTTTCTGTGCTGGTTTGGGAATGAGAAAGCCCTGGCCACAATGAAGGATTAAGTACTGACAATGCGCCTGACAACTTTGCCACTGACTTTTATGGATGTTTCCAGTACTCATTCCAGTTCTATTAAACCTCAGCTGTCCATTCACCCCATTTCACTACATGTCCTTCACTGAATCTAGAGCGGCGCTTGGCAAAGTTGGGTTGTGCTGGAGCAAAAGGATGTCAAGGCTTTGTAATTCCTCCTTTTCGCAGCCTTCTCAGAAGCTGTTCTCTGTGGTTTGGGCTGAAAGGCAGGATAAAAGAATTGCAGAGAAGATTGCCTCCCAGCCTCCTTTACCCTGTGCTACTACTAGATCCTGGCATTTTTTGTGACTAGAAAGAGCTCTTCCATTCATGGAATGGCCATCCTGGGTCCAACTGTGCTTTAAGGTGTTTCCCTCCTCTCAGGATTACTCATTTTCTGCTTGATTTAGTTGCTCATTTACTTTTTTGTGTCCTAGAGAAACCGATGTTGTCTTGAAATATTTGAAGGAAATATGTAACGTGAAGAAGATAGGTGTCATTGGATTTTGTTGGGGTGGATCTGCTGTACATCATCTGATGTTGAAATATTGTGTATTTTCCGCAGGCGTGTCCGTCTATGGTATGTGTTTAATGCAATGGAGTCTGTGCAGATTATCATTTTCAAGGGAATTAGAGATAATAGAAAAGAAGTTATACAAGTAGGTTGGGATACGTTTGTCTGAAAAAGAATGTAATCATTTAGGGAATATAGCCATTTCCACACTAGCAATTTTGGGTCTTATAGGATGATTCAGCCATCACTTCAGTAATGCATCATTAATGAAAACAGGACTTACACTACCACAGAAATGGCTACTTGGTGCAACAAGCCACTGTAAATAATGAGTATGGAAAGGCCCCATATCCTGTTAATTCAAAATGCAGAATTTATGGGCAGAGTGAAGATCTTTGTTCACAGGGGGCAAATTCCACATTGTAAGGCAGGCAGCAATTGAATATCAATCACTAGTCCCTTCATGTCCTGCTTCTTACTCTGACGGAGACATGTCGCTGCCCGGATTAATGGACAATTCTTGGTATGATCCTTCAAGGCTCTTCTTATATTCATATAGACAATTTACTTAGTGAGATGGGCAGTGTATACATTTTTTTAAATATATTTTATTGAGTTTTAAATATACATAGATAAAAGTTTGAAAAGAAAAAAGAAATAGAAATACAAATCAAAGAAAGAAGAAAAAAGTGTAGTAAAGTAAAAGAAAAAAAGAGAAAGATGAAACATAGAAATTAGTCAACTTCCGATTTATCTCTGGTCAAGTTAATTTAAAAAAGTTTATCTTACATGCTAGGTCTATATATAATATTGAAAAACACTGCTTGTCTAATATATCAATTTATATATATTTTAATCTTCAAATCCCCATATAAGCTTTGCCCCTCCTGCATTTTGCAAATAGTCCATTAATGGTTTCCACTCTTTAAGAAAGTAATAATTTGAATTTTCTTTTAATAAACATGTCAATTTATCATTTTCTGCCATGTCCATCACTTTTAACATCCAATCTTGTATTGTAGGTGTAATCTGATTTTTTGCATAATTCTTATAATTTTTTTTCCTATTTGTTCTTCTGTTATTCCCAGTAAGAATAATTCTGGTTTAAATGGAATTCAAATTTGTAAAATATTTTGCATCAATGAATGTATCTGAGTCCAAAATTTCTTTGCTATTTCACATGCTCACCACATATGATAAAATGATCCCTCTTTTTTTTTGTATTTCCAACACAGGTTGGAAACATTCCCATACATTTTAGCTAACTTTTGTGGGGTCATATACAGTCTATACATCATCTTATAAAAGTTTTCCTTCAAATTATAACACAAAGTAAATTTTAATCCTTTGATCCACATATCTTCCCATTGTTGCATTTGAATATTATGACCAATATTTTTTGCCCATTTGATCATGCAATCTTTAACTTGTTCCTCTACCATTTCACCTTTTAACAATAATTTATACATTTTAGCTTTTAAATGGTCATCTGTCTTACATAGTTGTATCTCAAATTCCGATTTGGTTTGTTCAAATTCAAATTCTTTTTTATCTGATTTGAATTTTTCTACAAGTTGCATGTAAGAAAGCCATTGAAAGGTATATCCTTCTAAGGCCAGTTCTTCTTTTGATTTGATTTTATATTGTCCTTGTTCTTTTTCTAAAAAGTCTTTATAAGTCAGCCATTTATCTTTAGCTCTTACTTCTGTTCTATGAAACGCTTCTTGTGTGGAAATCCATAAAGGTCTTTTAAAACAAAATTAGTTTATATTTATTCCAAATTCTTAACAAAGATTTTCTAGTATAATGATTTTTAAAGTCCACATTAACTTTCACTTTGTCATACCACAAATATCCATGCCATCCGTATCTTAATTCATGACCCTCCAAGTTCAATAATTTTTCATTTTTCAACACTATCCACTCTTTAATCCATACCAAACAGCAAGCAGCATAATATAATTTCAGATCCGGTAATGTATGATCCTCCAGTCTCCTTCTTCTTCTCTCTCTCCGCCTTCCTCGTTCCCAAAGACGCCATGGTACAGGCAAATTTCCTGCAAAAGAGAAAAGAGAAGAAAAGGAAAAAAATAGAAAAGAGGACAAAGAAAGATAATAATTGTTAAAAAAAAGTGGGGGGAAATAAAAATAAAAAAAATTAAAAAGAAAAAGGGAACAGGTAGCCAAAAAATTATAAAAAATAAAGAGGCTCCTTTAAAAATAATTGTCTTCTTAATTCATTTATAATCCATTATATGTATAAATCCATGTTGTTTCTAACACCCAAGATAAAAAAGCAAGTGAAAACTTTTTGTTCTACTGAAGTCAAAATAATAATAAGGATGATAGATATTCCCAAGGTTTCACACACCCACTTGTAGTTCTTCAGTCCGGCCACAAATCACTGAAGAAAAAAAAATTATGTAGAACATATAGAAAAGGCTACAATAATCCAAATATTCAAATAGTAATCCAAATAGATTTTTCAACCAAAATAAACATTAAACAGTCTAATTTCTTCTAGGAAAAAAAAATCCAAACAGAACCCAAAATTCAAAAGGAAAAGGGGAACTTATATAAAGAGAAAAATAAAAAGGTTCTTTCTTTCTGGCAGTAATCCCAAAAAAAAGTTCATAAAAAGCAAGGCATTAATCAATCCATATAAATCAAAACTCTAGTACTATAGTTCCAAAAAGAAAAAATAAAATGCTTACAGTTGTCAACAGATATGAAACTTAAACCAAAGTAAGAATAATAAAACAAAACACTTTCACTTATGGCAAAGTCAATTAACTTTCTTTTCCCACCATTTAATCGTCCTTTGACAGGAAAGAAGTAAAACACCAGCAATTAAAAACCAAGTCCAGAGATAAATCTTAGAGCTTAATAGAACAATAATATTTAAAAATAAAAAGGTGTATCTAAAAGGTTGACTGAGAAGCTACTTATCTTATCCAGATTCACGGCTTCTGCAGAGCTTCATGTCAATTCCAGTCGCCTTTTGCTGCTTCAATCTCCCTTCCCCCGTGGTGGAAATACGGCGGTCAGAAGAGAGCAGCTACTCCAGCGACCCTTGTGATCAATCTTCTGCTCACCCTCTCTTCGAGGGTGATTTTTCAGCGATTTTCTCTTCTTCAATCGCTGCAAACAGCAAGCCATGGAATCGAGGCTGAGAGCCTTGGTTCTTCGCTCTGCTCAGATCAACGCCTGGAAGTGAAAGTGGCAGTGTATACATTTGATAAATCAATAAAATAAATAAATAAGTCTATTTGTCTAGAAGGTTTAGTTGAAGGAAATACTGTAAATGGGTAATTTGGGGGTAATATCACTGCATTCGAACTGTTTGCACAATAAAAAGTGGGGGGGGTTGTGATGCCATTCAGTACTAATATGTTTGGTTTTAATAATAGCTTTTTGTCAAATATATTTTAGGAGTTATCAATTTAATGGAGGACAATTTCAACCTGAATAGTCCCACATTGTTCATTGTTGCCGAGAAGGATGAGTTCATTCCTCTTGAGCAAGTAAGATATTGTTTCTGGATGCTGAGTTTTAGAATCACGTTCCACATAATGTAAAAGTTGTATGACAATGGATTATATCAGTGGGAATTGGTTTACAATTCTTTGCTATACAGAGTCTTGGCAATTCTGGATGGATGTAGTTGATGATTCTTTCAGATACTTGAAGGACATAAAACATGCCTAAACATACCGTTATCGTGTATGTTCCAGCAATTTTGCCTTTTTAAAGAGTCACTCCTCATCAAGGGCTCTGGAATTAGACATTGTTCTGTAGAAGATTTAGACTGTCTTGGAACTCAGTCTAACCCTGTGAGAATCTGCTTCACGAGAGGGAATTGTTGCTTTGTGAATTGAGAAATAATGAGTGTTTGGGATTAATGTGAGAAGGCAAAGTAAGCCATAATTGCAATCGTACTGCAAGTCTTAAAATAGCATTATGAATCATAACAGGATTTTTCATATTTTTAAGCTATAGAACCCTAAAAATTAGTATAGGAACAAACTGAGTTGGCTGAGCTTAGCTGGGCATATCACACAGTGATCGTGCAACTGCATTGGCATACTTTACCAGAATAGTTGGTTCCTGGGACTCTGGCTACAGTCTTGGCTCTTTAGCTACAGCCTCTTTGTGTGGTCATGTAAACCCATGTTAATCACTGAATGCTTATAGTTCAACCAAAAATGGTACTATATAATTGATGAGTCCCAGGATTCTCTATATTGAATTGCAATAGTTATGTATTTACAGGTGGTCCTAGACTTACTACCAGAATTGAGACCAGAACTGCCCACACTAAGTGAGGGGTTCATTAAGTGAATCACGCCAGATTTTACAACCGAGGGACGCGGTGACAGTCATAAATTGAGGGCTGTTGTAACTTCAAATGGTCATTAAATGAATGGTTGTAAGTCAAGGACTACCTATAATTACTATACAGATAGGGATATCACAGGAAATATATAGGCTGAGGGCATAAATGTCTCAACTCCCAATGAGATGAGAGAAGATAAGGGGGCTCTGGATACCACAAAAGATGAAAATAGTTCCATACCAATAATAAAAGGGAGTTTTCTGTTACAGGCTATTCAGCTAAGAAAGAAGCTGGAACAGGAATGCAAAGTTGATTTTGAAGTGAAAATATATCCCGGGCAGACTCATGGCTTTGTCCACCGCAAGAGAGAAGATATTAATCCTCAAGATAAACCTTACATTCAAGAAGCAAGGAAGGACATGCTGTGTTGGCTGTGTAGATATATTCAGCAATCTGTGTAATCTATCAAAATATGAGGGGGGGGGGTTCATTAGAGGGAAAAAAATAATGTTAAATGTATCTTTAACACCAAGATGTAAGCCGTGATTACTTAAATGCATAATTTTCTCTACTACAAGCAAATATATATATAACAATAAGGAGGCTCAGCTGCCACTTGTAACAATCTCTTCCCCCAGACCACATAAAAAGGTAAAAGTTCCCCCCGCACATTTGTGCAGTCGTGTCCGACTCTAGGGGCCGGTGCTCATCTCCGTTTGTTAGCCGAAGAGCCAGCGTTGTCCGAAGACGCTTCCACGGTCATGTGGCCGGCATGACACGCATGGAACCGATCGACAAGCCTGGTGTCTTACCCGCTGAGCCACCACGCCCCCCAGACCACATACTCGCTAGTAATGATAGGAATGGAAACGAGGTTCTTTGTTCTGACACGCAAACTTGTTTTACTCCTTCTGTGCAGTACCAAGCTGTCAAATCAGCAAATAAACCAAATACAGTATGGCAACTTTGGTCATGGTTAGGGAATATCACCTGACCTGCAGTGGCCAATCAGTATACTAAGGTCTCGCCATAATTCTCTCATATGAGCAGTGCTAGAAGGGAGGACACATGCTGAATCCCCAACCTGGGCACAAGAATTGTTATGGCTTGAGAAAACGGGTCTTGGGGCTCTACTGCAAGGCAATGGCTTTAATCTGAACATTTTTCAAAAAATTTCAGAGTAAGAAGAAATTGTCAATAAAATAAAACAGAGCCCTTTGGGTTATATATGATGTATGTGTTTAAATCTTTCATAGACCTTCTAGACGGTGTTAGAAGGATTAAAACACCTTCTTTTCCTGCAGTCCACAGGAGTCCAATAAAACATACCAGTCAATCAGTGGGGAGTCAAAATATGTTTATTCACCCAAAGTTATCAAGTTGCTTTGGGTGGGTGGCTGCACAGCACTTCTCTTTGTTTCCCTTTGTATAGGGTTCTGAAGTTTAGAAATGTATCCAGTCATTATCAATGGAATGGAATGTGTTAGCTTATTACAAACAAAGGTTTCCTTATCTTAGAAATAGAGCAGATGCCTCCTTATTTATAGCTAAACAAATGTCTCCTTATCTAGAGCTAAAACAGATACATTTTTCTATGCATTAGATACGTGTTTTCCTTTACATGGGTATGCATAAGGTATGTCTTTCTTTACATGGGTATGCTACGTAATGTCTCTATTGTTTCTAATGAAGAAGCCAGCTTTTATACAATGGCATTACTACTGCCTATTTACTACTGCCTATATAAACTTTATTCCAACAATAGAAATTGCAAAATTGTATTTTCTATGTGCCCTAACAGGTAAAATAGAGATAATCCATTTTCTGTGCTGACTCCTTCATTCAATAAAGTTTTAAACTATGATGTCAGTCCATTGGATATTAGTTTTAGAACTTTTACAATACTTCTAGAATCATGTTTAATTAACGTTTTTAATTATGCAAACTCAAAGCACAAAGTACATAAGCGTTCAGGTTTTCCAACGGCTTTTGTCAGGCTCAGTAACAAACAAAGAGAAAAAGGGGTGGTGACTGATCTTCAGGCCATGGAGGTTGCAAGCATTCGGAATACACTGCACCCCTTGCTCTGACATTCCTTATTATTCCTTGGTCCAGGATGCTGAGATGAAGAAGCAAATGAGCCACGTACAGAAGTTTTGTTTGTTTGTTTGTCTGTTCTAAATCTCCTTCTGATCAATTTTATTGAATAACCACTCCTCCTGTGGCTTAAGAGAACCCCAGGCCCTGTGGGTTAAAAGATGGAGAAAATCTTATCTCCGCCCACTTTTTCCATACCATGTATAATTTTATACACCTTGACCATGTTGCCCTTTATACACCTTTTTCCAGGCTAAAGAGTCTCAACTGTTCTAGCCTTTTCTTGCTAGGGAAGTGGTCGACCTGACAGATTATTTTGATTGAATTCTTCTATACTTTTTTCAGCTGCATTTTATCCTTTTTTAAATGTGGTAACCAGAATAGTACACATTATTCAGGTCTGGGCGTACCATAAATTGCAACGTTGGCTGCTTTCTTTTCAATCCCTTTTCTAATAATCCCTAGCATATGGGAAGAAAGAAAGAAGAACTACTTCCCTGGCTATATACATATTCTATATACATATTTATTATTATTATTATTATTATTATTATTATTATTATTATTATTACTTTTTACATAAGTAAACTACAAATATGAAGGAAAAGAAGAAAGAAAGAAAGAAAGAAAGAAAGAAAGAAAGAAAGAAAGAAAGAAAGAAAGAAAGAAGAAAGAAAGAGTACAGAAGGCAAAACAGAAAAAGAAAGTTAAAGAAACAAGAATAAAAAAATAAGCAACTTCCAATCTTCTTTTCAATAGTTATAAAGAAACTCATAGTCCCTCCCCATCTTGGTATTACAAGGATCCCTTCAGCCCCTTATTTAATCCTTTTTCAATCATAAAATCCATGAATCATCATTCCACTATTTCCCATTTTCAGCAAAAAGTCCATTAAAGTTTTCCAGGTTTTTTTTTATAAAAGTACTTATTCTTTCATTCCTGACCAAGCAGATAAGTTTTGCCATTTCTGCCAATTCTGACATCTTCACAATAAATTCATCCATTGTGGGAGTTTCATTATTCCTCCATCGCTGTGCGTATAATTTCCCTGGCTTCTTTTTAAAGCACAATCACAGCTACCAATCATACTTTCTTGTTGAATCCTCAAGTACATTGCCTGAAGGTCCCAAGCTGACAGTTTCATTTGTGGAATTAAACTTAAGAATTGCAAAGTTGACAGGGATCCCTGGGGGCATCTTCTCCAACTGCATTATTACAGGTGCAGAAAGCATATTCCTGTTTGGATATGATTAAAAATAAAGTCAGAGGTCACAAAATCACTGGTACAGTATTTAATGTACTGTTGCTTAATTGCAGTTCAGGTAGCCCTGAATTTTAAGCAAAATTGTCAAAGAATCCAGGTTATAAGTGAACAAATGATAAATAAGTGTCATGTTAAATTTCCTGTAAATATGCAATATATTTATTTTCTGCTACAGGTCTCTTTACTGGAGGAAAAACTTACAAAATATTGTAAAGTAAACTATAAAGTTAAAGTATATCCTGGACAGGTTCATGGCTTTGCTCAGTGTCAGCCTGAAGACATGAAGCCTGAAGATAAGCCATACATAGAAGAAGCAAGAATGGATTTAATAGACTGGCTGAATAGATTATCTATCTATCTATCTATCTATCTATCTATCTATCTATCTATCTATCTATCTAATTTCTATCACCGCCCATCTCCCTCCTCTGGAGGGACTCTGGGTGGTTTACAATAAAATGATTCATTAAAACAAGAGACATAAAATATATCTAACATGTATAAATACAATTATTAATAATTATAAATAAGATTAAAATCCAACAGGCAAGGATAGTAAAAAGATCTAACTCAGTCCATATGGGTGAGGAGCCCTCTAAGGTACTAGCCATCCCCAAAAATAACTATTTCTTTCCTGGCCCCAAGCGAGGCGGCAGAACCAAGTTTTCAGGTTCTTCCGGAAGGTCAGAAGCAATGGGGCTAACCTCACCTCTGGGGGCAAGATGTTCCAAAGGGCCGGGGCTACTGCAGAGAAGGCTCGCCTCCTGGACCCTGCCAGATGGAATTCTCTTGCAGACGGGGTCCGCAGCATGCCCTCTCTGCATGATCAGATGGGATGGGTAGATGTATTGGAGGCAAGGCGGTCCCTCAGGTAACCTGGCCCCATGCCATGTAGGGCTTTAAAGGTGATAACCAACATCTTGAATTGGGCCAAGAAGCAAACTGGTACCCAATGCAACTCATGTAATAGAGGTGTTATGTGTGTCGATCTAGGGGCACCAACGATGGCTCGCGCAGCTGCACTCTGGACCAGCTGTAGCTCCGGATATTCTTCAAGGGTAGCCCCATGTAGAGCGCATTGCAGTAGTTTATATGGGAGATAACTAGGGCATGAGTGACTGTTCGAAGGGCCTCCTGATCCAGGAACGGGTGTCACTGGCGCACAACACGAAGTTGTGCAAAGGCCCTTCTGGCCACAACTGCCACCTGCTCTTCAAGCAGGAGTCATGACTCCAGGAGGACCCCCAGATTCCGCACCAGATCTGTCTGGGGTAGTGCAACCCCATCCAGAATCAAAGATGATAATGTCCCAGATATGGAAGAGCCATTAATCCACAGCCACTCTGTCTTACCAGGGTTCAGCTGAAGCCTGTTGGACCCCATCCAGGCCCATACAGCCCCCAGGCACTGCGATAGGGCAGTCACAGCATCATTTACCTCACCCGGGACGGAGATGTATAACCTCATCCTATGGTGACAGATGATCTCGCCCAGTGGTTTCATGTAGATGTTGAACAGGAGTGGGGAGAGAACTGAATCCTGTGGCACCCCACAGAGGAGGGGTCGAGGGTTGGATCTACCACTCCCTATCGGGAGCGGGACCGGCCCTGGAGGAAGGAGGTGACCCAGCGCAAAACCACACTGCCCACCCTAACCCCCTGAGCTGACCCAAAAGAATACCATGGTCGATGGTATCTAAAGCCGCTGAGAGGTCAAGAAGAGCTAGGATGGATGCACTGCCTCCATCCCGCTCCCGCCAGAGATCTTCCATAAGTGCGACCAATGCTGTTTCTGTCCCATACACGGGCCTGAAACCTGACTGAAAGGGGTCCAGATAATCCGTTTCATTCAGAATCCTCTGGAGCTGCAACGCCACCACTTTCTCAACCACCTTCCCGAAAAAGGGAAGGTGGGAGACTGGACAAAAATTGTCCAGTACCATAGGGTCCAGTGATGGTTTCTTGAGGAGGGGGTGCACCAATGCCTCCTTAAAGGCAGGTGGAAACCCCCCTCTCTCAAGGATGCATTGACCATCGCCTGGACCCAGCCACATGTCACCCCCCTAGCTGCTTTCACCAGCCAGGAGGGGCATGGATCTAGATGACAGGTGGTGGCATTTGCTGTCCGAAGGATCCTGTCCACTTCCTCAGGTCCAACAGGATCAAACTGTTCCCAGATAACTGGGTAAGTACGCTCCCCCGGTATCTCCCCAGACTCTGTCTCATGCTTGGAGTCCAACTTGGAATGGATCTGAGCGATTTTATCCTGCAGATGCACAGCAAACTGTGCATGGCCCTGTAGGTGGGTCTCAGGGCCCACCTTCCCCAAAAGGGACTGGGCGATCTTAAACAGGGCCGTTTATGTCATAAAACATTTCCTGTGGTCAACTCCTGATGTTTGACTGTGCTATACAGTTCAATATGAATGACATGGGCAATTTTCAAGCCAGATACATCTCTGAATATCTCCCTGAATTTTTAAGAACTTTTCCAGTGAAGGCAGTACATTAGAAGCTCTGTCGTTGTTGAAGGCAGAGGAATCTAGTAAGGAAATATCTCTGAAACGATCACCCAATGGGTCACGGATTTCTAGTATCCCAGTAAAAATTATTTTCTCACACTGATTTTGAGAAAGAAAATTTTCTCACTATCAGGCAGATGGAAGTATATGCAGCTGTAAATTGTGAAAGTTCATTAAATGTATGACACCAGCAGACACAGATGAGGTATGATTTGATAGCCCATTAGTGTAATTTATTAAATCAAGTTCTATTGTTTCATTTACATTTATTACATTTATTTTTTTAAAAATATATAGTATATTATGCCACTTGTCTGCAATGTGGAAAGTAGCTTACAATGAAAATTATAAGGAAACACTTCATAGCATAAATTATGTGTGAATAGTCGATGTAGCAAATAAACTAAACCTAACCGTGATGTGAATAGCCTGCCTCCAGCAATTTGTCTTCAGAAAGGCAAACATACACACTCCCATATTCCTGGCTGGCAGTTTGTATGCATTCCAAGATATTCCTTACCCATCTAATTTCAGTGCAGATTACATTAATGTTTCCAATAAGCTCTCTTGATCAGGCAGGCTTTCTGGAGCCAGTTGAATAGTCTCTGTGCACCAGAGGACAAATAATTCAGTGGCTTTGAAGTAGATCTTCGCTTTCCAATCTCACACTCCAATATTTTCTCACCTACTGAGGCTTTGATACACCCTTCCCTCAGGTTAGGGATGCAAGAAACAGCAGCAGCAGCAGTCTATTTTAGCTATCTATGGTTCTGCTGGTAGCCATGGTAGTTTGTACCACTGAAAGAGAAGGTGACTGGTTACACAGAAAGAAAAAAAGGTCCATGGTTGTTGTGGGTCTTCTGGGCTGTGTGGCTGGAAAAAGAGGTCCCTTTTGAAAACCAGTCCTTTATAAACTGTATACCCATCAGCATTCCTTTTTGGATTGGAATAAGAACAGCAGCACAAAATTGCAGATGCACAGAGATACTTCGATTGGTGAGCCCACCAAGTATCCACATGTACAGTACTCCTTTCCACACAGCCATTCAAAGTTTATTATACAAAGGACAATTCAGTTATTTCTGACTCTATTTACAGCAGATACGTATTGTGCAAACTGTAGGTTGAGTCATGGCAACTGGATTTCTTTCTTTTGGTTGAAACGTTTCGCTGCTTGTCCAAGTAGCTTCTTCAGTCTGGGCAAAAGTTGGTGAGGGGATCCCATATATGTCTTCCAGGGTGGCTGTATTGACCTTACACCTGATTGGCTTGTTAATTGGGCAGTTGAGGTGTAGATAGTCTTTAGGATGTCTTACTCTTAAAACCTTTATTCATCCCCAAGAGGATCCTTAAATGTGGCCTTGCTGGTGAACTTGTGAAGTGTTCTTAATCTTCCTGGGGACTAATGAAAGAGCAGCATGATAAATGAGGGACAGGTTGTGCCTGAGGCCTCTGCCTCTATTGAGGGAAGGATTTTCCACTTTGGCATGAATGGATTCCTTAACCCCTCTCTCAAACCACCTATCTTCCCTGTCCAAAATGTGAACATTAATGTCCTCAAATGAGTGTCCTTTCTCTTTTAGATGAAGGTAAACTGCTGATTCTGGTCCTGTGGTGTTGCTCCTCCTGTGTTGGGCCATCCTCTTGTGTAAAGGCTGTTTGGTTTCTCCAGTGTAGAGCTCAGAACACTCCTCACTGCACTGGATTGCATATACTACGTTGCTCCTCTTATGTTTTGGTGTTGGATCTTTAGGGTGTACAAGCCCCTGTCTCAGTGTGTTGGTGGATTTGAAATATACAGGTATGTTGTGTTTGCCAAATATCCATTTTATCTTTTCTGACACGCCGGCCATGTAAGGAATGACCAGGTTCTTCCATTGATTCTGAGTCTCAGCTCTGTCTGCCGTTGTTTTGGTTCTGGGGGTAGACTTAGATTTAATGAAGGCCCAATTTGGATATCCACAGGTCTTCAGAGCTTTCTAAATGCTCACTTGTTTCCAATTCAATATTCAATATAGTATAAAGAAAGTAGCCAGTATAATGGGAATAATAAGTTGGAATGACGAATTAACAAAAAATTCTCTTACCTAAATCATCCAACGCCAATTGGAACCGGCCACAGAGAAAGGAGAATCCAGTCAGGCCACTGAAGTCAGCCCAATAGGATATCATGGTTGATGGTACTGAAAGCTGCTGAGAGATCACGGAGCACCAGGAGGGATGCATCACCCCCTCCCAGCTTTGCCACAGGTTGTCAAGAAGCGCAGCCAACTTTATATACTTTCTACGGATACAAGGTTTCATGATGTTTAACCCAAAAAACAGCTGGCAGGAAAGAGAATTCAACCTTTAACATTTGTGTCATCCTATAATAAGTCTTCCAAAATTGTTTACAACATTGCCACCAAATGTGGAAGAATGATCCAAAATGATTATTGCAATTCCAACAATGTTTAGAAAATGAGTTATTTACTTTATGAGTTAGCCAAAATAGATAATTTATTTTCTAAACTTTGTTGGACACAATTTAACACAGTTGCTTACTTATTAAGCTTTCCTTCCTTCACACTGAGGAACTCTTATTCATTCTCTCTTCATCCCTTCATGGAAAATAACATACCATAACTGAATCTCCCTAATTTTTCTCAGCCAGTTTTTAACTATTTATAATGGTACTTTTATTCAAAAGACACTGTATATGAGACATCTCCAAGAGGCAAGAACAATGTGGCCTTTAGCAATTATTTCAGAAGGGGTACACATGTAAGAATTAAAAAGAGCAAGATGTGTAGGATTAAATCCCTATTTAGGACAGAAACAAATTAGGGTGTGCTCGAGCCATTTGCTATATCTTAGACTATAAGGAAACAAGGAGCAAAGGATTGTGCACAAGTTATGCCCATTCCTAGACCGAGATGCCCTCCGAACAGTCACTCAGGCCCTTGTCATCTCCCATATAGACTATTGTAATGCGCTCTACATGGGGCTACCCTTGAGGAGTATCCGGAAGCTTCAACTGGTCCAGAATGTGGCCGCACTGACAGTTATTGGGGCCAGAAGATCAGCACAAGTGGCACCTCTGCTGCGCGAGCTGCATTGAGTACCATTTTGTTTCCGGGTCCAATTCAAGGTGTTGGTCATCACCTTTAAAGCCCTACGTGGCATAGGGCCAGGTTACCTGAGGGACCGTCTCATCCCCAGAACATCGACCCGTCCCACCCAATCAGTCAGAGAGGGCTTGCTGTGGACCCCATCAATTAAAGAGTTCCATCTAGCGGGGTCGAAGAGGCGGGCCTTCTCTGCAGTAGCACCCGCCCTTTAGAACATCTTACCCCCAGAGCTGAGGCAGGTTTCCTCGCTCCCGACCTTTCGAAAAGACTTAAAAACCTGGTTCTGCCGGCTTGCCTGGGAGGGTAATGCCAACAGTACCTCTTGGGGATGGCTGGTCCCAGGAAGCTCCCCAGTATTACCATCTTTTTAACATCTTTTATGCTTGGATTTTATATTATTTATTAATATTGTAAATTTTTATTTATGTTTTTACTGTTTTATTGTGAACCGCCTAGAGTCTCCCAACGGGGGAGATGGGCAGTAATATAAATTCAAATAAATAATAAAGGAACAGGATGTTCATGTCAAAAGAGAAAAATGAGACAAAAATAGGTCTGACAACTTGCCACAGTAAAATGAGTCCAATCCTTTAAAATGTTTGTATGCTACCTCCTAATTTAAAGTTCAGGGCATTTTACAAACAATCAGTATAAAGAGAAATGTATACAAAATGACCCATGCAGAATACAAAATCAAAAACACTATATATATATATATATATATATCAACTGAAAACAAAACTGACAATAAGGTCAAAAGTAAAACATAGATTTAATAGCGATAGATCAATATATTTTCACCTGGCAGAAAAAAAGTATCTTAAGAAATGGTGCCATTGGATGCTGCTACTAAACGAGGCTTTTTCGGAGTGGCTGTCCACCTCTCTTCATTTGGAGGGATTACTCTGAGATGGGTATCAAAGAAAATTTGTGGGTAATATATAAGGAAAGGTGATTGTATGGGACTGTAAATACTTATATAACCCAGCAGACAATTAAAAGAAGAATGCAGGTTTATTTAAAAACCTGGCAACATCGAAACACAGAACGGAGTTGTGACAAGCCACTGTGTTTTTACTGAATGATCAGCATGCAAAATAGTGGGAAACTATAGATCTCTGAATGAATATGTATTAACAGTAACACAATCTGTAGCTTGAATCATGTCAACTGGATTTCTATTTTCTTAATGGAAACGTTTCGCTCCTTATCCAAGGGGCTTCTTCAGTCTGAGCAAAGTTGGTAAGGGAATCCTAAATATGTTCCTAGGTAGCTGTGTGACCTTACACCTGGGGCTAGGTCATGGTTATATTGAGATGTAATTTTTAAGTCCTTTTATCATCTAATGGAGGGTCGTTAAAAACACCATGCTGCTGTTGAGCTTCTGAAATGGTCTTAATCTTCCTAGGCACAGAAGACAACACGGGGAGGAAGATGGGGGAGAGTTTGTGCCTGAGGCCCCCACCTCTATTCAAGGAAGGATTTTCCAAGTTGGCATAAATGGATTCCTTGACCCCTCTCTCAAACCACCTATCTTCTCTGTCTAAAATGTGAACATTAATGTCCTCAAATGAGTGTCCTTTTTCTTTTAGATGAAGTAACACAATCTGTGGAAGGTCCTACAAAAAGGAACACAACAATCATGTCTTGAACGCAGTGGTAGCATGAATTGAGCTAAGCAATAGTCTTATTTCCTCCCAACAACTCCCCAAAGGCCTCAACCATGTCTTAAAACATCACCAAAACTCTTCTCACAATACTCAACAGTTTTACATCCCAAAACTGTGGTTTCTCCCCAAAAGCTGGGATGTGGAATAAAGAACCCAGTGATACAAAAACATGTGAAACATGCATGATAGCCTGGAGGACAGCCATGGAGGAGGAGTTGTTGAAATCCTCCCCACTTAGGGGCTGAGTTACTCTTTGTCAACCTTTGAACTGTTTTGTAATAAGCAAATTCTTTTGCCTGACTTTTCAGTGGAGCTGCACCAAGCACAGTGAAAGAAGCTGCAGCATTCACCAGCAGCCAAGAAGACTGCCTTAAAAAAACCATTTCCAGCACTCTGAAATTGGACTCTCCATTCCAGGTATGTTAGAATCAAATCTGATACATCAAACTGTTTTCTGGAGAAAGGTTAAATGGGTAGCCGAAATGCTGATGCGGTGCCTGACAATTGGAAGAATGCCTTTCTTATCCTGCCATATTGAAGAAAAGGTAACAAGTCTATGTGGAAAAACTACAAGGGAATTAGTTTCGTAAGGATGCCCAGGAAGGTATTTGGCAGAGTTCTGATCAAAAATGTATGAGAGGTGACAATGAGCAAATTTGGGAAGTGCAATACAGCTTTATGCTAGGCAGGGAGTGTGCAGACTAGATTTGCTCTTCAGGAGGTCATAACCAAATGTATGAAAGGGAGAAAGAACGTTTATTGTGAGTTGGAAGCATATTATAGCTTCCGTTATGGGATGTTTTGCACAGATACAGTGAAATGGACTGCTGAATGTGGTAAGGGTGTAGAATGTGAGTAAAGCATATGTGAGATAAATGGAATGCTTAACAAATGGTTCAGTATTGAGGAGGGATGAAAACTAAGGTGTGTAACTTCCCTTGATTCTGCAATGTATTTATGGATAAACATATAACAGGGCTTTCCAAACTTTTCAGTTGGTGACACACCAATGGCGGCACGCGAAAACCCAGAAGCGCCGCCACCGCAGCGCTTCCGGGTTTTTGCACGCCGCCACCACGGCGCTTTTGCGTTTTTGCGCACCGCCACAGTGGCGGTGCTTCCAGGTTTTTGCCCACCACCACCACGGCACTTTCGAGTTTTCACGCATGGCAGCAGTGTCCTGGTGTGCTGCACGAAAACCCAGAAGCGCTGATGGCCCGCTGCCGCGCATGGCAGCAGCGCACCATCAGCGCTTCCAGGTTTTTGCGTGGCACACCTGGGCCCCACAGGCAACACAGTACTGTGTCGCGACACACAGTTTGGAAAGCTATGCCATATAAGAATGCTTGTTGTGACAGAGGTGTGTTAACAGCAGATACGAATACTTTGGATATAGATGATGCCTTGTTGCTGGTGAAGAGAGATTCCAAATTATTTGCAGTGACTGTTAGATACAGTGCATGATACAATGAGGAGTATGGATTTGAAAGATAATGTTACAGAATCAAGGATGTGTGTGAGAGGGGTAATAGAAAGAACGATTGCAGGATATATAGAAATGGGGAAAATTGGAGCAAGAAGACAAACTTGTGAATCTTGATAGATAAAGATAAAGGGATTCATCATTTCTTGTGAATGTATGCTTTCTTCTTTTTATGGAGATTTCAGGCATTTATGGAATTAATTAAACTCATCTTAAAATATGGGCTTTTTACTCTCTAAATTATGTGAAAATAATATTCATATGGTAAGTCAGATATAGTGCTTAAAGTGTCAATCCTTTGGGGAAGTGATTGTGCTGTGGTCACACTGTTCTAAATACAAATTCAGGAAACCAAAAACCAAATGTTTCATCCAAACAGAAGATATCACAGGAATGAAAATCTGAGAGGGCAGCGAGTATGAAGCAACAATGAAATAGGAATGCTAATTAAGAGGAAATAAATACTTGAATTCAAAGTTCTGTTGTCTATGTAGAGCAGGGAGCCTGTGACATGCCTCCTGGAGCCAGCCATTTTCAATAGCTATCACCAGTCTCCAGCCTTCTCCTTTTAGAGAAGATTATTGGCCAACTGGTAGGAATCTAGCTACAGAGGGCCCCAGGAAAGTAGATGATCAGATCTCATTCTAGACAGGGTTCAGGCCTGGGCTATGACTATGACTATATTGTTTTATGGTCAAAGATTAAAAAATAAGGGGCAAAAGTAAAAATAAAGCAATAAAACAAATACAGTACATACACAGCAAAAGAAATAGTATGGTGAAGGGAGATTGGAGAAAATGATCCAGTATCCATACTAGGCCAAGCCCAGAACCTTCTAATGGTAATAGTGATTGAGCACAATTTGGCACCAACCCACCCACACAGACCGGTATCTACACAAAAATTCCAATCACCACCCACGACAAAAAAGAGGCATCATCAAAACACTAGTGGATCGCGCAAATCAGAACTATGAAGCTCAATTTCTCAATTCTGAACTCAACCATTTGGATTGGTCCGTACAGGCGAATGGCTACTCCAAGAATGAAATCAGGAGAGCTATCAAACCGAAAAAACAGCACTCAACTGAAGAAAAACAGCCTCTCACACGCAAAATATTTCTGCCCTACATTAAAGGAGTCACGGACCGCATGGAAAAACTAATGAAAAAACATAACCTCCAAACAGTCTTCAAACCCACCAGAAAAATACAACAAATGTTAAAATCAGCAAAAGACAAAAGGGACCCCCTCACCGCTGCAGGAGTTTACTGCATACCCTGCAGCTGTGGACAAGTATACATTGGGACCACAAAACGCAGCATCCACACCAGGATAAAAGAACATGAAAGACACTGCAGACTACAGCAACCTGAAAAATCTGCAATAGCTGAATATGTTCTCAAACAAACTGGTCACCAAATCTTATTTGAAAACACAGAAATACTGGACAACACCAACAGCCACTATGTTAGACTATACAGGGAAGCCATTGAAATACATAAACACCAACACAGTTTCAATAAAAAAGAAGAAAGCTTAAAGATCAGCAAAACCTGGCTGCCAGTCCTGAAAAACACAGCTTGCAAAAGGCCAATGAACTCTACTCAACCACAGAAATATGCAAACAACCCACACAAGAGATGTGCTAATCCCACACACGACAGCACCACACACCCTAATCACCACAATA
Source organism: Charina bottae (assembly GCA_023362775.1). Lineage (NCBI taxonomy): Eukaryota > Metazoa > Chordata > Lepidosauria > Squamata > Charinaidae > Charina > Charina bottae. The sequence goes on from JALMGJ010000016.1 coordinate 12,773,107, forward strand.
AACCCTCCTAATCTCTTGTAAATGACCCACAGAAGACACACACCCTCTCAGCAGATATAAACACCAGCAGCAAGACACACCCTCCACTTGGGCACAGAGAGAATCTTCTTGCTGTGCTCCTGTCCTCTGAAGATGCCAGCCACAGTGACTGATGAAACGTTAGGAACCAAAACTGCCAGAACACGGCCACACAGCCCGGAAAACCCACAACAACCATCGGATTCCGGCCGTGAAAGCTTTCGACTATACATCTTTAACATTCTTTTCCAAGAGGAAACAAAGTTGTAAGCAAAGATAAATGGGACCAGTGATGGGTCCCCAAAGGACTGAATTAGCCAGTACTTTCAGTGACAAATTTTCAAACAAGCAAGTGAGGTAGAATGGGGGATCCATAATAAAATTCTAAATAATTTGACTGAATAGTTTTGAGATGGGAAGCATTGCAGTAAGGGTGTAATTGGGTGCCAAACAGCAAAAGCCCTCATCAGTTAGCATTACATAATTTAATAGCAACTGAGAATAAGATATTTCTGTTACATCTGGAGGATCTAATGATTGCATTGGCAGCCTTTGGGGCCTGAGCAATGTTGGAAAAAAAACCTGTAAGAGGGAACTCCTGAATTTCCATCCCAAGTTTTCTCTCCCTTCTCAAGATGAAGTTTGTTTTGTCTACTCAAGCAGGACACTAGAGTACTTCAATCTCCAAAACGTATTATAGGTTTGCAAAGCCAGGTCAAATAAACATAGACATGTTCAGCAACATTCCACGGGCAAGCCCCCTAAACAAAGGCAACTCAAATAGCCACTGATGTGTGGGAATATGACCGCTTACAAAGAAAACCCAAAGACAGAGATAAGTAGGTCTGACTTGTGCTTTCCACTAGGTCTAACAGTCAAGCCCACTTCTTGCATCTGACTCTGACAGTCCAATACAATGAAGAAACCATTCCCAATTGTAACCTACTTGCTAGCTAAATATTTCCTGCTACATAGATTTTGTACTCCATGTGCAGGAGCTCCAGACTAAAACACTTATTAATATTACAGTTGCTTAAGATCTTCCACAGCAGACCCTTCATGAGTCTGACATGTCTGGCAAGTTGAGGGCTGAAAGTGGACCCCTAGATATTAAAGGTCTTCACCTTGCTCTCAGTTGGAAGCAGGTGACTGTCCATTTATGCTAAGAGTATCTCTTAGGGCTGAAAGTGGACCCCTAGATATTAAAGGTCTTCACCTTGCTCTCAGTTGGAAGCAGGTGACTGTCCATTTATGCTAAGAGTATCTCTTAGGGCTGAAAGTGGACCCCTAGATATTAAAGGTCTTCACCTTGCTCTCAGTTGGAAGCAGGTGACTGTCCATTTATGCTAAGAGTATCTCTTAGTAGAAAACAGCACCTTTGTTTTACAGTAATTTAAGATATGCAGGGATTATCACATTTCTCTCTCTCTCAATCCTATGTATAGTTTGGAAAAGTAACATAAACCTTCACAAAACTCAGCTTACTTCTATCTGCAATTCTAACAAATAAAGCTATTTTTTAAAAATTCCTACCCTGATTGTGGCATCCTTATTCCTAACTTTGTTCATACAATATCCAGAAAGGACAAATCTTGATCTGTCTCTTTCTCATTAAGACACTCAATATATTACTGTGCATAATCATAATCAAGGGGCGTGGTGGCTCAGCGGGTAAGACGCCAGGCTTGTCAATCGGAAGATTGCAAGTTCGGAGGTTCGAGACCCTAGCCCCGTGTGACGGAGTGAGCTCCCGCACTCTCCCCAGCTCTTGCCAACCTAGCAATTCGAAAGCATGCAAATGCAAGTAGATAAATAGGTACCACTTCGGTGGGAAGGTAACAGCGTTCCGCGTGCGTCATGCCAGCCACATGACCGTGGAAGCATCTTCGGACAACGCTGGCTCTTCGGCTAACAAACGGAGATGAGCACCGGCCCCTAGAGTCGGACACGACTGCATAAATGTGCGGGGGGAACCTTTACCTTTTATAATCATAATCACATGTGACTCCAAGATGATACTAAGACCCAGTGGAAAAATAAACCCTGGTCTTAGGAAAGAGAATACATGCAGAAACATACTACTCAAAGAAAGTAGGGGTAAATGAAATGCGGAAGGGAATAAAACATGAGCAAAATAGAAAAATAAGAAAGAAACAAATAATGCTCTATCCAGTGTAATTAGTGCTGTTATGCAAATCCAACCAAAGTCTGCACTGAACCTTGCACTGAACTGACTGGAAAACTGTTCTGCTCACTTCTGCATGAAAACTTAAGTAACCTTCATTCTTTGCTGATAGCATACTTTAGGTTGCAGGCATCGTATTATGGTAAATACATGTCTTTTTGTGGCTATAAGGATGTATAGCAGTTTTGTAATGTAAAAAAGCATGAATGTAACCTTGTGGTCAACATCAATGAAGCATGTTATTTCCTTTTTTAAGGTTGGGATATCTAATCCTAAATATATTATCTATTAAATTTTTGGTAAATTATTTTAATGATCATTCTCAGTGCTTATATGTTGTTCCATTTTTAAGGCTATAAGTTACAGAGCATGCATGCACCCCATCAGCTGCAGGCAATAGGATCTGTAGACGCACAAATGGATTGCCTCCAAGAAGGGTTAAACTTTGCATTACATTTTATAGATGGCAGATAAGCCTAAATTTTATCCAAGTGACTATCAACCTCTTGGGCATGAAGTGTCAATCGAGCATATTAAGGCCTACGTGATGATGCCCTCTGTTCAGACTGACGCAGCTGTGATTGTGATTCATGACGTATTTGGATGGCAACTCCCAAATACCAGATATATTGCTGACTTGGTTGCTTCCAACGGATACATGTAAGAAATGGATTTTATTTTTCTCCATCATAGTCTTCTCTTTTTTATCTAGTGTGGTTTTGAACTCAAGGTGCTTTCTAATCTATTCATTTAAATGTACTTTGTATGTCCAAGCTTATATACATAATGGCATTAAGATACGTATAAGGTAATCAAAGCATAGCATGTGAAATACAGCATGATAATAATGATTTGTATGTTAATTTACCTGGGGCTAATTTACCTGGCGGTTAATTGTTAGGTAAAGGTAAAGGTTCCCCCCGCACATAAAATAAAACCTATTAAGAAATGAACAATAACCTGCAGTGATTGGTTATCAATTACCAATTCAGCAAATTAATATCTTTTATTTAGGAATATTTATATGCAAAGGGCAACTAATACTGTACATGACAATTTATTTAGGATATGAGTTCCCATTCACATTCATAAGTAGGTAGCTACTGTACATATATCCAGTCTGCCATTTGATCAGGAAATTTTCTCTTCCTATTCACTGTAGTGAAATCCAGAGGGTGTTTGTGCTTACATGAGATAGTTATGCAACTTACGGACATGCCTCAGCATTCATACAGATCAATCACTATGCAGAGCATGTATTTTAAATTAGTGCCAATAATACAGCTTCTGCTTCTAGCATGTTGTGAATGTATCCTTTCTTCCCTGATTGCATTAAATTAAATGTGGGTTTCTTTTGTTTTGTTTTTTGCTATTTATCCAATTTAACAACTGCATTGTTTAAGACATGTTATTGTTTCTTTCTCCCAAAGAATTTCTGTAAGAGTGGGGGAATTATCTGTATTATAGGTGACTGTTAAATAAGGAAGGTTTCAATAAATATTTTCTATTTATTTTGTGTACAGTGCAATTTGTCCAGACTTTTTTAAGGGACGAGAACCTTGGAAACCATCTGATGATTGGTCTAAATTAAATGACTGGCTAAAAACACGAGATCCCAAGAATATAGACAGGTAAGCTTTTATCTTGAAGGGTATTTACTCTTTCTTCTGTACATATTTCAGATTGATGGATGTCTAATCAGTGTAAACTATATATATCAAGGAAGGATTTGCAGATAGAGATTTTAATCAAATTTAATAATTTCTTTAAGAAAAAGTTATAAATTGTATAAACCTTCCCCATTTGCTGTCAAGGCAGCCTCATGCTACCTAATGATTACACTACAAGCCAAGTCTTTTGCTGATTGCAACTGTTCAGTTGTCATCCAGTATAGGATATACCGTATAGGGGAGAGATAAGCAGCTGAACCCCACTTGATTTTAAATAATATATTATATCCCATTACCGAAACAATTTAAATAATTTAATTCCTACCAAAAAAGCACACAAAAGCCTCTTCAGATCCTGCTGATTTTAATATATCTTAGCTAGCATCCCCCACACATTTTCCAGCACATTTCATCAGTTCTAGGCCTCCCTTAGGCCTGAAAACTGGCTGTGTGACTTGGGGCCAGTCACTGTCTCTCAGCCCAACACACCTCACAGTGTTGTTGTTGTGGGGAAAATAGGTGGCAGGAGTATTAGGTATGTTCGCCACCTTGAGTTGACATATTTGTGTTTGTGTTTGTGTGTGTATGTATATATATATAAAGAGAGAGATACATATATACGTATATGTGTACATATATTTATGTATATAATAATAATATTGTCTTCTTTTATTTATTTATTTGTTTATTTATTTATTTATCAAATTTTGTCACCGCCCATCTCCCTCCTCAAGAGGGACTCTAGGTGGTTTACAATATAAATGGTCAATTAAAACAAATCCATAAAATATAAACATAATATATTAAATGTAAATACGATTATCAAATAATTATAAAAATAAGAATAAAATGCAAGTGGCAGAAATGTCTAATTCAGTCCATGTGTGTGAGGAACACTCTAAGGCACTAGCCGTCCCTAAGAGTAACTACTCCCCTCCCGGCCCTAAGCAAGGTGGCAGAGCCAAGTCTTCAGGTTCCTCCAGAGGTTCAGGAGCGATGGGGCTAACCTCACCTCTGGGGGCAGGATGTTCCAGAGGGCGGGAGCTACTGCAGAGAAGGCCCACTTCCTGGACCCCGCCAAACGGAATTCTCTTACAGACGGGGTCCGCAACATGCCCCCTCTGCATGATTGGGTGGGATGGGTTGATGTACTGGGGACGAGGTAACCTTGCCCCATGCCATGTAGGGCTTTAAAGGTGATAATCAACACCTTGAATTGGACCCGGAAGCAAACCGGTACCCAATGCAGCTCATGCAGTAGGGGTGTTATGTGTGCCGATCTAGGGGCACCAACAATAGCGCACACGGCTGGATTCTGGACCAGCTGTAGCTTACGGATACTCTTCAAGGGTAGCCCCATGTAGAGAGCATTGCAATAGTCTATATGGGAGATAACAAGGGCATGAGTGACTGTTTGAAGGGCTTCCCAATCCAGGAAAGGGCATAACTGGCGCACAACACGAAGTTGCGCAAAGGCCCTCCTGGCCATGACTGCCACCTGCTCTTTGAGCAGGAGCCATGAGTCATATATGTATATATATAATAATACTGTCTTGTATTATGCTAGTTCTCTATGTTGTGGGGAAAACAGGTGGCAGGAGTATTAAGTATGTCCTCCCAGCCTCCTTTACCCTGTACTACTACTAGATTCTGGCGTTTTTTGTGACTAGAAGGAGCTCTTCCATTCATGGAATGGCCATCCTGGGTCCAACTCTGTGCTTTTAGGTGTTTCCCTCCTCTCAGGATTACTCATTTTCTGCTTGATTTTGTTGCTCATTTACTTTTTTGTGTCCTAGAGAAACCGATGTTGTCTTGAAATATTTGAAGGAAATATGTAACGTGAAGAAGATAGGTGTCATTGGATTCGGTTGGGGTGGATCTGCTGTACATCATCTGATGTTGAAATATTGTGTATTTTCCGCAGGCGTGTCCATCTATGGTACAGTATGTGTTTAATGCAATGGAGTCTGTGCAGATTATCATTTTCAAGGGAATTAGAGATAATAGAAAAGAAGTTATACAAGTAGGTTGGGATACGTTTGTCTGAAAAAGAATGTAATCATGCTAGCATTCACTAGCATTTTTGGGTCTTATAGGATGATTCAGCCATCACTTCAGTAATGCATCATTAATGAAAACAGGACTTACACTACCACAGAAATGGCTACTTGGTGCAACAAGCCACTGTAAATAATGAGTATGGAAAGGCCCCATATCCTGTTAATTCAAAATGCAGAATTTATGGGCAGAGTGAAGATCTTTGTTCACAGGGGGCAAATTCCACATTCTAAGGCAGGCAGCACTTGAATATCAATCACTAGTCCCTTCATGTCCTGCTTCTTACTCTGACGGAGACATGTTGCTGCCTGGACTAATGGACAATTCTTTTATGATCATTCAAGGCTCTTCTTAAATTCAATTTACTTTTCAAGTCTATTTGTCTATAGAAGATTTAGTTGAAACAAATACTGTAAATAGGTAATTTGGGCATAATATCTCTGAATTTGAACTGTTTGCACAATAAAGAAGGGGGTTTTGTGATGCCATTCACTACTACTATTATAGCTTTTTGTCAAATATATTTTAGGAACTATCAATTTAATGGAGGACAATTTCAACCTGAATAGTCCCACATTTTTCATTGTTGCAGAGAAGGATGAGTTCATTCCTCTTGAGCAAGTAAGATATTGTTTCTGGATGCTGAGTTTTAGAATCACGTTCCACATAATGTAAAAGTAGTATGACAATGGATTATATCAGTGGGAATTGGTTTACAATTCTTCCCTTTACGGAGTCTTGGCAATTCTGGATGGATGTAGTTAATTCTTTCAGATACTTGAAGGACATAAAACATGCCTAAACATACCATTATTGTGTATGTTCCAGCAATTTTGCCTTTTTAAAAGAGTCACTCCTCAGCAAGGGAACTTTGTGAATTGAGAAATAATAAGAGTGTTTGGGATTAATGTGAGAAGGCAAAGTAAGCCATTCTTGCAATTGTACTGCAAGTCTTAAAATAGTATTATTAATCATAACAGGATTTTTCATATTTTAAGCTATATAACATGTGTAGTCATGTAAACCCATGTTAATCATTGAATGTTTACAGTATATCCAAAAATGGTACTATAGTATTTATGAGTGCCAGGTTTCTCTATACTGAATTGCAATAAAGTTACAGTATGTATTTGATTACTATACAAATAGGAATATCCCAGGAAATATAGGCTGAGGATATAAGTGTCTTAACTCCCAATGAGATGAGAGAAGATAAGGGGGCTCTGGATACCACAAAAGATGAAAATAGTTCCATACCAATAATAAAAGGGAGTTTTCTGTTACAGGTTACTCAGCTAACAAAGAAGCTGGAACAGGAATGCAAAGTAGATTTTGAAGTGAAAATATATCCCGGGCAGACTCATGGCTTTGTCCACCTCAAGAGAGAAGATATTAATCCTCAAGATAAACCTTACATTGAAGAAGCAAGGAAGGACATGCTGTGTTGGCTGTGTAGATATATCCAGCAATCTATCAAAATATGAGAGAGACAGAGAGACACTGAGATTTCATTAGCGGGGAAAGAAGTAATGTCAAATGTATCTTTAACACCAAGATGTATGCTATGATTACTTAAATACATAATTTTCTCAGCAACCAGCTAATGTATATAGCAATAAGGAGGCTCAGCTGCTGCTTGTAACAATCTCTTCCCCCAGACCGCATACCCACCAGCATCAGGATTAGGAATGGAAACATGGTTCTTTGTTCTGACATGCAAACTTTATTCCTTCCTGTCCAGTACCATGCTGTCTCTCAAACCTTAAAAGGATTATGATGGCGTTTTTCAGGAAACAAGTGGAGTTTTGTCTCTGTTGCAGGGGAAGACTGACTACACAAAAATGTAGATTTATTTTCAAACAAAGCTGAAGATTTCCACTTACTTTCCAAATCTTATTTACTGTGTATCTTATTCTGTAAGTTTCTTACTATGCCTGGATCTATAGTTTCTGAGTACCTATGAACTACTTTTCCTCCTCTTCCCACTTTTATTTTATTTATTTATTTATTTATTAGATTTATCACCGCCCAACTCCCCACAAGGGGACTCTTTTCTTTTACAGGCGGGCTTGAATTGCCCAGACCTGTGCTAATTGCCAGGTCTTCGCTAGCTCTGCTCCAGGTGTTCCTCTGACTGTGGAGTGTGGAGACAGAAGAGGATTGCCTCCTCAGCTGAGTCCTACCCTGAGATTTGGCTGCCTTGGTGGGCTGGCACTTTCTAGGGTTTTCAGCCAAGTATCATCACCTCTGGCCAGAGACACTGCTGAGACTTTGGCATCTCCACTCTTGAATGGGAGGGGAAAGCTGGCTACCAGCACTAGCAGAGTACAGGTACTGCTCTTGGCCTGACTGTTCCTGCCTCTCGGTGCTGCCCGCCCCCCCCCCCCGCCCTGTTCTCAGCTGCTCGCTCCCGAAACAGTTTCTGCTTCTTTGCACCTCCAGACACCTCTGCCTGCAGGCTCCAGTCCCAAATACTCACCACGTTGACTTTGTCCTGGGCATCTTCTGATTTACTCAGCCCCCCTACAAGCCTCTCCTTTCTCTCTCTCCCATGCGCACCAAAGTGTCTCCTCCTGACACATCCACTGCCAGGTGCTGAAGGCTTTTCCTTTTGCAGCTAGAGTGCAGGTGTGGCCCAGTTGCCTCAAAGCCCTGGAGGGAAAGAAAAGAAAAAGGGATGGAAAGGCTTGTGCGGACTGCTGTCAAGCTCCTCCTTCCGTAGGGATAAAGCCAACAAGACTAGATAGTAATATGTGACACAGTGAGAGCAGTCTTCTCTAAGCCCAATCCAGGAAATATATCCAACTTTTGAACGAGAGGGAACTGGGGCTGATGCCCTATAAGTCTTTTCTATTACAGCATGCCTAATTCTTAGCTATTTCCCTGCCTGGAAATACTATGCCTGCCAGTTTATGAGACAGGCTTTCACAGCAAATAGCAAATTGCGTAGCAGTAGGGGGGAAAAAGTAGATAAAGTGCTGTAGTAAGGTATCATTGCTCAATCACTAGAATGTGTCAATTGGACAATTTCAGTGTTTTAGTGCTTGGACTTCTATTTGGGATGAAAAGATTTTAGAGAACTTTTTATTAGAGATAAAAAGTTAGAGATATTTATTTAGAGATTATTATTAACTGGATCCCTTAAGTAGTTATAGAAAAGAAAATGGTTTGACTGGAGCATTTAAACTCTGAAACTCCACTGCCCCTTATGGCCAGCAGTTTTCTAACATATTTTCTGCTCTGGTCTACATTCACTTGCCCTGACAAATCTGCCTATGTGACAAGAGAGCCCCTTGTGTGTGTGTGTAGGGAGCACCTTGTGCCTTGACAACGAGAGAGGGCTCAGGACAGCCAAGCAGCCTCTGGACAAGTTTCTGCTCCTAGGATAAAAGAGCAAGCTAGTGAAGCTGGACTGTGTACAATGGTGACAAAGTATCATGTGAGGAAGGGTGTGTGTGAGAGAGTCCTTGGAGCAGCAGCAGCCATTGCAAAATACCAATCATGGCGCAAAATGCTCCACTTCCAAGCCTCCCCTTGCCTATGTTGTCCAAAGCAAAGACATTTGGTTGGAGGCAACTTTGCATGCCTGTGGTGGATGGGGACAAAAACAGCCAAACATGCACAGGACTACAATCCTTTCCTTTCCTTTCCTTTCCTTTCCTTTCCTTTCCTTTCCTTTCCTTTCCTTTCCTTTCCTTTCCTTTCCTTTCCTTTCCTTTCCTTTCCTTTCCTTTCCTTTCCTTTCTCCTTCCCTTCCCTTTTCCCTTCCCCTTTCCTCTTCCAACCACCCCTTAATCCCGCAAGGTCTTCGCCCTCAGTCCATCCCCGCCACCAGCTCCTCCCAGAGAAGGCTGGCAGGTGAGGCGGGCATCCCTCCAGGGAGGGCTTTGCATGACCCCTGGCCAGAACAGGGCAAAGTACTAGCTTTTTCCTTAGCAGCCCATTCAGGCCTATAGTAGTTGAAGCCACCCTGATTACCAAAATGACTAGGCTGGTTTGTTTTCCAAGATAATAAGCATAACAGTTGATGAGAAGGGGTCAGGATGACAACATTTGAGATTAAAAGTCTTTATATTAAAAGTACCCTTGAAATATGTAAGCTTAGAGGGTACTTAGAGTCCACTGTGCTGATGACTGAAAGCCTATGACTACAAAGCAACTCTTCTTGGTCTTCAAATCAGCAAATAAACCAAATACAGTATGGCAACTTTGGTCATGGTTAGGGAATATCACCTGACCTGCAGTGGCCAATCAGTATACTAAGGTCTCGCCATAATTCTCTCATATGAGCAGTGCTAGAAGGGAGGACGCATGCTGAATCCCCAACCTGGGCACAAGAATTGTTATGGCTTGAGAAAACGGGTCTTGGGGCTCTACTGCAAGGCAATGGTTTTAATCTGAACATTTTTCAAAATTTTCTTCAGAGCAAGAAGAAATTATCAATAAAATAAAACAGAGCTCTTTAGGATATCTATGATGTACGGGTTTAAATCTTTCATAGACCTTAAAGATGGAAACTGCAAAATTGTATTTTCTATGTGCCCTAACAGGTAAAATAAGGAGATATTTTTAATCCATTTTCTGTGCTGACTCCTTCATTCAATAAAGTTTTAAACTATGATGTCAGTCCATTGGATATTAATTTTAGAACTTTTACAATACTTCTAGAATCATGTTTAATTAACGTTTTTATTTATGCAAACTCAAAGCACAAAGTACATAAGCGTTCAGGTTTTCCAACAGCTTTTGTCAGGCTCAGTAACAAACAAAGAGAAAAAGGGGTGGTGACTGATCTTCAGGCCATGGAGGTTGCAAGCATTCGGAATACACTGCACCCCTTGCTCTGACATTCCTTATTATTCCTTGGTCCAGGATGCTGAGATGAAGAAGCAAATGAGCCACGTACAGAAGTTTTGTTTGTTTGTCTGTTCTAAATCTCCTTCTGATCAATTTTATTGAATAACCACTCCTCCTGTGGCTTAAGAGAACCCCAGGCCCTGTGGGTTAAAAGATGGAGAAAATCTTATCTCCGCCCACTTTTTCCATACCATGTATAATTTTATACACCTTGACCATGTTGCCCTTTATACGCCTTTTTCCAAGCTAAAGAGTCTCAACTGTTCTAGCCTTTTCTTGATAGGGAAGTGGTCGACCTGACAGATTATTTTGATTGAATTCTTCTGTACTTTTTTCAGCTGCATTTTATCCTTTTATAAATGTGGTAAGCGGACCAGTACACATTATTGAGGTCTGGGCGTACCATAAATTTATGTAACAACATGACAATGTTGGCTGTTTTTTCAATCCCTTTTCTGATAATTCCTAGTATACGATTTATAGAGCAATGACTGACAGGCAAAAGCCGTAAAGCTCATATCTGAATATAGAAAGAAAGGATGCTGCATGGGCTAAACAAATCACACATTATTTATTCCCAGAAGGAAAGTACAAGGTGCTGTTAGGAGAGATGAAAAGTTCTTACACATCCCTTTGCTAGCTTACTATAGGTGCCTCAGTGTTGGTGCTCAGTCTTCATCTCAGTGGACCCCTCAGGACAATCGACCGAGGCAGGATGGGTCCCTCTGGGCACAGTCCAAAGCCCCGTTGGCCAATGCCCTTCTTTGAATGAAGCCCTGTGTTTTGTTTGTCATGCCTGGTCTTAGTATTTCAGCCAGGAGGGGGCTGACAATGCCTGTCATAACCCAAGCAGCTAAAGATTAACAAGCTGAGAAACAAAACTCGGCTCACTATAGTTTAACCTAAAGGAGACATCCTGTAATGCAGGGGTCCGCAACCTGTGGGCCGCGGCCTGTTAGGAAGTGGGCCGTGGGGCTCCCGCCTGCAAATCCCGCCCCCAGTGCGCGTGATTACCCCGCCCCCGATGTGCGAGATTGGCTCCCGCCTGCAAACCCCACCCCCAGTGCACGTGATTGGCTCCTGCCTGCAAACCCCGCCCCCTGGTGCACACAATTGGCTCCTGCCTGCAAACCCCGCCCCCCGTGTGCGCGATTGGCTCCCGCCTGGTGCCAAAAAGTTGGGGACCGCTGCTGTAATGGGCAGAAGGAATAATCTTGAGGAACAGGAGGAAGAGCTGCAACCAAGACAACCGTCTTATGAAAGAGATGTGAGTCTCAGACAGGACCCTCCCTCATCCTCATAAAGATAAAGGGAGGGAAGGGGGAAGTGTATTCAGACTTGCAAGATTCTGTTACTGTAACCTTATAATAAAAGTAGTACTAGCACTCATAACTTTGGTTTCCTAATCTGGTCTACCTTGAAGGGCTAACCTATCCCTAATGGGCATAGAGAAGGCCCTATTGAATGTTGACAGAGTTTCACTGGAAAACCATCATAACTACTTAATTCAGCATACTTCATTTCCATGGATTGCCTAGTGCCTAACTGATTTACAGGGAAACTACAAATATTAATACATCAAAAAACGGTTCCTTCTGGCTCATAATGATACATTACAACAATTATATGCCTGGTTATACTGTTATTTAAAAGGAACTTTGTCAACCAGCTTATATATCTTGTAAATGTCTTTATTTAATAGAAAATATAGTCAATGACCAGCTTGACTTGTAAAGCTCTTCTAATAGCTACCTTTTCTTGATGCATGGAATTTGCTTTTTTCTCAACTGCCATACACTAAGCCAATATCTTCACTGAGCTATCTACAATGACTTCAAGATATTTTTCCTGGTAAGTTAGATAGCTCAGCCCACATCACTGCATATGTGAAGTCTGTGTCTTTTGCCCTTTTGCCACACTGTGCTTCACCTTGTATTTATTTAAACTGAACTGCATTTGCCACTTGGTTGACATTCACCCAGGTTAATGAGGTCCTTCTGGAGGTCTTTACAATTACTTTTTTTCATCATCCTGTATAGTTAGTTAGTTAGTTAGTTAGTTAGTATGTATGTATGTATGTATGTATTTATTTATTTATTTATTTATTTATTTATTTATTTATTTATTTATTTCGTATGGCATTTTTCTTACTGGGAAATCCTTTGTGAGGTCCAGCAGCCGGATGTGTAGACTATTTAGCCGTGACAAGTCACGTTGCCCGGGGTGCATCATGAGGAGGCTAGTCTACATTGCACCCGCTGTTACCTTCCTGCCGAAGCGGTACCTATTTATCTACTCGCATTTGCACGCTTTCGAATTGCTAAGTTGGCAAGAGCTGGGGCGAGTGAGGGAGCTCACTCCGTTGCGTGGTGCTTGGGTCTCGAACTGCCGAACTTGCAACCCTCTGGCCGACAAGCCTGGTGTCTTAACCGCTGAGCCACCACGCCCCCATCCTGAATAGTTAGTATCATCTACAGATGTGACCAGTTCACTGCTTACCCATAAATCCAATACAGTCTCTGTCACCTACTGACCCACCTAAACCTCAGTGTCATAACTGATAGGCTTGATCCTAGTAAAAAAGAGAGAGGGAGGGAGGGAGGGAGGGGGGGGAGAGAGAGAGAGAGAGAGAGAGAGGAAAGATGCCTTGAAGCCTCAGTAGACATATGTAATGTGTATTCAATGTATCAGGCGGCAGTAGTCTGATACATTTTTTCTTAGATTTGTGAGATCTGCTTGCAGCTGTACACATCTGCAGAGCACACATCAAATAAACAATAATAAAGGGAGATAATCTAAAGAGAGGACCACAAATGTAGAACCATATACATGTTTATCAGTGTATAGCAGGGGTCCCCAATCCCCGGGCCGCGGACCGGTACCGGTCCATGGCCTGTTAGGAACCGGACCGCCATGCCGGTCTCTGAACCCTGCCCCCGGGCCACGTGATTGGCTCCTGCCTGCAAACCCTACCCCCCGGTCCGCGTGATTGGCTCCCGCCTGCAAACCCCGCCCCTGGTCCGCACAATTGGCTCCCGTCTGCAAACCCCGCCCCCCGGTCCGCACAATTGGCTCCTGCCTGCAAACCCCACCCCCCAGTCCACGCAATTGGCTCCCACCTGCAAAAAACAACAACCCCGGTCTGTGGGAAAATTGTCTTCCACGAAACCGGTCCCTTGTGCCAAAAAGGTTGGGTACCCCTGCTGTATAGGAACAGTGATACATATAGCTTTCATGAAGTTCAGCAACAGGTAGGTTTTGGATGAGTAAGCTGGAAAATGTTAATGCTGAAGAAAAAGAAATGGGGAAAGTTACTACAAAGAGAAGAATTGATAACATTTATAATTAATTATAATTAATTATAGACTTAATTATAATTGAGTAAAAAGAGCTTCATGAACCAGTTTCCAGAACCAATTTAAAATACTAACTCAAATCTCCAAAACCTTAATCTGTGTGGGAGATCACAGCAACTACTGTATAAAAGTAACATGGGAATATGACTGTGACAGGGGTGGAAGAGCATAATCTAAAGTACTCAAAGCAAAAGATTTTAATAAAATGATTCCCTTGTGTTTACATGCAAATTATTTAAACTATGTACTAACACTGAATGTTCTTTACATATCATAATCACTATAGAAAAAGTTTAACCCATCCTGTTCTTTCTATTAAATAAAAATGATATCCTCTCAAAACTTCAATCATAAATGATTGATTTTTTGATATAGTAGAAGAGTATGAGCTTTAATTTCCAGTATGTTCAGCAGCTGAATATTTTATGTGTGATTATGGTATATTTTTCCCTACAATTCTTTTAAGTCTTTCTTTTGAATAAAGTTTTTTTTTTGCTTAAGATCTGACTCCTTGCACTTAAATTTTTTAGTAAAATTTAGGATTTTTTCTTTCCTTCCTTATTACATGTAGAACTCTCGTAAACCCCAGCTAAACAAATAATTGATAAGCTTGGGAAGTTGATTTCTGAAATGGGGATAAGATAGAAGGCTGTATGTACATGAATATTTCTAATTCAGCTGTCTTTTGAAAGCCAACATGTTTCTAGCTATATTGAAGAATGGTGGAATAATAATTGAGATGAATTAAAAGAAGGATAGGCTAGGAATACTGTGCATTCATAAAGAGAGAAAATAAAAGAGTTGACATGTCATTAGAACCAAATAATCAAAGGTAATGGTCAATCCTCCACCAAAGAGATGAAAGCATGCATGTAATTATGACCTCATCAGTAGGGAGCTGATAGAATCATTATGAGCTTGTGGTTTCCCTAGCAGTGGTCTCACATTTATATTCTTACAGCCTTGAACAACCCCTTGTTTTTTATGTTTTAGATTTCTGTAGATATAAGTCATAAACTCACTACCAGTTCAGAATAATTGTCTTTCCTTTCTCTTTATGCAGAACATGATTTCCCAAGTGTTCATCTTTGGGGTGCAAATTGCCCTTTTCTGGGTCACAAAACATTTCAGTGACTCCACAGGTCCTGACCCCTGCATAATTATCACAGAAATAGAAAGAAGATTACGAAACACATCTATAGTGGTAAGGTGTTTTTTTTTAAGATTTGGGAGGTTCATTGGGAAAACTAATATTGTTAGATTTATCACTTTTTCAGCAAATGCTATAGAATTCTCATAAGAATTGTTTTGTAAAAGAAACAAAAATTATATTTTAGTCAGATGGAGAAGGCAACTTATTAGAATAATTGTATGGTGTGTGTGTGTGTGTGTGTAATTTTTGTCAAATAGAATCAGTGTGGTCTGGTCTTTTTCTGTGGTCTCTCAAGAATGGTGTGATATGCATGGATTCAGCAGTAATCCTTAATTTGTCCAGAATTTCCATCTGCTCAGGTGAAATAAGTGAAATCTGCAAGACCTCAATACTAATAGCAATTTTTTAAAAGATGAGGAATATATATAATTGTTTTAAAACAAATATCCATATGCTGGGGTAGCAGGGCAGAAATGTTTTTCTGGAAACAAAAGTTGCCTCATATTAAAGGGTAGCCATAAGAATAATATGAGTTATAAAATCAAATTGTATCTTGTAAGGGTTCTTTGTTTTCCCAGAACTAGACACACAACAGCATAGGAGATAACTGTACTTTACACAATGCCTTATTGTGGCACACACCTTCCCCAACAATAGACTGTTGCTCTGGATTAATTCCACCCTCCTAGGCCTTGCAAGTTGATGTAGCCTCCTAAATAGGTCTTTAATAGTCAGTCCTTAAAACAAACAAAAGCCTCAAAGTTGGTAAGGTGGCATACAACCTTTGTCTCCCTCCAAAAGCTCTTGCACTAGTTGGGATGAGGGGCTGCCTCAGTGTGGTTCCTCCTTTTCTCTGGTTGCTGCCGAGCTCCAGGCCAAGCTCCAAGCTCTGCTCTTAATCAGTGTTGCTTTTGAGCACTCCAGCTGAGATCCCAAGCCAAGCTCCAGGCAGGAATCCCACCAGGATATGCTGCTTACCGTAGCTTGCGGTCCTGGCAGTTGATTGATAGGCTTCTTGCCTGCCTATAATAGTTGTAAGTTTCCAGACGTCACCTCTCATCTGCTTACCGTTTTCTTATCTCCTTTTCTCCTACAACCTCCCCCCCCCCCCCATCTTAGTGTTCGCTTTTGCAAGCTAAGGGCCTGGTGGAGTGAGGCTGCCTCTGGATGTCACGTTCCTGAAAACTTTAGGACAGAGCTTTCCAAACTGTGTCGGGACATGTTAGTGTGTGGGCTGCAGTGTCTGGGTGTGTCGCGGCTGCTGCTGCCTCCGAGCCCTGCCAGGATTCCACACAGGTCCTAGTGCCTGCCTTGTGCCCTGCTGCCTCCAAACCTGCTGTGATTCTGTGCAGGTCCTAGTGCCTGCCTTGTGCCTTGCTGCCTCCAAACCTGCTGTGATTCCGTGCAGGTCCTAGTGCCTGCCTTGTGCCCTGCTGTAAGAGTGTGTCGCGAAATGATGCCCTGCTGTAAGAGTGTGTCGCGAAAATTTGCATGTCTAAAAAGTGTGTCACCAACATGAAAAGTTTGGAAAGCTCTGCTTTAGGATGTGGCTCAATTAGCCGGAATGCTGATATGGATGCTTGTGAGTAAACTGTGAGTGAGGAAATGAATGAACCAGCCCATCTCTCAATTTTCTGAGGCTGTAAACTTTTATAGCCCTTTGGGGAAAAGCATGAGCTGTGCTGTGTTTTTGGGGAAGTGAGGGTGGGAAGCGTTTCTGCCTGGGTGCAGCTGCTTTTCCCAAGTGCAGACAGCAACCCCAGCTTCACTTCCTCACATATCTCTGTCATAACTCACTATAGAATAGCTCTCATTGTTAGCCTCCTCCCGCATTTGCAGTATAGAGATAATATTGATCTTTCTTTTAGGATTTATGTCAAGGTTATAAGGATCAAGCATTTTTAGTAGTTTCACTGCACACAGTACTAGTAATTATTTTGCAATAGTATAATTATTCTGGCCTTTAGGATATGCTTTTCAGTATAAATGGGAGCATGCCCTCAGTTGCTCCTTATATATTTATTCAGATTATTTTGCCACCAATTTATTGAATTCTTGGCTATTGAGACACCAGGAAATGTGCTTTCTGTCTAGAGCTGTGAAAAATATCTGCAAGAGATCTGGTGGTTTGTCCTTTTTGTTCCTCAAAAGTTCTTACCCATTGGTAATATCATCCATAATTGGTTTTTCCATTACAGTATATATTGATATAGGACTTTTTTCTTCTCTAAACAGGGAGCCTTGGTATTTGCTGTTTCATTTATTCTACAGTTGCTTGTTAGGTGGGTTTTTGCAAAACATCTTATAGTAAGAACTCTCAGGATGAAAGTGATAAGGCAATGGAGAAAGCAATCCATCCTGGTAAGATCCCTGGTGATAAGAATTTAACATCACTAAAATCAGTAAAAAAATTATCATCTTACTATCTGTACAAAATCAGTAAAAGTTTTACAATGTTAATACTATTCATAATTCAATTTTACCTGTTATTCTAACCATAATCATCATTCCATGTCATCTATAATTTATTCCCATGTGGACACTCAATTCATTTTTTTCACACACAGAAAAATATCCTGTAACACAATGATCTTTTATTGCCATGGACCTATATAACAATTTCTTTCACAGCATGTTTTCTGTGTGGGTATTTAGAAAATATAGGGGCGTGGTGGCTCAGCGGGTAAGACGCCAGGCTTGTCGATCACAAGTTCGGAGGTTCGAATCCCTAGCCCCACATGACAGAGTGAGCTCCCGCACTCTCCCCAGCTCTTGCCAACCTAGCAATTCGAAAGCATGCAAATGCAAGTAGATAAATAGGTACCACTTTGGTGGGAAGGTAACAGTGTTCCGTGTGCGTCATGCGGCCACATGACTGTGGAAGCGTCTTCGGACAGCGCTGGCTCTTCGGCTAACAAATGGAGATGAGCACCGGCCCCTAGAGTCAGACACGACTGCACAAATGTGCGGGGGGAACCTTTACCTTTTATTTAGAAAATATCCATGGTCAACAATCCATCAATCGCAATGGATTTAATATGTGTCTATTGTTTACGACTGTGGAGAGATATAAAAGAAAGCTGTCATAAATTTATATGGGTGCAGATTTCCAAAATTAATTATAATTAGGATTGTTCATTCATTAACTAAGAACAATGAAAGCAGGAACCAGTAGCTGTTTTCTGATGAAATGGATGGAACAGTAGCTGTTTCTTTTTGCTTTAGATGAAAGCTGGAAAACTGGGCATTATTATGGCTCATCATGGGGCCACTTCTCCCCTTGAAAAATCCAACAAAACAGACTATATTTTGGCACAGATGATAGTATTCATCAATGTCTGCTAGCAACTGTGCTTCCCAGAAAAAAAATCTGCACAAAACACCAATTTATCCAAAAAAGAATGCATGTTCTGAGAGTTGCATTAAAAAAGAATAGTAACTTTTTAAAAGCTTACACTGGGTACATTAATATAAAAACACTCTTCACTGAAGAAATTTCTACCAATGTATTGTAGTGCTTAAGGTATTGAGGAGTAGGTAGACTTAAGGTAGGTAGGATTTAAGTCCACTCTCAGCCTTTGATGTTCACTGGATGGCTTCAGATAAGTCACGGTATCTAAGTACAATTCTAGCTCAGGGAAAAGTTGGGACACAGAAATGCTATGTATACCACCTTGAGCACCTAAAGAAAAGTAGGGTATAAATCTAATAAATAAATGAAAATACATTAAAAGAAACATCAGGAAAATTTGCATTAAGCAAACAAATTAGCCAGTTTGGTGTAGTGGTTAAGGCATCAGGCTAGAAACCAGGAGCCCGTGAGTTCTAGTCCCGCCTTAGGCACGAAGCCATCTGGGGGACCTTGGACCAGTCACTCTCTCTCAGCCCTAGGAAGGAGAAGGAGGCACTTCTGAAAAATGTTACCAAGAAAACTGCAGGGACTTGTCCAGCAGTCACCAGGAGTCAACACTGACTTGAAGGCACCAAAAAACCGACAAATTATTAACTAAATTGCATAAATTTGCATAAAGTATTTGTAAAGTAGCAGACATTAGGCACAAAGACTTAATTTGTTAGGGAATTTGAAACAAAAACTGATATGGATTTTTCTTTACAGATCTTTTAAATAAATAGTCTGAAATACTGCAATACTAACATTG
The DNA here is from genome assembly GCA_023362775.1 of Charina bottae. Classification (NCBI taxonomy): domain Eukaryota; kingdom Metazoa; phylum Chordata; class Lepidosauria; order Squamata; family Charinaidae; genus Charina; species Charina bottae. Next base: position 12,792,564 of record JALMGJ010000016.1, read on the forward strand.
GCTGCATAATTGGGTGCATTGATCTGCTGCTCCATTGTTGATGGTAGCTTATTATGTTGTGTAGCAGCTTTCCCCAACTTGCTGGCCTCCAGATATGTTGGAACTGCACATCTGGAGAGCATCAAACTGAGGAAGACTGGGATACAAGGTGGGAGAATTTGTTTCTTAAACAAATAACAGTCCAATAATCAGTGACAGTGACAAAAAAAAAAACAGCAAAAACAGAAGAGCTTCTGAAACAAAATTCTTCCAAACTGACCCATCAACAAACTCTTTTAACTGATTTCAAGCACTGTTTCCAAATTCTGTCCATGCAACATCTTACCTTTAACATGCCTGATTATTTTCCATCTCCTGATTTTTTTTTCACCAAACAGAACCATTTTCAAAGAATCATCAGTTTCACAGGCCACATGGTGGTTTACTGGATTAGCTGCTTTCTTGAGGCTTGCTTGATCACAGGATTCAATAGATGTGTTAAGAGAAGACAACAATGGAGACAAAGATATTTCTCAGTAAGATACCTATAGGAACTATGGTGGTGAAAACTTTACAATACATAAGCAAACCCATTCATGGAAGAAATACAAAACATTTCACTTTCCTTCAGTGATGCCCCCAGAACTGCTATAAATTTAAGCCAATTAAACAAAAATGAACATGTATGTATGTATGTATGTATGTATGTACAATATATGAATATAAATACAAAATATGTATAAGTGGGTTTGGAAACAAAATAAAAAAACATACACAAAAATTAACAATCCAAATTCTAATACTAAGTCCACTTCATTTATGCCCCTAAGCATGGACTGATGGTGGCTGGATATGCATGTTTGTCAATTATTAGGGTGAGAGGAAAAGAAGAGAAGAAAAACCTACATAAAAATACAAGTTCCTTGTATTATGATTAATAAGAAACATACGCTATCTTACCAATTTCTTCTTTGCAGCTGTTGAGAGCAGCTGTTAAAATGAATGACCAGAGCATAAGCAGAGGGCATCAGGTTGTATGGACCTTGCCCTAATACTAGGGCAAAGTATTGCACAAAGACCTTGCCCTAACACTGGGGTTTTGTTATACACGTCAGAACTCCTCCCTTGTTTGAAACCAACATTCAGTAATATATGTTTCTTGTTGAATTTTGCTAGCAATATGCTTGGGGTTATCTGGAAAGATTAAGGCTTTATTTATTTGCTTACCTAATGCTAGTTGCATTAGTCACTCCACTCCAATGTAACTTTCAGCCTAATATATCTTCAGAGGTCCTATTTTGGTGTTAGCGATGCTACTACGTGAAAAACCAAGATAATTTGTAGGAAGTTTATGAAAAATTATTATTACCAATTGTTTTATCTACCAGCTTTGAAAGCTGTCTGCTTGGTGAGATGTTTTAAAATATTCAACTTTTATTTAGTCAGAATTATTTAATATGTTATATATGTCCTGCAGGGGCGTGGTGGCTCAGCAGGTAAGACGCCAGGCTTGTCGATCAGAAGATCGCAAGTTCGGAGGTTCGAATCCCTAGCCCTGCGTGCGGAGTGAGCTCCCGCACTAGCTCCAGCTCTTGCCAACCCAACAATTCGAAAGCATGCAAATGCAAGTAGATTAATAGGTACCACTTTGGTGGGTAGGTAACAGCGTTCCGCGTGTGTCATGCGGCCACATGACCGTGGAAGCGTCTTCGGACAATGCTGGCTCTTCAGCTAACAAACTGAGATGAGCACCAGCCCCCAGAGTCGGATACGACTGCACAAAATGTGTGGGGGCAACCTTTACCTATATGTCCTGTACTCACTGTTGAATAGAGTAGAATAAATATTCTGCATCAATAAGCAATGAAATATACTCAGACAGTAAAGCTATGAATGTAGAATCTACATTCATAGGAATCTACAGTACATGGGATATAACTTGTCTTTCTTGATTTACTCAGTACTTTACAGTTAAAGAGGAAAAGGCATTTCTTTCTCACGTTTTAGCCCAGTTAGGTTTAATAACTGTGTTTTCTCTATTAAATAGAAAACCCTCCTCTGCCTGTATTTCATTTTTATGCGTCCCATTCTTCAGTTTCTGGATTGGTGGCAGATATTAGGCAGAAAATACAAGCCAAGGAATGACGCCATGGAAGAACACCCAAGCCACATACCGGCTGGTAAATATCCAATATTAAGTGGGCTGGAGAAGTCAGGAAGAAATCCATCTGGGAGTCAGGTGAAAGCCAGCAATCTCTGAATATGTGTGTGTTGAGTCAGTGTTGACTCCTGGAGACTACCTGGACTAGTCCCTGCATTTTTATTGGCAAGGTTTTTCAGAAGTGCCTTGCCATTGCCTCCTTCCTAGGGCTGAGAGAGAGTGACTGGCCCAAGGTCACCCAGCTGGCTTTGTGCCTAAGGCAGGACTAGAACTCCCAATCTCCTGGTTTCTAGCCCGGTGCCTTAAACACTACACCAAGCTGGCTCTCTCTGAATATAGATAAAACCAAAATCCTCTTGGATAGGAATTTGGGGTGGGGTAAAAATAATTGTGGAGAAAGTTATAGCACAAGGAGTTGTGTGACATCAAGTTAAAAAAGACAATGGAAATAATCTATGAGGGAAAGGTTGGGAGCTTTCTGGAAAGCATGGAATAAATCAAGATCAGCTTTGGGATTTAGCTTTAATTGCTTAAGCATTCTCCCTGCAAGTGATGCTGGATGACAGAAGTTTCTATGTATATCAGAAATAGAAAAACTAGTATCTTACACTTCAGCATTTCTAGAGTTTCCAGTTTAGCCTAAAATTCTGGTATTGAGAATTAAAATGTAGCAAATGAATCTCACTCTTGATTCTCAGTTGTCATACACAAACACGGGACCACCCCCCTTCTATTTCTTTTAACCTTGCAGTAATAATATCACATACCCATAATTCCTCATGAGGTAGCAGTGGACTAAGAATAATGGTAATTTACACACTACAGCAGCTAGCTGGTATGTGTTTGTAAATGCTCATAAGTGCAGTATATCCAGATTAGTAGCGTAAGATCAGAGGGTTAAGAGATAATTGATCACAATCATGCAAGCTTTGATTTCTGGGCTTGAAGTACAATTTCTGCAGGAAAAAAAAATACCACAATGGTTCAAAATCTATAGTCTAGGAACTACTCTTGGTCTGAAAAGATAGTGCAGATGGTCTTTGGTGTGTTGTTTATTCGTTCAGTCGTTTCTGACTCTTCGTGACTTCATGGACCAGCCCACACCAGAGCTTCCTGTCGGCCGTCGCCATCCCCAGCTCCCCCACGGTCAAGTCCGTCACCTCCAGAATATCATCCATCCACCTTGCCCTTGGTCGGCCCCTCTTCCTTTTGCCTTCCACTTTCCCTAGCATCAGCTAGGGAAAGGTCTTTGGTGTAGGCACCCAAAAAATAACATTTTTTTTAAATGGCCAAAAATTTGGGAGATTGCCAAACCTTTCTCTTTTTTGTCACAAATCATGCAAGATTTGGAAAGAGAAAACAAAATCTTAGCAAAGGGTGGTGATCTTGTACAATTTCAAGCATTTTTAATTAAGACTTCATTTTAAATTAAAATTGGGGTTCTGCAGCGGGAATCATGTGTGCAGGCCCTTTGGCACTGCAGTGCTAAACCACTGGCTACAAAAGCTCTTGATGATGCAGTTATCTGTATAAGGAAACACTTTGGAACCCCTGTTCTGTGGCATAAATGAATATCCCATTAATATCAATATACAGATGGCTAATAACATATGGTGAGTAAATATCACAAGTGTGAGAGTGTTTGTGCCATTGTGCAGCAAACATTCCACCTGAAAGCAAAACTTGACCCATGTTCATTGATACTGTTTTTTGTTGAAACGAGTTGTCTAAATTATTATTGGCATAGTTATGTTGGTATAATCTTTTTTGCACCACTTTTTTTAAATTAGACCTTAGAAGCTTTCAGGTAATGTGATGTGATATGTGTCAGTTGTATTCCTGGAGAGGACAGGACTAAATTTTCAACCTGTTTTAGATAGGCTGACCCTACGTCCCGTTTTGAACGGGACAGTCCCGGTTTTTTAGCATTTTTCAACCATCCCGTTTTGATAAAAATCTCAATTTTGTCCCGTTTTTTAAACCTGGCTGGAATGGCGCAGAAGGAGGATCTGAGCCGGAGCTGCCGATTGGAGGCAGCCCGGAAGAGGAAGCCCTCCCGCCTATCAGTGTGTGGCAAAGGAGGGTGGGGTTGCAGGCGGGAGCCAATTGTGCGGACCGGGGGCAGGGTTTGTAGGCAGGAGCCAATCACGCAGACCGGGGAGTGGGGTTTGCAGGCGGGAGCCAATCGCGCAGACCGGGGGCGGGGTTTGCAGGTGGGAGCCAATCACGCGGACTGGGGGGCGGGGACCACTGTCTTTTTCATGAATATGGAATATTACATAAGACCCCGTCCCGTTTTGCCATCCCAATGTCCCGTTTTTGTCTCAAGGAAATATGGTCAGCCTAGTTTTAGGGGCACTGGATTTGGGACTAGGCGACTCAAAGTAAGTGTAGCTTAAGACCTATTTCTTAGTTTGCTAAAAAAACAGCAATTTATTATACTGCCCAAAATCATTGCCACCGGTTCTGGAACATTCTATGGGCTGCACAAGTAGGTCTATAGGTTGCATATAGTCATGAGCTCCAGTTGACCACTGCTGGCCATTCCATTTGCACTTGTGCTCCAGCTACCTATGTACCATTGCTAAAATGTATCATCCTAATTACCATATTGACTCTTCCTTACATTCTTAATTGGATGGGGCCTTCAAAGAGACTGTATTGCTAGGGAAATTGAGTGTGCTCTCCTGCAGATTATGGGTTTTTAAAGTGGTTTGTAATGTTTTTTATTGTTTTTAAATTTTGTTTTGTTTTTAGTTATTTTGTTTTGTTTTGTGTTTTTAACTTTGTATGCCACTCAGAGTCACAGATGTGAGATGGGTGACTATATAAATTTACCGAATAAATAACATCACCCACCAAGAAGTATCAAATCACAGAGAACTAGAACAAAATGTTTAACTTTTCATACCTTTGTCTGGTTTTTCAATACCCTAACAGCACTTTTCTTCTTCTTCTGCAGATTACAGACTTTCCCCCTTTAATTTCACAGTAGATATTTTCATGACGTACATCTCTGAAAGACCATGGACTGTAAGTCATGTATTGTGCATTGCAGTCTCTGCCTCAGTGAAATCTGATGTATCTTTGCACCTTCATATTTTCTTGATGGTTCCTTGCAGGCACCAGCTGACAACAGTACTCTCAAAAGACAGAGAGACTTGAATAGGAGTTGGAACATCTTGGGAATTCTTTATGTGCAAGGAAGAAGAATCATTATACAGCCAGTTGCCTTCCTGGTAAGAAAAATGTTCATGGCATTTTCCTAATGAGTGAATTCAATTTGTGTTGAACAACTGATAGAGATCCCAGTATTGTCTCTTCATATTAATTTACAAGAAGCCAGGACATTAATACTGGAATTAGACAACAAGAAAGGGGGAATAATTATGGCAAGCATCTAAGAAAAACTTGGGCAATAGACAAAGGTTCCTTCACTCCTTTGAGAAACTACCATACAGTTCATTTCTATTTGGATTTCTGTGACAGAGGCGACCTTCATTAAATGAAAAGCATGGCTGCGGCTCAACATGCAGCTTTCAGTCTACAGATCAAGAAGTAGCTGGTTCTCCTTATCGTTCTTCACCATGTCTAGTACCATTTGAGGTAGGAACAACTCTGACAGTGAAGTTAATTATAGTCCTGTGGGATATCGTCACCATGTGTTTATTAGAACTGTGTGTGTTCCTGGAGAAGAAATGAGCAAGTGTGTTTCATAAAAAAGGAGTGGGAGGAAGGTCTGTGGAGAGGGAAATCTAAGCTATCTCTATGTCTATGAAGGTTCTCAGTCATCCAGGTGGAATTCTCTGTAGCTTGAATCATGTCAACTGGATTTCTATTTTCTCAGTGGAAACGTTTCGCTCCTTATCCAAGGAGCTTCTTCAGTCTGAGCAAAGTTGGTAAGGGAATCCTAAATATGTTTCTAGGTAGCTGTGTGACCTAAGCTATCTTAAGCTATCTAAGCTATCTCCTTTCTTTGCTCTATTTCTGCAAGCGTTCTAAACTGTCCCCATGTTCAGCACAGTTCTGGTAACAGTGCTAAGCTACAAGGAAACTAAGAGAAAAAAGAGGGGGCGTGGTGGCTCAGCGGGTAAGACACCAGGCTTGTCAATTGGAAGATTGCAAGTTCGGAGGTTCAAATCCCTAGCCCCGCGTGACGGAGTGAGCTCCCGCACTAGCCCCAGCTCTTGCCAACCTAACAATTCGAAAGCATGCAAATGCAAATAGATGAATAGGTACCACTTCGGTGGGTAGGTAACAGCATTCCGCGTGCGTCATGCCAGCCACATGACTGTTGAAGCATCTTCGGACAACGCTGGCTCTTCGGCTAACAAACGGAGATGAGCACCGGCCCCTAGAGTCAGACACGACTGCACAAATGTGCGGGGGGAACCTTTACCTTTACAAGGAAACTGCTTAAAGCAATAAAGCATAGCTTTCCAAACTGTGTGTCATGACACTTTAGTGTGTCGCAACACACAGTGTGTCGCAACACAACCCGGAAGTGGACGTGCACGGTGGCAGCGCGGGGGCGGCGGCGTGCATGGCGGCGGCGCCATCAGCGCTTCCACGTTTTAGCGGAAAACACGAGGCCGCTGCCGCCATGCACACTGCCGCCACGCCCCCCCGCGCTGCCACTGTGCACGCCCCCGCCAAGCATGTCCCCGCGCCGCCGCCGCCATTGGTGTGTCGCCAACGGCAGCAGTTTCGAAAGCACTGCAATAAAGCATGGTAAAGGAAGATGTGATACAAAAATACTGAAGTTGGGTCCCAATGCTTTATTTGCATGAAAGTTCAAAATAGAGTGCACCTCTGATAGCACCTCTTCTGACTAACACATTTCATGAAAAGGCGTAAGTTTTCATGGGCTGATCATCATCAGCCCATCATCATCAGTAACTGGTTAAGTTAGCTGCAGCTCATAAACGTTTGGGCCTTTTAATAAAGTTAGTCAAAAAAGTTGCTTACAGACCTTTCCTGATTTTTTGGTCCTGCAGATGACAATACCTAGTTGGCCTTTGCTAACCTTGAAAAACTAAGCAGGGTCAAACCTGGTTAGTATATGGATGTGAGACCAGTAGGAAATCCCAAGGTTATAGACTAGTCTGGGAAGTCAAAAATCCTAGACAAAAGCAATAGTAAATTATTTTTGTTTTATGGAATAAGGATGTGTTCATGTAGTCACCAGGAGTCAAGCTTGACTCAAGGGAGACTTTGTCATTTACTTATATAGCAGAGCTTTCCAAACTGTGTGTCGCGACACAAAAGTGTGTCGCCACACACAGCGTGGTGTGTCGTCACACCACCCGGAAGCGGCGGCGCGCGCGTGCACGGTGGCAGCGGCAGCTGCTGCCACCGTGCACGAGTGCGCCGCCACACGTCCCCCCCGCCACCGCACGTCCCCCCCGCCGCCGCACGTCCCCCCACGCCGCCGCACGCCCTCCCGCACCGCCGCCGCACACGCCCCCGCACCGCCGCTGGCATGTCGCCAGCGGCGGCACTTTGGAAAGCCCTGTTATATAGTATCATGAGGAAAATACAAATATAGACAAATTATATTTTTCATAAAAATCTGAAATTATTATTGTTAATTGATTTAAGTGTTCAAATGAGTAAAAAGGCAATCAAATAAATAAAACCTTGAAAAAAAAACAGGCCCAACATAACTAATGTCATGTTAAGTACACATCAGCCTTCAGAAATTTTCCATCAGGCATAACAGTCTGAAAATGTATGCTAATTAGTTTCATATTTTACATATATTCTAATCATATTACATTCTCCTATTCTATTCCTACATTGGCTTCTTCCCCTTTTCTTGCCTTTGTCTTCCAGTTTCTTGCCTTTGTCTTCTACCCTCCTACATTTTCCTATTCGCTTTCTTTCATTAGGATTTTGTTTCCCTGTAACTGCAATGTATATTCATGAGATCCATTTAAGCACTTGTTTCACTTTAAAAATTCCTAAATAACCATCTTAGTACTTTTACTTTTCTTCATTTAAGTTTCAGTAACTGCACTGACCATCTGACAACTGTGATAGGAATGTTCTAAAAGCACATGGAAAGCAAGTAGGATAAGAATGAAAGGCTACACCCCACAAAACTCTTTGTTGATTGAAATTAAATATGTTCCTCACGTCTTCTCTATTGGCTTTATAAAATTAAAATTATATGTATTTCTTCTCAGAACAAAATGACAAAATTATTTAAAAAGTCATTTTTTTCTGTTGCAATGCCCTTCATTGGTATATGTTTGAGTTGCTTAAAGGAATCTCTTACATATTTTTGTCCTGATTATAAAGCTATTGTATTTTTTATATCTATCCTCTCTTAACTTTTAATTTGCTGGTCTTTGTAAGCACAAATCTAAAAAAGACATGTTTTTCAAGATACTATGATAAGGATAATATGGTATTAAGAGAATATCAATATTATCTTGCATTATGTGAATATATACTTTAATGCATTTTGTTATTGGTTAAAAATGTCAAGAGCGACCTGACAGTAGCACAGACCGTAATGCAGCCTAATCTCTTTCTGGGACCAGCATTTCAATACTGTATCAAGGCTGGTCAAAGACCGTAATGAAGATATTCAATACTGTATTTCAATTCATCGCTGACAGCTACGTATCTTACACAGTGTCTTCCAAGGTAGCCAATGGGACATCATATAAACTTTTAAAATTAGCAGTGATTTCTAATGACGGTATTAGGTTTGGTATGTCATCTCCCCCATCAAGGTATCGGAGGGAAGAAACAGTTGGTGATTCTCTGTAAACAATTTGCATGATCCTTTGAGGTAGTCTATTCTGTCAGTCTTGACCTAGACTTCATTGTTGGGGCTGAACATAAATACCTAACCTTGGCAATCACTTGTCCATCCTGTAGATTGATTTTCACTTATGATCTTGATAATGAGGACAAGTATGTGGAAAAATAAGCAGCTTACTCAATTTTTGACCCCTCCTCCCCAATCTACCTGGAGAGACTGGCCCCATGATTAAAGGAGGTGAAACATGTCTTCTGGTAGGAATAGACAAGAAGATGTTGTAGACAAGGTATTATACCGTATCTGAAAGGGACAGTAAAAAGATCTCTCCTTTGAAACACTCCTTTGATTTGGAAGATTTGTACAATTATACTGAAGAAACACTCCTTTGATTTGGAAGATTTGTACAATTATAGACCAGTCTAAAATGCTACATTTCTTGTAAAAGCAACCGAGAAGCTAGTGGCCTCACACTTCAAAGACTTCTGAATTATACTGATTTTGGTGGGATTTTGGCTAGGATATAGCACTGAAACTTCTTTGTCTGTCTTGGTGGATACCCTATGCTATAAATTTGCTGTGGGGAATGTGACTGTTCTCCAAGATCTCTTGATATCCTTTTGGGTGGGCTGGTTGGGGCACTGTTTTAAAATTAATTCAGTCCTTCTTCTCAGACTATGCCCAGAGGTAATGCTGGGGAATTATTTATTTAATCCTAGGCTGTTCAATATCTATATGACTCCCAGCTCTTCATTTACTTCCCTACTTCCAACTCCAAGGAAGAAAGTAGAATTAAAGATTGCCTAAATTGGATTAATGAGAACAATATGAAATTAAATCTAGATAAAATTTTAATGTACTTTAATATTAGCATGATTATATATTTTACATTGTTTTTGTTTTTAAAATTTTGTTAAGCATTTTATGTACTCATCAGAGAGAATGATGGGGTATAAACAAGCAAACAAGTATTTTTTCCCTTCCTTGTCTTGGCTTTCCTGTGCAGAAAGCAGAAACTGAATGGTCAGTCAAGCAAGACAGAGTTTTTCTTAAAACTTCAAGATCCTTCAACTCTCCTATTCTCAAATTTGTGAATCCTGAAATGGAAATGGAGAGGCAAATACCACCACTCCATCTCCAGAGGCTGAGAAAAAGAATGGATCAACATGCCCTGAAAAGAAAACCTGTAAGGGCAAGATCTTCATTATATTAATGTAAAATATTCTAGACATTCTGCAATGGATTGTTTTCCGATGAAGATTTTAATTATGCTAAGCACAAATTTCATGAAAAATAAAAATATAAGATAATGGCACTTGCATTTTAACAATCTCCTATCACTTTCATTTTAATTTTTAGTTTACTTGCACAATACCATGACAAAGACTTGAAAACAGATCTAAGATGTTACATTGTGTATTCTAATATTATGGCTTGTAGAGCAATGATATACATGTGAAGTTTTTCAGAGTTTCATTTTCTTTTATAAATGTATGGCTTCATTAAAATTAGTAATATAAATGCAACCTAATTTGACAACTGCAGTCAATAAGATACTAGTCCAATCCAAAAATGTTTCAAATATGAAACACTGACAGTTTCCAATTATTCCAGAACTGTTCCGAGCTTGAAAAGGCTGTGCTTTGGATCCAAATCACAATTGTCATCTTTGGACTTTCTAAAATATGTATGTCAAATTGTATCCAGACTTTAACCTGAAAAAGGCATTAATGTAGGTGATGTGTATGTGATCAATTTGCCATTTGAAATATTTACAGTATCTATAGTAAGACTCCTAGGTCAACTAAGTTTATTAGAATATTTAAAGCACATGGACTATCCATGTGCAATCCTATTAGTCAGAGTACTCTAGTAAATTCTGCAACCTTTGTCGTTAAAAAAAATCCTTCCTTATTAGCTCACACTCTGCCCAACCTGTCGTACCTTTTCTTTCCAATATTGGGAAATCTGGTGAGGGAAATATCAGGGAATATCTATAAGGTATAAGCTCAAACATATAAGATCAAACAGGGAAATCTGAGAAATCTTACTTATTTCAGATTAAGTCCTAGGAACCTGTAGAAATTACTCCTGAACTGAAATTCAGAGCATTGCACTACAATTGAAATTTAGTAATTCTCCCTCAGCTACATATTGAAGTTTAATTTTCAGATTTTTGTTGAACTGTGCTTTGGACCACTCTTAGCACTTGTCTTTTACATACAAATGTTAAAAAAAAAGTTGACGTGTGATTTAGTTTAAGATGATCTGGAATTCACTTTTAAAGTTTATAATGATGTTCCCCTGAATGTCAGCAGCCTCCATTTTTATACAATTCACAAGAAATTTAAAGATTAAAAAATATCCATCAGAGGTTTTGTACTTTATTACAGACTTCTATTTCAGATTCATAAAGTCAGCCATTTATTACACCACTGAAATTGAAAGCAAGCAGAATGTGTACATTTGTGTATTAAAAATTAATCATATACCAGTATTTTTTTTACTTCATAAGTTGTATCATGTGAAATGGCATAAAGAATGGTTTCCATAGTAATTTTCACATTAGATTACAAAGAAGTCAAAGCACACAGAGCATTGAATAGTCTGAGCAGTTCTGAATATATATATATATATATATATATATATATATATATACGCGTGCCACATTCCTGAATTTTCATCTGCACTATTTGCATATATAAACTCAATTGCACTGTCCATAATTTTAGGAAAGAACAGTGTACAAAGACTTGTTGTAAACAGACTTCTCCCTCTCAGTTATCATAATTGCAAAAACTAAATCAATCAGAAATGAATAAATGAAAATTATAATTTAAAAAGAGCTGAGAGATCAACTCCTTGTGAAAATATCAAGGTTTAGCCAAACTACTAAAAATAAATACCTGTTTAACCCCTTAATGTTTATATGGCACTTTTTCACCAAGTAACAGCAGGATCAATCACTTTGAAACCACAAGTCACATAAATAAAAAGTGCTAAGTACTGAAAATGAATAAACTTTTCTGCGTATGTGACTCCTTATAACAAGTTCACATACACAAGCAAATATTGCTTTTAGTTAGTACCCTGTACCTATCAGTTTATGCAGATATAAAAATTCTGTCTAGAACAAGCAATGAGTAGAAATGTGCATCTACATCCTTCCTCTGTAAAGATACAATTGGTTTATATTGTAGTTTATTGGATGAGCCCTGGGACTCCACATTGACATACATTCCAATAGATCTACATTCTTCTTTAGTTTTATTTGAAGTTCACATATACCTAGCATTCAAGCAAACATGTGGTAACTTATCAACAAATCTGTCTCTACCTTTTGGAGACACAAGAACTTTTCATGTATGCACAGTCCCTATAGTGCAGGAAACCAACTCATACACTGGAGTGGTACTAGCACAACTTCAGCGTATCAGTAGTAAAATGGAATGGACTGTGTTTTGGGGTATTTGGAAAAGGCAGAAAAATGCTCAATGTTTAGGCATATTGCCAATCTCTACATAACAAATTATTAATGTTCTATCATTCCTTTGATAAGACATGTCTATAAGAATGCTAGTTTGTATTTTGTCATGGGCTACCTAAATATATACGAGCAATTAACTAGAATTCATTATAATAGGTGTAAATACATTACACCTTTAACTCAACACCTGTGAATGGTACTTCAAGCATATTCCTAAATTTGTGATATGACCATTTCTCATGTTACAATTTTCAAGCCATAAAATGTGTATTCATGTTATTTTTCTCACTGAAATATAAACCAGAAATTAATATATTTGCAATGTATTAATGAGCCAAAAATATAATCCAGAAAACATCAGGATATCCTACATGCAGTAAGATGTCACAGACCTTTTGTGGAAATAGGTTACCAATTCACAAAATCAAGGTAACTGACTTATCTTCATATAATATTCTTCGACACCATGGTGGTGGCCTGATAACACACTTTTAACATCAGAAATTTCTTGTACAAGGAAGATGAAATAGAGGGAAGATATTAAGGAAACTGAAAGCTCTCCAGGAACAGAACATTGTTGAAAACCTTCCACCACCAATTCAGTCATTTATGTGTGCATAATTTTTTTCTGTACTGAGAATCACCAATTTAAACACAGCTGTGTTATCACCACAGTCAAACATAATTCTATACACTACTTTTAACTAAGGAGGAGGAAAACAAATTTTCATGCAAAAAGTATAAATTTACTAGGTGAACATTATCCTAACCATATATGGGGTAGAAAAGCTATGGCTCTCCAGCACATCCTTTACTGCTGACTATGCTGTCTTGAGCTGCTGGGAATTGTATTGCAGTCACATTAGAAGAGCCACAGAATTCCTTCCTTACTATATAGTCACCATCTGAAAGTATCTAGCTAGCATTTAAAAGAAAGAGCAATGAAAAAGGCAGCCAAAGTTTAGAAACAAACTATGATTGCCAGTTTCTTGACTAATCAATTCTATTGTGACTAACTGCATGAATCTGAAACTCTTATGGGACTAGTTATTGTTGTATGTTATGATTTTAACCTTAGTCTTTTAGCAGTTCATCTAAATTTATCAATATAATCTGAACTCTCACTCACACCATTACTATATGCTTCTTTCTGCTGAAAAATTTTACACTAGTTCTTTTTGGGTGTTCTTCCCTCACATATTTATGACTGTAAGAGAGGAAGAATAGGCCATGCTTGCCAGTACTACCCCTGACCCTTGTGACCCACACACATGAATAAGAATCTATGTTGTACCAAGAACTCCTTACATACCTCTGATGAACCGCTCAAAGATTTACATACGAATCTGGCTGTAGATGCACATATACAATTGTGACCACATCCCATTAAAAATTATTCAACCACAAATGGTTATTAATATTCTACCTTGCCATACTTAAAAACGATAAACCATTTCTTTTCCTCTGCTGTTTGCATAATGAACTTCAAATTCACAAAACAGAATGTATTTTGACAAAAATGATCCTGAACACATTTGTAGCTTCACTTCCAATTTTCAACAGCATAATTCCATGATAATCTGATCAGTCCTGTACATCAAAGTAGTCAATAACTGTCTCTTCTTTGAATCGTCTCTCTGTGCTGCTATTCCCATGCCTGAAAGTAACCATAAAAGGTTAAAAGAATTCAGTAAAAACACAAACATTTTGGGTGAAAAAAAGAAAACCTATGACCTTCCCTTTCAGGAGTATCCTTGTATACTTGACTTGTGCAACAACACTTTCTTTTGGTTGGCAGGATCAAATTACTCTAAGGAGAAGGAAGTTTCCTGGTCACATGTGTGTCTTCGCCAACCCTTCCACAAACAATGAGAAAGGAGATCTGAAACAAGGAGACTACGCTACATACAGTTGTAATCGAAATTATTCAACCCCCATTGCAAATCAGGTTTATTGTCAAAATTTACAGACTTTCAGCTGTTTGCAATGAACAAGTCAAACAAAAGCAATTGAAATAGCTCAACACAACAAATGCTTCAAGTGGTTTCCCCAAATTCAACTGGAAATGCAACTTATAATGACTTCTCCAGTCTCAAAATTATTCAACCCCTTCATGGCAAGCATCTTCAGTACTTAGTAGAGCACCCTTTTGCTGTTATGACCTGCTGCAAACGAGATGCATAGCCAGACACCAGCTTCTGGCAGCGTTCCTGAGGAATCTTAGCCCATTCCTCATGAGCAATGGCCTCCAGTTCAGTAATATTCTTGGGTTTGCATGCTGCAACCACCTTCTTCAAATCCCACCAGAGATTTTCTATGGGGTTCAAGTCAAGTGACTGTGATGGCCACTGTAGAATCTTCCAGGACTACTTCTGCATCCAAGCCTTAGTGGAATTTGAGGTATGCTTGGGATCACTGTCCTATTGGAAGGTCCAATGACGCCCAAGCTTCAGCTTCCTTTCAGACGGCATGACGTTTTCTCCTAGGATTTCCTGATACTTCAATGAATCCATCTTGCCTTCCACATGCTGCAGGTTTCCAGTGCCAGAGGATGCAAAGCAGCCCCAGAGCATCACCGAGCCACCACCATGCTTAACTGTAGGCAAAGTGTTCTTTTCAACGTATGCTTCATTCTTCTTCCTCCAGACATACCGCTGATCCATCAGGCTGAAAAGTTCCAGTTTTGTTTCATCGCTCCACAGAACAGAATCCCAGAATTTCTGTGGCTTATTTATATGATTGTGAGCATATTGGAGCCGACTTTTCTTGTGCTTTTGGGTCAGTAGTGGTGTACGTCTTGGAGTTCTGGCATGGACCTTCTGTGTTTAGTATGCACCTTACGGTGCTCACTGAAACCTCCGTGCCTGTTGCCACCAAGTCTTGCTGCAGGTCTTTTGCAGTCACTCAAGGGTTTCTCTCAACCTGCCTTCTCAGAAATCTGGTTGCAGCCATTGACAGCTTCCTTTTTCTGCCCTGTATAGGTAGTGTAAACACTGTTCCTTTAACTTTGAACTTGCGAACTATGCTTCCAATGGTGTCTCTAGGAACATTCAATGCCTTCGCTATCTTTTTGTATCCTGTTCCTTGTTTGTGAAGGGCGATGATCTCTTCTCTTACCTTTTTGGACCATTCTTTTGACTTAGCCATATTTGTAACATGCACTCAAACGTGACACTCAACAAACCCCTAGCCAGTTCGCGTATTTCATGTGTTCCAGCTCAAGCACACCTGGTGCAACTAATGAAGCCCTTGATTAGTTGTATCAGGTGTGCTTGAGACAACACCTGTGTGCTGTTGTGAGGGATTCTATTCAGGGGGTTGAATAATTTTGAGACAGTAGAAGTCATTACAAGTTGCATTTCCAGTTGAATTTGGGGACACCACTTGAAGCATTCATTGTGTTGAGCTATTTCAATTGCTTTTGTTTGATTTGTTTATTGCAAACAGCTGAAAGACTGTAAATTTTGACAATAAACCTGATTTGCAATGGGGGTTGAATAATTTCGATTACAACTGTAAGTATGCTTCCAGAGAGATTAACAGCTCTATGTGTCTTTATATCTTATCTGTTCTTGTCACAACAATTTTTCCCCACTAGGCAATTCTTTTGTCCCCACTCATTCATGTAGTTACTTCCTTTTCATTATTCCTTTTCTTCCACCATTTAGCACAGTCATCACTACTGCTTAATGCAGAGCTTTCCAAACTGTGTGTTGCGACACGTTAGTGTGTCAGCTGCAGTGTCTGGGTGTGTTGCAGCTGCTGCTGCCTCCGAGCCCTGCCAGGATTCCATGCAGGTCCTAGTGCCTGCCTTGTGCCCTGCTGCCTCCAAACCTGCCCTGCCAGGATTCCACGCAGGTCCTAGTGCCTGCCTTGTGCCCTGCTGCCTCCAAACCTGCCCTGCCAGGATTCCACGCAGGTCCTAGTGCCTGCCTTGTGCCCTGCTGCCTCCAAACCTGCCCTGCCAGGATTCCACGCAGGTCCTAGTGCCTGCCTTGTGCCCTGCTGCCTCCAAACCTGCCCTGCCAGGATTCCACGCAGGTCCTAGTGCCTGCCTTGTGCCCTGCTGCCTCCAAACCTACTGTGATTCTGCGCAGGTCCTAGTGTCTGCCTTGTGCCCTTCTGTAAGAGTGTGTCGCGAAATGATGCATGTCTAAAAAGTGTGTCACCAACATGAAAAGTTTGGAAAGCTCTGGCTTAATGCTTTGTCTCCTCTCCTCAGGGTGGCATCCACAAAAGAAGGAAAGCCATCCTTTGTGTTACGGAAGTATCTAAACAAAATAATAAATGGGAGGATACCACAATGAACCTTCTTTCAAGTTTCCTGCTTTGAGAAGTAGATCCTTCCAACTTTCTAAGGGTAGCCTTTTAGTTAATTTTGAGAATTCTGAGACTCATCCTCTTATGATAATGATAACAGTAACAATAAAAAATACAAGATGCTGTGAAATTCATTCTAAACTGCTAAGGAGTATGTAGATTACAATGACCCAAAGGGAAATTTGTTGATTTCTTTTTTAGGTATGATGAAGATACAGGCCAGAGCCTGGCTCTTAACTTTCATCTTCTGGTTCAAACTTGTCTTTTTACCTTGGATTGTTCTATGCTGGTTTGGCCATAATAAAGTTTAAGTTTCAAGTTTAGTCTCAAAAAATTGATGGAGGGGAAGAATCTGTGTAAATTATACTAGTGTTATTGTCATCTCTTTGCTTTCTTACTGGAACAAAGTGGATACCAACTAGGCATGTTACAGATGAATACATTCATGCCTAGTTTCAGATAAACTATCAATACAAATATACTAAATCAACACAGATATTTGAAAGAAATGATACTTACTTTTCTGACTGTTTGTGATGAGGAATAGGTGGGGGAGGCCTGGCCTGCTTCTCCTTGGTAAGTAGTGATGTCAGAGTAACTGTTGGGCAAACTGATTTCCCTCTAAAGAAAGAAAGCCATAATATCAAAGAGTTTTGTTATATGATGCCCATATGATGTAACCAGACTACCCTTCTAATTGCATTACCGTCACTCCTATTTTGGATTACATTAATTTTGTAGGTAAGGGGGAAAGCATTTTTATATAGCTCTCTGCAGTAAATAGGTTTTCAGGTTAGATTAATGCTTTCATTAAATAACACCATTCAGGAGGAATAAAAAAGCACTCCTGCCATACAGAAATGTTAGTGACAAATGTATGTTGAGGCACAGGAACAGGCTTTTTTCAAAAAACTGACATTGACGGACACTACAGAGACACAGGGGAATGAGCCTACATAACTCATGGTGTTTATGTGGATTCTTGTTTTGTTTGAAATTATGGTTTGATCAAATTATTAAAATGTTCCAATATGTAAAGAGAAACTACATAATCAAGAACATTTTCAATGAAGAAGTGATCATGAGAATACATCTTTCCTAAACACAAAATATAAATTAAAATTCCTGGCACACAAAGAATCTTTAAAATGTTTGCACAATATCAGTGTAAAACCAAATTGGTTCAAATACAGAACACAGAAATTATGCCATTTATAACAAGAAAACAGAACAACATACTTCACTGCACTGATAACAACATTGCGCTTTGGTTCGTTATCATAGCTCACACTCTCAATGCCGTAAACCTGAGCAAGTTCATGGATGATTCGACGGTGTTCTCGGTTCATGGGTGGAAAACAATGACTCTTCTTTGTGTGCTTGCTCTGTATTAGAGAGAGATATTATTTTGATGAAGTCTGGAGAAGACTGAACCATACTGTTTTCTTTCTGCATGGAGAACTGGGCAATGATTTTCTTTGAATATAGCCAATTTCTTTGTATGATAACTATTCACTAAACAAAAAAAAATCTGAGGTTAAGTCCCAGAAGGTTTTTTATTTATATTATATCCATTTTATATTTTATACATTTATATTTTATATATTTATATATGTTATGCAAATCTCCTGTTTTAATTATATTCTTACAATAAACAATTTTATAATTAAACAGAGCTGAAATAAATGCCCATATTTTAAATTATTAAACTTGAAAAACATTGCTGGTTGGGGTTTCACACAGAAACACCCTTTCTTCTGAAGTGAAATCAAGAAATATGACACCATTCTTATATAAGAGACCTGGGAACTTGAGCTCTAGAATCAGAAGGATTCAAGTATTTTAAAGGCAACCTCAGTTCCTATGATAAGCATTCTCATGGTGGTCTTTGTACAGGTAGTCCTTGAGTTATGACCATTCGTTCAGCGGCCGTTTGAAGTTACAACGGCGCTGAACAAAGGGACTTACGACTGGTCCTTGAATTTCTGGCTGTTGCAGTGCCGCCACGGTCATGTAAACAAATGTTGAGTGCTTGGCAACCAAATCGCACTTACAACTGGTTGCAGCATCCTGTGGTCAGGTGATTGCCATTTGTGACTTTCCCTGCCAGCTTCCCACAAGCGAAGTCAATGGGGAAGCCAGCAGGGAAGGCTGCAAGTCGCTCAAGTAAGTCTCCCCCACCCCCAGCTTTTCTTCACTTGCACACACCATGCCCTCCTTCCCCCTTTGCTTGCACACACCCCACACCCTCTTTCCCTGGCCTCTCTACGCTTGCACGCACGCACGCACCCCATGCCCTCTTTCTCCAGCCTCCCTGTGTGCTGTTTCCCCAGACTTCTTGAGCTCGTGCTGCACCGCAGCACCCTAACTCATGTGCAGCCTGCGCTGGGCCTCCCAGGGCCTCTCCCACCCCTCTGAAGCACCCTTGCACTCTTTACCTGGGACTCTCTCCGCTTCCCAGCTTCCCACTTAACAACCCACATATCTGGGGTTACAACAACTGGGACTGCCTGGATTGCCATCCCCAAGTGATGCAGTCAGGTGACATCACGCTTTACGACTGCATCACTTAGCAACGGCAATTCCGGTCTCAATTGCAATAACTTGAGGATTACCTGTTAGGTGCTAAGTTTATGATCCATGAGTTCTGCTTTACCTGTTTGTCCTCCATTTCCGTATCTCTGAGCTTCTAAGTGGATCATTATACATTTTATTATTTAGCATCTATATTCCTCAACAGCTCATATCCTACATTGAATGACATCTGGGATATTCTGAAGGAATATATTCTAGATTTGCCCCTGCAAGTCTAAAATGAAGCCAAATGTAGGGTAAACAATGAATCTTTACTTGCTATTATTATGATTTAATAGCATCCTTCTTTGTCATGAAGGAATATTTCTCCTGGGGGTTCCAAAGATTCTGGAATAAACTATGGAGCTGGAAATTTGAAATGGCAGCTAAATGTGATTTTTATATACTGAATAATTCTGTCATGGGCAGTTGTGACAGAGAGCTCACCTACTGGAGGTGGAATGGATTGAAAAGCATTTTTTTAATGATTTCATCTAATTTGACATGCATTGTAATTTCCTTTTCTGTTGGCAGGTGTCTGGATAATGACCATCTTCTATTAATCGCCAGATTAGTAGTTTATGGCCCTGACCATAATCAGAGAATCTTGATCCATGTTATTCCTCATCTGGAAAAGGGCAGAAGGTAGTCTGGCAGGATCACATATGCTCTTACAGTCTCTATGGGATCAGATTTAGCATTTAAAATTAGAGATTCCTTTGTGACTGATTATCTATTAATACAATAGTTAATTATTTCAAATAATTTATTTAATTTTTATCCCTTTATTATTTTTACAAATAACTCAAGGCGGCGAACATACCTAATACTCCTTCCTCCTCCATTTTCCCCACAACCACCACCCTGTGAGGTGAGTTGGGCTGAGAGAGTGACTGGCCCAAGGTCACCCAGCTGGCTTTCATGCCCAAGCCGGGACTAGAACTCACAGTCTCCTGGTTTCTAGCCCAGCACCTGAACCACTAGACCAAACTGGCTCATCAATTAATATTGATAATTAATAATATCAATTAATACTGAACATGCAGAAAGTCTTAGCCAATTGCTCAGAAATTGGGCTCGAACCATAATTTTAAACTTTACTTTAATCAAGAATATGTCATAGCAAAAAAAAAAGTTATGAAAAACTGTAAGGCATATAGAGCCTTATGTTGCAGTATTTCTTGAGACAGCATTCTTGAGAGAAAGAGAAAAAGTATGAAACTCTTCTAAAAAAGAAGCAGTAGCTCAAAAAGAAAAGTGTGAAAAAGATGCCCAAATTATGAAAGGAAAAATGTCTTCTGCATTCTGCCACTGTATTTCACCTGCTCTCCCTAGAGGTCCCTCCAGGACATCTGGCACTACTCCTTCTGAGGTATGGGTTTAATATTTTAGTGCCTAATTCAGTGATAATCCTGATTGTCAGCATCACATATCTGCCTTGAAGATACTATTTGGACCCCTGTGCTTCTCTGAGTTTCCCTAATTTATTTCTCAGCTTAAAAAGGGTAAAGACCACTCCATTCTCTTCCTACTCTCTTTCTATGCTTCTACATCCTGGAAAGAACAAATAAAGATATTGTTCCCCAATGCCCAAAGTCTCTCAAATGGCAACTTGCATTTCACAAACCGGAATGGCAATAAGAACGTTCCAAAGGTTATGGGCCACCTCATTTATGGAGCACAGCACAGGTAAATAAATACGTTTCTAAGGCCCTCTTGAAATTGTTTCTAGAGGCCTTATTAATTGTTCCTTATGTCAACCCTTCGAGGTTGTCCAGACAGGAAACCAAAACCATGAGTACTAACACTACCTTTATTGTAGGGTAACAGTAACAGAATCTTGCAAGTCTGAAAGCACTTCTCCCCTCCCTTGCCTTTACAGAGAACTAGGGAGGGTCCCTTCTGAGACGCTTTCTCCACCCCCATTCCTTCTGTGGGCTGAGATACAGGTAGTCCTCGACGACATTGGGACTGCAATTTCCATCATTAAGTGATGTGGTCTTAAAGCAATCCCTTAGTGACGGCAATCCCTGAAGTCCCCGTTGCCATTGTTAACTGAATCCCATAGTCATTAGGCGAGGCAACTTCCTGCTGGCTTCCCACAACCAAAGTCAGTAGGGAAGCCAGCAGGAAGTTGCAAGTCCCAGGCCGGCAGGCAGGCAGGTGGCTGCTGCCAGGTGGGGGAGTGAGTGAGGTGGTGCACGGGTGTGCATGAGAAGTGCCATGTGGGTTGGGAAGGGTGTGTGGGGGTGCGCAAGGTGCTGTGTGGGTTGGGAAGGGTACGCAGGGGTGCAGGTTGGGAAGGGTGAGTGGGGGTGTGCAAGAGGTGCCGTGCAGGAGAGGGCACACAGCGGTGCGGCATAGGTTGGGAAGTTGCGCAGGTGGGGGAGACTTACCCCAGCGACTTGCGACCTTCCCTGCCCGTTTCCCCATTGACTTTCTGGGGAAGCCGGCAGGGAAGGTTGCAAATGGTGATCATGTGATCGCGGGGTGGTTGGCAACCAGTCGTAAGTGCAAATGGATTGCCAACCGCCCAGATCATGATCACGTGACCACGTGGGTGCTCCAATGGCGGTAACTTTGGGGACCGATAAGTCCCTTCATTTAACACTGTTGTAACTTTGAACGGTCCCTGAATGAATGGTCGTTAAGTTGAGGACTACCTGTATCTCTTGTCGGACAGTTGTCCTGGTTGCAGTCTTCTTCCTGTCTCCCAAGGTTATTCTCACAGCCCATTACACCCTACTGAATTTCTAATTATTTACTTAAGGCAGAGACTGACCCTTGGCTAAATATGGTGTGCTGCAACCAACAAAATTAGAAAGCAGATTCAACAGTGCCCCTTTGCAGGAGCATTTTTATTCATACCACAAGGAGGGAATTAAATCTGTTGACTATATTCTTCACTGTTGTCCTTTCTTATTTTTTTATTTATTAACTTTTGCCACCGCCCATCTCCCCCCAAAGGGGGGACTCTGGGCGGTTTACAATAAAAATAAAAACATTAAAATACCATAAACATAAATAAATATCGAATACAAATACAATATAAAGTATAAAGTATAAATACAGTATAAAATCCAGATGACGCTAATAATTGTGGTACCACTCATGTATATCTAAAGGGCCATTTTAGGGCACCAGCCATCTCCAGGAGTGATTACTTCCCTCCCCGCCCCAGGCAAGGTGGCAAAACCAGGTCTTCAGTTGTTTTTGGAAGGTCACCAGAGATGGAATCTGTCTTATCTCTGGGGGAAGAATATTCCAGAGGGCGGGAGCCACTGCAGAGAACGCCCGTTTCCTGGAACCCACCAGATGGAATTCTCTTGCAGGTGGGGTCCGTAGCATGCCCCCTCTGCATGATCGGGTGGAACGGGTTGATACAATGGGGATGAGGCGGTCCCTCAGATACCCTGGACCCATGCCACGAAGGGCTTTAAAGGTGATAATAACCAACACCTTGAATTGCACCTGGAAGCAGACTGGTACCCAGTGTAGCTCGCGGAGCAATGGTGTAATATGTGCCGATCTAGGGGCATCAAGAATTGCCCACGCAGCCGCATTTTAGACCAGCTGTAGCTTCCGGATACTCTTCAAGGGTAGCCCCATGTAGAGCGCATTGCAGTAGTCTATATTGGAGATGACATGGGCATGAGTGACCGTGCGAAGGGCCTCCCAGTCCAGGAAAGGGCAAACTGGCACACAACACTTTGTTGTAAAGATTTAATTACATTACTTTCATCAAAATATTGCAGAAAGCCAAATGATGAAAATTCTGTTCTTTTCCAGCTCACAGTTAAGTCAACAAAGCTTCTAGGAATGTCGTAAAATTTGTGCAATTGCCATTGCAGTCTGACACAAGATTGTTTAGATTACAACAGTGTATTTAATTTTCTGTTCATTTTATGCAATAGTCAATAGTAAATATGTCAATTATGTTATTGGCTATTCATTATAAAGTGTAATGTATAGCATTGGATTTAATAGATTTCTGCCTATACTATTATATTGGTTTTGGTCTAAGATTTAAGACTTCATGTACTTAGAAATAAACAGGTTTTCTTCATTACCAACCTTATTGACTGCTTCTATGAGGGCTTTCATTTCTTTTTCAACTTCACTGACAAACTTTAAATCTTTTCTGCAGCAAAAAGAAATAGTAATTAATAATAATTTAAAAGGACAAGGACAACAGTTCTGTAACTGAAGCGTTTTTTCCAACCTAACTTAAGCTCCCCCCCCCAGCATAAACTGCGTATATTATCAAAAGTTTCTGATTTTCCATAAATTTTAAGTACACTATTTCTTAGAGACGGAAATTTACTCTGGTTTTTACACTCCGAGATAGATTTCATATATGTTAAGAATAATTTTAAAAAATGAAAGTATAGTCTCCCCAAAGTCTGTGCAGACATGGAGGAAAAATAATCCTTTTGGGTATTTTATAGTAGTTAGAACAAGCTTATCAACAATTTACAATGCCTTTACTAATGTTGAACACAATGTTGTGCACTGTGGATTGTGCATATGTCATTAGAATGGGCAGTAACTGCTTATGTGCCACCAAGTTGTTGTTGACTCTTAGTGACCACATTTCTCCATGATGATCAATCCACAACCTAGTTCTTCAGGTCTTCCAATAGTGGACCCATTGCCATTGTAATTGAGTTCATCCACCTTACTGCTGGTTGTCCTCTTCTTCTCTTTCTTTCCGCCTTTCCCAGCTTCTCAAGAGAGCTAGGTTGTCGTATTATGTGGCTGAAGTACAATCATTTCAGCCTGGTCATTTGTGCAAGTGAGAATACTGCACTGATCCATTTGTTTGTTTCCTTGGCTATCCACAGTATTCTCAGAAGTCTTCTCCAACACGAAACTTCAAAAGCATTAATGTTCTTTCTACCCTGCTTTAAAGACCAACTTTCACTTCCATAGACTGTCACAAGGAAAACCATTGCCTGCTCCATTCTGTTCTTTGTAGGTACAGACACATGCAGCATCTGAATATCTTTTCCAAGGCCTTCAAGGCTATTCTATCAAGTGCTAGTTTATGGTGTATTTCTTGACTCCTGGTTCTTTTACTGTTGATAGCTGATGCTAAAAGGCAAAAGCTATCCACCACTTCAGTATCTTCATTGTTAATTTTATGGCTGGTTTCTGTACCTGTTGTCATGAGCTTAGTCTTCTTCATATTTAATCTTAGTCCCATTTTTTCAGTGTGCTCCTTGATTTTCATTACTAGAGCTTTCAAATCATTTGCATTTTCAGCTATCAGAGAAGTGTCGTTAGCGTAGCACAGATGATTGATGCTTCTTCCTCCAGTTTTAAAACCATGCTTATCTTCTTCTAATCCAGCTTCATTTGAAATATATTCAGCATATAGGTAGAATAAATAATGGGAGAGTATACATCCTTGTCTCTATGGCTGTTGTGGGTCTTCCGGGCTGTGTGGCTGTGTTCTGGAAGTTGTGGTTCCTAACGTTGCCAGCATCTGTGGCCGGCATCTTCAGAGGGCAGGAGCACAGACAGAAGCGAACTCTCTGTGCCCAGGTAGAGTGGCAATGTTTGTTTTCTATTTATAGAGCTAAGTTATAGGAGATTAGGTGGTTTTTTTTGTTATGTTGAAATGTTAACGAGTGGCTGATGAGCGTGATTAGCATGTTCATTGTGAGAAGTATTCCCATGTCCTGGTAGTTGGACTGAGTTCGTTGACCTTTTGCAGGCTGTGTTTTTCAGACTGGTAGCCAGGTTTTGCTAATTTTTAGACTTTCTTCTTTTTTATTGTAACTGTGCTGGTGTTTGTGAATTTCAATGGCTTCTCTGTATAATCTGGTGTAGTGGCTTTTGGTGTTGTCCAGTATTTCTGTGTTTTCAAGTAGGATTTTGTGTCCCGTTTGCTTGAGAGCATGTTCAGCTACTGAAGATTTTTCCGGTTGCTGTAGTCTGCAGTGTCTTTCGTGTTCTTTTATCCTGGTGTGAATGCTTCATTTTGTGGTTCCGATGTATACCTGTCTGCAGCTGCATGGTATGCGGTATACTCCTGCAGCGGTGCGGGGGTCCCTTTTGTCTTTTGCTGATTTTAGCATTTGTTGTATTTTTCTGGTGGGTCTGAAGACTGTTTGAAAGTTGTGTTTTTCCATCAGTTTTCCCATGCGGTCAGTGACTCCTTTGATGTAGGGCAGGAATACTTTGTTTGTGGGGGGCTGTTTTTCTTCAGTTGGATGTTGTTTTCTTGGTTTGATGGCTCTTTTTATTTCATTCTTGGAATAGCCATTCACCTGTAGGACCCAATTCAGATGGTTAAGTTCATTGTTGAGAAATTTGGTTTCACAGTTTCGATTAGCACGATCCACAACAAATGGTTAGGAACCACAACTTCCAGAACACGGCCACACAGCCTGGAAGACCCACAACAGCCATCAAACTCCGGCAGTGAAAGCCTTCGACAATACATCCTTGTCTCTCTTCTTTGTCAATCTGGAGTCAGTCTGTTTCACCATGTTCTGTCCAGACTGTGGTTTCCTGGTCTGTGTATAGATTCTGCATGAGGGCAATGAGATGTTCTGGGTTTCCCATTTTTCCAAGTATGTTCCACAGTTTGACATGGTCAACACAATCAAAGGCCTTTCTATATCAATGGAACACACACTGACTCTTTCTGGTATTCTTTTATCTAGGCAGTTGGGATGACCGTTACACCTTCGGTGATTCTGCTGGGATTATACACTCCTGGCATACATTCCTGGCATTCTTTTCTTATCCCTTCCAGGAACACCCCACCACTACAAGTAGTCCTTGTTTAGTGACTGCCTCATACAGTGACCATTTGCAGTTATGACAGCGATGAAAAAGCAACTCTGCAACCAATTCTTGCATTTACAACCTTTGTAGGTCTGTAAAGCAAAGGAAAGCTGAAGTAAGATCTTAAGCACAGTTGTGGCTTCACTTAGCGACCACTTCGCTTAACAACCAAGTTGGTGGTATCAACTATGGTTGCTAAATGAAGACTACCTGCACCACAATTAGGCAACACAGCAGGACTTGGAGGAGAGAATGGTCTCCGAGAATGGTATTAACATTACAGAGACATAAGCATAACAACCAGCTTTTTTGTGATTACAGGCCAAATTATATTTGACAGCAGAACGGAGAGTTGAAATCCATGTTGTACGAATCATAAATAAAATAGTAGGTACAACACAAATGGCAACAGTAGTATATGGATAGGAATATCTAATCCTTTTCTGACTTGCCTGTCTGCCTTCTATTTCCATCGAACCAAACTACTGGAAAAAAACTGGCTGAAAGAAAAGCAAGTACCAAAGAAAAACAGCAAATACAAAAAGATTCCAAACTGCATTGTCCAAATGTCCACTGGTTCTTAGAATCAGCCCCTCAGCCACCTTTTTTCATGCAACAGGAGAAACTGTTCTCTTAGCGTTGGTCTGCTGCCATCATATGTACTTTTGACTCTGAAAATTCCTTCAACTTTAATGGAAACTTTATTAGAAAAACATTCAAATAATTTCTGAATCATGGGGAGGGAAGAGTCACAAAATTAAAAAAACACACCTTTAACAGCTAGGAAAACAATCCAAATAATTTTCAGGTTTTAATATCCTTACAAAAGTCAACACAATGTGTGATTATGTGAGAAAATTATGTGCCACACAGAAACCTGTAAAAAGTAATGATGCATACCTTCCATCCTCTTTTAACGTATCACTGTACTTGGGTGCAGAGACACGAACATTGAAAGGGTCAGAACTGTCATCTATATGAAGAGCCTCAGCAAACCGTCTATAAACAAACAAACAAACAAACAAATGTTACCCAGCCTAGCAATAGTTGAATCCCAATGTTTAATTTAATGTAAGAGATCACCCTATTTCCTTCCAGTCACATACACTTGACATACTGTTTGTTGTGTTAAAATCAATAAGGCAATTACCTACCTGTTTCTTTCAAGAGCCAAACATTCTTCATCACACTGCAACCTAAAGGAACAAGATACAGACATATGAAAGATATTTACGTATTTGAAAACTGTATTCCATTTATGCACAAAAAAAGAGTTCTTCACAGAACAAGTGCTTAAATTCACCATGTTTGGCACATGATGCAGAGCTTAATACAGAAAATGCAACTGATAATCTCAAGTTAGCAACAATAATGGATTAAACAGAACTTGAGTATTACAAAATAAGTTCTGCAGGCATGCCTCCAAGCCAAAATTGCTATTTAAGTATCATATTTGATTTAATTATTTTATTGTCTATCTTTCCATTTCAAATATTAAGGTAGTATATCAATTTCAATTTTATATAATGAAACAAAATCCTGGGGGTGGTTAGTGCCCTAAAGAGGCTCCCATGAATTTACAAATTTAAAATAAGAACTTTTAATATCGCCATCTTGGATTTTATATTTTATATTTGAGAAGTACGGTTTTTAGTGTATTTTAATCTGTATTTATTTTTAGTTTTATTGTAAACCGCCCAGAGTCACTTGGTGCGAGATGGGCGGCGACGAAATTTGAAAAATAAATAAA
This sequence comes from Charina bottae, assembly GCA_023362775.1. NCBI lineage: Eukaryota > Metazoa > Chordata > Lepidosauria > Squamata > Charinaidae > Charina > Charina bottae. The sequence continues at coordinate 12,820,405 of JALMGJ010000016.1, forward strand.
TAAAATCAGTTAAAAGCATACCAACTAAGTTGCATCCATCAACTAAAATGTAACTAATATATACTCTAGAACAGCATAAAAGCCAAACTCTAGCTGAATTTAAAAAGTCTTCCCCCATTGTTTTTGATTCATGATTTAGTTACCTGCTTTGCTTCATTTCTTTTTTGGTAATCAATCTACTTATCTCTACTGAATCTCCAAGCTGTGGATCTGTTAACTTAGAGGCAATAGATATTGCAGCTATTCTGGAAAAAAAATGAAGGGAATATTGTATGAAACATACACAGTTCTTTTAAAGAAGCTACTGAAATTTACTGTGTGTGCTAAGGGCAATGGCTGAATATACACTGCAAAGAAATTTCAGAAATCTTTGCCATTCCAGACTGAATTATTGCTTCTATCAGAGACAGTGGGAAAATAAATCCTATGAATGAAACTTTGGCATCAGTTCTGCAATCTGAAAAACTCAAACTAGCATCCAGTACTCAGACCACACATTTGTGATCTTAATTACACTATCACATTACTTTGTTTCCCAACAGGTTTTAGTGTTAAGATTTTAAGAATATCAGAACTTTTTTTTACACTCAAAATATGTGAATGTAAAAATTAGATAATGTTCCCCTTTATATTTAACTATTCAAAGATTTGCTATTAAGCTAATACAAATCTGTAAAGATATGTTATTGGCTGGCTCTCAGGTAATCCAGACTAAGTTCCTTGTTACAGGCCTGCTGAATTAACAGCATTTGCCAGTAGAATTAATTTATTCTCCTTTCTCATTCTCCCCGCCACCACCAATTTGCTTCTGAGAAATGAGTGACAGGAATTCCATTGTCATAAGATTGGATATACCCCATTATATATAGTGTGAATCATATAAAGTATCAAGTATTAGCAACTTCATACAGAGCCAAAATTATCTCTGGAACTAGAAACACCAGTCTGCTCCTGTAGAATGTTAAAAGATCTCCCAAGAGAAAGAACTCTAACATTTGTATGTAGTATATATTACACAGCTATCAAATTCAGAGTGAGAGAACTCATTATTGAGTTCAATATGAACCAAGGGAGTAAAAGTAGTTACTCCTAATTTTACAATACTCCTCTTCTTGTACATGACAGCTGGATTAATCGGTACTATATGACTACATTCAGAAAGAAATGAAATCACAGCTACACAAAATTCTTTGATTCTTCTGCTTTTGTGCAGTAAAATAAAATGCAGATAATTGCCTTAACAGACCTTTGATAAGTACTTGCTGCTTCTGAACAAATCATAGACTCTTTTTTTCTTCCGCACTCACACTGAAGTTCAACCTACAACATCAGAAAAACAGTAATTAGTATCACAGAAATTTAACATTTCAATTGCTAATTTGAAGCGGCAACAAAGTGCACTTTTACTGACCAGAATGAAATGGATACCTTTGCTGATTTCAAGACAGCTTAGTTTTCCGACGTCATAATTATGACACTAAGCAATTCTAATTATTTGTTAAAATTTATGCTGAGCAGACTAGAAGAGTTTTAAGGCAAAATCAATTAGATATTATGCATCTTATTCATCTTGCAGTGAGGAAGACTCAACAAACTGTAACTAGTCAGGGGTGGTGGGGGAGATCTGTCCAGAGACCTTTACTTGTAGAGTGCCTCAGGCCTCTCTGCTCTCTCCACTTCTTTTTAACCACTGAGGAAGGTCAGAGCAAGGGGCCAACTATCATGAATATTGTGATAATACCCAGCTATACATCACGGGCCCCGGCCAAACAGGTTCTGCAGTAGAACTACTAACTGTGTGTCTAGAAGCCATTAGAGTAAGGATGGGAAAGTAGGGACTTAGATTTAATCCCTCCAAGAGAAGAGGAGTTTTGTGGTTGTGGCTAAACAATTTCAGGGAAAGATAATCTTTGATTCCCCCATTCAGAGGTATTTGGGAGTTCTCCTGGATTTATAGGTCCTATTCAATCAGCAGGTGGCTGCTGTGGCCAGGATGACTTTTGTAGAGTTTTATCTTCAGTGGCAATTGAAACCATGCCTGGACTGATTAAAGCATAAATGCCTTAATTAAGGCATAAATGCCTTAATTGGAGGTATCACCAATATGCTGATGATACCCAGTTATACATCTCCGTCCCGGGTGAAGTAAGTGGTGCGGTCAATGCCTTATCTCAGTGCCTGGAGGCTGTGGGGGTCTGGATGGGGAACAACAGGCTTCAACTGAACCATGGTAAGATGGAGTGGCTGTAGATTGATGGCCCCTCTGGATCCGGGAAGTTGTCATCTTTGGTTCTGGGGGGGGGGTTGCACTACCCCACTCGGATCCAGTGCAGAATCTGGGGGTTCTCCTGGACTCGCAACTCCTGCTCAAAGAGCAGGTGGCAGTCGTGGCCAGGAGGGCCTTTGCACAGCTGCGAGTTGTGCACCAGTTACGCCCTTTCCTGGATCGGGAGGCCCTCCAAACAGTCACTCACGCCCTTGTCATCTCCCGTATAGACTATTGTAATGCGCTCTACATGGGGCTACCCTTGAAGAGTATCCGGAAGCTTCAGCTGGTGCAGAATGCAGCGGCGCGAGCAGTTATGAGTGCCAGAAGATCGGCACATGTGACACCCCTGCTACGCGAGCTGCATTGGGTGCCAGTTTGCTTCCGGGTCCAATTCAAGGTGTTGGTGATTACCTTTAAAGCCCTACATGGCATAGGACCAGGGTACCTGAGAGACCGTCTCGTCCCGATAATGTCGACCCGCCCCACCCGTGCATGCAGAGAGGGCATGCTTCGGACCCCCTCAACAAGAGAATTCCATCTAGCGGGGTCCAGGAGGCGTGCCTTCTCTGCGATAGCGCCCGCCTTGTGGAATATTCTGCCCCCGGAGGTGAGACTGGCCCCCTCCCTCCTGGCCTTTCGGAAGGCCCTTAAGACCTGGCTCTGCCACCTGGCCTGGGACGACGGAGGTGGTAGTGCCTCCTGGGGTTGGCTGGCCCCGTAGCTCCACGATCTATTCTGCGGGTCCAAATCCATCTTGGATTTTATTTTATTATGTTTTGCTTGTGTTTTTAGATATTTTGTATAGTTTTTAAATTTTTATTTATTGTAACCCGCCCAGAGTCCCTTGCGTGGGAGATGGGCGGGGAATAAATTTGAAAAATAAATAAATAAAATAAAGAAATAATCACTTCCCACTTGGATTACTGTAACAAGTTCTGTATAGGGCTGCCTTTGGAAAGTATTCAGAAGCTGCAGCTGGTATAAAATACCACAGCCCAAGTAGTGATGGGTATATTCCAATAGACCTGAATGACCCCACTGCTTTGGGAACTGCATTGGTTGCCAGTTGGCGTCTGGGTGCCGGTTGTCACTTTTAGGGCCCTACGCAGGCTGGGTTATCTGTGGGAACATATTCTCCCATATTCATCTGCCCATTCAATCAGGTTGAAAAAAGTCAAAACCCTCCAGGTCCTGTCTATAAGAGAATGCCATCGGATGGGGTTTTGAAAGCTGGCATTTTTGATCACCACTCCCATACTCTGGAATTCCCTCTCCGCAGAGATCTGGTCTGTTCTTTCACAGGAAGAGAGTATGCTGTGATTGAAGAGCTGAATTTGGTGGATGCTTGTTTATGTACATTTTCTCTTGTATAATTTTGATACTTATTTGGTTTATTTTATGGGTGGCTTTATATATTCTTTCTGAGTTGTTTTCTTTTGCTTACTGATATTTCTGATTGTTAGCCACCAGAGCCTTTGGGAATGGGCAGCATACAAATAAAATAAATAAACAAACTATGGAAAAGGCGGCCTGGGTAGCTTGGATGTCAACTTTCTTAGGATAATCTAAGATCATTTAACCACTCAAAGCCCAAGATCAATCTACTTCAGTAATTCAGTAATATAAATTAAATTAAACATTAAGAAATTTTAGGATGAAGGGAATACTTAAATGAGATTTGGACAATTAGTTTAGTGTCTCTTTTAGATAAACAATACAATTTGGAACCTACCAGCAAATATTTCACCAAAAAAATGTTTCAAAACATTTATTTGAAATACTTAGGTTATTTGCTGAAATGACATCTGTGCTTGCTTGAGAGCTGTAAGAAATTTTCAAAGCCACCTACCTTTGAACTGCAAGAAGTTGTAGGACAAGGTAAAGTTGGATGGCATGGAGACATACATGGATGATTACAGTGAAGTCTAAGAATAGTGCATGGCTGTCTACACTCTTCATCTATGAGGCACTCCCCTTTGTGACAGATCCTTTTACATTTGTGCATTCCACATTTTAACATGCGATCACAGGAAAGACCGCAGGAAATATCAGTGAGGTAACAAGGAATATTGCTCCGTAACTGAATTAGAAAGAAAAAAGCAGAGATGGATACTAGCCAAGTTAGAAAGGATCTAGTTTAAAATTGCGAATTTAAAAAGCAGATACACCATCACTGTAACTTGATGATTACTATCATCTTGAATGAAAACTCTCTGGCAATCATAGTGGAAGGATATACACCCAAACCAAGGTTGCTGAATGGGTTCATCACAAGTTACCTGAAACTTCAGATTACCAGTCACTCTCTCTCAGCCCAACTCACCTCACAGGGTTGTTGTGGGGAAAATAGGAGGAGGAAGGAGTATTAGGTATGTTCGCCGCCTTGAGTTATTTATAAAATAATAAAGGCAGGATAAAAATTAAATTAATAAATTAATAAATGTTTTTCTTTTCTTTTATTGGTTTCTTTTTGTTTTATTAAATCAAAGGGAACAATAAAATAAACCCATCTACAATGCTATATTTGGTGGAAGTGAAAATTTATCACATTTGTAGCTGTGGTTTCATTTACTATTTGGGATTATATGTATTAGGTTAGGTTTTAATTGCACAGCCAATTAAATACATTCAACACTGGATTTTTGGTTGTTTATACCTGAAAAACTAATTACAACTTCTAAAACTCTCAAAATTACCTATTAAATGTATTACATTGACTGTTAATGAAGTTTACAAAACAATTAAATTTTATAAATTGTGCAATTTTCAGGAAGAAATTAGGAATGAAAAATTTGCCTGAAACTTTTCTCCCCACATCATAAAGCATATATTAGAAAAATAAAAAATAAAAATAATAAAATTTATCCCTAACAAAGGTAAAGGACAATATACACTTACTTCATGCCTTCCCATACACCATTTCTGAACAAGGTATGTACATGGTGGACATTTCTCTTCACTATGACAGGAATGATATACTAAAGACATAGAAAAAGGAAATATAAACATAGGAAAGCTCTCCAATAACAAACACATAATACATTCTAGCATATGTTATTTCATCATTCATATTTCCATGCTCTATTGTTGAAGTATGAGGATAAGCCAATTTTATGTTTCAATTTACTGTATAAAAAACGTAATGAATGTGTGAAGTTACAGCGCCATCCAAACTGAGTTTCTTTTCCTTCTCAATTCTAATCATTCAAACATTTTAAAAGTACTCAGAATTGCTTTACAACAATAAACTTTATAAAGCTAAATAAACATGTCCAGGTATCCAAGTATAACAAATTAAAGTCATAACTTACACATTCTCTGCCAGGCATCAAAGAAAAATAAAAACATTCAGAGCCATATGGATCCTAAAAACAAAGAACTGTCACACTTGATCTTGATCCAAATAGCAAAGGATGGTAGCCCTTTATTAGCAAACAAAATCTAAGCTGGGATTTCAGAAGAGACTTAATCTCTCTACTGGAAATTGTGGCATTATTTTTAATTAGAACGTACTCTGAGACTGCTTCACTGTTCTGTTAGCAGTTCTGCAGTCTCTAGTAAAACATCTAACACAATGGCTGTATCTAGCCTAATCAAGTTGCACTGACTTGTACAATGGTTTGTGCAATAATCTACGACAGGACTTGTGCAAGCGAAATTAAACTACTGGATATGACTCTCACACATGGATGAAAATGGGGCTTAGAAAGCAATAGAAGCTTTCTGCTAGCAGGATGACAGCACTGGTTATAAACTGTAATTTCAAAGACAATCTGAATGCCCCAGCAATAATCCTAAAATGTTACTGTAATATCATGGAACTCAGGAATCATCTGACCTCAAGATTTGAATTCAAAATACAAACCAGCATTTATTTTGTTTCCTACACCAAGCATATGAAAATGTTTTGCACCTTTAGCAAGTAAAAAACAGTTTAAATGTATATCTTACCTGGATGATCACATTCATGAGGTCTGGTACATGAATTTTTACATTCTGGTGGTCGAGTACCACAAGGTACTGGGGGATAAATCACTGCTCCACCACAATAACAAGTTAATTCCTCAAAACCTAGAGGAAAACAAAGGTAAAATAAATTACTTCTGAATACTTAATAGGACTATGCAGTGCTTTTGATGCGATTTCCAAAAGGTGCTTTGGAAAGCACAGGAGTGCAAAAGTAGCACCTGTTCACAAAATTTTAAAGCAGCCACATCCTTTCCTTGGATCACAGCTACTAATATGAAACAAACTAGAAAAGATAAAAGATCTGCAACTATATCTCATTCTTCCTGCCCCCCCCCCCCACCATTGCTCAGTCAATGCTACCAGATGTCAAATCTAAGACAAACAAGTTGAAATGGATTTAGATAATCAGGAATGATCATGAGTATATTCAGTTGTACCCTCAATAACTACCTCAAGCACTATGCCCAGAAAGAGTAGTCTTGCAAGCAACCAACTGTTATTAAAATGGTCTGGGCTCTGAGAAGGCTTTGCTACAAATGGCATTCTGACTTCTTTAAGATATTTTTATATGTATAACAGTGAGCAAGACTGCAGTCTAAACGTAGTAGGGGAGGAGATCGCATTCAAGTAACTCAGTAAGAAAACTCCCAATGAAACAGACCATGTCTTCATAAATAGCAGGCACTTAAAACAAAAATAGATGCCTAAAGCAAATACCACAGGGCTTAGTCACTAACCTTTATTGGGTTATGCATAATGTACTTAAGCATCAAAAGAATGTTATTTTAAACAAATTATTACAAACTGAGAAGCTACAGGCAATCATAACAAATGCTCACTGGTCTGCCAACACTTCTGACAATTGCCACGGTGACAAGGTTCCTCACATCTATGGATACCACAATTGAGTTTACGTCCACAAATCAAAGAGCACTTGTGCTCCTTATCCTAAAAAAAAGACAAAAAAACAACATACTCAAGAACTAAAAAAATGACAAACAATTAGGAGACTTCAGTAGACATAGATTTTCTAGATCAGTATTCAGTCAAAAGTATTCAGTCAAAAGTACTGGCATATACCTGTCTTTTCCCAATACTGACTGGCATGACAGTTGAAAAGTAATATTTTATAATGAGAATTTGGAATAATATACTGAAAAAGTTTTTTTTTAATCCCTCCTTTCAAAATAATTTTCTAGCATCTATAAGCACATTGTTTTATCCAGTACCAAAAGCCAGTTTGGTCTAGTGGTTAAGGCAACGGTCTAGAAACCAGGAGACTGAGAGTTCTAGTCCCGCCTTAGGCATGAAAGCCGGCTGGGTGACCTTGGGCCAGTCACTCTCTCTCAGCCCAACCCACCTCACAGGGTTGTTGTTGTGGGGAAAATAGGAGGAGGAAGGAGTAATAGGTATGTTCCCCGCCTTGAGTTATTTTTAAAAATAATAAAGGCAGGATAGAAAATAAAATTAAAAAAAAAACATAGCAAGTGCCAGAAAGCCTCCATGTAAAGCCTTCAACAATTTGAGGAAGCCTTCTTTAGCTATCATGCCCCACATCTCAGAAGACACAAACAATGGAAGAGGGCCCCCAAAGGATACTTTAATACACAGGCAAAGAGATGCGGAGGCAGACAATCCTTTAGATTCTCTTAGATTGGTGAGCATTGCCAGAGCCTGAACTGGATTTTCAATGGGAGTGCAATCTCAAGAAGAAGATGAAACAGCCACTAAATGATCTTGCACAGACAATACAATTTTCAGTGCATTGATCTGAATACTGAACATTAACAACAAGAGATGGATCATGGAAGAAATCTTCAGGTGGGTCAGAGGAAATGGGGACTAAACCTTATTTGGGGCAATATTCTGTTAGTTAGTTAGTTAGTTAGTTAGTTATCACATTTGTATCCCGCCCATCTCCCCCACAAGGAGGGACCCTGGGCGGTTAACAGCAAAATTTATATAGTGATTATATAATGATTATATATGATTATATATGTTATAGTGATTGAAAAATGTTTACTGATGCATCTCCAGGGCATCTATATAAATAGGCCAGAACTGCATTTCTGTACTGTGTGGCACCTCCAACACCAGAGTGCTGGGGAGGGAGAGCAAAGCAGTCAATGGCTTGCTGTGAGCAGTTTGTAACATTCTTTATTGATACAGCCAGTCAAATTTGCCTTAACCTGGACTTTAATCTTGGGGCAGAACATGATGATCTGACTGTGGCAACCGTCTATCTCGTTAACCTGGATTCTTTTCAGTTTGTGAATGTTAAGCATGTGGATCATGCCTGGTGTGATTAATGCTACCATATGTTTCTCTGATCAATGTCCCTCCAAGCTGGTTAAATCAATTGGAGAGGGCTGGCCCTATGATTAAAGAAGGTATTAATGCTTTATCGTATCCTTCCCCAGGTAAAAGAGGCAGTGAGAAGACCAATATTATACAGGTAGTCCTTGACTTATGACCACAATAGGGACTGGGATTTTCATCGTTAAGCGGTGCAGTCATTAAGCAAGGCATCACGTGACTGCACCCGATTTTACGACCAGTCATTAAGCAAATTACTGTTTGTTAAGTGAATCACATGGTCATTAAGCAAACCACATGGTTGTTAAGTGAATCACACGGTTCCCCATTGATTTTGTCGGAAGCCAGCTGGGAAGGTCGCAAATGGCGATCACGTGACCCCGGGACACTGCAACCATCATAAATACATGCCGGTTGCCAAGCACCCCAATTTTGATCATGTGACTGCGGGGACGCTGTGACAGTCGTGTTACCATTATAGGTAGTCTTCATTTAGTAATCACAATTGAGACTGGCAATTTCGTTGCTAAGTGAAGTGGGAAATCATGTGACTGCAACTGTGCTTTCATTTTCCCTACTCCCCCACTCTTTGGAATGCTCACCCAGCAGTTCTGGGCTATCTGGTTTGAAACTGACAAGACTAATCAGTTTCACACCTTCTGCTTTCGTTTACCTCCTGACCACTCCTCCCTTTGGAATGGTCACCCCGGAACAGGGATAATTAACAAAAATGGAATTAATGTTTGTATTTATATTCAGTAGAGAGGAAGGGATTACAAGAGAGTAAGCAGGCACACAATGGAGAATACACATTGAAAACAATGCATGGCGCTGGCAGCCATGAGCGCGCTATGGAAACAGCCCACTGTATTCCTCATTGCGTGCCTGCTCACTGTCTTGTAATCCCTTCCTCTCCAATCTCTCTGCTCTGCGAGGGGGGAGAAACAGGTCAGACACAGGAGAGATTTCCTACATAAATTGGTTTTTTTCTTCACCCTCCCACCACAGAGCAGAGAGATTGGAGAGGAAGGGATTACAAGAGAGTAAACAGGCACACAATGGGGAATACACTAGGCTGTTTGCATAGTGCGCTCGTGGCTGCCAGTACCAGCGCATTGCTTTTGATGTGTATTCCCCATTGTGTCCCTGCTTACTCTCTTGTAATCCCTTCCTTTCCAATTTCTCTGCTTTGCAAAGGGGGGGAAGAAAAACAACAGTCAGACACAGGACAATGCATACTGACTGTAATGGTGATCACGTGACTGAGGGACACTGCAAAGGCCGTAAATGAAGGCATTGGTTGTAAAGTTATTTTTTCAGCACCTTTGTAACTTCAAACAGTTGCTGAACAAGGCAGTTGGTAAGTGAGGACTACCTGTACTGAGCTGGTCAGCTCTGATGAACATGCCTTCGTTACACTACAATTTTTCTAAGCATGCTCTGAGGAGAGTTCACAAACTTCATTGGTGCAAACTAGGGAAGCTAAGCTGCTAACTGGCACACTATAGCAAATGCCCATTATGACCATGTTAAAAGACCTGAACAGGTTGCCAGTTCTTTTTGGACATCATTTAAGGTACTAAATTTGTTATTAAAGGGCTACATGGCTTGGGGTCATGACTACTGAAAGAACCACCTATCTCAATGTAAGGGCATTAAACCTAGGAGGGACTTCTGAAAAGTTGTGTTCAGTCCCACTCTTTCTGATTTTAGGAAAAAGAGTCAAAATGGTTAAGACTTTTTCATTGAATTGAATTAATGAATTCATTGAAACATTGAATATTTCTATTAGATTGCAACCGCCTTGTTTTTTGTCAGTTATCTTGAGTGCCCACTTGATAAAATCAGAAGTCAGAGCATAATTATCAATAAGAATAACTATTTCCAATTCATGTATTCAGCCAATTCAGTTTCAGTCACTAAAAAATGATTCTCCAACAGATTTTTAGTCAAATCCAGGATGATTGTGCATTGTGGTTATTGATCAACCTTGCTAGATCCACACAATTATAAGAACAATTTAATCATAGTGACAAAACTCCTTGTATCACACATTCATGAACTTACCACACAGCATGTTTCATTACACTTGTGTCGTCCACACGATAATTTCTTGTTGCATCTTTTGTCACACAAGAATGCAACTTTAACTTAAAAAAAAGAAAATGTTTAAATTATCATTATACATTGAAAGTTAATTAATGAAATTTTAAGTAAATGCCTTATGTTCCCCATTATTAGGTATATTTAGCCACTGCAAAACTTTTATAATCAAAATATATGGAAAATAAAATTCAACAGCTTTATGAACTTAGTGTTATTAAGAAAAAAAGTAGCTCCTTATTTGCTATATAGTTGAACTATAAAGCATATACCGTATTTTCCGGCGTATAAGACGACTTTTTAACCCAGGAAAATCTTCTCAAAAGTCGGGGGTCGTCTTATACGCCGGGTGTCCTCTTATAGGGCGGGTCACTTCCCCGGCGCACAGCTGATCCCCGGCGCACAGCTGATCGGTGCCGAGATTTTCCACCCGGGCCCTCTCCCCCCCAAACACATCTCCAAGCTTTAGCAGAACAAACCACGAAGGAGGAGGAGGAAGAGGGTGGTGGTGATGATGGGGGGAGGTTTGAAAAAGCAGATCCAAGCGCAAAAGTTACTGAGTCATTTCAGCCTCCCTCCCTCTCGCTCTCTTTCCCTGGTGATGGATCAGTGCGGGGGGGGGGGGGGGGTCGGGAGGGAGGGAGCGGAGGGTGGGCCCCCCCGCACTGATCCATCACCAGGAAAAGAGAGCGAGAGGGAGGGAGGCTGAAATGACTCAGTAACTTTTGCGCTTGGATCTGCTTTTTCAAACCTCCCCCCATCATCACCACTACCCTCTTCCTCCTCCTCCTTCGTGGTTTGTTCTGCTAAAGCTTGGAGATGTATTGGGGGGGGCGGTGGAAAATCTCAGCGCCGATCAGCTGTGCGCCGGGGATCAGCTGTGCTACTCACTCAGTAACTTTTGCGTTTGGATCTGCTTTTTCAAACTTCCCCCCATCACCCTCCTCCTCCTCCTCCTCCATGGTTTGTTCCGCTAAAGCTTGGAAATGTATTCTTCACCCCTCTGCCTTGCCCAGGTAATTAAAGCTTTCTTTAAATCATTAAAGCTTTCTCACCCCTCCCCCCAATATTCTCCTTCACACACACACCCCGCCCTGCTGCGCTTCGCATTACTAGGTATTCGCTTTCTACTCTGCTTCCCTGTTTCCTCCCTGCAGTTTTTTACTTTCTACTCCGGCGTGGATATTTTCCACCCCGGGGCGGAGCAAGCTGCAGGTTTTGAAGAGGGGTAGTCTGTAGCTTGAATCATGTCAACTGGATTTCTATTTTCTCAGTGGAAATGTTTCGCTCCTTATCCAAGGAGCTTCTTCAGTCTGAGCAAAGTTGGTAAGGGAATCCTAAATATGTTTCTACCCAGGTGTAAGGTCACACAGCTACCTAGAAACATATTTAGGATTCCCTTACCAACTTTGCTCAGACTGAAGAAGCTCCTTGGATAAGGAGCGAAACGTTTCCACTGAGAAAATAGAAATCCAGTTGACATGATTCAAGCTACAGACAATTCCACCTGGATGACTGAGAACCTTCATAGAAGAGGGGTAGTCTTAGAGCGAGTATATCCCAAACTCTATATTTTAAGTGGAAAAGTTGGGGGTCGTCTTATACGCCCAGTCGTCTTATACGCCGGAAAATACGGTACATTTATTTTGCTTCTTATTCAACATGTTAGAAAGGGCAAAGGTAGAAATTGATTAATGATAATTGCAGGCTATCATGCAATTATCCTGCAGTTAAGAATAATCTATGCATTTCATACATGTGAAATAGCCTCTGGCTTTTTCCAACTATTTGTGGTATGAAATATCAAGATAGTAATAGCTACTATTCATATTCTTTGTATATATGGGCTTTCCAATATTGGCTATGATAGAAAAAAGCCTACATGTAAAAGTGAGTTTTTCTCTTTTAATGGCCAGTAGCCAAAAGCCTCTATCTAATATTATTATATGCTAGTATACAGATGTTAAGATTATTTACCTTGATTTTTGAGAGAGGCACACGGAACTTCCTAAAAAGAAAATTAGGTTGTACTATCAGACTGACATTCAAGGAAGATAAAGCAGTAAGCTGTAATGTGTTCTTTACAGTCTCATGAATTTATTTACAAAGAAAAGATATTCTCTACAGCCACGTTAGCAGTTGCAAAATTCCCTTTATATAAAAATATATTACTGATTCTAGAAGATTTTATAATAGGAAAGTGTGCATTTTCTTAGTTGATTTGAAATTCAATTTACATCTAGAAATCTGAGAAATACGAGATCCTATATGTATAAGGCATGAAAGCCGGCTGGGTGAACTTGGGCCAGTCACTCTCTCTCAGCCCAACCCACCACACAGGGTTGTTGTTGTGGGGAAAATAGGAGGAGGAAGGAGTACTAGGTATGTTCACCACCTTGAGTTATTTATAAAAATAATAAAGGCGGGATAGAAAATAAATAAATAAATGAGTGAGTGAGTGAGTGAGTTATGGATTAAATATGAAACATGTACAGGTAGTCCTTGGTTAACAACAGTAATTGAGACCGGAATTTCCATCACTAAGCGATGCGGTCGTAAAGCGCAATGTCACGTGACTGCATCACTTAGCGACAGCACTCTGTTGCTGTCATTAAGTGAGGATTATGGGTTGTTAAACGAGTCCCAGGCAGCTTGCAAGTAGGCCAGCAGGTAGCCAAGGCACAGTGGGTCCAGAGGTAGTTCCTGCCGGGCAGGGGAGGGTGCGCAGGTAGCCTGTGAGGCCCAAGCGTGGCAGAGCCAGCTGCTGCCAGGCAGGGGAAGGTGCGCGTGACTTACCAGAGTGACTTGCAACCTTCCCTGCCAGCTTCACCAATTACTTTGCTTGGGGAAGCTGGCAGGGAAGGTCGCAAATGGTGATCACATGGAATGCTGCAACCACTGTAAGTGCGACCCGGTTGCCAAGCACCCAGATCACGATCATGTGACCATGGGGGTGTTAGGACAGCCAAATCTTTGAGGACCGGTCATAAGTACCACCTGTACCAGATATCAAGATATAAAAATGCAAGGGAAATCTGAATTTAGCATACCCCTAATTAGGAAGCTTAAGATGCAACACTGGACATCGCCCCAAAATAACAATGCATATGTTGCATACAATGTAGTTCTGACAAGGAAGTTAAAAATAAAATAAAATTTACCTTATAATTATCTTATTTGTGGCAACTTGCATAATTTGTGAAATGACATTATTAACAGAAATTATGCAAATTGCCACAATGATGCAATTTTAAATTTAACAAAATTTGGGAAGAATGGATGCCCCCTTTCCCCAAATGGTCCATTAAATTAAGATTTCACTGTACAGAAAAGCTACAAATGCCTTGAAATCATTCATAGACACACACACACTTTAGATAAAATTGTTAAACAATGTTGCAATAAATAATTGGAAATGCAATTAATGTTCCATAAACATATTGGAGCAGAGACAGTACACAAAAGATTTTACAAGACAATCTTGCATATGAAGCAAGTAGATATATCAGTTTTTATACCTGCAAGTGTAAGATAACTGAAGTTTTCACATTCAACATTCTGCTTCATATTTTTTTCATAATTACCTTTATTTTTAAGGCACATCTGCAGTAGACCTTTGATGTGCGAGAACACTGCCCACATTCGCCTTCATGACAGAGGTTTTCACATGTATGTACAGCATCTATGCAAAATTTGAAAAGTATTTTTAACACAAGCTTTAGTATTCTAGGATATTCCAACTATGCTTTTTGTTATCCATCAACAGTCACAACTTTGCCAATTCAGGTTTTTTTTCCCCCTGCACAGTCGTGTCCGACTCTAGGGGCCGACGCTTCCGCGGTCATGTGGCCGGCATAACATGCGCAAACGCTGTTACCATCCCACCGAAGTGGTACCTATTTAACTACTTGCATTTGCATGCTTTTGAATTGCTAGGTTGGCAAGAGCTGGGGCAAGTGCGGGAGTTCACTCCATAACGCGGCCTCGGGTCTCAAACCTCCGAACTTGCGACCTTCCGATCGACAAGCCTGGCGTCTTAACCACTGAGCCATCGCGCCCCCAAGAGTTTTTTCAAAAGTATAAAAGCACTGCTTTCAGAACGTATCTTGAAATGCAGTATTTTATTATGTATACAGATAGCTAACAAAGAGGATTTTTTGAGACGTTAGGAAGATAACTCCCTACAAGTCCAAAAGCTACAGTAGTATTTTATCCATTACTTCAGAATGGACTCAACATCACAATGGAATAATTTTCATTTTGTCAGCTTTGATCCAAAGCACTACAATTTGGGAAACTGTATTTATTATAAAGTTCAAACATTATATCCCAGTAACTGGAAGAACACGTCATATATACATACTCATTACCCTATTCCTTTTTGCCCAAGCAATATTATGTAAACCGTAGAAAAAGAGTACGCTAATAATAGAACTAAATTAATTGGAGGTAGAAGCTAAGTGAAGAGGGAAAAAAATCTAACCGAATCTAGTTTACACATCAAGACCATTTATTATACTTCCTCATACTTTCTATCTTTGGAAACCATGCTTGCTTTGCACACACTAATTTCTGTATTTCATTTTGTTCTTTAAATTTTTCACATAAATTTTGAGGATTCCATAAACTCTATCAATCCATGACTTTCCTGATCTTTCTCTCAACCCGTTCACTCTTCCTCTGTAAATTCGTTTTATGATTTGATTGTTACCCATTCTCTCTATGTGAACAAACCACCTCAATGTACTTCTTTTGTTCTGGTCATTTATTTCTGAATTTAGTCCACATTCATGCAGAACCTTATCTCTTATTGTTTTATTATATAGATTTCTTTAGTAGCATAGCATTTATGTTACTCTTAACATACCTAATTCTCATGTTTACATAACAAAAATGGACAGAAGCACATCTTCATACATAACCATTTTCGCTTCTTTCAACAAGTATTCATTCCTCACAATTGACCACGTAACACCCACTACCTTTCTACCAGCATTTGTAGATCTTAAAATTTCACCATCTCTTTTTAGTAAACATTCTATCAAGGTACACAAATCTATCTACTTATCAAATTTTTCACTGTTTATGCTTAATTTGCAATTGTTCACTTCATTTTCTCTGAAAAACATGTCTTCAATACATTAATTTTCAAATCCTTACTCCTTGTTGCATCATACAGTCTAACAGTTGTTGAATACTGAAATATAATTTGAATTCTCAGCCAATGGCACAGCATACTCTGCACTGAAAAGTAGACATACATGTAAGCTCCTGATCAACAAGCCACTTATATCACAAGTGTTCCTTAAACAACCAAGTATATATCATACATCCTTGTCTTACTGCCTGCTCAATGTTGAACCATTCACTAAGTATTTCATTTATTATCATGCATGTTTCACTTCCAGGATATACTGCTCTTACCACATTCAGCAATCAACCTTCAACTCCATATTAGTGCAAAATGTTTCATAATTCAAACCTGTTCATTTTAGCATACACCTGTTGTTTCAACAAAGTTTGTTATTCATAAGTAATACATGTCTCAGTGATTTCCTGAAGAGCAAAAATCCAGTCTGTATACCCTGCATTGCATGAGTTTCACATTTGCTTTTTGACATATTGTCATTGGTCCTTTACAAATCTCTACTGTACTCCTTCCAGTACTCCCTCACTTCCATTCCCAATATTTCATCATTTAATTCTATTTCCTCTATGGAAGCTCTTTGTTTAGCTCTTTTCAGCCACTTCCAAAACCATTTTTTATTTTCAAATCATTTTTTATTTTCTCTGCCTCTTTTAATCTTAACTGTTCCTTGATTTCTTTGATTACATTCTTGGCAACTATTTTCCTCTATATATGCATTTTCAATATATCTCTCATCATTTTTGGCAGCAATATCATTTGCTTGTATTCGTTTTCCTTCATCCATAGTCTCTTTCACTTCCTCATTCCAAGAGTGTGAATTCATACTTCCCATTAGCTTCCCACACACTTCTGAAGCATTCTGTAACTCATTTCATTCTGTTCCACATCCTTTTTCCTTTTGCCCATTTCACAATAATTCTGCTGGAAGATTAATCTATTTATACTTTGTGATAAAGAACTTGTACCTTTCTGCAGTCATTCTTCTTTCATTCTACTTTCTTTCCTTTTTTCTTTTCTTCCATGTCTATTTTTCCCCAAGACCCACTTTTGACAGTATTAAAAAAAAAACCCAGTCCGCCCCACATTCAGAATATTTTATCACCCTTATGTCCTTTACTGATTCTTTCAATCTTTCATTATAAAAAATAAAATCAACCATAAACACAAATTTCTTTTTCATCTTTCTGTCAAAATGGCTGTTCTTCTAAACTGAAATTTATCACCATGGAAATGAGTTATTTTTGTTCAAAATTATGCTTTTAATATTTCATTTTGCAAATGTGATAATTAAAGCACAATACATTTTTAAATATGAAGCAAGCAATGTTTAATTACCATAGCTACTACAAGGTAAAGGTTTTCCACATGTTCTTCCACATGATGGGATAGGATCTGTGCAGAGTTTACGTTCTGTGCACCCCAACTCTAGTAATTTACTAAGAGGAGTCTGTCCACAAGGGCAACAGTGCACTATTTGTGGAAGCCGTGGACAGGGTTGGCAGGGTTGTGGATGGCATACTTGCTCACAACTGTGCATTCCACAGGATAATTTTCTGAAATTAGAACCATAATTTGTTTGTAAAGTTATACTGATCATAAATGTGGAAAAAATAGGTAATATGCTAAATAAGCTATTTTCTTACTTCCCACAAGTTCTCAGGCATGAAAACCAATCTTCACTTGCTCCACATAACACTTCTCGACAGGTGCTCCCACAGTAACAGACTAAACAGAAAAATGCATCAGAAGATTATAATAATGATGCTTAAGAAAAGGACTTTTTTTCTGACAATTATTATTTCCTTGGAAGTATAATACATATACAGTAAAGCATTAATATTTGGGCCAGATAAAAATTTAATACAAAATTAATGAACTCATCCATATTTTTCCTATATGTTTATTTTATAAATGTTTATGCTCTTGAAAATTATTTTCATCTTTTTCCCACAAATTATTTTTGTATTTTCATTCTGAATACTTATTTAATAAAACATCTGTGAACCACCTTTCTGCCCATAATTGTTCCACAAAGCATTTTTATTAATTTAATTTAATTTAATTATTTTAATTTAATTATAGCCACCCACTTCAGACTCTGGGTGGCTTAGAAAATCCAAGGGCAATAAAATCAGATAAAAACATACAGCAACACAGACAGCTTGGGCTAAAACAGCTGCAACAATAACAACAACAACAAAACACAACAGGGCCCCCACAAACACATTAACCCCAGGCCTGAGACCAAAGCCAGGTCTTTTCAGAACCCCAGGATAAAGGGTGCTGTCCCTATCTCTGGGGGGATGCTGTTCCAGAGGGCAGGGGCCACAACAGAGAAGGCACGCTTCCTCAGTCCCATAAGATTACATCATTTAATAAAGACGACCTGTAGCGCACCCACTCTGCCAGAATGTACTGGATGGGCAGAAAGAACTGGAGATAGGTCGTCCCTCATATATCCAGGCCCTATGCCACGAAAGGCTCTATAGGTAACAACCAGCACCTTGAATTGCACCTGGAAGCTGAATGGCAACCAATGCACCTCACATAGCAGCGGTGACACGTGGACATACTGAGGGGTGCCTGTTAATGCTTGCGTTGCTGCCCCAAAGACTAGGAAGATTTGAATCAATTTAATTAGTCTTTTGTTCCATGTAATGGCTTGTTTCTTCTCATACAAGTTGTATTATAATATTCAGTTCTCATGTTAATTTACTCGGGATGTGCTGTTCATCTGCTAAAGATGTAATAATTTCCAAAGAGCAATCTATTACAGCAAAAACTACAGAAAAAAAGGGTCTTATGGCATAAGGACTAAAAAAGGTGCTTTGTTATTAAAAATCTGTACAAAAAGACTAAAAAGGAAACAAACTTATAAGAAGTATAGGAAATTGCTAGAGAAGCTAACATTTAAGATAATATTTGAATTTTTAGTAATCAGCTGACTTTTTTAGCCTTCAGGGGTAACTCAGTAGTAAGATACTGCTACCATGTGGAAATAAACAGAAAAATACAGTTCTTTTGACAATGATTTCTAGCCTACTACATATCCTATTTTTTCAACATAGTAATGTCATTATCATTCCACTGCCATAGCAATTTTATTTTCTAATGGAAACTGTAAAAGGACATAGGAGAGTCCAGTGTCATATTCTTAATTATGCATATATACCAGTTCATACTTAGACCTAACCCAACAGGTTATTGGTCCTATATAAACAGTAATTCTGTAAATATCCCACAAGTAGTACTTATAAAGAACTAAAAAAGTTCCCATGAAACCCTCACTCACCTTGTTTTAAAGTCAATTCACATAGCTGGCATTTTCCCGAATGGCATATCTGGGTACAATTATGTTTACCACAATTCAAAACATTCCCACATACATTAGTACACTGAATTGCAGTAGAATACCCACAGCGAACTGAATGGCTATAGAAGAAGAAAACTAAATCAGTCATCAGCAATGATTGATCAAATTCTATATTCAGACTTGAACTCTTTACCCATATTCCCACTGAAGATTGAAGATTTTTTTTTAACCAAAAGCTATTGATATTAGCAGGCAAGAAACTCCCTGAAAGCTTTGATATTTGCTCTGTTAAGGGCTTTGCTAAATTAAGGGGGAGTATAATTTCATTATAGTGCAAAGCATAGGGATCTTTATTTAAATAGAGAAATTATTCCCGCACTATAGCATGTGTGTGTTAAACATACACTTTTGCACCACTGGAAAGTTCAAACCCATTCTTTACAATTATACGGTTGTAGCCACACACAGCATTTATTCCAAAATTTAAGTTTAAATTAGCAGTTTCAAGAAAGGTAGCTGTGTTTGCCAGTTGCTGCAAAAACAAGTCTTTTGGCACCTTAAAATAAAAACTAAACCATTCATGCACTGATCATTGGTCCATGAAAAACTTTATAAAATGTGAACTTTATAAAATGTTATAAAATCTAAATCTTTAACATGGTATAAACTCTTTATTTTTATTAATAGTTATTGGGTTGGGGAAAATATGTATCTCCTCCCTTTCAGATACACATTTCTCATTAAGCTCAGATTAACTGTGTGCCTATATGTCAATATAACCAAATGTACAGAATAAAAGCAAAAATACCTAGAATTAACCCACTTCTATTTCATACATCATTTGTGAAGTAATCTTAAAAAACAGTGTACCATTATATTAGATCCCCACTAATAGCAGGAAGATTCAGCCACAGAAAATACTTTGTAAACCTCAAACAATGGAATGGCATACTCAAGCTGTTCTTTCAGCCTGAAAGGTCCATCTTTCCTAACTGACAGGCCACTATGGAAAACTTGCAAATTCTTTTTCCTTGGCCCCAATGGAATAACACAATGAAATAGCAATTTAAGTCTAGAATAGCATATTGACCAGATTAATCTAAAATAAGCTAGATATTAAACCTATAGAAGAAAACTACACATCTTTCCTGCATTTTTAACATTAGGACTACCTTATGGATTATCATCAACATGAAATATGGTGATTTCCTAAAACAAAATATGAGCTAACTATAACGAAACTCACATACAATGAACAATGGATAATTTTCACGTTTACAATTGGTTGAGAGAGCCACGAAACCAGGATAGAAGAGGAAACATATTTTTACAAATCCCTTCTTTCAGCTGAACCCTCTTGAAGATCTGGCCTCAAGGTCTGGGGCCAGTAGTGTGGGGATCACAGAGGCAAGGAGCAATTTGTAAATATCCTATTCCCTCCAACCATTGCATCTTAGTTAATTCCATTAAAAGGAGGAGCTTTTCCAAAGACTGGATTCAATTTATAAATGCTACTCATTTACATGGACGAAATGACGAAGAGCACAGTGCAATTTTAGACTGGGTTCACATCTTGCAGTAAGCACCATGGCCTGGATAGTAAGAAGTAATGGCTGGGTTTACAGAACTTAAGTAATAAATCACCGTTTATAAATCACAACAGCTGGGTTCACACATCAAAGCACAAAACTTACCATGATGTCTGAATTCAGGTTTCGTCTAATCTAGAACGCTGCACCATAATAATGCTTAACATTATACATTATACTGTTTACACAGTAAGGTAACATAATATTGGAAACCTGAATATCGCCTTGCAATATTAGCCTTTCATTAGTTTTCTTATTTTGAATGAAAGGGCATATTTTTACTCCAAAGCCTGAAGAAAAAGTATTTTAAGAATTTAAAAAATAGGATTGTCAAATTTTGGCATTTTCCACTTCAACAAAAAGAAAATGTTAATGATAAACTCATTAACTATACTTCACTTCTTTAGCTCTATCAAAATTATTTCTAAACTGTGAACCCTCTGGAAATTTTTAATTTATGGAAATCATACACAGCAGGGGCACAATTAATCATAGGAGCTACTTGTGGTGTAGATCATAAAGGCATCATGCAATTGCTAGGCAATCATGATGAAAAGGGTGCCATCTATTTCTGATGTAGTTTTACTGTAAAACCTGTAAAAATTATTCATTGTTTCTACAGAAAACATAAAGAAATATTTAATTTCATATTCTAAATATTAATCCCTTTTCCATGAATTCCTCAACTAATTTTTTTTTTAGCAGCACTATTCCAATTTTGGTAACAGACTGACTGTCATTAAAAAGCACTGGCTGGAACCCAAACGAGGGAGGGCACTACAGAAACAAGTTAACTGCGCAGAGATATTCATATGTTGTCTAGGAGACTAGGCCCTTAGAAAGAACAAGCCAACTCCCCAATAAGAGATATCATGCTATACTTAACATTATTTGTAATTCAAAATTATTTGTAATTCTCCAATGACACTTTAAAAAATAACTTATAAAAAATAAGGTAAGTTTTCTAATGCAGACTAAAATTACCTTGTGCGTCCACATTCACATTTTTTGGTCATAAAAGCAGGACAGGATGGGCAAGGTCCTGGATGACAAAGTCTAAAAAACAAACAAACAAATAAAAGATGTGTTGTATTTTCATTTCACTCTCACCCAGACATGCTAACATATATTCCCATATAATTAGTGAATTATTATTATTATTAATTTCTGATTTAGAACCAACATGTGTTAATTCTGTGCAAGTATAAATTCTGCACGTTATGAAAAACGATCAAGCAATTATTCTTATACGTTTACTGATTCTTTGCCAAGACTCATGTATTCAAAAGTGATTATGAAATTTCAGAAAGAGCTGCAATTAAAGGATAGAAAGGGACAGATGAAAACTAGGTAGACAGCAGTTGACATGCTAAGCCAGGTTATTACAAGAACAAATTTGTTGTTTTAACTTGAATCTTGGGGCCAACTCATAAGATGACTGTGGTTCCCCATGTTGTCTGAAACCAATATTCAAGCTATAAAAAGTTTTAAACATTTTTTAAAAAAAATTATCAACAGACTTACATATTACATAAATGTGGACAATCTTGAGCCGATCTTTTCTTTCTACACAGTTCTCCACAACTATGTGGTATTTCATTTCTATTCCATTCAGGATTTTTTACCCGGCCTCGAAAGAACCCAGAAATATTTATTTATAACATTTAAATATTATACTTTCCGCAAAAAAACAAATCACTACACATATACACAGACTGGCTCCATGGAATACAGTAAGCTATAATGTGAATTGTAAGCCATGTTTAGTGTATTACGTGAACCCAGCCACTATAGCTTATTCAATAAAACTTAGCAAACCATGGCTAAGAATGTTGTGTCACATCACCCCCACACTTAAGTCTTTAACACAATAGATTTAACTCAAATTGCATGAGGATGGTAAACATGGTCAAGCCCCTAGCAGATACTCTTGTAGTACTTGTACTTTATATCATCTTATTTCTCCCACTCCACGTTTACTTTATCTATATAAATTCCCATTCAATAATGATAAACAGAACAAATTGTATGTGTAGCTACAATTTTTTTATTGTACACCACCAGTCACATTTTGTGATAGAAATTGAAATTAAATAAATAAATAAATAAATAAAATTCAGCTTTCAGTGGCTCTAACAAGTTTAACCTATAGTATGAGCCTTTACTTTTTTCCATCACAGACATTTAAAAATACACATCTCAGCTCTTAAAGAACTAACAATTACATTCATAACTATTAGTATCTTACTATGATTCTTAAATGTATCTAATTTTAGTCCACACATTCTTTAAAAGATGGAGCTGAATGTTTCCATGGTGATAATAAGCTATATAGCAATGAGAAACATGACAACATCCATATTATGCAGGACAGGCATATTTTATGAAGACTGTTATCAGTACTGGCAAATGAAAACAATGTGTGTATGCCCACATAAGAAAAAGAGGGATACACATAATGTTTTTCCCAATTTTTATATCACCACTTTATTTTACTATTCCTAAGGCAACCTTTCCAGTTTTTGTTAGCAGAAAGCAATTGGAGGAAAAATAGCATTAGATTTATAAGTAGATAACATCTATTATAGTAAAAAATACCAGAATACAGCAGCTTACAAAAATTTAAAAGGATTTCTTATAAGCCTAATTTACAGTATCCAAGCTTTATCTCTAAAATCCTAAAAATACAATTCACTACTAAACCAAAGTACATTAATTTGTCTTAGAGCTGCCACATAGAACAAGTGATCACACAAAACTTTGTTTCACAGCTGCAAATGGTTGGATTAGTCTGACAGTAAATGTATAATGAATTTTAAAAATAAAGTACTCTGGTGCAAATCCCAAGGTCAACCAAGAAAAGTAATAGGAGGAAAGTCAGGGGTCATATTTTAGGAGTGAGTAACCCTGTTGTAAGGCAACCCCTTAAAGAACTATGCCTTTTCCAGAGCATGTACAGTAGCTGCATAGGCTCAGGAAAAGAAACCTGAGCTTGCACAATTACCGTGCAAGCCCAGAAAGAGACATGGCTCCTTTAAGGGGTTCCTGATAGGTACAGTAAGGCTACCCTAGCCAAGCCAAATCTGAAGCAACTTTACTTGTTTCAGATCCAAATACTGCAAATACTCTACTAATAACCTACTCCCTGAGGAGTTTCAATAATCTCAAATTGTTCAAGACGACCCTCTAAAGAGGTTTGAAGGAGCTGTAAAAGAGAGGAGGGCATGGACTTTTCCCTTCCATTATCTTCTTAGAAACCAAGCCTATATATCTAAACAGAGCAGGCATTTAAGACCTGTGACTATGTCTTTGCTTATGAAACTAATCAGGAAAAACACTCACCACAAAAACAGGTATAAATACTAGGAACTTGAGATGAAACATTTTGACATGCAGGGCATCGCCAGCCACTGTTACCATCTAGAAAACAAGCAAACAACCCCCCAAAATTTAATTTTCCCAACTTATTTCAGGATATATTTGATCACCTGATATACTAAAAGGTAGCAATATACTGGAAAATAAAGTCTTATGTACTGAACCAATAAATTTGTTGTGCATGAAGTTACTTGATGCATTCTTCTAATAATCTAGCTTACTGTATCTAAAAAAACAGAATGTTTGATTCCAGTATAATGAATTTCTCAATACATTTAGCAGGAGGATATACTAACCTTCAGTCTGTGCTGCTGGAGATCTTGCCCACTTCTTAATGCAGCTTAAGTGGAAAACATGATAGCAATTCTGACAGCTCCAAACTGGGGCTACCACACGGATCACCTCACAACATACCATACATTCATATTTTTCTGAGGTAAGCTGCTCTATCAGAGACCCTAGGAGAGATTTAGTATATAAATATTTATCCAGGTACCAAAGTAAGTCAGAAGTCTAACCACATTAATTCCTTGCAATTAATGTAGCATATTTGTAGCAAATTTAGTGGCAGTGTTCATGCAAGCACAGTATTGTAATGGAGACTGTTTGGTCTGAACTAGCATATAAAGCCTGTCACATAAAAAGTAACCTCTTCATTATGTCAAAGGGTTCTTTTTAGATAGAACATCTGCCCCCATTGTAGCCTAATCATTCCGATGCTCCCCTTCAAACATCAACCTATTAAAAAGCATCACGTTCTGTACTATTCTCAGATACACATTCTTTCAAATACTGGCTCTAACAGTATCGTTATCTAAATATCCACTTTTTTTCATTACTGCAGCAGGCAATCTGATTTCCTGCAAGCACTATTTCAGTTATGCAGTAAGAGTATAATTGTCATTAAACATCAGACAGTGACAGAACACCAGGCTGCTCAGCAGTACAAGAAAGATGAAAAACTTCACGCAGCTGCTGACATTACAATATTAGTTCAGAGCCTTCCCAATGATATTGCATTTCAAGAAGTTGTTATAAACAATAACAGTCTCAAATTCTTCATTACTTTCAAAATGTTCAACTGTGACAGAACACTTAACACATTGCCAAAAATCACACAAGAGATTAAGCCAAAACTTCACAAACCACACCATTGCTTAATAAAGTGTGAACCCACACATTGTGGTTTGTAAATCATGGTTTATGGTTTAACAGTAGGTATGAACCCAACAAAATATGGCTTAAGCAAAACACAGTTAAGCAAACCATACCTTGGTACAATGTGTGAACTATGTCTCAGTTGCCTCAGTTACTGTGGAACTTTACACGCGTGCGTGCTAAAGAGAATTTGGGACATGTTCAACTGCACAAAGGCAAATATTCTCTCTCATAGGGTTCACCAATAATCTTACATGAGCAAAGAGTGTCTTGCACCATGCACCCAAAGATTTCTACAAGCTTGAGACTGTAGAACTTCTTTAGACATTAAGAGGAACTCATGATAAATCTCCAACCACTACATTGTTCTCTAGGACACACTTTAAAAGCTATTAGTGCTTTAATTGGAAACCAAATAAACTATCCCATTCAGTTCAAAACCTGAACTGAATCAAAAAGTAACCAGCAATATTATTCAAAAGGCAGAGGAGCATTTGCCAGTGAAAGTGATTATTTTCTCTCCTGTACATATCCCTAACTGCTACAATAATTTGGGGATTGCTATGTAAAATTTGGGGCATGGGCAGTGGGTGGAATGGATAGAAGAAAGAAAGAAAATCTTGTGTATTAAGAGATGGCAACTTGCATAATACTACACAATACTACAAGAAGCAAGTTTTTGCTTCTTTATCAATGGGTTTGTATTGCAACATTACAATCACAAATTATATACCATAAGCTTTTTACTAAAGTATCTTTCTACCATATGACTTGGCTTTATTAAGTCTACAATAATAAGTCTGCTGTATTAAGAACTGCTAAATTTACCCGTATGAGTTTCCTTGTTCTTTGGTGCATCGTTTTGCTTTTTCCAGCGTCTGTTTTTATATCCTTCTTGAAGAAGTGGTTTCCTCCCATCACGTGTAGCTGCTTCACAGAAGGGCTGTGTCTCTACCACACTCACTAAGTTTGGACCTCTTTCATGCAGCACAGATTCTTTCCTCTTCTCACTGGTGCGTTCTCTGGGAGGATGTGGAAGGGATGCATTCTTAACATGTTTTGCATTTTTACTTCTGGATTTATCTTGTTTTTTGCCAGTCTCTTTATTCCATGCAGGTTCCCTAAAATGTCTGTTTGGAAAAGGGTATTTTCTTCTTGCAATGCTATTGTCAGTAAAGCCATCAGATACTGCTTTTCCAAGAGATGTTTCAGAAGAGTCTGATTGGGTCAGATCTACTGCTGGTATATTTTCAAAGGCCTTTTCTTTCCACTTAGTTGATATTCTTTTTTCCCTCTCAGGTGGATGTTTCTCTTTTTCTTTCAATCCTCTTCCACGTGAATGCATCAAATATGTCTTCTTGGGCTTTGCTCCTCTGTTATTTGCAGTAGCAGCTTCTTTTTCACTGTCTGAAGAGAAATCGCTGTATTCTCTATGATTCATCCTACGTCCTACAACTAATCTAGTGTCTAAACATGGAGAATCATCTGTGCTCCCTGCAGTTATTTGCTTTATTTGATTTTTCCCATGTGTCCGATCATTCCTTGATCTTTGCCACCGCTGACTATGTAAGCTACTGCTTTTAGTTTTACCCATACTGTTGAATTGTGAAGAATCTGGCTGACATCTATGCTGGCTCTCTAGACTGTAAAAAGTATTATGATCTGTAACTGAATCTTCACATTTACTGTGCCTAGGCTGAACAGGAGGAGGTAAAGAATTTCTGCTTGAATCACAATCAAATTCCAGCCTGGACTGATTGCTCCAACTTGGACTGAAAATTTGCCTTTCCCTTGGAACAAAATCAGTTGCATCTGGATTTAAGACACCTAAGAAAAAGGATAACATATACTATGAAATAAGCATATCACTATTCAGGGAAGCTGACATGAATCAATTGGGGCAAATAACGTAGGCTCTTTGGGGTAATATTCATCACTTTTAGAAAAAGGTTCTTGTGAACCAATGGAGAATAATATGCATTTATGGTCAAAGACAATTATGTTGATTGTTTCCTTAGGCCATGATATTAGCACTTTCTCAACCAACAGTAAGACACAGCAATTACAACAGCACTGTTTTAATAAGCAGTATAGTATTAATATTCAGAAATATTCTGTATTTTATAAATATACCGGTTACATTTTGTAAACAAATCATCATTAGAATATCACATTTAACATGCATATTGAGCTGTAGCACAGTGTTAAACTCTCCATGAACATCTTGCTATTGTTTTAGGTAAGCAATTATTCTTTTAATCACAGACAATTAGTAGTTCCTGAAAACTACTCTGAAAATATTTAATGCATAAAGCTATATTTTAAAATAAAGCATTTATTAATCCAAAGTTACTATTTTTAAGAAAATAAAGCTGAAATAATTATACTTATAAATCTCATTTCAAGCTATCTAATCAGGAAAAGGTATTTTAAGGACTCTAAAATACTGCTGTTCAGATATAACGTTTGACAGCAAGTACAGTCTTCATCTTTCGAAATTGCAATCTCTGGTGCAGACAAAACTAAACAGCATCTCAATAATGCAGTTTGCACTGCAAGTGGAGATAAGCTGAATTCCTTAGGGTGACCTTTGATTTTCTTATTTTAAAGTTTTAAAAGCTTTCCAGCGTTGATATTTTCTGTCCCATTAGCAATGATCTGGACTGGATAGTCAGGATGCCCCTTTTATACGAGCGTCACATCTGTTGATGCAAGATGCACTGCAGCAGCAGAGAGCACGGCTGGAATGAATATTCATTTCTCCCCCCATGCTTTGCACGACACGTTCCAAGTGTCTCTCACTTGGAAATACATGCCATTTAATCGCCTTGGTAATATGTTCAGAGCTGGTATATAGCACCTTATCCAGAAAGGTGCGTGTAAGCGAGGACCAACAATAAATAAAGAAGCCGTTCTTGCTCCCACAGCCCCATCGCGGTCTGCAGTCAAGGAAGGCAAGAACTTGCCCCCACGGTCGCTGCACGCGAGACATTCCCGTCTCCTCCAGGCCTCAGGGGACCTCAGCTTTGCCGGGAAAGGACAAAGAGCAGAACGTGGCCAGAGGCTCCGCTGGCTTCGACGGTGCCCGAGGAACGAAAGTCCCCGGCTTATTTCCCCCTTCCGGGGAACGGGACGGAAAACCCGGCCTCCCACGGTCGGGTCGGGTCTCGCCCAGTCACCCCAGACTTGTTCCACTCGTGGGCTCGGCTTTCCCTGAGAGGGAGCCGTGGACGGCGGTGACCCCCCCCCCGCCCTTCCAAGCCCCCGAAGGTCCTACCTGAGTTTGGCAGGGCCGCCTCCGCCATGCCTCGCGCTGAACCACACCAACAGCCGCTCCGCCGCCTCAACTAGCCTAGCTCCCGCCCTTCCGCGAGGCTACTCCGAAGCGCTCCTGCCTGTCCCTTCGCGACGCGCAGGCGCCGAGCTCAGCCCGCCCCTCTTCGCCTCACGCCACCCGCCGGTCGGCGCATCTTCTCTCCCAGTTGCTGGGGTCCCACCTGGTAGAGCCGGAAGGATACGGGCTGGCTCGGTTTCGGCGGCCGATATTGCCAAAATAGGCAAGCGAGCGCTTAGTCAGCCTACTTTTGCCTGCCTTAAACGAAGCATCTCTCAGCCGCAGGGGAAAACTGAATATCCACATGTACATCGATTTATATTTAATCTAGCAGCTATCTTCAGAAAATAGAAACAGCGATTTAGTGTGATTTTTGCTCCCCAGGATTTTTTTTTTAACTTCAGGGATCACGTGTTTTAAAACAAGTGGCTTTTCCTGCCTCGGATTTCGTCTTGAACAGAGAAGACTATTGAGGATAGCAAACCCTTTCATGTAGATACAATTTGAACACTCCCTCTAGACTCCCAGATATGGCCCTTACTTTAGTGTCAGGGAGGTTCAGGTGGCAGATGTTGGAGCAGAAGTGAGATGTTGGCAGGCAGAAGTACCTCTGCTTCAGCATTGTACTGTACAGGTTATCCTTAGGTGCAATGGAGGTGACTATCCTGTTCCTACTTTTCAAGCAAAAATCACACTACCAATCTGGTTGCATATCTGGAGTTGGAGGAAAGCCTCTGTCAGACAGCAAGCAAAATGTCTTGGGTCATTCTTTAAATTCTAAATGCAATGGTATCTATCCTAAGTTCCATAGAGGTTAATAGATAACCAAATCTGGCTATCTAATAACTATATTTTAGGTTAACGTCTATTCTAATGTCAGAATTTTGTAGGAAGTTTGTTTTCTCGAAGAACTCTTCCCTTATCATCTATGTGAGACACATATATTCCATTAGTAAAGCTTACCCCATTATGAAAAAACCTTGTGATTGTATATCCATGAAGTTGTTTACAGGACATAAGCCCCATTGGAATTAATGGTAGCCACCCTATGGATTCAGTAACATTGAATATATTAAAATATTAAATAGAATATTTTCTTTTCATTTTCTTCAAGGTTATGTGAAGACTTAATTGTATTATACCACATTTGAATCTGAAGATGAACTGAATCTGAATTATCTATACAGAATTAGAATATTTAACAAGGTAAGACAGGATTGGGCTTTCCATCTCCTTGTATATTTTCCAGCTGAGAGCATTCTCAAGTGGGTACACCATAGTAAGTAATATGCTACCATTATTCTAAATATGTAGAATTCTATCACAGAAATTGCTGGGTTTGAATGGTTGAAATTAAGGGATAATGCTATGAAACTGAAAGATAGTCCTTAGGATAACTTCACACTTCAATTCTTTTCTCTACTAAAATGCAAGCTTTTTGAACACACAACAGTTACCACCAAGCTATCACCCCAACCTCTAATTCCAATCCAGTTTGATTCATTCATTTCTGTAAAGCCCAATAGGTCATTAATAACAATAGTAATAATTAATCAACCCCTCCCAAATTAGATCAGAATTCTCTCTATAAATCATGTAATCTAGTTTACAATTTTATTTATTCCATTTTTATTTACAATTACAAAGACTCAGTGGTTCACCTGACAGTAAAACATCCACAATAAAGTTACCGAAGTGATATAGTTTAAAAAAAACATTATAGAAACCCCAAGAAATGATGGCATTGCTCCATGTTCTCCAGCCTACAGACTCTCCAAAATAGTTGTTTTTAAAAGCTTATAGAAAGCCAACAACATCAAGGCCAATCAGATTTCAAGGTGAGGCTATTCTGGAGCATACTTACAGAAAAGATGTGTCTGTTAGCCTCAGCCCCGCTTCCTTCACATAAATGGGGAATCAGCCAGTTTTCCATGGAATTTCCCAATTAGGTGAGTACAATCCTATCAGTCTACAAGTACTTGGGTGGTGAATGATATAGTGGTTTATAGGTTACAACCAGCACTTTGAATAGCCCTCAGAAGCTTAGAGGAAGCCACTGCAGGGCCTGCAGCACCAGTATAATGTACTTATGCCAGGGTATATCAGTCAACACCAGGGATGCTGAATTCTAGACCAATTTCAGGCAGTCTTCAGAGGCAGCCCCATGTAATAGGCACTGTACTAGTCCAGCCAAATGATGATTACGGTGTGAGTTACAGTTGTGAGGTCCTCTTGCTCTAGGTAGAATTGCAACTGGCAAGGGCCCACCTGTTCTTGGCCTCCACCTGCCCACCCAGCAGTAGCCATGGATCTGCTCTTTCAAGGTAGTGCCACCCCATCGAGAGACATTTCCAAAGCTGTCAGTGACAAACGATAATTTCATCATTCTTGGATTTAGCCTGTTTCATCCAATCCCAACCCTATCAACTTTCAGACACTAGATCAAGACATTGACAGCATTATGCACAGCCTGGGGTATGATATACAACTGGGTATCATCACTCTACTGATCTATCCTGTGCAGATGAATTCTCTCTCCCAGAAGCTTCATGTAAATATTAAAAAGGAGGGGCTCAAATAAAAGTGCAGCCTGATTGCTAAAAGAAATGGCCTTAATGTATCCAGTGTGCTACATTAATCAGATCAAATAATTTGTTTATAGTGAAAAATCTCTGGCCTCCCAAATAGCAAGGTCTGTGTTTTAATGACAATATAGCAGGAGAAGAGCTGAGGATGCATTTAGCCAAAACAACTTCCACATTCTGTCTCCAGAATTAGAAGCAGATTGCAGCAAAGATGGCATCAACAGTTTTTCTCACATATTTTCTTCTTTAATGATTGTTATCAGGATGTCAATATATTTTCAACACACATCCACATAGACAAAAAGAAGCAGAAATATGCAGAAATTCAAATCCAGATAAGATACAGTTTATGATAGTTAAGCAATCTGCTTTCTGTTATAACAATAATCTGAAAATGGGGTTTCACCAACTAGATGTATCCATTATAGACAGATTTGCACTCCTGCTGAAAGAGCAGATCTATACTTTATAAATACTGCTGTAGATGTCACTGCTTCTGAAAGCCTGAATTAGAGCTGTGGTTGGAATAATCTTTCCTGAAAATAGAATGACTGTAATTCATACTCTAGTAATTTATGCAATAAGCTACTGTAAACTACATTATCATATTTTGATTCCAAAAATGCTGCCTCTTCCTCAGATAATTCTGTGCATCAAAGACCAAATATACTGGCAGCTCAAATGAAACCTAGAATGGAATTTGGCAGCTCAGGTCAGATCAGAATTTGGAAGTTTGAACCTGGCAGATCAGCCTTGCTTAATCTGAATTGTACCACCTTCTCCAACCACAATAGTGATCACTTAACAGGTCACTTTATTGGCCAAACTAATAAAATACGGACCAAATGGCAACCCTATTTGTAGCATATTCTAGTGAAGCTATCCCTGAAAGCAGCCCAGAAGCTACAGTTAATGCAGAAGACAGCCTCCTTGCTTTTTTTTACTGGTGTCCATAAAGAAAACATTACATTTATTCTGCTTAAATTGCATGGGCTACTGGTTAATTCTCAGACAAAATTCAACGTGTTTTGCTTCAGTGCCAGTTTCACAGGTCATTTGAATAAGATTTGTGGTATTTCTTGAGTGTATTCTTTTACTATACTAGTAGTATTATACTATACTAGTAGTATTATACTAATACTACATTATCTATTAGTATTATACTAATACTACTAGTATTCCATTTCCTTGCCTCTCTTGGGCCTATTTCATATTGTCTCCTAGAAGAAATAGATAAACTATACGAAGATTTTCCACATAGTTCTCCCTGGGAAAACAGCAAGGATGAAAAGGAGCAGAGCCAATAGCTTCCAGATATTACGAGGTGATATCCTTAATGGGAAACGAGGTGTTATAAAATTCTGTTAAGTTGATGGGGTAAAATTAATGTTATTAAAATGAATGTTACTCCAAGATTAATCTACTGTATGTATTAAGATGTATTCCAGTGTTTGTTCTAAATAAATATTTTCTTCAGATAGATATTAAGGAAATATATATGGGAAAGAAGACCATCTAGGATTTCATTAGCTAAATTGAGATTATTTATTGAGGATGGTGGTTTTAAACTTACCAGATTTCCAAAAATATCATTGGGCTTATATTTTATCAACTACATCTATGTGGAATGAATGTTTGTGGGCTCTGTTGGAAGTTTGTTAATGGAAGTATATTTCCATTAAGGGCCTGGCAATTGCTAGGATCAATATCAATATAGGATATCAATATCAATATAGGATATCAATATAGGAACAGGGCATTCCCTTCGCTGATTATGAGCAGGCAGACATGTTTGGGTCTTGTTGAGTCATAGATTGGGTTTTGATGTTGAGGCTCAAGAATATTTAATTTAAAAATAAAGGGCAAAGTGTTCTACTGGAAGCTGTGGGCAGAATCTGGAATAAATATTTCAAATCAATTACTTTGTAAAAATTATTTTAAAGATTTTTCTAGACTTCAAGTGGAATTTTGTCTCAGGTACTCGGGTACTCCCGGGTACTCCCTGTTCTTGTTCATGAAGGGCTACAGCTGTAAAGGTTCTGCTCATATCTAGACGGCCAACATCAGAAGATGATGCTGGGAGATCTTTGCTTGATTTCATGGCGTTTATGCAATGGGGTTCTGCAAGGTTCTATTTTATTCTCTGTGCTGTTTAGCACCTACATTAAACAGCTGAGTGAGATCATTCAGAGTTAAAGTTTCTTTATTAATGCAATGCAGTCAAAGACCAAAAATATACAAAGAGAAAACTAATAAAATTGCTAGAAACCATGAGCTACCATAAAAATATTAACAATAAACAGTCCAGTTTCCATGTGGATTTTATAGGTAATTTAACAATATTTAGAGACATTTAATGTTATGTCATTTGACATCATTCTTATCTGACAGTAGGTATTGGGGATGGAATAAATCTGAATGCCACAGAAACTTAACTATTATGGGGAGATAGATAGATAGATAGATAGATAGATAGATAGATAGATAGATAGATAATCAGATGTTCTTATAAAAAATACAGTGTAAGTAGAAATAAGCTATGGTTTCCACTGGGCCCATCTGGTATGGACAAAGCCAATTTTTGTATGGGATTTTCCTGTATCTGCCTTCCATTAGTAAGACATTAAAACCTTCAAGCAACATATATCTTTTATATTTTGATCTTCCAATTTGGTTTAAATATCCAGCTACACTGGAATTAATAGGCTGATTACCAAAATAAATCTCTGTTGGCAGATAAGTTTGTAGCTCTTGTCTCTCTATACCTAAAGTTCTCTAACTTAGTTCTAACTTGGCCTGATCATGCCCATACAGTATCTAATAGAGCTTCTTGGCAATATATGTATTGGTTTGGTTTTTGCATAATGGAACCTCTTCATTTCAATTATCTGCTAAAACTAAGGAAGCCAAATCAGTAGGAAAAAAGGATAATTTTAATCAATAATTTAAAATGTTGATCCACATTGCAGTTTCTACTCTGATTACACAGGCTTCTTGAAGGAGAACCACATTTACCAAGGTACTTTGATTGCAAGGACTCCAGAACTGCAATATTATGAAGGGGCCCTGCCTGAGCTCCATAAAGCAACTGAATTTGTGCTTCGTCTATAAATAATTCAGTTGCTGTCAGTATATACAGTATTCATCTCTGGATCAATGAGAGGCTTGGAAGGCCAGAATTGACTTCTGACCACCCTGCAATACAGAATCTGAATGTGTCCTCTGACTGCCAGAGCATGAAAGACTATACCCAGATGTTAGAATATTTTGACCCAATCTAGTTCATGCCCCAAAATATAAAATGATTGATGATGTAGTGTCAGATGATGGGCCCATTCAGGTCAGATGGCACTCAACATGCTACTGAAGAAGAGCTGAGGATCTTTCGGAGTACTAATGGTGTTTATAATGTAGCTAGATTAAAGCCTTTGGGATGTCTAGTTGCTGATGTTGTCATGCAGAAAAGGAAGCTGCAAACACTTGAAGGACCAGGTTGGGGACAGATCCTCCTGGAGAAAATCTATCTATGTGATTGCTAAGACCTGACACTGACTTGATGGGACATAATCAATAAAACAATCAGTTCATGCCCATTCATCTTCCAGAGATATATCTTAGGATGCTTTGCAAGATTGAATATTTTGGTCTTATCATAGTTTATTTTTAAAATTTTCCTCTTTGCAAAATATGGCATGGGAGCATAAAGTTCCTTTCAAACCCACTTGAGTCTGCAACAGTACTGGTAGTCCTCACTTAACAACCTCCTCACTTGACTTTCGCTTCCGGGTGCTGGACTGAGTGGAGCGAAGAGCTGATAGCTCCGCGGTTTTCTGTCTGCGGCGAGAAAATCGCTGAAAAACCACCCTCGAAGAGAGGGTGGGCAGAAGATTTATCACAAGGGTCATCGAACCTGCTGCTCTATCCTGACCCCTGTATACCCACTACAGGGGAAGAGAGATTTGAGTGGTAACAGACGACTGGAACTAACATGAAAGCTCTGCAGAAACCGTGAAACTAAATAAGTTAAGTAGCTCCTCATCCAGCCTTTTAGTTGCACTTTTTTTTTTTAATATTACTGGATTTATTAAGCACTAGGATTGATTTCTGGACTGTGATTTATAGATGCTGGTGTTTTATTTTTCTTTCTTGTCAGAGGAGTGTTTGAACGGTGGGTTTGGAAAGATAATTGACTCTGCCTGGAGTGGGCTGAGTGACTTTCTCTTTTGATTCTAAATATTTCTACTCTTGTTTTGCTTTCATCCTTATTGCAATTATAAGTATTTTTTTTTCCTTTGGGGACTAATTTGTCTGGATTTAAAGTTTTTATGGATAAATGAATTACTGATTTGATATTCTTTCTTCTACCTGTTTGGGATTTTTATTATGAAAGAACTCTTTTTGCTTTTCTCCATAAGTGTTTGAATATTTTTTGAATTATATAAGTCACTTTATAGAATTTTTATGAATGCCTTGGACTCCTTCTGTATATAAATTAGACGACTTATTCATGGTTGGACTGTGTGGATAAAAGCTGCCGTGAGAAACCTTGGGATTGTTTATCTTTTTTGTTATTATTTTGACTACAATAAAACCTCTCTGTTCTTTTTTTATCTTTTATTTACTTGCTCTTACGCTTGGACATACAATTTTAATGGACTAGATTTTTTGCTATTCTGATAATTACATTTAAAGGACTATTTTTATTTTTAAAAGTTTTTTTATTCTCCTATTATTAAAGGGGGAGAAGAAGAGAGGTTCTTTGTCTTTGTCTTCCCCCTCTCCTCTCCTTTTTTTTTTTTTTTTCCTTTTTTTCCTTCTTGCCTTTTCTCTTTTACAGGGAAACTATCTACATTATGACAATCATGGCATTAACACCTGGAGCGTCGGTGGAGCCTCTTCAGTCAGAGATGAGAAAACTTCTGGAAGTGATGACATCATTTAATAAAGAAATGAGAGAGAAGGAGTGCATTTTGAGACGGAGACAAGTTCCAGAACAGTTGAATGAAGATGTAGGAGAAAGGACTGTTTCTATATTAGATAAACCCTTGGAGATAAAAGAACAAGACCTAGATTTGGAAATAGATAAAATTTTTAGAGAACAGAAAGTGTTTAAAGAACAAAAGTTAAGGATAATTTTTACTTTAAAAGTTAAAACATTTTTAGAGAAATATAAGACAGACATGAGGGAGGCACCAGGAGAACGTAAGAAGCATTTCATAGAATAGAATAGAATAGAAGTAAAGGATAGAGATAAATGGCTGACCTATAAGGACTTTTTATTGTTAAAATTGATGGATTGGCAGAAAAGGATAAATTGACACGTTTATTAAAAGAAAATTCAATTATTACTCTTTTAAAGATTAGAAATTATTAATGGACTATTTGGAAAATGTTGGAGGGGCAGAGCTTATAAGAGGATTTGAAGATTAAATTATATATAAATTGATATATTAGATAAGAAATGTTTTTTAATGTGATTTACAGATTTAGTATGTAAGATGCATTTTATAGAATAGAATAGAAGTAAGGAATAGAGATAAATGGTTGATTTATAAGGACTTTTTATTATTAGAATTGATGGATTGACAGAAAAGGAGAGATTGATATGTTTATTAAAAGAAAATTTAAACTATTATTTTTTTAAGAGTAGAAACTAATAATGGACTATTTGGAAAATACTGGAGGGGCAAAGTCTATATGAGGATTTGAAGATTAAATCATATATAAACTGATATATTAGACAAGAAATGTTTTTTTAATGTCATGTATAGACCTAGCATGTATGACAAATTTTGTAAAGTATTGTGACCAGAGATTAATCGGAAGCTGACTACTTTCTATGTTTCATTTTTTTTCTTTTTTTTCTTTGCTTTACTACACCTTTTTTTCTTCTTTCTTTGATTTGTATTTCTGTTTCTCTTTCCGTTTCCAACTTTTAACTATGTATATTCAAAACCCAATAAAATATTTAAAAAAAAAAAAAAAAAAAAAACCTCCTCACTTAACAACCAATCATTTAGTGACGGTTCGGACTTACAATGGTGCTGAAAAAAATGACTTATGACTGGTCCTCACACTTATGACCATTGCAGTGTCCTTGTGGTCACGTGATCACAATTTGGGTGCTTGGCAACCGGTTCACATTTATGACCATTGCTCCGTCCCGTGGTCACGTGATCGCCATTTCTGACTTTCCAGATGGCTTCTGGCAAGCAAAATCAATGGGGGACCGCGTGATTTGCTTAACAACCACATGCTTCACTTAACACCCGGGGTGATTTGCTTAACAACTGCCGCAAAAAGGTTGTAAAATCAGGTCGGATTCACTTAATGACTGCTTCACTTAGAAACCAAAATTCCAGTCCCAATTGTGGTTGTTAAGTGAGGACTACCTGAACTGCATAATCAGTATACTGAAATGCTGGGATGTGTTTTTATGTCATCTTTGGAAGATAGTATTCAGAGATTGAAACTAAAATGTGATCAGTCTGCTGATGATGATGATAGTGAGCATTCTTTTTTGGTTTGATTGGAACCAGGTGAGGGAGTAGAACTGCTGAATCAGTGTCTGGCTGCAATGATGGACTGGATTAGGGCCAAAAAAATGATGCAAAACAACAGTGCTGTTAGTGAATGGTTTATCTATCAAGATAAGTGGAGTTCTGTCTATTCTAGACAGAGCTGCACTCCCCCTAAAACATTTGTTGCTAGGGGGTCCCTCTAAATCCAACTTTGACATTCAAGGCACCAGTGGCCTCTGTGTGTGAAGCACCTTTCACCAGCTGAGCCAAGATGCCTTGCTACAGAATCCCTGCCCTGGTACCTTCCCATTTAGATGAATGCAACGCATTACACGCAAGGCTGCTCCTGAAGGCAATTCAGAAACTTTGTATAATACAATTAAAGCATACGAACACATCACACCATTTCTTTATGAACTTCATTGGCTCCCAGTTCATTTTTCATCCCTATTCAAGGAACTCAAATCCTCCAAGTTGAAAAGTAACGATTTCTTGTTAGTCAGCTACTACAGTGCCTGTACAGATTCTGTAATATTTTCTTTCCTTATTTCAGTAAAATAATGACCGCACTATTCAAATATGACCAGCTTTATTAAAGCCAAGTCTACTTTGCAAGTGAAGTACAGTATATGCTGTTAACACAGTATCTTTCCAGCATATTCCACAATGAGATGTTGTAAAGGTGCACTTGATCTGGATTCCATGTTTCTGACACTTCAGTTCAAAGTTTACCTCTTGGTAGGAGATGGCTCTTGTGGTCTTACCCAGCATCCAGGTGCTATAAACAGAAACATATATATTATATGTTGGACTATGTGTATAGTGAGGGGCTAATCTTTATTTCACTAATGAATGAACCAATGAGAAACCAGTCTATTAACATTGTGCCCGCCCCTCCCCCAAATACAGAGTAGGATAATTGGTATGCATTATTTGCTTCTTATTCTCACCCTGCACAGAAAGAGGACAATGGAAATAATTATGGGGCCCTATGTTTTCCCCATTCAGTTTAAAGAGACATAAAGTTGAAAGCTGACTGAAACTTTTATTCCACGTCCTTTCTTCACTGGGTAGAAGTCAAACAAGATTTAAGGCAAAATCAGCAAACTAATCCTACAGAAAGCATGAGCTGACAGGACTGCTTAGAACAGGGCTTTCCAAACTGTGTGTTGCAACACAATACTGTGTTGCCTGGGGGCCCCAAGTGTGTCGCATGACAACCCGGAAGCACTGATGAAAATGCCCTCGGTTCCGGCAGGGAGGCGAAAAGCCTCGCCACGCGCACGCTGCCAGGCCGCTTCCCACCACATAGCTGATTGGCGTGGAGAATTTCCACCCCGGCCCCCCCTGTGCCGATCAGCTGTGCAGCAGGGAAGCGGCCCAGCAACGTGCGCATGCAATTTTCGCCTCTCTGTTGGAACCGAGGGCATTTTCAGGGTCCCCGGAGCCTGCCCTTTTGAAGGGGCAGCGGCGGGCCATCAGTGCTTCCGGGTTCCAGGCGCTTCCGGGTTTTTGTGCGCCAGCCGTTGGTGTGTCACCAACGGCAGAAGTTTGGAAAGCCCTGGCTTAGAATTACAGTCTCTCCCACTTGTATTCAATCAACTGAGATCTGACACTTGGTGAGAAAGCCTTTCTCAGATGGGTAGGAAGGGAACAGGTACCAAACCTTGGAAAAGTCTGGAAAAAGCAGGAATTCTGATTCTGAATGAATGACTTGGCATGAAATGGAAGTGTTTTAAAAAAGGATCAGGATTCCCGGCACATGTAACACCTCTGCTACGCGAGCTGCATTGGCTACCAGTTTGCTTCCGGGTCCAATTCAAGGTGTTGGTGATTACCTTTAAAGCCCTATATGGCATAGGGCCAGGGTACCTGAGGGACCGCCTCGTCCCGTGCATGCAGAGAGGGCATGCTTCGGACCCCCTCAACAAGAGAATTCCATCTAGCGGGGTCCAGGAGACGTGCCTTCTCTGCGATAGCGCCTGCCTTATGGAATATCTTGCCCCCGGAGGTGAGACTGGCCCCTTCACTCCTGGCCTTTCGGAAGGCCCTTAAGACCTGGCTCTGCCGCCGGGCCTGGGACGACAGAGGTGGTAGTGCCTCCTGGGGTTGGCTGGCCCCGTAGTAATACGATCTATCCTACGGTCCCCAATCCATCTTGGATTTCATGTATTTTATTATTGGATGTATTTTTAGATATTGTTATTTGTATAGTTTTTAAACTTTCAATTGTTGTAACCCGCCCAGAGTCCCTTGCAGGGGAGATGGGTGGGGAATAAATTGAAATAATAAAAATAAATAAAAGACTTCATTCCCTCAAGCACTGTGATTGAAAACTTCTAGTAAGCCATTCCCTGTGATTAGAAGTTGCACTGATCAGTCATTACATATCTCTCCCTCCCACCCTATCCTGGTGTTGTCCACTACAGAAAAATAAATGCAGGATAGTTTGTAGACAAAAAAGCGTTCAACAGCTTTCGAAAGGTCCAGATTTGGTTTTGGGAATCCAAAACTGAGGAATTCTAAGGGAATCCAAGGGAATCCCTTAGAAAATAATATATGATACGTAACTTGGGGGTCCTCCTGGACTCACGATTCCTGCTTGAAGAGCAGGTGGTAGTCGTGGCCAGGAGGGCCTTTGCACAACTTCGTGTTGTGCGCCAGTTGCGACCTTTCCTGGAGCGGGAGGCCCTTCGAACAGTCACTCATGCCCTGGTTATCTCACATATAGACTACTGTAATGCGCTCTACATGGGGCTACCCTTCAAGAGTATCCGGAAGCTCCAACTGATCCAGAATGCGGCCACACGAACCATCTTAGAAGTCCCATATCGGACTCATGTGACACCATTACTACGCGAGCTGCACTGGGTTCCAGTTTGCTTCCGGGTGCAATTCAAGGTGTTGGTTATGACCTTTAAAGCCCTTCATGGCATGGGACCAGGTTACCTAAGGGACCGTCTTATCCCCATTACATCAGCCCGTCCCATCTGGTCATGCAGGGTGGGCATGCTACGGACCCCATCAGTTAAAGAATTCCATCTCACGGGGTCACGGAAGCGTGCCTTCTCTGCAGCAGCGCCTGCCCTGTGGAATATTCTTCCCCCTGGAGTTAAGACAGTCCACCTCGCTCCTGGGCTTCAGGAAACAACTTAAAACTTGGCTTTGTCAACAGGCCTGGGGCAGTAAGGAGGGCAGAAACTCCTGGGGATGGTTAGTATAGTAAGATAGTCCTAGAATAGCCCTTCCAAGGCTGAAAGAACACATCGCCTTCTTAATTTTTATATGTATGGTATTTTAAATTGTTATTTTAATGTTTTAATCTTTACTATTCGTAATTTTGATGATTTGTAAACCGCCCAGAGTCCCTTGAGGGAGTTGGGGGGTGAGAAATCGAATGAATGAATGAATGAATGAATGATCTCCCCAAAATGGCCTGATTCAGTTTTGACTCAGCCAAATGTGACAAACGTTCTTACAGTTATGCTACATATTGGATTTTATAGCAAATATTGAAAATACAGAGAGATTATGCTAAATTCAAGCTACAATTTTATGTAAACCTACTTGGCTAAGTCCCATCAAACAAACACAGATAGATTGATATACTGGTGTACACTTTCATGGCCATTATCTGTTGGACAGTGTTGGGCTTCAGGGTTTAGTGACCGTGGTCTAGACAACAGATTTCCTGACGTTTCGCCAGCAACTGTGGCTGGCACCTTCAGAGGCATGGTGGTCTGCTACACCTGGCTATAAAGACAGGAGCCCAGTCAGTCCCTGCTCAGTTGCCTGTGGTCTGCATAGCAGACCACTTTGCCTCTGAAGATGCCAGCTACAGTTGTCGGCGAAACGTCAGGAAATCTGTTGACTAGACCACGGTCACTAAACCCTGGAGCCCAACACCTCCCAACAGGTATATTGTCTAGAACGTAAATGATTAATCTGCCATTTTTATTTCATATTTTTTTATTTGAAAACGCTTAAAATGAGCTTCAAACATACTCAGTCTGGCTCCAACTCTAGACTAGTTTTAAGAGATCCAGGAACTTGCTAAGGATCATATACATATTTTCACACAACTTCTTTTATGTTTGTTTCATATCCTTAAAATCCATGTTGTTGTTATGCAAATAATGGATGATATGGTTTGATAACATCTCAAATGATTGAATTTCACTTTGGTATTGTTTTCTCCTTTATTTGTTCCATGAATTTAATAAAGAAGAGTAAAAGGAATCCCAGGAATATGTGACAAATATTGGTGTATTAGTAATATTCAATGTTCTCTACATACTCTGTGGTTTCCCAGGGCTTGTGTTGCTGACACTGCTTTCAAAAGATGAGTGGAAGTTATGTATGGTCTCCTGTAAAATTTTTCTCTCTCTTCCCTGTTGAAATTCATAATTAAAACGAGCAAAAGTTCAGTTAGTATATTTAAATACGTTATTACAGTGAGAAACCGCCTACAGATCTACTTTTAGGACATACTTTGTTTCAGGATATCAAGAAAAGGACTGTCAGTGCTTCTGGCCATTACACATTATCAAAGCTGCTCAGCTTGAATTACATCAAGCTAAACATCACCTGCCCTACCAGCTATGTATTTTGGCCTGCTAGATACTTAACAAAACTTTGTTTGAAGTACCAAAATAAACTGTGTTTGTAGAGTGGAATAACAAGTGTTTGACCTGAAGAGAAGTGCAGGCCCACAACTAGGGTCTGTGTCACCTGGGGCAAACATGGATTCTGCACCCCCCATGGATTCTGCTCCCCCCTGCAGGGTTGAGTCCCCCCCGCACCCCCAACGCAGACCCCCCTCCATGAAGCAGCACGGGGCTCCCCCAGTACAAGCGCCCAGCTCCTGACTGCGATCTCTCTTGCACCCCTAGCTCCGGGGGAAGGACCCGCCGCGCTCCCATCTGCCCATCCAGGCCAGGCGGAGTGAGCTGCCCGCCACCGCGCTCCCCAGCAGGACAGTCCAGAGTGGCGCCGGGGGAGGGGCACAGCCCTGCGGCCACCCCAGAGCCCACGGCCAGCCCCGGGGAGCGGACAAGCCCAGCTACGCAATGCCCTGGCAGGTGTGTTTGCGGGCGGCGGCAGCGGCGACAGGAGTGTGGGCCTCCCTCAGAGCTGGCCGTCGAAAGAGGCATTTTGGCGCCCCCCCAGCGCACATGCCCCGCTCCCCCCCCCCCCCCGTTGCGGCCCTGGAAAAGTGTATATGCTATTCAAAATTGTATTCCTAGATCAGAGTAATGACTGGTTGGACAATGACAATTCAATGACAAGCCTCAAAATATTTCAGCAATGCCATGAAATAAACACATAAAAAGGGATTCCATCACTTCTGAAATTCCAAGCCAAACCACAACCACCTGTAAATTTCTAAAATATATATAGGTATCATCTCAAGGGACTAACATACCAGTCCTATAATGGCTGGATCCCTCAATGATTCTAACAGGTTAAAGTTCCTCAGTATAACAACGAGAACTGTGCTGTAAGTCATTATGATACTATTTTCAGAATGGACTCTTCCTCATTGGAAAACAAAATGCATAAAGGCAAAATAATAACAATAGAGTATTTCTTCTAAAGTATCAGATATTCAGAATTACCTTTCCTGCATTTAACTCAGAAATAGCTGCCAGAATTTGTTGTCTAGAACCATCAGTCTTAATTCCCAATTCCTTCAAATCTCCATCTGTAAGAGTGAGAAAAGCTTCCATATCTACCTGTTGAAACAGGAATCCACGAATATATTATTTTCTTTTAAATTATGAAGCAGCCAGTGGAATAAAAGAAAAAGGCACTGCACTCTTCTCCACTACTTTCATTCCAAGAAATTTAAGTCCCAAGCAGTTTTGTATATATCAACTCTTTTAAGAACCTGAAGATCTCTTGCTGCTACTGATTTTTCAGTTGTCTCAAATG
Organism: Charina bottae; assembly: GCA_023362775.1. Classification (NCBI taxonomy): domain Eukaryota; kingdom Metazoa; phylum Chordata; class Lepidosauria; order Squamata; family Charinaidae; genus Charina; species Charina bottae. The sequence goes on from JALMGJ010000016.1 coordinate 12,864,023, forward strand.
TTACGTATCTTAGAAAATCCTGATTCTGAACTTAACTTTGATACAAATTCAGTAGTTGGCTTTATGCAAGTATCTTTCAGCCTAAGTGCCCACCTTCTAATAATAACTGTTCTACTTTAGAAATGTTGTTAGGGTCAGTGAAATAATGTATGTAACATACTTTAAATACTCTAAAACATTTATCAATGTTATGCATTTTCTCCTATCCTTCAATTCCTAAATTTGCTTAAGCTTATGGAGACCATATGTTTCTATCTTTTGTTTCTTGTAATAGAGGTAAAAATTAGAAAAATACATTAAAACAGCAGAACACTTAGCTAAAAAAACAAGAAAGCGCAACTATTTAAGAGATTGTAAAAGGTTTATGTTTCAGTAGAATATGGCTCATAAAACACGTGTTATTCTATTTGAGCTCAAAGGCATTAGAGCCTGGACATTAGTGGAATATGATTCGCCGTTAGTGGGTGACTTGTTTTGGGGGTGCCTTGGTTACAGCTTGATCATCATTCTTAACTGTATTTTGGAGAGTTTCATATTGGTTTCTTATTAATATGGTTTTTGTGTATTGTTGTTAACTATCCAGAGTTACTTGTTTCAGATGGGTGGCCATATACTTTTTCCAAATATAGACAGACGTATCCTAAATGTTTATACTTATATTTTGGAGGCACTGACCTAGAAAAATGATACGTTTCTTTTTTGTGACTTCCAATGAAGACCTAAGTGAAGCGTGTGAACATATAATTCTCTGCATAAGTTTTTAAAAATCATTGTTCCTGGAAAAGTCACCTCTGTTGCCATGTGATAAAAGTATGTTATTTCCATAGATGGTTGAATTAATTGTTTTTTGCATTTTTAAAAGAAAAATTATGTGAGTTGTGAGATAGACACACACACGCGCGCGCGCGCTCAGAGAGAATCATCCCTCCCCCAGGAAGGATCACTGGAGAGACCAGAGCCCCCTCCCTTCCACTCATCCTACTCCAGAGGCTGTGCTGGCTGCCAAAAGAGTGGGTGAGGGCTGCAGGTTGCCCGCAGGCCATGCGTTTCCCCCGTCTGCTCTAGAATGCTCCAAGTGTAGCTCTGTCCAAGCAAAATACCCATATATACTGTAGGATTGATAGGACTGTCTATCCCTTATGCAATTTGTTTCTTTTAATCCATTTGAAAAAGTAAAGGCAGGTCCAAAATAATCCCATATTTTCTACGTAAGATTAAATAGAAACCAAATGTCATTTGCAGAATTAAAAGCTTAACAGTTTTGACCAGGATTAAGACATATTCAGAAACTCTGTACTGTACAGTCCACAGACAGAACCATCACCATCTTTGTAGCTGTGATTATTGTATTCCTCTTTTAAAATACTGTTTCTGAAAAGCCAGACGATAAATTTTGAATTACATTTTTGTGAAATAAATCAGTATTTTTGAAAAAGGAATTCCCATAGTGTTCTTATATATTATAGTGTTGTTATATAGTAACAAGCCAGGTTTCCCAAGTTTCCAGCAGCAAAGAAGAAAAGAAAAATTTTACCTCCTGCTCTTCAAAGATAGGCTGATACTTTTCAAGTGAGAGTTTTTTCAGGATGCCTGTGAGTTCATCTTTAAATTAAAGAAACATTTTAAATGTTTTAATTTATGTTAATTGAACTATAAGAATTGTAGAACAATGTTGCACAGTTATGCCTGACCCACTATGAAAATGAAGATGGGAGTGAAAAGAATTCTGCTTCCTAACATCCTGGGCAAGACAGCTCCTTTAATCTGTATAATGCTACTGTAACAGATACTGTTTATTCCAATTGCAAAAGTTGCTCAAGGAACCCATCTTCTTTCTATTGTTTTCTGGTTTAAATTGCTGAAGTGAGTCACCCAGAGTTGTGTTTCTTCAGATGGGCAGCCATATAAGACTTTTAAATAAACCAATCAGTATAACAGAGTATCCATCACATTCACAATTTGAAAACAGGATATGTACGAAAGGTAACGTTAGAGAAATGAACCTTGTGAATTTTACCACCTCCATTCCCTGATCGTTACCATTTCATTTCCCCCCCACCTTTTGCTATGTGAATACACAATAAATTTCCATATTATTTATTAATTTAATTTAATTTAATTTAATTTAATTTAATTTAATTTAATTTAATTTAATTTATATGACCGCCCATCTCCCCCCATGGGGAACTCTGGGCGGTTCACAATAAATTTCCATATATGCACAGGAGAACACAAGTATTCTCTTCTCTGGGTGATAAAATCCTTTTTCATTGTGTACTGCCAAGTGGGAGTTGGACTGCCCATCCAAATTTGCCTAGGTGAAATGCAGGGAACATTGGTGATTTTGTATGGTTTGTTCCTTGCTGTCCACAACCAATACTGTCAGTCTCGCATGTTCGTCTGACATGCTTCCCTGACTGTTGTACACGTGTAGTTTGCTGGTCTGCACTTACTTGCTTGAAGAAGCCTCCCTCTTGGCATTTTTGTGTCACTTGCCAAAGACTGAGATAAGCACCTGCTCTTTCAACAGACAGAGGAATGCTTGGAGTGGGAACTGAATTGTTATGTCTTGACTCTGGGTGATGTCATGGGGACGTTTTGATAATGCAGCTTCGGCGTGAAAATCCTTATTCGAGGCTTCTCCTCGCCTGAAGTGTACTAATCCTAAATAAATGAATCCTTTAGAGTAATTGTCTGAGGGATTTCTTGATTGGGAATTCTGACACTGAGGGTTATCACAGGTTTGTTCCTTGCTGTCCACAACCAATAATGACTTTCAGGCTTCCCCACTTTCTTCTCCACTTGCCTTCCTTCCCCAATTGCCACTACTCTCTTCCTATCTTGAATACTTTTGAGCAGAGCACAACACCATCTCTCACCTTCCGTACTGTGGTTGCCTGGAAGCCATCACTCAAAAGCAATGGGGAAAATGGAATACTGATTAAAAAATAGCATCAGGAGGATGAGTTGAGATGTGCATCTTCTGCCCCAGGAGTAAGAAATAAATCACAGTGATGGCCTACCAAGCTCATGTTCATTCTGCATCCAGTGTTTTCTGCCCATGAGACTATCCAAAATACAAATGCCATTCTGAAATGGTCTCATCTAACAAAATTCTTTGGTGTTATTGCTGGTTATAAAGCTTATAACTACTTACCTTCATCAGTTAAAGTCCCACTGCTGGAGCCACCACTGCTTTTCCCTTGCCTGTGAGAGGAAGAAAGTGAAGACCCTGCACTCTGAATCTTGGGGGATGGCAATGGTGATGGTGATGGTGTGAGAGTTGGGGATGTACTTTTCGATGTAGAAGAATTCTCAGATGGAGGTTTTTGGTTCATGTCCAATTTCTGTTTTACCTAACAAAAATACAGAAACATTCCTGTTACTAAAACATGTCATATGATTTTTAAAAAAAATTAAATAATGTAAAGAACCTAAGCACATCCACTGGATATTTTTCTCTCCAGATAAACTGTCTTAATGGTCATTGAAATGTAGTAATCAGTAATTATCTACTCTGAGTACTGGAAAATAGAGACATCTGCTTAGATAGCTGTGAGCTCCACAACAAATATTTGCTGTAAAACTGGAACATTACGATATCCTCCAACTTGCACGCACAGCTTCCTTTATGGATCAGTGCCAGAAAAGCCCATATTGATTATTCTTAAGAGCTCAAGAAGTCTGCTAGTGGTAAATATTTTGCATTTACTGAACACAAATAGAAAATACAGCATATCTCACAGCTGATCTGTCATGTCAAGTAAAACATACATGTTAACTGAAAACATGTAACTTGAGGCAACTGTACAACTATTTCCTGGAATTGTTTCTTGTCCTCTATAATCAATTTTAATTTATTGCAAAATGTATGCTGCTAGAGTTTATATAACATTATTTATGCATTTAAACATTTATTTATATTCTAACACACATCTGCTTTTCTTTCTCTTCAAAACTATGCTAAAAAAATACAGTATCAGAAAATGATATGAATCATTTTTTAGTTCTAAAGGCTCTTTAACATTTTCTTTGGGGCTGTGAGAAACCAGGATATGGCACAGCAATGAAGACCCTCATTTCTTCAAATACTATGTTCTTAGCAGCCATTGATTAAAAAAACTATAGAAAGGCCTCTGTTCATCGAAGAGTGAAAACTTTGATTTCTCCCCTACATGTCTAATATTGGTGGAAAATTATAAATCATGTTCCAGAGCATGAACTCTTCCCTTATGCTTAGAACAGAATTACATTTCATATGTTTTGAAAGTAAAAATTTCCCCAATTATAAAAGGCAGCTTTTCAGATATAGGAATTCTAGTACATTCAGCCAACTGTCTTCTATTGTGAGCATCACTAAGGAAAGAGTACAGTGCAGGGAATAGACTCAATAAGCCTATATTTGTCACAGGTAGGTAGAACTCTAACACTGAGCAATCTGCAAGGATCAATATAATTTTGCACTTGGCATCAGGTAATGATAACCACAGCAGCTGAATTCCCATATCCAGATCTCATTAAACATAAATATACTATGCATCTGCCTACCTCTATTTAATATCAGTTTGAATGCTTGGGTGGGAGAGGAGAAACAGATAGGTGGAGAAACAGCATTGGCAAACATAAGCATTTCTTGGAGAGGTTCTGAAAAATGTTTATTTTGTTAGTATGCCCAAAGCTTATGGCAGGGGGCAATACCTAGCCAATATTCAAAAAGTTAAGCATTGTCAAACTTGTTTAGGATAGGTGTGCAAAGAAACTACTAGGGCACATTCTGGAAGAAGGCTATGTCAAATTATTCCATGTTGTTGCCAAGAAAATACATGGCAGTGTCCACAAAATCACAAGGAGTCAAGCTCAATTTGAGAGGAGCTTCATTTATGTACTGTATATCCAAAGTCATATACTTCAGCTTGCGGCATAAGCCTACAGAACCTTCTGTATCTCTTTAGACTACTTGCTTCTCTCATGAGGACTTCTCTTGTAAAACTGGAACATTAGTTTTACACTGGACAAATAGTTTCAACAGAAAAAAAATGATAGCCCCCCATCTTTAATTTAAGACAGCCATCTTAATTTAAAAGGAAGTCACAAGAAAGCACAAGAAAGCACTGGTACAACTGAGCATTGTGTACAATTTAATTTTTAGTAACTGGGTAACAGCCAACCTGACAAAGAAATAGCATGCTTATGCTTATGAGCTGATCAGTGTATAATTTAAGTATGCCTTATACCTATAACCCATGGTTTACAAACCATGGCAGCTGGGTTTAAACAACAACTATGCCAGAAACAAGTAATCACTGCACCAATCACTGAGTCAAACTACTGGGCCATCTGGCTTTCAGTCAAATCTTTATTTTAAGCCTTCCCTGAACAATAGTTGATTATGGAAATGTCTACAAGTTTTGTTTTCTTTATTCAATTTATGGTCATAGACCAAATGATACAAACCGAAGAGAAAAAGAAAGAATATACCTAACAAATGATGCATAATTATAAAGCCACACAACAGGAAGAGCTAAAATTCTTATCCAGGAACAGAATATTTATCTTGTTGGGTCAACATTTCACTTCTGATCATGAAAGCATATGCTTCACTTGAACAACAGAATCTGGCCACTGCCAAAGATGTGAAATCATAGTGATCAGCCAGAAACAGTTGAATACAGAAACAGTCTGTGCATCCTGGAAAGTCTACTAATATACTCCTGAGCTCTGCTTTCAACAAAGGAGTTTACCTGTGCCATCCCTGGCTTCAGGATGCATCCGTATATTAGTGTCCCATTATTATTGGCATTATCATTTTGCATACAGTACTAGAACCAAACTAGATGTTCCTATATCAAAAATTTTGGAGGAAATTCTTTAAAATGCTATAATAAATACATCAATAGTTTAAGATGCCTCACACCCTTTGTATAAATAATAGCTTTGGTCTAGTGCAGAGCTTTCCAAACTTTTCATGTTGGTGACACACTTTTTAGACATCCATCATTTCGCGACACACTCTTACAGCAGGGCATCATTTCGCGACACACTCTTACAGCAGGGCACAAGGCAGGCACTAGGACCTGCACAGAATCACAGCAGGTTTGGAGGCAGCAAGGCACAAGGCAGGCACTAGGACCTGCGCGGAAGCCAGGAGGCAGCAGCAGCCACGACACACCCAGACACTGCAGCTGACACACTAACGTGTCCCGACACACAGTTTGGAAAGCTCTGGTCTAGTGGTTAAGATGCTGGGCTAGAAACCAGGAGACAGAGAGTTCTAGTCACTCCGGCTGGGTGACCTTGGGCCAGTCACTCTCTCTCAGCACAACTCACCTCACAGGGTGGTTGTTGTGGGGAAAAGAGGAGGAGGAAGGAGTATTAGGTATGTTCGCCGCCTTGAGTTATTTATAAAAATAATAAAGGTGGGATAAAAATTAGATAGATAGATAGATAGATAGATAGATAGATAGATAGATAGATAGATAGATAGATAGATAGATAGCGAGCGCGCCTGTTTGGTGTAGTGGTTAAGGCACGAGGCTGGAAAGCAGGAGACCATGAGTTCTAGTCCCACCCTAGGCACAAAACCGGCTGGGTGACCTTGGGCCAGTCAATCTCTCTCAGCCCTAGGAAGCAGGCAATACAACCCACTTCTGAAATCTTGTCAAGAAAACTGCAGGGACTTGTCCAGGTAGTTGCCAGGAGTCAACACAGACTTGAAGGCATACACTAAAAAAGCATTTATTATAGAAATATAATATATATTTATTATAGTAATATATTTTTATTATTACATGACAGAGTTAAGTTTTAACCCAGAAATATATTTATATGTCATTTTTCTAAAAAAATACATTACAATGCATGCTTATTTGGTAGCTTTGAGATAAGAACAAAAAACTTAACCTTAAGAATATGTCCATTTCCAATGGTCTGCGTATTTTCCACATCAGGAGGACAGGATGAAATTAAACCTACTGTAATTTGCTGTTGGCTTGGTTTCGGTTCAGATATACCAGCAGCTTTTTTTCTTTGAGCCGCAATTTGAGATAAAACACTATCTGCACTGCCACCTTAAAAACAATTAGAAAGATTTTACATATCTCAAAGAAAGATTCTAACATATCTCACTTTATTCTTCTAATCTGAAAAAAAATCAAATAATGTTTTAACAAGTAGCATTAAAACCAGCTGTTTAACGACTTTCACTTCCGGGCGTTGATCGGAGTGCAGCGAAGAACCAAGGCTCTTAGCCTCGATTCCACAGTTAGCTGTCTGCGGCGATTTGGAAGAAGAAAAATCGCCGAAAAATCACCCTCGAAGAGAGGGTGATCAGAAGATAAACCACAAGGGTCGCTCAAGTAGCTGCTCTCTCCCGACCCCCGTATTTCCACCGCGGGGGATGGGAGATTGAAGTGGCGAAAGGCGACTGGAAGAGGAACGAAGCTCTACAGCAGCTGTGAATCTAGAAAAGATAAGTAGCTGCCCGATCAACCTTTTAGACACATTTTTTTTTACTTTTAAACATTAATCTTCCTATTAAGTGCTAAGATTTGTCTCTGGACTTGATTTATATTTGCTGGTGTGTTATTCCCTTCTTGTTAAAGGATGATTAAATGGTGGGAAAAGAAGGCTAATTGACTTTGCTATAAGTGAAAGTGACTTTCATTATTACCTGCAGTTTGGTCTGAGTTTCCTACCTATGGACAATTGTTGGTATTTTTCTTTTCGTTTTGTGGAATTATTATACTAGAGTTTGGACATAAATGGAGTGATTAATACTTTGTTTTTTATGACTTTTATGTTGGGACTGCTGCCTGAAAGAAGAAAACCTTATTACTTTCTTTATATATATATAAGTTTCTCTTTTTTCTTTGAACTTTGAATTCTGTTTGGACTTGCTTTTTTGGAAGAAGCTAAGTTGTTTAACGTTCAACTTGGATTATTATTTGGAATGTAGAGTGTTTTTTTATATGTTTCTGGTAACATCTTCCCTTTGTGACTTGTGGTTGGATTGAAGAATTACAAGTGGGAAGGTGAAACCTGGGAATATTTACTATTCTTATCTTTGATATTGACTTCAGGAGAACAAAAAGTCCCTACTGGCTTTTTATTTTGGGTGTTTGAAATACCATGGATTTATATATTTACTTGGATTTTGACTTTATATGGATAATTAACATTTTGCCTTTTAAGGTTTTTTTTGGTGATTACTACTGGGAAAGAATTTACCCCCCCCTTCTTTTATAAGCTTCTTTTAAATTTTTATACTTTGTTTGGATTCTTTTTATATAGAAATTTGATTGTTCAATATGTACTTTGGGTGAAGAAGTTATTTAGATTATTGCAGCTTTTCTTTACATATTTTATATAATTTTTTTTTCTTTTTTCTTCTTCTTTTTTCTCTTCAGTTACTTTTGGCTGGATTGAAGAGCTATAAGTGGGCGTGAGAAACCTTGCTACTGCCTATCGTTTTTATTATTATTTTGACTATAGTAGGGGGGAAAAAAGTTTCCATCTGCCTTTTTATTTTTTGTTCCTGATTTCACATGGACTTACATATCTAATGGATTATTTACATATCTAATGGATTACAAATGAATTATGATGTCAATTATTTTTAAAGGACTGTTTTTGCCTTTTGTATGGATTACAATCCTGGTGTTATGACTATTTTTTAAAGGATTGTTTTTATTTTTGGTATTTTTCTTACTCTCTCCTTTTTGTAAATAATTATTGCAACAATTATTATCTCTTTTTTCCTTTTTTTTATTTTCCCCCCTCTCTTCTCCCCCTTTTTTTCTTTTTACAGGAGTATTATCTACATTATGACGAATATGGCATTGAGGATGAAGAGAGAGAAAGAGAAAAAAAAAAGGAACTGGAAGTGCATCTATGGAAACTCCACCTGCAGAAGAAGAAAGAATTATGGATGCAATCCTGGATGCAATTACTGTATTAAATAAAAAAAATGGATGACTTGGGCCAACTAATCAACAAGCAGATAGAAAATTTATTTACTTTAGAAAAAAAGATGGACAAAAAGATGGATTTATTGGGACAACAAATAGTTAAGAAGAAGGAAGAGACGAAAGAAGATCCAACCCAGGAAATAGAACAAGAATTTGAAACAGATGAGCAAATAGTTAAGGAAGTGGTTAATACCTTATCAGGGGAATTTAAAGAGGTGCAAGGTCAGATGCAGAAATTAGAGGTCAACTCAGAAAGTTTTATTAAAGAAGTTGAATACAACTCAGATATTATTGTCCTTGTAGAAATGATAGAAAAGGTACATATTTGGAGATTGAGTGCATCCCTAGAACAACTAAATGAAAAAGCAAGAGAAAGGACTATCTCTAAATTAGTTAAATTTCTAGAAATAAGAGAACAAGATGTGGATTTGGAAATAGATAAAACTTTTAGAGTTAATCCATGGCATGCTAGAGAAAAAAAGTTTTTAAAGGATACAAGACAGATATGAGGGATGCACCAGGAGAACGTAAGAAGCATTTCATAGATAGAAGTAAGAAATAGAGGTAAATGACCTATAAGGACTTCTTAAAAATTGGGAAAATTGGATTTTATCAAGGATATAAGATTGCATGTAAACTATCGATGGACTATTTGCGACTTACCGGGGGGGGGGGGGGAATCCTATATGGGGTTATGAAGACTAAAATATATACTATTATTTTCTTAATGAGTGGAAACTATTAATAGACTATTTGCAAAATGCAGGAAGGGCAAAGCTTGTATGAGGATTGGAAGATCAAAATATATATAAATGGATATATTAGACAAGAAATGTTTTTTAATATTATATATAGACCTAGCAAGTAAGATAAATTCTTTATATAACCATGACCAGAGATAAGTCGGAAGTTGACTATTTTCTATGTTTCATCTTTTTCTTTTTTTCTTTGCTTTACTACTTTTTTTCTTCTCTCTTTGATTTGTATTTCTATTTCTTTTTCTGTTTCTAACTTTTAACTGTGTATAATCAAAATTCAATAAAATTTATAAAAAAAACCCAGCTGTTTAACAAAAGTGCTTCTTTTTTTAATTTAAGAGAAATTGTTTTTAAAGATGTAACTGAGATGTAATATTTGATATGGTAATGGCAACTCGGTTGTGCATACATGCACAGGAGATGGATTTTAGCAATTGTCTAACAATTTGTCACAAGCCAAGCAGAATTTATTTATTTATTTATTTATTTATATTTCTAACTTATATCACCGTCCATCTCCCCCCATTCCGGAGGGGACTCTGGGCGGTTCCAAGTGCAAGATGGGTTCAAGTCCAGGACAGAAATACCAGGTTTGGGAGACAAGAAGCCCACAAGGACTGAGTGGGATAATATTAAAGGTGAGTAAGGCTTGAAGAGAAGGTTATCAGCAGCTACCAGGGCACATAGAAACAAAGGTTTTTAAAAAGGCAAATATAATTCATGGATGCAAGTTGCTCTAGATAAAAGGCCAACCTCTTCTTTGTCCCTATTCATTAAATGATACAATGTCATCTTGCATTTATCAACTCACTTGATAGCCAGCCGAGTGGACTGGCAGAAAGAAAAACTGCTTGTTCTTCTTCTGTGGCCCGCTTAGTTTCCATTTTACTGTCACAAGCAACACACAAGCACTGCAGGCTAGAGAAGGAAAGACAGATTATTCTGCCCTCCTTCAAAAGTGTGCTGGCTTGAAAATAAGAGACAGGCGCACATACAGTATATGTACAGTAGTTAGGGAGAAGGATGGTCCTCCTTTATAGCTACAGTGGACAAAAACAATACTGTAACAACAACAAAAGCAACTATCCTAATACCCCTCTTGGATTTTAGAATTTGTGTTGGTTACAATTCTGTCAGTATTCACCACCACATGAGTTAATTAGGGAAGGAACCTGCACTGTTATTTAACGGTAGACCACCAACGTTAAATTGCCATTAGGATGAGAAAACTAGAGGTATTATGTAACTCAAGAATAGGTGATAAGAGCTTTGTACAGGTAGTCCTCATTTAATGACCACTCGTTCAGTGACTGTTCAAAGTTACGATGGCGCTGAATGAGGAGTCTTATGACCGGTCCTCGTTGTTGCATCCATTACAGTGTCTCTGCAGTCACGTGATCGCGATTCAGGCGCTTGGCAAGCAGCTTGCAGTTACAACAGTCACAGCGTCCCGCAGTCACATGATCTCCACTTGTGACCTTTACTGCTGGCTTCCAACAAGCAGTCAATGGGGAAGCCGGCAGGAGGTTAAGTCAAGGAGGTTAAGTGACACACTTAACGACCACGCAGGATTCGCTTAACAATGGCAACTGAACTGCTGCAACTGCAACTGTAAGTCAGCGCAGTCTCGTGACATCACACTTTATGACCGTGTCGTAAACTGAGTTGCCGGTTCCAATTACCATTGTTAAGCGAGAACTACCTGTACAATCAACATGCTTAAATTAGCAGCACTCTTGAAAATGTGTGGTAGTAAGCATAATGCACTCATATTACTTATCATTACTTGCTGGTTTATATCATATACAGTCTTTTGGGTGTTTTGATTTTTAAACTTTTTTTAGCCAAGTTCAGGACTCTTGCACTGTTCTGTTTCATTGTTATATGGAAAAAGAGGGATGAGAAAGAACAAGGAAATTTGACAGCAACTACTACACACCATATCTCTTATCACAATCTACATCCACTTCTATCAAGATAAACTTATTTTCATAGCAATTACTGTAAAAAAACTAGTTTCTATTTTTTTTTTTTTAAAAAAAAAGATCAGGACTTGGTTTGACAGTTTTTGTCCTAGAAAGAGTCTGTATCTTTAAAACCATCAAGTAAAGCTTCACCTACTACTACCTGCACATTCAAAAAAGTTTAACACATAAAATTTCAGAGACTGAGATGGTAACAAAAGTTTTCCTTTTTTGCTTTTCGGTTGTTCTGTAGTTTTTAAAGACATAGCAGCCTTGACAGACATTCCAAATGGTGGTGGTCTGTGTCTGAGAATGTCAAAATAAAAAAATACAGGTTTATCCCCAAGTCTTAAATCTATCAGGATACAAGGCAATCAATATATTTTACCTGTTAAAACAGCATGGTAACTCTGTGTTTTAAATCAACTTATTCATTCTAATTTTTAATGTAGCCTTTGCTTAACTAGCTGGGCTAGTTAAAACATTAGGGCTGTGCAGTCTGTTTGGATGCTTAAAAAAAAAAACAGAAGTGTTCGTATAGCCCTTGCCTACAACTCCTTAAAGCAGCTGCGTCTTTTCCCGGGATGGAACTGCTGTCATCCGTAGCTGTCTCCTGATCCCAGGAAAAAATAAGTTTCATTTAAGCATCTGCAGTCAAATGCTACATGTGCACCTCCACATACTTCAAAGCCCCTTTTGGCCTTCGTGTCCAAAGCACTGCATAGCCTATCTTATATGATTATCTCTAAATTTATATTTCTTTACATTTAAAATGTATAGACACCTGATTTATTATGCAGTTCTCCACCATGCCGGCTAACTCCTCCTATGCTGCTGGATCCACCAGAAGAATGAGGTGAATGGTTGAAATTACTTGAATTGCTGGGAGTAGGAGGTCTTCTTGCAAAAGTGGACAGTTTAATGGGTCTACTACTTCTACTTAACGATGTCTGGAAAAAATACAGTTTTAAACAGTTTTTTCTACTAATATTTGTAAAATAAATTAATGTTCACATAGATTCAAGCACTCAACAAAACAAAATGAGTGAACTGCAGAATATTAAAGACAAGTGACATAACATATACATTCATAAACCTAGTTTTTGGGTAACATTGAGAGACAAAGCAGCATGGTAGTTAAGAATTTTTAATTTAGACCTTGGACAAATGCCAAATCATTTAAAAAGTTGTTTGGGGACTGATGGTGAAATCTTCCTCAACTCAAACTGTAAATGGATGATCAAATGCAAGTGCCCTTTGCAGATATAACAGAAATATTATTTCAAAAGCTCTAAAGATGCTTACATCTCTCTGTCTCTCCCTCCCTCCCCCCCTATATGTATAAAGAGAGAGAGAGATCCAGTTATAACAAATAATTAAATTAAACAAAACCCTCCAAAAATTAAAAAAAAAAGATGTTTACAAGCTGTGTGGAAACAAAAAGTTTTCAGCTCCTTAGAAAATAAACTGGATATATCTAATTACTAATTTTGTGATTCCTGTTTTCTGCGTTTTTTTAAAGACAACAGTTATGCAATATCTTACATTTTTTCCCTCAGAAATAAACCTGATTGGATTTAATAGTACTTCTATTTACTGAGTGTAGTTTTGCATTCTAAATTTCTGCACATATTTTATTAATCACAAGAATAACTATTTTAAAAGAACCCAAGACTATAACAACTGAATACTATATGGGTGTTCTTCTCTACATGTATATTACTTATATTATCTTTGTTTTGTACAACCTCCAGAATTGTAACATTGGGGCATTTAACAAATGTGGTTAGTAAGTAAATAAATGTTGAAAATAAAGTATAGTAAAACTTCAAAACACCAATTTAATTTATAGATGAACAAACAACGTGCTTAAACAACCCAGAAAGTTGACTATTAAAAGATTAAATAAAACCAAATCTCTCTCTTACTTTGTCAGCACTATTGTCAATACTTGTAGCTCTGTGCGGAAGGCCAAGTCTTGTCTGTTCTTTGCTACCATCTTTGTTCTGTGTTCTATCAGAATTCCACAACTCAAAACTTGAAGGTGGCAAGAAAGGTGGAATAACAGCTTTCAATTTGTCATTGGGCAGCCGTGTAAATGGAGCCCCATTTCTTAACTGACCAGGAGAAACAAAAGGCAACAAAAATCACAACAGGTGAGATCTTTGAGCATCGGGAACTGGATTCCTCCTAGTACAAGTTGCAATCACTACAGATTCTAATCCTTGCCGTTATACCTTTGTAGCTCCTCCCATTTAAGGTCCCCATGCTGAAGTAACTGTTAGGACACTTCCTAACTGAAAATTTCTGAAGCAATTTCTCATATATTGAAAACACATCTATCAGATTGGAAGGGCCATCTGACTCTCTAGCAAACCATTTTAGACCTAGTATGTGGTAATTCAAGGAACAACAGCATTCTTTCCTCATGATCTACAGTCATAAGCCAGGTTGCTTCCTTAACAGTATCACAGTGCACAGTTTGAGGAAATACTTTGGCAAACCACACTAACTGTTCCAATCCAAACAATCTGCAGCATACAGTTGCTTCTTACTCTAATTATTTTATATGGCTCTTCAACAAAATGGTGTAGCTGCTATTTCATTGTTGGAATAATAGCAGATATGAAGAAACCACTAGTCCTGTTAAAATGTTAACTTAATGTGTTCAATGCAAGGAATGGTGACCAGTCCCTCTTCTCCCTCTCCTATTCTAGTGCTGTAAATAAAGAAGTAGTCTCCATGATTACATCATGACCAACAATAACAGGGAACCTTCTCATATACACAGAGGCCTTCATGTGAGCTGGTACCTGCCACTATTGGATATAGTGCTAGGCTCATTGTAGACAACACGCTGTAAGCATGTACAGTCTCCTCACATACATAAACAGTGTACAGGTACTCCTTGTTTAGCGACTGCCTCGCTAAACAAAGCTCATTTATGACCTTTGCAGGTCTGTAAAGCAAAGGAAAGCTGAAGTAAGATCATAAGCATAGTTGTGTTTCACTTAGCAACCGCTTTGCTTGACCGAGCTGCAAGTCCCAATTGTGGTCGCTAAACAAGGACTACCTGTAACTAGGTATAGAGGAGTACGGAGACAGCCTTGAAGAAGGAATGCAGGGGCAGTTACTAAACACCAGCTTAGATCTGAAAGAGAGGTAGGGGTGAGAAAGAAGTTCAAGATTGTCCCACCTTGATTCTGTCGGGTATAAGATGGGGAGAGAGAAACTCTGTGGGGCTTTCAACATTCTGTTACTATACTCTGCATCCATAAAGTTCCAGCAGTCACTGTGGAGTCTGTTTCCTTACCTGGCACACCTCAAAGGACTGACACTTTGAGGGGAGGCGATGTTCAGTGTTCTTCTGGACTGAACACACAAACGTAATGCCTGAACAAGGCTACCGATTCCTTTTTGCACAAGAGTTGCTGGGCAATCTGCCAAAATTTGGTATGTTATAGTAGATGTATAAGCTGACTTACCACTGTGGTCAAAAACTCATCATCCTTTCCAGCCTTTGCACTGGGGATAACTGAAGGGAAAACATATCCACCCCAATGTTAATTGTGGCACTGTAAACCTACAAAATATTTTTTTCAAAAAAGTAGCATATATTACATGCCACCACAATTTCTCCCAGCAATATAATGGCTCAGTTCAATTCAGAGTACAATTCGCTGCATTCTATGAATTCTTGTGTTCCATTATTATTTTTAGATATTAAAAATATCATTTAGAGCAATAAACATAGAGAAGTTTTCTTTCCATCTCTATTGCTTTTAAAACTATATAGTTACTATAGATATACCCTGATCTTACATGGGATTTTCAACCTCCTCCAAACAAGGAACTAACAGGATCATTGCTTACTGTAGTATCGTATGCTGTTAAGCCACTCACAGACCCTTCAGTCTCCAATATCTAAATTACTGTTGTACTCTAAGTTCAAGAAAGGATAGGATAAGGATACCATATCTGGGTTGCAAAAATCAAGAGGACGACTAGAACTAGGTGGCAGCAAATAATTAGAGTTTTCTGTATCTCTTTGCTGCTACCTAATGCTAATCTAAATCTCTGCATCCCAAGAGGTTTGTTCTGAATCCCCACTGTTTCTCATAGCTGAAACACTGACAACTTTCTTTACTTTGCTTTGATGAAATACAGAACAACCCAAAGTTCCATGTTTTGTTTCATCAAACAATTTGACCTGGTTCGTCAGAACTTTCAGATTGCCATGTTTTGTTTTGAATGTGAAATAAAGCACATTTTCTGTTTTGTCCATACCCTTTCAAAAGGCTGTAATTCTATGAGAGGCAACACAGAGAACCTAGTTTCTATTGTTTATGCTAGTTCATTGGTTTCTGTTAATGAAACCTTTCGAGGTAAGAAATAGGTTAGGTCTTCCTAGGCTGACAAACCTGTGTCCAGGTTGCATTACTTGGATTGCAAATACAGTAGGGAATTACATTACTGAATGCTTTTTATTTTATGTAACCCCTTCTTCCTGACATTTCCTATTCATCAGAAATATTATTGGAGGAACATTCAATTTGGGGGGCTACGCTTGCAGTAGAAAACAGATAGCAGCCCAGGAGAAGAGTTACCCTTCCTCCCCCAGATGCCATCTCTTTTCAAAAACACAGTTCACAAGAATGAAAGCTGGCTTGGTGAGACCAGTTATCTTAGAAGAGAGACCAAAGGCCCTGTGGTAAGACTTCTAGGACTTTATCTAGTCCAGTGTTTCTCAACCATGGTAACTTGAAGATGAAGGTTGAGAAACATTGATCTAGTCTATCAGCCTGATGCAGTGAAAACCTATGGCAACTTTTTAACATGTTTTTATATAAACATTGGTGGCTCAGCGGGTAAGACGCCAGGCTTGTCGATCGGAAGATCGCAAGTTCTGGGGTTCGAATCCCTAGCCCCGCGTGACGGAGTGAGCTCCCGCACTCGCCCCAGCTCTTGCCAACCTAGCAATTTGAAAGCATGCAAATGCAAGTAGATTAATAGGTACCACTTCGGTGGGTAGGTAACAGTGTTCCACGTGCGTCATGCCGGCCACATGACCATGGAAGTGTCTTCGGACAACGCTGGCTCTTCGGCTAACAAACGGAGATGAGCACCGGCCCCTAGAGTCGGACACGACTGCACAAATGTGCGGGGGGAACCTTTACCTTTTTAAGACACTTGAAAGGGGCACCTCAAGAGGCATGCTAATACAAGCGAACCACCCATCCTAGAAGTTTTAAAGCAGCATGTTCTCTGGAAGGTCTGCCCAACTGATCTGAAAATTGTTCCTAGTTATTTGTACATGCACCTGTGTTAAATATTAATGACCAGTTAAATGGAGTGGCTGTCCGTGCATCTGTACACACACACACACAGAAAGCTGGGGCAACCTTTGAAGCAACTGTGCAAGCTTTCCAGAGGCTGCAGCTGCTGTAATGCTTTGAGGAAGGGTGATGTGCTTGGGCTAAAAGTGGAGGAGTGGCCCTTTCAAATGCTTTGCAAAGCCTTATCAAGTACATCAAAACCTGTAAAAAAAGATTCCAAAATCTCCCCATAAATCTAAACTTGAAATCTGTTTGATTATGCGAGTGGGTGTACACACACACACACGTATACAGATGTAAATATTTAACATTTGTTACCATTAGACTTGCTTTTTGTTGCCCAAGCTGTAGTGCCATCATGATTTACAGAGTTATCATTTTGTAATGCAGCCTTCATTGTACAGTCAAATGGGGATTTTGATTCTTCTGGAAAAGGTATAGATTGATTCATGGAAAATCCATGATTTAAGGTTTGGGTCATCTTCAGTTTGCGAAATCTATTGGACATTCTGTTCCACCATGACTAGAAAAGAAAATGTAATTATGTTGTTTTCCTTAGACATATAATATGGTGATAAATAATTAAGTAAATGATTTGAAATGAACTAGTATTCATTTTAAGAAATCTAGGGGAACTTTGAACACATTCCCCCGTCCTTTCTTCAATCTCTTCCTTTGGCTAATGCTCATGTGAATGAAAAGGCTGTATCTAGGAACCAGAGGCAATTAAACAATGATACGGAAAAAGAAGGAAATATTACTGGGAAAAAGTCCAAGACTGTCCCCCAAACTGACAGCTGGAGCCTGCTGCTAGATTCCAAAGTCTAAGCAAAGTCTCACTGAGAAGGCCAGTATATGATTTGTATACCTTCAATCCTCCCTTGTCATCTGGCAACAATGGAATATCTCCGGACTGCTTATTTCTGGGAAAGGGCACAGTTACTTTGCTGTTCTGCTTATTCTTTTCTTGCATGCAGGCTGAGGCCAACAACCGCACAAGTTCTGCATCTGCAAAATTCACACACAATGACCTTGGCAAAGTGTTTCTACCCTAAATGTATGAGTAAAGACAAAATTCTTATCTTATAAGAAACACTCCAATATACAAGATAAGCACACAGAAGTACCTGGGTCATTCAGCAGCATTATCAGGTCAAAGGCTGTATATCCGTTTTTAGCACGCAGGTTGACATCAGCTCCTTGATTTAATAAATACTTAACAACTTCTTTATTTCTTTAAATAAAACAGAACAAAAGCTACGTACATATATTAAAGACAGATTATATTAGAAGAGGTTACTAGAAAGAAATGAACTCTGCCTACTCCTGACCTCTAATCTCTCTTTATAAACAATTGTTTATTTCTGTTTTTTATAGCTGGTTCTTGCACTAAAAATCTCTGTAGTAGCAAAGAGATCCAGCTGCTTACTATCACATCTGCATTTCAACTCAGTTATCATCAGTACTTCTAGGGCTTGTTTAACATATTGCTTGTCCAAACGGATGTTTATATCTGTTTCTTACAATGATTTTCTGATTATAATTCTATCTATTTTGCAGTTACCCACCATCACAATGAATTCTACTTATCAGAAATACCAGTCTAGCTGCTATGTACAAGATCACTTATAACTCCAGTAACAAAGGTTCTATGCTGCCTTCTTGCAGTTTTATACAATGCATCTTGACTTGGCCTAAACAGCTTAGTAACTGATGCCTATGTTCACCTGACATACTTATCCTTGATTAACTGAATTATGGTTTTCCAATTTAACTCAATTTTCAAGCTTCACACAACACAAAAACTAACCATACAGGCTGTATTCATACAGCACATTAGACTAAAAGTAGCTGGCTGATTTGCGATTATGTCATACAAATTCAGTCACTACAATCCTCAGCAATTACATTTAGTGTGTTTGTATAAAGAAATAAGTAAAACAAGAGCCACTGGAACAGGAACAATTTCCTTGTATGTTATCTGGTTTTGCCTAATTGTAAAATTGATCCAATGTTATCAGAAAATGGGCAGAAAAACATTCCCTAAGTAAAGGTGTCAGATAGACTTGCCTGAAGGCTGTAACAGTGTGTAACAGAGTCATTGTCACGAGATGGGTGGTAAAGAAATACGACAAATAAATATAAACATAAATAACAATGTTGTCTGCAAGTTCTTCCATGGAGAAAGGAAGAAAATGTAGTACTTTATACATATGGCTCTGCAGCTATTAGCTATAGAATAACTTAACTTACATCTCACTAAATCACGATTTAATGATAGAATGATGAATAAGCCACATCATGGCTTAGTACAATGTATGAACCAAACTAACCCTATGTGTTTATGATATTGGGTGGTGGTAGTCATAAAGGGATTATAATTTCATCCCAGGAGATATGCAGGGGGGCAGTCAAAAAAGCAACAGTAATTTTAAGGAAAAAAGAAAACCTCTCTCAAATCACACTAGCAAAATAAATGTCTTTACCCATGATATGTGGCTTGCATTAATGCTGTCCAGCCATGGACATTATCTTGTTTGTCAATCTCTACATTTCTTGAAACAAATAGTTGTATAAGGGGCAACTGTCCAGTTACAGCTGCAATCATCAGGGGAGAAGCACCATCATCATTAATGACATTGGATTGTGCTGGGTCTTCATCAATAATCTCTTTCACCAGCTGAAAATTTCCTATGGAGAGAATAACACTGACTTGAAGCATTCAAACAGAAATATAGTGTTAATTCTAGTTCTATTATTTGCTATTAATTGATTTTCTATTGCTATTATTAATCTTTATATAGGTGGGTCCCACACAATTTGAGAACTTACTGTTTGAATAGAAGAGGGCTTGTGAAAGAATCAACCCTGAATTTTGATAAGGACTGTGAATGCTGGCAGTATGGACTACTCTGAGCCTAAGGTCCTCTTGCTGGCATTGATAGCCCTGTTCAGATCCTACAGGCAATCAGAGCAGCCTAGGAAAGAGGGCAGAAGTTACAGGGGTCTAAAAAAGTCAGAGGTAAGAGCCAAAGAAAAAGAGATGGATTGAACAGAGAAATGGAATAGTCTATATGAATGAGGAAAAAGCAGAAGTCTAGAAGACGACAGAGGAGGGAAAGAAACTAATGGAACAGAAAGAAGAATTATACAAAACTTGGTAGCCAAAGTTCATATAAAGATTTGAAATCTTTGGTTGCAAATCACTAGTATATTTCTAAAGCAACTTAGAACCAGATCACAGATATATTAAAAACCACATGTGTTAAAACTATAAAGCTCTTACCCATTTTTAAAGCATGGAAGATATCAGGTTGTCTCTTCTGCTTATCTGGTGAGGGACAAGACAGATACATATCACATAGCTATTACTTGTGGTAACACTACAGAAAATACATTAGTACCAGTATTTTAAATAAACTGATTTACTTGAAAAGTTGCATTTCAATTTCTCAATTGCCAAAGACAAAAGCAGTGAAAACACTTGGATAGTATCTATTGAAGATACTAGTGAAGACAAACTCCTTCCGTTACTTAGGGTCCCATCTGCAAAGAGACAGTGGCATTAATGAGGTAGTGCACGCAAGGGTGAATGCAACATGGCTGCAGTTGAAGGAGATCACTGGAGTGCTCTGCGATAGGCGTATGCCAATTCACCTAAAATCGAAAGTGTATAAAATGATGGTCTGCCCAGTAGCACTGTATGGCGCTGAGTGCTGGCAACCACCAAAAGTGTTGAGTGCCCTTTGCATGCCATGGAGATGTGCATGCTCTGTTGGTCATTAGGTGTTTTCCTTCATGACCACATCAGCAATGGTACAGTCCGGCAGCAGATGGGCGTTGCACCAATAACAGAGAAAACGTGGGAAAAATGCCTACAGTGGTATGGCCACGTTCTACAAGCAGCACCCCACACCATTTCCTGCACCGCCTACCACTTTAACATTGATGGCAAATGCCCGCACGGAAGACCGAAGCAAAGGTGACAGGACACAATTAACACGGACATGAAAATCAGCCAGTTGGACCCAGTTGCTGCATTTGATCGCATGAAATGGCATTCGTTGATTCAAAAACTAGACCTTGTACCTGCAGGAAAATGCTAGGATGAAGAAGAAGATATAAGGATGCTTATTCCTGAGGACTGCTGAAGATACCAGAGTCCCATCTGAATGTCTGCACCTGTGGCATTTTCAGCCTCAGAAACACCTAATCCACAAGTGGTTATTAAATCCTATTATTTATTTATTAATTTATTTATTGGATTTATCACCGCCCAACTCCCCCAAGGGGGACTCTGGGCGGTTTACAACAGAAATATACAAAAAACTCTGTAATTAATCTTTATAATTTTCTATTGGTGATGAATCAATATGATACGCAAACTTCAATGTTTGAATGGAATAAAAAATTATAGATTATAGAGGTAATATGGGGTGAATTTTTAGAATATGTATTTGTTAACGGGAAAGGAATAAAACCAAATCAATAGATACTATCATTTTGGAGAAGAGGGCTGTATAAGAATTATTAATATTAAAAATTGTAAGACAATAAAAAGTAATGAGATAAGGAAGAATACATGTCCCACCGGTGATGGGTGCACGTAGAGGTTAAATTTATAAAAGTATATGATTAATTGTTTAATTGACCTATTGTATGTTGTGTGTTAATATTGGTTGTGTCTGTTTTGTATACTTTTTATTTTACTTAATAAAAAAAAATATAGATTCCTATTTTGCCTAGGCAATGGGATATCGCCCAGAGTTCTCGTTCCGGAGAAGATGGGCGGTAATATACAGTAAATCCAAAAAATAAAATAAATAAAATAACGTAACAACTTCAACAGATCCTAGATTGTATCTTACTAAACAAAAATAATATTTAGACTTATTGGACTCCATTTCATTTACACAGAAAAGGTTTGAGTAGATTGTGATGTTGTCAGAAATGCAATGATATTAATTATTCATACTGTATCCCATAACTGTTAAATTTTGAGAGGAAGTTATTACAAATATTAATTCAATTTTGGGATAAGATTTAATATTTTCAAATGTTCATATTCTTTTGAACTATATTGATATTCATCTAGACAAAAAATTGGATTCTCTGTACCCTACTTATTTATTTTCTATCCCGCCTTTATTATTTTTATAAATAACTCAAGGTGGCGAACATACCTAATACTCCTTCCTCCTCCTATTTTCCCCACAACAACAACCCTGTGAGGTGAGTTGGGCTGAGAGAGCGTGACTGGCCCAAGGTGGGACTAGAACTCACAGACTCCTGGTTTCTAGCCCAGCACCTTAACCACTAGACCAAACTGGCTCTCTTTATAATGAAAAGACTTATTCTTCAGCATTGGAAAGATAAACATATGGTCCTAACTACTCCATAATCTGCAGAGTTGATGCTATTAACTTAAAAACAAATCACTTACTGATGTAGATTAGCTACTGATGCTTACAATGTAACATGGCTACCATTAATGGAAATGCCTATGTAGAACTCTTTTACATGTGTGTATATATCCATGAATACATGCCTGCATGTTTTTATTATGTTTTAGTTTTATTTTTTCTTTATAATTTTGTCTATTGTTTATTTTTATTTCTCTTTAGCTTTTGTACCCAATTATAAGTATTTTTTAAAGAGACTTCCTCAGGGACCAAGAAATTTTAAATACATTGTTTCATTTCTGGGAAATTAGTAATGATTTTAAAGTGCAAAACTTTGTATTAGGTTAATTAAGCCACTGCAAAACCTATTGTACAACTTTTTAGCGACAGAACAAAAGCAAATTGAACCACTGAACATAGGTAAATTTGTTGCCATAGTTCATGAAATACGCAGGTCCTCTGGGGAGTACAAAATGGGGACTGAGGGTCATTCATGGTCTGTAGGCTGCCCATCCCGGCACTAAACCATACTTTGTTTTAGCCACTGTTTGCTGAATAAGCCACTATGGTTGGATTCAAAATTGCATTAACCACATAAGCTGTGAATTATGAGTTAGTCAATGTAGTGTTTATGGACACCAATGTTCCAACAGAATACCTCTGGTACCCAATGTGTTTCTATGTCACCTAACTTTATTATTATTTAGATTATTTAATTCAAAATAATAGTAAATATAAAGCTGAAATGGATAGGAAAATACAAGCCAGTATTCTGTGAATGTACAGTACAGTATGTTCATTCGCTCAGAAAAAAGACGAGGGTGAATAGGGTGATAGCGAGTAAAATGAGAGGAAGTTATGAGAGTGAAAAAGAGCAACCTCTCCAGTTCGCCTTTTTGTAAATGGCTGTAATGGCAGCCATTCTGTAAACAGGCAAACTATCTCATAGTGGCCATTTTGTGAGAAGCCCATGATATGCTCTCAAAGTTCTAATGTGTTCACTGCCCCCAAATGTATGCCTATCCATATGCTAAGATCATCACATCTCAGCATGAATTAATGTACTGTGCTAAGCCATAATGTAGTTTGTTTGGGGGAAAGGAGGCATAGTGTAAAGCACAACCCCTACTACAGATAGTCCTCGCTTACTGACTGCCTTGTGCAGCAACCGTTTGAAGTTACGACAGTGGTAAAAAAAATCTTTGCAACCAATCCTCACATTTATGACTGTTGTAGCATTCCACAGATATGTGATCACCATTCATGCGCTTCGCAACCAGCTTGCGAAAAGCAGAGTTAACACAGAAAGCGGAAGTAAAATCCTAAGTCGTGGTCACATGATTTTTCACTTAGCGACTGTGTTGCTTCACTTAACGACTGAAGGGGAAGTAAAGTCGTAAGCCCATCACGGTCACATGATTTTCTGCTTAGGGACTGCAGCGCTTAGTGACCGAGTTGCTGGTCCCAATTGTGATCGCTAAGCAAGGACTACCTGTATGCGATTTACTGAACAGCTCAGCAAACATACGAACTGAGTAGCTTCTCTGTTTAAGCCAGAAGGCCTTCTTATATTTAATTAATTAATTAATTAATTGCTCACATTTATATGGCCACCCATCTCACACAAGGCGACTCTGGGTGGCGTACAACGAGGTGAAAGCAGTGAATAAATAAAAACTATCATTATAAAAAGATAAAATGATTATTAAAAGAATATTATCACAAAATTATAAAATATAATATATATAATTTATAATTACTGTATATGTAGAGCAGTCACTTTAGAATTAAGCTGCACATGTCCTGGCCTCACATATGCTAAGTCATAATGGGTCTTTTTTTGTTTCTGGCTTAGTGTATTGTGATGCATGAATTCAATAGTTAAAAGTTATTAAAAAAATCCTAACTTAGCAAAATACATTTTACAGTATGAAATTACAATGTGGTTTGACTGTTTTTGGCATCACCCAGTCACTTTGGATTATAAATCATAATTTACAATTTAGTGCAAGGCATAAACTCAGACTATACATAAAATATGTATCATGCACCCACACTACAAGTTTTATGTTTTTTTTAATCTGACATGACAAAGGGGAATTTTTCTAAACAGAAAAATCTGGACTCTGTATTTCACTGAAGTAAAAAAAATAAAAGAACAGCGACATAGTAAGTATTTTATGTGTAATGTAGCTTCGGCCTCAGTGGACTTGGCTCAGCTCACTACAGGTAGTACTCGACTTACAACCACAATAGGATCCAGAAAATTCATCGTTAAGCAGTGCGGTCATTAAGCAAGGAATCATGTGACTGCATGTGATTTTGTGACATTTTTTGCAGCACTTGTTAAGCGAATCACCATGGTCGTTAAGTGAATCACCCAGTTCCCCATTGATTTTGCTTGTCGGAAGCTGGCTGAGGAGGTCGCAAATGGCGATCACGTGACCCTAGGAAGCTGTAACCGTTGTAAGTATATGCTAGTTGCCAAGCACCCAAATTTTGATCACGTGACTGTGGGAATGCTGCGACAGTCGTATGAGGAACAGTCGCAAGTCACGTTTCCTAGTGCCATTGTAACTTCGAACAGTTGCTAAACGAATGGCTGTAAGTTGAGGGCTACCTGTATCCTTTTTGCTGTCATCTATCAGTTTGATAAAAAAATAATAATACCCAACCTCAAGATAAAGTGAAAGCAGCTCATACCTGTCTGAGGTCGAACTGTGGTCAAAGGTGCCAGATAATCCATCATATCTTCATGTTTGAAATCAACAGATACTTCATATGGTGTTTTATGCAGAATATTCAGATGATCAGGATTGGCTCCTTTGTTCATAAGCTGTTGGGCTAAACTAACTCTTCCACTAACAGCCGCCAACATCAGGGGAGTCCAGCCCATAGTCTTCACTGAGTAATTACAATCAGCTCCCCAGTCCAATAGAAGATGGACTACTGCCTCATGTCCATGTTGGACAGCAGTCATGAGGGGAGTGACAGCTGGCATTTCCTCTTTACTGCTGTCCAAGCTAACACTCAAATGATCATAATTGTCAATATAAGCACCAGATTCCAGCAGCAGCTTAACCACACTGATATGGCCACCCCGTGATGCTATGGTGAGTACACTGGCTCCCAATTTATTCTGTGCATTAAGGTCAGCTCCGTTTTCCAGCAAGATGCGAGCCACATTTAGATGTCCAAACCTTTGATTGGGGAAAAAGAAAAAAAATGGTACATAGTTGGGCTTTTTTAAGTAGTCCTTGTAAAACATTTGAAATATAGTACGAGTTTCAAACAGATTGCTCTCCAAGGATAACGGGACTCTCCCACATCTATGATATCACTGTTTTTAAGCACAGCATGCTTAAAAATTCTTCCCCAGTCTAACTAGAAATGCTGTGGCCAGGTTCAACATCATGCTTGCCTCAGCTTCAGCATTCATGTGGCATTTCATTTGAATAGATTTCTATATTACTTAAAGCTCATACAGTGTATTGCAAAAATATGGGAATAATAGCCTTGTATAACTGTATACATAATAACAGGAACATTTAAGAACAGCAATATTTGTGGTGTCAGCAGACACAGCTCTTTAAGCAAAGGTCAACTTTAGTTCCAAATGAAATAAGCTTTGGAAGTGTTCCAGTGTTTGAAAAGCAGAGGAAGCATCAAACTTTTTTGATAGAAGGATGTCCTTGGGCATTTATTTTGATAAGTGGTAAGGATGGAGAAACTGGACAAACTCAAGGCCGCTATCATAAAAGCAGTTTGCTCTTTCACGTACTACCGTAGATGATCCTAAAACCCTGCCCAAAGGGCTAAGGCCTGTTGTTAAACAGCAGCTCAGCTTGTGCATATTTTACTTCTGCTATGTGAAACTACTATATGGAATGGGGAAAAAAACATTAAACACTGTTTTTCTTTTAACAGTGAGCAATAGTACTAGTTTTTTATATTTCACATTTTATTATATTTTCAAAATTTTATTATGTTTTCTTCACTATCTCAGGATCATTCCAAATACAATGTGACTGCATGACCAGATCTGAAATTGAAACTATACCCAACAGAGCTGCAATTGTTTTGGCTTTCGTGTCAAACAAGATGATTTAGCAGCATAGTTTCTATGTTTTTATTTAAAACACTTAGTGCCTGGGGAGTTTCATTAAGGCACAGCATGCATCGATGGGAACTGTGCTGAATCCTTCTTCAGCCTCTGATTCCTCTCCAAAATTGCTTCTCATTTGCTGTTTTTATCTACTCTCAGACTAGTGGAAGAGAAAATGGCTGGAAAGAAATGATCTCAGGACAAAGTGCGCATAAGGATTCAGAATCCTTATATATAAGGATATAAGGATCCAGAATCCTCTCCATGCCACTGAATCTGAGATTTAAATGCCTCCCTCTAATGCTTTATAAGAAACTAATATAAGACACAAATATAC
The DNA here is from genome assembly GCA_023362775.1 of Charina bottae. Lineage (NCBI taxonomy): Eukaryota > Metazoa > Chordata > Lepidosauria > Squamata > Charinaidae > Charina > Charina bottae. The sequence continues at coordinate 12,890,891 of JALMGJ010000016.1, forward strand.
TGAATGTTGCAATAGTGGTGTTTCAATTCAGATATGGACCTGCTTTGCTCAACAAAGCAACATTAAATTGACTTCTAACCGTCACTTTAGATATTGATGATATGAAGATATATGTTTGTTTACATGTCATTGCATCATTGCATTGTTGCATTTGTATACTACATTTCACCTGTTTTTTTAACCATACTAAGAAAACACAAGCAATAAAAAAACAGAACATGTAACAGTAGAATAAAACTGTACAATAGGCGCAAACGAGCCAGAGGAAACCAAAGACCTAGGAAAATCCAGTTGAAAAGGCAAAGGAGAAACTACGCAAAAAGCCAAGATTCCCCCTCGGCTGGGGAAAGAGCAGCTTGTGGGGCGTCCCCATCAGCTGTTCCACCCGTTCTTTTATCCTGAGCTTGAGCTGTAGGCAGCGCGCTCGAGCCACACAGCCAGCCCAGCCTAGGCCGGACCGCCGACCTGAGCTGGGGCCACCCCCCTTCCTTCCGCCGCGCTAACCTGGCTGCTTGCATGAGCGGGCTCCAGCCGCAGTGGTTCCGGCTCTGCACCGAGGCCCCTCGCCGCAGCAGGAAGCCCACCAGCTCTTCGTGTCCCCCGGCCGCTGCGAACTGCAGGCCGGTGTTGCCCGCCTCGTCTGTGCAGTCCACTGGCACCGAGCCGGGAGGAACGTCCGCCGCAGCCCCAACCCCACCTCCGCTAGACGAGCCGCTGCCAGCCTCTGCCGCCGCTTCTTCAACGGCCCCGGCGGTTGGCGAAGGTCCTACTAGTAATCGTCGGGCGCACTCGCAGTCTCCCTGATCACAAGCGCGAAGCAGCAACTGAACACCAGCGGGAACGCCGCACTCCCCCATCGGCGGACTTGGCCCGCTTCCGAACCCGTCTGTTGTCTTCCTCCGCTCCGCCCGTGGGAAGGAGGAGGGAGGAATCCGGCCGAAGCTCCAAGTTCCCCACAATTGGGGAAGGGAGGGCTGCACTGCTGAGGCCTCCGGCAGGGGAGAGAGAGAAGGGTGGTTTCAATTAATATGGGAAAGGGGATTAGCCTAGGAAGCCTTCTGCTTGCGACACAGCCCTCCTCCGTAATTCAGGCACGTAGTGCCAATGCTAATAACTTTCCTTCTCCTTTCGTGCCACTGTGTCCTACAGAACAGGGTAGAAAATTTTACACTCAGATTATTACGTGGTGGGCTTAAGTAGGCCTTGTAAAACAGATTGCTCCCCAAGGATAACGGGACTCTCCCGCAGCTATGATATCACTGTTTTTAAGCACAGCATGCATAGCTTTCACATAAAAAGGTAAAAATATTCTTCCAGTCTAACTTGACTTTGATTTTAGTACCATTGCTTCCTGACCATTTCATTTTGAAATGCTCCTATTTTCCCAACAGCAACCCTGTGAGGTGAGTTGGGCTGAGAGTGTGACTGGCCCAAGGTCACCCAGCCAAGAGGGACTAGAACTCAGTCTCCTGGTTTCTAACCTGGTTCCTTAACCACTAGACAAAATTGGCTATTAGTATTGTTAGTAAAATTAGTATTGTTGCTTGACTTTTTGCAAGATCTGGCCTGAGGGATCTTGAGTCACTGCATCTCCATTTCAGTAACTCCACAGTGCTTTTTCAGTTTCCTTTTACAATTGATCATTTCTATTTGTATATTTCTTTAGATAAAAAAACCCTTTCATTCTTGTTCAGTGATTTGCTCCAAATAAGCCTAATATTTTTCTTTAAAAAAACCCTAATTCAGCCAATTTGCAATATTTGCAATTTATTTTCTGCAACCATATCAAATGTTGCTGCTAAAGCAACTGTTTTTGCAGGATTAGGCTAATTTGTTTGTGCAATTTAATCTGCAAAAACAAGTATATTTAGATCTGTACACTGCAGGCCCTGCTCAATTTCTACCAAACTGGATATATTTGCTCCTGCAGATTGCAAATTATCTCAGGCTCTGCAGGGGCCTACATTTGTAAGTTGGGGTTCAATCTTTTTCTGTTTCAATTTGAAAAAGGAACCTGCATCAAAGATTTGGGGTTCTTTTAAATGTTTCTGCATTTTTCTTCTCTCATTCCCTCACCTTTTAGTTTCAAGGATGATTCCTGTCAATTTTTGTCTTCAAAGCACAAACTTTGGTTCTCTTTACGTTCATGGCTCCACTTTTTATGAAGATTATGTTGTCCTTCAAGTTTCTCAAAAAGTACAAACGTTTTTGTGTTTATCTGTAGCTTGAATCATGTCAACTGGATTTCTATTTTCTCAGTGGAAATGTTTCGCTCCTTATCCAAGGAGCTTCTTCAGTCTGAGCAAAGTTGTAAGGTGTAAGGTCACACAGCTACCTAGAAACATATTTAGGATTCCCTTACCAACTTTGCTCAGACTGAAGAAGCTCCTTGGATAAGGAGCGAAACGTTTCCACTGAGAAAATAGAAATCCAGTTGACATGATTCAAGCTACAGACAATTCCACCTGGACGACTGAGAACCTTCATAGACATATTGCCATACATTTTGGGGATGAAACCCTGAATAGAGGTGGGGGCCTCAGGCACAATCTTTCTCCCATCTTTCTCCCGGCTCTGTCTTCTGTGCCTAGGAAGATTAAGACCATTTCACAAGCTCAACAGCAGCATGGTGATCTTAACGATCCTCCTTTAGATAATAAAAGGACTTAAAATAACATCTCAATATAACCATGACCCCAGGTGTAAGGTCACACAGCTACCTAGAAACATATTTAGGATTCCCTTACCAACTTTGCTCAGACTGAAGAAGCTCCTTGGATAAGGAGCGAAACGTTTCCACTGAGAAAATAGAAATCCAGTTGACATGATTCAAGCTACAGACAATTCCACCTGGATGACTGAGAACCTTCATAGACAGTTTTTGTGTTTAATTTTTTCTTTCCCCTCAGCCTGGGATACTAACAATGGGGGGTGGGGTGGGGGGAGATATAAGAGCCATTTTTAAGCAGCAAAGTAGGAAGTTTTAGAAGCATGTCCTAGATCAGAGCTTTCCAAACTGTGTCAGGACACGTTAGTGTGTCGGCTGCAGTGTCTGGGTGTGTAGCGGCTGCTGCTGCCTCCGAGCCCTGCCAGGATTCCGCGCAGGTCCTAGTGCCTGCCTTGTGCCCTGCTGTAAGAGTGTGTCGCAAAATGATGCCCTGCTGTAAGAGTGTGTTGCAAAATGATGCATGTCTAAAAAGTGTGTCACCAACATGAAAAGTTTGGAAAGCTCTGTCCTAGATAGCAGAACTCAAAATTGTACCTATAATTGTAACAGCATAAAAACATGGTATGTACACAGGAATTCTGCTCAGCTAGATTCACAATACATGCTTGACTAAAAAGTGAATATTAGTAAATTTAGTAAGTTCTGTGAGCCCAGGAAACTGAATTACTGCAGTAATTAATTCTGTTGTACAAATGTAGATGATCTCAGCTATGGCAGTTTAAAGAAGTGGGGATGAGGCAGAAAAGGGAGCCTAATGTAGTGTAGTGTATTTCCCCCCCCCCCCACCTCTCCTCCTTTAGAGGAAAAGGTGATATTAGAAAAGACCAAGGTTTTTTCATTCTGTCTTTGGTGGCTCCAAGCTCAATTGGACTACTTCAGATTTTTTTCCCAGAGCAACCAGGGTAGCTGGTCTACTCTCTGTTAACTCTCCATTTAACCAGGGTTTCATCTGTCATTTGGCACCAAATCATCAGACAAATTTACTGGGAGTAGCAGGAGACTCATTCATGTGGTGTGAATGAGGGCCATTGTGTTCTGTAAATCATGGGTTACGGCTTAGCATGTTGCATGAACTGAGTCAATTTGCTGTCAATACACTGTTATGCAATCCACAACTTAGAATGATTCAGGTGGCATGTTCTGTTACATCATTTAGGTACCTGTTGAAAACCTAATTCTTCACTGAAGTCTTTTCTGGTTTTTGTTGTTGTTGCTTCTACTTTTCTTCCCCTTCCATAGACATACATACATACATATACACACACAACTTTTTTGCTATTTGTACCTGTATTTTGTACACCACTTTGAGATAATGATATAGGAAGCAATACTTAAGATTAATACTTTTTTTTGTTCCTTTGAGTCATTGTTGACTCCTGGCAACTGCCTGGACTAGTCCCTGCAGTTTTCTGGGCAAGATTTCAGAAGTGGTTTGTCCTTGTCTCCTTCCTAGGGCTGAGAGTGAGTGACTGGCCCAAGGTCACCCAGATGGCTTTGTGCCTAAGGTGGGACTGGAACTCACAGTCTCCTGGTTTCTAGCCTGGTGCTTTAACCACACCAAACTGGCTTCTCACTAAGATTAATATTAACAACAAAAATAACGATGTGTGAACCCAGCCATGGAATGTGCAGACAGGTGCCATTGGAAGGTTGCATTAGGATAGAGGAAAGGAGGCAGATCATGGGAAGGGGTTAAACTCTTCTTATTCTTTCTCAAAAATCACCCATTAAAAACCCCTTTCCCTTAACATTATTGGAAAGGTCCTCCCACCCAATTTAACTGCGGGGGGGGGGGAAGAGGGAGGCCGCTACCTTCCTTCCCGGGCTGACCCTTCTCCTGAAAATTTCCTCCTCCAGGGGGCAATTCAACCTGGACCATCTTTTATTCTATCAACGGGGGTGAGGTTCGCTAGAAGTTAAGTTTGAGGCTCAGAGATAAAAGCAAATACCAATCGAAGAGAGCAAATTCCCTTTCCCCCTCGCTTTTCTCTTTGGCGACTCTCCTCCGCGGCAGGAGAAGGCAAGAGTGCCCCGGGCAGGCCGCGCTGCTGCTGCTGCCGTCGCGGCTTCTCTGCCTGCCCTGCCCCGCCACGTTGTAAGCCAAGGATTCGGAGGCCAGCAGGCGCTTCCGCGATTAGTCCGGGTAAAGCAGCCGCGGCGGGGCGGTCCTTCTCTGCCTGACTTTTATTGCTCTTTTGGTCCGCCCCCGCCTGCCCGGACGGTCTTGTCTTGCGGGCAGCGCGAGGAAGTTTCTGCCCAAGTTGGGATGCGGCGTGGCCGGCGAGTCCGCGCCGGCCGAGGAGGATGGCCGCTCGTTGTGGCGCTCTTCTTGGGGCTCGGCGCGGTGGGCGTGCTGTTGCTGTGGCACTGGGGTCTGCCGGGCCCGGAAAAGAGTCCAGGAGGAGCGGCGCCCCCTTCCTTGCCGCCCGAAGTAGCCCAGCGACGGCTGCGCAGACCTGTCTACGACAAGCCGCCGTTAGGCAGGGAGACCGAGGTGGGCGAGCTGGGCCGGCCGGCGCGCCTGGAGTTAAGCAAGGCCGAGCAACGCCTTCAGGAGGAGAGCGTCCAGCTGCACCAGATCAACATCTACCTGAGCGACCGCATCTCCCTTCACCGCCGCCTGCCCGAGCGCCGCAATCCGCTGTGAGTGCAGAGGGCGCCAGGAGGGGGCGCCGCCGCCGGGATTCCGGGGAGAGCGCGAGGGAGGACGCTTCCCTCCGCGGAGTCAGGCGCAGTTACCAGGAGGGGAAGGGAGGCCCAAGGAGAGGGGCGGTGTCAGTTTAGTCGTGCTGTGCTTAATGCCAAGAAGTAGACCTGTTGGACTTTCTTTAGCAGTCGTAGTCCCGGCGAAGCGTCTCGTGGCACTTTTAAGATGAGTTTTCGTAGTTCTTGATTGCATTTGCAAAGGCGCTGCAGTAGGAAGAGAGGCGCGCGCTCAAAAGGACCCCAGCGAGGTGAAGCCAAGGATTGCAAAGTAGAGCTCACCCTCTCGGGGGCATTTGGCTGGGTTCACGCAGCAAGCTAACCCAACATTAAAGATGCATTCATATAACATGCTAATCCATGTTTACCTGAAGCGTGGTTTTCTTAATGAGCCTAATCGTCTGGCTATGCACAACGTACAAACACACCGTAGGCTAGACTATTGTGTGAACCCAGACCTTGGAATGAAATCTAGACAGGATTGTCAGTCACTTTCTGTAATCCGGTTACCTTCTCATTCCTGCCTGTTCTTTTCTAGAGCATTTTATCATCCTATTTTCCATTATTCTTCCTTCCCTTCCTTCCCACAATTGTTTTGACATCTACTTTGACTGGATATTGTTTAGGTCAGATATCATTAATAAAAAGTTTATTTTTAAAAAATGCTTTTTTTTGCCAAAAAGTCTTTCAAAACAGTTGACAAAGTAGTTTGACAGTTCCTATATATTCAGAATTGCAATATAAAAACATGAGATGCAGAACCTCATATCATACATTCCCCAGTCCCTAAACCAGAGCTTTCCAAACTGTGTGTCGCGACACAAAAGTGTGTCGCCACACACAGCGTGGTGTGTCACCACACCACCCGGAAGCGGTGTGCGTGTGCACGGCAGCAGCGGCAGCGGCACAGCATCAGTGCTTCCGCGTTTTAGTGGAGGCTGCCGCCGCTGCCGCCACCGCCGTAAAGGTGCACCCTCCCCGCGCTGCCGCTGCCACCGCCACCACTGGTGTGTCGCCGGCGGCGGCACTTTGGAAAGCCCTGCCCTAAACTATGTTGGTATACACACTAAATCAAAATGTAGTTTCATTTGCTATGAAATATGTAGGTACAAATTCAGTCAATTTTAATTTGTATAGTTTTGCATGCCACAATGATTACATTCACACAAAAGGCTAGGCCAAGCTAGATGAACTGTGATAAGACTTGGCATAATACCTGAATTTAGGGGAGAGGTTTCCATTTTCCAAAGGAGTGTCATCCTCACATTCATTCTGTTTTCCAATTTTCCATCATTGTTCATCCTTTTTTAGAAATTTTGAGAACCCTCATTTCAAGAAGTCCTATCTTTGATCATTCTTTGGGAAAGGATATTTTCCTCATTTTTAAAAAAAAGTATTTTTATTAAAGTTTACAGATACAAAGATAAAAGACTAATACAAACTAAAAAAATTATAAAAAGTAAAAAAAATAAAGTGCAGAGAAAAAAGAAAAATAATAAAGAAAAAAAGGAGATATATATAAAGAAATGACTTCCCACTTCATCAAGACAAGTACAAACAATAACTTTTTGTTAGCCTATAACTTGTCAATAACAAGTACAAATCAGTAACTTATCACCTTCTCTGATACTTCAACAAACAATCTCTTCTTCCCATATTTCATCTCTTACCTATAAACAAATTTTAAAGCCTGGTCATTCAGTCCTAATCAGCAAAAGTCCATTAAGAGTTACCAGAAGCAACAACATATATATTTTAACCTTAGTCAAATAACCCAGTTTTATATTCCTTTCCTTTACTTTTAACACAGTAACTAATCACTTTTTCTAAAAATTCAACAAAGGATCTCTTCTTCCCATATCTTATCTCTTATCTATAAACAAATCTTTAAGCCTAGTCATTCGGTCTTAGTCAAGATAAGTCCATTAAAAAACTACCAGAAACAACATTTTAACCTTGGTCAAATAAATCAACTTTGTATTCCTTCCATTTAATTTTAAGAATGCGGCACGGTGGCGTAACGGTTAAGACTACCGACTGTTGAACAAAAGGATGGCAGGTCGAGACCCAGAAGCACCGCGTAACGGGGTGAGCTCCCGTTCTCGCCCAGCTCCTGCCAACCTAGCAGTGCGAAAGCCCGTAAAAATGCAAGTAGATAAATAGGTATCACTCTGGTGGGAAGGTAACAGCGTCACGTGCGCCTTGGCGTTTAGTCATGCTGGCCACATGACCACGGAAGCGTCTATGGACAACGCTGGCTCCCTCGGCCGAGAATCGGAGATGAGCGCCGCCCCCTAGAGCCGGATACGACTGGAAGGGGAAACCTTACCTTACTTAATTTTAAGAATCTTAATTTTAATCCCTTTAAAAAGTGTCCCAGACAATCTTAAGAGTAATTTCTGAGTGCATTGTTCCCAAATATCCTAGAATTCTTTCAAATAGTTCTCAAGACTTGTAGTTCTGGTTGTAGTCTTAAGTTTAAATAAAACAGTAAAACGTTAATGAATTTGTGGGAGTGGCTTTTGGATAAATGCATTTAGAACCACGTTCATAAATGTTTTCTTATTCTTGATTGATATAGCACTGTTTTTGACAGTGTTTTCTAGTTGGACATTTAAAGTGTGTCAGCCTTAACAGATGAAACCTGAAAGAGTTGTTGTTATACCCAGTGCTATACCCAGTGTTAATTGCTTTTTCCGTTTTGCAATTTCAGTGTTTCAAAGAAAGTACCCTACATCATACATATTTAGAACACTGGCAATAATTTGTCATATTTGGCTCTGTTTCTTGTTTACAAAACTTTCTAATAGCAGGATCTAAGATTGCTTATAGAAAACGAATTAGCCACATCAGTTTTCTTTCTAGGAGTATAAATTGCTAACATTAGAGTACAGCGCATTCACCATAGATAAATCGTGTACTATTCTGTTGTAGAACTGGAGTGCAGCTTCTGATTGTCTATCTGGCTATAAATAGGTATAATAATTTATTTTCTGTAATTAAAGGCAATCCAGTGTAATTTTATAGTACCAGGAGCATTGGGGGTGGGGGGAAAGTAGGGCTTGTTTCTAACATGGTGTGATCAAGGTTTTTTTATGAGGTGGTTATTGGAATATGAGGTACAAATGAACACTTATGCCTGGTTTTTTATTATTGTAATACTTTGTGCTTTTTTTATAGATGTAAAGAGAAAAAATATGATTATTATAACTTGCCAAAGACTTCTGTTATAATAGCTTTTTATAATGAAGCTTGGTCAACGCTTCTGAGGACAGTTCATAGTGTTCTTGAGACATCTCCTGATATTCTTCTAGAGGAAATTATCCTTGTAGATGATTACAGTGATAAAGGTAAGCTGAGGAGGTATTTCTACACTTTGCTGGCATAGGATTTCCAATGAAAAGAAAAAGTCCAAAAGCAGCTAGCATTAGTAGGAAAGACAGACCCATTTAAAAATGAAAAGTAATCATAAACATTGTTTTATTGCACAATATATTATTACAAATAAGAATAAATAAATAAGCAAACCAAACAGACAGCCAAAATAGTTTTCTCTGCTTCTTCAATAGCATAAACAAATTTGGCTACCTCAAAAAACTGTCTCACAAAAGAAACAACAGTTTTATCATCATAAACAGTGTAAGTCTGAAGAAGCAAGATATAATTCCCTATGCTAATTATTATATATTGGTATCAAGATTGAGAGTATTTTGTTAAAGATTAAATATTTATATATAAAATGGGCTTGTATTGAGATATCTTGAAAATGACATACCTTCAATATAGCTTTGCTTAATATTATTGCAAATTATTTTCACATTCCATGATGTAGTATCTCATTTGTACACCATGGTATTAATCTTCCATCCATTTTAAATAATACCTTGTTAAATATGTGCTCAGCACAGGAATTAAGCAGGTTTACCAATAAGTCTTGTGAACAGTTCTCTGAACACCAGGTTGAAAGATGTTGCAGGACTGGGAGTTCACAAGAAGTAAATATTATTCTAAAAAATTACTAAATCACACATCTCTGAAATCTAATTGTATATTCTGTTAATCAGAAAATGTCACATTATCTCTCCCTTTGGAAAAAATTCGTGGACAGGATCAGTCAACATTGAAAGCTTAGTCTCCCCTTTTAAAGACTTACAAAATCAGGTGAATTTGGGATGTAGTTTTAATTACAGTTCTTTTTTGTGTTTGTGTTTGTTTGTGTGGTTTGTTGGTTTGTTTTTTTGGTGCCTTAGAGTCATTTTTTGACTCCTGGCAACTGTTTGGACAAGTCCCTGCATATTTTCAGAAGTGGTTTGCCATTGCCTCCTTCCTAGGGATGAGAGAGTATGACTGGCCTAAGGTCACCCAGCTGGCTTCGTGCCCAAGGCAGGACTAGAACTCACAGTCTCCTGGTTTCTAGTCCAGTGCCTTAACAAGTTGTACAAGTTGGTTGAGAGAGAGCTGAGCATTTTAAACAAAAGTTTGTGTGACACTTAAAAAAAGGTAAAGGTTCCCCCCGCACATTTGTGCAGTCATGTCCGACTCTAGGGGCCGGTGCTCATCTCCGTTTGTTAGCCGAAGAGCCAGCGTTGTCCGAAGACGCTTCCACGGTCATGTGGCCGGCATGACGCACGTGGAACGCTGTGACACTCAGCATCATATATTACTTTCCTCTCATCATAACTTACAGTGATGGTTGATAATGATTGAAATGGATGTCACAAAAAACAGCCCAATCGCAGCAGGAGGACTCTGAATGGCCAAGTTATTTTGGCCATTATAAATAAAACAAGTTATTTTATTCCAACAACAAAATAACGTTTTTGGAACATGAAAATTTTGTTTTAGGCTCAGAACACTTGAAATAACCATTTTGAGGGCCAGGTATATCCAAGGACATCGTGTTTTGAATGTACCACTGCAAGTGAATAGGCAAGGCAAGCTTTTTCAGTTGAGTTCCTGTCGGAAGCTGTTTGTCTGGCTTTGTCTCTGCTCAGATGCAACAAAGTGTATGCAAAAGTATACTGGTTTACTGTGAGTTCTTTAGATAACAGTAAGATTGTTATTTCTCTGCAACAGAACATTTAAAGGAATCTTTGGAAAACTATCTGGCAAATTTTCGCAAGGTACGGCTTATCAGAGCAAATAAAAGAGAAGGGCTGGTTCGAGCAAGGCTCCTGGGAGCATCAGTAGCAAGAGGGGATGTTCTTACATTTCTCGATTGCCATTGTGAATGCCATGAAGAGTGGCTTGAACCATTATTAGAAAGGTAAATAAATAAATGTTTTTTATATTAATTCCAAAATTAGAAATGTTTGATAATTTGTGTTGGTTTTTTAGGCTGTGACAGCCAAAGTGAATGCCTTGTATTTTATACATTCTGTTATTTTTATTTTTAATGAATATAGAATATGTTAGAGTGCAAGGATCTTGATGCTTATTTTCATTAGACTTTCTTATAATACATGATACTAGTTCTTAAATTATTTACATTATATGAGAACAACAGATTTATGGTGAACAAAAATACGACGGGCAACACAAATAAGATTCAAAAGATTAAATAAATAACCTTCTCAACATGTTACATAAATAAATGATGTTGGAATATTATATTTCAGGTGTAATCAATCTACTGAAATCGTTATGACAGTGTAAAATAAATAAGTATAGCTTGGTTTACACTGTCATAATGATTTTAGTGAGTAGCTGTAGGTTTTATACATTTTCATGTCATGCGTGCATTCTCCAGATACTATGCTGCTGTTTTCAAAATATGTTATTGGTGCTGAGGGAGGGAGACTTCATTATAATGACGTTGCATTACATGACAGTGAGACTGTGTGACAGTGTGAGAGTAACAGTCATGGGAGAAAGGGATTTAAGAAAGAAGGAAAACAAATGCATTATACTGTATGGCATAGCTTTCCAAACTGTGTGTCGCGACACAGTGTGTTGCGACAAAACCCGGAAGTGCTGATGGTGTGTCGCCGCCGCCCCTGCGGCGGTGCGCGTGGCAATGGCAACACGCAGGGTGGTGGCGGCAGCGGCGCGCCATCAGCGCTTCCGGGTTTTAGCGCGACACACGAGGCCGCTGCCACCGCCATGCCCGCGGCCGTTGGTGTGTCGCCAACGGCGGGACTTTGGAAAGCACTGCTGTATGGGATAATTACAATATTTATACAACATTTGCAGGGTTTCCCATATATATCCTGGCCTTTCAGAAGGCCCTTAAGACCTGGCTCTGCCACCAAGCCTGGGACGACAGAGGCGGTATTGCCTCCTGGGGTTGGCTAGCCCCGTAGCAATACGATCTGTGCTACGATTCCCTACACATCTTGGATTTTATCTATTATATTAGCTGTATTTTTTAGATACTTTTAATTTGTATATTTTTAAATTTTTAATTATTGTAACCCGCCCAGAGTCCCTTGTATGGGAGATGGGCGGGGAATAAATTGGAATAATAAATAATAAATATTGTCACATCACTAATAGCAAAAACATGAAATTAAGATACTTTTCAATAACCAAAAACCAAAATGAAGAGTTTTTGGGTTTAGTAGCATGTGGCAATAAAAATAGAGATTTAAAAAAAGAAAGCTGGATTTTTTGAGTGAATTCCTTTCTGAATATTGGCTGTATAAAATCACACATATAGTTAATACTGTAAACCCCTGATTTAATGGATCCCTATTTAGCAAACTTGAACGAAACAGACAAAATTTCCATCCAAATATATATAATAATAACAGAGAAGTTACTGCATTCAAAATAGCCCAGACAAGGCACGTAATTGTACACTAAATTACATTATATTTATGTCATTTGTGTCAGTTTGCATCATGTGCGTAATGACATCATTATACATGATATAAGTCACCACAAATGACATAATGGATATTTGGGTGGAACAATACCCCCTTCTCCTGATTAGTCTGTTAAATCTTACTGTAAAATGTAATATTTTGTAGAAATTATATTAATTTATACTTCAATTTTATTTAATTATTTTACTTACCTGAATGGACTCCAGTGAATAGCAGTAGAGGCTTATTTTACAACATTTATATTTGAAGCCTTTTTGAAATAACCAAAGATATAACTTTTATTCTTAATAATGTGAATATTCCACAAGATGGCAGTGTAGGGTAAGATTTAGGATGAAAGTTACTTACATTCTTTATGCTTAACCACCACCTGGAATAATTCATATATTACCAGTTATGGTTTCTAAATTTACAAACTACTTGTGTTTACATATTTACATATACTTGTGTTAGATGGTAAATCATTAAACTGTAATAGTAATATCCATTTCCTGCAAGCTATAAATTATTGCATCACTGTGTACATGAGCTATTGCATCACTGTGTACAGGAGCTGTGTTCAGGATCCAAATTACTCCCCAGATACTCTCCCCAAAGCTCTGCCTTCTAACATCTTATAGCTGCCCATGAGAAACCACCACAGTGATGTTGAAGTGGCAGCTCTCTTAGATTGGTGTTGCTGAAGTCTTGCTTTTCCTGATGAGAAACATGAGGTGCAAGCAAGTTCTGGAGACTGTGCTTCCAGGGTACCCAGATGTTTGAAGTGACAACTCTTTGAAAGTTGGCTTCATTCGTCCTTGCCATAACCATCTTCCTGAGATGTGATGCTTCAGAATGCTAGAAAGGTCTTGAAGAGGCGCCCTGCATTGTGCTACCTTAATGTCCCCTTTGCAAGAGTATAAGATGAAGAGTAGATGAAATGCCACCACTGGACACTCTGTGGGCTACATAGGGAGTCTTGGCAGGCCAATTTCAGTCCACAAGCTACATATTGCTACATGGTGGTTTATGCCACGCAAGTATATGTTTGGCCCAAATGCCTTTTTTGAGTTGTTGTTGTTGCTCCCTCAATGCAAACTTCACTTAAATGAATTGACTGCAAGCTTGAGGAGGGATTGAGAACTGCAGGATTTATTGATGTATTGTTTAAATGGAGTTCTTGTACAAAATGAGCTGGAATTAGAAATGAGCTGGAAGGAGGCTGTAGGGTAGTGTTAACTTTGTATAAAATGAAATGGTCAGGAAGCAAATAATTTTTCGATACATAATTTGACCCTGATGTTGGAAATAATTGTGCTTGCTGCTTTCAGCTATCTAGTAAAAATTGAGAGAAATATAAAAAGATAACCAATATGTTCTTAAACAGATACTGCTACAGATTTTTGCATTCTAGATGCATCATTTTAACCCAGTACAAGTGCTTGGATCATTTTAATCAAATACAAGTTCTCTTGGTCTTCTTTCTTCACCATCTGTGACTTCCATCTTCTTTTTCCTCCTTTGTGTCCTTCATCTTTGTCTTTGGTTGTTTGGCAGTTAGTCTGCAGCTTGCTGGGAGTAGGGCCATTTCACTGACAGGCACCGTCAGGAGGAGTGGCCACTGAACTCTTGAAGTTGCTTGGACTGGAGAGTGAGTAAAATGTGTCTTTGTGCTTGTGAATGCTAGGATTGATGAACGTTCTATTATTCTTCAGCTTTGTTTCATTTTATCTGTTCCAAATTTTCATCCCTTTCATCTTTTTTTTGAAGATGATTATCAAATCATAATAAATGTATAGTGACAGAACCTAAATAACTTATTTCCTTCCATTTTTGTTTTTGTTTGCACCTGTTTGAGTTATTAATTAGTTCATTACTGCAAAGCAAATTACCGTAATCCATAATATAATGGTTTTATCTTCCAAGTGAAACCTGTGGACATTGGTTGACAATGACAAGTTTCATTTTTTTTTTGGATCCAGCTTGATTTATTTGATGAAGAGAGGCAACGGTCAGTGAGAGATAATATTCCACATTATTTTTGCCTCTAAAATTTAAAATCTTGATGAGTTGTTCCCTTGGTCACATTGGCTACTCTGTTGGATTCAGAAGGAGAAAAAAAGCTATGGTGGTATGACTAAATTAAAAAAAAAACCTCAAATCACCAGCAGTAGTGTATTATGTTTGCCTTCCTTTTACAGAGCGTGGCTGTTACAAGCTTTCTGCTTGTCGCTCTCCTGCAGGCATTCATATATTTGCTGATGGTTTTGTGTCCTTTGTTTAAGCCACTTAACATACCCAAACATATTGCTAGAATGTATGATACTAATTACACATACACAGTTGTATTTAATTAGACTAGAACCAGTCTCTCAGATTATGTAGCAAGATGCCTTGGGTAAACTGTAAAATAGAAGAGTTTAGAGAGGGGATAATTGAAAGTTTTGAACTGATCTGCTGATGTCAGCAGACAAATAACAGGTGAAGTTTATTAAGTCTTGGATGAAAGAATATGTTTGCCTCTTGCAATAGCACTGAAGTCAAATTCTCAATGTAATAGTGGATGGAAGGTAATATTTAATTACCCTTCACCTTTATTAATGAGAGCAGCTGTGTGTGAGGGTGTAAGGGCAAACATAATTTTTCATCTCTTTCCATAGTTCTTTATGCAGGCCGTGAGGCTCCATATGCTCAGCTGTTTTGAAAACCTTTGCATGTTATTTGACCAACCCAGTGGTGGGGTACAATAAACATGTAAGGTTTCTTATACCACGGAGAGTGGTGGTTTTGAACACTTTTGAATACTTAGGAAAATACTTGGAAATGTTGAGAAAAATTAAAATATACACAGAAAATATACACAATACACAATATATACAAAAAATAAAATATACACAAGAATTATTCTTTCATGCTGTATGTTAGTCTTCCCCCAACCTAAATCTGTTTGGAATTATGCTGGGTGGAATTTTGGGGAGTGCAGTCCAAATGCACCTTTTGGACATAAGCATCTTTGTACTAGTTACTTTGAAGATAGAAATTGGTTAAGTACTTCTTTAATTATTAGGAAAATATTGTAAAATGTCTGCAATAGTTTGGAAAACTGAAAACTACTGTAGAAAAAGGATACTTGTGCTAACGGTCTTTTACAATCCTGTTCAACATTTTTAGTTTCTACCATTAGGATACAAACAATATTTCTTTGTAAACATGCATAGAATTAAAGAGGAGCCAACAGCTGTCGTCTGTCCTGTGATTGATGTGATTGACTGGAACACTTTTGAGTACTTGGGCAATGCTGGAGAGCCACAGATTGGTGGATTTGACTGGAGACTGGTCTTTACTTGGCATGTGATACCAGAGCGGGAGCAGCAACACCGAAGATCCAAAATCGATGTTATCAGGTTAGGTTGGTTTTCAGTTCTGTTTGAAATTGAATTATATTTTGATAAACCCGTTGGGATTAATAATAATTGAACCCAATACTGTCATGCTAGATTGTCACGCTAGCAATTTTATTTTAAAAAACAGACCTGTGATCTTTTGCCCTTGCTATGTTTTACTTAGAGCCAGTTTGGTGTAGTGGTTAAGGCATCAGGCTAGAAGCCGGGAGACCAGGAGTTCTAGTCTGGCCTTGGGCACAAAGCCAGCTGGGTGACCTTGGGCCAGTCACTCTCCCCTCCCTCAGCCCTAGGAAGGAGGCAATGGCAAACCACTTCTGAAAACCTTGCCAAGAAAACTGCAGGGACGTGTCCAGGGAGTCTCCAAGAATCGGACACGATTGAACAAATTAAAAAAAATTATAACCAAGGAGAGTACAACACCCCCACTGACACAGGCAGGACAAGCCAGGGTATATAAACAGAGAGCAAGTCCCACTCCCTTTTTGCACTGAAGATGTTGCCTAGCCTGGCAATGAAACGTCTGCAAGAAAACAACAAGGCTCAGAGAGCACCAAGGACTCCACATCTGGTTCTATAGGCCAATTCCCTCTCCCTCATTCTTTATGGAATTTCCCACAAAAATCCTTTCCTTTGAATTCTTATTCCCCTTCCCATTTGACACAAATATAGAATCCATGAAGATCTCTTTGTAGACGAGAAGGCTTTCTCATGGGAAACAGATTTACAAAGATTCTTTTCCCTGCCTGATGTTTATTGTATAAGAAATTTCTTTGTGCCATCTCCTCAGGATTCTTCTGCCTCATCTTGCTTTGGTGAGATTTCATTTGTCCTCAGATCACATTGCTTTCCACTGGTCTCCTGATACTAAGAGTGACTTCAGCAACTTTTCCCTTAGGACTTGATCTTTCTGCTTCTGCATTTCTTTCTTGCAAGTCTGATCTGTTCTGTTCCTGCTCTAAGTCCCTCAGCTCCTGTTCTCTTATATTCAGTGTTCTCAGCTGATGAAATGTTCAGTCTTTGGACTCAGGAGTGTAATTCACATCTAACATACCTATTGCATTCATGCCTGTGTAATTCACATCTAACACACCTATTGCATTCATGCCTGAGTCTATCAAGACACCAATGCCCAAAAGGTCTTAGATTTTTGGGAAACCATCCCATTGGCTTAAAGTTTTCAGTCCTCTGATGTTGTGTTTCCAGGTGATTGCAAAACCTTTTAGCTAGTACATTTTACTCAGAATATATTCTCCTGACAATTGGTATTTACATTCAACAAACTAGGAGAAATCTAGGGAGAAACAATTCAAAATGTTCCAAGAGACTCTGCCTTAATGAATTCATTAAGAGTTGGAAATTCCTCTTTCAGTTTCTAAGATTCTGTATTTTCCCATAATACTAGCATTTAAGACACCTTACCAAAGTCTGTATAATTTTTGATTCCTTGATCTTGTGCAACTGTGTGGGGCTTGACAAAGAGCAAGAAGATGAATTTGTATCCCTTGGTAGAATGTTTACTAAAGATGGGGACATGGACGGAGAAATCTTAAGATATGTAATATAGTATATGAATAGAAAGGTAGTCAATAGTATGTGGTCTGTTGTGAAGAAAGGATGTTTGTCAAAATCACTGAGTAGAAAAATGTGCTTCTGTGCTGTTTATTATGTGGAAGTGAGAACTGATGAAACAATATTTCTAATCTGCTTGTTCAATTAATTTGCTATCTTCTTGTCCCATGGCCTACTTTTGTCTTTATGCTAAAAATGGTTAAGCTATGTGTAGTAAAAAGGAAGAGGTTTATCACAATGCCAACACAAGTCGAGGTCCCTTCCTAGGATTTTTACCCTATCACCCCTCTTCCCTGGTTCTGGGGTCCTGGATAGAGTTGCATGCAGGCAGGTGGCTGTTCTTGAGTGGGGAGTAGACAGACAGACAGACAGAAACTTTATTTCGGTCATTGACCAATAAAAATACATTCTATAAAACAAACAAAGCAAAATTATCCCCTAATATCAACAACTGTTGGCAACCATTTGTGGGCGAAGCTTACACATAATGTAGCAGAATTTTGCTACTTTCAGAGAAATACATTTATCTTGGTTATTTAACAGATAATGCAAGTAAAAATCCTCAGAGTGCCTTGGGAATTTAAATAAAAGGGGGGGGGGTAATTAACTGGTGGTGGATGTCCCTGTAGAACTGACAGTACAAAAGAACATGGGCCGTGGTTTCTATGGCACCCGTGTCACGGGCAATATCGAGTTTCATATGGGGTTTTCCTATATTTCCCTTCCAAAACAGCTGTGGGAGGGCATTAAATCAGGCTAGAGATAGGGCTCTCCTGAATTTGGCAACTGTAATATAATATAAATATGAAGCTGGTTTAGGCACTAGGATTTGGTTATTAACAATTATATTATGAAAAAAAGCAGCAATTTCTGTTTGGCCTTCTATGTCTAATGTCTAAGGGAGTAGGTATTTCCCTCACCTGGCATCTGGATAGAACAGGAAGTTCACATTTCTCCAGGACTGAACTTTTAAATAAGTGATTCTACTTTTCTCTTTTGCTAGGGGGATAGGCTCCCAGCAAGTTTGGAATGTGTGGTGCTAGTACAAACCAACACTGTAGTAATAAAGGATTTTTCTTTTATTGAATGCAACAAAATAAGGTTGATTGCAGCAAGGTACATGAGGGGTAGGTCTGTAAATAAAGTGAGAAGTCAAACAAAGAATGAGAGGGACAGAAAATGAGAGCAAAAATAAAGCTGAGATATAAAAATAAAAAAGTGTATTGATGTGACTGTATTGTACTTTCTCTGCCAATTTTGTCTTAGGTAAAGGTTTTCCCCTGCACAGTCGTGTCCGACTCTAGGGGGCAGTGCTCATCTCCGTTTCTTAGCCGAAGAGACAGTGCTGTCCGAAGATGCTTCCGTGGTCATGTGGTTGGCATGACGCGCGGAACGCTGTTAATTTTGTCTTACCAGATCCAGTTCTCTCAGGGCTTTGGAGAATTGGGCTTAAATCCTAGGAAAAATGAACTTTTACAGTCTTTTGCTTCCAGGGAAGTGGAGCACTGTGCAGAACAAGCTGCACCCCAGTTCCAGCCCGTGGTTTCCTACTGATCAGCAGCATAACCTTATTATTTAATTTCAGTTTATTCACCCCAGTACAGCCAGTAATTGAATGTATTCAGCATTCAATGGAATTGAGTAAAAGCATTTCAGTCTACCACTCTGAGAGACTTATGAGACTTAGATCAACTATCAGAGAAAATAACTGCTTGACATGACTGGCTGGACTCCTTTCTTTAAGCCAGTCCTTAGAGGTAGCACTTGCATTTTGCACTTTTTATGCTGTTGCGTAACATGAAAAATGTTGCCATACTTTACCTAAGGATTAGAACTAAATTGAACAAAAATAGTTTTCAGAGGCAGTTAGAAGGCGTGTAAAGGTATGTTGGGACACTTATCTATGAACAGATCTAATGATTAAGCAACCTAACTTCCCAGTTCATTTGGCAAGTTAGTTAACAAATGTTCCCTGTCAGGTTTTTCCAGACATTTCTGAAAACATAAGAGGAAAGGTAGCTTTGCTCCAGCCATCCTCATTCATGGAATTCCATATACTGTATGCATATAGAGATACTAAGGTAGTGGGAAGTTGTTGTGAATTGAAATAAAAAGAATTTTTAAAACCTGTCAAATTATCCTTCTATTCAAACATTGGTAACTGAAGATTAGAACTCATTGTAATATTTCTCAGGTGAATTATTCTTAAGGTGGTATTTTCTTGTTGGAATGATGGATCGCTGTACACAGTTTCTGCCACTGAACACTGTTCTGTTAATAATTGCTTACTGCTGATAAGCTCTAATTTAATTTTGTCCTTTATTTCACTATGTTTGAATGTGTAGTTCTCTGTTCAGCATCAATACAGCTTATGGTGAATGATTTATTTTCTCTCATGCTTTAGAAATATAGTTTACTTATGAAATAGGTCAGATACTGTGAAAAAGAAATTAAGGATATATTATAGGCAATAAAATGTAACTTTAAGTCTAAAGCTAAGATGGCATTTCCTACAATTGATATGTTTGGTTTAATAGAACTAGTTATAAGTAAAAATGTTACTCAAACAGTGTGGTTTCTACGTGTAGAATAAATGAGTCAAAAGCAAAATGTATTAGGGTTCACTTCCTGTAGATTAGGTATGTGGCCCCAGCCCTATTTTTGTGGCTCCTACAATCTCCTAAAAGTTCATAGTATTATTGTTTGTTCATTCAAATTTCATTTAAATAAAAATATAACTCTATCCAGAACCTATCTGTTAGCCCTTCGAGATAGTCCAGACAAGAAGCATAACAATGAATACTAGGTCTATCTTTATTGTAAGGTTACATGAACAGAATCTTGCAAGTCTGAAAGCATTCCCTCCTTTCCTTCTACTCTCCAGAAAACTAGGGAGGGTCCCTTCTGAGATACTTCCCACGCCCCCTCTGCTTCTGTGGACTGAGATACCTTTTGCATAATGGTTGTTTAGTCTGCGGCTCTTCCTCCTGTCTCCCAAGGTCATTCCCACATACATCACCACAAACCTAAGCAAAATGAAAGCCAAAAATTGAAGTTCCTCTTCCATTGGTAACATTGCCCTGTCACTTCCATGTCACTTTCTGAACTTTGAGATTCCCCAAAATAGAGAAAACAGTAGTGTGGCCCTTCACCAAAAGAAATCTTTGGCCCTCATTTAGGGAAAAAAAAGTCCATAATCAGTAATTATTTGTAGAACAATAAATTGATAAATCTGTAAGAAATCTTGCCTCTCACGATGTTGATTTTAAAGGGTTAAATCCACTTCTATAATTAAGGAGGAATAAATAAAAATTTAGTCTTGGAAATAACAAAATTGTCATGTTCTGAGATATCTTTTACTGAGTAGATGACTTTTTATTTCCTAGTCAACATCTCTCCTTGTTTCAGTGAAAGGAAAAGCAATGTTAATATTCAAACACAAGATAACTTTAAAGGAATGGAAGTGGGGCATTTCTTAATCTAAAACTATGTTGGCACATCTACAGCCTTTGGCAGACTGGATTCTTGCCTATCTGATTCAGAAGCAGGTTAATAATTTAATAGATATTTTCCTTGGATAGTTCAAGGAATGGGAAGATAGAAGACTTCATAGGATTAGAAACATGATTTTTGAGGTAAGACTGTTTCAGCTGAATATATTCTGCAGCAGAATTGATCACATACTCCAACTTGGTTACTAGTTAAGAACATTAACAATTTTTGAAGAACAGTGCTATATATTCACATAATTTTAAATAAAATATTTAACAGTATAGGAAACAGCATTGGCTTAAAATTAAACAGCAGTAAAGATGTATCTTTTAAATACTATTTTATTCAAATTTTGTCTGTTTTTTAGTTCTACCAATATAGTAATTCCTAATAGATTACCATCATATCTATACAGTTTCAAGATTTGTAATTCTCTTAAAATTTGTGTGTGTGTGTATGTATATACACACACACACACACACACTTACGTATATATGTATACATATATATGTATTCATATATATTGTACATTCATGGGGTGTGAATGCCTGTATATTAAGCTGGGCTGTAGGGTCAAGTTAAGGATCTTTCTACCCAGCAGGATCCTTTCCCAAGCTGCTGGATTTGGGCTTAGGGTGGATGCTTGACTCCCCTTGCCTTCAGGAGTGGATTCAAGAGGGCTCAGCATTTTATGGCCTCTGTGGATCTGGATGGATTCCACAGGGTGTTTAGGGATTTTCCCAGTGATTTGGTAGGCAGTTGCCTGGATAGTCACTGACAACAGGATGCAGTCCACGCTCTGCTCTCAATACAATTAGCCCCTTGGTTTACAGTGCAGATCCAGGAAAGTGGGAAATGTTATGCTGGAATGTTGATGGAGGAAGATGAAAAGCAAACAGAGCATGGGGGCAAGCCCAAATTCAGGGCTACATATGGCAGTAAGGCAGGAGAAGTGGCTTTACTTATTCCTTATTCCGTTGGTAGACTACCAGTCTGTGGACTTGTTCAGGTTTATAAGCTTTCTTTTAGGGAGAGTTAAGCTGGGTGATGTCTTGTTTGGCCGCTGTAACCATTCAATACAACATTTTGCCAAAATCTTGACTCTTCATGGGCAGGGTCTGATAAGGTGACTGGGTGACACCCTTCTTGCCTGGGGACACCGATATAGTGGATAGGATATTTTCTAGCATTTATTTATTTTTCATTTATTAGATTTATATCCTGCCTTTATTTTGTGCAATTCAAGGCGGCATAAATAATGCTCCTGCCTCCTATTTTCCCCACGACAACAACCCTGTGAGATGGGTTGGGCTGAGAGAGAGTGATTTCTGCCCTTCCTGGCCCCTTCAGAGAACAAGGGTCTCAGAGACTGTCTACCCCCTCTGTGGGAGGAGGTGATGCCAGCAGACTTCAAAAAGCCTGTGGTATTATCTGTTTATTATTTATTAACTTGTCTTTGCTCTTAAATTATTGTAACTTATGACATTTTGGGGGGACAAGTTAATAATAAAAAAGGTAAAGGTTCCCCCCGCACATTTGTGCAGTCGTGTCCGACTCTAGGGGCCGGTGCTCAAATAACATCTTCCAGGGAAAACAAAAATGCTAAGCTCAGCTATAATAATTTAGAAACAAGAAGTTCTCAGGCCAAGGAAAGTTGCAAGCGGTAACAAGATAGTGAAAGTGTTAACCGCAAAGATTTTGGTACATTTGGGATTTTGGAACATTTCTGACTTCCAAAAATTGTCTTGAGTTCAAAATAAATTCAGATATGAAGAATTGCCAAATATTTTAAATATAAAGTATTGATAAACACAAACTTTTAAAAAATATTTATTTATTTATTATTTAGACTTATATTACTGCCCATCTCTCCCAATTGGGGGATCCTGGGCGGTTCACAATAATATATATATATATATAAGCTTTTTGAAATATATTATTAAAATATGGATTCAGGAGCTTAATTTTAAAATGTGATGTATGATGATTTTCTTGGAGTATATATGTGAAATTAACACCTGCTCCCTATAAAAGAGTATGGCAGGATGGAGAATCTATAGAAGCAGAAAAGTAATGCAGCTTCCATCATTCCTGACCACTGAGCATGCTATGTAGGGCTGTTGAGAGTTGTAATTCAACAACATCAAGAGCATTTTTCATCCCAGTTCTGTTTGAACATAACTAACTTTTTTCATATGATTTGTAAATCTCAGTAATCTTGATAATGTTTCAAGATCTTGCTGGAATTGATAAGGACTGCTTTCATTTTTTGCAAAGATCAAAATAAATTCGTTTTATTAGTTCTCCTGCTTTTTCATCCCCATCATGTCTTTTTTTTAATTAAGGTACATAAAAGTATTACTTTTGTCTTTTTTCCTTGTATGGCTAGTATGATTATTAGGTCCAAGAAGATTGTAGGTTAAGTTCCCCACTCATAATATGCACACTGAAGCGTTCTAATCCCACATAACCTCATAAAGCTTTTGTAAAAATTGCTTTGTAGTTTTATAAAAAAAATGATAGTAAAGTTAAAAGTTCCCCCCGCACATTTGTGCAGTCGTGTCCGACTCTAGGGGCCGGTGCTCATCTCCGTTTGTTAGCCGAAGAGCCAGCGTTGTCCGAAGACGCTCCCACAGTCATGTGGCTGGCATGACGCATGCGGAATGCTGTTACCTACCCACCAAAGTGGTACCTATTAATCTACTTGCATTTGCATGCTTTTGAATTGCTAGGTTGGTAAGAGCTGTGGCTAGTGCGGGAGCTCACTCCACACGCAGGGCTAGGGATTCGAACCTCCGAACTTGCGATCTTCCGATCGACAAGCCTGGCGTCTTACCCGGTGAGCCACCATGCCCCATGTTAAAAAAAAATCATACTTTTCTATAAAATAAAACAAAATGTAACATTATGTGCAATCATGAAAACAAATGATTATTTTAGTGGCTGGTAAAAAAAATAAGAATGGGTAAACCATACAGTCTATTCTAGGTCCTTTGCAGTACTTTTCTCTCACTATATAAATTATGAGGTTTATAATAAATTACATGAATTATACATTGATTATAATTTATAATAATTACAATTGGTGAATAGTTAATGAATCAGTTATAAATTTTAATGGATGTATGAGCTTACACATGATGGCATATTTCATGAGCAATCATAAGTTTTGCTAAAAAAGTCTTAGAGTCAGCATGTCTATGAAGGTTCTCAGTCATCCAGGTGGAATTGTCTGTAGCTTGAATCATGTCAACTGGATTTCTATTTTCTCAGTGGAAACGTTTCGCTCCTTATCCAAGGAGCTTCTTCAGTCTGAGCAAAGTTGGTAAGGGAATCCTAAATATGTTTCTAGGTAGCTGTGTGACCTTACACCTGGGGTCATGGTTATATTGAGATGTATTTTAAGTCCTTTTATTATCTGAAGGAGGATCGTTAAGATCACCATGCTGCTGTTGAGCTTGTGAAATGGTCTTAATCTTCCTAGGCACAGAAGACAGAGCCGGGAGAAAGATGGGAGAAAGATTGTGCCTGAGGCCCCCACCTCTATTCAAGGAAGGATTTTCCAAGTTGGCATAAATGGATTCCTTGACCCCTCTCTCAAACCACCTATCTTCTCTGTCTAAAATGTGAACATTAATGTCCTCAAATGAGTGTCCTTTTTCCTTTAAATGAAGATAAACTGCTGAGACTGGTCCTGTGGTGTTACTTCTCCTGTGTTGGGCCATCCTCCTGTAGAACCAAACAACTTTTGTACAGGAGGATGGCCCAACACAGGAGAAGTAATACCACAGGACCAGAGTCAGCAGTTTATCTTCATTTAAAGGAAAAAGGACACTCATTTGAGGACATTAATATTCACATTTTAGACAGAGAAGATAGGTGGTTTGAGAGAGGGGTCAAGGAATCCATTTATGCCAACTTGGAAAATCCTTCCTTGAATAGAGGTGGGGGCCTCAGGCACAATCTTTCTCCCATCTTTCTCCCGCCTCTGTCTTCTGTGCCTAGGAAGATTAAGACCATTTCACAAGCTCAACAGCAGCATGGTGATCTTAACGATCCTCCTTTAGATAATAAAAGGACTTAAAATACATCTCAATATAACCATGACCCCAGGTGTAAGGTCACACAGCTACCTAGAAACATATTTAGGATTCCCTTACCAACTTTGCTCAGACTGAAGAAGCTCCTTGGATAAGGAGCGAAACGTTTCCACTGAGAAAATAGAAATCTTAGAGTCAGCATAATACTCAGCCTCTGCCTATTTTGATATTTAGTCTTGGTTGTAGTGAGTGCTGAAAATTCATTTTCAGAAATAGATGTTGAAGAAAAAGGTAGAGGGCTTTAATTAAAAACATCATCTTCCAATGCTGCATTATTTATTTATTTTTAGTCTGCAGAAAACCTTCAAATCCTCAAGGAAACACTGTTCTTCCACAGAAAATAGTTTAAGAAACGCTTCTCCAGAGGAATGGGAATATAACTAAGTAATAAATTAATACGTGTAATTTGATAATCTGATCTTCCTTTTTCAGTTTTCTATACATTTTCTCTTTTAAAAGTGCCTCTGCTTCATTTAACTTGTATTTTCAGATATGCATTTCTAGTTGGACTTTTACCAAAGCCTGCCAAATCATTTTTATCATGTTGCTGCTTATAAATTGTCCAGGAAAATGCCATGTTTACTTTTTCCTAATTTACTAGCTGAAAAATAAATCCCGGAGCTTATTAAAGAATTCTATCACAAATGATTTAGCAACTGCATAATGTAATTTCAGAATGATTTTTGACCAAAGCTTGCCTTGCCAGGCTTCCTTCCTATTTTCTGAGTAAAACGTGACTATTTGTTATTTCATTCTGAGCTACTGAGCAATCAAATTTTGTTAAATAGATGTACTCTTCATATTACACCACTGAGGATGGTATTTACACATGGATTCACATGTGATACTAACCTGGTAAAGAGAAATGGTGTGTCAACTAATTCTGGAGTTATGTTTCCCGTTAGGTCTCCAACTATGGCTGGTGGACTCTTTGCTGTGAACAAGAATTATTTTAGCTATCTTGGCTCTTATGACACAGGCATGGAAGTCTGGGGAGGGGAAAACCTTGAATTTTCATTTCGGGTAAGTAATGATATTGGAAATCTTGCCAGAATCAATCCCCCTTCACCTTGCCTCACTTTGTTCTGTGTGTCTTCTTCACAAAGGGAATTCTTTCAAAAAAATAAAATAAAGGTGTGATATAGTCTAACATGTTAATAAGACAGTTCCTTGTTATGATGAAGTTTCAAGTTTGGTTCAAGTACTTCTTCTGCCTCTGCTACCTAGAACTAAGCAGCCATAACATCTTATTTTAGTAGTCTAAATAGGTCATTGGTTATTTGCTGATCAACAGGCTTAGTGTGACTATCAAAGCAGTTTTATTTGGCTCCTGCCAGTCCTTCCCAATTTAATCAGTGTAAAAGTATTCTCCCAGTTTTACTTTTTCCAAACTGTGATAGATGCACATCATCCATATTTAAAATTAATGGGATATAAGTACTGTATAGCAGACTTCCTTTTACATAATGTAACATCCAGCCACAAGAGTTTGTAATTCATAATAAGTGAAGCTCCTTTAGGTAGTGTGAAATTTGATCAAACTTGACCATAGGTGAATAATTTAGGTTTATGGCAAAATATTTTCTAATTCCCAGACAAAGAGGGGAGAACAGAACAGAATCTCAGAAGTTAGAAGTTTTGAATTTGAGGGTTTTTTCTGCTAAAACTCTGGGAAGGAATACAAAAAACCAAGTATTGCCCAACTTTCCAGGCTCCTTGAAATCTTATATTGAGCAGGAAAGTCATCAAAAGCTTTCAATTTCTACTTGCATCTATCTTAAGCCCTGATATTCACAAATTTAGTCTCACATATTGAGGGAAATGCTTGTCTAGATGTTTTCTCTTATAGAACTTCAATATGGAGTGCTTAAGAAATTATATTTCATCTTGTTTCAAAGAAAAACTAATGCATACTGTAATTCTTCAGTCTGTTGCAAGTTTATTTGATACTCTTTGATATTTAGATAACATCTTATTGAATGCATCTGATGCACACATTAAATTAATATTTAATATTGTAAAATGCCTGGCAACTTCTCCTATCTCCTTTATCTTCATGATCACCTATTGACTTGTATGTGTAATTCTTTTTTTTATAGTAAATTTTATTAAGTTTCAAAAGAAGAATAAAAACTACAGAAAAACAAAAAACTACAAAGAAAGAAAAAACTAAAAAGATGCAGAAACACAAGAGAATTTTTTTTCAAATTTACAAAAAGATGTGGCTTCTGACTTTTAACAGCAAGGATATACAAAAATTTCCATAATCAATCTCTTACTCTATATTAAACCAAAACATCACATTATTTTTATAAATCATTCCACTTTAACACATAATAGAAATCACTAAGTACAGTTACTCCTCCCCCTTATATTAAAATAAAGAAAAAAAAGTTCATATAAACCTCCTAAACATCTTTCTCCCCTCCAAAAGATAACACCTATTTAATCCCTTCCTACCACTATTCTATACATTTCTGTCTACTATAATAAGAATCAAATTAAAAAGCACATAAGTTGTCTGCTATTATACTTACTAGTACAACAATTTTAATAATCCCAATCTTAATAAACCCAAAAAACAAAGACAATTCAAAACAGTAAATCCAAATCTTTAAAGGCAAATAGTATCAATCAAATCCTTAAAGCAAACCAGATGAACATTCTTCAACCCTTATCCCACTTCAAAATAAACCAGAGCAGTTACATATCCCCACAATGTGCACAGAGCTTTTCTCTTGAAAGAATCAAACAGCCCAACTGCCCCCCTCAAAGATTCCAGGTTCTTTTCATGGCATTTCACCAGAAGATCAATTTTACTTATGGCTTGCAGATCACTCTCTCCCTTAGATTTCTCCAATTCCACTATCCAATCTTCATTCAGCATCTCAATAAAAATCCAAATATCAGTCTTAAAAAAAACCTTTCTATCGCTCTTAAATTCCTCAATTTCATCCACCACATCCCCAACCTTATGGCACATTTTAGATCTCATATTTTCCACAGTGTCCTGGATATCTTGCATAAAAGCTTGATAGAAGTCAGAAGAAATCTATTTAAAATCCTGGTGAAAGTCAGAAAGAATCTGTTTGAAATCCTCCACGTCTCACGCAGTAGATTATGGTGCCCCCTAGGAGCTTAACCAGCGAAAGTTGAAGATATGGAAGAGTTCCTGAGTGTGTTTACATAAAGTGAGAGTGAGATAGCAGACAGTTCTCAAAGGAAAGTGAAAACAGAAAGCTGAAGGTTCAAATCAGCCAATTCAACGTGTAAGAAAATGCTAATATCTTCAAATTTAATTCAAAAATAATAACAGGAAGACAATTGTTTACTCTCAATCCTCCTTTATATTTGGAAGGAAAACGAAATCCAAAACTTAAAAAATATTTTTTTTTAAGTAATCCCAAAAATAACGCTAAGCACCAAGAGAACTAGCTTCTCGCTGTAGAAAGCCTCTCTTGGGGTACATATACTTAAAAAAAATACAAATTGGTGATTTAGAAATGGGGAGGCCGGTCTTAGTGTCCCTTTAAGGTTACAGCGCGGCTTGGAAAATCATGACGTCCCAGCCTCCCGGCTGCTCTTGCCAGTCAAACGCAAACACTGTTTGCGATCTTCTGGCTGCAAGCAGCTGTCCGGAGGACAGATGGGATGATTCCAGATATTCTCCTTGATTTGAAGAACGTTTCTGGGTTTCAGGAAAACCTGCCTGAGCCCAAAAAAAGTTACCACATTGGGCACAGCCGTTCAGTCCGCCATTCCCACCGGAAGTCTGATCACCTATTGATTTGTACGTATGTGCAATTCTGACCACTAAGTTACTTAATGCATTCTTTGTAAAGATTATACAGATAGTCCTTGGTTAACGATTGCCCTGTTTAGTGACCATTCAAAGTTACAACAGCGCTGAAAAATAACATTACAACCAGTCCTCGAACTTGCGACTGTTGCAGCTTCCCCACAGTCACATGTTTGCCATTTGGGTGCTTTGCAACCAGCACGCATTTACGACTGTTGCAGTGTCCCCGCGGTCATGTGATTGTCATTTGCGAGCTTCACAGCCAGCTTCCCACAAGCAAAGTCTATGGAGAAGCTGGCAGTAAAATTGCCCGTCGTGGTCACGTGATGTCTCACTTAATGATTGTGAATGATTTGCTTATGACCGTAGTGGAATTCATGTAATCCAGTGTGGTCACATGATGTTTTATGTAATGACCTTGTTGCTTAGCGACAGTGTTGCTGGTCCCAATTGTGGTTGTTAAATGAGGACTACCTGTAAATGATTCTGCCCATGTCTCCTGTGTTTTCCTTTCAAGGCTAGTTTTAATTGTGTTAAAAGCAGCATGTATACACATAGTCCTTGCTTACCGACCAGTCATTCAGTGACCGAAGTTGCAGTGGTGCTGAATGAGTGGTATTTATGACCAGTCCTCGAAGTTCCAGCTGTTGCAGTGCCCCCGCGGTCATGTGATCACAATTTGGGTGCTTGGCAATTGGCTCGCCCTTACGACAGTTGCAGCATCCCACAGTCACGTGATCACCATTTGCAACCTTCCTTGCCCACTTCTCACAAGCAAAGTCAATGGGGAAGTGGGCAGGGAAGGTTGCAAGTCTCTCTGGTAAGTCCCCACAGCCTTCCTGCTCTCGCACCCTGCCGAGCCCTCCATCCCCCGGCCTTCCTGCGCTCACACATGGCCTGCACCAGGCCTCCCAAGTCCTCTCCTGGCCTCCCCCACCCCCCGCAGCATTCCCGCCCCGCGGCAACCCTGTACTCCTTACCTGGGACTCCTGCCGCTTCCCACTTAACGACCCACGTGCCTTGGGGTTACGACGGCAACCAGGACTGCCAGGATTGTTGTTGCTAAGCAGTGCGGTCACATGATGTCACACTTTACGATCGCATCGCTTAGCGACGGCAATCCCGGTCCCAATTGCTGTCGTACCCCAAGGACTACCTGTGCTACATATCTCACCTAAAAACTGACATGAACAAAACCCATGAGAAAAAAAATCCAAGTATAGGAAATAACAGCATGCAATGCTACCAACATTATTCATGATATTTTCTGGATAGGGTTATCAATTTTTAAATAACGGAATAATTAGTTGAGAGTGTTGGTGCATGATACTTACTGTATGTCTGTAGTCAAATGCATATATACAAGGTGTCCCAAAAGTCTAGGACTTTTGGGACACTGTATATTCCTTGAGTTGATGAAGTGAAGTAGGGCAGGAACAGGATCAGTTTTCCAGACCATAGAGATGCAGTACTTTCTTGAACAGCTACCACCAAGGTGAAGGCATGCCACAATGATGCAGTTATGTATATATAACATCTGCTTTCTGATTTTGTTCTTAGATCTGGCAATGTGGAGGAAGTCTTGAAATCCATCCTTGTTCTCATGTAGGGCATGTTTTTCCAAAGCAAGCTCCATATTCACGGGCAAAAGCTTTAGCTAACTCTGTCCGGGCTGCAGAAGTATGGATGGATTCGTACAAAGAACTTTACTACCACAGGAATCCACATGCATACTTGGTAAGTTTACCATAGGCATAAGTATAGAAGATAAATAAATTCCTGGAGAAGCTGAGAGTCTAAATTTAGATTCTTAGAAAATAAAGGGGTAAAGCTAAAAAAAAATTACAAGATAACAAAGAGAACAGTGGAAATGCTGAAAATTTGCAGGATGAGTGCAGAAAAATATTACTGGCAGAATGCTGCGTATGCTGATGTTTTGCAGGAATGCGGAACAGCAGTTTCTAGCCCTTATAATTTTAAAGGTAAGCTTGTATATGTAAGAAAAACCAACTCCTAAACATTTTGAAGCTGGTGAGATAGCTAAACTTTCCAAGGCTGATTTTGCAACTTCCATTGGGGGACATGGCCAACTGACCAGCTGTGTCTGCGAGCTCCGTAGGCAGATCTGATAACGCGGGTTTTTTGGGGGGCGCAGGCAGGCTTTTCCTGCAGTCCCAGAGTGTTTTCATGGTTCGAACATGCTTGGAATTATCCCATCTGTGCTCCATAACGCCGTCTTGCAGCCAGAGAATTGCAAACAGTGTTCGCGACGAACCGGTAAGAGATGACGGGAGACGGGGATTTAATATTTTTCTGCACGCTGGAATTGCTATTTTGGATTTTTGGCTTTCTGCTTTCTCTAGCTGTTTGGTAGCTACTTCCTCTTGTCAATTTCACTTGGAAGTTTTTCATTAACTTATTAACTCCTATCTGCGAGAGTCAAGTATATAGGGAGCGTTATAATTCACTGCCTGAAACATGGAGGATTGTTGCGAATCGGAGCAGTCTTACAAAGAGATTCTTTCAGATTGGTGTCAGAAGATTCTGCAGGACTTGCGGGACAATGGGGAAGAGATGATTTCTAAAACGATTTCTAAAATGTGTCATCTGGCTGAAGTTTATATGGAAGAAGATGGAGACCTTGATAAGGATAAAGATCTTTCTACTGACAATAAAATTGAAGTAATGCCAGATGACTACATTTTGGTGTTGATGGGGTTAAAGAGATAGTTTGAGCTGCAGATTGTTAGAAGAGCTGTTTGTTATGACTTAGGGATTGTTATGGGAGAGAAGAGAATCTGTCTTGTGGGAGTTTTTCTTCTGCTGAGAAGTCTGTGATTTTCAGGGGGGCAGCTGGGCTGTTGGATTTCTATAAGAAAAATGTCCTGTGTGTAATAAGGAGATACATAAATGTTTTGGTTTATTTCGAAGTAGAGTAAAAATTAAGAATGTTTAATTGGATTGACAATGAGATTTTTATGATTGCATTTTTTTCCTTAATGACTTGGATTAAGACGTATTGGGGTTTTTTTCTCTTTGATTTTTAAGATGTATAAGATATTGTTTAAGATAATTAAAGTATTATTAATTATAAAAGTAGATAATTTATATAGTTTAGGGAGACATGTAAATGTTTTGGTTTATCTTGAAATGGGGTAAAAATTTAAGAACGTGTAATTGGATGGATAATGATTTATGGTTATTATGATTTCATTTCTCTTTAATGAGTTGGCTTAAGATTTACTAGATATTTACTAAGGCTTGTTTGATTTGTAAGACTTATAAGATATCTAACAATTGCTTGGTTTTTTAGGTTTAATAAGATTAGGATTGTTGTACTATTATTAATTATAAATGCAGTCAATTTATATGTTTCTATAATTTGGTTTTTATTACAGTGGACAGAAAGATATAGAATAGTAGCAGGAAGGAAATAATTATATAAATGTTGTTGTATGGGGGAGGGAAGCCAATCTAGAAACACACACACACACACTTCTTTTTTATTATATATAAGGGGAAGGAGCAATTGCATAAGTGATCTGTATACGTGCCAATGGAAGGATTTATAGAAATAATGGGATTTGGGTTTGATTTGGAGTAAGGGATTGATTGTTGAAGTTGCTGTATATTCTTACTGTTGAAAGTCGGAAGTCACCTTTGTATGTAATCTTCAAGATTCTTTTTTCCTGTGTTTTACACTTGTTTATTTTTCTTCTTTTTGTTGTAGTTTTTTGCTTTTTTGTAGTTTTTATCTTTGCCTTAAATTTAATAAAATTCTTATATAAAAAAACTTTCCAAGGCTGACTTTTGCAAAATTGGAATTAATTATATGAAATAATAGAAAGGGCAGAATAAATGTTTCAAATTAAGAGTATGACATTTGCCTAGATAACTTAATTTTTAAAAATACATTTCTTAGCATTTGGTATTAAATTTGATTTGCCTTAATGCATTTTTTTCCTACCACATTATTTATTTATTTTTTCCAATTTCTATCACCGCCCATCTCCCCCAAAGGGGGACTCTGATATACTGTCTGTATCTTATATTCTGACCGCTGATTGAAAAGTTGTTAGTCTATTCAACAAAGGTGGTAATATTCCAGAGGAATAAATATATTAAAATGTTGCCCATTTGAACAAGAATAATCCTTGTGAGTAGCAAGGCTGTTTATGTATGGAGAATGATTCGTGAGAAGTTCTTTGGACCTCACACTAGGGTGGCCTTGCTTGCTAAAGCAGCCTGTTGCTTTTCTGATTTCTGCACAAAGCTAGAAAAAAGTTATGCCGGCCTTAAGAGTTGCATTGACTTTAATGAATCTACTGCTTAAAGCATCACCATCTTTTTTAAGGCTCACTTAGAAGCCTGAAAAATGATAGGCTGCTTTTTAATGAATAGCATGCACAGTAATGTAAATAATTTGATGACAAAATTATAATTCCAATGACTGCAGTTCTGGGGGCAAAACTTAATGCTAATGTATTTACTCAAATAACTGCTAAAACTAAATAAGTGGGCTATCTTCAGCTTAATGATTTATAAATTGCACAAATGTGACATACTCAATGCAAAATTCGCTGTATTATACTCTCTGGAATATATAACTTGTTCTCTATTGCAATTTTACTCTGGGTTTTAACTTTAGGAACCTTATGGAGATGTGACAGAAAGAAAACTGCTTCGAGAGAACCTAAAGTGCAAGGATTTTAAATGGTATTTAGAGAATATTTATCCTGAACTTCATGTGCCAGAGGACAGACCTGGCTTCTTTGGGATGGTAAGTGAAACACTTCTTTTTAAGGGAAGCTCAGTAAGTTCCAAGCTTTCATACTTTTTCAAGATAGACAGGTAGGATTACTTGAACAAAGAGTATTGAGAATTGCAAATGGTATTATTGGGTAGATGGATTTTAGCCTCCCAAAAATATTTTTGCATAGTTGCTTAAGCTGGCACAATAGAAGAGGTATCTCTGTGCCAAAAACAACTTGGAAAGTTTGTTGCTCTTATATGCTATACTGATTTTCTGGGAAAGTGTTTATTGTGGGCGCTTAAGAAAATATTTCTCTTTTATTTCTTTTTCTGTGCCTTTACAATGGTGCAAGGTACAAATAAATGACTATAAATATAAATAAATAAATTCTGACGATAGCAGAGTCAGTGTGTGAGAGCCAAAACGTCCTCAGTTACAATCTCACTTCTGCCATTAACATGCTAGGTAGCCTTAGGTAAGTCACCATCTCTCAGTAACTGATCTCCATTGGGATAATAATTCTAACTATTGCTTTAGAGCTGCTATAAAGTATATAAATTCTAAATGATGATCAGGGTGGTGATAATTCACATATAGTACATTTTAAACCTAAAGTAGGGAGAGCGTATAGAGCAGGGGTCCCCAAATTATTTAGCTCATCAACCCCTTCATGAAGTTTCAGATTGTTCATTAACCCACAAGCATTTATTATATAAAAATAATTTAATAAATACTACTATATTAGTACTACAAATAAATAAATAACAACAACAAGAAGAACAACAATTATATTGAACCCTTGGATAGTCCCATTGACCCTTGGGGGTCAATATTGATCACTTTGGAGAACCCTGGTATAGAGCATGCCTTCTGGATTCTTTCTAACCACTTCAGAGCAGAATCACTCTGAGTCATGTGACCAGCAGGAGGTCTTCAGAATGGAGTAGCTGGCAGCATTCTGAACTGCTGCCCACCTGCCTCTCTCATAGGAGGACTTTTTTCTGGATTTGGTCCGGCACCATTTTTTTTTAGATAGCTATCCTGCTGACGAGGACAAATAACAGTCCAAACCCCCTTCACATAATCTTTGATCCAACTTTTTGTTAGATTGGAAAGACTAAAAACAGCCTTTTGTTCCCAGCCTAATGCAGTGCCTCCCAGTAATTGTTCTGCCTGGTCACAGTAATCCTTCCGTAAAGAACATAGGTTCACACACACCCACACATGCCACAACCCTTGATGACGGTTTCTTCTCATGGAAGAAGATATTATTGATGAAATTAGCACATTTTCTCTGGCAAACCTGCTCTCTGTGAGATACGAAAAAGCTTCTACTACATTGTGGAATCAAATGTTAGACACTGAACAGCAGTCCAATCTAGCAAGGGTGCCTAATCTGTTCTGTCTTGAGAACTGGAGATATGCTGTAGTGCTGGCAGAGTATCTCATGAGAAGTCCCAAAGAGGATTTTTACATTGGTATACCTGGAGTTTTCCCCTCTGCTGTTTCAGAGGGGATGTACAGTATAAGATCATCTCATATATGGCACGCTTGCTGAGCGTGTCCTTCTCTACTGCCCACTATATAGAGACATATGTAACACTTGTCTCCTCAGTGTGATCAAGTCCACCAGAACACACTTATCAGGAATAATTGCAAATAAGATTGATAATTAATGTATTATAATCCCTCAATAACATGCAAAATTCTTTTTGTGTTGTAGTTTGAGATAACATACACATTTTTATATTTTATAATTATAAAATATAATACATTTCATAATATATTCTAACAAAATATCCAATATATTTGTATTATAAATAGTATAATACAGTAAACATTTATAATCTAGAGCTAATTTGATTTTCTAACAGTTTTACACATTTGTTTATTAGTGTCTATTAGCATTATTTTTAAAACCTTATTGCATCAAATAGTTTAGTGTTAGCATTGCAACTTAAGAGCTGTAATGTTGTTGGAATGGTTGCAAGTTCTATATCCTTGTACTTTTATGTTGTCTTATACTAGTCTGTGACCAAAATAAAAACTCTGGTTGTTGTTGGATATAGGTTCACATTTGAAGGTCCATTTAAAATAATTTCTGATTCTGGCATAGGTATGATTCTCTCCTATAAAAGGAAAAGTATTTTCTTGGGAATTACTCCTTCATGTCTATGCCTACCTAAATGATTCATGCATAGGAAAAGAAAATCTGGACCACAATGAGTGAAAAATACTTACAAATTTGCCCTAAGTCAAATTTGTCCAACTGATCAAATTCAGTTGCAGGCTATATAACTGGCTATAATGGTTTGCCTGTTGCTACGTGCCAAGAAGGTCACCATCCATTTTTTCAGGGCTGTCTTTCATCTTGCTGAAAGGCTCTTATCCAGGCACACTTTATATTATTGTTCCTTCTCCCTATTAGTTTTATCAGTTCTTGGCAGATCCTTGTGTTGTGAAATTCTTTGCTTATGATGATACTGTAAATTTCCTTGAAGGGAAAATTATTCTTGCTTTTATATAGCTCTTGGGGCTGACATTTTGAGTTCAGTATAAATAAAAGATCAGCTCATGCTGCGGTGGTTTTTAGTGGGAAATACTATGTTTACAGCACAATACTTTCCTAGCAAAGTATTGCCTAAGTCATGGATATATTCTCAATGAGCATAAAGTTGTAAATAATAATAATAATAATAAATAATAATAATAATATATTCTTGTACAAGGAACTAGAACTAGAATAAACAAATCATACAATAATTATTTACAACATTTCAATAGGCAGTTATATTGGGAACCTTATACTTCTCTCTGTCTCTGTCTCTCTCTGTCTCTCTCTCTCACACACACAAACACAATAAGTGGTGGGATGTTTGGATTGTGAGATGATATATTTTAATGGCCTTTTGTTGCCTCTTAGCTGAAAAATAGAGGGATGGTAAATTATTGCTTTGATTACAATCCTCCCAGCGAGCATGAAATAACAGGACACAAAGTCATATTATATCCGTGTCATGGCATGGGACAAAATCAGGTAAGATATTACTTCCATTTCTATTGAGGTGTCAGATAATAGTTTTCTCCTTCTAACTGCATGGTCCTGCTATTTCTCCTAATCTAACTGTATCCTAAGCTCCTCAGATTTGATCATAAGCTCCTATATTAAACCTAGTCTTGCATCATAACCCTTTCCAGAATTAAATAGAAGTTCAAAGAATATTCTGGGTGTGCGCATGTATTGGGAAGTTGGGGCTAAGTTTGTTCTTAGCGGATTTGATCAGGTCCTTATAAATTCTGCCCCAAAGGTCCACTTGATAAGGCTGAAAACTACTGAAGCCAGCATTTCACGAAACAATAGCAGGGATAGGCAGAGTACAAATACAGAACTATTATTACTGAAAGAAATACTATTTTATAAGAAGATTTTTCATTTGATAAGGCAAATAATTTTAAAAATACTCCAAGCTTGGGGGTGTGGTTGTTGTCATCTGGGAGTTCCTAGTAGCCTTTTGGGGTGCTGCCCCAATCATAGCTGGATGTGAGACCCTGTTTATGAAATTGGGCCCTAAGGATCAGTTGGGGCTGCTGCTTGCCTCCCTCCCTCCCTGTGGTGTAGTGACATCTCTGCCTGTGGCTGAGTTAGCAGTGGAGTTCCCTAGATGGATAGTTCTGGGGGACTTCAACCTGCCTTCTCTGGGCCCGGAGTGGGAGTTTATGGCCACTGTGGCAACCATGGACCTGACCCAGCTTATTAAGAGCAGTGCCGGCACAGAAAACCTAGCAAGACAGAGTCACTTTGGGGTTTTGGGTCCCCTGGATCTGGAGAGTTGTCATAATTAATTCTTGATGGGGTGCACTCTCCCAGACAGAGTTGGTGTGCAACTTGGGGATCCTCCTGGACTGGCAGCTTCTTCTCAAAGAGCAGGTCGTGGCTGTGGCTAGAGGACCCCATGCACAAATTCATCTTGTGCACCAATTCCACCCATTCCTGGATCTGAAGACCCTGTTTATTGTCACTCATCACCTAGTCACTTCTTGTTTGGATTACTGCAATGCACTGTTCATGGGGCTGCCCTTGAAGACCACCCAGAAATTTCAACTGATCCAGAATGCAGTGGTACACACAATTCTGGGTGCCTCACAGTTTGCCTTACACTAGTCTTACAATACTACTGCTGAAGCTGCACTGGCTCCTAGTTCCTTTACAGGTACAATTTGAGGAGCTGGTTACCACCTTTAAAACCCTGTATGGCACAAGGCCATATTATTTGAGGGATTGCCTCTCTCTGAGAACATCTACCTGTCCTACTAGATTGGATAGGATGGGCTTGCTCCAGGTCCCTTCTGTTAAGTGTTGTCATCTGGTAGGACCTAGGAAGTAAGTCTTTTCTGTAGCTGTGCCTACCCTATGGCACAGCCTTTCCCCTTAGAACTGGAGGTCCCCTACCCTCCTTGCCTACCAAAAGGCCATTAAAACCTGCTCTTCCCTCAGGTGTTGGGTAAGGATGAGAGGTGAGCTGGGCATTTTTTGTATTTTTGGAGAGGGTACAATTATAGTGCTGATGGTATGTTAGAGTTTTAATCTTGTGTTTTCATTATTGGTAGTTTTGTTAGACATCTAGGATTGCTTTATACTGTATAATATAGGTGGCCATATACAATTTTCAAATGAATGAATGAATGAATGAATGAATGAATGAATGAATGTCACTGTAATTATTATCTGAAGGATTTCAGAGTTGGTCTAGATGTGGCTTTTTATATTTTTACTATCCCTTGTGTTTCCAATGCTTTTGGTTATAGAAATGCATAGCCTATTAAACTTTGAGATTTACTTACCCTTTTTTTAAATTTTGGGATTAACAGTTTTTTGAGTACACCTCCCACAATGAAATACGTTATAATACCCGTCATCCAGAAGTCTGTGCAGCTGTTGATCCAGGAACTGATTTTTTGAAAATGTACTTGTGTGAAGATAGTATCCAAAATATTCCTGAAAATCAGAAATTTACCCTTAGAGAGGTAAGAATAGTAAGATTTCTTAACAAAAGTCTGAGCTGCAATAAGGATGGGCTATTAAAACAGTAGAGGTTCATATTGAATGGTACCTTTTGGTTCTTACTAAAATGGTACTTCTTGAGGTGGGTGCTTCAGTGCCTTGTATTCTTTCATCCTCTTTTCCTATCTTTTCTGCAACCATTGACATTTCTACTTCAAAAAGCAGACATTTCTGTTTTTAAAAATACTGTTTTTGTTTTGCTCTATTAAACCCTCCAAAATAATAATAACAGCAACAGCAATGAGAAATACAACTATAAAGTTTGTTGCCAGACTATATACATTAAATTGCTGGGTTAGCAACTTCAAGCACTATATGTAATAAATACTTTTTAAAACAAAAGGAAAAAAAATACAAATATATAAGCAACGGTTGTTTTTAAAAAAAAGATTAAATGTTTAAATTGCGTGAATATTTGCTTTCTTGCCTTGTGTCAAAAAAGTCGTCCTTCAGATATTGACAATCCCCATTTCGATTGTACACTCTATAATACTTATTTTGATTACTCTTATGCAACTCTTGATGCATTGATAAATTCCATATTCTTGGGATGTGGCTAAGAAAGGCATCTGTAGCTTTGACAACCTGTAATCACTGTAAGGTTATATTGACAGTTTTACACATTTCAGGGGAAAATATTGCAAAAATGTAGTATTTAACCATATGAGTAAATGTTCTTACTGCTGAATTGCATCTCCAAATCTAAGACTATTGTACTCTATCTTTACCAGAAATTATATAATACTATTTGTTGTTTTGTAGGATGGAACTTTAATACATATGCAGACCCAGAAGTGTCTGCAAGCTGAACCTGATGTAGAGAATGGATATCCAGCACCTTTGTTACGACCATGTTCCAGTTCAGAATACCAGAAATGGTTTTTTATAGGGAGGAGTTGATAACAGAAATCTAATTTTATGGTTGATCAAGATAATCTCTGGATCTGAAGCAAGCACATTTTTAATACTTTTTTATATGAAGAAGTATTATCTTCAACCTATTCTTCTGGAATACCAGCAGGCATTGAAATCCATATGTAGTTATTATGGACTTTTCTGCATTGGAAATCTATTTTTGGCAGCTATATGATTTTCCAAATTTCTTTTATATTTTAGAAACAAGAGGCATGATAATGAAATGAAGGTGGTGGCACTTAAATTTGATAATTTAAATATTTATTTTTTTCTAAAGTGTTCAGTGTTGGTGACTGAGACATTAAAAGAAAAATATAAGGACAAATTTTGCTGTGAAATGATTATAATATAAAAGACCATATCACTTTGTTTTTTGATATATCTAAAAATAGTACACTGGAACTGCATACAGAGAATTCAGGTAGTATTTATTCTAAATATAGATCATTATAGTATCATTAAATATGAACTCAACATATCATGATATAATAGGACACAATGAGTAATCACTTAGTTCTAAATCTTTTAACTTAAAACAATAAATGAATTGGAAGTAAGGATGACTCTCTGTTTC
Organism: Charina bottae; assembly: GCA_023362775.1. Taxonomy (NCBI): domain Eukaryota; kingdom Metazoa; phylum Chordata; class Lepidosauria; order Squamata; family Charinaidae; genus Charina; species Charina bottae. The sequence goes on from JALMGJ010000016.1 coordinate 12,930,796, forward strand.
TGGTCCAGGTCAGTTTTACAGATATTCTGTCATAAATCAATCCTATTTCCAATTGCCATATCAGTCTTAAAAACATCCATAAAAATTATTTGTGCACACCATTTTCCCTTATATGTTAATATATGACTTTCCCTAATGTATGCATTTTAATGTACTTTTGGCTAAGAACTACATTAAAAATATTGGAAAAGAGTGCATTTTGAAAAATAATTGTTCCAGATTCACACATGTTGATCTAGGAAGGGTGAATTGGCTCCGTTAAAGGCTTAATGAAAATTCTCCCCCATTACTAATTGGGTGCCAATTTCTAAAAAAAAAAATATTGGCATGCAGAATCATCATAGCAGGAAAACATTTTTTTGCAGAAGCATTTGATGGGGCACTTTGCAAAGCACCCTTCTTTGAAGCACTAAGGCAAATGCATCTACCAGCATGCTTTATTTCAGAAGATGTAGTTAAATGTTTTGAGAAAGAGTGCTGTGGTCACTCCAGTGGATTTCAGAATGTGCCCTTTAAATGCTTTGTACTTTGTATCTAGTTGCTTCACTTGGCTTCAGAAAGTTCTCATTCCCTGACGATCTCTAGCTTCCCAGTTTTGGTGATCTAGTTTTACTGACGTTGAAAATACTGATATCCTGATTTTGCTGACATTAACACATGCAGAGGGTAGGATCTGCTTTAGCCATTTACAGGAATATCTGGAAGCTGGTAGCTAGAACTATACCAATCATGGTGCCAGCATGTCGAGTCAGTGTATGCTTTTTTCCCCCAGAAATAGTTGTTTGAGTTTACTAGGCAAAAGATCCATCGGTGTTTTTGTCATAAACATGAGTCTGGAACCCTACAGGTATAGAAATAGGTGTGGGACAGGGATTTCATTCTGGAGAAAGCATATAGCTTTGCTTCCTCTCCTGTCTCTAATGCAAATCACTGCCTTTTGGAGATGGTTTGCAAAGGAGGAGAGACACTGGGACTCTGTTTTATATGGATAAAGGTAACTAGTGATGCATCTTAGTTTAAAGTTCATTATACTTTAAAGGTTTAGTTAAGTTTTAGAGCAATTTTAAAATACCCTTAAGCAATTCATGTTCTTTTTAAAAGATCAGTTTAAACAAACTGATCTTAATAAATAGAATTTAACTGGACAACTATTGTAATGGTATGTGAGAATGACCTTGGGAGACGGGGGTGGGTGGGGAAGAGATGCTGCCTAGGAAACAATCAGATAAAAGGCGGTGGGGGGAGCCCGCATCTGCATAACGGGCACAGAAAGAAACTCAGAAAGGATCCTCCTGAACTTACCAGGCTATAAAAAGAGATGGCAGGAGATTTGTACTTTCAGACTTGCAATATTCTATTAATGTAGCCTTACAATAAAGTAGAATTAGCTCATCTGGTCGTGTTTCCTATCTGGTCTACCTAGGAAGGCTGACAACTATATAAAATACAGGTACAGGTAGTCCTCAACTTACAACCACAATTGGGACCAGAACTTCCATCGCTAAGTGAGGTGGTTGTTAAGTGAGTCATGCCAGATTTTTTACCTTTTTTGCCACAGTTGTTAAGCAAATCACCATGATCGTTAAGTGAATCACATGGTTGTTAAGCAAATCCGGTTTCCCCCATTGACTTTGCTTGTCGGAAGCTGGCTGGGAAGGTTGCAAGTGGTGATCACATGACTCTGGGACACTGCAACTCATAAATACATGCCAGTTGCCAAGCACTTGAATGTTAATCACATGACCACAGGGACGCTGTGACAGTCGTAAGTGTGAGGACCGGTCATAAGTCACTTTTTCCAGCGCCATCGTAACTTCGAATGGATGCTAAACGAATGGTCATAAGCCAATAGTCCTTGTTTAGTGACCACAATTAGGACCGGCAACTTGGTCATTAAGCAAAGTGGTTGCTAAGTGAAACACAACTATGCTTACGATTTTACTTCAGCTTTCCTTTGCTTTACAGACCTGTGAAGGTCGTAAATGTGAGGATTGGTTGTACAGTTACTTTTTCATCACTGTCATAACTGAATGGTTGCTAAACAAGGCAGTCGCTAAACGAGGACTACCTGTATAACATGCTTTTTTTAAAAAAATTGAGAAACATTTGGGCAATGTCTCTGTGGTCTGTTATGTAACTATACATTCAGTAAAGGAAAATGCCATGCATGCATTGATGCTGACATATTAACATAAGGAAGATATGTATGTGTGTATAGGAGATCAGGGTATTGAGTCTGTCCTGAGAGTATTCTATGAGTAGGTTTCAACTTGGGAACTATACCATGGACAAGATATTCCCACTCTGCAGTGCCTAGCAGTTCCCCATAAATGCTTTTCTTTCCTGCCTGTCTTGAAGAGGGTAAGCAACTTTTTTCCCAAGTGAGCTGCAAGAGAAAGTCACCCAAATAGATGGGATCAAATTTATTTGGCCCTTTTTGCAGTTTGTATTCTTTAAAGAATCAGATGGGGACCAAAACACTTCTGAAAGGTAAATTACTTCAATTTCCAGACTTAAAAAAAAAAAAGCCAATTTCAGATAATTTTGAGAGCAGTTGGGAGAGTTTTAGGTGGAAAACCAGTTTGCTTCCTAGAGGAGCGGTCCCCAACCTTTTTGGCACCAGGGACCGGTTTCATGGAAGACAATTTTTCCACAAACCGGGAGGGGGGGGATGGTTTTATGATGGCATGGACAGAAGTGGTAAGTGGTGTGTGGCCCGGTTCCTAACAACTGTTTTGGCACCAGGGACCAGTTTTGTGGAAGACAATTTTTCCACGGACTGCGGGGGGGATGGTTTCAGGATGGCACAGACGGAAGTGGTAAGGGGACGGGATGGCGCGGATGGAAGTGTGCGGCCCGGTTCCTAACAGGCCATAGACCGGTACCGGTCCGCGGCCCAGCGGTTGGGAACCCCAGTCCTAGAGGCTTCTCACTCCCATTCCCATCCTTTTTTTAAAAAAAAAAATTTGCTGTCAAAAATTGCCTTTTTTTGTGCTGCATTTCAGAATAATTAATCTGTGGCCAGCTGATTGCCCATGTTTGTCAGACTACTCTTACCCCTTCGCTGTGTGCAGGATAACAACCCTTCAAGCCATTCAGGACCAGGGCACCAGTTGAACGGATAAGCCTGCTCATTTGCATGATAGAAAATGTAATTCGGTATGAGCCACACTGCCTCGCATTCTACTTTCTTCCCCAGATTATTTTCTAAATGTCTGATTGTGTGCTTAAACACAATAGTGCACTTTAAAGTAATTTTGTCTTTGTGGAGTTGGCATTTAAGTGGCATGTTGTGCATGCATCTATGAATAAAATTGTAGCTTAAAGTTAGTTGGAAATAATTTTGTTTAATATGCGAATTATCAGTCTAATTGCGTTCTTAAGTCCAATCATCTCACCTTGTTCTGCTATATTTAGGTCTGGACAACTTGTCATATTATATGTTAATGTAAACCATTATCAGCATGTTGTTACCACATTGTTCCTGAGTAAATAGAAGAATAAGGGCATATTTTGCATACTGGAAAGATGAAACACCACACTCCCTAAGACAGGGCTTTCCAAACTGTGTGTCGCGACACAATACTGTGTCGCCTGGGGGCCCCAAGTGTGTCGCGTGACAACCCAGAAGCGCCGGCGGTGCTTCCGGGTTGTCGCGCGGCAGCAGGGGCTGCCCCTTCAAAAGGGCAGGCTCCGGGGACCCCGAAAATGCCCTCAGTTCCAGCAGGGAAACAAAAAGCCTCCCTGCGCATCAGCTGAGCAGCGGAAAGCTCGGCAGCGTGCCGTGCGTGCACGGAGAGGCTTTTCTCCTCCCTGCTGGAACCGAGGGCATTTTCGGCGTCCCCGGAGCCTGCCCTTTCCGCTGCTGCCGCTGCCCCTTCAAAAGGGCAGGCTCCGGGGACCCCGAAAATGCCCTCGGTTCCGGCAGGGAGGTGAAAAGCCTGCCCGCACGCTGCCGGCACAGCTGATGGGGGCCGGGGTGGAAATTCTTCCCGCGCATCAGCTGAGCGGTGGAAAGCTTGGCAGCCTGCGTGTGCGCGCGCAGGGAGGCTTTTCGCCTCCCTGCCGGAACCGAGGTCATTTTCGGGGTCCCCGGAGCCTGCCCTTTTGAAGGGGCAGCCGCTGCCACTGCGGCGGCAATCCGGAAGCACTGCCGCCGGCACTTCCGGTTTTTGCCCGGCACTGGCCCCGGCGCTTCTGGGTTTTTGTGGGCCAGACGTTGGTGTGTCGCCAACGGCAAAGGTTTGGAAAGCCCTGCCCTAAGATATGTGGTTGGGAAAAGAGAAATGGCTGCATATCCCTGTCATATAGGGAGATGAATTGCATTTAGCCAGATCATGAGAGGAAATGGGGTAATTTGATACAGCTCTGAATGCACTGGGTTCTGACCCTAAGCTTCCAAGAAGCTTTGTTTCTACTATGTTTCTCAAATGCTCTGGTATGTTGCACACCTTAGCAGTTGTGCCCAAAAAGGGGGGATCATATTTTAAAGGATCATTGTTTGAAACCTCATGCCCTGGTTTCTATATACAGTGGGGCAAAAAAGTATTTAGTCAGCCACCAATTGTGCAAGTTCTCCCACTTAAAAAGATGAGAGAGGCCTGTAATTGACATCATAGGTAGACCTCAACTATGAGAGACAAAATGAGAAAACAAATCCGGACAATCACATTGTCTGATTCGGAAAGAATTTATTTGCAAATTATGGTGGAAAATAAGTATTTGGTCAATATCAAAAGTTCATCTCAATACTTTGTTATATATCCTTTGTTGGCAATGACAGAGGTCAAACGTTTTCTGTAAGTCTTCACAAGGTTGGCACACACTGTTGCTGGTATGTTGGCCCATTCCTCCATGCAGATCTCCTCTAGAGCAGTGATGTTTTGGGGCTGTCGCTGGGCAACATGGACTTTCAACTCCCTCCAAAGGTTTTCTATGGGGTTGAGATCTGGAGACTGGCTAGGCCACTCCAGGTCCTTGAAATGTTTCTTACGAAGCCACTCCTTCGTTGCCCGGGCGGTGTGTTTGGGATCATTGTCATGCTGAAAGACCCAGCCACGTTTCATCTTCAATGCCCTTGCTGATGGAAGGAGGTTTGCACTCAAAATCTCAAGATACATGGCCCCATTCATTCTTTCCTGTACATGGAACAGTCGTCCTGGTCCCTTTGCAGAGAAACAGCCTCAAAGCATGATGTTGCCACCCCGATGCTTCACAGTAGGTATGGTGTTCTTTGGATGCAACTCAGCATTCTCTCTCCTCCAAACACAACGAGTTGTGTTTCTACCAAACAGTTCTACTTTGGTTTCATCTGACCATATGACATTCTCCCAATCCTCTTCTGGATCATCCAAATGCTCTCTAGCAAACTTCAGACGGGCCCGGACATGTACTGGCTTAAGCAGGGGGACACGTCTGGCACTGCAGGATCTGAGTCCCTGGCAGCGTAGTGTGTTACGGATGGTAGCCTTTGTTACGTTGGTCCCAGCTCTCTGCAGGTCATTCACTAGGTCCCCCCGTGTGGTTCTGGGATTTTTGCTCACCGTTCTTGTGATCATTTTGAACCCACGGGGTGAGATCTTGCGTGGAGCCCCAGATCGAGGGAGATTATCAGTGGTCTTGTATGTCTTCCATTTTCTAATTATTGCTCCCACAGTTGATTTCTTCACACCAAGCTGCTTGCCTATTGCAGATTCAGTCTTCCCAGCCTGGTGCAGGTCTACAATTTTGTTTCTGGTGTCCTTCGACAGCTCTTTGGTCTTCACCATAGTGGAGTTTGGAGTGTGACTGTTTGAGGTTGTGGACAGGCATCTTTTATACTGATAACAAGTTCAAACAGGTGCCATTCATACAGGTAATGAGTGGAGGACAGAGGAGCCTCTTAAAGAAGAAGTTACAGGTCTGTGAGAGCCAGAAATCTTGCTTGTTTGTAGGTGACCAAATACTTATTTTCCACCATAATTTGCAAATAAATTCTTTCCAAATCAGACAATGTGATTGTCTGGATTTGTTTTCTCATTTTGTCTCTCATAGTTGAGGTCTACCTATTATGTCAATTACAGGCCTCTCTCATTTTTTTAAGTGGGAGAACTTGCACAATTGGTGGCTGACTAAATACTTTTTTGCCCCACTGTAATTGGCACAATTCATCCACTTACAATTTAATCCAATGTGTTAAAAACCAAATGTGTCTTTGTGCCTTTTGTGTTTTCCCATAGTAGACTACGGAAGGAGGGATTTTCTTCTCTCCCTGAATGTTGGAAACCTCCAGAGTGATCTGGGCCAAACTAGGCGTTTTCTGGACTCACAGCTTCTGCATTACTGAAGTTCATTTTTCCAACCAGTTGATGCAAATGAGCTAATGAACAGCATTATTTTTATAAGAAAACAGTATTATTAAAGCTATTTTCCAGTGTCTTAGTGCCTAGCTAGCTTATATTTTATCAGTCCTTGGTCTACACTGAATAGACCAGAACAAAAGAAATAAGGGCTTAAAATACGTTTGACAACTTCAGAAGCAAGGAAGTGCATAGGAAATTGAAAACATGGAAAGATTAGTATCTTAAGCCTTGGGAAGAGGGGGAGTTGGTATAATGTGGATTCACTGGTGGTAATGATTTTTCAATACCAAAAAATTAACTTCATTGTTACTTTCTAGATAGGCAAGTGGTATGTTTAATTCTGACACACAAAGTGAGGGATCAATAGATTAGAACTGTCAGCAAGAATATGTGCTCTGTGAAATTATAGAGTACTTGGATGCTGTTTCTTCCTACTTGTCTTAATATTTGCATTTTCTTACTCTGTTTAATAGTCTTGAGAGATTTTTGTCACTTGGAGCTTTGTAATTGTTTTTACCTGAGTCCTGAGACCATTTACAAGTATGATTATTTGGCAGTAATTTCATAAATATTACTGTGTTTTGTAATGCCTAGAGATATATGTGTTCTTCCAAAATTTGTAGAATCACATGTGAAGATTGTGTTTATGGTTCTTATAATGAGAACCACATTAATTAATTAATTAATGAGATTAATACAATGCAATAAAATATTTGTTTTAAAGCTCACATTTCCAAGTGTTTTTTTGAAATAATCACCTCTAGTCTTTTTTTTTTTGACAACTGCCTCATTCTGATAATATGAGTCTTTTCTCTCACTGTTGAATCCAATACTAGGGTTAATTATAATGCAATGTTTGCATTCTATTTGCATTTAGATAGCTGCTAGCTTTTGATCCATGAAATCTTAGGAATCTCTGAAAACTAATAGGAGAGGTCAAACAGATTTCAGAAAGTGAAATAGACATTCATGGAATCATAAATAACACCAACTTTGTTAGAGCATATCCATATGGACAAAACTAAAACCCAAGTCTAGGACGATAATGTCAGTGACATAGGAATAGAAACAAAAAATGCAGCAGTATTTCTTACTGTGCACTTCCTCTTCCCAGCAATCACACAGGCATCAAGTAGGCAGTTAAGAATAAACAAATAATGTGAAGCTTCTTTTATGTTGCCATAATGGAGAATATATGTAGCTCAGGACTGAACATTGGAACAGGGGAAGTGGAGGTTGCATTGATGATGTTACCTAGCCTGGTCATGAAACATCTCCAGGAAGAGAGACAAGCTCAGAAAGCACCAAGAACCCGATTTCTTTTATGGACCAGGTGAAGTTTGCTTTGGGCTCTTGAGGAAGATGGTGATTTGATCTGCTGTATATTTTCTTATGGGACGTGGGGCGTGGTGGCTCAGCGGGTAAGACGCCAGGCTTGTTGATCGGAAGATTGCAAGTTCGGAGGTTCGAATCCCTAGCCCTGCGTGCAGAGTGAGCTCCTGCACTAGCTCCAGCTCTTGCCAACCTAGCAATTCGAAAGCATGCAAATGCAAGTAGATTAATAGGTACCACTTCGGTGGGTAGGTAACAGCGTTCCGCACGTGTCATGCGGCCACATGACCGTGGAAGCGTCTTCGGACAACGCTGGCTCTTTGGCTAACAAACGGAGATGAGCACTGGCCCCTAGAGTCGGACACGACTGCACAAATGTGCGGGGGGTACCTTTACCTTTACTTTTTATATTTTCTTAAAATATTTTTAATGCTGTTTGTAAATTTATTTTTTTAAAAAAAAGTTTAACTATATTCTTTGTGCTTTGATTCTCTGCTACATGCTGATAATTTGCTAATTGCTTTGATTCTTAAAATGTCAAAAAGGCAGCATTTTTTTAAAAAAAATTAAGATACTATAAGCTTTTCCTCTGTATTGGAAAGAATCACATTTTTTTGTGCTATGCACAGCATGTAGTTTGCAATGGCCACTCTCTATGATACCCTGATTATTTGGATCAGCCTATATAGTCTCAGAATTAGCTGAAATGGTATGAATGGAATGTGGGTACCATGGCTGTTATGGTGGTAGTGCCAGAGTTTTGCTATTCCCAAAATCCTTACCATAGTAGCATGGCCAATCAAAAGACAAGATATCTGGTGGATCACCAAGAGAAAGGTACTGGGGTGCTTAGAGGCTCCAAGGTGAGGATCTAGCAGTGTACCACAAGAATCTCAGTGAGACCAAGGATGTCTCTCTGCTTTCTGCACACATTACATTGAATATTACATTGAAACCCAACTCACCTCACAGGGTGGTGGTTGTGGGGAAAATAGGAGGAAGGAGTATTAGGTCTGTTCCCCGCCTTGAGTTATTTATAAAAATAAAGGGATAAAAATTAAATTAAAAAAATATTCCCACAGGAAAGCATACACATTCTTGCAAACATGAGTGGATCTACTTTCTGTAAATACTCACTTTTTCAGGATAAATTAAAGAATCATGCATAGGACCTTGGGAGGATCTGAACTCATTTTGGGATATTTAATCTGGCGATGGTGGTGCTGGTGATGGTGTTTCCTCACAGTGTTGCAGATTGCACTGTCTCAGAGAATTCAGAACGAGACTTGAGACGTATTAGGAAAAGAGAAATAAAACTGTTATTTTTTACCACATTATAGATAGCATTCTTTTTCCTCCTATTTTATGGATAAGTTGTTGAACTTGACCCAGTGGTGGACTAGATCACTGTCAACTAATTGAATCTCAACACTGGACTCAGAACCTAGGGGAATTGCTTGCTCCAGATGGAGTTGCACACAGTCTACCCGAAGGAACAATTTCACAGGGTTTTTTCTGGCTGCCCTGGACTTTGCACGGCACGCCAATAGCCACAGTCCAAACAAGAGTAGGACCACTTTTTATTTTCTCCTAAATATGATGTTTTGTTTTATTGTTTTTATTTTAACATTTTATCTGATTTCAATGGGTTTGTGTTGGTAGCAAAATCCCCATACACCAATAAACTGCAGTTTCCTCCCCATCAGCAGTTAGGAGACATTTTTCAGTGTTATGGTTCCATCTACTGATAAAAAAAAAACACTGCAGATTTTTAATTTCTTGTTAGCAGATGGTATCATATCTGAAGGCTTTTTTTTTGTACTGGGGGTGCTTGGGGGAGTTTAAGGGACATTTTTTAAAAAAAACCACACGTGCACAATAAAATATCATCATGGGGAAAGGGGAGAATATGGAGCTCCATCCAACTTCCTGTGGCCCTCATGCAGCCAGGAGAGGACTGTACATTTGCACAGCCAGTACAGATGACCTCTGTAGCTAGAAGCACTTGTCACCGTTTGAGGCTAATACTTCAGCTGTGCCCGTTCTAGACAAGGATAGTTTGGCCATAGTGAGTCATACATTGCTAACCTCAGGATGGATTCCTACAATGTGCTCTGTATAGAGCTGCCCTTGGGGCTGGGTTGGCCCTAAGATACTGCCTGTGATGTCTTAATGTGCATGTATAATATTTATGGTACCCAGTTTGCTGTCATAGCAGGTGGCAGCTTCTAGTTCACCTTGGCCATCTTAGATGGGAGATCACCAGGAAATTCCAGCAATGTAGATTAGACTGGGGGGGGGGGGGGAAACATTCAGAAAGAAGGCAAAGGCAGATCTCTTCCAAGTTGCTGCCAACAAGATATATAGATATAGCCATGTAATCACTGGGAGGTGAGCAAAACTTGAAGGAAAAAAAAGTCTACCAAACCATATTTAATGTGCTGGAATTAATATAGAAAGCTATGAAAAACTCAGAACCAGTTTACCTAACAATGTCTGCAACTATATAATATTTGCCTAGACAGCTGCAATCCCAGGATACTCCTGATCTTCACGCCACAGCTTGCTGCTTGTCAGTTGGAGGTGATGCAGAGAAAGGCCTTCTCTGTGGGCCCCCTGCCCTGTGGAATAGCATCAGAAAGAAGACTCTTGAGAGTCCCTTGGACTGCAAGGAGGTCAAACCAGTCAATCCTAAAGGAAATCAACCCTGACTGCTCATTGGAAGGACAGATGCTGAAGCTGAAGCTCAAATACTTTGGCCACCTAATGCGAAGAGAGGACTCACTGGAAAAGACCCTGATGCTGGGAAAGACTGAGGGCAAAAGGAGAAGGGGACGGCAGAGGATGAGATGGTTAGATAGCATCACCGATGTATTGAACATGAATTTGAGTAAACTCCGGGAGACAGTGGAGGACAGGAAGGCCTGGCGTGCTATGGTCCATGAGGTCACGAAGAGTCGGACACGACTGAACGACTGAACAACAACAACAAATATTGACTTTTCCCAGGGATGAACACACACTACCCTACCCTCCTCAAATAGAACATTTTTATTCTGTTTTTGTTGTATGGTTTTCTGTTATGGTGAATGACTCTGGGAAGTTTAAAATAAGCAATGTATACTGTAAATACTTTTAATAAATCCATTTTAATGACATAATGACAAATTATAACCTTGAAACTTCTTCCAAAAAAAATTACAAAACTTGATCCCTTCGTTACAAACTGCATACTGTGTAAAAGTGTATCAATTATTCTTATAACAGGTATGGGTGTTGATATTATTGCTCCATTCCTGAAGAACTAGTAAGATATTTTTATTGTTGTATTGTGAACCGCCCAGGGTCCCTCCTTGTGAGGGAGATGGGCGGTAATATAAATATAATAAATAAATAAATAAATAAATAAATAAATAAATAAATAAATAACAGAAGTAATGATTCTTTTCAGTGTAAAATAAACCACATTTTAATCATTTTAATTACCATTTTTATCTATTTGATCCATATCTCTCTTTAAATATTTTAAAACACTTTGAGGCAGACTTGTAGAATGTTACATCCTCTTATTTGGTTAATGTAAAATAGAACATAGTATTAACATTTTTTTATTTTATTCCATTTCCAGGAAATATGTAAGTAATACGTGTTCTACAATGGTGCTAACTGTTTTAATGGTTAATCGATAGATTAATTTCAATTTATATGGAGGGAAATACCATTAGAGTTTTAAAGCATTTCTTATTACTGATCTTTGATTGTAACAATAAATTTGATTTTATTTAAAGGATTCCTTTTATATTAATTATGACTAAATGTTCTGTGGTGATCTCTCCCAGTCATTGCCAAATTTCTTCAGAAAGTCGCCTTGTTAAGTTCTTCAATTCATGTTGACAATATAGTTCTCCTGCTTGACTACTTAATGATTGCCTTGGATCCTGAGATTTTTTTCCTGCAACAGGAAGATTGCTTGAGCAGAGTTACTGTATGCTCCAGCAGCAGGCCCTATCAGCAGGAAGGGAGAGGAAAAAACATTTGCCTTTGCTGTCTTCCCCACGCAGTCCATTGTATTCCACAAAACCCACTCCAGAGGGATTATTTAGAGCATGGGAAGGAGGAATCGGTGAAAATCACATCTACCATTCTTCCGTGGACTGTAAGCTGTTTCACAAAAAGAAAGATCCCTTCCATTTTCAGAGCAAAACTCAAGAGCTAAACCAATATATTTCATCTGTCATTTACTAGAATACCACTGCTCTTTTTATTGTTTTCTGTAGGTAAAGGTAAAGGTTCCCCCTGCACAGTCGTGTCCGACTCTAGGGGCCAGTGCTCATCTCCGTTTGTTAGCCGAAGAGCCAGCGTTATCCGAAGACGCTTCCGCGGTCATGTGGCCGGCATGACAAGCACGGAACGCTGTTACCATCCCAACAAAGTTGTACCTACTTATCTACTTGCATTTGCATGCTTTCGAATTGCTAGGTTGGCAAGAGCTGGGGCGAGTGCGGGAGCTCACTCCGTCACGCGGCGCTCAGGTCTTGAACCTCCGAACTTGCGACCTTCCGATCGACAAGCCTGGTGTCTTAACCACTGAGCCATCGTGCCCCCTATTGTTTTCTGTAGTTATCTCAAAAATATAACACCCCTATCTGAAAATATTAAAATCACATAGGTGTACAAGGAACAGTCATGGTCCAGTTCAAAGTGCATGGTTTGCGCGCAGGAAGTTCCACACTCATTTCCTGATGCCTTCAGATCTAGTCGGAAAAGACCCTTTTCTGAAACACTCAAAATCCATTTCTTGTCAATGCAGATGATGCTGAGTTAGATTAACAAACTACAGTTAGACTACAACCAAGTATGATCACAGTCCTGAAAATGTAGAAACTATTTAGGTGGGTTTTTTTAAAAATCATTGACTTTTGAACAGATTGTGAACTCATTCTGTAACTGGATACTCCAGTATTAAAAAATGCATACAAGGAAGAAATCAGCAAGCCTGGGGAAATCCCAAAATTTGCAGGTTTAAGAAATTCAGCTTCAGAATGCTCATTTATTGTTCTGGGGAAAAACAGGAAAGGAAGAAGCGAAAATAAAATGGAGGACCCTAAAAGCTAGAATTCTTATCAGCAAAATACACTCAGTAAGATATACTTCCTTCTAACATCAAATGTACTGATTTGAAAATATATTAGGCTCATTGTTTGCTTATAAGTCAATCTCCCTAGATAATTATATTCACTAGTAAAGTAAGAAAAGGACTATCAATATTTCTTCTCATTGCTCATGAGAGAATCTGCTGAGCATGTAGGACTCGCAAGAACACTAAAGGGTGAAAGAAAATAAGTAAATGCAATGCAATACAAGAAATCCTTCTGCAGAAGCTCCTAATAATTTACTGTGTTGTAGTAATAGAGCTTGAGGTTGTTAGGAAGGGTATAAAAGAGTGGTGAATTATAAACCCTCTGCAAGTACTGGAGATGCTAAGATCTAAGATCTAATACTTTGAGAGTATTTTTCTAATAAGATTAGAAAAACACCCTCAAAGTATATCGACAATCATCAGCTTAAACAGAAATAACAGATAACGTTTTAGGCTGGACAGGAAGAGTACTTTTCTCTCATTCATCCAGAACTACAAAGAAGTAAAAAAAAGATTCACTTAGTCTGCTTCATTTACAAGCAGCCTCAATTGCACAACGGCAATTTTCATGTGGATGTAACAGCATCTGTAAATTACTGGAGAGAAATTGTTAGTGAATAGTATAGTTTCCTGTGCTGCTTATAGCAAACATGCTTCATTTTCCACAAGCAGAGTAGGCTACTCAAAGTACATAGCATATAAAATTATATTGGGAAGAACACAAATCTAAAGCTCTAACAAGGGGGTCAACATTATGGAGCCCAGGGGCGCCACTAGATGGCAGCCACTGACCTCCAGAGTAATAATACGATCCTACTTTAATTTATTTTTTAAATTTAAATTATGGAAATCTTACAAGATATCTGTGCTCTGACATGAGTTCTCACCACTTTCATTGTTTATTTTAAAAAATAATTGATATCTGAAACATTGCATGACAGTACCCAACAGTTGGTAAGGTTGTTATGGATGCTAACTTTCCCACAGCGAAGAATGTGTGTGAGAAGTGAAGTTAAAAAACATTATTACCTGCACCATATATGGAAATTTGAAGAGAGAGACAGAGAAAAGACACTTCTAATCTTCCCACTCTCCAGGCCATTTCCTTCTCATCAATACACACACACACACACACACACACACTGTAGTAATCCTGGATGGGAACTGAAGTAGGGAGATGCATGTCATAAGATTAAAATCCAAAAGCACACACTATCTGGAAGATCTTGAAGGGGATTTTCCCTTTCCAACTCCAGAACACTTCTACATCCTACACACTGTTGCAGACCCACTTATTTATCTTTACCGTATAAAAGTCACTTATCTCTCTTTATTAAAAACTTCAATAGAATTATAAAAAAATAGTTTAAAACAAATACAAACTAAATGTCAGGTTTCCAGTTTGAATCCTGTCATGGTGGAAGGGGAACAACACTTTGAAGTAAAAAATATCCTCGATTCTAGACTTCACAGAGGAAAGCTTCAGTACCTAGTACAATGGCAGCATTTACCAAGCAGCTTCAATGAGTGGGTGGAGAAGAAACACGTCCGTGCTCCTAAACTCACTGCTCAATTTCACCGCAAGTTTCCAGACAAACCTCACTAAACTTTTCTTTTTATTAGTATCTCTTTTATTTCTCTTACAGGGCAATACGACATGATTATGGACCCTGCCTACACTGTCTACTGTACCTTATCTTCACTGCATTTTCTTTTGTTTTGGGGGGCGGCATGTCAGGTTTCCAGTTTGAATCCTGCCATGTACTCTCGCAGATACGTGTCAGCCGCGCGGACTCCAAGAAGATTCCAAGAAGATCCGTGCCAGACAGTTGGAGCCTGTTTTGCTGATTGTCAAGGTTGAGCACCTGCACAACTGTGGAGGGGGTATGAACGGAGTGGGAAAGTAACGGACACTGACATCATCGGGCGCAGGGAGGCTGGCACAAGGGAGGGAAAGAAAAATTCAATCCTTTGGCGGGAAACGTCATTTGGGTCTTTGAGAATGCTTTGATTACATGTAACCTTAATAAAGCTTATTCTGCAATTCAGAAGAACTCCATGGAGAAGCAATTATTGGGGCATTGAAATTAGGGTCATCACACTAAACTAGAAGAAAAAAGAAAAATAAAAGTTCAGAAGGTGCAGAAAAAAGAAAAAAAGAAAAAAGTAGAAGAGAAAAGAAAAGAAAAGAAAAGAAAAGAAAAGAAAAGAAAAGAAAAGAAAAGAAAAGAAAAGAAAAAAAGAAAAAGGCACCAAAGACAATAATATAGAAGTGGCTTCCAACCTTCATCACACGGAGCATAAGCTAATATAATAACTTTTCACCCTCTTTTAAAGTTAGAAATGAAAAAACTCTTCCCCCACAGCCTAACTTTTATCTATCTTTTTTCAGTCCCAGTTCAGAAAAAAGTCCATTAGGAGTTACCAGAAATATCAAACAAATAGTTTATCCCTGGTCAGATAGTCCAACTTTAAATACCTTCTTTTTGCTCTGCACAGTCTTGATCTTTAAATCTTTCCACAGAATTTGATCTTTCATCACTCTTTGGCATTCAAGAGGATTCATCAAAACTTTCACCAGCCTACTTTGTAAATCCCATAAAGAGGCATCGTCCAGGATTTCTTGTTGCAGTTGTTCCGTTTCCAGATCCTTTTCTTGATTTGTCTTTTGTATTAATATTTTGGTAATCTCAGTTTTGTTGTCTTCCATGCCTTCAAACTCTATAATGTCTATGTCAGGTAAACGTTTTTTAAAGTTTTTCTCAAAATCTTCTAAAAGTTTATCCATGGAAATCTGTACCCTTTCTAAGATACTAGTTATTAAAATAATGTTTCAAAAAACTCTTTAAGATAAAAAGAAAGTTATAGCCAGCTTAGCCGTTTTAACTCTTTTCTGCCTGGTCCTTTAGTTCTCTCTAGTGTCCATTTGTAACCTTCATCAAGCCTCAGTTCCTAATATGGGTTTAGTTAAGTTTCAGTAAGGGGCATGGTGGGTCAGCGGGTAAGATGCCAGGCTTGTCGATCTTCGCAAGTTCAGAGGTTCGAATCCCTAGTCCCGTGTGATGGAGTGAGCTCCCACACTAGCCCCAGCTCTTGCCAACCTAACAATTCGAAAGCATGCAAATGCAAGTAGATTAATAGGTACCACTTCGGTGGGAAGGTAACAGCGTTCCATGTGTGTCATGCCGGCCACATGACCGTGGAAGCGTCTTCGGACAACGCTGGCTCTTCGGCTGACAAACAGAGATGAGCACCGGCCCCTAGAGTCGGACACGACTGCACAAATGTGTGGGGGGAACCTTTACCTTTACCTTTAAGTTTCAGTCATTTCCCACAAGTATATTATTTAATTATATACTTGTTTTTTCAAATCTTACAGCAAAAATAACCAATATTCCAAATCTATCTGGTCTCCCAATCCATTTAAAACTTTCTTAAAGCAAGATCCTTTTTCTTTTTCTTTTTGCCAATTGTATATTATTTTTAATTCTAAAGCCTCTGTTGAAAATTTCTTAAATCCGAAGAAGCAGCTACAACTCAACAGGTGTCAAATTAAGCTTGCAGTTTTGAAGGTTCTCTTCAATTAGTTTTGAAGGTCTCTAATATCCATAAAGTGGTTAAATTGAACATCTCCAAATGTGATTAGAAAGTGAGTTTGGCTGGCTTAGTGTCCGTATTAAAGGCTCTGCCGCTGCTGAGAGCAAAGATGCCATCTCCCTTGGCTCCTGGCACTCAAACCCGCAGGAGACCACTGTTTTATGATCTCCTCGTGAGGAGCTGCCATTCAGAGCACTTCTGGGCAATCTCCCGTTCTCTCCTTCTCCGGAGAGATTTGAAGGACCGGTCTACTCGCCGGTCTTTTATTCTTCACAGCAGTCATCTCTGCGTTTGTGGAGACATCTTCGGTCAGCCATGACTCACACCGGAAGCCACAGTATAGAAGTCACTTCTCATTATTACAGCTTTGTCACTAGCAGGACTAATGACTAGGCTGCCTGACACAAGGCAACGTTTCTTTCTCTGGTAGATCAAGTCAGAAACTAGAAAACAAGCAGTTCATCCAAGCAATTTTGTTACAAATTGAAATGCATACATAAGTTGCTGCTGCTCATCTGTATAACTGCCTGCCAGTAAATTCTCTGGAAAGATTCAGGTGGAAAATTCCAGATTTTAAAGGGGTTTTGAAGCCAAGCCACTGGGTGTACAGATAGATCTAAGATAGAAGCCAAAGACATGGAGGAGCGAAGAGGGGACTGTATCTAATTTTAAAACAGCAGGCTTCCCTATACCATTACAAGTGCCCACTTGGTGCAATAGGTGAAATTGTAACCAGCAGGTGCATCTATGCATCCGCTGGGAACATAAGGAAGCTGGCATTTATCAAGACACCTGCTCCCTAGTTGTACACTTTGCTAGAGTGTTTCAGAGCCAGTGCTCTTCACAGAGCACAACAGGCCATGAAAACTGGAGGAGATAATTAGCCAGAGAATAGTAGCTTGGTACTAAATAATTTCAGCTGTGGCCCAATGCACATATGAAAACAAATACAGTTTTTAATAATGAAACCACAGTCCCATAAAATGATTCATATTTTAATACAGGATGTTGGTGTAAATCCTGTATTTACCAAAAATAAAAGTAGCATTTAATATTAGGTGTGATTTGTTTATTAGCCTAACCATGGATTCTTGGAGCACCTAAATCCATCCCAGGGAACAAATCTCAATTTGAAACCATGAAAAGAAGATGGCCTCTAAATTTGGGGTTGCTTTAACCAAGGTTTGTGATAGCTGGAATCTTGGTTTATTTCTGAATTGTTTTGGATCCTACCCAAGTTTCTCTTGCCTACCCACTGAGATGCCAAGAGCAGCCCCCACAACACTGCTCTTTAAACTCAAATCTTGCTTTTTTCCCTTCAGACTCCATGTTTTCCCTGCCAACAATATTTTTGCACACAGAGATGTGCATACAAAACGATCTACCCCATAACTACAGAGGCAAAGAATACAACTGACTGTAAACAAAAAAATAGAGTTCCAACAAATACATAGAAAAAGAATTATTTACTGCTGTTAGGGACACCATCTTTGGTGACAGAGACAGAAGGAAAAGAAAACATAGATTGGTCAAACAAGCTGTGTTGATTTTACACATCAGCATTACTGAGCCTGATTGATCGACTCCAACAAATCTTGACTTAGTGATATGTGTAGATACAGCCAATGTTTCCATAGAGTGGCTAATGGATAGTTCATAGTATATGAGAACAAAGTACACTGGAGAGAAGCTGATTTGTTTGGTATGTGAATTGAGACTGAAATATTGTAAATAGGATATATGTATGTATAAATGTCCTTACTTCAGAATGGCATACATAGTATAAATAAAAACAACACTGACATTATTGGTATCTTGCATAGGTAAGCAAATGGATTTTGGATTCTGTCAGACGGAGTAATGTCCTTCCCAATCACCACTGATCTCCCTTAAAGAGTTGATAGAGGTTTGGTGTTCAAAGACTGCCAGGAAGTTAATTCTGTAAAATCTCTACTTGCATGCAAAGATGATTGGGTTTGGAGTTCCTTAGGACTTTCTAGCTGTGATAACCATGCAGCTGCCTTAGCATGTCATTAGCCCTATGCATGGAGCAGATGGCATTCTTGATTTGGTTTCTGCAGTTGGTGGAAGGAAAATATTTCAAAATGGGAGAAATAATCTATTATTTCTGTTGCCTTTGTTAGTTCACTTTAAACTGAGGTTTGAACTTTTGGTAGACATTGTCCTGTGCAAGGAGAAGAATCCTTTTTAGTAATATGGCCCCAGAAATTGATAAATTTCAATGGATTCTAGAGGGTTCTAGCAGAAACTTTCTTATTTTTTACAGGGTAAGAACCAGCTCATTACTAGCAAGACTGCACTTTTCATATCAAAGGCAATCCTAAAGAGGACAGATTACATAGACCAGATTGGAGTTGACTGTACGGGTGATGGTTTGATATGAATTGGCATTATAGTTTTATTTGTATTTACTCATATTTACTTGTATGTTTTACTTGTATGTTTATAATGGCTTTTTATTTTATCTTCTTTCATACTTGATATGGTCAAAATACTAAATCAATAAAGTATCTATCTATCTAGAGGGTTCTGCTGATATATTTGTTACTCTCACTGAAATGCTGGAATGCAGAGATGATTTAAATCAGTATTTCTCAACTTTTTGATCCTGGAGGAACCCTTGAAATATTTTTCAGGCCTCGGGGAACCCCTGCACATTCAGGCTCAAATATAGGCCAGAAGTTACAAAATTATTATATTTCTTTCATGTGTAGGCCTGTCTATATGCATTAACAGTGTTCTTAAACTGAAAATAAAGAATGAAACTTACCTCTTTAATGTGAAACCCCTCCCGTGTCTTGCATCAAAAATTGAGAATGGATTCAACCAAATAAACACAGTCCTATACAGTGTTGCCAGTGGGGTCGTTTTTGCACTCAATTGGGCTAGTTTTGGAGATCAGTTGTGGGAAATTTTTGGCATTTGTGGGTTGCGTGTTTTTTTGGGCTATTTTGGACTACTTTTAAGGGCATATACACTTTTGACTGATATATCAAATTTGTCATAATAACTGCAAAATGCATTGCAGGGACACAGATGACACCGGCACACTGAGTCGGGTCAGCCGGCCTCCTCCCCTCTCCCTGCACCACCAGCACCTCGTTCCCCAAATCCAGCTTCTCCTTTCTCACCCCCCTTTCCACCTCCTCTCCCAAGGACCCCTTTGCAAAACTAGAGGGGGGCTGACACCTTGCAACCTCCAACACCCCTCCACTTAATATTTGGACTCCTCAACCTCTCCTGAAACCTTGGCACCCTGATGCCTCTACCACCACCACCACCACCACCACCTTTTTCCTTCCCCCACCTCCTCCCCCCCCACGCCTTTGTGGGTGGCTCCTACTGCTGCTGGTGCCCAGGCCAGCCCAGCCCCAGATCTCCTGATCCCGCTCTGAGATGGAGCCCCCCGGGTCACTGTGCCTGCAGAAAAGCAGGTGTGTGCTGGCAAGGAGAGCCCTGGCAAGGAGAGCTGCATTTCCAAGCCCCCCTCCTCAGCTGGTGCTTTGCTCGCCTCCCCACTTGCATGCACGCGTGCAATCCCTCCCACTGCCCGGGGTCCACATACACTCCAGCGGGCCAACCCAGTGTTGGAGGTTGGAGGGTTTTTTTTGAACTCTGCTCATCACTGTGAGAGTGCATTGCCCAAATTTGAAATAATTTTGAAATAATAATCTCCCAGGGAACCCCTAGTGACCTCTCGAGGAACCCTAGGCTTCCATGCCACTCTGGTTGAGAAACCCTGATTTAAATAATGGATACAATCACACCAGAATGTCCAGAGCCAAGGCTCTTTTTCATATACCTGAGTAGATGGTGGTGAAGCAAAAGCAGGAATGATTAGAATAATGTGAAGAATAATTTTGTCAAGTCTGATCAAACAGAGTTTAAAACTTATTATTGAACCTATTATATGACTTTTATATTGATAAATACAGAGTAAGATGCCAGGCTTGTCGATCGGAAGATCACAAGTTTGGAGGTTCGAATCCCTAGTCCCGCGTGACGGAGTGAGCTCCCGCACTAGCCACAGCTCTTGCCAACCTAGCAATTTGAAAGCATGCAAATGCAAGTAGATAGATAGGAACCACTTTGGTGGGAAGGTAACAGCGTTCCGTGCGTGTCATGCTGGCCGCATGACCACAGAAGCATCTTCGGACAATGCTGGCTCTTCGGCTAAGAAACAGAGATGAGCACCGGCCCCTAGAGTCGGACATGACTGCACAAATGTGTGGGGGGAACCTTTACCTTTTTACCCCTTCCCTTAATTTCACACGTTCTCAATACTGTTCTGCCAAATTTCTGAGTAGTTTATGGGCTGTTGCCACTACAGTAATGGTAGAATCTTCAGTGATGCCGTATGACTAGCTGTTGTGACACTTGGATGATAAAGTTCCTTACATTTGTTTTTCTATGGTTCTACAGTGAAGTACAGTGTAGATCCATTAGTCAAAGTGCTCAGCAAACTCATCCATCTAACTCATGTAAATATCACAACGTTTTCAACTTCATCCCTCTTTAATCTTATCCAATAAAGCCACCCTGAAAGGACTGAGAGAGCTGTCCCATGAGTCTAGAGGTACTCAGGGGTGTGTCTCTGAGCTAAATCAGTTTTAGTCAGGTTTACTATCTACTTTTGGAAAATATTTCACTTTGATCACCCTGTGAGATGATCTCTGCCAATAGAGAAGCAGGGGGAGTGCAACTTTGATGATTTGCTATATTTTTCACTGATTTTTGATATCTACATTATCCTTCTCAAATGGCTGTCTGGGTTGGTACTGGAATATTGTATTGTAGTGGTTTTCTACTAAGACTACCACTTTCAGAAAACAATACCAGAACACTTTTCCTTTGCCCTTCAGCAATTATACTATGGGATTTTAGACAGTTCTATTAACCCACCACCACCAAAGCTAGTTCCAAAATGCTAGTAGTTTTAGGACCACTTTCAAGCCATTTTTCAGGGACTGGAAAGTTTTAAGACTAGGGTTGGGACCAGTGTGCCCTTCAGAGATTTCTCAATCCCATTCCCACTCTTAATTTTGAAGGGGAAAATGTGCGTTCAAAGTTCAGCTATTTGTCCCCAAAATTCAGGATGAAATGATATGGGATCACAAATAGGGTACTTGGGGAATTATATGGAACCTGCAGTTTTCCCACTTCTGCTCTATACTTTAAGCTCTTTTACAAGTTGTATTTGCTTATTTAAAATATTTATGGGGTATTTTTCCAATGGAATAAACATTTAATATATATGTATGTACTCATTCACTTTATATCAATGCCATATTTAATAAAAGACCTACAAATCATTTTTTAAAATAAAAACAGAGCTTCTGCAAAATGTGCATATGCTGGGTGAACTCTCACATTTTGCATTATACTTTCTGTTGTAAAAGGGAGAAAGAGGAAAGTCCTGCAAGGTCAATCCTGAAACAAGAACCGTGCCTGTGTATGCATTGAGTGTATGTGTTTTAGACAGACAGACAGAATGAATTGAAATTTCAATATGTATGGGCAATTCATAACATGGTTTCCATGTGTTTACATAATATATTAACTTTGTCTAAAAACTTGGACAGCTTAAAATTAATTGGCATCCTAATTCCACTTACTTGGAAGTTCTTGCTAATTTCCATATTAACCAAACTTTATACTTTAAATAACCTTCAATCATATTTAAGCCTCACCCTGACTTATGTAGTTATAAGTATTTCATTTGTGTATGAAGTGTAAATCTAAGAGACTGAATTCCATGATTCAAAATTCATGTCCTCTTTTTCTTTGTCTGATTTAAAATAAATGTGATGAGCTTTCAACCAATTCCCTTGAGCAGACTTCCCTTTAATTTGATAAAACACTTTATTAGAATATAGTCAGAGAGCTAACATTCAGTAGAGTTATCTGAAATGAAATCTTTGCACATTTGATTTGGCATTAATAACTTGCGAAGAGAGGACTCACTGGAAAAGACCCTGATGCTGGGAAAGACTGAAGGCAAAAGGAGAAGGGGACGGCAGAGGATGAGATGGTAGATAGCATCACCGATGTAACGAACATGAATTTGAGTAAACTCCGAGAGACAGTGGAGGACAGGAAGGCCTGGCGTGCTATGGTCCATGAGGTCACGAAGAGTCGGACACGACTAAACGACTGAACAACAACAACAACAACAACAACAAAACTTGCTACAGAATTGTGCTTCAGGGCTAGTCCTGTGTGTTTCTGAATGTCTACATTTGTTCAGTGCAATGAACAGGCTGATATAGTACAATCCTAATGAGTCTATATCCATTAGTACTGCAATTATAATTAATTTGCTAACTTTTTACAATAATATTACAAAAAATTTAAGACCCATTTTTTTAAAAAAAATTGCAATTATATGAATCAAAAATTGGCAGTAGGAATATCATCAAAATTTCAGATAACCTGAGCCAAAAGTGTAAATATAAAATATTCTGGGATATATTTGTTATTGTAATATCCATTTTCTGAAATTTTATGCACTATTTTGAAATTATTTCTCTAGACATATTTTCAATTACAGCAATTAAATAATGAAACAAAAGCAACCATTAATTAATGGTTGCTAATACCATCTATTCCTTTCTTGACTCACCATAGATCTAATTTGCAGGAATGCACTATTTACTGTAATTCAGCTATATCAAGGTAATTATTAATTACAGCCACTGACGTGTTTTTAGAAAAAAGCTTTGTTCAATTTGGTGGGTAATGGATAAAGTGAAATATGTATAGGATTGCAACTTAATAAGTGCTCATCTTCTTGAATATTTTCTTCTTACTATATTATATTGGTTTGATCATTCTTCCCAAATAGTGAGAAAAATTATGGAGATGTATAAAACTGATATATAATAAGGACTTTAGCATACATTAGAAGGTGCAGATGGACAAAAGAAACAGAGATCTTAATTTAATATCTGTGGGAGTCAGGTATTTAAAGTATATTTGAAGATATTCATCTCTTGAAAGCAGTAAGACTGAAGAACTTCCTGTACACTTCATAACAAAAACCTTGTGAAATCTAGGATACTAGGAAATTATTAGTAACAATTTTATCAACAATGAGTTTGAAAAGTCTTTGTGTTAGAACAGAATAGAATCATTTTCAAACAACTGTTTTCCTGCTGTCACAAATACTGAATGAACTGATTATAAGCCAGTTCTGCAAAGAATCTTAGAATAACCAGTAATGACAAAAGTGATGCATTGCACCTGGCAATTAAATTAGTAATGTTTTGATTCTGTGATTATTCACTGATGATGGTAGCAGAATTAACAGCACTGCATTTTACAAAATAGAGAGGGCAGGACTCTTGGCTGAGGGCACAAACCACACAGGGCAAGGAAAGTGAAATAGTGAGAAAGGTTAACAAGAAAGTAATGTGTGATTGTTGTTGTGGGTCTTCCGGGCTGTGTGGCCGTGTTCTGGAAGTTGTGGTTCCTAGGAACCACAACTTCCAGAACACGGCCACACAGCCTGGAAGACCCACAACAACCATCGAATTCCAGCTGTGAAAGCCTTCGACAATACATAATGTGTGATTATTTCAATTACTTGTGCTTATGTTTAGTTACTGGCTTAGTAGGACATGAAAACTAGGGGATAGTGTGAAAGACATCATGAAAAAAACACATTTAAGAATGAATTGCAACTAAGAAAGTGTGTATATGTGGACAGAGCAAGAAATTGCTGGCTGAACATCCTGACTTTGTGTCAATATACTGAAAATATTCACTTGTTTATAATGAAAGTTGAAAGGCTTAGAGATCATACAAAAGTGATGAGAGGTCATTTTGGGGCATGTCAAGAGTGGATCTTGGGGAAGAAAAGGAAATGGAAGAAGAGAATGAAGCAAATGAAACTAGAATAACAGTAGAATAACTGCAGGAAGAAAAAGGATGAGAATACTGTATGAGGGTCCTATATGAGAAAATGTGAAAAGATAGTCTGTAGCTTGAATCATGTCAACTGGATTTCTATTTTCTCAGTGGAAACGTTTCGCTCCTTATCCAAGGAGCTTCTTCAGTCTGAGCAAAGTTAGTAAGGTTAGTTAGTTAGTTAGTTAGTTAGTTAGTTAGTAAGTAAATATGTTTCTAGGTAGCTGTGTGACCTTACACCTGGGGCTAGGTCATGGTTATATTGAGATGTTATTTTAAGTCCTTTTATCATCTAAAGGAGGATTGTTAAGATCACCATGCTGCTGTTGAGCTTGTGAAATGGTCTTAATCTTCCTAGGCACAGAAGACAAAGCAGGGAGGAAGATGGGGGAAAGATTATGCCTGAGGCCTAATAAGGCCTGAAGAAGCTCCTTGGATAAGGAGCGAAACGTTTCCACTGAGAAAATAGAAATCCAGTTGACATGATTCAAGCTACAGACAATTCCACCTGGATGACTGAGAACCTTCATAGACATGTGAAAAGATAGATTAATCTCCCAATAGAGTGAATAGAAAGTGGATATATAGAAAGGGGATGTGGAAACTGGTTGCAACAGGGACAATTATGTTACAGAGTGATCTTTGTAGGAGGAGAGCTGTGATGGCCTATGGTACCGTAAATCAAAAACCATAAGCCATTGCATATGCATCTGATCAGCTGCAGTTCGCAAAAGTGTTTGCTTTTGTTATTTTATAGTAAAATAAAAAATGCTACCAAGCTCCTTCTGATCTTTGGTTAAAGAGTGCAGTTACCCTACTGGGAAGTATGAAAAAGTGTGCATATAAGCTTGATTTCTGCAAAATATGAGGATGAGAGGAAAAATATTGTAGAAAGTGTATTGGAAGAAAAAGTTAACTGCAAAGAATATAGCCAAAGAGAACAAGGAAGTGTTAAAATGTTAAAAGGCAAAGGAAAAACAGAGTGGCTTGATGGAAATATTATTTTGGAAGTGGGTAAAGACGGCTACAGAAAAAATCTCCAGTGGAGTGAATGGAGTTGGAAATAAATTATTATTAAATTATTTGGATGAAACTGAAGTGAGGGAATGTTGGAAGATAAGATAAGATTTCATAGATTTGTATCAGAATGATAGTGGAAGGGTTAAAGTGATATGAATGCTACAACTGTTAGCATCCAAGGAAAAATTATGAAAAGGAAATTGTAAGTAAGTGAATGCTCAAAATGGTATGACTGCAGACATTAGTGTAACTGGAGAAAAGTTAAGAATTGGATGTTGTTTGCTTATAGAATGGCTAAATGATTTATTTAAAGTTTGTGAAGACTGCATCTGTGCCTGGTGATTGGAATGATGCCATTATTTTCTCCCTATATAAAGGGAAATGTGATAAGAGTAATGCAAAACCAGCAGGGGAATAAATATTAACTATAGCTGAAAACATGGTTTGCAGAATTCTGATTAAAAGGGTATAAGCATTGACAATGCAAAACTTTGGAAGTGCAGTGTGGCTTTTTACTGGCCAGGGGTGTGTGGAGGCTAGATTTTTGCTTCTCAGGAGGTCTTTGAGAAGTGTATGATTGTGAGAAATATTATGTACATTTGTTGGTTTAGATAAAATGTGTGATAAAAGAAAGAGGTTTAAGTTATGAACATTCTGTGCAATGTCCCATTGGTTGTTTAATGTATTTGTAGAAAAGTATATAAGGAATACTTGTCCCAATGGTAGCTGCAGGAAACAGCAATTATGCCAATATGTAGGCTGACCATATTTCCTTCAGACAAAAACGGGACTTTTGGGATGGCAAAACGGGACAGGGTCTTATGCCACCATGCCGGCCTCCAAACCCCGCCCCCCACTCCACGCAATTGGCTCACACCTGCAAACCCCGCCCCCGCCCCACACGATTGGCTCCCGCCTGCAAACCCCACCCCCATCAGCATGATTGGCTCGGATTTTAATTTTTTCCCCCGATTTTTAAAGGTTTTTTTTTCTTCTAGCAGTAAATGGTGTGGCAGAGCTGGTGTGTTTGGGGGAGGCCGGAGTACACACACTGTGCACACAGCACCGTCAACGGCCGGGGAACAAGGGGCGGGGATGGAGGCCCACCACTGCCCCATCCCCCTCGGGCTTGGCCGAGGGAGGGAGGAGAGTCGCTGCTGCTGCCACCGCCGCAGAGCAGGAGAAGCAGGAGGAACCGGCTGCGCTCGGCTGCTTCAGCCACACCACTCCGCCCCTTGCTGCCCGCTGAAGCTCCCCAGGGTGGCCGGCTCCTGCTTCTCCTGCTCGGCGGCGGCAGCGGCAACAACTCTCCTCCCTCGGCCAAGCCCGACCAGATGCACACACACACACTCACAGGACAGACTGCCCTCGGCAGGAGCCGGCCATGCTGGGAGGCTTCAGCCACACCACTCCGCCCCTCGCCACCCGCTGAAGCCCCCCAGCATGGCCAGCTCCTGCCAGGGCAGTCTGTCCTGTGAGTGTGTGTGCGTGTGTGCATCTGATCGGGCTTGGCCGAGGGAGGAGAGTTGTCGACCACTCCGCCCCTTGCTGCCCGCAGAAGCTCCCCAGGGTGGCCGGCTCCTGCTTCTCCTGCTTGGCGGCCCGACAACTCTCCTCCCTTGGCCAAGCCCGATCAGATGCACATACACACTCACACACTCACAGGACAGACTGCCCTTGGCAGGAGCCGGCCATGCTGGGAGGCTTCAGCCACACCACTCCGCCCCTCGCCACCCACTGAAGCCCCCCAGCATGGCCAGCTCCTGCCGAGGGCAGTCTGTCCTGTGAGTGTGTGTGTGTTTGTGCATCTGATCAGGCTTGGCCGAGGGAGGAGAGTTGTCGACCACTCCGCCCCTTGCTGCCCGCAGAAGCTCCCCAGGGTGGCCGGCTCCTGCTTCTCCTGCTCGGCGGCCCGACAACTCTCCTCCCTTGGCCAAGCCTGATCAGATGCGCGCGACACACACACACACACACACACACACACACACCACACCCTCTTTCTCCAGCCTCCCCATGACCAAATGCACCCGCACCTGTTGCAGGGAGGCTGGAGAAAGAGGGTGTGGGGTGCATGCGTGCGCGATTACGCTGAGCAAGTAATCCGCGCACACGCACACACACGCACACACCCCACACCCTCTTTCTCCAGCCTCCCTGCAACAGGTGCAGGTGCATTTGGTCATGGGGAGGCTGGAGAAAGAGGGTGTGGGGTTCATGTGTGTGTGTGTGTGCGCGATTACTCTGAGCAAGTAATCTGCGTGCACACACATGCACGCACCCTCTTTCCACAACCTTCCCGTGCCTGCTTTCCATGGCCTCACCACTGCTGGGCAGACAATCTCAGGATCAGGTAAGGAGGCAGGAACCTGGACTGTGGTGCTGTGTCTGCTGCTGGGCTCGCACGTGGCAACTGGGCTTCCAGTTCTGATAGGGCCTCTTCCGGGCTGCCTCCAATGGCAAGTCCGGCTCCAGTCCTCCTTCCTGTTTTCCTGTCCTCCTTCCCGCCGGGTTTAAAAAAGGGACAAAATTGAGATTTTGATCAAAACGACGGGACGGTTGAAAAATGCTAAAATAACGGGACTGTCCCGTTCAAAACGGGACGTATGGTCACCCTACCAATATGACATGCTTGCAATGCTGCTATCATGCAAATGCCTCTTCTATGTACAGTACATGGCTATGGCTGGACTTAAACAATGTTCAGACTCCTTTAACCCAAATTCCATTATATAATTTGTCAATGGCTGCAATATACAGTATGTTAAATAATTTCACTGTGATAGTAGTGATATAGTAATCTTGATTTCAATATTGATTAGTTTAAGATTTACGCTGTTTCATTCAGCTGAATTTTTTTCCTTTTCCAACTAACCAATTTTATTAAAGAGCATAAGCTTCCATGAGCTGCAGAGACACATAGAGTGGCTAGATCAAATTGGGATGAAGTGGGAATGGGGAAGGGAGGGGAAGACACCATCTGATGATGGTGAGCTACAGCTCATGAAATTATGCCTTTCAATAAAATTTGTTAGTTGGGAAAGGTGCTACCAGACTCCTTCTGATTTTTGCTATCTTAAACTAACACAGCTCCCCTCCTACAATGCATTTCCATAGTAGTAGTGGTTGGCCCTTGGCGTGTCATGGATGTGACCAGAGTTCTTTAATTTCTGGACTTAATGAAGCTAGACACATTTGGGCTTTATTGGAAGGAAATTGGATCTTGATGCTGAATCTCTTGAACATTTAACTTTGTAGAAAAATTCTACTTTAAAAATAGCTGGGAAAATGTTCTATGGGAAAGTATGGGCAGAGTGTAGAATAGTTACTTTATATCAATCACTTTGTAATGATGTTTTAAGGACCTTCAACAACTACAGATAGAATTTTCTCTCCCTAATACACATCAATGGCAAGATAATCAACTTAAGATTGTTTTGAATATGGACCAGGCATTTTAGCTGCCTGAAAGAAGCCTGAGGTGTCATCATTTTATTATTTTTTCCCCCAAATTTTATTAGAGTTTTAAATATACATAGTTAAAAGGGTGAAAATGAAAAAGAAATAGAAATACAAATCAAAGAAAGAAGTAAAAGTGTATAGAATAGAATAGAATAGAATAGAATAGAATAGAATAGAATAGAATACACTTTATTGCAGTCGTAGACCAGTACAAAGTGTATAGAAAAGTAAAGAAAAAAAGAAAAAAGATAAGACATAGATATAGTCAACTTCCGATTTATCTCTGGTCTTAGTAATTCAAAAAAAAAAGAAGTTTTCTTACATGCTAGTTCTATATATAACATACAAAAAACATTTCCTGTCTAATATATCAATCCATATATATTTTAGTCTTCAAAACCCCAAGTAAGCTTTGTTCCACCTGCATGTTGCAAATAATCCATTAATGGTTTCCATTCTTTAAGATAGTAACAGTTTGAGTTTTCTTTTAATAAACATGTCAATTTGTCATTTTCTGCCATATCCATCAATTTTAACATCCAATCTTGTATCGTAGGTAAAATCTGGTTTTTCTAATTTTGCGCATATACAAGTCGTGCTGCAGTAACCATATATTGCATAATTCTTACAAATTGTTTTCCCATTTGTTCTTCCCATATTCCTAATAAAAATAATTCCGGTTTAAATGGGACTCGAATTTGTAAAATATTTTGCATTAGTGAATGTATCTGAGTCCAAAACTTCTTTGCAATTTCACAAGTCCACCACATACTGTATGATAAAAAGACCCCTCTTTTTTTTTTACATTTCCAACACAAGTTGGAAACATTTCCATACATTTTTGCAAGTTTTTGTGGAGTCATATACCATCTATACATCATCTTATAAAAGTTTTCCTTCAGATTATAACACAAAGAAAAATTTTAACCCTTTGTTCCACATATCTTCCCATTGCTGCATTTGTATATTATGTCCAATATTTTTTGCCCATTTTATCATACAATCTTTGACTTGTTCCTCTACCATTTCTCCTTTTAACAATAATTTATACATTTTTGCAATTAAATGGTCATCTGTCTCACATAATTGTTTCTCGAATTCCGATTTAGTTTGTTCAAATTCAATTTTTTTTAATCTAATTTAAATTTTTCTACAAGTTGCGTATATGAAAGCCATTGGAATGTATATCCTTCTAGGGCAAGTTCTTCTTTTGTTTTAATTATATATTGTCCTTTCTTTAGAAAGTCTTTGTAAGTCAGCCATTTATCTTTGTTTCTTACTTCTGTTCTGTTAAATGCTTCTTGTGTGGAAATCCATAAAGGTCTTTTGTAACATAAAGTTTGTTTATATTTATTCCAAATTCTTAACAATGATCTTCTAATATAATGGTTTTTAAAGTCCACATTAACTTTTACTTTATCGTACCACATATATCCATGCCATCCATATCTTAATTCATGACCCTCCAAATTCAATAATTTTTCATCTTTCAAAGTTATCCATTCTTTAATCCATACCAAGCAACAGGCAGCATAATATAGCTTCAAATCTGGTAAACCTAGTCCACCTCTTTCTTTTAAGTCTTGCATCTGTTTATTTTGTGCCATTGAATCTTCCATTTTCTTGTTAAGTGATGCCATTGCTTCCAGGAGTTTTTTCATTTCTGATTGAGGAGGCTCCATTGATGCTCCAGGTGTTAAAGGATCTGTGGATGTCCTTCCAGTTTCTTTTTCCTTATCCTTCTCCTTTTTCCTCAGTGCCATGGTTGTCATAATGTAGATAATTTCCCTGTAAGAGAAAAAAAAAAGAGAGAGGAGAGGGGGAAGACAAAAAACAAACAGAAAAAGGGGCTACTATTTTTTTTTAAAAAAATAGGGGAGTAAAAACTTCAAAAAATAAAAATAATCCTTTAAATGTAGTTATCAAAATAACTAAAATCTAGTCCATTAAAATTGTATATCCAAGCGTAAGAGCAAAAGAGTAAAAGATAAAAAAGAACAGAGAGGCTTCTATTGTAGTCAAAATAATAACAAAAAAGATAAACAATTCCAGAGTTTCTCACGCCAGCTTATATCCACACAGACCAGCCATGAATAAGTCATCTAATTTATGTACAAAAGGAATCCAAAGCATTCATAAAAATTCTATAAAATAACTTATATAATCCAAAGAATATTCAAACACTTATAATAAAAAGCAAAAAGAATTCTTTCATAATAAAAATCCCAAACAGGTAAAAGAAAGGATGTCAAATCATTAATTCATTTATCCATAAAAACTTTAAATCCAGGCAAATTAGTCCCAAAAGAAAAATACTTATAATTGCAGTAAGAATGAAAGCAAACCAAAAATAGGAATATTAAGAATAAAAAGAGAAAGTCACTCAGTCCATTTCAGGCAGAGTCAATTAGCTTTCCAGTCCCACCGTTTAAACACTCCTTTGACAAGAAAAAAAATAAAACACCAGCATTTATAAATCACAGTCCAGAGATAAATCTTAGATATTAATAGGCAAGTAATATTTAAAAAAGTAAAAATATGTGTCTAAAAGGTCGGGTGCCGTGCTACTTAACTTATTCAGTTTCGCGGTTTCCGCAGAGCTGCCGTTGTCTTTTCCAGACGTCTTTCGCCGCTTCAATCTCCCTCTCCCCGCAGTGGATTTACGGGGGTCGGGAGAGAGCGGCGATCCGACGACCCTTTCGTGAGTAATCTTCTGCTTGCCCTCTCTTCAAGGGCGATTTTTCAGCAATTTTTTTTGCGTTAAATCGCCGCAAACGGACGAACCGCGGAGCTTTCGGCTCAGCGCACCGGTCACCTCGACACCCGGAAGTTGAATCGAGGTGTCATCAATTTAGACTGAGTCTCTTTCTGAAATAAACCAACTTTGAAATTATATCCAAAATTGAAAAAAATATCTTTAAAGTTGAAATTATGAATATTTATAATTTATGGAATAATAAGTTGGTATATCCAATAATGGTGTATCAATGAATCCAATTGTTTTTAAATGTTAAGTTTGCTTCTTTGGACTTGAAATTGAAATTAATTTATCAGAAGATTTTATTCTATTGGACCCCTCAAAGAATATATCAGAAAGGATAGATGGTAGATTTTCCCTGATGGTGAGGTAAGAAATTTGAGGGTACATTATTAACACATATGATTTGGTCATGTCCAGTCTTGGTTTCTTTTTGGAAGAATATTGTAACATATACTATAAGTAGATGTCTGGGTAATGTTTTCAAGTTAAATATGTCAATGTTATTTTGAATTATATTCCAAAATTGTGATCTTATCATTTTTAAAGAGTATTGGTTATATTGGGCATGGGAAAGGTACTATTACCCTGGATCCCAGTCACATTTACCTGGCCCACCAGAGCGGGGAGGCAGGGTATGTTGCGGGTCCCTTCAGTTAGGGAAGTATAGTACATCTAGTGGGGCTGAGGAAAAGGGCCTTCACTGTGGTGGTTCCCTCCCTTTGGAACACCATTCCCCCAGAAATAAGATTGGCTCCCTCCTTGCTCCTTTTCCAGAAGGCCCTGAAGACATGGTTTTGTCAGAGGGCCTGGGGACCCTATGATATGAATGTGTTTGCTGCTGCCGTGGGGTGTGTATTGTGTCTTAATGGTTTTTAATTCTGTAAGCCACCCGGAGTCACCATGTGTGAGTTGGGTGGCCTTATAAATGTGTTTAATAATATATATATATAATATCAAAGGCTAAATTCAAGAAATGTATAATTTATCAATTTCTGAAAAGTCAGGTTTTTTTCTACTACTCAAAAAATGGCACAATACCTTTTCCTTTGGCATAGATTTCTTACAGACAATTTTAATGCACAACACATTATTATTACATGATTAAATGAATATGTGATATATTTAGGTGATTTATATAAACTTACGTTAATTTTAGGGGGGTTCTGTTCATTTGTTTATTTTTATTTTTGCTTGTTTTGGTATTACAATTAAAAATGGATGTGACCAGAGTATATTTCCCTTTGCTGTTTCAGTACAAAGGCAACTGGTACTTGGTACTGAATGATGTTCTTGGCAGTAGAGGAAGGAAGGAGAAAGCAAATTCTTTGCAATTGTTTTTAGTGACCATTATAATAGGCCAAGTGGCCTTTTGACACTTATAGTAAAGCAAGACTTGTTTCTCTTTGTTATGCTAGGACAAAGCTATCATTTTTTTTATCAAGCAAGCAAGCAACAACTTTATTGATTAGTCTTACGACCATATCAAAGATAAAATAAGATAACAAGAATACAATACAATTCAATTTAACTGATAAAATTGATAAAAATACACCAAAATAGGAAATAAGATAATTGAATAACCTGAAATAATAATAAATACAATACATGTATATCTAATCAGAATTCAAATGAGTTCATCACCCCTACATGGCACTCCAATCTTTTCCATATAATGGGCTCTCTGGTGAACTGCCTTGTCTACAAACTTGGCAGTCCTATTCACAATAAAAGTATTTGAGCCCGAAAGAAAATAAGATAATCTGTGATTAGAATCCCAGTGTGCTGTTCTTTCTAACAAAGGAGACAGGAATTTAATCCTAAGTGAATCATATAATTTGCAGTCGAACAAAACATGGGCAATATCTTCTATGGCTGGGTCCCCACATACACAAGTCCTCTCATCATATGGCAAATGATGAAAACGTCCATATTTAACCATAGAGTCCAACAATTCAAACCTAGCCCTGGAATAGGCCCTTCTCAGATTTTGTGTTAGACTCATCGACAGGTATTTTTCAAATTTAAAAATAGTTTTATTCTTAGCTAACCATTTTAATGAACCATTTTTTGCCAATGTCTCCATGTCCAATTGGGCACTGATATCCAGGGCTCGCTGTTTAAAAATATCTTTTGCCTGTGGTGCAGTTATGAGTACCTGTTGAATGGAAAATCCATATTGTGTAATAACTTTAGTGAGATGTTTTAACCAGGATGTGGTAAAATCCAAACTCATTTGTTCAAGTAGGCATAATTTGGGAAGCCTATCATGGTCCATTGAATGGACCTTCTGCCAGTAAGAAAAGACCTTTGATACTGTCTGGCTATGTATAGAGTGGATACCTGTTTCTGCTCTAATTGCGGGTGCTGACGTATTTTTATCAACTCCCAGTATACTTCTTAAAAAGCGGGTTTGAACATATTCAAGTGCAGCAGAATTTGTAAGACCCCACACTTCCGCACCATAAGTCAACATTGGGACAATTTTTGCTCTAAATACTTTCAGAATAGGGGTCAAAGTGCCGGGATATTTATAATTATACAGTTTAGATAGCCTTTTGGCACAGACCTCAGCCCTCCCTGCGGTCCTTCTGAAATGATTGTCCCAGGCTCCAGTATCAGTAAAAACCACTCCTAGGTAAGTGAAAGAATTCACTTGTTCTATAGGCTCCCCATTTATTTGCCATTTATATTTCATCCTTTTTCTTTTACCAAAAACCATCACTTTAGATTTAGACTTATTTATAGTTAAAGAGTTATGAACACAATAGACATTCAACTTTTTCAGGAGTCTTCTCAGGCCAACTTGTGAATGTGCCATCAAAATCATATCATCTGCATATAATAGGACATTCACAAATATGCCATGAATTTTTAACATGTGAGTATCTACGGTACGCATAAACCCTGGAATATCATTAATATAAAGATTGAAGAGCATTGGAGCTAAGATACAACCCTGCCTGACACCTCTATGAGTAGGAATACTTTTGGTTAAAGAGCCATTTACACCAGTTCTTACTTTTAAATAAGTATTTGAATAGAGGGCCTTTACCAGGAATAAAAGTCTGGGCTCCATATTTAAATTAATTAATTTCTTCCATAAAATGTTTCTATCTATGGAATCAAAAGCTGCGGTAAAATCTATAAAAGCAGCGAACACTTTTTTACCATTTGCCAATTGTTTTGAAATAAGATGATGTAATGTGAAACAATTATCTATTGTGGAGCGATCTGGTCTAAAACCAGTTTGTTCCTCTACAAGGAGGTTTGTCCTAATTACCCAGTCCTCTATTTTGCCCAAGAGGTGTTTGGCATACATTTTTGCAGCAATTCCTATAAGACTGATTGGTCTATAATTTTGTGGCTCAGTCCTATTTCCTTTTTTAAATATAGGGACAACAATTGCTACTTCCCATCCTACTGGAATGAATCCTGTGTTGTTTATATAAGAAAACAAACCTGCAAGTAATGGGGCCCACCAGTCAGTATGGGTTTTAAAAAGTTCTGGTGGTAAAAAGTCCTCTCCTGGAGCCTTGTTGGGTTTCAAGGAATGGATGATAGATTTGACTTCTGCCACTGACACTGAGGGCCAAAGAGGGAGGTTTTCAAAATAAGTAGGATCAATTATACTTTCCTGCAAGGGTCTTTGGTTTGACTCAGTAAATAAACTTGTATAGAAATCCTCCCAGACTGAGGCAGGTATAGGAATGTCAAGTTGAAAATTGCGTTCCTTCAATAAACCCGAGACGGAATTCCAAAAAAATATTGAATTAGTTCCTTTTGCTGATAATTCCAAGTCTGCCCATATTTTAGCTGTATAAAGAGCTTTTTTGGACACAATAAGTTTCTTATATTCCCTCCTGATTTGTAGCATTTTGGATTGATTTTTTATACTAGGATAACTCTGGGCCATACGCATTGCTGCCCTTAAATGTTTCCTAGTATGTAGACAATCAGAATCAAACCAGTTCATACTGTTTTGAGAATGATTTCTAGCAGGAACTTTATCTATCAAAAATTTCCTCAACGAGCTAGACAAAAGAGCATATTGTGTCAAGATCTTGTCTGGGCATTGAAAAGGAGTTGAAATAGAATTTCTCCAAGACTGAACCTGCTCTGAGTTTAGATAGGTTGTTATTGCCTTTGTATCTACCTTGTGCCACCTAAGTCTTCTGTTTTGCCTAATTTCAATATTGGCTAGTAACCTCTTATCATAAGTCATAAATGATCTAATATCTGATCTGGCTGCAAAATAAACTGTAATCGGCTGATGATCGCTGTCTTCTCTCACATGGGCTTGAATATCTGAAAATAACCCAGACTTATTTCGAGAAACACAAATATAATCTAGGACACTACTAGAGTTTCCTGTATGAAATGTAAACGGATATATAAAATCAGATTCTTTGCCTCCTAAAATATGAAGGTTACATTTATAAATTAGTGAGACCAACTGAGAACCCGCCATGTTCCTTTTGGAATCTCTAGAACGCCAGGGTGGGTTGTTAATAAGGTAGTCCTCAGGAATAACACCCAGTCGTACAAAATCAAATAAAGAAGCCCCCACTCTGGCATTAAAATCTCCCGCTAAAATTACAATAGCATTGGGGTAATTAAGGTTTATCTTCAACAGTAAATTTTCTAAATTTACCCAAATGTTGGGAGAAAAGTATGGAGATGAATATGGTGGCAGATAAATGTTCACTAGTACTACTACAACTGCTTCATACGAAAATTTAACCACCAAATAGAAAGGAGAATCAAAACCAAACACCAGTTCCTGGCCTTGCCAACCCAACTCAGCCTTGGCAAGTATCGACAATCCTCCCGATGCCCTTCCTTTAGTCTTGTGTTTCACTGCCGGGACTGACCAGGAATTAAATCCTGGAATGTGGATCCTTTCTTCCTCTTTGGACAGCCAAGTTTCTTGAAGAGCTATAAAATCAAAGCCAGAGAGAAATTCCAACAAGTCTCCATCAGATACTCGATTTTTCCAACCGGCAATGTTCCAAGTCAGTAGGTGGAGAAAAACCTTGCAATTGATGTTGGCAGGCGGCCCCATTGGAGACTTGAAATTTTGGGTTAGAGTACATGAGGCTTTTAGTCAATCGGCAGGGGTGATGTTGTCTAGAATGCCTTCTGTATCGAAGAAGACACATTGATTTACAAGTTGTCTGCCTTCGTCATTGTCTTGTTGATGGGGAAGCGCCAACAGAGATTGGGGAGCAAGACAATTATGATGAAATACTTTAACAGGTTGAAGAGTCAAAGTAGAATCAGCATCCAAACAAACAAAGTCCTCACTAACAGGTAAGGATGTTCCAGCCTTTAGTTCTTTCCATAACCCATTTTGAACTTCTCCTTCAAATGCTGTAGATCTAGCGTATGCGGGACTCATTTGAGACAACATTTGGTTGGAAATAGAATCCTTAGGACTCAGTTCTACTCCACCACCAGCATCCGATTTTAACACACAAGATACTTTAACTTTCTGCAAATTATCTGGGACTGGATTGAGCAATGCCATTTCCTCACAATCAGCCTGTGTTTCTAGACATTTCTTTTCTGTTGAAGTAGCAGTATTTTGTTGAACAGATATATTTTCACAGGCCTGAGTACTTAGTAATGCCATATTTATTAATGGCTTTGCCATAGATTGTGTTGTTTTCAATATCTCTCTTAATTCATCCAGTCTTTGTATAACATCTGATTGCTCTGATTGTGGTAACTCCCCAAATAAGTCAATCAGCGTTTCTTCTGGCATTTCCTCCCTCAGGGTCATTGCTGTTGTAGCAACTTCATGATTATCTGTATGTTTGCTACTGCCATCAGAACTTAAAGCAATATTACCCCCTTTCAAAGACTGATCAAGGAGAGGACTCACTTTCTCTGAGCTAAAAACACGTATTGGAAATATTTAAAAAGTACTCAGGAAAGGCTTCATTTTAAAAAGCATGCTGGGAACTATAGGCTGCTTAAATATTAACAAAACTCGGATATAGTCTCTTCTGGATGGCAGCCATTCAGCATGCACTAAGTCTATCAGAGAGCGTTCGCATCGTAGCAGCAGACTCAACGAGAGCATAACAGCTCTCCTATCACCCCATCTCCCTCTATTCATTTTATTATCATAAATCTGCAAGGTAATCTGTTTGGTTTGTAAGTAATAACTACATGGATCTCCTCTCTGCCTTTTTCCTGGTTGAGAGCTATTTTCTTTAGAGCTATTCTTTCCTCTCCTTTCGGTTTTGGGAGTAGAGCCAGCTTTATTTTCTGTATTAACCCCTTGATGACTGTTGGTGGGAGTAGTAGTAGATATCTTCCTGTTTCGTTCTGTTTTATTTGGATAGTTCTTAATGAATTTTACAACGGACTCCTTCAGGGAGTCAACCTGATCCTTAATTGATGTTAGAAGTTCGAAGATTGAAACCACTGTCTGTGCGGTAAGCAAGCACTGTCTAGATATAAAGTCTCTTGCATTCTCCCTTTTTAAGTCCATAACAACTCCCTCCTGCATAAGCATAGCAGCTGCCGAGCAAGCTGCTGTAGTCTGGGAGGGGGAGACATTTTCTGTAAGGCAGGAGGAAAGTTCTAAGAGCTGTTGACTATCCCATTCCACTGAGCTCTGTAAGTTAGCTCTACCTGATAAGGAGTCCAAGGTTAAGTTACTTACTACAGCAGTCTCTTTACTTGTTGTATAATTATCCATTTTCTGCTGCTTCAGTGGCTTCTGTGCTGCGGAGTGCGCACGCTGCCTCTTTTTCCTTTTCCCCATTCCTGAGAGCTAATTTAAAATGTTGATAAATTAAAGCTAAAAAGTTGCCTGTCTGTCATAAAATGATGATAAAAGTGGTTAAAAATAGTTAAAAATAGTTAAATATATAAAAATTTTAAAATAAAGTATAAAAATAAACTACTAAAAAGTAAACTTTAGAGGAGCTCTTTCCAGCAAATGCTGCCTCATCGCCATCTTGGCCCCACCCCTTTTTTATCAGTAAACATAAAACTAGGAAAGTAACATCTAACATTAAGAATTCAAGTAGTGTAATGGTGTATGATCACCATTCTTACAATTAACACTGGGCTATTAGAAATAAGATTGGTTTTAAGTACTCAATAAATATTAGAAAAATAGACCTTCTTAGAAAACCTAAGTATTGTCATCCAAGTCTATTTGTCACATAACCAAAAAGAACCATAACCTTCTCCTACTTGGTTCCCTTCACAGATATTATGACTATACTTCTTAAAATTCCCTGTCAACAGATTAGGGAAGGTTAACTTACATTATGTGTTTTATTATTGACATATTTTTCCGATGGAAAGCAGTTGTGCCTAGTATGAATATTTTGGTTTTTTTAAAAAAAGAATTTTATTGAGTTTAAAGCAAAGATAAAAACTACAAAAAACTACAAACAGAAAAAAAAAGAAAACTAAAAAAGTGAGAAACACAAGAAAAAAGAATTTTTAAAGATTACATAGAAAGGTGACTTCCAACTTTCAACAGGAAGAATATACAGCAATTTCCATAATCAATCCCTTAAAAAAAAAAGTTAAAGGTTTTTCCCTGCACAGTCGTGTCCGACTCTAGGGGGTGGTGCTCATCTCCGTTTCTTAGCCAAAGAGCCAGCGCTGTCCAAAGATGCTTCCGGGGTCATGTGGCTGGCATGACGCGCGTGGAACGCTGTTACCATCCCACGGAAGTGGTACCTATTTATTTACTTGCATTTGCATGCTTTCGAATTGCTAGGTTGGCAAGAGCTGGGGCGAGTGCGGGAGCTCACTCCATCACGTGGCGCTCAGGTCTCGAACCGCTGACCTTCCGATCAACAAGCCTGGTGTCTTAACCACTGAGCCATTGCACCCCTTCTCTAATCAATCCCTTACTCTATATCAAACCAAGATGACATTATTTCTATAAATTCTTCCATTAACACATATACAAATCACTAATGAAATTGCTCCTTCCCCATACATACATACATACATACATACATACATACATACATATATTTATATTTCTAAATCAACTTCCCTCCCCCATAAAACAACATTAATTCATTAATTTAATTGTTTCCTTCCCACCACTATTCTATATATTTCTATCCACTATTAATATAAATCAGATTGTAAAAAGTTATAAATCGTCTACTTTTATAATTAATAATACTACAACAATCTTAATCCTATTAAACCTAAAGACTAAGCAACTATTATTATACCTTATGAATAGCTTATAAGTCTTACAAATCAAACAAACCTTAAGAAAAATCCAATAAATCTTAATCCAAATCATTAAAGAGAAATGAAATCATAATAACCTCATTATCAATCCAATTACACATTCATGATTTTACCCTACCTCGAAGTATACCAAAGCATTAACATATCTCCCTATTACACCCAAGGCATTTTTCTTACAGAAATCCAACAGCCCAACTGCCCACCTTACAAACTCAAACTTTTCAGCAGAAAAAATCCCACAAAGCAGATTCTCTTCTCTCCCATAGCAATCCCCCATATAGACATAACAATTCTTCAGAAAAACAGCTCTCCTTGTAATCTGCAACTCAGACTGTCACTTTAACCCGTTCAACACCAAAATGTAGTCTTCATCTGGCATTACTTCAAACTTGCTGTCAATAAGAAAGTCTCCATCCTTATCAAAATCTTCATCTTCCTCCATAACGTCTTCAGCCAGATGACACAGCTTAGAAATAAGTTCTTCCCCAAAGTCCCGAAGAGTCTGCAGAAGAGGTTGACAACACCCTAAAAGGATCTCTTTGAAGGTCTGCTCAGGCTCATAACAGAACCCTGAAGAAGCCTCCTTGAAATCTTCAATGTTTCAGGCAGTAAATTATGGTGCTCCCTAGATACTTGACTCATGCAAATATGAGTTAATGAGTTAATAGAAAACTTCTGGATGAAATTGGCACAAAGAAAAATACGTTAACAAGCAGATCCCAAGGAAAGTGAACAGAGCTGAAAATTCAAAACAACAAATCCAACATGTAGGGCAGTGCTTTCCAAACTGCCGCTGTTGCCGACACACCAACGGCGGCAGCGGCGGCGCGGGGGCATGGGTGTGCATGGCGGCGGTGCGGGGGGGCGCGCGGTGGTGGTGTGCACAGCAGCGGCGGTGGCCTCTGCTAAAAAGCAGAAGCGCTGATGGCGCACCGCTGCCGCCCCCGCCATGCACACCCCCACCACCACTTCCGGGTTGTGTGGTGACACACCAAACTCTGTGTGGCGACACACTAAAGTGTCGCGACACACAGTTTGGAAAGCTGTGGTGTAGGGAAATATTCAAACCTTCAAATTCAATACAAAAATAATAACAGGAAGGCAATTCTTTCTCAGTCCTCCTTAATCTTTAGATGGGAAAACAAGCCAAAACTTAAAAATTTAAAAATTAAATCCAGAAATAACGATAAGCACCAAGAGATTCCGCTTCTTCTTTCTGTAGAAAGCCTCTCTTAGGGTACAAAAACTTAAAAGAAAACCCAATAAATTGGGTGTTTAAGAAATGGGG
The DNA here is from genome assembly GCA_023362775.1 of Charina bottae. Taxonomy (NCBI): domain Eukaryota; kingdom Metazoa; phylum Chordata; class Lepidosauria; order Squamata; family Charinaidae; genus Charina; species Charina bottae. The sequence continues at coordinate 12,971,907 of JALMGJ010000016.1, forward strand.
TGGCTGGACTTACTGTCCCTTTAAGGGCTGCAGCGCAGCATGGAAATGATGAAATCCCAGCCTCCCGGTGAAGTCTTACCAGTCGATCGCGCACACTGTCCACGATCTCCTGGCTACAACTCGCTGTCTGGAGGATAAGTGGGTCGATTCCAAGCGTTTTCCTTAATCCGGAAAAACACTCTGGGCTACTGGAGAAACCAGCCTGTGCCTGGAAAAACTGCTACGATGCCAGTTCTGCCCGCGGAGCGCATGGGCAAAGCTGCTCAGTCCGCCATATTCCCACTGGAAGTCCCCTAGTTTGAATATTTTTAATGTAATTATCTTATGCCAAGACCAGGCTGAAAAGGCCAAGATTTACCCTAGCTTCAGTCTTAGAAGGTAATGTTTGTATTAATGAGATATAAAACTTATAGAGACTTCTATGTGAAGATGATTAAATGCGTAAGTATTGATTTGACAAAATGTGTGGTAGTAGCTTTTTCTTACATGATTGTATATGATGGGTGTACTGTATATATGATGTGTGGCTGGGATTCACAATAATGCTTAACAGGATTTTGTTCATGCCAAAAGAACTGTTCTTCATGATTCCTTCTTTCCTGAAAAGCTACTCTGAAAGGATTAAATTTAACCCAGTTTCTTGTTCTAAAAGTTCTGTTCTGTTCATTGCCATTCCTTTTTGTTGTCAACATTGTCTGTGGTCTTCTTGCTTATATCTATCTATCTATCTATCTATCTATCTATCTATCTATCTATCTATCTATCATCTCAGTACTATATATTGTACTGAACTTTTCCACTTGAATGTTTAATCATATTCCAGTTTTTCTCTTTATTTCATATTTCTTTGCTATCTTAGTGCAGCTCTACTTTTTTAAAAGTTTATTTAATCGTATTTGTTTGAAAACACTTACCTTCTTCATCTTTGTTGGGTTCAGTATATGTATAGACGCTTGTAATATTATCAATCAAATGATGACATAATACTAAAGCAAGAATACATTCACAATGCTCTTTAAAGATCTTTGGAAATACATCAAAAACTGTGAGTCAACTTGCATTCATAAGCAGTACCATTATAAATAAAGAATGAGATTCATTACTTATAATCCACTTGCAAAGTCTTATTGCTGGAGATAGATTGTCTGTAAAGGCATAGCTGCAATCTAGAAAAGGAAGACTTTTCTGGGAAATAAATGCTAACAAGCTTTGTTTGTGCAGCATCCTTTAACATTTGACAAAGATAGGCATTATTGTTAGAATTAAACATGCTTTTGTTGAAGCAGACTCTACTCCATAAAAGCATGTACCTAACAAATGTCTTAATCTTTAAGGTGACCCAGAACTCTTCATTGTTTTAATTAATAATTTTCATTCTTTAAAAACCACAAAGAATCTTGTAGCATCTTAACAATGAACAATTTATTATTGCATCAACTTTTTTTTGCTGCATCAGATACAGGCTTATTGCTGTGAACATGTGAAGTTTCTTTTGGCTAAACTGAATGCCTGCCTGATATTGAGCCTCCTACTGTACTCCACTTTGCTAATTTCAAATATATGAATACATGGTTTATTGAAAATGTATTTTTATTCATGCAGCATGATTTAAATATACAATAAAACAATACAGTAGAATGTCAAGGACCTAATTGTAGTTTCAGAATGTTTCTACTTACAAACTCATTACATCAATCAATATGTTGTTTCTATTTAAAAAAAATCATTTCCTGGCACAAACTGTTTTCACAGATTCACATTTCATTATGCTAGTTACATTTTCTGTCCTTGCTAATTTGAATACTGTGTTAGAGACTGTTTTGATGTCAAGTTATCCTCCATCTGACACAGTTTATAACTATAGCTCTCAATTTTTAAAATGCTCCAAGTTAGATTAGATTGCTTCTCCACTTGGTTACTTATACATATGTACAGTATATACCTACACACACACACACACACACACACACACACAGAGAGAGAGAGAGAGAGAGAGAGAGAGAGAGAGAGCGCTATGAAACTGGAGGATGTGAGCTACTTTTATGGGGGAAAAATTGACATAAAAAGATAAACAGCATCAAATTATAGAGAAGCCAAGCTGTCTGTAGAATAGAAATATCTTCATCACAAACAATGTACAGTATTTAGCTACCACATGAAAAACTTGAAAAAGATTTCCATGTGTCAGTTACTGTATGTATGGTGTCCAACTAACATGGAAAGCATGAATTTGCTCCTTAATGGCACAATATTCTTGGAAATGGAAACAGCCTTTTCTAAGTCATTATGGAGAAAGGGCTAAAGTTTGAAATTATGTACAGTTCCCTCTGAACCTCACAAAATGACCAGGTTTGTGCAAACTGTGAGCCAACCATTTGAAATTGACTGAATATTTGATGGCAAGTCAGTTTTACTATTAGGCAAAATGAGGCAGATGTCATTAAAGGCAGCCAATTGTTCTTTATTATTGTAGTTATTGGATGTTCACTGCTAGGGGTGGGGGAGAAAGACTTGTGTCTTGGTGGCCAAAATCATTCTACTAGCTCTGAGTAGTGTAAGTGTTGCTTGCCCATGATCCGTAGATGGGCTTGTTGCTCTGCAGCAGACAGCAGCATATCTTGTTTGGTGGCTCATCAGAGACTTTCACAAACTTTTCGTTTGTTAAAAAAAGAAAGAAAAGAAAGTGGGGACTGAGTCATAGATCTCAGTACACAGGTGGTATCATGGCTTAGTACGATTCAAGTTATATACTGTATGTCTTCCGTGGCACATAACCAAGGATCTTAAACATGCTGGGAAGAAATTTTCAGGTTCAATCCTTGTCATTATTTTTAATTTTAAAAAGTGAAAGCATCAAGTTACCTAAAGAGAGTGCAAGCTTTTGAGTTTCAGAGCATTTATCTCATTGGACTGGAAAACTGAAAGCTTGCACACTATTTTTAACCTTTAATCGATCTAAAAGTATAATTTAAATATTTTCAGGTCTCCAGTGACAGAACTTGTAGAGCTCTTACTGCCCAAATCAAAACCAATCAGAACTTGTGATCTGACAAGCTGGGTGAAACTCACCAACTCCACATCCAAGTCTCCAGGCAGGAGCTTCATTTACCGGCAGTTCTGGCTACCTGCCTTTACAAAACAAAACAAAAGGAGATGGAAGGGTCTGTCAAACCTCTGCCAGATCACAATGCGTACCTAGCGGGCTGCAATTGGTGGCTTCTGCAGAGCTGGAGTAGGCGGCACTAAGCTGGGCAGCTGGTCGGAGCCGACGTAAGGCAGCTCCACACTTTCATGTCCTTCACTCAGATGTATTCCGCGGACATGAAGGAGCCCTTGATCTTATTCTTGAGGATTTCGAAAGAAAAGAGAAGCTTTTCAATGTCTATAGTGCAGGTGGCAGCTGGGCATCTCAGCCTCTTCCAAATGCCCCTCAGCGTATGCCCTTTAACTTAAGAGAATCGTCCGTGTGTGCCTGTGCGCGCGCGCGCGTCTGCGAGTCAGAGGGAGGGCATTTCAGCACACAAACGCTTCGAGGAGCGGGAACAGACGCGGTTGCCACCCCCCCCGCCAAACCTTTCCTTTCTGTCTCCCCCCCCCCCCTCCTCCACCGGCCGCGTTCTCTCCCTCCAATACCCCCCTCCCGCCTCCCAATGGGCTATTGGACGTGCCCAAACCCTGCACCTCCTGCGTCTCGTGGTGTCGGTGTCGTCTTCTCAGTGGCAGCGCGTAGGAACACGTTCCCAAGCAGGAGCAGCAAGAGCAGCGGTAGCGGCGGCGGCGGCGGCGGCGAAAGAAGCCCTATCTCGGATAGGAAAGAGGGAAACGGGAGAGGGACCGAAGCCAAGTAAGAGGACCCTCGGGCGAGTCTACGAAGGGACTCCGGCTTCCCATATTCTGGAGCTGCCGCGCCTGTGTCTCTCCTTTTCGCCGGTTGTGCGCGCCACTTGAGCGCGCCGTGTGGTGTGGCGCGGTGTCTGTTTGCAGCAACGGCCTCGGCGGCAGCAGCACGAAGCGCGGCGTCGGGAAGGCTCCGGGGGAATGCGGCAGTAGCGTTCCCAGCCTGGAAGAGAGGAGACCCCCCACCCCCATGTTCTCCTCAGTCCTCCTCGGTTTTGCGCGCTGGCTTCGGATCCTGCGCCAAGAAGACTGAGGGCGCCCTCGCCCAGCCTGGCTGTGGCTGAGTGAGGGGCTGAGAAGGTGCTCTCATTCTTGTTGGACTGGGGGTGGGAGGAAGGGGGTGGCGGCGGCGGCAGCTTCGTTGCTGCTGCTTCTCAGAGTGGTTGCCTTTTAGCCCCCCCAAGGAAAGAGCAGGCGCCATTGCCAGGAGGATCGAACCGAGGGGGCCGCAGCGCGCGCGCCCCTTCCTCTCTGCTCGCCGGAGGGCAGCGGGCGCCCTGGTACTACGCTCCCCCTGACGGTCCCCGCAGGATGCCTGCCTTGTCCCGGCGGCCGAGCGCGGCCATCCCTTCTGCCTGGCTCCTGCTGCCACTGTTGTTCTCCCTAGCTTGGGCGCGGAGCAACTCTCGGGGACTGGCGGGGTTACCCCCCAACGCCGCCTCCTCCCCCACGACCCCCATCGCCATCATGGGCTTAATGCCGCTGAGCGACTCCGTGGATAAGGGCAAGATCGGCCGGGGGGTCCTACCGGCCATGCAATTGGCAATGGAGCAGATCCTCAACGAATCGCTGCTCAACCCGTACTCTCTGGACCTGCGCTACTACGACACTGAGGTGAGTGAGGAGAAGGGAGCTCGCTGTGTGGCCAGCGCCGGGCACCTTTCGGCGCTGGATTGGGAGGGAAGAGTCGTTGTCCTTGATTATGAGAAATGAGGCCGATGGGAGGCCGGTGTGTTGTTGGCCTGGGATGACAGACGTTTGTGTTAGGTGTTCCTTGCCATTGCCACTTGGTCTTTATGATGCCACTTCAAAGAGCAGTAGCTGGCCTAGGACAGAAATGATGCGACTCTAACAGGGAAAGGGTAATGAATGTGGAAAGGATGCCAGCTGTTCAAAACGGAGTCGCGCTGGTGTATGTATCTGCCCAGCGTTTTGTTATGACCATCTGCTGCTGCTGCAGCAGCGGTCGGCCGCGAACGGGAATAACATGAAGCAGAAAAGTCATTGGGAAAGAATTCCGGTCGTTTTATACGGAGTCACTTCAGGTTTTGTTTGCACTCCTCCCTCCAGCCCCCCCCCCCCCCCGCGCTTAGTGACTGCAATTTAGCATTTGCGGCTTGTTTTCCCTGGGCAGCTTTCTGGCCCAGCAGCCTCGACTAAACCTGCAGCTTTAGCAGTATTGAGGAAGCGCCGCCCGTTATTCAAGCAACAGAGGCACGTCAGGGATTTGTGGTTGGTGAGCTTGGAGCAGGCGCTTGGCCACCTGCATAGCTGAGCTGAGGTGAGCTGCAGCCTTTGCGTACTTGGAGAGCCACTTGATGCTCTCTGTGAACTCCTGAAGGGCGAGAAGGAGGAGGCTACAGTAGTCGGATTTCTAGTGCTTAGCAGCGGGAGGAAAGCAGGACCGCGAGAGGTAGAATGAGTGAGAAGGTTTGCCCTTCCTTCTTAAGAGGTGTGTGCCAAAGTATAGGGGAGGAGGAGGAGGAGGAGGAGGGAAGATGCCGGCTCTTCCGGCTTCCCAGAGCAGTAGCAACAACTATCCTCCTTGGACCCGATGCCTCTTTTGCAGCATCCTTCTTTCCGTGTCTTCCAGCCGCACAAATAAATAACTGCTAACGCGTTGGCAGGTGCACATTTCTATCCCGGCACACAGTACACAGATAAGCTGACATGCGTGGAGAGCCCAGAAGAAATGTAGATGAGACTATTTAACTGGCAGCTGAAACACTTAGTTGTGAATTCCGTTCAGCGCAAGCCCCGAAAGAGTTAATCCTGCAGCTTTTCTCTTCGTTGTTCGTAGTAGTATGTCTGCCATGCATAATTCTTCTTTGCAAACGCTGGTTTTCACATCCGTACGCTTGGAGTGAGAGAGAAGGCCAATGGCTGTGGACCATACAGAATTCGTAGTAGGCAGGTTCTTAGGTTATTCAGCGTTGTTGTGGGATTGACCAAATGAAGTGCGATCATTGGGTGGCCTTTCCCCCCTGCAAACCTAAGAGGCTGATTGTTTTCTGCGAACGTGTTTGCGGCAAATAAATGTTGATTCAATTTTGGAACTTGCCTGAAGGGGGCAGCATTTTCTTATGTAATGCTTGGGCCTGATGCTTTCTATTTTCTGCCCTTAAGAAGTTCCTGATGAAATTCAAGGTCTTAACTCTTCTTAAGTGATAGCAAATAAGCTTCTGTAATTCTTATAGGGTGTTTGCTGTAAAAATTATAAATGTTGGAGGCTCTTTTTCTCTTGAGATAGCAATTCAGGAAGAGTGTAGCTGTGATCAGACTTAGATTGCAATGACTTTTGTATAGGAAAGATACTATAGGTAATGATGAATTGTTTAAGAAAGGTAAGAATGGTGGTGGTCCTTATTTTTGTATAGTATAAAATGTTTGCCAGTAAATTATTATCTGTGTCCCATTTGAACAGATGACTGGGAAACAAAATTATAAGGATAAAAACAAGATAGGCAGATATTCAACATTTTTCTACCCTTTGTCAGATTTAGAAAAACTTTATTGAAAAAGCTTTGAAGTATGTATAATATTCCTGATCATCTGAAGTTCAAATAAACAGCTATGAGATTTTCCTAAGGTTACATTCATAATACTATGTTTTCATCTTCATTTGGGAAACGGGATTTTAGCAAAGTGAGAGTAGAACCAATTCCTTTGCATCACTTGATAACTTCAGAGTCAAATGACAGTGGGTATGCATGAATGCATAGAGAGAGAACCCTGCAGATGGACCTTTTTCTAACATCACCTCAAATTATCTTTATCTACGCTACAATGTTTTTAGTACCATGGTCCATACACTCTTAGCTGTCTGTTGAAATGTATGTATAAACCAGGAGTCAAATGATGATGATTTTAAACTAGTACAGGAAGAGCTACTATTGATCTTTGAACAGCTTACTATTGTGCACATTTTAAAATAACATTTTCATTATTACTCTGTTCCAGTTTTAGCTATATGTAGTTATATAAGACTGGTTATCATTGAAAGCAATGAGATACATAAAGGTAACATTTGCAGCTGATGCAAATTCAAAGAAAGATATGCATATGAGAAGGTATTTCTTTGAATATCTTTATCTGAATGTAGGTTTTGAACTTTCATTGTTTAATATTCTGAGAAGAAATAATCAAACCAAGACATGCTTTTATCTTCTGAGTTGTCTCATACTTGTTAATATGTATGACCCTCATTTGCTGATACTAAACTCATGTTATTGATAAGAAAATAAGAAATCATTCTATGCAGATATTCAGAAAAGAAGGAAGCATAGATCTTCTGATTAAACAGGTACTAAGTTTATAAACAGATGTGTAGATATTGAAAGCTTCATTCACACATGAGTTAATGCTATATTTGAATCTAGTTGTGATACAGGAAATTGTGAACTATACTTTTATTCTTGAAGAACACAGATATTTTAATTTTGCCATGCATAGATGGGGTGAAAAATTATGATTGATAGAAGTTGGTCTTCATTCAGTTGGCTCTGACTTCAAACTAGTGACACCATGATATCTTAGGTGGGCTTTACTAGAGATTTTTACATAATTTTCTTCTTTAGATTGATTCTGTTTCAAGGTAAGAATGCATTTGCATTTAGATATAAAGAGAAGGGAAAATGCCATTTAGAGGGGTACGAGAAATCACTTTTTGGGTTTTTGATCACTTAATATGAAGGCAATGTTACCTCTTAACACTGTGTTTCTAACATAATACCGATTTCTGAGGTATCATTCCATAGGTATCAATATATTTAGATATTTAAAAAATAATTTAGACTCAGAGTAGTTGTTTAGGCTGGTGTTTAATATTTATATATTAACTCTACAAATCTATAGCTACAAGTACTCATAAAGTACATCACATGTGATGCTTTATTTTTTTCTTCCCTGTTTTTATGGGGTGTGTGTGGCATTTTCAGAATCAGAAATAGTTTCCTGAAGGAGAAAGGGCAGGAGGGAAAGAAATTGTATTCTATGTTGTGGGGTTTCTACAAATGAGACACTTCAAGGTTATTCTGTGCAGAAATGGCAGAGCTACAGGAAATACGGAGCAGTCATAGACAAGAAAAGCCACAAATGAGCTGACCATGGTGCTACCTTATTCAGACAGCATAAGCAAATTGGAATCTATAGCATGCATCCTTTAGAGTAAAAAAATTGGTAATGCCACTTAGTTTCATTGTAATAATAATTTCTGTTAAATAGAAGGCTGATGGCAGCTTCAGTGAGCTTGGCAGTTAATATTCACTTCCTTGGAATGTTCCTGACAGCTTTCCCCCATCAAAAGCATCCAGATAAGACTGCAGTTTCTAAAATGCTCAAACTGGTGTTGGGAATTCTGGAATTTGTAGTACCAGTGCATCAGTCAGATGCCAGGCTGCGGAAGATTGATCTAAAAAATGATAGGAGAGAGTACAATAGGCAAAAGATCCTGATTTCCTTCTTCCACTCTGTAAATAAAAGCTTACCTTTCTGGGATTATAACAAGATTCTTTAGACATTTTGAGCCCCAAATGAGAAACGGATGCAGTTATAAGAGCTGGCAGTAAAAAGGATCTGCATGTGGTTTTATGAGGCATCAGGTACAAGAGTGCAGTGCCATCAAACCATTATGAGGTAGTTACCCTTTACTAAGTTAAGAATTTAGAAATGGGCTTAACATATTGGAATTTAGTAACAGTACAGCCATCACATTTGTCTGTTTTACCCAAGGCAATACTGCAGTTACTTCAGCAGTGAAGTTCAATTTTGCCTCCATAATGTGGGTATGCTTCAGACGCATGGATCAACAACTAGAATTCCCCAGCCAACAAAAGCATTGCATAAATGTCCTGGACCAGATTGAAGGCATCCAGGTTGGACATAATGAGAAGACATAATGAGAAGACAGGATACCCTGGAGAAGATGCTGATGCTAGGGAAAGTGGAAGGCAAAAGGAAGAGGGGCCGACCAAGGGCAAGATGGATGGATGATATTCTGGAGGTGACGGACTCGACCTTGGGGGAGCTGGGGATGGCGACGGCCGACAGGAAGCTCTGGCGTGGGCTGGTCCATGAAGTCACGAAGAGTCGGAAGTGACTGAACGAATAAACAACAACAAGGTTGGACAAGGCTGAGCCAGTTCAGAGGTGGATAGAAATAAGGGCAAGCAATGGGTAGTGCCTGTAGTTGCAGATGGGTGGGTGTTCAAGAGAATTGAGAGTTCAGCCCATTTATTTTTGGAAAAGTTCAGTCAAACGTTTACTGAGGAGAGAGATAAAAGAAAAAAACTACATGTTAATTCCACTTTCTCTTTTCTGATGAGACAAATAACATATTCAAAGGAACTCAAAAGGCTGCATCCCTACATACAGTACAGACTACTTATTATTATTTAATAGTTTGTGAAGACTTTAACTGCCTAAACATGCACAGGATTGTTCTTGGAATCTTTGTGCAGGAAATAAGATTGTGAAATAAAATAATGTTAAAAGAATGCAAGTTGTGCTAGCATTTTCTCTGCAGTACTGTATTTAAAATTGTTATATTTCAATTGGTTAAATATTTCAGTTGGCTTCATAGGTTGCTTTTATCTAGAAACAGAGGTGCAAAACCTGAGGCCCCAGGGCCATTTCAAGACAGGGAATTCTGGGACTTGTAGTCCAATACACCTGGAAAGCTCCAATCGGTGGAAGGCCGACCTTGGACATTTATACACTGGCTAGGAGTAACAATAGACAACAGAAAAACCTTGCTATTTAAACTGAATTCTAGAGGGTAGGGTGTTCTGGGTCCAAATAAATACATTTCTTAAAAAAATAAGTAAATGAAAGATGTTAACTATAAACCAGAAACCAGATGCAGTATCCTTTATCTGATAAGCAAATATTTACAGTACTTGGGATTATTTGTATATTATTAATTACTAAAACTAAAATGTTACAAATTATATAGTCTTCTAAAATAAACTTTAGGGCTCAGTCACATCATGGCAAGCTGAAATTAAGCATTACAAGACTTCTGTTTAGATTAGTATTCAATTTAATTGCTTCATGAATTAATACAATGCCATTCAAGTTATGCAATAATTTTTTAAAAAATAAAATAATGAATTTCTAAAACTGAACTATTTCCATGTGAAAGTGAGAGGTTTCTGCAGAAAAATGTCTACCTTACATCACTATCAATTTTATAGGTGATGCTGGGTGTAAAAAAGAATAAATTAATTACTGAAGTGGTATTCTATCTAGATAACTTTGTGTTTGAACACTGTATGCTGTCTTAAAAAATGGCACAAAATTCACATGGGCCATGGATCTCAAGTAGACTCATATCACATGTACAAAGTTTCTGATTTAAATGTGCATGGAATCCAGCATATTTATTTATTATTTTGCACGTCCATTGTTGCTTTTAATTCAGGCCTCTGTTTTTGACAGTGCCATTGTTTACATGTATACTTGAAGTAAGTAAGCCCCATTGAGCTTTTTATCAAGGAAGTTTGAATAGAATTTCAAAATGTAATTTCCTAGACAACTTTGAATGTCCTCTCTGTTGAGTTAGGTAGCATCATGGGGAAAAGTGTGTTTCATAATGGCTTAAAGAAGGAAACAAGATTATGGTCACAGAAGCAAAGACAGATTTCAGATTTTCTCATGTCTAGTAACCTAATAGGAATAATTTTAATCTGGTAACAAACAAAGCCTTTGATTCTTGCACTTCATGTTTTTGGTAAATATTAAATGAAGGGGTCAAAGTGTATGATGATTCTGTATTACATACCCATTTGAAATTACACATAATATTAAGCAAAGTTTGTTTTAATCACAACAAACATTGCGTTTCATTTTTATTGACAAGCCATGTAATCACGGCTTCCTTGGCCAATCCTTTGTTGATTGCTCCATCTGTTTTGCCAGTAATCAGACGTTATCCTAAACATCCTAGCAACAGGACAGAAGTGTTTTGCTTACGTTTTGTATTTTGTGTTCATTTGATTTGGGACCTGTGAGGTAGGTTTATTTGTTCTGTTGTCGCCAAAGCGGGGAGGTTCGTTAAATCCGGCATGATTTAGCCCAATAATCACCCAGGATCAGAGAATTCTACAACAAAACCCTTTATTTGTAGATCTACAAGGAAAAGGGGGCCTCCCCTTCAAAGCAGAGGAGAGCCTCGAGCATTCCAAGCACTTAACTTTTATACACCTCTACAGTTGTTATCACAAATACCATCTAGCCATAAAAGCTTCTAATTGGTTACTTATAACATACTAACTCGGGGCGTGGTGGCTCAGCGGGTAAGACGCCAGGCTTGTCGATAAGATCGCAAGTTCGGAGGTTCGAATCCCTAGCCCTGCGTGTGGAGTGAGCTCCCGCACTAGCTCCAGCTCTTGCCAACCTAGCAATTCGAAAGCATGCAAATGCAAGTAGATTAATAGGTACCACTTCGGTGGGTAGGTAACAGCGTTCCACGTGCATCATGCCAGCCACATGACCGTGGAAGCGTCTTCGGACAACGCTGGCTCTTCGGCTAACAAACGGAGATGAGCACCGGCCCCTAGAGTCGGACACGACTGCACAAATGTGCAGAGGGAACCTTTACCTTTTAACATACTAACCCATAATATTCTTTAAGCATGTAGTATGTTCTCTAAAAACTCTCCACCTAGGGGTGTAAAATTTAAAATGTAAAAGAGCTGGGGTCACTACTTTCTGGTCAAGGAAGCCCTAATATCAAATACACATTCCAGCTTTACTCCCAAATTCCATAACTCACCCCTTATCTTCCTCCCTGCCTGAAGCTTGAAAGCTTGGCCACAGGGAGTCTAAAATCTCCTTTTTTGATGTCTTCTGTTTGAACAAAAGGGCAAATTGTTTGTGTATTCATAAAGGCTTTCTTATCAGCTGTCTCTTGTTCAGTTACACATTTCAATTCAAAGGGATATTCAAAACAGTAATGAGAACAATTAGTGCATTGACATTCTTCAACCTCAATCCACTTTCTTGTGTCCAGTCTTTTTTCCCCACTGTTTCCATCAGTTCTGTATAGGGGGTAAGGTGTATGTTTTGCCAATGTGTTGGGTGTTCATTTTGAGCAATTGTGGGACTGTTCACAAATATTTTTCTGAACCCCACCAGTTTCCATTCTGTAGAGCAGGTAATTGTTGAGTGTTGTGAGGGGAGATAAGTAGTTTAGGAAGTGGGAGTCAGATCTCCAACTTTTGTCATGCTCAGTGAGACATTCTGTGTGGTAACAAGAATGAAATAAGAAGTTTGGGGAAAAACCAAGAGAACACTGTTTGTTTGTTTGTTTGTTTGTTCAATTATTATCTTCTCCTGTGAATTTGTCCTCAGGAGTGGGAATGTTCCCTTTTTTGACTGCTTGTCAGTGGATGAGTAAGTGTCTTGTGTGGGGCACAAAACAAACCAGGAATAAGACAGGATTCAGATTAACTCATAGTCCAGAATTAAAACAAATCAGAATACATCAACTATTTTCAAACCAGTGGGGTTTTTTATTAATGAGAAAGGAACTGTTGGATTATTGCCTAATGTGGTTCTGACATTTCAATAAGTGAAGTAGGGTATACATGACATGACCTTGTGTTATGTGCAAACCAGGCAGATATTCTCTATCAGTAAAGCCTGAAGCCTGACCTAATAAATAGAGAGCTCAGTTTACTGGCAGAAGAAAAAAATGGAAGATTAAGACCCGAGACTGCAATGTTTGTTGAGTTTTGCCCGTTGCAGCTTGGGAAATAATAACAGCTTGATGTGCAAAAATCAGCTGGTGACACATAGATGCAAACGTATCAAGCTGCATATTTGTTGGTGTACAGAAACATTGAAAACAGTATTTTAATATATCATAATTTCAATGAATAGGCATGCCTGTATTTTAAAAAAATATTATTCTAATTTGTGTATAAATTTGTCATCTACAAGTGATGATTTCTGCTAGCAAAATGTCCAAAATGACAAATATTTAAAATAAGATATGGCAGAACACTTTGCCAACACTTTGAGAATTATTATTGTGAGGAACTGTTTCACAGCAGCTCTGCTGTGAGCAGGTTTACTGTCCAAACTGGACAATCCAGCATTAGAGAAGAGTTTATATTTTAATAACAATTGGCTGTGATCTTAGAGGGACATGGCACCCCAAGGAAGTATCAATTTCAGAATGTCAGACAATTGAAACCAGTTTCCTCCAGAGGTGAATGCTCCAAATGAAGAAAGGAAGTCAGAAATAAAGTCTAATGACCCTTAAAGGGCTGTTATCCAGTGTAGGAGCAGGCAGAAAACTATGAGTATATAGAAGTGTTTACCATACTTCCAAACTCAATTCTGCCTCAGCAATGAAGAAGAATAGGGGTTCTGTCTACATGAGAAATGGGGGGATGAGAAAGGTGAAGTGGGAATGCCTTTTTGGTGCCAACAAGTGGGAACAGAAGACTCTCTGCTGTCAGTTTTCCAGTCATTGTGATGATGCCAACTGAACAGCTCTTTCTATGCCAGTTCCCTTCCCCGTGGGAATGAAAGGGAAGTTGGCTCTTCAGCCACCACTCCATGGGGGGGGGGGGCTATATAGCTTCTGAAGGGAACTTCCTCAGAAGCAAAAACTATTTTGCACTATTCTGGGTCTAAAGCAACTTTCCTCACACTATGTTGCCTTCTAAATGTATTGGGTTGGAAAACCTATCATTTAAAGTCATACCAAGGTGTTTTGAGTTGTACTTCAACTCATCTGGAAGTCATCAGGTTGAAGAGCCTGGTTTAACGTGTATAGTAGGCTGGAATTGCATTTTATATTTCCTTATTATCTTTTAAAAACTATCTTCTGTCTTAGCTGGAAAATAGCTGTGATTTCCCAGCTGCTTTTCCCACACAGCTGTTTTACAGGGTAAACATTGCTCTGCCTGAAGTACAAAAAAATCAGAAAATATAGGGATAGGTACTTTGCTGGAATTTTATACCATAGAATCATAAAATTGTTGCTCAGTTGCTTCTGATTCTTCTTGACTCAATGGGACTTTGTTTTGCTAGGAAATTTTGTCCATCATTAACTGCTTCTTTGAGTTCTAACATGTCCCTGCTTGCCTTATCAGCTATAGTATCTTACCATCTTTTCTTCTGTCGGACTCCGTTAACTGTTCTTAATTTTTCAAAGTATTGGGGCCTTCTGCAATGACTTTTGCCTTCATATTACATGTCCAAAATATTTCAGCTTTAGCTCCATTGTTAGTATTTCCAGTCAGCACTGGTTTTATTTAATCTAGTATTGAATTATTTGTTCTTTCTGCAGTTCAGTGTATTCTCACAATTTTCTCCAGCAACACAAATAAGAAGTATTAAATTTTTCTTCCTTCAGTCTTTTGGATGATTCAGCTTTCATGGCTGGTTCAACCATGTCCATGACAATACATACTTTGCTGTCAATGTGATATCTCTGTACTTTCACATTTTGTCTAGATCTATCATAGTCTTTCTTCCAAGTAGCAGGCATCTCTTTATTCCTTGGCTATGGTCACCATCTTATAAAATGCCACATACCAATGCTATACATTTCTTTGCAGCATTAAACTTTCTGTCTGCATCTGGCCAGAGCAGCAGCTGGACATTTTTTCAACTAATTCAGCCACATCACAGACACCAGTGCTATTGCTTCTTGCCATGTGTTCTTTCCCAGTAACTTGCTAATCTTTCATCTTCCAGCATCAAGTTAACATTGTCCAGGTTTTGAATGTCCATTTAGTTTTCTTGGCAGGATACTGAAGTGGGTTGCCATTTTTTCTCCAGTGGATCATATTTAGTCTGATTTTATGATCTGCCCATCTGCCCATCCTGGGTGATCCTTCCTGGAGTATACATTCCTCAAAGTATTGTGCCATTGCGATGCTTAGGCCTCTTCACCACTACAAAGTAATGATCTATGATTATGTGCTATCAAGTCAGTGTCTACTCTTAGCGACCAGATAGATTTTCTCCATGATGATCTGTCCCTAACCTGGTCTTTCAGGTCTTTCAATGGTGCACTCATTGCCACTGTAACTAAGTTCATGTACCTTGCTTCTGGTCATCCTCTTCTTTCCTTTCCTTCCACCTTTCCCAGCATTAGAGTCTTCTCCAGAGAAATGATCCATGAAGGGAATCATAAAATTAAAAGGGCCATCTAGGTCATCAGGTCTATAAGAATTGGCCTTTACAGCCACTTACAGATCCACTGTTAAGATTTTACCCCTGGAAGACAATCTTACTCCACTACGAGTGATGAAGAAGAAGAAGAAGAAGAAGAGGAGGAGGAGGAGGAGGAGGAGGAGGAGGAGGAGGAGGAGGAGGAGGAGGTGGTTGTGTATCTATCACCAAAAAAAAAAAAAAGCCTGTCCAATCCCTCACTGGGTTTTCTGCCCTCCCATCTCCTCTACTTAAATTCTTGGGTGTGTGGGAATGGCTGGTATCACCTACAGATAATTATGCTACCGTAACCTGTTCTTGAATAGGGGTATACCCCACCCCCTCCCCAAGACAAAACTTTTCAGCTTTAGTCTAGTTTTCCCTTTTAACCAGGATTGCTAGTCTCAAGTGGTTCTGGGGGATGAAGGATTTTTATTTCAAGAAATACAGCATAGAAAGAACTTGAGAAAGTAGGCTAGCTACAATAAGTTTACACGAGGCTGAGATCTGTATACCAAAGCTAGCACTCATTAGATTGATCAAATAAAGAGAGAGAGGAACAGAGAATAGAAGCAACAACTAAGGCAATAGAACAGAACAAACGTAGCAATGAAAAATAACCTGATGCAACTGTCCTATTTTTTCCCCTGCCAATTTTACTGGCTCTAGTTTTTTCTTGGGCTTTTGAGCAGAGGCACACTCAGACAAAAAACTATTTCTTAACATCTTTGCTCCACTGAGGACTTCCAGCCAATGTTGCCTGGTGCAAAAAAAGAGAGAGAAAAGCCTAATTTCTCCCTTGAATTCCATCTCCTTGCCTTTCAGTAGAAGAGGGCAGAAGTTTTAGTGATACAGTGCACATCCCAGCATGCTACTCACAGCTAGTCAACAGCTAGCCTACATGCCCCTAGCTCCATTACAGGGTCCAGCATCCTTGTCAAGGCTATCCAGTCTCTTCTTGAAGATGTCTGGCAAACTGAAGGCCATCAGAGATGAGGACAGTGCCCTCTCTCCTAGGGTTCTGGAAAGCTCTTAAAACCTGGCTTTAGTCCCAGGCCTGGGGTTGATGTATTAATGTATTTTGGAGGGGGCTGTTTTGTCTTGATTTGTGTTGCTTTTAAAATGGTTTTAGTCTGGGCTGCCTTTGTGGTTTTATGTTTTATTTGTTTTTATGGATTTGTTGGTTCTGTATGCCTCCCAGAGTCCATTAGAATTGGGGGGCTATAACAAATTTGAATAAATAAATAAATACACAAATAAATAAATAAAATCATATCTCTAGTGGATTGCGTCTATTCAACTGGAATCTGATGGTTATTTTTTGTCCTGCAGTCTAGGACAATAGGTCATAGCTTTTTCTATGTGATTACCCTTCAGGTAATTGAAGAGTGCTATTATATTTCCACCTCGGTCATCTTTTTTCAAAACTCAGCATACACAATTCCCCAAATGTCTCTTTATCAGATTTCTATTTCCTTGATAGTACTGATTGCCATTCTTTTGTACCTGTTCTAGTTTGTTTGAATCCTTATTAAAACATAGTATTATAAGCTTATTATTTGATTGGGGAGATGTGGGCAAACAAAGATGGAAAATAGTAAAATCTCTTTTAGCTTCAGTTCACCACTCTCCTGCTTCCAGTCTGGCTAAGGACAATTGTGAACTCGGCCTTCTGCTTATATGGCTTGCTGAGCCTAAATTAAATGCATGCCCAAATGTGAATACTATCTCTGCAGTGCATAGCTTTCAGTGCTATGTGCCTTCGTATGAATATTCCAGGCAGACAGGAATGCTGATTTGGATGCACTTAACATGTAACTGGCATTTTCCCTTACGTTTAAAGAATTGTTGGGGAAGAAATGTTCACTTGGAGAATGTTGAATCAAATCAAAATTTATTTATCCAAACTGAAAATAAAAATTTTATACAGATCAAGCTTCTATGTAAAACAGAAAACCAGAAAACATATAATACTAAATTATGAAAAGGTAAAATGCATAGCTAGTTGCCCTCTAACATGGAAACAATCTATTAGATCTTAATAATATCCAAAGTTTCCTTAACAGCAATCATGATCGAACAATATTATGCTACCATGTTTGATGTTCCTAAGGATTTATTGGTAAAATGGGGTGCAGTAGCTCAGCAGTTAAGATGCCAGGCTTGTCGATCGGAAGGTTGCAAGTTCGGAGGTTTGAGACCCTAGCCCTGCGTGATGGAGTGAGCTCCCGCACTCGCCCCAGGTCTTGCCAACCTAGCAATTCGAAAGCATGCAAATGCTAGTAGATAAATAGGTACCACTTTGGTGGGATGGTAACAGTGTTCCACGCGCGTCATGCCGGCCACATGACCATGGAAGTATCTTCGGACAACGCTGTCTCTTCGGCTAACAAACAGAGATGAGCATCGGCCCCTACAGTCGGACATGACTGTGTGGGGGAACCTTTACCTTTATTGGTAATAAGAAAAGCATATTCCCTTCCATAGAACAGCTGGAGCAATTTACAAGGAAGGATGGAATTTATTCAGAGCACTATAAATGGTACAACAGATACCTCAGCAAAATATGTGCTGTTGATTCAGTGACACCCTCCATGCAAGACAGATTCTATCCGGGAAGGGAAGTTTCCTATATTTTGCTTCCAGACTAACAGCTTTTATTCAAAGCCATAAGCATTTTGTGTGTGACGTTGTTGGGCTATGATGGTGCTCTTGGTGTAAATGTGGGGGCAAAGTACACATTAGGGCAACCTTTCTCAACCTTTTGACCCTGGAGGAACCCTTGAAATATTTTTCAGGCCTTGGGGAACCCCTGCACATTCAGGCTCAAATATAGACCAGAAGTTACAAAATTATTATATTCGTTTCATGTGTAGCCCTGTATATATGCACTAACTGTGTTCTTAAACTAAAAATAAAGAATGAAACTTACCTCTTTAATGTGAAGTTGCCCAAATTTGAAATATTTTAAAAAATAAATTGTGATCTCCCAGGGAACCCCTAGTGACCTCTCGTGGAACCCTAGGGTTCCATGGAACCCTGGTTGAGAAACCCTACCCAGTACCTGAGAAAGTGCAGTGTCATTGTCCAGTATAGGCTATAGCTCACCCAGTGAAATCAATAGACAAATCACTACAGCCAGATTGATTGCCAGGGAGATATACTACAAAAACAGAACAAATGAACACCACTGCAGGTTATCACCTATAAGTTACAGCTCAAGCCACTCAAATGCATTATTAATAAGCTACCCCACATTTATCCAACAGTACCGTCACAGGCCTCAGAAAACTTCACACCCTCCATTACAGATCTCAAAGTAGCCATTTTGGAAAAAAGACATTTTAACAGCACAATTGAGCAAGAGATTGCTAAACTCACGAATATCAAATGGTTTCAGGCTATCTCAGAATGTCTCAGCTACACAATGGGTTTTTAACACATAATTGTTCATTGAGAAGATACTTGTAATTTGTCCTACATAACATACATCTACATAACCATCCTGCCTTCCCCCCTCTTTGCCCTCACTTACCTCATCTCTGTTTAAATCCTACAGCAGCTTAGCCACTTCATGCACCTGATGAAGTAAGCTGTAGCTCACAAAAGCTTACGCCTTTTAATAAAATTCATTCGTCTGAAAACCTGCTACCAGACTCCTCCTGTTTTTGCCTACCATAGACTAACACGGCTCTCCTCCTACAGTGTATATTTATTTATTTATGTACAGAAATTATATGGCTGCCTATCTCATACAATGATTCTAGGCAGCAAACCAAGCAAGAAAAACAGGATAAAACAAAGTCACCCTTCCTCACATCTATGATTTATACAGAAAAGCATGTATTTTACTTTTTTAGATTTTTTTAAAAAAATTGCTGTGATTAAACCTTTCCACAGGGATAGGTTTCTGTGGAACGTCTTGTATTGTAGAGGATTCTGCAGCATATTTTAGGGAACACACTTGATTCTTATAAGATCTGTCTTTTCCAATTGGGCCTCCCTGTCACCTTGTATGAACTAAGCCACCATTGAAACATGCCCCAAACTTCCTTTGTGGCTTCACCTTGCAGGGAAAATAGGACTGCTTGACAAGGTATCATTCAGAAAACTTTACTAAAAATGACCTAATTGAGGAATGCTTTCTCAGTTTCTAAAGAAGCGGAGATTAAAAACTGTGGACTTAACATTTCTAAGAACATGCTGAAATGCTGTTTTTTGTTGCAAATAAGCAAAGAATCCTTGTCTTTGGCAGAAACCATTTCCCAAAGTCCTATAATTTAAAAGCTATATGTTTATAATAAACATAGTTTTTTCTTTGCTTACATATTGGCTAGTTCGAGCCCTGGATATCAGTGCTCAATTGGACATGGAGACATTGGCAAAAAACGGTTCATTAAAATGGTTAGCTAAGAATAAAACTATTTTTAAATTCGAAAAATACCTGTCAATGAGTCTAACTCAAAATCTGAGAAGGGCCTACTCCAGAGCTAGGTTTGAATTGTTGGACTCTATGGTTAAATATGGACGTTTCCATCGTTTGCCATATGATGAAAGGACCTGTGTATGTGGGGACCCAGCCATAGAAGATATTGCCCATATTTTGTTCGACTGTAAACTATATGATTCACTTAGGATTAAATTCCTGTCTCCTTTGTTGGAAAGAACAGCACACTGGGATTCTAATCACAGATTATCTTATTTTCTTTCGGGCTCAAATACTTTTATTGTGAATAGGACTGCCAAGTTTGTAGACAAGGCAGTTCAGCTGAGAGCCCGTTATATTGAACAGATTGGCATGTCATGCAGGGGTGATGAACTCATTTGAATTTTGACTAGATATACACGTATTGTATTTATCATTATTTCAGGTTATTTAATTATCACATTTCCTTTATCAAAATGGAACATTTTGGTGTATTGTTATCAATTTTATCAGTTAAATTGTACTCTTGTTATCTCGTTTTATCTTTGATATGGTCGTAAGACTAATCAATAAAGTTGTTGTTGTTGTTATTGGCTAGTTTTGTCTTCTAAGGTTATTCATGTTAGCTGTCATTTAACAGCTTTATCAGTGTCCCCCTAGATTTGCCTGTTGAAAGGAGGACATAAAATGCATTAGAATTATTGGTAATTTCTCCATGCTTCTCAATGTATTTGCATGGAGATAGCTACTATTTCTGAATTTCTGATGGTGGTGATTGACTTTCCCTTTTATTGTAAATGCAAGTACAGAAGTAACACAATAACTAAACAAGATTAGAAACTACTGCCAAAGCATAGTTGTGCCATATAACAGTGCTGCAGCATGTCTTACAGTTAGTGACTGGAATTTCTTTGGGAGATGTTTTTTTAAATTTAAAATTAATTAACAAGTGTCAAGCACTTGCACCATCAGAATTTTTATTTGATTACAAAACATTATACTAAAGCAATTTATGCTCATACTGAATACTGAAAACAATGATGTAATATTAAGTTCATTTCAGAATTCAGACATCTTTATTCTGTTGCATGTGTGAGAGCCAACCAAGCTGAGACATGAGGTTCAGTGGATATAACAGGTGATTCCTAAATTGGCTTTTCCTAAAAGAGAAGAGGATGACTTGACCCTCTGCCTTAATCATTTCATATTAGATAAAGAAAAAAGGCAATTTTATGAACATTATGAAGAAAATGCATTTTAAGTTTTCTGATTCTGAATAATTTGAGATTAATCCCATGAGCCGGCTAGCTGGTTTACAACTTGCAGAAGGAAGTTCTTCAGTATTTTCTAGAAGGTCCTGATTAATATTGGTCAGAAATAGGATTAAGATTTAGCAAAACACTATAAAACTAAAGTGCATTTGTCCTTGGATCAATTTTTTTTTAGAAAAGTGGAAATAGCCTTGGCTGAAAACATAATTCAGCTGCACAGACGCTTGAGTGGCTTTATTGACATTTGGGCTCAATTTTTAGATATATCAAGAGTATAATTCCTAATAGATTGCCTCAATCTAGACAAGTACTTTTTTTGTTAGAAATATTCAATATGCATATTGAAAAGGTTATATCTCCTCTTAAGAATGCAAATGTATATGCATATACATGTATTTAATTATTTTGTTTAAATCTTTTGCTGATCAATGTATGTTTAAATAAAATAAAATAAAATAAAATAAAATAAAATAAAATAAAATAAAATAAAATAAAATAAAATAAAATAAAATAAAATAATAAAATAAAATAAAATAATAATAAAATAAAATAAGAATAAAAATAAAAATAAAAATAAAAATAAAAATAAAAACACATGAGTAAATATTTTCACTATGCATACATCAGTAACATGAAAGCTGGCTGGGTGACCTTGGGCCAGTCACTCTCTCTCAGCCCAACTCACCTCACAGGGTTGTTGTTGTGGGGAAAATAGGAGGAGGAAGGAGTATTTGGTATGCTCGCCACCTTGAGTTATTTATAAAAATAATAAAGGTAGGATAGAAAATAAATAAATAAATAAATAAATAAATAAATAAATAAATAAATAGCAGACGCAAACAAAATACATTTTTTTTAACACACCAGAAATATTTAATTGGCTGGAGCTCCATGGAACATGTCCTCAGTGTATTTACAAAGTGAATCTCCAATTTACACTTCATTGGGTTCACTGCTGATACACAGAAGTGGCACATGTCCTTGCTATATAAAGTGTGAATTGGCCCAAACATAGTAAAAATTGTCAGTATTTTAATATTTTCATGTAGACTCGTAGGAAAAGGCATAAGAAAAGTATACTTTCTGGTATTCTTTCTATCATCTATCTACAGTATCTATCTTCTATGATATTGACAACTTTAAGATGTGTGGACTTCAACTCCCAGAATTCCCCAACCAGCATGCTGGCTGGGGAATTCTGGGAGTTGGTCCACACATCTTAAAGTTGCCAAGGTTGAGAAACACTGATATACAGTATGGTATAGTGAATTGACAAACCTCTATTCACTCAGGCAAGTCATGGCAGGCCCTGTCCTCCATTCAACCAGACAGCCAATACACATTTTCCAGACACCTAAGCAAACAGGCAAAAGAATTCATAATGACTTCAAATGCAGGCAGGTACACCAGGGATGACCCATAATCCCTCCTTTTTGGACAGAGAGAACAAAAGCTTTGGTGTTAGCCTCCAAGAAGGGGTGGGTAGGTGGCAGAATTTTGCCCAAACAAAACCAGGAGGAGATTCTCCAGCTTGTGACTGGAACACAAAAGTTGGAAGCATTAAAGAGGAAAATGTAGTTGGATTGTATGGTCTAGGAAACAGAAATGAAGCAGGAGACTGACGTATCAATTTCTGTCACCCCAGTGATTTCTTCATAGCTAACACTGTCTTCAAACAACCAAAACAACACCTCTATACATGGAGATCACCAGATGGAATATATAGAAATCAAATTGATTATATTATTGCTAAAAGGAGGTAGAAAAGCTCAATTGTAGCATGAATTATAGCATGGCCAGGTGCTGACTGTGGAACAGATCACAAACTGCTCATATGCAAGTTCCAAGTTAAGTTAAAGAAGAATAAGAAAGCCAGTCAGTTTCCACGATATGATCATGAACATATACCCACCATTTTCAAGGAGAACATCAGGAATTGCTTTGAAGTCCTGAACCTTGTTTATAGAGAACCAGAGGAATTATGGAATTAACTTAAATAAGTCGTTAAGGATGAATGTGAAAAGAGACTGCCAAAAATGGAGAAACAAAAGAAAGCAAACTGGATGTCAGAACAAACCGTGGAAATTGCGGAGAAGAGAAGCCAAAGTCAAGAAAAACAAAAATCTAAGAAAGGAACTTAACAAAGTTTCAGAGAGCTGCTAGAAGAGACAAGAAACAGTATTATAACAACATCTGTAAAGACATTGAAGATTGAAACAGATATGAAAAAACAAGGAAAGCCTTTCAAAAGACCTCTGAACTCAGAAGGAGGTTCCAACCTCGAATTGGTATGCTAAAGGACACCAATGGAAAGATAGTAACTGATTCAAAGGAGATCAAACGAAGATGGAAGGAGTATATTGGCAGAGTCTGCCATGGCAGAGATGGGCGGGGATAAATCTAAATAATAAATAAATAAATAAATAAATAAATATTGAAATAATGTACAATTGAGATGTCAACATCTAAGATACCTTAGAAGATATTCCCTACTTACAAGAAGCTCTAGTGCTAGAAGATGAAGTTAAATCAGCACTCCAATTACCATCTAGTTGGAAGGCTACAGGAACTGATGGAATACCCACAGAAATACGGCAAGCAAGAGAAGAAAAATCAGTAAAGGTTAAAAGGATATTTAACAGAGTGTGCAAACTATTGTTAAAAAAAAGGTAAAGGTACCCCCCGCACATTTGTGCAGTCGTGTCCGACTCTAGGGGCCGGTGCTCATCTCCGTTTGTTAGCCAAAGAGCCAGCATTGTCCGAAGACGCTTCCACAGTCATGTGGCCGCATGACACGCGCGGAACGCTGTTACCTTCCCACCGAAGTGGTACCTATTCATCTACTTGCATTTGCATGCTTTCGAATTGCTAGGTTGGCAAGAGTTGGAGCTAGTGCGGGAGCTCACTCCGCACGCAGGACTAGGGATTCGAACCTCCGAACTTGCAATCTTCCGATCGACAAGCCTGGCGTCTTACCCACTGAGCCACCACGCCCCATGCAAACTATTGTACAATATCCTTAATTTCACATGCTACCAAAAGAATGCTTAGGTTCATCCAACGCAGATTAGAGCCCCACATGGAAAAAGAGATGCCAGATGTTCTAGCTGGCTTTAGAAAAGTCCAAGGAACACGAGACATTACTGCTGATGCACACTGGATAATTGAGAAAGCTAAAGAATACCAAAAAGAAGTCAGTATGTGCTTCACTGATTATTGAAAGGCCTTTGCCTGTGTTGATCATGTTAAGCTGTGGAATGTGCTCAGAAAAATGGGAATCCCAGAACATTTCATTGTCCTCATGAGAAGCTTATAGGAACAGTACTGTCAGGAACACTATGGACAGAAGATGGTGAAACAGATTGGGTCCAGGTTGACAAAGGAGTGCAACAAGGAAAAAGGAAGAAACATCAATAAACTGTGCTATGCTGATGATACTACCCTGATAGCCAAAAATGCAAAGGAACTACAAGCTCTAGTAATAAAAGTCAAGGAGCACAGTGAAAAAGTGGGACTAAAATTAAATATAAAGAAGAGCAAACTAATGACAACAGGTAGAACAACCAACCTTAGAATTAACAATGAAGATATCAAAATGGTGGATAGTTTCTGCCTTTTAGGATCAACCATCAACATTAAAGGAACAAGCAGTCAAGAAATACACTGCACGCTAGCACTTGGTAGAGCAGCCATGAAGGCCTTGGAAAAGATATTCAAATGCTGTGATGTGTCTATACCTATAAATATCAGAATTGTGCAAGCCATGGTATTCCCTGTGACACTCTATGGAAGTGAAGGTTGGACTTTGAAGAAGCAGGATAGGAAGAGTATTAATGCTTCTGAACTTTGGTGTTGGAGAAAGCTCCTGAGAATACCGTGGATAGCCAAGAAAACAAACCAATGGGTCATCAAACAAATCAACCCAGAATTCTCACTCGAGGCTCAAATGACCAGGTTCAAATTATCCTACTTTGGACACATTATGCGAAAACCTAGCTGTCTGGGAAGGCTCTAATGTTGGGAAAGGTGGAAGGAAAGAGTCTGACCAGCAGCAAGGTGGATGGACTGAGTTACAGTGGCACTGAGTGCACAATTGCAAGACCTGAAAGATGAAGTTATGGGCAGATTGTCATGGAGAAAATCTATTTATGGACTAAGAGTTGACAATGACTTGATGGCTATAATCAATCAATCAATCTAGATGATATAAGACTGTAAGCAAATTATAAATAATTTTAGAAATTCAGTTTTGTGACAAATGTGTGTATGTGTGTGTGTGTGTGTGGCGTGGTGGCTCAGCGGGTAAGACACCAGGCTTGATCAGAAGATCGCAAGTTTGGAGGTTCGAATCCCTAGCCCCGCGTGACGGAGTGAGCTCCCACACTCGTCCCAGCTCTTGCCAACCTAGCAATTTGAAAGCATGCAAATGCAAGTAGATGAATAGGTACCACTTCAGTGAGTAGGTAACAGCGTTCCGCGTGCATCATTCCGGCCACATGACCGTGGAAGCGTCTTCGGACAATGCTGGCTCTTCAGCTAACAAACGGAGATGAGCACCGGCCCCTAGAGTCGGACACGACTGCACAAATCTGCAGGGGAAACCTTTACCTTTATGTGTGTGTGTTTATCAATCTTCTGGTTTTTGGTGTGAAATGGCTGTGCAAAATTTCCTTCAATTGGGCAGCATTTAAAAAATTCTTAAAAAAGCAATCCTAAAATTAACATTTGTACATTTTGCTGTCAGTTTGAAGCTGCAACTTTCAAATGTTTTGCCTAGTTTGAGATGCAAAGGGTTCAAATGACAGGAAAAGATCTGCAGTGTACCAAAATAATTTATAGGAATATCAGAGGAAGTAAAAGAGAGATGGAGCAAAATGTCTATAATGTAAGGATACTTTTTTCTCCTTTAGATATTGAGGTATTGAGACTAGATTGTTCAGCTGCATAAATAAACATTTTTGCCACTGCCTGCTTTGGAGAAAACATAGATCCTTCAAACAGTGAACTTCTGGGATTTAACTGCTACTGCAAACCATCACCCATCACTTAATTGTCCAGCACTGGTGGGCTATGATGGGAGTGATAGTCAAACCCACCCTGGAAACATTAGATTAGTCTAGTGGCTGAATGTCTACAAATACTTTCTGCTTGTACAAAATGCCAGGGGGTTGTTTTAAAGGCTCAGTATAGTGTGTGTTCAGTTAAGCTGCTGTAAAACAAAATATAAGATTGATGTTACAAATTTACTTTAACATCTCTGAAAGATAAATGTTAGTAAAATGAGGTAGCTAAGATATTAAGCAATTCATCTGATGAATGAATAAATAAAATCATTTTATCTATTAGTAATCTAAAATTGTTTTAGATTTTAATAAAATTAAAATGCTTTCAGTTCGAATCCAAGGCAAACCATTCAACATCACAGTGATCCAAGTCTATGCCCCAACCACTGATGCCGAAGAAGCTGAAATTGACTGGTTCTATGAAGACCTACAACACCTTCTAGAACTAACACCAAAAAAAGATGTCCTTTTCATCATAGGGGACTGGAATGCTAAAGTAGGAAGTCAAAAAATAACCGGAATAACAGGCAAGTTCCGCCTCGGAGTACAAAATGAAGCAGGGCAAAGGCTAATAGAGTTTTGTCAAGAGAACACGCTGGTCATAGCAAACACTCTTTTCCAACAACACAAGAGACGACTCTACACATGGACATCACCAGATGGTCAATACCGAAATCAGATTGATTATATACTTTGCAGCCAAAGATGGAGAAGCTCTATAGAATCAGCAAAAACAAGACCTGGAGCTGACTGTGGCTCAGATCATGAGCTTCTTATCGCAAAATTTAGGCTTAAATTGAAGAACGTAGAGAAAACCACTAGACCACTCAGGTATGACCTAAATCATATCCCTTATGAATATACAGTGGAGGTGAGGAATAGATTTAAAGGATTAGATCTGGTAGACAGAGTGCCTGAAGAACTATGGATGGAGGTTCGTAACATTGTACAGGAGGCAGCAACTAAAATCATCCCAAAGAAAAAGAAATGCAAGAAAGCAAAGTGGCTGACTGATGAGGCTTTACAAATAGCTGAGGAAAGAAGGGAAGCAAAAGGCAAGGGAGAAAGGGAAAGATATAAACAACTGAATGCAGAATTCCAGAGAATAGCAAGGAGAGATAAGGCCTTCTTAAATGAACAATGCAAAGAAATCGAGGAAAACAATAGAATGGGGAAGACTAGAGATCTCTTCAAGAAAATCGGAGATATCAAGGGAACATTTTGTGCAAAGATGGGCATGATAAAGGACAAAAAAGGCAGGGACCTAACAGAAGCAGAAGAGATTAAGAAGAGGTGGCAAGAATACACAGAAGAACTATACAAGAAAGATATTAATATCCCTGATAAATACGATGGTGTGGTCACTGACCTTGAGCCGGACATCCTAGAGAGTGAAGTCAAGTGGGCCTTAGGAAGCATTACTAACAACAAAGCTAGCGGAGAAGACAGTATCCCAGCTGAGCTATTTAAAATCCTAAAAGATGATGCTGTTAAAGTGCTGCACTCAATATGCCAACAAATTTGGAAAACTCAACAGTGGCCACAGGATTGGAAAAGGTAAGTTTACGTTCCAATTCCAAAGAAAGGCAATGCCAAAGAATGTTCAAACTACCGTACAATTGCGCTCATTTCACATGCTAGCAAGGTTATGCTCAAAATCCTACAAGCTAGGCTTCAGCAGTATGTGAACCGAGAACTACCAGAAGTGCAAGCTGGGTTTCGAAGAGGCAGAGGAACTAGAGATCAGATTGCCAACATTCGCTGGATCATGGAAAAAGCAAGAGAGTTCCAGAAAAACATCTACTTCTGCTTCATTGACTACGCTAAAGCCTTTGATTGTGTGGATCACAACAAACTGTGGCAAAGTCTTAAAGAGATGGGAGTACCAGACCACCTTACCTGTCTCCTGAGAAACCTGTATGCGGGTCAAGAAGCAACAGTTAGAACCGGACATGGAACAACCGACTGGTTCAAAATTGGGAAAGGAGTATGACAAGGCTGTATATTATCACTCTGCTTATTTAACTTATATGCAGAGTACATCATGAGAAATGGCGGGCTGGATGAATCACAAGCCGGAGTTAAGATTGCCGGGAGAAATATCAACAACCTCAGATATGCAGATGATACCACCCTAATGGCAGAAAGTGAAGAGGAACTAAAGAGCCTCTTGATGAGGGTGAAAGGAGAGAGTGCAAAAGCTGGCTTGAAACTCAACATTAAAAAAACCCAGATCATGGCATCTGGTCCCATCACTTCCTGGCAAATAGAAGGGGAAGAAATGGAAGCAGTGACAGATTTTATTTTCTTGGGCTCCAAGATCACCGCAGACGGTGACTGCAGCCATGAAATTAAAAGACGCTTGCTCCTTGGGAGGAAAGCTATGGCAAACCTAGACAGCATATTAAAAAGCAGAGACATCACCTTGCCGACAAATGTCCGTATAGTTAAAGCTATGGTTTTTCCAGTAGTAATATATGGCTGTGAGAGTTGGACCATAAGGAAGGCTGAGTGCCGAATAATTGATGCTTTCGAACTGTGGTGCTGGAGAAGACTCTTGAGAGTCCCTTGGACCGCAAGGAGGTCAAACCAGTCAATCCTAAAGGAAATCAACCCTGACTGCTCATTGGAAGGACAGATGCTGAAGCTGAAGCTCAAATACTTTGGCCACCTAATGCGAAGAGAGGACTCACTGGAAAAGACCCTCATGCTGGGAAAGACTGAAGGCAAAAGGAGAAGGGGACGGCAGAGGATGAGATGGTTAGATAGCATCACCTATGTAATGAACATGAATTTGAGTAAACTCCGAGAGACAGTGGAGGACAGGAAGGCCTGGTATGCTATGGTCCATGAGGTCACGAAGAGTCGGACACGACTAAACGACTGAACAACAACAACAACAATGTAAAATTGTAATTGTATATACTTTGGAGGTCTTGCAAGGTAGACTCCAGCAATTCATGGAGCGAGAATTGCCAGAAGTACAAGCTGGGTTTAGAAAAGGCAGAGGAACTAGAGACCAAATTGCCAATATCCGCTGGATAATGGAGAAAGCCAGGGAGTTTCAGAAAAACATCTATTTCTGTTTTATTGACTATTCTAAAGCCTTTGACTGTGCGGATCATAACAAATTGTGGCAAGTTCTTGGTGGTATGGGGATACCAAGTCATCTTGTCTGCCTCCTGAGGAATCTGTATAACGATCAAGTAGCAACTGTGAGAACAGATCACGGAACAACGGACTGGTTTAAGATTGGGAAAGGAGTACAGCAGGGTTGTATACTCTCACCCTACCTATTCAACCTGTACGCAGAACACATCATGTGACGTGCTGGACTTGATGAATCCAAGGCTGGAGTTAAAATCACTGGAAGAAACATTAACAATCTCAGATATGCAGATGATACCACTTTGATGGCTGAAAGCGAGGAGGAGCTGAGGAGCCTTATGATGAAGGTGAAAGAAGAAAGTGCAAAAGCTGGGTTGTAATTAAACCTCAAAAAAACCAAGATTATGGCAACCAGCTTGATTGATGACTGGCAAATAGAGGGAGAAAAAGTGGAGGCAGTGACAGACTTTGTATTTCTAGGCGCAAAGATTACTGCAGACGCTGACTGCAGCCAGGAAATCAGAAGACGTCTACTTCTTGGGAGGAGAGCAATGGCAAATCTTGATAAAATAGTTAAGAGCAGAGACATCACACTGACAACAAAGGTCCGCATAGTTAAAGCAATGGTATTCCCTGTAGTAACCTATGGCTGTGAGAGCTGGACCATAAGGAAGGCTGAGCGAAGGAAGATAGATGCTTTTGAACTGTGATGTTGGAGGAAAATTCTGAGAGTGCCTTGGACTGCAAGAAGATCAAACCAGTCCATCCTTCAGGAAATAAAGCCAGACTGCTCACTTGAGGGAATAATATTAAAGGCAAAACTGAAGTACTTTGGCCACATAATAAGAAGACAGGATACCCTGGAGAAGATGCTGATGCTAGGGAAAGGGGAAGGCAAAAGGAAGAGGGGCCGACCAAGGGCAAGATGGATGGATGATATTCTGGAGGTGATGGACTCGACCGTGGGGGAGCTGGGGATGGCGATGGCCGACAGGAAGCTCTGGCGTGGGCTGGTCCATGAAGTCACGAAGAGTTGGAAGCGACTGAACGAATAAACAACAAAATACTTTGGAGAAAGTATTTAGACATGTTAACATGCATTAAATGAGATTGCATTACCCAGTCAGCATTTTTATCTGACAAATAAAATATTAAAATCATATAAAACTACTAGCAAAGTAAGACATTTCAAATCTAAGATGACATGCTTTTAAAGATAACATTTACTCAACTATTCTGAAGCCAATTTTAAAACAATTACATCATTTTCAAACCAGAAACATCTACGCCATTCGCACTGCAAATATTGCAAATATATAATTTTGAAGATATGCATCTATATAAATTTAAGAATTTGCTAGATAGAGTGGTGGAATGAACACAGTTTAAGTGGATTTGCCCTTTATTCTTCTGTCACATAAATTTTACTTACGTTAGAAAAATAGAGAAATAAGTAAGCCTGTATTCTTGCCCACATTAATAGTGAGGCAACTCAGCTATTTTCCTTGCCAATTAAATTCCCAATTCCCAATAAAAGAATATTTCCCAGAAAGGAGAAATAAATACATTATAGAAGAAAAAGGATAATAAGTTTGTTTATCAAACTGGTATGCTGCTTGACTCCCAGTGACTCTGGGTGGCTCCTGCTAAGTCTACAGAAAATTTCATTTGTAATATTTAATTACTAATATTGGTGTACAAATTACTACTTAGGCCTTCTATATCTTGAATTGCTAAGAATAGAATCTTTACCATAGCATACTTATTTTGAATATCATTTCCAAATAAAAATGAGATTACAGTGTTCATATTATGAGTATTTAAATTTCACAGACTAATTATAAACAACCCAACATGCATGCTTATAATGTCCTTGGACTTTTATTTTATTAGAAAGGCTCCTTTAATAAATTATTACATTGAAACATACTCTAAAATAAGGGTAAATTGACTTGGATGAATTTTTCCCCAAGTTCTTCATCAGTACCCAGCCAACAGACTCCAAGACTTTTTTTAATGTTGTAGCTAAAGCTGTATGTTGACAAAAACGCTTATGAAGTTGAATCCTAAATTTGGTTGAATTGACTTGTACAGTTTGATATGAACTTGTAAGATAGTATCATTTATTCAATTTATATCCTGCCTATCTATTCAACAGTCACTCTAAAATGTATGCAGAGTTGTAAATGTGTCAGGGAGATAACTGGTGAAGAAGGAAGGGGCTCCCTCCAGGGGGATAAATGCATGTGCAGTACTGAATCGCTTTGCCTTCCTCCCAAGATGCTAAAGAAGGCACCATCCTAGTTTCTTGGGCCTTTTCTCTGAGCATCACTAGTTCATTTTAGTTTAGCTGGATTCTGTCTAGCAGAGTAGAACAATAAAACACTAGAGCCTTTACACCAAGTCTCAGCATGTTCCTTCACTCAAAGTCACAACAAAATGTTGATGATGATGTGAGATTTTGGTAAAAATTTGTGGGACAATAGTTTTCCAATTTTCATTGGGAAGGGCATACATCCAAAATATTTGTCCAGAATACTAATAAGCTTTCTTATATGTAAAATTTGTCAGGAGGATCAAACATTTTAATAAAATAAATAAAGTGTTAGAAATTGCAATACCCCAGCCATTCTGCTAACCAGGGCCGCAACTAGGGGAGGGGACAAGCGGGGCATGTGCCCCGGGCGCCATGTTGGGGGCGCGCCAAAATGACAATATATATACTGAATGTTTCCTGGGGTGGGGGCGTGCAGAATCCATGTTTGCCCTGGGTGACACATACCCTAGTTGCCCTTCTGCTTCTAACAGATCTTTCTTTCCCACCAAACCTATCCCTCTACTGCAAAATAATGTGTTCTTCATTTTTTAAACTATTATGTCTTGCAACCCTTAAACTAGCTTGATATCCTCACATGAGAATATTTCCTTTTTTATTAGAGTTTTTAAATACAGTAAAAGCATAAAGAATCAAAGAGAAAAAAAATTAAAATTAAAAAAGCAATTATAGAAATACAACTTCCACCCTTCTTTCTATCGAGTAGTTACCATCTTACTGTTTCCCCTCCCTCTTTTTTCTTATTTCTTTGTAATTCCCTGCCTCCTCCCTTTTAAACCTTTTTAGTCCCCAAATCCATAAATCATCAATCTTTTCTTCTTTCAGCAAAAAGTCCATATAAGTTTTCCAGTATTTCAAAAGGTCTTTATCATTTTTCCCCTGACCATACTCTTCAGCTCCACCATTTCCGCCAGTTCCATGAGAATATTTCTAATGTTGACGTCTCTGCAACGCTAAAGCCAATTGAAGCCTAATGTAGGTAGCTACAATCTTTAATATAGACAGTTCCACTCTTTCCAGATGAGTCGTTTATACTGTTAAGGGATCCTGCTTGTTTTTTCAAATACCCAACTATTGCAAGATTGGAGAGATGGAGTTGGCAAGCTCTCTGAACTGGTTCAAGGCTTCTCAAGTTCTTCCTCTACTTCAAACCTATATTCTCTGATGTGGCAGAGACCCTTACAAACAAGTAGGGAACCAACCAGTGAGTAACAGAAAGCAAACATTGGGCTCTCCAAAGATGTAGAAAACCTGCTGATGTTTATTGTCCCCAGACCCTTAAGCATTCAGGTTTAGGGGTTGTCATCAAAAACAGACTCTTTGGAGTGTCAGCAGTCCAAACCAAGAACTCAAAGTAATTTCTCAAAATAAAATATCAAACCAAGGAAGTAAATGGTCCTGGCAGTAGTAGTTTGTTCTCCTTTCCTTGCACCAACAGTCTCAATGTGCCCTCCAGCTTCAGCTGTGAGCATATAGGCAGTTCCTTCCCTCTAAGTAAGGCTTTCCGGTATGAGGAACCAGCTGTCTTCTCTACCTAGGCAATAGGCTGAGTCCTGGCCAGGTAGCATAGAAAGGTGGTGGAGTCAATTTACACAGGCCTGATAAGGATACTTCCTCAGCAGGCTTCTCTTTGTTATCCTCTAGTATCTGCTCCCTCCCTTCTTCTCCAAAACCCCCTCCCCCCCCAACCTGTCCTTTCTTCGGAGCAGACTTTATACTTGGCAAGCACTGAGTCTGCAAACACAGTCTGGAGCTGTGGCTTATTCACAAGGAGGCTTGTATTTTTCCTTCATCACCCTGGTGGGGATTCATCCACTGAGTGGATAGGAGGATTATCCAATTCTGCACCAGAATCTTCTTCACATTTTCAAAACGTTAAGACTGGAGGACATAACAGAGAGAAAGTGATGTCCTTTTTCTCAGGCAACAAAATATTTTGTTGCTGATCTTATTCTGGAATTTCTTCTTTGAGGAAATTGAGCCTTGATACTTATATTTCCTTACTATTCTAATATGCTTTGCCATTCCTTTCCCTACAACTGATTGTTGTATAGCTGCAACAATCTGCTTTTCTGTATATACTCTTGTCTATGAAGGTTCTCAGTCATCCAGGTGGAATTGTCTGTAGCTTGAATCATGTCAACTGGATTTCTATTTTCTCAGCGGAAACGTTTCGCTCCTTATCCAACCCAAACCAGATCTGCCATCTTCTGGACCTGTGTCTTAACACCACTTATTTCACATACAGAGGTGACTTTTACAGACAAAAACACGGCTGTGCCATGGGTTCTCCTGTGTCACCCATTGTGGCCAATTTATACATGGAAGAAGTGGAGAAGAAAGCACTCAACACATTCCAGGGAACGGTGCCCACCCACTGGTTTAGGTATGTGGATGACACCTGGGTCAAAATCAAGACCCAGGAAGTACAGGCCTTCACGGACCATATAAACACTATAGATGCCAACATTAGCTTCACCAGAGAAGACACCAAGGACAACAGACTGGCATTCCTAGACTGTGAAGTCCTCATTGGGACCGGTGGCAAGCTAGAAATAGGGATCTACAGGAAACCCACACACACAGATCAATATCTGATGTTTGACTCCCACCATCCACTGCAGCACAAACTGGGAGTCATCAGGACATTGTCACACAGAGCAGAAACCATCCCCACCTCCATGGATTCCAAAAAGAATGAAAATCAGCACCTGAGAACAGCTCTGAAGGCCTGTGGATATCCAAATTGGGCCTTCACCAAATCTAAATCTACCAGACCTAAAACAGCGACAGATAGGGCTGAGACTCAGAGTAAACGAAAGAACCTGGTCATTCCCTACATGGCTGGTGTGTCTGAAAAGATAAAACGGATATTTGGCAAACACCACATACCTGTATATTTCAAACCCACCAACACACTGAGACAGAGGCTTGTACACCCCAAAGATCAAACTCCAAAACACAAGAAAAGCAATGTAGTTTATGCAATCCAGTGCAGTGAGGAGTGCTCTGAACTCTACATTGGAGAAACCAAACAACTTTTGTACAGGAGGATGGCCCAACACAGGAGAAGTAACACCACAGGACCAGAGTCAGCAGTTTATCTTCATTTAAAGGAAAAAGGACACTCATTTGAGGACATTAATGTTCACATTTTAGACAGAGAAGATAGGTGGTTTGAGAGAGGGGTCAAGGAATCCATTTATGCCAACTTGGAAAATCCTTCCTTGAATAGAGGTGGGGGCCTCAGGCACAATCTTTCTCCCATCTTTCTCCCGGCTCTGTCTTCTGTGCCTAGGAAGATTAAGACCATTTCACAAGCTCAACAGCAGCATGGTGATCTTAACGATCCTCCTTTAGATAATAAAAGGACTTAAAATAACATCTCAATACAACCATGCCCCCAGGTGTAAGGTCACACAGCTACCTAGAAACATATTTAGGATTCCCTTACCAACTTTGCTCAGACTGAAGAAGCTCCTTGGATAAGGAGCGAAACGTTTCCACTGAGAAAATAGAAATCCAGTTGACATGATTCAAGCTACTGTATATACTCTTGTGTTTGTGCTCTTTTTAACTTTCTTTTACTCTCCATTCTCTATCTGTGGATTGCTTTGATAACGATTACTATGTCCTTGTTTTGTTATCCCTATTATTTATTCACATAGTTTAACGTATGTTGAGAACAATATACCAGGAAGAGATAAAAATAAAATTGATATTGCTTGCTGTCATGTTGCCCTGTGGCTGTTTAAGTAGATTTTAAAGCAATTCAAGAAATACTTGCTATTGAGCTATTGATACATTAACAAATTAACACCACCCCATGAAATAAGCCAAAATATTTCTCATATTCTCTTGGTAAGCAGCTTTTCTGTAATCAGTTAAAGTCTTCATTTGCCTAGAAACTCCAAAGGCAGGACAGTAAAAGATGCATTGCAACAGGTGAGTTATAATAGGTAACTCAGAACCATCCTATACAGTTGAAATTGAGAATACAGACCTTCATTATTCTAGCTAGGTAGTTGATTTTCAGTAAACTTAGCATAACTGGTAAAAAAATAGTACTTGCTGGATTGTCGAATATTTGCATTCAGGTTGTTCAAAGGCATCACAGATTTTAGCATGAAATATTTTGTAGTTGTTTTGGCTCCACAAATGAGTAAAGGGAAAGGGAAAGGTTCCCCCGCACAGTCGTGTCTGACTCTAGGGGCCGGTGCTCATCTCCGTTTGTTAGCCGAAGAGCCAGCGCTGTCCAAAGACACTTCTGCGGTCATGTGGCCGGCATGACGCACTCGGAACACTGTTACCTACCCACCAAAGTGGTACCTATTTATCCACTTGCATTTGCATGCTTTCAAATTGCTAGGTTGGCAAGAGCTGGGGCGAGTGCGGGAGCTCACTCTGTCACGCGGGGCTAGGGTCTCGAACCGCTGAAACTTGCAACCTTCTGATTGACAAGGCTGGCGTCTTAACGACTGAGCCATCGCGCCCCCACAAATGAGTAATAGAAGATAAAACACTTCTTATTTATACAAAGGCAAATATACAAAATTGAAAACACCAGTAATTTTATCCTGATTCAATGGGATGTGGCCCCAACGTAAGTTATGCTAGTGTTAAGGCATCATAGGATTCTTTGTATAGATGTCTTATTTGGATTTTCCAAAATTTTCTGGGAAAACAAGAAGCAAGAGTATGGTAATATTGTAATAATTTTTCCTCCTTATGTCAGAAATAGAAATAGGTCGAATATCTTTTTGAAATCACTTTTTCTCTTTTAAAAATTCTGCACCTCATGTAATAATAACACCTTGGTGATCAATATGTAGAACCCTTTGGACTTACGTTTATATTTCAGGAGATCTGATATAGGCAGAGACTTCCATGGAAATATTGGGGAGGCAAATGATGAAAGTAGCATTGTGACATTGTGATGCAGGCTCCTCTTCTTTTGTATATGTGTCATAACATTGCATACATGTACAAAAAAGTAGAGCTTGCATCATGATGGTTTTAATATGGTTCTTATTGTAAACTGCCCAGAGTTCCCCTTTTCTGGGGGAGATGGGCGGTGGCAAAATTTGAATTATAAATTAATAAATAAATAAAGCTGCTTGTGTCATTTTAACAAAAGAATCAGATTCTGTGCATGCCCCTGAATACGGACTCCGGCTACTCAGTTCAGTCTGAATTCATGTGAGTTAAACATATCCATTATTATGCTTATTAAGAGTGACTAGGATAGTGTATTCTGCAGTGCATTTACACAAGGGGAGGTGGGAAGAAAAAAAAAAGAATACAGCTTGCAAATCACACTGATATCCATGTTACTCGCTGCTTTCCTAGATTCCCTGTCATCTACAAGAAATATCTTGATGGCACTGGGACCAGCGACATCAACACCAAATTCAACAAGCTGTCTAAAAACCACCTTCCTGCTCCATTTGCTTGAAAACACCCAGCCCCTCCCCCCCCCCACAACAAAGCTCTGGCGTGAGTCCACAGGACAAAGACAGGCACGGACTCAGCAGGCCAAGTGGAGATAGGCATCAGGTATGAACAATAAACCTCACATGTCTCCCTCATTTGCAAATAACATTTCAGTTGCTACGTCCCCTTCCCTTCTTCTTGTGCCCTTACCAAAGGGTGTCTTGCGGTTTTAGGCTGATGCATTTACATTTAGGAGTGTTTTGTTTTGTTTTGTTTTGTTTGACTAGTTGTGACTATAGATCCTGCAATAAACAATAGAGTGTAGAATGCAACTGAATGCCTGTAAGTCATGCAGTAGGGAGATCTAGTGGGTTTGGGGTCCTTGATATGCGTCTCCTTGCTTGCTTGTTTATATTATTGCCTGTCACTTTATATGCCACCTCAACTCTTTAATAAAAAAAATAGTGCCTGACTCAAAACCTCATGATGAAATTTCATGACTGAAATGAAGTTTCCCCAGACCAAGTTCACATTATATTCACTAATCATACAAAGTATAGTCAACCCTTGTATTTACAAACATACATCTCAACTTCATCCATAGTACATGCCACTGTAAGTGCTACTATACAGTATATATACAATAAATACATTTTTTTTCAGCTAAGGGGTAAACTGGCCCTAAGGTAAGAATTGGAATTAACCCAGAATGCATTGTATTGTAGAAGGAGAGCTGTGTTATTCTATGGTGGCAAAAAATTAGAAGGAGCCTGGTAGCGTCTTTTCAGACTACTTTAACACATTTTATTAAAAGGCATAAGCTTTCATGAGTTGCTGGTCACCTCGGTGGAAACAATTTACCAAATTCTGTTACCTGATGTATGGGTTGGGCAACAGTTTTAGGGAAGGGGAGGTATTGCAAAATGCACAGAACACGTTCAGCATCCTTAAATGCATTCAGGCTTGTCAGTTCTTATAAATAGTAGTATCCTTCACTCATTAACCTGTCAAAGAGATAGTATCATCATTTTAATATGCTTTTGTGGCATATTATTCTCCTCCTTGCGGGGGAGATGGGCGGGATATAAATATGACAAATAAATAAATAAATAAATAAATAAAATATTTATTAAATAAAATTTTATTTTATTTATTTATTTATTTATTTTATTTATTTATTTATTTAAATAAATTTTATTTTATTTATTTATTTAAATAAAATTATTTTATTATACAAGGATAAAATTAGAGAACTTCTAGACCCCACCACATACAGAAAACTAGGAAGGGACTTCATCCCACATAAAACTCAAGACACTTCATAAACAAAATCGGCACCCATAAACTTAACCCCATGGACAAATTAATCAGCTTTGATGTGATCTCCCTGTTCACCAAGGTTCCAATAAAGGACACCATGGCACTCATTGAACAGATCTTCTCAAAAGACATCACGGCGCTATTCCAACATTGCCTGACGATAAACTACATTGCTTTTCTTATGTTTTGGAGTTTGATCTTTGGGGTGTACAAGCCTCTGTCTCAGTGTGTTGGTGGGTTTGAAATATACAGGTATGTGGTGTTTGCCAAATATCCGTTTTATCTTTTCAGACACGCCAGCCATGTAGGGAATGACCAGGTTCTTTCGTTTACTCTGAGTATAACATAAGAAATAACATAAGTATGAACATAAGAAAAGCAATGTAGTTTATGCAATCCAGTGCAGTGAGGAGTGCTCTGAACTCTACATTGGAGAAACCAAACAACCTTTGTACAGGAGGATGGCCCAACACAGGAGAAATAACACCACAGGACCAGAGTCAGCAGTTTATCTTCATCTAAAAGAAAAAGGACACTCATTTGAGGACATTAATGTTCACATTTTAGACAGAGAAGATAGGTGGTTTGAGAGAGGGGTCAAGGAATCCATTTATGCCAACTTGGAAAATCCTTCTTTGAATAGAGGTGGGGGCCTCAGGCACAAACTCTCCCCCATCTTCCTCCCCGTGTTGTCTTCTGTGCCTAGGAAGATTAAGACCATTTCAGAAGCTCAACAGCAGCATGGTGATCTTAACGATCCTCCTTTAGATAATAAAAGGACTTAAAATACATCTCAATACAACCATGACCCCAGGTGTAAGGTCACACAGCTACCTAGAAACATATTTAGGATTCCCTTACCAACTTTGCTCAGACTGAAGAAGCTCCTTGGATAAGGAGCGAAACGTTTCCACTAAGAAAATAGAAATCCAGTTGACATGATTCAAGCTACAGACAATTCCACCTGGATGACTGAGAACCTTCATAGACCTATTGAATTTAGTGTGTCCTAGTCCTTAGAATTGAAATCTTTGTTTGGCCTTGTCTTCCTTTAAGCTTTCAAGTTATGAACATACAAGTTTGCTCATAGGGATCGTCTGTCACCACATTTTACCCTTTCTCCCCCCATGCAGCACGGATTTGCTCTCTGTTCTTTCGTGTACTGAAGTAAAAATACAAGCATTTTTTTACAGTGGTGGAAACTATAACTTGGAATCTCTTTCTTGAAAAATATGGATAAACTTTCTGTTCTTTTCCTGGTGGGTATCCAGTTTTATTCAGGAGAGTACTTCTTAGGTTGAACTACCAGATCTGGACTGCAAAAATCCAGATGGCAGGAAAGAGATTAAAAACTCTTTCTTGCTATCCAATGATTGCCCCAATTTTTGTAACCCATATTTGATAGCTCTATCTTAAGTCTCATTTTGTCAACAGTTAATATTTCTGTGGTTGATTTTTAGATATTGCTTTTTTTTTTACTTTTCAATTTATTAAATTGGTTGTCTGTTTTAATTAGTTGAATAATAATCAACATATTGAATAGTTAATTAGCTAAATCATTAAATGATAATTATGCTATTAATATGTTCCAACACTGAGATGTTGTTTATTTGCTTTTTATCTCAGAAAGAGGAATTGAACCTGCATTTGGGCTGTATCACTTGATAATGCATGTGGGGGCACTGATTGCTCCTTTATACAAATACAAATACAAACAAACAAACAGATCTTCATGTAGAGAATAAGTGCAGTAGGAAGTTTATAACTTACTTTTCTAATGCAATTGTAGTAAATAACTTACATGCAGAAAATTAACTGCAACATGCTTTTTGCTCAACGGGTTATTTTTCTATATACAATAGCATTTTTTGTATCAATGAGCAATGTATTTTGTCTGTCAATTCACATGAGCTATGAAGAGTTATATGCAGGACATTTTAAAAAATCCTTTGTTTTTTCTAGCAAGTGTCATTTTCCTTCTACTCTTATTTTGTACGGTAAGCTACTCAGTTGGATAGGTCTCCTATTTATGCTGGAGCAGCTAATGGCACACTTTATGCATGCAGTGCATCTTAAAAATGATAACTAAAAAAAAAGGCTCTGCCTTGGTGTCAGTAACAGCAGTCAGAATTTGCAGCCACAGAAAATAAGCAAGTGAAAATAACTCCTTCTAGCATGGAGATAATTAGTGGGAAAAGTTCCACCTATTTAATTTCTGCATGCCATGCTTCTAATAGCACAGGAACAAACTGGCAACCTTGTCAGTAGAGTGACAGCCCAAATTCCTTTCAGAATTCTTAATCAATGTACTGTGGAGTTGTAATTCTGTTAGAGCAGATTTCTAAAGCTGAAGAAATCCTTATACTCTCTTTCCTTCTCTTTCTTGCTCTTTTTTGGCTGTATTTGTGTAGTACATTAACCCATGGTTAATAATATTTATGGAAGTAAAAGGTTTGCTTAGGTTTATATAACATAGGATCACAAATTAACCATATTGGCTGAGATTGCATTAGAGAAGAGGTTGGTTGTCTAGTTCTGATTCAGTGACTTGTGTGAACTCTGAACATTAGGATGAGTAAACCATGGTTCAGTTAACTATGAGTATGAATGTCTTGGAAACACAGCTGCTAAGCCAAAGCTCACTTTTGTGTAAACCCTAGTATTTTCCATGTTTTTTTTTAAAATGTTTAGCGTGTATGGTCCTATAACTTCATTGGTGAAACTTAGTGTAAAAGTATGTAAACAAAGCCAAACTACATTATAGCCTGTCCCCAGGAAAAAAAAAATGACAGAGACAGATTGATGTAATTATGTTGCAATTACTTTATGTAATTAAGTTAATGTATTGTCGAAGGCTTTCACGGCCGGAGTTCGATGGCTGTTGTGGGTCTTCCGGGTCTTCCAGAACACGGCCACACAGCCCGGAAGACCCATAATTAAGTTAACATTATATAATTTTTAGTGTTCCCTAAAGATCAGATTTAATCAAAACAGCAGTTCTGAATTCTGTTATGAATTAGTCTTTGAAAATTAATATATCCTGCATATCAATAACTCCTGTTTTAACTAAAAATGGCACTGTTTTAAGAAAACATCAGAGCAAGATTGGCTAAACTATTACTTGGTAACTCTATACTGTAGAGCACAATTCAGGTGAAACTGAAATTTCTGTGGTAACAGAGGTATCTAACAGCCCTGTCATGTTGGCAAGGTATAAAATGATCCCTTGGCTCTCAGACAGCAGCAGGGCTCAGGACATATTTCATCTTTTTCTTTCAGCCTTGAGAGTTAATTTGATCTCTGTGCTGGTATCTCAGCAGCAGTAATTGCCAACACCACTCTAATACCAATATTTGGAAAGTCCCCACATGGCTGAGAGAAAACTTCTATCATTAAGAGTCTGTACTGTAGACTCTTAAGAGCAGCGAGAGCTATGCTATCCTTCTAAATGACTATTCATTTTTTTCTGAATAATAATCTACATAGCAATAGTATCAATTTATGAGAGTAATTTGGGTTAATTTATAGAAATGTATTAAATTAGCTGAAGGGAGTGTGTTTTTATGAATTCTTGAAAATGTTTCTAAGTTATGCCGAATACCAGATCTCTGATTATTTCTGGATATTCACTGGAACGCACTTATTTTACTTTATCTTTCTCTGAACTAATGCTGTCTTATGACCCACAGTTGTTCCTAACAGTTCAGACAATAGTGGTTCCTCCCAAATCATATCACAAGGAAGTACTGTAAGGCCAATTCTGTAATTTTCAGAGACTTTTAACACGGAGGCAGCCTGCTAAACATAAGCAGAAAAGATATGATGATCTATACCACTAAATTCTAAGAGTTTCATCAGAGGCCACTCTGAAACAATTCTTTAATCATGCAATATTATAAAATCATCTTCGAGTTATAAGCCAAAGTTAATTAAAGCTGATACAGTAACACATAAAGTTGTGCATTAGCGGGATATGAACGGAGAGTAGTCCTTGTGTGTTTTTATTGCAATGGAAGCTAATGTACAAGGTGGTCTTAATCCAGAGCTGAGAATATGAAGAATGCAAATGAGGACCCATTTCCCTTGTGTAGACAAGTGTAGAGTAGGTTTACAAGATCAAGCAACAGTTGGAACATATCATCTTGATTTCATTAGATACATCTTCTCCTTTTTTTATCAGCATTTCCCATGATTTTATTGCATTTGTATGAAAATCTATTTCCTTTAATTCATACTATTGGACATAATTATTAATTGCTTTCATAATCAGCTTTAAGAGGGGAGCTATAGACCACTGCTGCAACAAAAAGCAGTCAGCTCCAACTTCATGC
Organism: Charina bottae; assembly: GCA_023362775.1. NCBI lineage: Eukaryota > Metazoa > Chordata > Lepidosauria > Squamata > Charinaidae > Charina > Charina bottae. Next base: position 13,014,482 of record JALMGJ010000016.1, read on the forward strand.
CCTCCACTTGTGTTTAGGTCTGACTGGAAAATATGGGAGACATTGTTCAACACAACTGGAGAGTGGGAAGATTAAGGAAGGATTAGAAAACCTAAAGCAAACATCAAAACGAAGAAAATAGCTGCATCAATGTTTTAAGCTTGTTAATACATTTCTGGGGGTGTCTCATTGTCAGGGGAATGGTTTTCGTTGATTTTAAAATGTTAAAAGAAACTACTCAAAATCATCTTATTCTTAATTTACTGAGTTTACTTCTAATTCCATTCTAGTTTTTTTTTGTTTGAGTTAGAAGTAAGGTAGTTCTGGTAGCTTCTTATGGAGTTTTCAAAACTAATGGAAAACATTCTTAATAAACAAATACATCTCAAATCTTGTTGGATCAATACTTCAGTACAGCTACAGGTAGTCCTCACTTAACAACAGTAATTGGGACTGGCAACTCTGTCGCTAAGCGATGAGGTCATAAAGCGCATCATGTGACCACACCAACTTATGATGGCAGTTGCGGCAGTTCCAGTTGCTGCTGTTAAGCGAACCCCATGCAGTCGTTAGGTGCGATGTCACGTGATTGCCATTTGCGACCTCCTGCTGGCTTCCCCGTTGACTTTGCTTGTCAGAAGCGGGCAGTGAAGGTCGCAAATGGCAATCACATGACCGTGGGATGCTGCAACCGTTGTAATTGTGTGCCAGTTGCCAAGTGCCCAAATTGCGATCATGTGACTTCGGGGACACTGCAATGGCCGCAACTATGAGGACTGGTCGTAAGTCCTCTTGTAACTTTGAACGGTTATTGAATGAGTGGTCGTTAAACAAGGACTACCTGTATATTCTTAGTTTTGCTTTGGGTAACCTCTTTGTTCCTAACTTGACCAATTTTTAATTACTGGTTTTGCATAAAGATGTGTCCTATTTTATAATTTAATAGTTATTTTTAGAATATTGAAACATTCACCTAACCCAAGTATTCATTTCATATGTAATTATGTTAAGTTTACATAAAATCATTTTCTATTCTTATGTCTACTTTTTTTTCTGACTTTGGGGTTCATTTAAACATGACATTATTCAGTCTTGTTACAACAGTAACAATACGATTTTATATCATATAATTGTTATCCAATTTATTTTAAAATAAATTTCCCAGGAAGACTGTTTCTACAATTAAAATATAATTCTGCTGATCCCTATCATAACAAGACAGGTATTATCTGATCTCTTTAACATAGGAGGTATGAATTACATAATGTGATCAGTATCAGGGTTACTGCTACAATGCAGCAAAGAAATATAGAGAACTCTTTCTTGTCCTCTAGTGGTCCTCTGGATTTTTCCCTCACTTTTAATGATTAGTACTCTAACTATCAGTATTATATTATTACAGAAGTTCCAGAGTAAAAATCAGAATTATGATTAAAAAAAAGAAGAACGAAGAACTGGGAATGACAAAGTTCCATGAATCCAGTATTTTCTTTATTTAAATAAGGAACAGACATTTTTGTTTTTCCAAGTTCAGTATAGGAGTCATGATGTGCTAAGCTTTAGGCAGTCCTGACAGATTTCACATTTCATGGATGCTGAATGAGACTTGGTTGGAATTGTTCAGAAAGGCTACTTATATACCATGCAATAAATCTTTAGATGACATACAGAGAAAAACTGCATTCCAAGATCTGGATTATTTCCAGGAAAACAGATGTTGGTTCCATAACAATATGGATTTATTTGAGCACATAAGTAGCAGAGTGGATTTGCTAAGAGATACCCGGATTATGAAAAGAAGAAGCAGGATTTGAAGGTTTGCATATTGCATTTGGTGCAAACGGAGTACTTTCAGGAATTTATTTGCTCGGCTGAGCATTTCCGAGAGAGTGAGAGGCCCTGGGAGTTGAAGAGATAGTGAAGGTATAAATTCTGTTTTTCTATTTTTGAAGGATATGAGTCCCTGGTGTCAGTGGTGGTCAAGCACCACTGTATGGCTGATGTGCACTTGGTTCCTCTTTCCTATATCTTAATAAGTAAAAAAACAAACACCATGTATGAAGGGTCACATCGGGCAGGACTCTGTTGAATCCAGCTTTTTTAGTGACAGGTCTCAAATATATGTAATTATATAGTGATTAAGTAGCAATATCCCATTTAAAAATTCACAATATAAACATGTTTACTATTAATGAACTTCAGCACCAAATTTTAAAGTCCAGTTTATAATCCAGTTGTGTTTGGAACTGCAAATTGGTTTAAAAGTATTGCATAGTTTTAGTGGTGAACATAGGATTTTCTTTTGGTGTGTTTGTGTCCTTCCTAAACATGTGGGGGCTTCAGTTCTTTATCTGAATATTAGATCATAAGCATGGCAAGCTGATGGACATATTTGGAATGTTAAATGTATATTATTGGGGGGGGGGGAAGAGGTATTGTCTCTTCACAACATGGCTATTATAGTAGGCATGTCCAGATGTAAAAGACCCATCAACCACTCCCTATAGCCCCCAAGATGTTCTTCAGCATCTCCTTTTTATGGACAAATAAAGCTCTTAGCAGTAGCCACCACCATTTTTATTTTGTAAGGAAATATCTGTCAGGCTTCCCTGATGATACTCTAGGCTTCTCATTTACATTCTATTAAAATAATGCTTAAAAAAAAGTTTGATCATAAAGCTTGCCCTGAGCTACACTGGTACCTATTGTTTGGGAGATTAAACTAGTAAACTATTTAAAAATGTTACATCTGCCTAAATATAGGCATGATGTAACTATATGGAATTCACTGTTTCATAAAGGAGATTTTAGCATATTCCTTTATGTCTTTGTGGAGAGGTTTGAATTTGTTACTGTTTTTTAATATTCATTTTTGCAGAGATTAGATTGAAAAAGAATAAAGAAATGCTGATTTAATGTTTTAAATTTGATTTTGCTTTTTTCTATGCTGTTTTATAACTGTAATATGATGTGGAACATAAAAATCTTGATAGGCTGTTGCCGTCTTCTTTTTGACCAATCAAAAACTATAAAGCATTTTTTATTTGAATGTTCCAAACTCTTCAGGATTCAAGAACTAGACTGTTTTTGATATTAGTGTAGCAGGGAGTGCTTGCAGATGGGGGTGAAACCCTTCTACCTCATGTGACTGAAAAAATGCTGGGCTTATTTTTTTTTAAAGCCCAAGGGAAAAACTAGCTACTCAAGAAAAGAAACATCCTTACTTTTTTCTTCTTAAAAAAAAAGTTCTGCATGGTTGTGAACTAGCAGCCTTCTCTGCATTAAGCAAAAATATTACCCACTGTGCTATTTCAACAGTGCAGCTAAAAGGAAGTATAGAATCTATTAAAATAGAATAGACTGCAAAGAAATGTTTTTTTAAAAAGCTGGATTAATAATAATAATAATAATACCTGAAGACAGCAGGAGACTTGATAGGTAGAGAAAAATGCCAAATCCAGTCTAAACATCTGGATGACTGTGCGATCAACCATAATAATTGATTAAACTTGTATGCTGCCCAACTTTCAACGACTCTGGGTGGCTCACAACAATCAAACAAAGACATTACAATAAAATCAATAAAACATAAAGATAAAAGATAAAAGATGGCAAGCACAATGAAGTGAGGGGTCTCATTCTCCCTCGCCAAAGGCCTGGGTGAAGAGCTAACTCTTCACGGCTCTTCTAAACAACAGCAGAGGGGGGCCCATCCAGATCTCTGGGGAAACCTCATTCTAGAGGGCAGGTGCTGCTACAGAGAAGGCGTGTTTCTGAGGTCCTGAGAGATGACATTGTTTAATTGAAGGAACCCAGAGCCAGCCAATCCCACTGAATTGATTGGCCAGACAGTTATTATGGGAGACACGTGGTCCCGCAAGTAACAAGGCCCTATGCCATGTAGGGTTCTAACAACCAGCACCTAGAATCACACCTGGAAGCAAACTGGCAACCAGTGTAGCTTGCAAAGCAGAGGTGCTACATGGGCATACTGAGGCATACCCATTACTGTTCATGCCACTGCATTCTGGACCAGTTGAAACTTCCAGGTGGTCTTCAAGGGCAGCCCCATATAGAGTGCATTGTAGTAGTCAAGCGGCAAGGTGACTAGGGCATGAGTGGCTGTCTGAAGGACCCCCCGATCTAGGAAAGGGCACAAGAGGCACACCAGATGGAGTTGTGCAAAGGCCTTCCAGGCCACAGCTAACACCTGCTCATCAAGCAGGAGCTGTGAGTTCAGGAAGACCCCCACATTGTATACCAGTCTTGAAGGGGGAAGTGCTTCTCCATCCAGGGTCAAAGATGGAATATCCCCAGATTTAGGTGGCCCAAACACCCACAGCCACTCGGTCTTGGTAGGATTGAGTTGGAGATGGTTCTTCCCCTATATGACACAGAGAGAGAGAGAGAGAGAGAGGAGAGAGAGAAGAAAAATAAATAAATAAATAAATAAATAAATAAATAAATAAAAGATATATTAAATTTATGTATATGATTACAATTTAATTTTGTGTGTGTGTGTGTATACACACAAACACACACACGGAGAGAGAGGGAGAGGGAAAAGTAAATATGTCCAGGAAGACCAGCCCACAAGAAGGAAAGGAATTGGTGGTCATTTTGCTGAAAGAGAAGGGGAATTGTGCATTGGGAGGATGTGGTAGCTTGTAGTCTGGACTGTTTATCTGGCAAGGTGTTGTCAGAGCATCTCAGTCCAGACAGGATTTTCTTAAGCCAGATAAGAGTCAAGCTGACATGACTATAGGACAGAAGCAGCTGAAATGGTATGTGCAGATATGCCAGTAATTCAAGACATAGATAATGTATTCTTTCTTTTAAGGTTTTTAATACAGACATGCATTTCTTTCATAATACTGTTCTCCAACATTTTGTCTAATTCAGCATTTTTAGCTTCTATCATGGCATATAATGTACCTTAGGTTCTGTACAACAATTACAATGAAGTCATCCACTGTAATATTCAGTAATTTGTCCAAATTCTTTAAACAAGCTATACCTTTTCTCCAGCAGATCCAGTTGACTCTAAACTTGAACAATGGCACTTGTAATAAGGTTCAGAATCTCCTCCTTGAATAATATAAAGTCAAAGGTAGTTTTTTTTGGCCAAGTAATAGCTCTAGATCTCCTTTGATAACATATACAAAATAATCAACCACATTATTGTTCCAAGCAAATTCTGTTGTGTCCCAAGCAAATTGTAATGGAAACATATGAGTAGGTGGGACTCATGATAGGCAATTATTTTTGTTGTTGCTGGCAACAACTTTAACTCCTTACTTGAAAATACTGCATAATAAAGTTTGCTGCAAATAAAGTTCTGTGCACTTCCAGTATCAATCACCATCTCTAGTGGCTTCCCACGAATATTCACAAATTATTTTTCTTCAGAATTTACAAAACAAACTCTTTCCCCTCATCATTTTATGTTATCCTAACAGCTCTTACAAACTATTTCCTTGCATGTGGTTCTTTTATATCTTGGTTATGCGATTCATCCCTGGCTTTCTTGTAACAAACTAATGCTAAATATCCTTTTTTTTTTTTTGCAATATAATGTTCATTGCAGTAAATGGTGCAATAATCCACAGTGATAACAAGGAATTTCTGTCTTTGACAGACTTGAATCCTGGAACACTGTGTCCCCAGATACTTTTTGATTGTATTTTGCTGGCCTTTTCAACATCTTTTGCTGATGAACCTGATTAATGGTGATATCTATAGAGATACGATTCATTGCTGCAATAGGCAACTTCTTCGGCATTTTTGTATAATCTGGCCATGGTAACTGCTTAATCCAATGTCAAATTTTCCTGCTGCAAGTATTTATCACACAATGCTTTGTTAATGCGTGCTCCCAACATATGATCTCAAATAAATTCTGCTTCTAAATTTCTATACTCAGTGTGATTTAGCTGATTCCATAGGTGCAGTAACATATGCATATATAGATTCATTAGGTGCTTCTATTCTATCTCCAAATTTAAACCATTCCATCACAACATTTCTACATGGATGAAATAATTATTCAAAGCAGTTTTAGATTGTGAAAAGGTACGCTTTTCTCCTGATAAGTTTGAAAAATTAAATGACACATTCTTGGCTTAAATAAAGGCAGTAAGATGTAAATATGCGTTAATATACTTCAAACACATTCACAACCAACATGTGAAACACTTTTTTTCCTTGCTAATGTGTTTATTCTGAACTTGTTAATATGGTTGTCACAGTATGTAACGTGGAAAATATTTTTTTTTAATCCAGATAAAAGCCTCTATTTATCTGACTGATTAATCTGAATGATCTGACAAATTCATATTGTCCTAATGATTAAGCAAGGATACCAATGTAATTTCTGGATATGAAACATCTAATCTTCCTGACCAGCTGACCTCTCCTGTGATAATTGGAGAGATGGAGGGAGAGGCCTTAATTTTGATCAGTGTGACCCCTTTCAAGAGACCCACATCATGAGAGGAGGTCACCCACAAAAAGGTAAGATCCTCCAGTTGGCCACCTGATTGATCTTCCATCTCCCCTTCCGTATGAAGGGCTAACAAAATACCCAGCAAATATTTTTTTCTGGCAAGTCCAAATAAACTCTACCTTGAGTGCAATAAATTGTAGGGTTCTGTTTGCATAAGGCGTCCCATCCCAGGAAGTTTAAAAGAGTATGACTACTAAGGAGAAAGGCGTGTTCAGCAGTAAGTGGACTCTCACAGCCTCAGAAAGAGAGTAAGGAGTGGGACTTTTCCCCACCCTGCCCAAGTAGATAGAATTCCCACAGGCAGGGAGATTGGGGAAAGAAGAAATTTGCAAAATAGAATAGGTTGTACCAATGTCTATTAACAAAGGAACATTTTGGCCAGACACAGAAGTAGAAACAGAAGAAGAAGAGTGATCTACAGGAAGAAGTGCATATTAATTGCCAGCTGAAACAGAGCCCAGCTATCCTAACAGAAAAATTGTGAATTATAATTATCTTCAGTTTCAGCAGATGACTGTTGTGAGTGCCTTGGTGTTGCATGGATCTTGCAGATTTCTCAGCAGCATCATAGGCAGGAGCACTGATGGAACATTTCAGTCAGAGGCAATTATTTTTCTATTGCACCTTTTGTTGGCCATAACGAATTAGAAACATACCTTTGGAGAGCATCAGATGATATGGGGGAGTTTGATGATGCAGAGATACCTGGGAGTCACATTCTCTTTGAAAGCTGTGATGTCGAGTTGGTGGCTGCAGCTGTTAGATTTGTAGAGCCAGCAAATGCTTATGATCGGAGTGGAGCTTCTGGGCGTTTGTTTCATTCTCAGACTGAAGTGTGTCCCATATTTGAGTGCTAGCATCCACTAAAGTATCTAGATCATGTCTTCTCCAATCTAAGATTGCACTGGTAAGCCTTTTACCGATTTCAGGTAAAAGTCCCCTAAAAATGGTCCCCACAGCTAATGAGCAAGTAGCAAGGACATTCGGATCCAATCCAGAATAAGGATGGAGTGCAATACAAAAACAAGCAATGTAATTTTCAGGATGCTCCTCAGGTCTGTTTTACTGTATGTTTTCAATCTTACCTCAGTCATGTTGGGCAGGAACCATGGCAGTATTAGATTCTAGGTGGTGGTCCCGGTATTCTCTGGGACAGCTTCCTGGAGAGTCATGCATCCTGGAGGTTGTCAACTCAGGTTTTAGCTAAAAGAGCTTATTTTTGCTCAGGGTGAGCAGATCAGAAAGTAGCATTTTAATGTCACCCCAAATGGGGTTGTACTGTAAATGGCAAATGGCCGAACTAGTTTCTGACAAAACTCACTAGGCTTTCTCTTAATTTAGGAAAAGTTGTGCTCCAATTTATTATATCCTCTGGAATCCAGGGAACATGGACTACAGTAGAAGGCCCTCCTTGAATGTCTGGATAGGCATGCAAGGGGGCAACAATAATGAAAGCATCAAGAAGGGTAGTTAGGAAAAGTCCTGGAAAGTTTTGTGGAATGAAAGCAAATTTAGCCACTTTGGATCTGGACTGTAATCTTCTTAATTTTTTATAAATAGTCCTGCCAAGGGGGCTTACTCCTAGTTACTTCCCTGTATGGTTTGGGGGAAGGACGTAGGGCCCATTATAAGTCCAAAATAGGTAGGTAGTCTGGAAGTGGCCCAAGAAGGCTGGCAGGAGTATCGAGTAGGGTCATCTGCTGGAGGTCTGTTAGCATGTAGGGGGAAGTTGCTGGAGCTGCCTCCCTCATCGGGAACAATGGTGTACAGGAGGGGGTTGTTGTTGCTGAAACTGTAAGTGGTGGGATTGCATTGTGGAGTCTAGGCAAGAATGACTGGGGTACCCATTCCTCTAAAGAACTTCTGATGCAGTGGGTCGAATTTTTGGAACACGAAAATCAATTGGAAATACAGAAGCTCATTCAGCAGTGGAGCAAGCACTTACTGACTCAGAAGAAACCTGCTATGGCCAGTCCTCAAAGAAAGACCTGGGAGGGCACCCATGATCTCACAAGCAATTGGGGTTCCCCCCCATTGCACATCTAGTGGAAACACTTCCCATGAGCAAGATCAACAGGACAACACAGAGGGAAATAAACCAAAGAAATGTTCCTGTGAGTGCTAGTGGTTGCCAGGTGACACAAAAGAAAGTGAAGACACAATCCTAATAACTCTTCCTCAACAGATGATTGCTGATTCTTGCTATGGAAGAGCTGCCATCACTTTAGTGTTTCCCTCTATCCCACTGCTGCTACCAAATTGTAGCATAAATTTCCTTCTAGAATTTGTTTCAGAGACCAGACCACCGCCAGTAGCAGGCATCCTGTTTCTTACAGTACCAGAGGCAGCAGAAGCAAATTTACAAAGGGGCAGGAATGCAACCCTGTATATAGACTTAGGCAAATTCCAATAAACATACAATCACTACAGTGGAACTATTGATTGGATAGAGCAACATAATTTGTATATGCCTGTTGAAGAGGTAAACATAGTAAGGTAATGAGGGTTGACTTACAAAGACAGTAGCTCATTGAGTTAGACAAAGGCTCTGTTCTCTGAATAAAATTACCATTAATGTATTACTGTCTTCTAGGTGTTATCTCCCAGCAGTCTTGCTTCCCAGTGCCATCTCTTAGTGCCCTAATCAACATTTTTCGTGTCTAAATATTTTATGGATGAGGTAACAGTTTTATCCCCTTGGGAAGGTAGATTTGAGGAGTTGGTAATTTATTTGCCTTACCTAATGCCATTTTCTTTCTACTTCATAGTTTTCACTAAATGTCCTTGGAATCCTTATATTTGTACAGAAATAGCTTCAAGAAAAGTCTCTATTATTTGTAAATTCTATTATGGAAAAGTCACATTTGAGATTGTATATCTCTCTGTCTATCCGTTCAGTCATGTCCGACTCTCGGTCACTTTGTGGATCAACGCTTTCCATGCCTTTCTATCTCTTACAGCTTCCTTTAGTTCCATCAAAGTCATTTCAATGTCCCTTCTGATGGTGTCAAGCCAGTGAGTCCTAGGGCGGCCCCTTCTTCTTTTACCACTGATCAGTCCCAGCATAATTGTCTTTTCGAGTGAGTCGGCTTGTGTAATATGACTGAAGTATGACAGTTTTTGTTTGGTGATCTTGGCTTCCAGGGACATTTTTGGTTTGACTCTGTCTAGGACTTCCTTGTTGGTAATCTTTGCTGTCCATGAGATGTGTAGTAGTCATCTCCAGCACCACAATTCAAATGCATCTATCTTTCTCCTATCTGCCTTCCTCAAAGTCCAAGTTTCACAACCATATGTAGCTATTGGAAATATGATCGTATTAACAAGTCTGCATTTGGTTGGGAGGCTGATATCTTTATTCTTCCAGATGTTATTTATGCTGGTCATTGCTGTTCTTCCAAGCGCTATACGTCTTCTAATCTCCGGGCTGCAGTCACCCTTTTGATCAATTTTGGAGCCAAGGAAGTTAAACTCCTTCCTTGCTTCAATTACCTTGTTAACATTGACTTGCACATTCTCTGCCGTTGTCATTATCTTTGTTTTTTTGGTGTTAAGGCGCAATCCAAGTTTTTCACTTTCATCTTTGACTATTAGGATTAGCCGTTCTAGATCTTTTTTTACTTTCCGCCAGCAGTGTTGTATCATCTGCATAACAAAGGTTGATGTTCCTACCGCCAATTTTTACCCCAATAGTAGGTTCTTCCAGATGTGCCTTTCTCATAACCACTTCTGTGTACATGTTGAATAATGAAGGTGATAGAATACAACCCTGACAAGTGCCTTTTCCAATTTTGAACCATTCTGTGTCTCCATATGCTGTCCTTACAGTTACTTCGTGATCAAAGTACAGAGATTGTATCAGTTGGATGAGGTGTGATGATATTCCCATTTCTTTCAAGCAGTTCCTGAGCTTGTCATGATCAACACAGTCAAAAGCTTTTGTATAGTCAATGAAGCACATGTAGAGGTCTTTTTGGAATTCCCTTGCCTTTTCCATCATCCATCGAAGGTTGGCGATGTGATCACGTGTTCCTCTTCCTCTTCAGAATCCAGCTTGTACATCTGGTAACTCTCTTTTGATGGTTGAGTTCATACGTTGTTGGATGATCTTCAAGAGAATTTTACTCGCATGTGGTATTAAGGCGATGGTGCGATAGTTTGAACAGACTTTTGTGTCACCGAGAGATTGTATATACAGCTTAATTATTAGAAACCAATATTTGTTATAAGGAACAGCTGAATAGATTATTTTCAGGAAATATACGCATTTTCAAATGGGAATCATTTTTGCAAATCAGTTTTGCAGTTTCAGCTGGTCTTTGACTAACTCCAGCAGAGTTAGGCTCTGACCAGGAGTGAGTTTGCATAGCTTTTTTGTACCCACTCCAGATCCATTTTGGCAGAAGTGGCCTCTGTCATGTCAGCTTTGGCTACATTACAACATACTCTAGGGGCACTTCTACACAACCGTCAACAGCCAATGTTCCAGCCCTTAAACTTTTTCAGTTGCAACTGTGCTGCACTATGAGAGTCTCACTTGATCTTGATCCACTTGAATTGGTCAGTTTTCCCTCCTCTGCTAGTTGGTTAATTGTAGAGTGGAAAAGTCAATGTTCCTGACATGCTTTGTGATGAGAAAAAAAATGACCCAAATGGCCACTAGGAAGTGGGAGGCTGGACAAGTCAGGAGTTCCCACCAAATGGGTAGCTTCCCACTATTAGCGCCAAAAGGAATATATTTTATGTATTTCCTCTAAAGTACTAGCTGAGTTGATTGGCTTGGCTTGTAGAAGAAGCCCCTTTCCATTGCGGGGATGAAGCACCACTTCTGGATGCAAAGCAGTCACTATACTGGAAGGAACCTGGGTATGAAGGGTGTCTGTTGTTTTTTACTACAGCTCCTTCTGAGCATGGTTTGTTAACAGGGCCTCTTTATTCAGAGCATGTGACTTTGTTGCCATTTAATCTGTTTTGTGTTTCTGGGACCAATTCAGAGTACTAGTTGGTCATAATGCAGTTTGGGGCCATGCTAGCAGAGGGACTGCCTGCTCCTTCATGGCTTTTCTGCTAGTTCAGGAACTTCTGCAATATGTCCTGTCACTATCAAAGGTGAACTTGTTGAATACATGGGACAGTGATGACCCCTAGGTATTAGAAAAGGTTCTTTCGTGATCTATTTGTCAGAAGGGCAACCAGGGTCTGTGTCACCTGGGGCAAACATGGATTCCGCACCCCACCCCCAGGAAACATTCAGTATACAAATACTATTTTGTCATTTTGGTGCCCCCCCCAGCGCAGTGCCCGGGGCACATGCCCCGCTTGCCCCCCCCCTAGTTGCGGCCCTGCTATTTGTTACTGTATTGCCTTGTTTTAAACTTAGTCTTCAGAAAGATTTAAAATTATTTCTTTATATCCATGCTTTCTATGTTGTTTTGCTTATGATGGATGGTGTTGTTTCTTGTAAGGTGGGTATTTTAAATTGTTACTGCTTTATTATGTGTACTGAATATTTTGGGGGAGCGGAGTTAAATGAGGAGCTGAAGAACAATATATAAATGCTTATATAAATATCTAAACAGTTGTACAACAATAGAAATGTTGCAGGAATGTGATGTAAGGAATGTCCTTATAAAGTAACATTAATAATAACCAGTTTGGGCTAAGTACAAAATTAGATTTAAAAATAGAACATGGATTTTGATAGACATTTTATTTATTTATGTAACATGAAATATATGATTTAAATTTTTTTTAGTGTTAAGACACAGAAGAGCAGGCTGTTGCCGTTTACATCAGGATAATTAAAAAATAACTGAATAGTATAAAATTCACTGCTTTCTGAGAATTTCCCCTCAATTATGGTATTAGTTGTGGGAATCCTTAAATATCAAATTGCACATTTAATATCAAATTACATTTAATGAATTGTTTGTTTGTTTGTTTTCCCCAGTGTGACAATGCAAAGGGTCTTAAAGCCTTCTATGATGCAATAAAATATGGACCTACACATCTAATGGTTTTTGGTGGCGTATGTACAACTGTAACATCCATCATTGCTGAATCCTTAATAGGATGGAATTTGGTCCAGGTAAGTAACACTCAATTTTATATAGAAATATCTCCCATGCTTTAAAGTGTTTAGAACATTAGCTACATAATGACTGACTTGCATGATCTACTTCAAAATCCACAAACAAAATGTGGGTAGAATCCAAAGAAATGTTTTCACTGATATAACTCTATCAGTGGGATAGAGAGGAAATTATTTTTTCCTCTGCATTTCCCATGAACTGTCATCATCTGAGAGTGGTATGGAGGATTTGGAGAGTTTCAGTTGCAGGTTTTGTGAGGATGTGCGATGCTGAACCATGTAGAGATGCATTGTGTAACTGTATATCTGTTTGGATTCAACTGGCTGCAAAGCCAGATTCAAAATGGGATCTTGAGGTAAAGTTAGTTAGATACAGCAATTCATTAACCACATTCTGAGACCATCCACATAGACAAGAATAAATTACTTCTGAATTATTAATTTGATATTACTATAAAAATGGTTTGGCAGGGATTGCTATAGGCATGATCAAAGGCACTATTAATTAGCTGCTTAATTAGAAGATAGGGGATCCTGAAGCTGAGAGATAAGTGCAGTCTGACATTGAATACATTGCAAGGGATTTTGTTTTTGTATTTGCAACAATTAAAGTACAGCTAGTTGTATAACAATTCTGAATAATAAAATCTGATTTTAGAATAAAAAGGGGCTTAGACAGATAGCTATTCTTTATAACAAGTAAATGTGCAAAAGGATACTCCTGACTCCCTCTGAGCTCTGGTTTCAGGAAGGACCAAATTTGTGAACCAAATGGCATGTTGTATAACATATATTTATTTTATTCTTTTTTTTTTAAACTGGTCAGTTTGGATTTTGTGGTAAATGGGGATGAGTTAAAAACTTCTGTGTCTGGGCTATTCTCAGGTTCAGCACAGGATATCTTTATGAAATTAATTACAAGTCAGCAGATAATATTAGCAAGGTTTCATTTGGCATTCAATTTCATTCTTTTTGATATGGGTAAACTTTATATAATCACTTTGGAATCAGTTTTAATATCTTACTGTATGTTTTAAACACATAACTTTGTCTATAACTGACCTCTGAACAATCATTTCATTGTACCAGTCAAAAATGACTTGACGGCACATAATAAATCACAAATCAATGAAAGCCTAAGTAAGTAAATATTACCGAAAGAGGATTAGAAGAAGGCTCTAGGCTGGTAGTCATAGCACCTGTCAGAACTACTAGCTATGATAGTCACCTGGAAAATTCATGTTGTTTGTAGTTTTGTTGACAAGTTCTTACATGAATCAGTAATGCAGTGTAGTAAGTCTCATTCCCAGGACTTCATTCATTAAATCATTTTAGGAATTTGGACCCAATAGTATTTATTTGCAGGTAAAGCATGCATCTAATGGCACTGTGAATCTGCAATCTTCAATATAATCTAGTGAAAGTAGTATGTATCAAAGATTACCACTTGTCTTAAATGCTATTAGTATACCCATTTTATAAGAACACATTCACGGTAGATCTCTGTTCTAGGTAAGGATTTACACTGTCAAATAGAAGTGTACAAACCATTTCAAAATGTTTTGACCTCAACACAATGTCCCTTTTTTAGTTTGAACCAACTGTATCAAGTTTGAAATGGATTGTTGTATCATCACCAGAATCATTCTAATGCTGTTTTGCCTGCATCAAAAATGTTCTAAGCTTGAAAAGAAAATCTTGTGGTTTGATGTTCTAGAGCAGCTGGTATAGTCCATTTCAAATTCAGAACAGATATTTTGAACTCAAAATGAGCATTTCAGCTTAAAACATTTTGAACTTGACATGCTTTTCTCACCTCTGATGTTAATCTATATTATGAAAGAATGCAGAGGAGATCTGAGTTAAGACTTGCTTAAGTCTTGATGATTAGGACTTGGCTAACAGAAAGGTGGCTTTTCAAGTATTAAGATATGCAGGAGAAGAGGGCCTCTTGAAGATGATCCTGGTTTTACAGCCATTTCTCTTACATGCCGGAGGGGGTGAATTTTCCTGCATGATTTTCAAGGGAATACATTCTCCTAGGCTTTGTATCTGTCCCCCCTTTCTCCACTGTCTCTTCAGCCAAGGTTTCTGAATTGTTTTAAGATAGTTTATTTTTTAATTTTTTTAAATTTTTATCCCGCCTTTATTATTTTTATAAATAACTCAAGGCGGCGAACATACCTAATACTCCTTCCTCCTCCTCTTTTCCCCACAACAACAACCCTGTGAGGTGAGTTGGGCTGAGAGAGAGTGACTGGCCCAAGGTCACCCAGCTGGCTTTCATGCCTAAGGCGGGACTAGAACTCACCTCCTGGTTTCTAGCCCAGCAGCTTAACCACTAGACCAGAGCTTTCCAAACTTTTCAAGTTGGTGACACACTTTTTAGACATGCATCATTTCGCAACACACTCTTACAGCAGGGCACAAGGCAGCCACTAGGACCTGCGCGGAATCACAGAAGGTTTGGAGGCAGCAAGGCACCAGGCAGGCACTAGGACCTGCGCGGAATCCTGGCAGGGCAGGTTTGGAGGCAGCAAGGCACAAGGCAGGCACTAGGACCTGTGTGGAAGCCAGGAGGCAGCAGCAGCTGTGACACACCCAGACACTGCAGCCGACACACTAACGTGTCCCGACACACAGTTTGGAAAGCTCTGCACTATCTTATTTTGTCTTTTTTAAAAATATTATTACCATCCTGGTTGGATGGAAAGGCAGGATATTAATAAAATAAATGTGATTGATGCCATATCAGTGAATATTGATTAAATGTGTTAGATATATAGACATAACAATACAGTTTTAATGGTGTATTTCCACAATTCTGTTTGATGAGCAGCTGTTCTTACACATTTGTTGGCTATTGTCTGCAATAGATGCCATGGTGATACATAATATTTATTGACATAAGACTTTACTGGAAAAAGAATTGATTAACAATAAACGTTTTAAAAAGGAGGAGACAGAAGATTAGAAACCTATTGATAACATGTTACTGAAAGAAATGATGGAGAATTCAGTTGCGGTTTTGAATTTTCTTCTTTGATCCTCCTTTTTCATTCTTTACTGGGAAAAGCTATAACAACACGGCAGCCATGGGAAAGGATGTGTATACTTCAGGCCGGCACCAGAGGAAGAGTTAGGTTCTTTCCTGAAGATTACCTCCATTTTAGAGAAAGGAGCTAGTCTTTTTTGCTTAATGAATATGCAAGACAACATATGCAGACAATATTCTGTTCAACTGCTCTCAGGAAATGCTCTCTGTTCTTGACTTCAAACCAGTTATTGATAACCTGTTGGGTTTTTTGGAAATTATTTTAAGCTTAGCAAAACAGAGTTCCATTTTTAAATTATTTAATAAGTTAAATAACTACAGTTACATTACATAATTTGCATGCTGTTTTTATTGGATGATACACTACATAAAATGTAGCTAGTATGAATGGAAACAAATCTGACTGATTAATGTTGGTGTAAGTGGCACCTTTAAGGAGACAAAGAATTACAACAAACTCTTTTACTGAACAAACCCTGCAAAACCTAATTCAGTAATATGAGAAAATAAAATCTTATATAAGACCTGAATTATTTTAAAATATGGAATAGGTAAACAAACACATAAACATTTATATGTTCATGGATCAGTTTTTAAAAAATCAGTGGCAACTATACAATGGCATATACTCTTCTTCAAGAACATTGAGATTATTAGGTTCCTAACGATCAAGGAACTGTGTATATTTTCTTCCATTAATGAAGTCAGGGCAGTTCAGGCTGAAGGGAGAATCATCACTATTTTCTCCCCCTTTCTTCCAACAGGATGGTCTCTTGGTTTTCTGTCCTCCTGCAAATGGAAAAAGCTTTTCTTTTGTCGAAGTGTATTTGAATCCAATATTTTCTTTCATTGTTATTTTATTAGACTCTGGTGTATTTATCCTGCACTGAGTTATGTGGTGTTGTCTGGTAAACACATTTTTTAAAGAAACCCTGTATTTCTTGTTTAATAATATTTAATAAAGAAAAATGGTTCTACTTAACTTGAGGTTCTTCAATAGATTACCTGTAAATGTGTGTGCTTGTGATATAGATATAGCTACATAGATATACAGTAGCTGCATATAAAACTAAAAATGGAACATAGTTAGGCAAGATAGGTGATAGCCAAGACCAAATCAAGGTGAAATTTGGAATAGTTTGCTTACAATGTAACAGAGGGAAGACAGCTGACACCCTCCGTATGTTTTGAACTTCAGCTCCCTCCAGCCAAAGATAGCATGGCGAATGACAAGGGACTGTGGGAATTGTTAACCAAAATATCTGGAGGGTACCAGGTAGCTTATTCTTGGCATTAAGGGATCTTTAACTTGAAAGATACCTTCAGAGCAATTTATATATATATTTATTTATTTAATTTATTTATTTTATTAGATTTATATTACCGCCCATCTCCCCCAATGGGGACCCTGGGCGGTGCACAATAAAATAGAATTAAAAATCTATAAAATTACATCAATACGAAATATGAATTCCAAGGAAAGAATGTTAAAATAAGTCACTGGGAGGCTTCAAGGGGCCAGCCATCCCCAAGAGGAACTGTTGGCGTTTCCCTCCCAGGCAAGACGGCAGAATCAGGTCTTTAAGCCTTTCCGGAAGGCTGGGAGCGAGGACATCAGCCTCAGCTCCGGGGGCAAGATATTCCAAATATATATACCTTTTAAAGAGAAAGGTTTTTTTTTTCCAGATGACTGCCTTACTTTCATTATAGCTGTGATGACTCTGATTTCTGAATCCCAATATACGCTTCTCAATGCAGTTCATTTGAAATGCAGAATAAGCTTTATTAAGAATACACGTGAATCAGAGCATTTCTAAAGACCCGAATGAAGGTTCCCGCCAAAAGATTGAATTTTGAAATTCCCCCTCCCTTTGTGCTAGCCCACTTTTCAGTCATTTCTGTTAAGGTCCATTTTCCCACTCTGTTGCAACCCCCTTCTGGGTCCTTCTCGCAGGTGCACGACCTTGACATTCTGCCAAACAGTCTCTGCCAGTTACAAACACACCTCATGGAATGTGCTCCCCCTCCCGTCTGTTTCAAGGTCTCTTCTAATAATAATGAGTCAAGAGGTTCATTTATTATTCTGTCTTTATTAGCTAACAACTTCCACATCCAGCCTTCTGCTCTAACTACTTGTTGAAATGAAACTACTTCCCGGGCCAAAGGCCATACTTCCCAGCAGAGGGCGTGCTTCCCCAATCTCAGTCCTTCCCCTGTTACCAACTTTGTCCTCCTGACTCTACCACTTAGTTCCACCTATTGATACATCTTTCCTCTTTTTTTTTTAAACTAACAAACAAACAACAGACAAACCTTCTCCTTCTCACCCCCACTGCTAAACATAGTTTTGTAAGTGTTTTGGTCTTTGTACTAGATGACCTACCCAAGTTCTGAATTCATTTGTCGTGGTGGTCATCGTTTCTCCTGGGTGTGATGACGCATCGCTCGGTCCCTCAGTCCCGTTTGTATATGATTCCAAATTGTCTCTCCCCTGGGACCCAGACGGTGGAGTGTCCGCTTCTTCTGCCAGTTGCTGTTGGTCCTGGTTTTGTACCTCTAACTGTTGGCTGCTTCTGCATAGGTGTCGTTGATTTCTCCTGAGTACCTGACCTTCAGGGGTCACCACCTCAAAGGAACGCGTGTTCACCTGTTTCTGGACCTCAGCTTTCCTCCATTCCTTGTTCTCCTGTCCATTGGGCTGTATCCATACTTGCTCTCTACTGTGTAGGTTAGGTAGGTCTCTAGCCGTCCTGCTGTAGTAATGAGCCTGTCTTATTTTTTGTTCTGTGATAAGCTCCGTGCGACTATTGCGACCTACCAGCTGAAGCAAGATTCCCCTCATGGGAAGTAATGTCTTAGTTCTCCGACCCATGAGACTCTATACGGGGCTTCCATCCAAACCCTGTGACGGGGTATTCCTGTGGTCTAGGACTGCTAGATATGGGTCTGCTCCTGCTTTCTTGGCTTTGACTAAAAGACGCTTCACAGTCTTGACAGCTGATTCAGCTTTACCATTGCTCTGAGGATAGGCAGGGGATGATGTTTGGTGGTCAAATTCCCACTGTGACCTGAATGCCCTAAATTCCTCGGAAGTAAATTGCGGACTATTATCTGAGAATATGTCGGGTATGCCATATCTGGCAAAGTGGCCCTTTAGCTTTCTGATAATTGTCAGAGACCTGGTGTCTGGCACAGGGTCTGTCTCCCAGAAGTTGGAATAATAGTCCACTGTTATGAGGTAGTCTTTCTCTTGCAGATTGAATAGGTCTACCCCTACTTTTTCGCACGGTCGACTCGGTATCTCATGTGGGTGCAGTGTTTCCTTTTGTTGTCTGTCTCCTATGGAGTTGCATATCTCACATTGCACCATGTAGGCTTTTAGCTGATCGTTCATGCCAGGCCAGTATATGCATTCTCGTGCCCTCCTTAGGGCAGAGTCCCCTTCGCCCAGAGTCCCCTTTGGGGGAGATGGAGCGGTAATAGAAATTGAAAGAATAGATAAATAAATAAATAAACTCTCTATTCCCATGTGTGATGAATGTATTCTCATAATGTCCATGTGCATAGCTGCTGGGGTGATAGCTTGGTTTCCTCTAAAGAGAATGCCATCTTGTATACTGAGGTCCTCCCTCATGGAGAAATATGGGGTATCTTCCACTGGCAGCTGATGCTTGTTCTCCGGCCAGCCGGCAAGGACAATTTGTTTAACTGTCTGCAGCTCCACGTCCTGGGCTGTGCATTCCTGTATTGCTTGTAGGTGTGGCCGTGAAATGGGTAGATACTGCAGCATATTTATTGATTCTATGTCCCTTTCTACTGAGCCTTCTTCACTAGGCTCGGGTAAATATGCCCTGTTCAAGGTATCTGCCACTACGAGTTGGGAACCTGGAAAATATTGGATGCGCACATCATAGTTTTGAAGTCTCATTAGCATTCTCTGGAATCTTTTCAGAGCACTCAGCAAGGGTTTTCGCACAATGGTTTCCAGTGGCTTATGATCCGATTGGACATGCACTATCTGTCCAAAAGCAAGCTGATGAAAGCGCTCCACCCCAAAAAGCACCGCCAACAGTTCTTTTTTGATTTGGGCATACCCTTTCTCAGCTTCTGACAATGCTGTACTGGAAAAAGCAATTGGTTGTTGGTTCTGTAGTAGGGCTTCTCCTAGCCCTTTTTCTGAGGCATCACGCTGTAAAACCAACGGCTCACCTGGGCTGTAGTATTTTAGCACAGGTGTCTTAGTTTTGTTGTTTATTCATTCAGTCGTTTCCGACTCTTCGTGACTTCATGGACCAGTCCACGCCAGAGCTTTCTGTCGGCCGTCACCATCCCCAGCTCCCCAATGGTTGAGTCCGTCACCTCCAGAATACCATCCATCCATCTTGCCCTTGGTCGGCCCCTCTTCCTTTTGCCTTCCACTTTCCCTAGCATCAGCTTCTTCTCCAGGGTATCCTGTCTTCTCATTATGTGGCCAAAGTACTTCAGTTTTGCCTTTAATATCATTCCCTCAAGTGAGCAGTCTGGCTTGATTTCCTGGAGTATGGACTGGTTTGATCTTCTTGCAGTCCAAGGCACTCTCAGAATTTTCCTCCAACACCACAGTTCAAAAGCATCTATCTTCCTTCGCTCAGCCTTCCTTATGGTCCAGCTCTCGCAGCCATAGGTTACTACGGGGAATACCATTGCTTTAACTATGCGGACCTTTGTTGTCAGTGTGATGTCTCTGCTCTTAACTATTTTATCAAGATTTGCCATTGCTCTCCTCCCAAGAAGTAGACGTCTTCTGATTTCCTGGCTGCAGTCAGCGTCTGCAGTAATCTTTGCGCCTAGAAATACAAAGTCTGTCACTGCCTCCACTTTTTCTCCCTCTATTTGCCAGTCATCAATCAAGCTCGTTGCCATAATCTTGGTTTTTTTGAGGTTTAGCTGCAACCCAGCTTTTGCACTTTCTTCTTTCACCTTCGTCATAAGGCTCCTCAACTCCTCCTCGCTTTCAGCCATCAAAGTGGTATCATCTGCGTATCTGAGATTGTTAATGTTTCTTCCAGCGATTTTAACTCCAGCCTTGGATTCCTCAAGCCCAGCATGTCGCATGATGTGTTCTGCGTACAGGTTGAATAGGTAGGGTGAGAGTATACAACCCTGCCATACTCCTTTCCCAATTTTAAACCAGTCCGTTGTTTCGTGCTCTGTTCTTACCGTTGCTACTTGGTCGTTATACAGATTCCTCAGGAGGCAGACAAGATGACTTGGTATCCCCATACCACCAAGAACTTGCCACAATTTTTTATGATCCACACAGTCAAAGGCTTTAGAATAGTCAATAAAACAGAAATAGATGTTTTTCTGAAATTCCCTGGCTTTCTCCATTATCCAGCGGATATTGGCAATTTGGTCTCTAGTTCCTCTGCCTTTTCTAAACCCAGCTTGTACATCTGGCAATTCTCGCTCCATGAATTGCTGGAGTCTACCTTGCAAGATCTTGAGCATTACCTTACTGGCATGTGAAATAAGTGCCACTGTTCGATAATTTGAACATTCTTTAGTGCTTCCCTTTTTTGGTATGGGGATATAAGTTGATTTTTTCCAATCTGATGGCCATTCTTGTGTTTTCCAAATTTGCTGGCATATGGCATGCATCACCTTGACAGCAGTGTCTTAGTTATTTTGCCCTTTATTTTATCGAATGCCTGCTGATGACTCTCGGACCATTCCCATGCTGTTTCCTTGTGTGTCAGCTGCCTGAGTAACTCACAGTCTTTAGCTAACCCTTTCCAAAACTTTGCCAGGTAGTTTACCATCCCTAAAAATCTTTGAACTCCTTTCACGTCCTCAGGCCTTGGCATCTCTCGGATGGCCTTAACCTTCTCTGGATCCACTTTCAATCCCTCTGCCGTCAACAGGTGGCCTATGTAGGGTACTTCTTTCAGTCTTAACTTGGCTTTCTCTGGGTTTAATTTGATATTTCTGTCCCTACAGCGCTCCAAGAAATGGCATAACTTTTCATCATGATCCCTTGCAGCTTCCATTTCCGTATTTCCCTCTCCCACAATCAGGATATCATCCGCAATTATTTTCAAACCCTGGATGTTCTCCAACTCTTGGGTTAGTCTGTGCTGAAACACTTCTGGGGCCGGGCTGATGCCCATTGGCATCCGTAGCCATCGATACCTGCCGAAAAGAGTTGCAAAGGTGGTTATGTAGCTGGATTTCTGATCCAGTTGTATGTGCCACAATCTGTTCTTTACATCAAATACTGAAAAGACTTTGGCACATGAGAGATTGCATAGTACATCCTCAATAGTGGGCAAAGGATAATGGCTGCATTTTAATGCCTTGTTTAGCAGTTTCAGGTCAATACAAATGCGCAATTTTCCAGACTGCTTCTGGACAACAACCAAACTGCTGATCCAGTCTGTGCTGGTCTCTACTGGTGTGATTATGCCTTTCGCCTGAAGACTTGCCAGTTCCTTCTTCAGCGGTTCTGCTAGGTACTCTCCTAGTGGGGTTCTTTACTGGCTCTATGTTGGGGTCCACTTCCAGTCTCAGTGTTCCTGTCAACTGTCCTTCCCCTTCAGTTAAAAAAAAAAGAGGAAAGATGTACAGTATCAATAGGTGGAAGTAAGTGGTAGAGTCAGGAGGACAAAGTTGGTAACAGAGGAAGGACTGAGATTGGGGAAGCACGCCCTCTGATGGGAAGTATGGCCTTTGGCACCGATGTTGACTGTCCTGCTCCTTGTGGGGGCCGGACTGGTGGTGGACCACATGCACTTGTGCTTCCTGTGTGCCTTCTAGGGTCCTGAGCCTGTCCTTTGCTGCTTCTGCTGCTCTCCCCAGTTCCAAACACCGAACCAGTGTCAGATCAGGCTCCTGCAACAGTGTTTCCCGGAGATGTGAATCCGTAGTGCCACAGACAATCCTGCCTCTGACAAGGGAGTCTCTGATCGCCCCAAAATTACAGGTTGCCGCCAGAGTCCTTAGTGCCGTAACATAGGCATCTAACCTTTCTTCAGGACCCTGCTGTCTCATAAAGAACTGGTAGCGTTCCATTGTTTCATTTTGTTTGGGTACGCAGTAGTCCTCCAGACCCTGTAAGAGCTGCTGCAACGTGCTAGTGGGACCCAACCCGAGCAAGCTGCAGATTTCCCGCCCTTTTTTGCCAATCAAATAATGTAAGAGTTTTACCTCCCTCTCATCTTCGTCCATAAAGGCGAGGTCCCGGTACAGTGCAAACTCCTCTTTCCAATGCTGCCACGCCTGAGCAAGGTTGGAAGCATTGAAATCCAGTGGCACAGGGGGCCTCAAGCCACGCTCCATGCTTCCTGAAGTTGTTTCTTTGTTTGCTGCTATGCTAATCCTCCAAAGTGGGTTCAGTTGTGAACTTCTGACACCATGTTTCAAGGTCTCTTCTAATAATAATGAGTCAGAGGTTCATTTATACTGAATGTCTTTATTAGCTAACAACTTCCACATCCAGCCTTCTACTCTAACTACTTGTTGAAATGAAACTACTTCCCGGGCCAAAGGCCATACTTCCCAGCAGAGGGCGTGCTTCCCCAATCTCAGTCCTTCCTCTGTTACCAACTTTGTCCTCCTGACTCTACCACTTAGTTCCACCTATTGATACATCGTCTGCAAACTCTTTCAGGCTGACACGCATCTCCCCGAAATGTAGCAAGCTCAAACGAAGTAATGGCAGGATTTGCACTGAATCCTGACAATAGCATTGGAACTGAATTTGGGAAATCCAGTTTCAAATTCCATTCATCCATGAGGTTGACTGAATGACTTTTAACTAGTGGTTATCACTTAACCTAATCCACTTCACAGGGTTATTATAAGGATAAAATCATAGTGGTATTTCTATGTATATTTTCTTGACTGTAAACAAACAAACAAACAATCTAATGTGTAAAATAAATATTCCAAACCTAATATCTAATTAATTAAAAAATGCCCAAATTAAAAATGTTATAGAAAATATAAAACCCATAAAAACAGTAAACTCTGTGACATTAGTACCAAATTGATTGAAAGTCCTTATTTCTTCATTAAAAAGAGGCAGTTCACGAGTTCATAAAGAAAATATATAAATTATCCACTGTTGCAAGTCAGAGGTGAATTTGACTTTTAGAAGTTGTATCACAATTGTTACAGTTGTATCTTAGGTTCAGTGTCCATAGGAGATTCCATAGACAGTTGCTTAAGAGAACATATGCATTTAGAGAAACAAAATTGTAATAGGATGACTTCAGCAATCTCCTTATCTTCCTGCCTGTTAAAAAATTGTAAGCTTATTCACAGTTTATTAAAAGATTGAATAACACTTTGATTTTCAGCCCTTTGCTCACAGAGACCCAGTTGTCTGGGTGTTTGGTCAACATTTCACTGAAAGCAGATGCAAGAGTGGCTGAAAATACTCCCGACATACAGTAACTCTGTGTCTTTTCACACAGAAGCTGTATTTGCACAAAATGTTGAGTCATAAACTAGTGTGCTGTGTGAATCCAGCCTAAGAGGTTCGTTTATAGTTCAGTGTGGTTTAGGAACCCGGAAAACTGAGTTACTAGGTATAGCATGTTAACCATAGGTAACTCTGTCATGTGAACACACCCTCACTTCCACTCTTGAAAGAAACAATGTGTCAGCTAGAAAACAGAAATTGGTTGGGAAATTGCGTGGCTGAAAATGAATAATATTTTCTAGATTGATTTGGGGTATATTTGTTCATTGTCATAGACTGTTAAGAGACCCCAATAACCAATAATTAATTGTTCTCTTGGCATAGCTGAGGAATCACGGTTGGAGCAATAGTATCACCTGGAATACAGCAGAAGCTTAATCAATGTTAAGACCTCACAAACTGCCTTTGAAATTGCCACAGGCCTCCCAAGTGGTTTGATGTTTGGCATGGAGAACTATTGTCTAGGGAGCACCATGCTACTTTGGGCATGTAGAATGCTCTGTACGCAACAGTGAATAGTGGCCAACATTTCAGCGAATGTGGTGAATGTCTCAAATGGCAGCTGATGCTCTTGTTTGTGATGCATTTTATAACTTATTTTGATGACTGATCATAGATTTAGTTAGGAATGTTAGAACCATCCCCATGCACCAAGATATCTAAGTAAAGTGAACCAAGTTTAAAAAAAAAAAGCTTGACTGATGGAAATGGGGCTTGGACAGATTAGAAGTAATTTGCTATTGCTGCAGTTTCTTCACCACCACCATAGCCAGTACCAGTCTCTAAAACATTGCTCAACATCGAAGGAAGTAAGGGAGGGAGGGAGTCCTATTTTTGCAGCTTGATTTCTGGCAATGGGGCTTTGAGAGATTGAAGCCTCAGAGCTGCTTGGTACCTTAGGCAGGGTTTTTGACGCTGTTAAATAGGCTGCCTTATGGCTATATTGTAACAGCAGTGTGTAATCCCAGTGGGAATTTCACACTGCTCTGAGCTGGAATAGCTTCTGATCTGATTGATGTACAGCTGGGAAGTTTTTACAAAGTGCATGCATTCTGTCTCATTGTGGCCTACAGTATAAATGAAGATGCTGCAAAAAGGTGGCTGCAGTTTGACAAGGTAATGGCACTATTTCTCTGCCATCCTGTTTTGAAACTTACAGATATAGGGCCACTGCTGTCTGTTAAAACAGCTGCTACTTAATGACAAAATGTGCCTGCCTGCCTGTACTCTAGTAATTCATTAAACACTGGAAATAGCATTGACATATGGTAGTATGTGTCATAACGGATAAATTATTCTGTTAAAAATAAATGTCTGTATCACTCCTGATCAATCATAGCTTGAGCCAATAGTGATACTGCTGAACTATTTAAAAAGATGATAGACTGTTCCAGCTGTTTACTCAAGGAAGCACAAAAGAGTTTTTTTTAAATGTCTTTGCTAATCTTTAAAGCAAGGATGCGATTTCCAGTTGCAATTATGTAGATGAAGGTACAGGTTCTAATTGGAACATTTCTCAGTGTTGGGAGGATAAATATTCACCGAGTGGACGCTTCAGGTGTTTATGGCAGGCATATTTAATTTAGCACTGAGAAGCATGTGGCAACAATGAGATAGTGAGATTCGATTTTTCATTTATCGTGTTTGTATATGCTTAGTGTACATTTTGAGCATCTGATCCAATATATTGTATTGCCTGACTCCTTCCTCTCTCCATGGGTTCTTTGGTTGCAAGGATCTAGACATTCATATAGTGTAGGTAAATAAATGTGTATAACATGGCAGAAGGAATTTAAGCAAGCTGATAATACAGTATAGCATCAAAGGATTTGTCGCTAATACATTTATGATAACATATGTTTTTGTGGGCTATTTATGTCATAATAGTAAAAAGTTTGCAGTCATATAGTACCATTTGTTACTGTCTTGTTTTTGTTACAATTAACATGACTATCCCTCCAGTTGCTGTCAACAGATTGTCAGGACCAGTGCGTATCAAGTTGAAAAGAAGATATGAATAAAAGAGGAATCAGTAGGTAGTTACCACACTCTTGAAGGCCAGTAGGTAAAGGTAAAGGTTCCCCCCGCACATTTGTGCAGTCGTGTCCGACTCTAGGGGCCGGTGCTCATCTCCGTTTGTTAGCCGAAGAGCCAGCGTTGTCCGAAGACGCTTCCATGGTCATGTGGCTGGCATGATGCGCGCAGAACGCTGTTACCATCCCACCGAAGTGGTACCTATTCATCTACTCGCATTTGCATGCTTTTGAATTGCTAGGTTGGCAAGAGCTGGGGCGAGTGCGGGAGCTCACTCCGTCACGTGGGGCTGGGGATTCGAACCTCCAAACTTGCGATCTTCCGATTAACAAGCCTGGCGTCTTATCCGCTGAGCCACCACGCCCCTCCTGGCCCTTGAAGGCCAGACCACTGAGCAAATCTAATCTAGAATTTAATGTAGGAATTGGGCAGTATCATAGCAATTTTTTTGCCTTGTACTAAGAGGATACACTGTTATTTGCCTGAATTGCATATAGTGTCCTCCTCTGATTATATTCATTTCACGTGCAGTAGGAGCAATTCCATCTAGATTCTTCAGGATTAGCACTCTGTCTGAATGCACAGTAAATGGATCAAGAAGGAATTGCTTAATGAGGATTAAGTTTTGTTGGCAAAGTTGTTTCCATTAAAAAAGAAGTCACATAGTTTTGTTCTTTTAACTTCAGGAGGATATATACATAGAAATGTCTGGGGCACATTAATTGCAAAGAGACAAATGATCAAATACTTGACTAATAATACATGTTTTACCAAGGAAATTGTTAGGGAATTATTACCACAAGTTCCACAAATTATTCTTCTGTGTATGCATGTGTGCATATGTGTTCCCTGGACAAAGAATAAAAGTAACCCTTTTTTGGAAAGCATTGGTAGACAAAATATAAAATGGCTAATTATGGCAAGTGTTATTTGAAAAACAAAATTGAAGTGTGCTGTAGCTTGTTATAGTATTGTGAAATTTCCTCCTACTCCATTTAGCAATAGATTTCAGTTTTATAGATTTAGTTCTCAAAATCTGAAAATTTTCAGATATTCTAATAATGATTTAGGAATGTATTAATGTGTGTCATTTTTATTCAATTACCTGAAAGTATAGGATTGTTCAGGGTAAGGAAAAAGTAAGTCTTTTGTTGTGTCTAGATTTTTAAAAACTTTCTTAAAGTGATAATTTATGGTTTTAATTTTTCTGATTTTCAGTTACATGATTGGGCATATCTTTAAAGTTCTGTATTGTATTGGAACAAAAATGATATTAATAATATACTGTTACGGAAAGCTTGTATTTGGCACCTTTGAAATCTTGACAGGTCCTTGGTTCTACGTGTAGTAGGAAGTTGGTTGTATTTCCATCATTTGTGTGGTCAAATTTATTTGGATGATGTTGTTGTTTATTCGTTCAGTCGCTTCCGACTCCTCGTGACTTCATGGACCAGCCCACGCCAGAGCTTCCTGTCGGCCGTCACCATCCCCAGCTCCCCCAAGGTCGAGTCCGTCACCTCCAGAATATCATCCATCCATCTTGCCCTTGGCAAAAGGGGCTGATTTTCGTCCAGTCTCCCACCTCCCCTTTTTAGTGGTGGCGTTGCAGCTCGAAAGGATCCTGGATGAAACGGATTTTGTTGTTTATTCGTTCAGTCGCTTCTGACTCTTCGTGACTTCATGGACCAGCCCACGCCAGAGCTTCCTGTTGGCTGTCACCATCCCCAGCTCCCCCACGGTTGAGTCCATCACCTCCAGAATATCGTCCATCCATCTTGCCCTTGGTCGGCCCCTCTTCCTTTTGCCTTCCACTTTCCCCAGCATCAGCATCTTCTCCAGGGTATCCTGTCTTCTCATTATGTGGCCAAAGTACTTCAGTTTTGCCTTTAATATCATTCCCTCAAGTGAGCAGTCTGGCTTTATTTCCTGGAGTATGGACTGGTTTGATCTTCTTGCAGTCCAAGGCACTCTCAGAATTTTCCTCCAACACCACAGTTCAAAAGCATCTATCTTCCTTTGCTCAGCCTTCCTTATGGTCCAGCTCTCACAGCCATAGGTTACTACAGGGAATACCATTGCTTTAACTATGCGGACCTTTGTTGTCAGTGTGATGTCTCTGCTCTTAACTATTTTATCAAGATTTGCCATTGCTCTCCTCCCAAGAAGTAGACGTCTTCTGATTTCCTGGCTGCAGTCAGCGTCTGCAGTAATCTTTGCGCCTAGAAATACAAAGTCTGTCACTGCCTCCACTTTTTCTCCCTCTATTTGCCAGTCATCAATCAAGCTGGTTGCCATAATCTTGGTTTTTTTGAGGTTTAACTGCAACCCAGCTTTTGCACTTTCTTCTTTCACCTTTGTCATAAGGCTCCTCAACTCCTCCTCGCTTTCAGCCATCAAAGTGGTATCATCAGCATATCTGAGATTGTTAATGTTTCTTCCAGCGATTTTAACTCCAGCCTTGGATTCCTCAAGCCCAGCACATCACATGATGTATTCTGCATACAGGTTGAATAGGTAGGGTGAGAGTATACAACCGTGCCGTACTCCTTTCCCAATCTTAAACCAGTCCGTTGTTCTGTGCTCTGTTCTTACCGTTGCTACTTGGTCGTTATACAGATTCCTCAGGAGGCAGACAAGATGACTTGGTATCCCCATACCACCAAGAACTTGCCACAATTTGTTATGATCCACACAGTCAAAGGCTTTAGAATAGTCAATAAAACAGAAATTGATGTTTTTCTGAAACTCCCTGGCTTTCTCCATTATCCAGCGGATATTGGCAATTTGGTCTCTAGTTCCTCTGCCTTTTCTAAACCCAGCTTGTACATCTGGCAATTCTTGCTCCATGAATTGCTGGAGTCTACCTTGCAAGATCTTGAGCATTACCTTACTGGCATGTGAAATAAGTGCCACTGTTCGATAGTTTGAACATTCTTTAGTGCTTCCCTTTTTTGGTATGGGGATATAAGTTGATTTTTTCCAATCTGATGGCTATTCTTGTGTTTTCCAAATTTGCTGGCATATGGCATGCATCACCTTGACAGCATCATCTTGCAAGATTTTAAACAGTTAGGCTGGGATACCGTCATCTCCTGCTACCTTGTTATTAGCAGTGCTTCTTAAGGCCCATTCAACCTCACTCTTTGTTTTTCATCATACCCATTTTTGCCTGGAATTTACCTCCAATATTTCTAATTTTCTGGAAGAGGTCTCTTGTCCTTCCTATTCTATTGTCTTCTTCCACTTCCCCACATTGCTTGTTTAAAAATAATTCCTTATCTCTTCTGGCTAACCTCTGGAATTTTGCATTTAATTGGGCATATCTCCCCCTATCACTGTTGCCTTTTGCTTTCCTTCTTTCTTGGGCTACTTCCAGTGTCTCAGCAGACAGCCATCTTGCCTTCTTGGTTTTCTTTTTCTTTGGGACGTTTTTTGTTGCCGCCTCCTGAACAATGTTGCAAACTTCTGTCCATAGTTCTTCCAGGACACTATCTACTAAATCTAGTCCCTTAAATCTATTCTTCACCTCCACTGCATATTCCTTAGGAATATTAGGGAGCTCATATCTAACTGATCTGTAGGTCTTCCCTATTCTCTTTAGTCTGATTCTAAATTGTGCAATAAGAAGTTCGTGAACTGAACTACAGTCAGCTCCAGGTCTTGTTCTTACTGACTGTATAGATGTCCGCCACCTTTGGCTGCAAAGGATGTAGTCAGTCTGATTTCGGTGTCGACCATCTGGTGAAGTCCATGTATAAAGTCGTCTTTTAGGTTGTTGGAAGAGAGTGTTTGTTATGCACAGTGAGTTGTCTTGGCAAAATTCTATCAGCCTATGTCCTGCTTCATTTTGTTCTCCCAGACCATGCTTGCCTGTAATTCCAGGTGTCGTTTGACTACCCACCTTAGCATTCCAATCTCCTGTAATGAAAATAACATCTCTTTTTGGTGTATTATCCAGTAGGTGCTGCAGATCCTCATAGAACTGATCTACTTCTGCTTCTTCAGCATCTGTGGTTGGGGCGTATATTTGGATCACTGTGATGTTAAATGGCTTACCCTGAATTCGAATTGAGATCATTCTATCATTTTTTGGATTGTATCCAAGCACTGCTTTAGCCACTTTATTTATTTATTTATGTTAGGGTTTATTTATTTATTTATTTATCCAACTTATATCACCGCCCATCTCCCCCCACAGAGGGGACTCTGGGCGGTTTACAACAAAGTCAGTAATTAAAACATGTAAAATATCTAACACAATGTATCAATTTAAAATTAAATATAAATATATACAATCCAAGAGGCTGTGATGTTATGTATTAAAAGAATTCTATGGCGGAAGCCATCCCCACGAAGAACTATTACTCTTCCCATCCCAAGCGAGGTGGCAGAGCCAGGTCTTCAGTTGTTTTCGGAAGGTCAGGAGAGTGGGGGCTTGCCTCACCTCCAGGGGCAGAATGTTCCAGAGGGCGGGTGCCACTGCAGAGAAGGCCCGCCTCCTGGACCCCGTCAGATGGAATTCTCTTACAGACGGGGTCTGTAGCAAGCCCTCTCTGCATAACCGGGTGGGGCATGTCGATGTTCTGGGGATGAGGCGGTCCCTTAGGTAACCTGGTCCCATGCCATGTAGGGCTTTAAAGGTGACAACCAACACCTTGAATTGGACCCGGAAGCAAACTGGTAACCAATGGAGCTCGCGCAACAGAGGTGTCACATGTGCCGATCTTGGGGCACCCATAACTGTGCGCGCAGCTGCATTCTGAACCAGTTGAAGCTTCCGGATACTCTTCAAGGGTAGCCCCATGTAGAGTGCATTGCAATAGTCTATATGGGAGATGACCAGGGCATGAGTGACTGTATGGAGGGCAACTCGGTCCAGGAAAGGGCGTAGCTGGCGCACAACTCAAAGTTGCACAAATGCCCTTCTGGCCATGACTGCCACCTGCTCTTCGAGCAGGAGTCGTGAGTCCAGAAGGACCCCCAGGTTCCGCACTGTGTCTGAACGGGGTAGTGCCACCCCGTCCAGATCTAATGATGACAACTCCCTGGATCTCGAGACGTCTTACCAGGGTTCAGCTGAAGCCTGTTGTTCCCCATCCAGGCCCCTACAGCCTTCAGACACTGAGAAAGGGTAGCCACTGCATCATTTAACTCACCCGGGATGGAGATATATAATTGAGTATCATCAGCATATTGATGATACTCCTGTGTTGGCGGATGATCTCACCCAGTGGTTTCATGTAGATATTAAATAGGAGAGGGGAGAGAACCGAACCCTGCGGCACCCCACAAAGTAGGGGCCGAGGGTCGGACCTCTCATCTCCTATTACCACCGATTGGGATCGGTCTCGGAGAAAGGAGGTGAACCAGCGCAAAACTATGCCACCCACCCCCAGCTCCCCGAGCCGCCCCAAAAGGATACCATGGTCGATGGTATCGAAAGCCGCTGGGAGGTCAAGAAGAGCCAGGATGGATGCACTGCCTCCATCCCGCTCCCGCCAGAGATCATCTGTAAGTGCGACCAATGCAGTTTCCACCCCATATCCCGGCCTGAACCCTGACTGAAAGGGGTCTAGATAATCCGTATCATCCAGAATCCTCTGGAGCTGCAATGCCACCACTTTCTCAACCACCTTCCCCAAAAAGGGGAGGTGGGAGACAGGACGAAAATTGTCCAACACCGTAGGGTCCAGCAATGGCTTCTTGAGGAGGGGGTGCACCATCGCTTCCTTAAAAGCAGCCAGGAACACTCCCTCACTCAAGGATGACGAAACCATCGCATGGACCCAACCACACGTCACCTCCCTGGCTGCTTTTACCAGCCAGGAGGGGCATGGGTCAAGATGACATGTAGTGGCCCTTACAGTCTGGAGGATCCTGTCCACTTCCTTAGGCCCAACAGGATCAAACTGTTCCCAGATAACCGGGCACAGACGTTCCCTTGGCATCTCCCCAGACCATGCATCACGCTTGGAGTCCAGCTTAGAACGAATCCGAGCGATTTTATCTATCAGGTGCTCCGAAAATTCCTCCGCACGGCCCTGAAGGTGGATCACTGGCCCCACCTTACCTAGGAGAGATTGAGTAATCCTGAACAGGGCCATTGGGCGGCATTCTGCGGATGCAATAAGAGCGGAGAAATATTGATGTTTTGCCACTCTTACCGCCACAAGGTAGGCCTTAACCGCGGCTCTAGCTTGTGTTCGGTCGGATTTGGTCTTTGTCTTTCTCCAGCGGCGCTCTAGGCGTCTCTTAACCCTCTTCAGAACCCTCAATCCCTCCGTGAACCACGGGGAATATTGGGTCGGATGAGACAAGAGAGGCCGCATAGGCGCGATCTTGTCCAAGGCCCCGGCCGCTTCCTTGTTCCAGGCTGCAGCCAGGACCTCCGCTGGACCATGCAGTAGACCCTCAGGTATAACCCCCAGCTCCCTTTGAAACCCTATCGGGTCCATTAGTCGCCGGGGGCGGACCAATCAAATAGGTCCAGCCTCCCTGCGGAGTGGGGCAGCATATGAGAATCTTAGGGCCACCAGGGCATGATCTGACCATGACAATGGGGAAAGATGTAACTCTCCCCCCAGATCACTTTGCCACTGCTCCGACAAGAAAACCAAATCCGGAGTGAGGCCACTGTCTCGAGTTGGGTCCCGAATAATCTGGACCAGGCCCATGGCTGCCATGGTAGCCATGAACTCCTGAGCCGCCTCCGAGGCACGTCCCAGGGACGGCAGATTGAAATCCCCCAGTACCATAAGTCTGGGGAATTCCACCGCCAACCCTGAGACGGCTTCCAGCAGCTCGGGCAGGGAGGTTGCTACGCAGCAGGGAGTCTGGTACAGCAGCAACACTCCCAACTGCTCTCGGGAACCCAACTTGAAAAACAGGGTCTCACATCCGGTTACTTGTGGAGCTGAGCCCCTGAAGGCCAATATAGACTTTCGGATGACAACTGCCACCCCTCCTCCCCTGCCCCGATGTCTCGGCTGGTGCCATACCTGAAACCCGGCCAGGCAGATTTCCGAGAGGGCAGCCCCTACTCCGGGGCCCAGCCAGGTCTCGGTAATGCACACCAGGTCGGCCCCCTCCTCCGTGATCAAATCACTTATGAGGGGGCCCTTGTTATTAACCAACCTGGCGTTAAGCATCAACAGCCGGAAACCAGGGCACTCGAGGGTCTGCTGACCAGGGCCTAGGTTAGAATCCGGAGGGCCGGAACACACCACCGGTACCAAACACTGGGCGCGTCTTCCCCAATGATGGCCTGCCCCCCGGTTCCCGCCGTAACATCCCCGACCCGTCACCACCTCAATAGGACAACCCGCTCCATGGCCCCTAGAGATTCCAGGCCCAGTTGCCTCCACCACCGGACCTCCGAAGACCCTAGGTTGAAACAGGGGTCCCCTCTTCCATGCACACATCTTCCAGTACCCAATCAAACCCAAGGGGCAATAGGACCACCAGTGCACCAGCGTTTGCTCTCGGCACTGGTAGGAACCAGCCACCCCCTAAACACTCATTCCTCACTCACTGAGCCCCCCCTCCGCCTCTCTTACTGGTTGTGGGGGGCTCCATCCACTCCTGCCCACCTCCAACTCTGGTCTCCCTCAGGGTCTCTCACACCCAAGAGGAATACCACTCTCACACCAAGGGAACCCCAAATCTCTGCCACCTCTAGTGGATGGGAGAAAATGTGGTTATAATCTTAGGATTTACAGATGTTACAGATGTTAAAAACCATGAGGGCCCCCTCACCTTAGAGTTCCACCCCCTAATATCTGAGCTCATCGCTCACAGAGCTGATCTTATTACAAGGACCCATAGTCTCCCCAAAGTCTGTAGTCCCCAAAGTCTATAGCCCACTCCAAGGCCCGTCGTAAACTTCCCCCTAAGGGGATGTTAAGATTTATCACGACCACCAGGAGGAAGCCAGAGTCCAAAAGGCTTGCTAACACTCGTCGGGCTCACCAAGGACTACAGGGGGTCCGCTGGAGTCTGCCAAAATCTAACAGGGTCCATAGCACAGTTAGCAAACACGGAGTCCACTGTTGTTACTCAGGCTCTTCGCACTCCACCCAGGTCCATAGCAAGGTCCCCAAGAGCACGGAATCTGCTGCCGACTACTACCGTCGTCTGCTACCGTCGTCTGCTACGGACATTATTATTAATTATGAAGGCTACTCCATTTCTTCTGTGGTCCTCTTGTCCACAGTAGTAGATCTGGTGGTCATCTGATGTGAAGTGGCCCATTCCAGTCCATTTCAGTTCACTGACACCTAAAATGTCTATATTTAATCTTGACATCTCACCAATAACCACATCCAATTTGCCCTGGCTCATAGATCTTACATTCCAGGTTCCTATGGTGTGTTGATCTTTAGAACATCGGATTCGTCGTTCACCACCAGCACCGTCGGCCGCTAGCCGTCCTTTCGGCTTTGAGCTAGCTGCGTCATCACATCTGGGGCTAGTTGAACTTATCCTCTGTTCCTCCCCAGTAGCATTTTGACCATCTTCCGACCTGGGAGTCCCATCTTCCGATGGTATACCGACATATCTTTGGTTGTACTGATCCATTTAGTTTTCACGGCAAGAATACTGGGGTGGGTTGCCATTACCTTCCCCAGGGATCGTATTTAGTCTGACCTCTCTGCCACGACCTTCCCGTCTTGGGTGTCCCTTCATGGTTTAGCTCATGGTTTCATTGAGGTGCTCAAGCTCCAGCACCACGACAAGGTAACGATCTCCTTTGCTGGAGATTTGGATGATACTGAGTGAAAAATTAATATTTGATCCATGCTTCCATGAGAAAGTGACCACTTGGAATAATACATATTTTAAAATGGGAGGTAAATATTTTTGTTGGAAAGCATGGGTTGTAAATAGGATAGTTCCCTTAATCAGATAATTAATTATAGTTTAAACATTTTTGAAAGGTTACAAAAAGAATATTATTTGCCAAAGTCAACTGAATGGTAATACATTCAGCATATGTTATTCTGTTTACTTGGATCAGAGTCACTGGCTACTTAAAACCCTTATGCCTTTGAACATATTATATAAAGGATTTTTTAGAGACTAAACTAACAAATCAGATTTATCAACAATTAAACATTTTTACTAAAATAATATGGAAAATACACAAAACATTTGGAAAAAAGAGTTGGCATTTCCTATGTTATACAAAATTAATGGCTCAGGTATTAAGAAACATTAAATGTTTTAATGGATGTTAAAAGATCCAAAAGATAGTACTTTGGATTATTTTGTTTGAAGTGTTTTCAAAAATATCTTTGTGTTCCTGGAAAGACTCTTGGATACCAGATACAAAACATTGGTTTAATGAAATGTGCCAGCTCATAGTTTTTGAGTTGGCTCTTTCTTAGGAAATAGTGGACAGTATGATTCCATGTGCTAAGTATTCAGTTTGTTGTTTAAAAACTAAGTTGTAGCACTTTCTATATAGGTATAATTATTGTTGTATTGTATTTTGTTATGATTTAGATTATTGTTTTATATTTTTTTAAAATATCCTATTTTGTTCTATTTGAACTTTTCTGCTTTGTAGTTTCAATTTGAGTACTTTATTATAGGTCACAAACTAAATATACATATCAAAACAATTAGATTAACTATAATAAAATAAGGGAGAAAAATAAAAGAGGAGGAAAAAAAGAGGAAAATACTATGTAATAAAAAAGGGAAAAACAATATAATGCTCTAGTGTTTTATATAGAGCTCTATACTGTATAGGCAAAAAAAAAAATCAGCCCAAAATTAATTTGCCATTAATAACACACAGGTTCTACATGCTACACGTACAAGCTTTTGTTATTTTAGGGTCCTTATCTGTTGGTGTATTATTCTTTTGAGGAGTAAGTCACAGCAATATAGCCTTATTAGGTAAACACCTGCAAACTTTAAAAGGTGAGGCAGCACGTGATCCAGGCTGAAGAGTAGAAAAGAGCCTGCCCGCCTGCCCCACCCCCCTTCCTGCTCACTGCTTCCCTCTGTTTCTGTTTCCTCCTGTTTGCTTGTTTCTACTATCTGGTATGAGGAATTGTAATACTTCCAGGGATCTG
This sequence comes from Charina bottae, assembly GCA_023362775.1. NCBI lineage: Eukaryota > Metazoa > Chordata > Lepidosauria > Squamata > Charinaidae > Charina > Charina bottae. The sequence continues at coordinate 13,050,692 of JALMGJ010000016.1, forward strand.
GAAGAGGACTGTAAATATTATCTGTTTGAATGAGAAGCTAATATAACTGCAACTAAGTTACTACAATGACTGGCATCTTTATTGGTCTCTACTGCTAAAGCTTCTGCTACTCTGCATGTGCAAGAAAACAAACCTCCAACATTATCTGCATGAAGGAATTTTACATAAAATTCATCTGAATGTCGAGGGAATGGCCTAATAAAAGGTATTAAAAGCTCCATATGCATATCTATAGAACTTACAACAAAGTAAAATGTGGGCCAGTGATTCAGTATTCCCAAACTGGCAAAGGCAAGTCCTTTCTGCATTGGGAATCTTCTGGAACTTGCTCTTGTTGGAGAAATACCCTGAGAAAAAAACCCTGTGGCCTTCTCTCTTCTCTGCCACCTGGTTGGTGAGGTTCAGATCCTGGCCTCTACTCAATCAGGACATGGTTTAAAAGTTTCCAAAATCTTGGTCAGACACTCAAGTAACGGTCCTAGGTGAAAGACCCCAAATACACATACAAGCAAGCTTATATAGTCAATTTCACACAAGACATTTCAAACAGTGCAATCCAATTAGCTAATCCACATTTGTTCATTTACACATTTCTAAGCAAGTGGAAAATCCCAAAGTTTTTACTTTTGTACATGCATATAATAGTGGCATTTCCATAGCAACCTACTACAGGTAGTCCTTATTTAGCAACTGCCTCAGATAGCAACTGTTCACAAATACGACGGTAATAAAAACATTCATTTTCTGACCAATGCTTGCATTTATGACAAAAGCCTTCAGTGTGAAACTGATTAAGGTTTGGTCAATTTCAGGCAGCAGCTGTGAGCTGGCTGGAGGGTTCCAATCAACTAATTAAGATTACAGAGTTGAGCTTGTTAACTTGTGGTTAGCACTTTTTAGGGAAGTGCTGCACTAAGGAAAAAAGCAGCTCAGGAAGAGATAGCTTGTTTAAGCAATCTCTCCGCTCTGCAAGAGGGCAAAAAAATGGAAAAAAAATAACGGGTCAGGCACAGGACACTGTATGAGAGAACTTTATCTGAATGAGACAGCAGCAACCAGTGATCTTCGCAGCATCTCTCTCTCTCTCTCTCTGTCATGTGTTTACTTCACATTGCTTGTACTGGTCTAAGACTCTAATAAACTGACTGACGTGTTCAGTTAGCGACCATTTTGCTTAATGACAGAGTCGGTGGAACCACCTGCAGGCACTAAACGAGGACTACCTGTATAGGATTTGTCCTGTCATCTATAGCAGTTTTACCATATCCAAACTGTACCCTTGTACCTACGTAAGCATGGCAACTGTTTGCTTATCTATTCTGTGCTGTTTCAGCTAACTTTACATCCTAATAATGAAACCTATTTGGCTAAGGCTAAATCTCTTTATTAAGACTAAATTCCTCATGAATCCCCCAAATTCCTCTGGGTATCCATCTCTTTTTGTGTTTATAAGGATGACCTTACATTAGAAGCTGTTTCTATTTCTAGAAGCCATACTCTGTGTCCCTCACTCAACTTCAAACGCTCTTGTTCAAGTTAGAGCTGGGTTGCATTTCACTTGGGGCCTGCCTGAGACTTTGTCGTGTCAGGTTTTGGCTGGAAGAAATATTTTGGGTTGAGTCTCTGGTAAAGTCACACTCTCTCAGCCCAACTCGCCTCACAGGGTTGTTGTTGTGGGGAAAATAGGAGGAGGAAGGTGTATTTGGTATATTCGCCGCCTTGAGTTATTTATAAAAATAATAAAGGCGGGATATAAAATCAATCAATCAAGCAATCAATCACCCTACTGGATAGGTTTTCCTCATCTCTGAGGAGGCAAATTGATTCTGATCTAGAATATTGTGGCTTCTTACTCCAGACAATACTTATCTCGGCCCAGATGAAGCCTTAATCAAACATAGGATTTGGGATTTAGATCTACAAAATAGCACTGCCAAAATCATCCACCCCTATTATAGTGCAATTGCAGGTTCTCTGTGGACAATTCCTAGCTCTATAACATCCTACATGTTTCATATAGAAAACTTTTTATCTTGGCTTGAATTGGCGTACTACCTATTATGGAGACTATAGACCAGAGCTTTCCAAACTTTTCATGTTGGCGACACACATTAATGGTGGCAGTGGTGGCGGCGGCAGCGCTTACTGGCAGGGGTGCCGCTCCTTCCGGTTCCCCCCCCAACAGCGCTTCTGGGTTTGCGTGTGACACACCAGGACACCGCAGGCGACACACTAGTGTGTCGCGACACACAGTTTGGAAAGCTATGCCATAGACAAATATACTACAGTAGTCTCTTGTACCACAATCGTATGTGTTTCCCCTCAAATACAGAGATTGAGTCAGAAACCCATATATTGTTACACTTCTTGTTATACCGCCCAAGGTGTCTGGCACTCATAAACCTGATTACCAGAATTATTACTTGCTTTTCTGATCAAGAGGTTACAAGCTTCCTTCTGCAAGACCTAACTTAGACAACCACTACAAAGATTGCCAAGTTTCTAGCCATAGCTATGGCTTGCAGAAGCTGGGTGATACCCTCTTCTTCTTATTAATTGTTTCAGGTTTGTTTTCCCCCCGTGTATTTTAATGTTTGTATTTGTGTTTTTGTGTTTTAAATTTTGTATTTGTGTTTTATTGTTTTATTTATTTATTGTATGGCACATTCACATCACGTTACAATGAAAAACATAGAGCATAATAAATATGAAATATAAAATATAGACAGGAAAATTACAAACGTATGTCTATGTTACAAATATAGTTTTTTGCTTCAGTTGTCACAGCCAGGAAATCAGCAAAGTCTCCATTGTAGGCTCGGTTTTGACACTCTGTCACTATATGTTGGATAGTTCGTTTTTCGGCCCCACAGTCACAATTCGATGATGTTGTTTTGCCCCATTTATAAAGGGCATCTGCACATCTACCATGACCCGTGCGAATTTGGTTCAAGGTTGTCCATATCGCATGGGGCTGGTCAAATCCAGGTGGTTTTTCCAAGATGCAGGGCAAGCTTCGGCATTGTGGAGGGCAATTTCCTAGCCAATGTTGTTTCCACATGTTGTGGATATTGAAATTGTCTTCTAGAAGAGCTTTAGCAGTAGAAATGTCTGGATGTCTCGATGTCAGCCTGTTTCACTCCAAGCAGGCCACATCATTTAGTATTCTCTGTAGCTTGAATCATGTCAACTGGATTTCTATTTTCTCAGTGGAAACGTTTCGCTCCTTATCCAAGAAGCTTCTTCAGTCTGAGCCTTATCCAAGAAACTTCTTGGATAAGGAGCAAAACGTTTCCACTGAGAAAATAGAAATCCAGTTGACATGATTCAAGCTACAGACTGTTCCACCTGGATGACTGAGAACCTTCATTGACATCATTTAGTATTGGTATCTGGGGATTACCAATAATCTTCCGATATTCTTGAAGAAGGGCGCTCTTTCGTCTTGCATCTGGAGGTGGTATATGGCTCAAACCAGGCAGCCAGTATATGGGAGTAGGTCGTATCGTCCCACTAACTATGCGCATTGACTCATGCAGTTGTGTATCGATCTTTCTCATGTGCGGGCTATTAAGCCACACTGGGGCACAGTACTCTGCTGCTGAGTAAACCAGGCTGAGTGTGGACATTCTCAGCGTATCCGCTGTCGAGCCCCAGCTAGTGCTGCATAGTTTGTGTAGAATGTTGTTTCTACTTCTCAGTTTGGCAGCAGTCTTCATCAGGTGTTCTTTATAGGAAAGTGTCCTATCCAGTGTGACCCCAAGATATTTGGGATGCATGTTGTGATTGAGCCGGTTTCCCTTAAATCTAATGTTGAGCTCTCTATGTGCTGATCTATTACAAAGGTGGAAGCATGTTACTTCCATCTTAGTTGGATTGGGCTGTAACCTCCACTTACGAAAATATTTATCTAGTATGTCAAGATCAGAAGTGAGGACATCTTCAGTTGTCTCAAAGGATTTATGTTGAGTGGCTATAGCCCAATCATCCGCATAGCCAAACTTCCTAGACTTTGTGTGTGGTATGTCAGCTATGTATAGATTGAAAAGAAGGGGTGCAAGAACTGAGCCTTGTGGTAGTCCATTGTTTAATATTTTAGGGATGCTAATATCCTCTCCTATAGTCACAGAGAAAGTTCTTCCAGCAAGCATATTATCAATAAGTCAGGTAGTTTTTTGGCATGGAGTTACTTGTATTAATTTATAAAGTAGTCCATGTCTCCACACTGTATCATATGCTGCACTTAAATCTATGAAGGCAACTGACGTTTTTTGCTTCGCCTGATATCCTGCTTCTATGTAGGTTGTTAGTGAAAGCACTTGGTCAGCGCAGCTTCGTGCGGGACGAAATCCAGCTTGTTCCACTGGAATTATCTGGAGTATCTTCTGGCTGATTCTATTATGCAGAAGCATAATATTTATTGTTATCCCAATAAGTCTGGGACTGTAAATAAAATGAAATTAAATCCATCTCTTACACCCTCCAATACAGTTGACTGCAAAATGTCAAAAAACAACAGCATAAAGGCCCTATAAAATTCTGTCCATTCCTCAGGTCTTCTCCAGCCAGTCCAGGAGTATATAGCTTACTGAGGAGTAGACATATTGGGCAATAATATTAAAATATCTTATTTCCATATCAACATTTCAGGCAAGGGTACTAAAAGCATTAGCTTTCCTTATTCCACTTGTATTTATTTCCAGATTAATCAGGAAAAGGGGGATTAAGAACAGACACTATAAATCTGCCCTTAACAAATAATTTAAATAATTTAAATAATTTAAATAATCTTCATATGGTTTAGTGCACTCTGCTGTGGGATATAGTGCAATGAGATTTCTGTACTGATCAAAGAAATTTGATCTTTATGTATTTAATAGTATTTTGGGATTATCATCATTGGCGATCACTCGTAGCCGAGTAAGATTGTCTTCCAAAGGTAAAATTTTAACAGTGGATCCGTAAGTGGCTATAAAGGCCAATTCTGGATCCGCACAACCTCCCACAGCGAGGGCATAGGTTTCCGGGTGGGAGACGGTCATGATGAGGGTTTGCCTGACGTGCCTTCCTTTTAGCTCTTTTCTCCCTTTCACCCTGTACTCGTGCTTCTTCAAAGTCCATAGCGCCATTAATAAAGGCTGACCTCCAATTGAAACACTCATGAGTTAGGGCTTCCCAGTTCTCAATGCTGATATTACATTTTTTAAAATTAGCTTTGAGAGTGTCTTTGAATCTCTTTTGCTGTCCACCAATATTCCGTTTTCCATTCTTAAGTTGGGAGTAAAGTAGTTGCTTTGGAAGACGATGGTCAGGCATTCGAACAACATGGCCGGTCCAGCGAAGTTGATGTTGGATGATCATTGTTTCAATGCTGGTGGTTTTCGCTTCTTCTAATATGCTAACATTAGTCCGCCTATCTTCCCAAGTAATTTGCAGAATTTTTCGGAGGCAGCGTTGATGGAATCTTTCAAGAAGTTGGAGGTGGCGTTTGTAGAGGGTCCATGTTTCACAGGCGTACAGAAGGGTTGGTAGTACAATGGCTTTGTAAACAAGCATTTTGGTCTCCCTGTGAATGTCCCGATCCTCAAACACTCTACGCTTCATTCGGGAGAAAGCTACACTCGCAGAGCTCAGGCGATGCTGAATTTCAGCGTCGATGTCTGGCGAAAGAGTGTGTTAGTCAATCGCCATGGGACTTTTGGTTGTTTTGGGTTTGGTGTGGTTGGAAGACGCCTGTGCGTGAATTTGTTTTATGTGTGGAGATCGGTGCACAACGATCAGCACACAACCTTCACAGAAAAAGGGACGCGGTGGCTCAGCGGGTTAAACCGCTGAGCTGTAGACTGCCGATCGGATGGTTGGCAGTTCGAATCCCCACGCAACGAGGTGAGCTCTCGTTGCTCGTCCCAGCTCCTGTCAACCCAACAGTTCGAAAGCTTTGTGAGTAGATAAATGGGTACCACCTTAAGTGGGTAAAATTGCTGGCGTCCTGTCGGGGGTCGCCCACCAAACGGAAGATCTTTGGAACGGCAGTGGCTCCGACGGATCCCGGAAAAAGCAGCTTCATCTACAGGACGTCGGCAGCCGGCTCCGACACAAGGCATTGTGGGGCTTGTAGTCCAAGTAGCCTCGGAAGAGTCGGTTCCCTTACCCCTTCCCTTAGCGCGCAGTTAAATTGAAAATGTATAATATGAAATGTATAACATGAAATGTATATGTGTATGTAAGCCGCCTAGAGTCCTCCGTTAGGGAGGGGATAGGCAGGGTATAAATATCAATATAAATAAATAAATAAATAAATAAATAAATAAATAAATAGGCGCTAATCCAATGGCATAGATACCATGACGATTGGTGACCTTTTGTCTGCTGCAGCCTTCATCCGCCTTCGCAGCCGTTGTAACAATACTCCTTGTTATCTTTTTGGGATTAAAAAATAAGTGAAAGATGGATAACAGGTTAATGGAAAGCAAATTAGGGAGCACTCCTAACCAATGAGCAGAAGTAACTGAATGGCTCCTGAATGTTGCAGAACTTTTGGTTTTCTATGGACATTGAGTGGAAAGAAGTTTTGGAAACACTTGGTTGGGGGTGATGGGATTGGAATATTAGCCCCTGCATTTTTTTCTTCCCAGTGTGAGCCATTAGACATCAGAAATTAATTAAACAAATTCAACGATATAGACAGACTTTGGCATTTAGGATAAATAAGAATATATCCAAAGTGCTATCTTGAAAAAAGCAAAAGGGAGATTTTGTTATTATGGCCACTTGGTTTTATGCTTATTTTATATTTATATTTGGTAAATTGTATTTGTATATTTTAGATGTTTTTATATGTATCTTTTTAATATGGTTCTTATTGTAAACCACCCAGAGTTCCTTTTCTGGGGGAGATGGGTGGTGGAAAAATTTGAATTATAAATAAATAAATAAATTAATTAATATGCATTAGCCACAGTTAATGTTGCAAAAATACTAATTCACCAAAAATAAAGGGCCAGCTATTAGTAGTTTCTTATAAGATTGTAGTGAGAAGGGCAGAAAATGATTATACTTCTATTTAGAGTGGAAAGAGAGCACGAGTAGATAGTAAAGAAGCATTCAGATTGCAATTCTATATACATTGATCAGGGAATAATCCTAGTGAATTCATTGTGACATGTATGATAAATATTTGTAAGATTATGCTGTTAGTATTTCGAGTAAAAAATTGGATATTTTAAATCTTAAATTATATGGCTGGACTGCCATTATCTAGTCCAGTGCTTTCCAAACTTCCGCTGTTGGCGACACACCAACGGCGGTGGCACAGGGGCATGCACGGTGGCGGCGCGGGGGGGCACGCGGTGCGGCGGTGTGCACGGCAGCGGTGGTGGCCTCATGTTTTCCGCTAAAACGTGGAAGCACTGATGGTGTGCCGCTGTCGTCGCTATTACACACCACCACCACCGCTTGCCCCCACGCCACCACTGTGCACGTCCACTTCCGGGTTGTGTTGCGACACAGTAAACTGTGTCTCGCGACACAGTAAAGTGTCGCGACACACAGTTTGGAAAGCTATGATCTAGTCCTTTAAATCCAGTTGGTTTAAAGGGCAGCTAGATGCATAGTTACTGATTTTATTTTTTAATGTAATAAGGATATTAAAGGGTAAAAAGCAGTTGTACTACAGAGATGAGAGCTACAGGTGGTATATGTCTAGTAATCTGATATAAATGTAAACAGAAATTACTAGCCGTATATTGCCATTAGCATATTTAATAAGATATGAATATTTCAATTAGCATATTTAATAAAATATAAATATTTCAGTAAGTGGTCATTTTAGAAATTTAAATATTTGGGAAGGACAAAAAAGAATTAAGTAAATACTGGAATATAGTGAATATACAGTGAATATATATAGTGAATATAGTGAATATACGAGTCTAGTGGTTAAGGCTCCGGGCTAGGGTTCTAGTCCAGGCTAGAGTTCTAGTCCCGCCTTACGCATGAAAGTCGGATGGGTGACCTTGGGCCAGTCACTCTCTCTCAGCCCAACTCACCGCACAGGGTTGTTGTTGTGGGGAAAATAGGAGGAGGAGGGAGTATTAGGTATGTTCCCCACCTTGAGTTATTTGTAAAAAAAATAAATACGGGATAAAAAACTAAAAAATAAAATAAAAAATATAGTAATTTCAACATACAAGCAATATAGCATAAAAAAATAACATAACAAATAATATAAAAATAGCAGCCAATAAAATTCATAAAATGAAACGGGCTCACCCATGTTATCAGGGCCCCAGGCTCACTGGCAAAGCTAGGTTTTTAGTGTCTTGCAAAAGGCCAGCAGGGTTGGGGCAAGTCTAATTTCTGGAGGGATAATGTTCCAGAAATAAGATCATCTGTTTTTGATGAAGAATAAAAGTATAAATTTATACTTTAAATGGGGCGCGGTGGCTCAGCGGGTTAAACCGGGTTAGTCTGCCGACCATAAGGTCGGCAGTTCGAATCCGCATGGCAGGGTGAGCTCCCGTCACTAGTCCCAGCTCCAGCCCACCCAGCTGATCGAAAGCCACCAGCAAGTAGATGAATGGGGACCACTCACGTGGGCCAATTTGCTGGCGCCCTTCTCGGAGGGTCGCCCTCGGACCAAGAAGAAAGCTGGTTCCTGTGGATGGCGGCGGAGGACGGCAGAGGATGGCGGATCCCGAAAAATGACAACTTCCTGGACGTCAGCAGCCGGCTCAGAAGCAAAGGTTCCTGGGACATGTAGTCCGACCTGCGGTTGAAGAGCCGGTTCCCTCACCCCCTCCCTAATCGCGCGGGTAATATAATATGATTGTGTAATTGAATTTCCATGATTGTAAACCACCTAGAGCCCTCCATTAGGGAGGGGATAGGCGGGGTATAAATAAGATAAAATAAATAAATAAATAAAATAAATAAATAAATTTAGACAAAAGAAAATGAAGGAGTTTGTGTAAGGAGAAAGTAAATTATAATCAATTTAGTTATGATTTTACATAAAACATACATTCGATAGAAAATAACAATGCCATATAAAGTACTGTATAGCAACTTTTATTTATAGAAGGATCTTGCATTTCTGATACCATCCACTAAAAAAAAAATTGTAGAATTGAAATTTAACTGCATGGATACTGTGCAAAATATTTGAAACAGGAGAAGATAAATGCTAGATTTCTCAAGAGCCAACCATTTTTTTCACATGTGCTAAAAGTTTGAGAAAGCACATTCTTTTTTAGGACATAAATGTAATGGTACATGAGATTTCTCAGTTATATTCTGAGTGTAAACCAATGTTATTTAATTGTGCAAGAACAACCTTCCCCTGTGATAAATGAAACCAGTTGTATGCATAGTTTTAAATAGGAGAATTGTGTTTGCTAAATATGACAAAACAATAAATCTAGTAAAAGAAAGGATTTAAGAAAATGTTGGGCCAGTTTGAAATGATAAAATTTACTGTCCGGCTGATTATATCTTAAAACTCCCTTAGTTATAGGTTTATTATATTTCAAAAAACAATTTCACACAGACAAGTTATATGATTTAAGAATGGTGGTTCAGGAAAAGAAGACTTTTTCTGTTCCTTGGAAATGGATTGTAGAGAAATGGATACTGAAAAAGCTGCTGCCTTTTTTTTTTTGTTTGGCCATGAAAGATAATAGGAACTCTGAGATCTATACCAGCGGTCCCCAATCTTTCTGGCACCAGGGACTGGTCGTGGAAGAAAATTTTTCCACGGACCGGGGTGGGTGGGTTTTGCAGGCGGGAGCCAATCGCACGCACCGGGGGGCCGGGTTTGCAGGCAGGATCCAATTGTGCGCACCGGGGGTGGGGTAATTGCGTGCAGGATGGGGTTGCAGGAGGGAGCCCTGCGGCCCACTTCCTAACAGGTCGTGGCCCACTAGTCAGGGGATCAGGGGACCCCTGATCTATAGGATAATGGCTTGTTGTCTGAAAGCTATAGTATTTCCTGGAAATTACAAAAAAATTACCACTTGATAAAAGAGCAGATGGTTATAAAAGAGTTACACTGACCAACACTTGGAACGACTTTTGAGATCAGAAGTGCACTGTGAAAGTTTTGACTGCTGAGGAACTCCACCATACTCTGATGGAAGAACTCCTCTGCTATTTGAGGGATAATGTATTCATATTAATATTTTAATATTAATAGGAAACATTAATAAATAATCAAATCAAATCAAATCAAAACCTTGTAACAGTCATAAACCAGAATAGAATCAAAACATAGGTTGTTAAAATAAAGATCATAATAGTAATATCATAATAGTAATACAAGCCAAATCTTGATTCAGATGTCTTATTTAAGGCAGTCCTTGGGGATTACAAGCATGTGCCCAATCCTTGTTGCTAACAAATCCTACATTTTACGAATGAAAATGTAATCTTAGAGTCTCTGACAGCTAAAAGAAATAAATTTAATCTGAGTGACCTGGAAAAGTTTTTAGTAGAGGCTGGATTAAGATTATCCGAAAGTCAGAGTATAATTTACAGCATGGTAGAAGTTATTCAGTTGATTAAATCTTGCCTGAACTGCATGGACAAAGTCTCTGGAACTGGACTTTTTGGAATCTGCCCTCTAAGAACGCCAGAGTACTGAAGTGGGCTCTAGGGAATGCTCTAGATATTTATGATGGATAAGTGAATAAAAGTAAATTGCTGGAGCAAATATCTGGGATTATTTTTAAGAGATCAAGAAAATATTTAGGTAATTCTGGGGCTCTATGTCCTAGATCCTTTGAATGACACTTTAGTCTTATCTAGTCCTTAAGATACTTGATGCTTTGGAGAAAGTCCATATAGATGCAGTTGGTATGTGATCTTCTTCCATCATGTGGATCTAAAGTTATCAGATTATATTAATGGAAGCAAGACAACTGGTGCTAGGTTAAGTCTTAACCAACCTGTCAAAATGGCTAACTTGATTTTCGCTTCAGTTTTGATTAACCAATAATAATAATAATAATAATAATAATAATAATAATAATAATATATTATTTCTTTAATACAATTGAACTGTACTGATCTTATGTGTTGGTCTATTTTTTACTTATTTAGTATGTCTCTCTAATGATCATGTAGTTCAAGACTGATTACAGTGGCCTGTGTAGGAGATTAAAATTATTAAACAGAATTATGCCTTAACTTCATTCATAACAATTCTGTATACAATAACTCACGTTCAGAATAATGTTTTATTTTCTTGTAAGAAGCAGATATGAACTAAATTCCATTGTGTGTCTTTTGGAGTGGAACAGGTTTGGGAGTTTATATATCGTTGAAGATGATTATATCTTCCAGTCATTAATCTCAGAAACACAAGCTGTCCTGTACAGAAGCACTCTTATACCTAATAAAATCTGGAAAGAAGAGTTTCACAGTTACCAAATTTCTGCTTTACAGTGATACTATTACCCTTTTTAATAGAATTACATGCAAAATCCCAAATGGATATTTAAGTAGGTGTGTAATCTCAGTCTTATTATTCAGAAACATTGTTTTTTCTCTTTCTTAGGAGTTAAATAGTTTAGCTGCCGGACAGTGTACAAAATGGAAGAAAATGCCCTGTGGACTGCCATTTGATAATCACTACCCTATAGGCTGGCTTTTTAATGTTTATGCATTACTTTAAAAATATTAAATCTGCCATACATATTCATATTCATACATATTCATAATTTGAGAAATATGAGGGCTCTGGTCTCCAGCTGCTGCTCCTCAATGCCAGGTCAGTGAATAACAAGGCCCCCCTCATATGTGATCTGATCACAGAGGAGGGGGCAGACTTGGCTTGTATCACCGAGACCTGGCTGGGCCCTGAGGGAGGGGTTGCCCTCTCGGAAATGTGCCCAGTCGGGTTTCAGGTGTGGCACCAGCCGAGACACTGGGGCAGGGGAGGTGGGGTGGCGGTTGTCATCCGAGAGTCTCTAATGGCTCACAGGGGCATTGCTCCACAAGTGGCCGGTTGTGAGACCCTGTTTTTTAAGTTGGGTTCCCGAGAACAGTTGGGAGTGTTGCTGCTGTACCAGCCTCCCTGCTGCATAGCAACCTCCCTGCCTGAGCTGCTGGAGGCCGTCGCGGGGTTGGCAGTGGAGTTCCCCAGACTTATGGTTCTGGGGGACTTCAATCTGCCGTCCCTGGGACGGACCTCGGAAGCGGCTCGGGAGTTCATGGCTACTATGGCAGCCATGGGCCTGTCCCAGATAATTAAGGACCTGACTAGAGACAGTGGCCTCACCCCGGACTTAGTTTTCTTGTCTGAGCAATGGCAAAGTGATCTGAGGGGAGAGTTAGACCTGTCCCCGCTGTCATGGCCAGACCACGCCCTGGTGACCTTGAAACTCTCATGCACCGCCCCACTCTGCAGGGAGGCTTATTGCCTCCACAGAATGCCAGCCAACGACCCTGTTTAAGATTACGAGATCTCTTTTAGGTCAATCAAAATCAGTGACCTATTTACAGGGTCGGTCGGAGGAGTTTTCTGAGCATCTGCAGGAGAAAATCACTCAGATCCATTCTAAGTTGATACACTCTCTACGTGTGATACACGGTCTGGGGAGATGACGAAGGCACGTACTTACTCTGTTATCTGGGAACAGTTCGACCCTGTTGGACCTGAGGAAGTGGACAGAATCCTCCGGATTGTGAAGGCCACCACTTGTCATTTAGATCCATGTCCCTCCTGGCTAGTAAAATCGGCCCGGGAGGTGACTTATGGTTGGGTCCAGGCGATGATTAATGCATCTCTTGGGGAGGGGGTGTTTCCAGCAGCCTTTAAGGAGGCCGTGGTGCACCCCATCCTCAAGAAGGCATCCCTGGACCCTACTGTTCTGGAAAATTTTTGTCCAGTCTCCCACCTCCCCATTTTAGGGAAGGTGGTGGAGAAAGTGGTGGCGTCACAACTCCAGAGGATTCTGGATGAAACGGATTATCTAGACCCCTTTCAGTCAGGTTTCAGGCCAGGATATGGGACGGAGACTGCATTGGTCGCACTTATGGATGATCTCTGGCAAGAACGGGATGGAGGTAGTGCATCCATCCCTGTCCTTTTAGATCTCTCAGTGGCTTTTGATACCATCGACCATGGTATCCTTTTGGGACGGCTCAGGGAGTTGTGGGTGGGCAGTGTGGTTCTGCAGTGGTTCACCTTCTTCCTCCAGGGCCGTTCCCAATCAGTGATGATAGTGGAGGAGAGATCTGACCCATGGCCCCTCTTGTGTGGGGTGCCACAGGGTTCGGTGCTCTCCCCTCTCCTGTTTAACATCTATATGAAGCCGCTGGGTGAGATCATCTGTCACCACGGGATGAAATACCATCTATATGCTGATGATACTCAGCTGTATATTTCCATCCCGGGTGAAGTAAGTGATGTTGCCGCCCTATCTCAGTGTCTGGAGGCTGTGGGGGCCTGGATGGGGAACAACAGGCTTCGACTGAACCCTAGTAAGATGGAGTGGCTGTGGATTGATGGCCGCTCGGGTTCTAGGAAGTTGTCATCTTTGGCTCTAGAGGGGGTGGCACTACCCTATTCGGAGCCAGTGTGGAATCTGGGGGTTCTCCTGGACTCTCGACTCCTGCTGGAAGAGCAGGTGGCAGCCGTGGTCAGGAGGGCCTTTGCACAACTTCGGATTGTGCACCAGTTACGCCCATTCCTGGACCGAGATGCCCTCCAAACAGTCACTCATGCCCTTGTCATCTCCCATATAGACTATTGTAACGCGCTCTACATGGGGCTACCCTTGAGGAGTATCCAGAAGCTTCAACTGGTCCAGAATGCGGCAGCACGGACAATTACTGGGGCCAGAAGATCGGCCCATGTGACACCATTGTTACGCGAGCTACATTGGGTACCGGTTTGCTTCCGGGTACAATTCAAGGTGTTGGTTATCACCTTTAAAGCCCTACATGGCATAGGGCCAGGCTACCTGAGGATCCGGCTCATCCCCAGAACATCAACCCGTCCCACTCAATCAGCCAGAGGGGGCTTGCTGCGGCCCCTATCGACTAAAGAGTTCCACCTAGCGGGGTCCAGGAGGCGGGCCTTCTCTGCAGTTGCGCCCGCCCTTTGGAATATCTTGCCCCCGGAGCTGAGGCTGGTTTCCTCGCTCCCGACCTTCCGGAAAGGCTTAAAGACCTGGTTTTGTCCGTCTTGCCTGGGAGGGAAACGCTAACAGTTCCTCTTGGGGATGGCTGGTCCCTTGAAGCCTCGCAGTACTCCATTTTTAACATTCTACTCTTGGAAGTTATATTATGTATTATTGTAATTTTTACTTATTTTAATTCTGTTTTATTGTGCACCGCCCAGGGTCCCCGCTAGGGGAGATGGGCAGTAATATAAATTTAATAAAATAAATAAATAAATAAATAAATAAATAAATAAATAAACATAGTGCAGAGATCATAAGTGGCACAAGTTCACTCTGACTGCATTTCCTGGATATTAACAGTTGTGCTGATTTATAGAAACCACTGAGTTGGAAGATCCCATTTTGATCAAGCCCAACTTCCTGTTCAGGGCAGAAATCCAAATTTAAACTACCCTGACAGATTATGTCTGGCTTTAGCTTAAACCCTACTACTCTAGGCACAGTAATTGATTCCACCATTGAATTACTTTTACCATTAGGACATTTTTCCTAACATTCAACTAGCAACTGTTTTCTGTTTCTTATATTCTCCCTCTGCAGCAATAGAAAATAGATCTTGGCCTTCTTTTGTGACACCCATAGAGATACTTAAACAGTGATTTTATGCCCAACCATGTCTTCTCCTCCCACAGTATTTTCCCATAGAGTTTTGCTTCCTGTCCTCCTTCCCTCCCTCCATATCTCTATCTGAATCTGTTCCCATCTGTTGGAATTCTTCTGAAAGTATAGAATCTGACTAATGCAGACAGGGGTGGAACTGTTTTTCCCTTGATTTGGAAACTATATGTACTTCTGTTAATACAACATAAAGTTGCATTTCCTTTGTTTGCAGTCATGTCACAGTGATCATTATTATTCACCCTGTGATTGTCTACAGTTCCAAGATCTTTTTCACATGCACTGTTACAAAATCAGATGCATGCCTTGTGCATTGGATTCTTTTTTCTTCAGTGAAATCATCAAATGGTTTATTATTTATTTGTTTACTATTATAAAATGCCTGGTTTATAGGATTGCAATGTAATAATTGTGGCATTATCATGCTTAACTTCAGGAGTCAGGTGATCCTCTACTCTTCCCTCCCTTTTTGTCTTACAGAGTTTGAGAATCTTTTTCTTTTAGTTTTTTTCGCTCTTACAATTTGCTCCTCTTTCCCAGATGTGGCAGTTAAACAGTCTGTTGGAATTGTATGTGCAGATTTTGAAAGGGTAGAGGCTGAGATAGGAAAAGTAAAATTTTCCATCCTCGTGAGTGATGGCTTCAATCTTTATTGGGGCATTTCATGCTTATTCAAAGAAAACAAAAAAGTAGAGAGAGACTGAGCTGGCATGACTGGGCTGCGGGGGCAATGGCATCCAGCGAATGGGGGACCTCATTGGAATGGAGCGTTTTGGTGTGCAGGTGGATAGTGACAGCAGGAGCAGGTTGCAACTTAACTGCCCATGCGGTGCAGTGACTATTTTGGTGATCTTCCCTGTTTTCTTCCTGGGCCTTGGAAGGACTGGGACCTGCCTGGTTTATAGGATTGCAGGTAGACCATCCAGAAGCTTCAACCAGTCCAGAATGCAGTGGTGCATGCAGTTCTGGGCGCCCTGTGGTTTGTCTGTGTTATACCACTGCTGTGTAAGTTGCACTGGCTTCCAGTTTCCTTCCAGGAACCAGCATTCAAAATGCTGGTTATCACCTTTAAAACCTGAATGGCATGGGGCCAGGTTATTTGTGGAACCACCTCTCTCTGAGGTTATCCATCCATCCACCACATCAGATAGAGTGGGTGCGCTCCAGGTCCCCTCTTTTAAACAATGTTATCTGGCAGGACCTAGACAGCAGGCCTTCTCCATAGTGGAGCCTGCCCTATGGAACACCCTCCCCGCTGAGATCTGGAGGGCCCCTACTCTCTTAGCTTTCCAGAAGGCTGTGAAGATCTGGCTCTTCCCCCCGGGCATTGGGCCAGGATGGGAGTTGAGTCCATGTCGTTACTGTGAACTGCCCGGGCCTTTATGGTGTAAGATGAGTGACCATATAAATCTTTTTAAATCGCTCAATAAAAAAATAATAATTAGATAAATATTTTCCAGGAAGCGCATGAATTTCAACATGGGAAACTTAATGAGAATCAATCATTGAAATTGGTTTTTATTCCTCCCATACCCTTGCCCTTATTGATTACATTTCCTTGATTTCAATCAAGCTTCCATAGCTGAGAATCATTTAAAAGGGTGCAATATATAGTCTTAAGACATTTTGGGGCAACTTAGGTGTTGGAGGGAAGGCTAATTGTTCTTGACCAAACTTTCAGAGCCTGATCTGGCATTAATGTTACAAAGGAAACTAGAGTCATTCCAGGGATATTTTTAAGAATTCATGTTGAGAAGTAGTCAAAGAATTACTCCTCTACTGCCTGAAATTTCAAGATGAAGTCCCTGAGTATGTGAAATGATTCCAGGCCTCCCTGGAACTAGCATGTGGTATGGTGGATATACTGTATGTATGCATAAATCAAAATAAATTAACATAACATGACAAAACGTAATTCATTCTGAATTAGATTAAATTGTCAAGGAAAGATATCAGAAGTCCTATAAGAGAATTTAACAGAAAAAACATGTATGGAGTGGTAGGATTAACATTCTAGGTTAAATACGTTGCATTATAAAACCCCAGAAAGTTGCTTTAAAGTAACATTTTAGTTGTGTATTCTCTATTACCAATCTTTAATGCTCAAGACCATCTGGATGGAGGTTTGCTATTTGAAACATTTGCTATTGTGAGAATCTCCTTTACTTTCTGAGTGAAGTAGCACAGAATACAGTTGTGGAGGTGATGGCTATGTGCTACATCCAGGGATGTGGGAAGAGTATGATCCTTTGGGGCTGCTGAACAAAACAT
This sequence comes from Charina bottae, assembly GCA_023362775.1. Taxonomy (NCBI): domain Eukaryota; kingdom Metazoa; phylum Chordata; class Lepidosauria; order Squamata; family Charinaidae; genus Charina; species Charina bottae. The sequence continues at coordinate 13,067,767 of JALMGJ010000016.1, forward strand.
GAAATAAAGTATTGAGTGTCCAGGAATCTCAGGTTCCAAATTAAAAGAAAAGTAATATTTTAGAACATGTGTCTTATAGAGATATGGAATGGAATAAAATGAGTGATTATATAGCTTTTAATCCCTTCATATGGCAAGGAAAACCTAAATTAATTAAGCAAAACTTGAAGCACTGTGCATATTTGCAGTTAAACATAGTGCATAATTCAGCTTTTGAGGTGATCCTGTGTGAAGAATTTGGATTGTCAAGGTACAGTCCTGACCATGTCACACTGATTAAGCTTGCAATCTGTCTTTGTATGGAGGAGGCATATCTACAAAACAAATCCTTGTTCAGGGCAAAGAGAGCACTATAACATCTTAATAAATCTCACCAGCTGTCTTTCTTCTGTCTTACTAATAACAACAGTATACCCTCTGTGGCTCCTTGTTGGACAGGGCTACCTTTGGTTTCTCTTCATTGCTTTCAGGTGAGGAGCTGCCTAAAAGTCTGTTCTACATTGATCTCTTAACAGTACCATTTGGGTGATGTGCAGTGTTTCTAAATTACTATTGAACTAAAACAGTGCACATAGGATGACATTAGCAACATTGTGAAAGATAAGTTTATGGAAATCCCTACTTTTTCTTTTGACAGTTGTGCCTTTGACGGGCATAAATTGACAGGAGGTTAAGGTAGTGTGGCTGCATGTCTGCTGTGGGCTGCAAAATAGAAGGACATGCTTGCAGACAAATTATTTTGTTGTTGTTTATTCATTCAGTCACTTCTGACTCTTCGTGACTTCATGGACCAGCCCACGCCAGAGCTTCCTGTCGACCGTCGCCACCCCCAGCTCCCCCACGGTCAAGTCTGTCACCTCCAGAATATCATCCATCCATCTTGCCCTTGGTCGGCCCCTCTTCCTTTTGCCTTCCACTTTCCCTAGCATCAGCATCTTCTCCAGGGTATCCTGTCTTCTCATTATGTGGCCAAAGTACTTCAGTTTTGCCTTTAATATAATTCCCTCAAGTGAGCAGTCTGGCTTGATTTCCTGGAGTATGGACTGGTTTGATCTTCTTGCAGTCCAAGGTACTCTCAGAATTTTCCTCCAGCACCACAGTTCAAAAGCATCTATTTTCCTTCACTCAGCCTTTCTTCCAGACAAATTATGCAAGCTATCAATTTGTATAAGTCTCACAAACATGAAAAGAAAAGCTGGTGTTACTGAGTCAGTTTTACTTTTGACAAAGTGTCAATGTTCTTGATAATTTCATTAATGGGTCCCCAAAGAATATTTAAAAATAAGTGGAGTGAGTTGATATAAATGTATAAAGTGATAGAATCACTGATTTGGGGAATTTCTTTACTTGTAAGAATCTAGATTTGCTTTTATTGTATTGGATCTCAGAATGAGAATAGGTTTCCTCTTGATTTCAGAGGAAATGTGACCTGTTTTTTTAAAAAAACTTTAGCCAACTTTAACCAAATGTTTCCATGCATTTGAATTACTCTTAATAAAAATAATAGAATGGATGTATGAACCAGAACGGAATTCTAACAACAAAAATACTGTGACTTAAAAATAACTATTTTATTCATGTCAATAAATATTATTGTCATGGTTTTATATTAAAAAACCCTAACAGGTAGTCCTCGCTTACTGACTGCCTTGTTCAGCAACCATTCAAAGTTATGACAGTGCTGAAAAAATAACTTTACGACCAATGCCCGCATTTACAACCTTTGCAGCGTCCCTCAGTCATGTGATCACCATTATAGTCAATATTCGTTGTCCTGTGCCTGACCTGTTGTTTTTCTTTCCCCCCTCCCTTGCAGAGCAGAGAGATTGGAGAGGAAGGGATTACAAGAGAGTAAGCAGGCACACAATGGGGAATACACATTGAAAGCAATGTGCTGGCGCTGGCAGCCGCTAGCATGCTACGCAAACAGCCCTGTGTATTCCCCATTGTGTGCCTGCTTACTCTCTTGTAATCCCTTCCTCTCCAATCTCTTGCTCTGCGAAGGGGGGGGAACAATTTCTGTAGGCAATCTCTCCTGTGCCTGACCTGTTTCCACCCCCCTTGCAGAGCGGAGAGATTGGAGAGGAAGGGATTACAAGAGAGGAAGCAGGTACACAATGGGGAATACACCGGGCTGTTTGCGTAGCGTGCCTGTGGCTGCCAACACCAGCACATTGCTTTTGATGTGTATTCCCCATTGTGTGCCTGCTTCCTCTCTTTTAATCCCTTCCTCTCCATTGAATGTAAATACAAACATTAATTCCCTTCTTGTTAATTATCCCAGAGCCAGGGTGAGTATTCCAAAGGGCGGGGGAGTGGTTGGGAAGCAAACAAAAGCTGAAGGTGTGAAACTGATTAGTCTTATCAGTTTTGAGTTGGAAATCTGTGGCCCCGTTATTTCCCATTTAGTGATGGAGTTGCTGTCCCAATTGTGGTTGCTAAACGAGGACTACCTGTATATTCTACTAAACTTAGTTGATACTTGAATATATCCAACAGTGAACAGCTTACCCAAATTCAATATTAAAATGTTGTGTACCATTATTAATACTGACAGGTCTAGAACAGTGTTCCCCTAATTGCAAGTAAAGTGGCACAAGAATAGGAAATAAATTCTGTCTCTTGTCATTAATGCATACTAATCAATAAGTTGCTTGCAGCAACTCAGACTTAGTAGTCTGAGATTATGGCCATGGAAGCATGAGAAGGAGAGGTTATTGTGCTTGTATTTTTAAGTCATCAGGTTAGTCACTGTGAGAACAGAATTAGATTGAGAACAGAATTAGATTGAGAACAGAATTAGATTGGCCTTTGATCTTATTCAGCATGGCTCTTTATGTATTTGTTGAGTAATAAACTACCACTTCTGTGTGCTGTAAAAATGTGGATTTCTTTCAATGAACATGATGTCTTCTGGTGCAACTTGAGTATTAGGAACTGTATCACTTTACCAATAGAGCCATTTTCTCTGATTATATAAGAAATTTCTTTCTTAGGGGTCAGCAATCCTAGGTGTAAGATAAGCTGTATCTAGCCACCTGATAAGTACTAAAACCACATAGCAGCTAAAGTAGAAGCAAAAGTGGTCTGGATAGAAGCATATCGATACAATACAGGGTGCTAGGGGAATACTTGAAAGTCTGCCACTTATAAATCCAAGTTTTAAAAAGGGACACTCCAGTAAAGTTGGGCAAATTAATTCAGTCTCATTTTATCTCTTTTTAAAAAATTGTTTCCTCTTCTCAAATACCTTATGTACATCTTTAACTCTTTATACTCATATCCTAGTAAATAGCTGTTGGAGTCTGATGTGCTGTTCTTTTTCACCTCCATCATAATAGAAAAAATGAATGAGAGGAAAAGGAGAGAGGGGCAAATCAAAAGGCATAGATAGGAGACTGCAAAGTGAGAAGGACTGAAAAATCCAGGGAGAAGTTGGGGAAAAGTAGCTAGCGCCATCCTTCTCAAGTTAAAATCTATCCCATTCGTTTGAGACTGATAGTCCTATGAGGGGCAGGAAAGATTATTGATGGAAAGAAACAGAGCCACCTTTCTCTCTCTGCCTCCCCTTTATATATTTCTACTGCAGGAGAGAGTTAAGTTTCCTGATTGTCAATCTTCAACTCTAGCGACAATGAAATGCCTCTCTCTCCAATTAATACTGCAGAAAACTTGCGATTACCAGGACTGTAGTCTTGCTTTAGATCGGATCCTCAAAGGAAAACCTAAAACTCAGAAGCATCTTCTTTTTCATTTTAACTTGCTTGTTAGACTTCCATAACAGCCCAAGCAAATCTTACAGTTTTGGCCTCCTTACTATGCAGGGGATCCCTCTAGATATTTGCTGGGGGAAAAGAGCATGGTGTTTGTACAGTGCTGGGATCTGAAGATGGGAAGCCTTTTAATATGCCTTTCCTTCCTTCCTTTCCCCAACAAACTCTTGATTCCCAACCCCATCTTTCAAGAACCTGTAGTCCTTGCAAATTTGAGATAGGATGATCTATCATGAAATTGATAGACATATGTTAAAACACTCACAAAACAAATCAAAATTTAGTACTGGTGTAAAATTTTTAGCCAGGGGTTTCACAGGTATACCCACCACTATTGTGAAGTATCAATCCTCCAGGAGGTCAATTGGAAAGAAAGCCAGATGTCTCATCTGTCTCACAGCTAAGATAAAATGACAATATAGTCATAGTGCCCAGTGATTGGATGGGAAAGGGTGTGTGTTCCCACAGCAGATTTAGATGGCCAATAGTAGTTGGGTGGTTCACTGCACCTTGACTGCATCATCCCCAGGCATTTCACCAAGGCACCGTAGATTTTCCCTCTAGCAAGAGTTTAAAGAAGGAATAGGTTTCATGTCTACAATCCTAAACACTTTTCTAGATAATAAGCCTGATTGAAAATAGTGGGATTCACTTTTAAGTAAACATAGGTAGGATTGCAATGTAAGACTTAAAAAATATGTTGGAACTTAATTCCATATGATGATATATAATTGAATTACTGAATTACTCTTCACCTTGTCTCACTATTGATTGATACAATCTTCTTTCCAAATGAATGAACAGGCAGATTTATATAGTACAATTTCAACTCTGTTTAATCTGCCTTGGTTGTGACTCTATTATGCTGATTTATATAAAATGTATAGGCTCTGCAAGCAGATGCAGTCTAAAGGAAAGGTTTATGGTGAATATATCATAATGAATATTTGTTAATGTCTACTGTTAAGATTAGGACACTATTGAAAGCTCCTGTGGCAGCTGCTGTTTTTGCTGGCCATAAATGCTATTTCCACACTGAAATGGTCAGTTTTACCCTCTGTTAGGGAATCCATACATGAATTAATGCTGTTTCCCAGATTCATTTAGAAATACTAGAACAGAGCTGTCCAAACTTTTCATCTTGGTGACACACTTTTTAGACATGCATCATTTTGCGACACACTCTTACAGCAGGGCATCATTTCGCAACACACTCTTACAGCAGGGCACAAGGCAGGCACTAGGACCTGCGTGGAATCACAACAGGTTTGGAGGCAGCAGGGCACAAGACAGGCACTAGGACCTGCATGGAATCCTGGCAGGGCTTGGAGGCAGCAGCAGCCGTGACACACCCAGACACTGCAGCCGACACACTATTGTGTCGCGACACACAGTTTGGAAAGCTCTGTACTAGAATAATCACCATTACAATGGACCTTTTAAGGATTAAACATGTTTTTGATGCACAAAGCTGTAGGTTCTTTCACTCTCCCCTCACGCAATTTCAGCATTTTTACTTAATTGGAGTATGGCAACATGGAATGTTGAAGAAGAAAAGCAAGGACGTTGCTTCCTTAACTTAAGAATCTGTGCCGTGCTTATCTTGTGATGCCTGAGGAGTAATTACAAAAAGGCTGTGTTACCCTGTTGGTGCTCATATCTTAACATTTTCAACGAGATTAGTAAAATATCTGTAATATCTTAAGAAACAAAGTTTCTGACTATGCCTTGTTTTTGTTTTGTTGTTGTTCCCTGTCATGTCAAAACATCATTGCTTTTACTGCTCTTACAGATAGTGAATTTGTTTTTCTACCAATATCTCATTCTTTTCATAAAAAAACAAAACCACAGAAGGGTCTTACCACATACAAGAAACACTGACATGAAACTCTGCAAAAACCTGCAGGTAATATGAGTGGTTTATTCATTCATATTGAATAAGCCTGCGAGCGTCCTATACCTTTTAAGAAAAGGTTTTGTTAGAAAGAATCTCTATATTGTATCCTCATACAATAACTAGAATCGCTTGCTGAAATAGAATTTAGATCCATTCATATTCTATGAATGATAGCCTAGATCTCCTGAGAATAGGCTTTGCTTTAAACCACAGGCATGAAAAAATATTTTATTTCTTTGGTATTATCATCTGTCCATATGGTGGCATGAGGATTTTAATCTGTAAAAATTGAATTTTTTTTCTATGCATATCAAAACCATTATCCATCATATGCACATGATTATCTACAGTTGGTTTAATTGCATATTTTCTTACACTGATTAGGCCTCAATTTTTTATTTTTGCAAATATAGATGCAAAACCTGTTATCTGTTTGGGGTATTTATTTACATATAGTTTTACCTTGACATGAACAATCATGATATCCATGGCAACAGTGGCATGTATTTAGCTTGCTTTTGGATAATTAATCATTCATAGTGCCTGTGGTTTCTTGGGGTCAGTTTCTCAACATCTTGTAAGATTATTGTAACATGCTGTCTGTGATTATGGAATAAATGTAGTTTCTTGGCACCACACACAATATTCTTTTCCTAAGCATTATACCAGAAATATACAGTATTTAAATTTTATTATTAATACAAACTGAGTTTATTGTATTTAGGCAACTTCACTTAATTTCCTGATTATAGCTGATGATCTTGAAATAACTTTTCCTTGACCCTTGTCTCATTATGTGCTGATAGCTGCCCCAGCAGTTTAGTGTCTTAGTGTTCATGGTTATTTTTAGTTTTTAAAAAAGTTATTATTTTTGGAGGTCAACTTAATCACCTGTGTTTTCCCAAGAGTGCAAAATGGAGTCTGGAAAGAGTCCAGGAAGCACGCAGAGTCATTCATCCTTTCATAAAAAATTGCCTATAAATAGCAAGCTTTTGGTGCTATGAAAGGATGGAAGCAAAAGCCTAAAGATATTTAATCTATGGCATAACTAACAACTGCTTAGAAATGTGTGGCAATTTAGAAATGAAATGCACTTCAGAAACAAAGGGGGAATTGTTGTCATGGTTGTTTCAGGTTCCTTAGAAATGCAAGTAGTAATAAACTGTTCATTTTTGCATAATCTTGGCGCTAGTGAAAAAAAATGATCAAGTTGTAAAGGGTCTTGCTCTCCTGGACCTGCCCCACCCAACCAGGACAACCTGTGGTACATGCAGCAGTGATTGCTTATTTTCTTCCCCCACCCCACCAGAAACAAAGTATAGGAGCAAAACCAAAAGAAAGAAAATGCCTTTCCTGAGGGTTAAAAAGGACAAGGGCAATTTAAACCCAGTGACTGATCTGCAGAGATCTAAGACTTCTGAGGCATGAAATCAAGTTACAACCTCTAACATAGAGACTGGCATAAAAAATGTCTTTTTAAAATAGTATTTGCTTTATTAGAAGATACGCAATAGCAAGGGAGACATGGATGGATGTTGAGCTTAGAGAAAAGAGCAGGTGTTAACAAAGCAGCAGTGTGTGTGTGTCTGTGTGTATGTATGTGTGTGTGTGTGTGTGTGTGTGTGTGTGTATGTATGTATGTAAATAAATAAATAAATAAATAAATAAATAAATAAAGTATATAGCCACCCATCTCAGGAAAATGACTCTGGGCAGTTAACAATAACAGAATAAAAACCACATTATAAATAACATAAATAACAGCTAAGACAACCCACAATGACATTAAAAATTAAAAAAAAAATTAAAATTAAAAAAGGGGCGCGGTGGCTCAGCGGGTTAAACCACTGAGCCGTTAGACTGCTGACCATAAGGTTGGCAGTTCGAAACCGCGTGACGAGGTGAGCTCTCGTCACTTGCCCTAGCTCTCTGCCAACCCAGCGATTCGAAAGCTATTTAGCAAGTAGATTAATGGGTACCACTCACGTGGGGCAATTTGCGGGCGTCCAGCGGAGGGTCGTCCTTGATTCCAAGAAAGACCTCGGAAGAGCGGCGATGTCGGCGGAGGACGACGGAGGACGATGGATCCGGAGACACCAGCTTCCTGGACGTCAGCAGCCGGCGCGGAGCGAGGCATTCTGGGACTTGCAGTCCAATGCCTGCAGCGGAAGAGCCGGTTCCCTTCCTCTCTCCCTATCGCGCGGGAATAAATTGTAATAATGATGTTGTATAATTGTATAATTGGATTGGAGATATATAATACTGTAAGCCGCCTAGAGTCCTCCAGTAGGGAGGGGATAGGCGGGGTATAAATAAGACAAATAAATAAAAAAATAATCACAGTTAACAAACAAACAGGCTCACCCATACCATCAAGGCCCCAGGCTCGACAACAAAACCAGGCCTTGCAAAAGGCTAACAGGGTCGGGGCGAATCTGATCTCCAGGGGGATGATGTTCCAGAGGGTGGGCACCACGACAGAAAAGGCTCTCTTCCTGAGTTCCGACAGATGGCACTCTAAAGAGGATGGGTAGATACCACTGGGGAGAAACAGTCCTGTATGTGTGGAGTCCTTGGTGCTCCCTGAGCTTGGTTGTTTGCTTGCAGACATTTCATTACCCAACTAGGTAACATCATCAGTGTGAGTGAGTGTGGGGTTTGCTCCCTGTTAATATGCAGTAGCTTGCCCTGCCAGTGTTGGTGGGGGTGTGGTTTTCTCTTTGGTAGTTCCTTGATTAGGGTATTGTTTTCTGCTTGGTTGTTTGCCTGGTGTTAATCCCTGCTTATCTGGGTGTTGGCTGCTGGAGTGGATGTGTTCTGGACTTTTTGTTTCCTTCTTAGCTTTTTTATTGTCTCCTTTGAATGGTCTGTAAATGTGGTTTATCTCTATGTGTCTATTGATGGCTGATTTGTCTGAATGCCAAGCATCCAGGAATTCCCTAGCATTTTTTTGATATAGCTTGGTCTAGGATGCTCACTGTTTCCCAGTTGAAATTATGGTTGAGTCTGTCCATGTGTTGTGAGATTAAGTAGTTTTCATTGTATCTGTCCTAGGACAGACATTTTCATGTTTTTTCTAATATATCCAACTCTCACTTCTACATAACAAACTGGACAGAAGCATACTTTTATTCAAAGCTATTTTAGGTTCCCCAGACAAACATTGAATCCTTGCAATTGACCACCCCATTTCTAACAGCATATGCTGCTTCTTCTTAACGCCAGGTCAGTAAACAACAAATCCCCTCTCATAAGTGAATTAATCACGGAGAAGGGGGCCGACCTGGCGTGTATTACTGAGACCTGGCTGGGCCCAGAGGGAGGGGTAGCCCTCTCAGAAATATGCCCAGCGCGTTTCAGGTGTGGCATCAGCCGAGACACCGGGGTAGGGGAGGAGGGGTGGCAGTTATCATCAGAGAATCTTTGGTTGCTTTCAGGGGCCTTGCTCCACAAGTGTTCGGATGTGAGATCCTGTTTTTCAAGTTGGGTGCCCGAGAACAGTTGGGAATGTTGCTACTGTATCAGCCTCCCTGCTGTGTAGCAACCTCCCTGCCTGAATTGCTGGAGGCCATCTCGGGGTTGGCGGTGGAGTTTCCCAGGCTTATGGTCCTGGGGGATATTAACTTGCCTTCCCTGGGGTGTGCTTCGGAAGTGGCTCAGGAGTTCATGGCTACCATGGCAGCCATGGGCGTGTCCCAGATTATTTGGGACCCGACTCGTGACAGTGGACTCACCCCGGATATGGTTTTCTTGTCAGAGCAATGGCAAAGTGATCTGAGGGGAAAGTTAGAACTATCCCCATTGTCATGGTCAGATCACGTCCTGATATCCCTAAGGTTCTCTTATGCCGCCCCACTCCGCAGGGAGGCAGGACCTTTTCGATTGGTCTGCCCCCGGCAACTTATGGGCCTATGAGGTTTCAGAGGGAGCTGGGGGTAATACCCGATGATCTGCTGCACGGTCCAACGGAGGCACTGGCCGCAGCCTGGAATAGGGAGGCGGCAGGGGCCTTGGACAGGACCGCGCCGATGCGACCTCTCCAGCCCCATTCGACCCGTCACTCCCCGTGGTTTACGGAGGAGTTGAGGGTCTTGAAGAGGGTGAAGAGACGTCTAGAGCGCCGCTGGAGAAAGACGAAGGCGGAATCGGACCGAACACAATCTAGAGCTGCTATTAAGGCCTACCTTGTGGCGGTAAGAGTGGCAAAACGTGAATTATTTCTCCGCTCTTATTGCATCTGCAGAATGCCGTCCGAAGGCCCTGTTCAAGATTACGCAATCTCTCTTAGGTAGGGTGGAGTCGGTGACCCACCTGCAGGGCCGTGCGGAAGAATTTTCTGAGCATCTGCAGGATAAAATCGCTCATTCGGTCTAAGTTGGACTCCATGCGTGAAATGCAGTCTGGGGAGATGCCGGGAGAGCGGCCTGGCCTTATTATCTGGGAACGATTTGATCCTGTTGGACCTAAGGAAGTGGACAGGATCCTCCTAATTGTTAATTCCACCACATGCTATTTAGATCCCTGCCCTTCCTGGCTGGTAAAATCGGCCAGGGAGGTGACGTGTGGGTGGGTCCAGGCGATGGTTAACTCATCCTTGTTGGAGGGAGTGTTTCCAACTGCCTTCAAGGAGGCATTGGTGCATTGAAGCAAAAGCCTAAAGATATTTAATCTATGGCATAACTAACAACTGCTTAGAAATGTGTGGCAATTTAGAAATGAAATGCACTTCAGAAACAAAGGGGGAATTGTTGTCATGGTCGTTTCAGGTTCCTTAGAAATGCAAGTAGTAATAAACTGTTCATTTTTGCATAATCTTGGCGCTAGTGAAAAAAAATGATCAAGTTGTAAAGGGTCTTGCTCTCCTGGACCTGCCCAAGAAGCCATCCCTGGACCCCACCATTCTGGACAATTTTCGTCCAGTCTCCCACCTTCCCTTTTTGTGAAAGGTGGTTGAGAAAGTGGTGGCGTTGCAACTTCAGAGGACCCTGGATGAAGCGGATTATCTAGACCCTTTTCAGTCAGGTTTCAGGCCGGGATATGGGACGGAGACTGCATTGGTTGCACTTATGGATGACCTCTGGCGGGAGCGGGATGGAGGTAGTGCATCCATCCTGGCTCTCTTGGATCTTTCAGCGGCTTTCGATACCATCGACCATGGTATCCTTTTGGGTCGGCTTAGGGAGTTGGAGGTGGGAGGCGTAGTTTTGCGCTGGTTCACCTCCTTCCTCCAGGGCCATTCCCAGTCGGTGGTGATAGGGAAGGAGAGATACAGCCCGTGACCGCTCTTATATGGAGTGCCGCAGGGTTCGGTTCTCTCTCCTCTCCTATTCAACATCTACATGAAACCGCTGGGTGAGGTCATCCGACATCATGGGATGAGGTATTATCAGTATGCGGATGATACTCAATTGTAAATCTCCATCCCTGGTGAAGTAAGTGATGCAGTGACAACCCTGTCCCAGTGCCTGGGGGCTGTGAGGGCCTGGATGGGGAACAACAGGCTTCAGTTGAACCCTGGCAAGACCAAATGTCTGTGGATTGATGGCTTAGCGTCTTCTGGGAAATTATCATATTTGGTTCTCGATGGGGTAGCACTGCCCCATTCGGAGCCGGTGCGGAACTTGGGGGTCCTTCTAGACTCACGACTCCTATTCGAAGAGCAGGTGGCGGTCGTGGCTAGGAGGGCTTTTGCACAGCTTCGGCTGGTGCGCCAGTTACGCCCATTCCTGGATCGAGATGCCCTCCAAACAGTCACTCATGCTCTCGTCATCTCCCATGTAGACTATTGCAATGCACTTTACATGGGGCTACCCTTGAAGACTATCCGGAAACTACAACTGGTGCAGAGTGCAGCCGCACGAGCGGTTCTAGGTGCGCCAAGATCAGCGTATATAACACCTTTACTCCGCGAGCTGCATTTGGTGCTGGTATGCTTCCGGGTACAATTCAAGGTGTTGGTTATCACCTTTAAAGCCCTACATGGCATGGGACCAGAATACCTGAGGGACCGTCTTATCCCCATATCATCGACCCGCCCCACCCGATCATTCAGAGGGGGCCTGCTACGAACCCCATCAATAAGAGAGTGTCATCTGGTGGGGTCTAGAAGGCGGGCCTTATCTGTGGTGGCACCAACACTCTGGAACACCTTGCCCCCAGAGTTGAGGCAGATCCCCTCCCTCCCAACCTTTAGGAAAGATCTGAAGACCTGGTTCTGCCACCTGGCATTGGAAGGAGGAAATAATAGTTCCTCATGGGGGTGGTTAATTTCATAATGTCCTTCTTTTTATTAAGCTATCTGGCCATTTGGATTTTATAATTTATTTATTGTATTAATTGATTGTATTTTTATATTCTTTATTCTATTTTAATCAGTTTTATTGTAAACCGCCCAGAGTTCCCCGTTGTGGGAGATGGGCGGTCATATAAGTTAAATAAATAAATAAATAAATAAATATGCACATCTTACACTTTTTCCATCTGTTTTGCCAACTCTAATTAATATTCTATTAATGTATACAAATATATTGAATCAATTTCAGGACTGTACTTCTCATTGCATCGTGCATGCATGCATGCATGCATGCATGCATGCATGCATTCATTCATTCATTCATTCATTCATTCATTCATTCATTCATTCATTCGATTTGTCACCGCCCATCTCCTCCCACCAGAGGGACTCATAGAACATACCTCACATTTGTTGCTAATCTTTCAGGTTCATAGCCAACAATGTGGCATCATCAGCATTCAATATAAATCTATATTCATGTCCCCAACCAGTACACATGGAATGACAGTGCAAGCATTCCTTATACATTTATTCATAAATGCATTAAACAACTAAAAGGACAATACAGATCCTTGCTTTATTCTCTGCTCAGTATTGAACCATTCTGTAAGCATTCCATTAATTTTCATGCAAGTTTTATTTCCTTTATATACAGCTGTAACTACATTCAGAAACCAACTTTCAACTCCATAATTCATGCAAAACACTCCATAATTTAAGCCTATTCACTTTATCATACATTTTCTCTAAATCGAGAAATGTACAAAAAGTTTCTTTCCCACTTTCATACATATTGAAGAATTAAGATCTGGCCTGTATATTATCTGTCTGGCAAAAACCTGCACTGCATTTCTCAGTTTTTGCTCAGGGTGATGTGTTGTACCCTTTCATCAGGATTCTGCCAACCCCCCTTCCAGCCATACTTAATAGACTAATTCCTCTGTACTGTTTGCATTTACTTGTTTATCTTCCCTTTAGCACTCTTCCAGTAATCAGGCATGGATGCAATCTTCACATACATGTTAAACACGTCTCACAGTTGCTCTATAAGCAAGTCACATCCATATTTTTTCTTCATTTGCACTATCAGGCATCTGTAGCCTTAGTATCTGCTGGGCTGTAGCCTGAAGCATGTCTGGAGGAGGAGAGTTAGTCAGGCGCCATGGCAGAGGAGGGAGGGGAGGGCCCGGTGGAGCCATGGTGCTGCCTTTCCCCATGAGGGGCCCGAGGAGCTGCTTCCCCCGCCCGGCAGTGGCCCCTCCACGAGCGCCTCCACCTGGAACCGTCCCTCTCCCCGCCACCGCCACCACTCTCCCGGGAGGCGTCACAACCTCATTGTGCTGTGCTACCGCCCACCTCCTGCTTCTCCTGCTCATTGGCAGTAGTGGCAGTGGCAGCAATGACTCTCATCCCTCCCTCAGCCAAGCCTGAGGGGGCCGGGGCAGTGGTGGGCCTCCATTCCCAGCAGGAGCCGGCCACGCTGGGGGGCTTCACCTGCACCATGCCGCCCCTTGCTGCCCACCGGGCTGTGGGAGCTCCCGCAGCCCCGCAGGCGGCAAGGGGCGGTGTGGTGCAGCTGAAGCCCCGCAGCATGGGCAGCTCCTGCTTCTCCTGCTCTGCGGCGGCAGCAGCAGCAGCGATTCTCCTCCCTCCCTCGGCCAAGCCTGAGGGGGATAGGGCAGTGGTGGGCCTCCATCCCCGCCCCTTGTCCCCTGGCCGATGACGGTGCTGTGTGCACAGTGTGTGTGCTCCGGCCTTCCCCAGACACACCAGCTCTGCCGCACCATTCACTATTAGAAGAAGAAAAAAAAAACTAAAAATAAAAAAAAAAATATTAAAATCCGAAAAAATATTTTAAAAAAACCCCTCACCTTACCACCCGCCCCCATCTGTAACTGGCCGGATTAGTATAAAATAACCCGGTGAAGTGAAGGAAAGTCCCGGACCCGGCTCAGCCGAGAGGAGACCCACCCAAACCACCTCCATCCACACACCAGCAGCAAGAAGAGCCACCACCACCAGCAGCAGCAGGACCATCTGCTCCTCCTCCCGCCAGCAGCCCTGAGCACTCGAGCACAACCGCTGCCACTGAGCTGTTGAGTTTAGAACCCACCGGCCCATCGTGGCCTCCTTGATGCTCGCGAATCTACCCAGCCACCTCTTCCCCCTCCCCGTACCCTCGCCAGCATGAACCCCAGCTCCCCCAGCTACCCGATGGCCTCGCTCTACGTGGGCGACCTTCTCCCCAATGTCACCGAAGCCATGCTGTACGAGAAGTTCAGCCCCGCTGGGCCCATCCTCTCCATCTGCGTCTGCAGGGACATGATCACCCAGCGCTCACTAGGCTACACCTATGTCAACTTACAGCAGCCTGCTGACGCTGAACAAGCTTTAGATACCATGAATTTTGATGTAATTAAAGGTTGCGTGGATCGGGGGGTGGGGTTTGCAGGCGGGAGCCAATCGCGTGGACTGGGGGCAGGGTTTGCAGGCGGGAGCCAATCGTGTGGACTGGGGCAGGGTTTGCAGGTGGGAGCCAATCGCGCGGACTGGGGGGTGGGGTTCGGAGGCCGGTATGGCGGCATAAGACCCTGTCCCGTTTTGCCATCCCAATGTCCCGTTTTTGTCTCAAGGAAATATGGTCAGCCTAATCCTAAATAATTTCATTAGTTTCATTTTAATTCCATTCACTCTGCTGGAAGCTCCTTGTTTAGCCCTCTTTACCTACTTCCAATTTTTAAAGAAAAATTCCCATAAAAATGGTTCTGCATTTACATATAACATATATGTAATGTTATTACATATAACATACTAACCCATAATATTCTTTAAGCATGTAGTGTGTTCTCTAAAAATCTCCACCTAGGGGTGTAAAATTTAAAATGTAAATGAGCTGGGGTCACTACTTTCTGGTCAAGGAAGCCCTAATCTCAAATATACATTGCCAACTTTATCCCAAATTCCATAGCTCACCCTTTATTTTCTTCCCTGCCCACTGTAACGGATTGCAGGCTTAGAATAAATAGGCTTAGAATAAATAGTCTCACACTCAAAATAGTGGAAAAGCTATTTTACTATAAGTTACTGCAATTACAAAAAGAAAGTTGCTACTGATAAACGCGCGCGCAACAGACATTGATATATGGCCCCATAGTCCCACCCCCTGTTCAGGCCACTCAGATGGTACTCCCAGGTCTTCAGACAGACGCTGACCCACGCCACCATTGGTAGACAGCAGTCTCACGTATGCAGGCATGGCCTCTTCCCTGTTAACTCCTTCCATGTCATTATCTCCGATACGAAGCCAAGAAGCTTTGAATCGAAGACCATGACATACTGCCCCACCTGAAAAAGATAAACAGAAAGGTAAGAATAGAGAAACAATTAGGAAGGTTTGAGGGGGTACTTCTTGTGGAAGCGGTCAATGAGTTTAGGAGCATTGACACTGCATAGAGGAAGCCATTCAGGATCAGGAAAGTCTTTCCAAGAAACCAAGTGGTTTCTGTAGATTCTGGAATCAAGGATCTGGTCAATTTCAAAATGTTCATCTCCATCGACTAGGATAGGCGTAGGTGAGCGGTTGTCCGGATGCCAGACAGCAGAAGGTGTAAAAAAGTAAAGTAAAGGTTCCCCCCGCACCTTTGTGCAGTCGTGTCCGACTCTAGGGGCCGGTGCTCACCTCCGTTTGTTAGCCGAAGAGCCAGCGTTGTCCGAAGACGCTTCCGCGGTCATGTGGCCGGCATGACGCACACGGAACGCTGTTACCTACCCACCGAAGTGGTACCTATTCATCTACTTGCATTTGCATGCTTTCGAATTGCTAGGTTGGCAAGAGCTGGGGCCAGTGTGGGAGCTCACTCCGTCATGCGGGGCTAGGGTCTCAAACCTCTGAACTTGCGATCGACAAGCCTGGCATCTTACCCGCTGAGCCACCACGCCCCTAGTCCTTTTCCTATTATAGCTGTGATAAACCCTATGTGTGTCCGCTTGCAATTGCCTAAATATCTTTGTCGAGTTCATCCTGTATTCCACTGCAGCCTTTTGAAACCTCGTACACAGCAGAAGGTGTACGAGGTTTCAAAAGGCTGCAGTGGAATACAGGATGAACTCGACAAAGATATTTAGGCAATTGCAAGCGGACACACATAGGGTTTATCACAGCTATAATAGGAAAAGGACCAATGAACTTAGCAGCCAAATTCTTAGAAGGTCGTGTTGTGTTCAAGAATTTGGTGGACAGGTAGACAAGGTCGCCAGGCTTCATGTCCCATTGAGGCTTACGTTTTTGGTCAGCAAAACGTTTGTAAGTCTGTTGTGCTTTTTTGAGCGCCCGGAGGATAACAGGCCAAGAAGAAGCGATCAAATCACTCCAGGTTTGTGGGGAGTGGTTGGTGGGGACATCGAGGTGGAGATCTGGAATCGGAACAAAATCATGTCCATGCACCACAATGAAAGGTGACAATCCAGTAGAAGAGTGCACTGCATTATTGTAAGTGGCTTCAGCAAAAGGGAGTAACTCCACCCAATTATCTTGTTGATAATTGAGGTAACAGCGGAGGTATTGCTCAAAAGTCGACTGGACTCATTCAGAGGCTCCATCGGTCTCCGGATGGTTCGCAGAGCTGAGAGAGAGGGTGGTACCCAACAATTTTAGGAACACTTTCCAAAATTTAGCGGTAAATTGAGAACCATGATCTGAGATTATACGAGAGGGACAGCCATGAGCACGGTAGATGTGTTGGAGAAAAAGTTTAGCCAAACGCTTTGCAGAAGGGATTTTCTTACATGGTATAAAATGGGTTTACTTGGAGAACAAATCAATCACAGTCCAAATGACAGTATTTCCTTCACTGTCAGGCAATTCAACAACAAAGTCCATAGCAATTTCATCCCAGGGTCGAGTAGGAGAAGCAACTGGTTGCAAGAGACCTTGTTGCTTTCCAACTTTACGTTTTGCCTGAGCGCAGGTGGGACATTCATTGATATAGGCTTTGACATCCTTGCGTAAAGACGGCCACCAGAATTGCCTGCGCACCAAATGTAAAGTTTTTGTAAATCCAAAATGGCCAGCTGTTTTAAGATCATGAGCATGTCGGAGAGCTTCTTTGCGTAAAGAAGAAGGTATGTAAAGTTTATCAGCAAAATACCAGTGATTATGTTTGCACTGCAGCGTCGATTGGTGATCCTTGAACCACGGGTCAGACTGCAAAGCGGAGGCGATGTTGTCCTGCCAAGTGGATGGCTGAGGCGTAGGTAGCTGGGCAGTCGGTCTTGTAGCTTGTCTGCGAGTGGTGACAGTGAGTCCCAACTGTGGTTTTGAAAAAACAGTGTCTACCACTTCCTCTCGTTGGCTGTCATGCTGAGGCATGCGGGACAAGGCATCAGCCATGAAGTTGCGTTTACCAGCAAAGAAATGGAGGGTAAATTGAAATCTGCTGAAAAACTGGGCCCAGCGGAGCTGTTTGCTATTCAAACGTTGAGGTGTTTGTAGGGCTTGCAAGTTTTTATGATCAGTCCACACCTCAAAAGGGTGTTTAGCACCTTCCAAGAGGTGTCTCCAAGTAGTCAGGGCCACTTTTCCAGCATACGCTTCCTTTTCCCAAACATGCCAGCGGTGTTCGGCTTCAGTAAATTTCTTAGACAAGTATGCACAAGGTTGTAAAACATCCTGAGAGTTCTTTTGGAACAATACAGCTCCAATGGCAGCGTCAGAGGCGTCAGTATGGACTACAAACGGGACGTCTGGATCCAGGTGTTTTAGTACAGGGTACGCTGTGAAAAGCTTCTTCAAGTCGTCAAAAGCACGTTGACAGTCAGAAGTCCACGTAAGCTTAGCTCCAGGTTGAGGTGTCTTTTTGGACTCTCCTTTCCCTTTTGTTTTGAGCAAGTCCGTTAGTGGCAACGCAATTTGCGTGAACTGGTTAATGAACTGTCTGTAGTAGTTCGCATAGCCGAGGAAACTCTGGAGCTGCTTCCGTGTACGGGGCGGTTCCCAGGCTAAGACATCCTGGACTTTCGCAGGGTCCATTCCGATTCCCTGATTGGAAATCCTATAACCCAGGTAGTCCAGTTCCGTCTTGTGGAACTCACATTTAGACAGTTTGGCATACAATTTAGCTTCCCTGAGCTTTTGAAGGACTTTTTTCACCAAGATTTCATATTCTGTTTCATTTTGGCTATAGATCAATATGTCATCCAGGTAGACCAGCACCCCTTTGTATAGAAATTCGTGGAGTACTTCGTTTATGTGCTGCATGAAGACTCCAGGGGCTCCAGCCAAGCCAAATGGGAGGACTTTGTACTGGTAGGACCCCAAGGGGCAATTAAACGCTGTCTTCCACTCATCCCCAGGCTTGATGCGAATTCTGAAATAAGCTTCCCTTAAATCAAGTTTGGTAAATATTTTCCCTTTGGACAGGTGGGAGAGCATGTCCTGAATTAGAGGCGGGGGTATTTGTTTGTGGTGGATATTGCATTCAATCCTCTGTAATCAGTGCAAAGGCAGAGAGTGCCGTCCTTCTTTGCACGAAACAATACAGGGGCCGCCATTGGTGAGTTTGCCGGCTCAATAAATCCACATGCCAAGTTCTTATCAATAAACTCTCTTAGCACCTCCTTCTCCTTTTCAGACATTGCATACATTTTCGGTTTTGGCAGAGGGGCTTTTGGATCGAGGTTGATAGAGCAGTCTGCAGTTTGATTCTCTGCTAGTTGATCTGCGTCCTGCTTGCTGAACACATCTGTAAAACCTTTATATCTCTGTGGAATGCTACCCTCCTGTTTTTCTTCTGCTGGCAGGGCTTCGCATTCCACCGTAACTCCCACTCCATTCTCCGCTGGTGCAGGCTCTGGGGGCCCCTGCGGGGTATACGAGCCGTCTGCAAACACCAACCTCTCTGAGTCCCAGTCAATTATGGGGTTGGCACTTCTTAGCCATTGTAATCCCAAAATGATGGAATAATGTGCTATAGGAGTTATTATAAAATTTAAAGTCTCTTTATGGTCTCCAATTGTCATGCTAACAGGTTCAGTACAATGCTCCAAAGCTCCTCCCTTAGCCTGTGATCCATCCAATTGAGTTAATATTATTGGGCACTTCAGCCTTTGCAGCTTTAAGGCTAGGCCTGTGACAATAGCTGGATGAATTAAATTCTTCGTGCAACCTGAATCTACCATCACTTTTAAATCTGCTTTGCATCCAGTTCTGGAGTTGCACAACTGCACCCCACCATTAGCATATTAGATTGTTTATTCACTGGCTTCTCTGCGCCATCAATTTCTCTCGCCTGCCTGTGGGCGCCACTTAAGGCAGGCGCAATTAGTTTTCCGCCGGCTGAGGGACTTCAGCCTCTGAGTCCTCTGAAGATGTTAAATCTTCCCTTACTCTGTGATGCTCTAACAGAGCTGCCCTGTGAGTAGTTCCCTTATTTTTCTTTTTTACAACCTTGGCCGGCTTCGCAGTCATCTTATCAGTTTCTGTTGTAAATCTGCATTCCAAAGCTCTGTGGCCTGGCTTCCCACAATTAAAACACAGCCCCTTTTTCAACTGCTGTTCCCTTTCATCTGCCCCCACTCTTGGGCTTCTTCTGGCAGCCATCCACCTTTGCCCTGGTTCTTCTGTATTCCTTACTAGTGTTATCGCTCTAATCCTGCGTTTGACTTGCTGCCTGGTGTTCTCCACTTCCCCAGCTAAACAAATCCATTCCTCTACATTATTTGGGTCTCCCCTTCCCAGGGCCCAATTTAGCACCTCTGGGCTAAGACCTCCTTTCAAATATTCCACCTTTGTTGTCTCTGACCAATCAGGAATCTTCCCGGCAATAGCTTTAAACTGCAGTGCATATTCTGATACAGTTTTTGAACCCTGTTGAATTTGCTGTAATTCAGTTTTTGCTTTCAGTTTAGCTAATGGGTCCTGGAATCTCTGCCTTAGGTTATGCAAAAATCCCTCCAAATTTTGTAACTCAGGCGCTCCTATGTTATGTAGTTGGACTAGCCAATCAGCTGCTTCCTCCTTTAGTCTGGTCCCAATCAGATTTACTTTAGAAGCCTCTGATGGGAACATCTCTCCAAACTCTGCCATGTGTAGCTCCATGTTCGTTATGAAGTACGACAACTTCTGTGGGTCCCCATTAAACTTAACCTTCAGATCTCTCCAACCCCCTCCTCTCTGAGCAAGGTTCAAATTACTCACAGAGTGCTGATCCCAGGACACAGAAGGACATGATGATTTCTTCTTTCTGACTGCAGGCACAGGGGGAGGAGATGGAGTTCTGCTTTCCGGCTCTGGTGTCGTTCTCCTAGATGATGGCCGGGGATCCCCACGCTCGAATGCCTCTTGTCTCCCCTGAGACATCGAAAGGGACAAATTCTGCAGCATTACCTCCATCGACAGGAGGCATGCGTCAAATTCTCGCATCTTTAGTGGGGTGGCCTCCTCTCCCTCCTCGCTGCTCGTTCTTCCCTGGGGCCTCACAGTTCGCCTGTCTGGGTGCTGCATTCCTCCCGAGCCACACGAGTCAGCGTCAGTCTCTCGGAGCGACCTCACAAAATCCATAGTAATTAAACTTTCCTCTTTGGTTGCGGCTGCGTCCTGGCTGGCGGCTGGGATTCCCCCCACGGCCCCCTGTAATTCTTCATCTGACATCTTCCAAGCAAACTCTCTCTCTGGAATGCTTCCAGGTAGAGAAAAATTATGAGTAGCAACTTAATGTAACGGATTGCAGAACTCAGGCTTAGAATAAATAGTCTCACACTCAAAATAGTGGAAAAGCTATTTTACTATAAGTTACTGCAATTACAAAAAGAAAATTGCTACTGATAAAAGCGCGCGCAACAGACATTGATATATGGCCCCATAGTCCCACCCCCTGTTCAGGCCACTCAGATGGTACTCCCAGGTCTTCAGACAGACGCTGACCCACGCCACCATTGGTAGACAGCAGTCTCACGTATGCAGGCACGGCCTCTTCCCTGTTAACTCCTTCCATGTCATTATCTCCTATACAAAGCCAAGAAGCTTTGAATAGGAGACCATGACACCCACAAATTGCAAGCTTGGGTACAGGGAGTCTAAATCTCTTCCTTTGATGCCTTCTGTTTTAACAAAAGGGCTAACTGTTCATATATATGTAAAGGCTTTCTTATCAACTGTCTCTTGTTCAGTTACACATTTCAATTCAAAGGGCTATTCAAAACAATAATGAGAACAATTATCACATTGACATTCTTCAACATCAATCCACTTTCTTGTGTCCAGTCTTTTTTCCCCGCTGTTTCCATCAATAGTATCCTTATGGACTAGCTTTGAGGAAAGGGAGTGGGAAGTACTGTGTTGCAGTGGTTCTCTTCCTTTCTCTGGGGCTGGTTCAAATTGGCATTGGTAGGAAGAGATCTAGTTAAGGTCCCTACTCCTCTTGTGATTGGGTGACTCTAGAAATGAATGGATGGATGGAAGAATGAATGAATGAATGAATGAATGAATGAATGAATGAATGAATGAATGAATGAATGAATGAATGAATTGGCCTATCTCACATCACCCTTGTATCCTTCACTAATTCTCTCAATCATTCCTTATAAATAATCAATCATGCTTTTAGATTAATTCCTTTGTCATACATGTGCATGAATAGGTTTGGAATATGAAATCATATTAAAAACAAAACAGTCCTTTTTCTAAAGAGATACTCAGCAGTCACCATTCTCATCTTTCTTGAATTTCTGAATGGCCCTGTCACTTTTTTTGTGCTCTTTCATCTCATTCCTACCTACCCATTCTTGCCACCTAACAGAAAAGTCCCCAAATTCATTTAATTATCATCATTCACTGGAATGATTACATGCACCATTTGAATACCTGCTTCTTTATGCACTGCAGTATTCTGGATGGCCCTATTTTGTACTTTATGACATACATTTTAGTCCTTTCATCTGTAATTAAACCTACACCTTCATTTCTCTGTATTAATTCCACTTCAAAAGATCAGACCACCTTAATTCAAGTATGTTAAATCTTTCCCCTTTTTCTTAATTTTACAGACACACAATATATTGATTTTCATTTCATTTTATTCATGCTATTTATCATATATTCCAGTTCTATTCCACCCTGCAAAATTCCATATAACATGATCAGTATTCCCTCTGATTTTTGTTAAACACAGTACATAGCACATTTCTCTTGTTCAACTTTTTTCAGCCAGAATTCATATGTGTGTGCTATGAGGTGAGTGCACCCAAACAAGTGTAATACAAATAAAATGTAAACATTTAAAAAGTTATTCTTAA
Source organism: Charina bottae (assembly GCA_023362775.1). Classification (NCBI taxonomy): domain Eukaryota; kingdom Metazoa; phylum Chordata; class Lepidosauria; order Squamata; family Charinaidae; genus Charina; species Charina bottae. Next base: position 13,090,022 of record JALMGJ010000016.1, read on the forward strand.
TTAGCAATGAAACCAATGTTACAGTATATTACATGAAACTCCAGCAATGTATACTAGATTGCTAAACTGTTATAAAAACATATTCATTAATTGTAATATTTTCAGTAATGACTCTGTGTATTTTGAACATTGAAAACTGAGTTGCTCAGTTCCAAAACTGAACTCATACGGTGGTGTTTCTGCACAGTCAAAACTAGAACACTCCTTTATTTTATTCTCTGGAAACCTGGACATAGTGAAAGTTTATAAATATAATTATGGAATTAATATTGACTTGATTATTTTCTTGAAAGCTTATAGCTATACGAGTTTTTCCTTTATCATTCCATGAAATTGGTATTGCCCTCTAATATACTTAGGCTGACCATACGTCTCGTTTTGAATGGGAAAGTCCCATTTTTTTAACATTTCCGGACCGTCCTATCATTTTAATATAAAACTCAATTTTGTCCCGTTTTTTAAAAAACCTGTCAGGAACTAGCCTGTCCCTGCCACCAGCTGGAACTGAGAGCCGGAAGTAGCTGGAGTGGCGCGAAAGAGCCAGAGCAGCTGATTGGAGGGAACCCGGAAGAGGAATCGCCTCTGACTATCAGCGCGCGGCAAAGGAGGTGGGAGAGGCAGGCCGAGCAGCGCGATAGGCAGAGGCGATTCTTCTTCCGGGTTCTCTCCAACTCCCACCTCCTTTGCCGCGCACTGATAGGCGGAGGAGATTCCTCTTCCGGGTTCCCTCCAACCAGCTGCTCTGTCTCTTTTGCGCCGCTCCAGCTACTTCCGGCTTTCGGTTCCTCTTGTCCCATTTTTCTCTCAAGGAAATATGGTCATCCTAAATATATTTTAATACTAGATGAAATGCTTCAAGAGTGCCAAGCTGCATTTTTGAAACAGCATATATAATGAAGTCAGCTCTGACAAAACATCATTCAAACTTTATTTGATATTCCAAGCATTTTAGCTCTTTGTGACAGTATTTAGAAATTGGATTATTATTTTTATGGTTGTTGTGGGTTTTCCGGGCTGTGTGGCCGTGTTCTGGCAGTTTTAGACTAGAATTTTTTAGACTAGAATCACTCAGAAGCAAGAAAGCACACCTACTATGCTCCCTAACTTTTCTACTACGATGCAGAGACACTAAGACCATTCCAGCCTTCCTCAAAACAAAAAGGACCTTTGAATCTCCACAAGCCAGCTGCATTTACGACCACCTGGAATAAGCCCTCCTCCACGAAAGAATTCACACAACACGCAAAAAACTGGCCAGCACAGACAAGGAACTGCTATCAGTGCAAATTGACCTCAGCCAAAAAATGAAAAACGAAGATTGGGACAAAATTGATGCTCTCACCTACAGAAAAATGGGAAAGGACATTGCGGACCACACAGCCAGACAAAAGCAAAAATTCGACAAATACCAAAAAAGGCAACCAAAACCGGCACTAGAGACCTCACGCATTGTCATAAATCTGACTGAACGCCAACTCTCCCCTGAGGAAACCTCCATCTTAGCCAAGGGAGGAAACTTTGCAGTCACACCCACCAGAATTCCTGTAGAAGATATCATTGCCAATGTAGAATCAGCCATTCATAATGTTCCAGAAGAGGAAGCAGAAGAAATAAGAGAAATGGCAAGGATCCTACGGAAAGCCAAGTCACCCACAAGCAACATAATGAAGGAGAGAAATGCCATCAAGACCCTCAGTCGAGATCCTGACATCATCATCCTACCAGCGGACAAAGGCAATGCCACGGTAATTATGAAAACAAATGTGTACAAGGATAAAATTAGAGAACTTCTAGACCCCACCACATACAGAAAACTAAGAAGGGACCCAACCAGCAAAATCACGAAACAAACACACTGATCAAAAGCTCCTCCCTCCCCCTCAACGTACTTCAACGTACCTGCAAAACAGAAGCTCTATCACCAAGACTATATGGACTCCCCAAAATCCACAAAGACGCAATCCCACTCAGACCCATCGTAAATGCCATCGGCTCTCCAACATACGAATTATCAAAACATTTGGCCAGACCCACTGTGGACCCACCCAAAACTTCTACAGACCCACTGTGGACAGACTTCATCCCACATAAAACTCAAGACACTTCATAAACAAAATCGGCACCCATAAACGTAACCCCACGGACAAATTAATCAGCTTTGATGTGATCTCCCTGTTCACCAAGGTTCCAATAAAGGACACCATGGCACTCATCGAACAGATCTTCCCAAAAGACATCACGTCGCTATTCCAACATTGCCTGACGACCAGCTACTTTCAATGGGATATGGATTTCTATGAACAAACAGATGGAGTTGCCATGGGAAGCCCCCTCAGCCCGGTTATAGCGAACTTCTACATGGAACATTTCGAAAAACAGGCTTTAGAATTGGCACCCCTCACACCAACAGTCTGGTACCGGTTCGTGGATGACACCTTCACCATTTGGAGTCATGGAGAAGAAGAATTAGAGAAATTCCTGAACCACCTCAACAGCATCCACCCGAATATACAATTCACCATGAAAAAAGAAATGGAAGGCGAACTACCATTTTTAGATGTCATGGTCATACGCAAACCGGACCTGCAATTAGGACACAAAATCTACAGAAAACCCACCCGCACAGACCGGTATCTACACAAAAATTCCAATCACCACCCACGACAAAAAAGAGGCATCATCAAAACACTAGTGGATCGCGCAAATCAGAACTGTGAAGCTCAATTTCTCAATTCTGAACTCAACCATTTGGATTGGTCCCTACAGGCGAATGGCTACTCCAAGAATGAAATCAGGAGAGCTATAAAACTGAAAAAACAGCAATCAACTGAAGAAAAACAGCTCCCCACAAGCAAAATATTTCTGCCCTACATTAAAGGAGTCACGGACCGCATGGAAAAACTAATGAAAAAACATAACCTCCAAACAGTCTTCAAACCCACCAGAAAAATACAACAAATGTTAAAATCAGCAAAAGACAAAAGGGACCCCCTCACCACTGCAGGAGTTTACCGCATACCCTGCAGCTGTGGACAAGTATACATTGGGACGACAAAACGCAGCATCCACACCAGGATAAAAGAACATGAAAGACACTGCAGACTACAGCAACTTGAAAAATCTGCAATAGCTGAACATGCTCTCAAACAAACTAGTCACCAAATCTTATTTGAAAACACAGAAATACTGGACAACACCAACAGCTACTATGTTAGACTATACAGGGAAGCCACTGAAATACATAAACACCAACATAGTTTCAATAAAAAAGAAGAAAGCTTAAAAATCAGCAAAACCTGGCTGCCAGTCCTGAAAAAAACAGCTTGCAAAAGGTCAATGAACTCTACTCAACCACAGAAATATACAAACAACTCACACAATAGATGTGCGAATCTCACACATGACAGCACCACACCCCCTAATCACCACAATAAACCCTCTCCTAATCTCTTGTAAATGACCCACAGAAGACACACACCCTCTCAGCAGTTATAAACACAAGCAGCAACATACAGCCTCCACTTGGTCACAGACAGAATCTTCTAGCTATGCTCCTGTCCTCTGAAGATGCCAGCCAGAGCGACTGGCGAAACGTTAGGAACCAAAACTGCCAGAACACGGCCACACAGCCTGGAAAACCCACAACAACCATCGGATTCCAGCCATGAAAGCCTTCAACTATACATTATTATTTTTATCTTGCTCAAAGTGTTCCAAAAGAAGATTGTAGCTGTGCATAGTTTTTTTTTGACATTCCAGCTGCCTAGATAACCAGCACACCTTATTGATAGACCTGGAAGCATCACATTCAAAAGCACTCACTGGTTCTTGAAATTTGAATTTTGTGTGGAAGACCAACAGAACTCTGTGCAGACAGTTCTCATTAAAGTTTCAATGTGTCTTATCAACTTGACACTTTCCATGAATCAGAAATAACCAGATCTTAATAGTATCTAATATAATATTGCTGTAAAATGTCACTTTTCAATTGTGTTTCTACACCAATGAGTCTATCTGGTATCATAAGGCATAGGCAACTGTGAATATCATAATTTTAATTAGGTCAAGCTTGTATTTTTATACTGCAACAGCATCATAACTTGTAATTTACAACATGTGTGCACATGCACACATATACCTCTCCTCTCCATGCAATGCACTCTGCATGGGGCTACCCCTGAAGAGTATCTGGAAGCTTCAACTGGTCCAGAATGCAGCTGCGCGCGCAGTTATTGGTGCCCCTAGATCGGCACATGTGACACCTCTGCTGTGCCAGCTGCACTGGGTGCCAGTATGCTTCCAGGTCCAATTCAAGGTGTTGGTTATAACCTTTAAAGCCCTACATGGCATGGGACCAGACTACCTGAGGGACCATCTCATCCCCATAACTTCAAACTGTCACACTCAATCATGCAGAGAGGGCATGCTGTGGACCCCGTCGTTAAGGGAATTTCACTTGGCGGGGTCCAGAAGGCGGGCCTTCTTGGCAGTGGCCCCCGCCGTTTGGAACATTCTGCCTCCGGAGATGAGGCAGGCTCCATCGCTCCTGGCCTTCCGGAAGAACTTAAAGACCTGGTTCTGCCGCTTCGCCTGGGATGGGAACAGGAACAGCTCCTCCTGGGGATGGCTGGTGCCATAGAGCCCTTTTAAAATACCATCTTATTGCATCCTGTATTTTATATTTAATTTATTAGTATTTTATGATGATTGTATATTTGTATGGTTTTATATTTATTTTAACTGTTATATCTTGTAAACCGCCCAGAGTCCCCTTTGGGGGAGATGGGCGGTAATAGAAATTGATAAATTAATTAATTAATTAATTAATTAATCAATCTTAGTGGGCCTTGCTCTTTGACAAATGGATTCATGATTCATTGCCCATCATGCCTTTGGTCAACTGAGGCTTTCATGTAACACTTTCTACTAAGAAAAAGTAAGAGAAGACTGGTTTATCAACCTGGCCAATCCAGAATTTTGTAATAATGATAAAGAAGCAATGTCAGTCAGTTTTGTCAAGTTATGGTGAGTATGCCACAAGAGTTCCTGGAAATGTTTCTGAATTAGAATTTTTAAAAATCATATGGTCCAAAACACAGAAAAGGGCTATATCCAACATTATATTAATAGACCTCTGATCCCAAAGCAGACTACCATTCTTTCCTCTTTCCCTTCTACCCACTTACCCAAATCAGCTCTAGAGCCCTCCAATTAAATATGTTTGCAGGACTTCAGGAGTACAAGGGGCATGAATGAAGAATCCATTCTTGAGGCTAATGCCATTCCCTCAGCAAATCTACATAGTTATATGCAAATCAGTTTTATTTATTTATTTACTTACTTACAGTACTTTTATATCACTGTAGTTCAAAATAACTTCCAGTGGTTTATAGCATAAGAACAATAAAACACCACAGCTATAAATAAACCAATTAAAACAAGTTAAATAATAATACCCATATGCATCCTGTCTCAATTATGACAGTTGAAACTCAAAGACTCTTTGGAACAACACTGGTTTTACAGCCTTTCTAAATATCAACAGGGTGGGTACCAAGCAAAGCTCTGGAGGGAAAGGCTGTTCCAGAGCAAAGGGGCTACAACGGAGAGACATTATGATATCTTATCTTTTGTGGGCTGTAGGGGCGTGGTGGCTCAGTGGGTAAGACGCCAGGCTTGTCGATCGGAAGATCGCAAGTTTGGAGGTTCGAATCCCTAGCCCCGTGTGACGGAGTGAGCTCCCGCACTAGCCCCAGCTCTTGCCAACCTAGCAATTCAAAAGCATGCAAATGCAAGTAGATTAATAGGTACCACTTCGGAGGGAAGGTAACAGCGTTCCACACATGTCATGCCAGCCACATGACCGCGGAAGCATCTTCGGACAATGCTGGCTCCTTGGCTAACAAACGGAGATGAGCACCGGCCCCTAGAGTCAGACACGACTGCACAAATGTGTGTGGGAGGGGGACCTTTACCTTTTTACCTTATCTTTTGTGGGACAGTTTTAAACATTCTTTCATTATATTAGCCTACATGAAGAGATTTGTTTCATCTGAAGGGGAGGTCCTGAAAATACCTGGGAGCCAATCTGTGAAAGGATTTATAATTTATAATTAACACTTTGAATTATGCCCGGATATCTATTGGAAGTCAATCCACTCTCTGCAAAATTGGTGTGATATGGCTGTAATGGCTAATAATCACTAGCAAGTAGACTACTGTGTTTTGCAGTTTTTGAGTAGTCTTCAAAGCAGCCCCATGTAGTCTAACCTTGAGGTGATAAGAACACGACAATTTTTCTCAAGTATGTATATTGCTAAAATGACACTCTCTGGTTTGGTAACTAATTTGTGTAACTGAGTTCAAAAGATTTTTTGCTACTAACCAGAATCACTGTACTTAAACCAGAGCTGCCATATCTGGGCTCTGAAAATCCAGACACAGTGCATGTTAGCAACAATTATAATCTTAAATCGACCCTGGGTTATATAAAGCTTGAGTTGCATAATTCTGACATTATGCAAAGGGGTCTGAAAATGACTGCCATAATTTGGGTGCATGTGCATGGTGTGAACATGAAAATTGATTTATGCAGGGGTTACCAGACTTGAACCTTTGAGTCACCCAGGACTGCCTATGTTTATCTGAAATTATCTGAAAAAATATAAACAGAATTAAATTAGTAGCAGTTCCATAGTTGCTTTAGTCTTGTCTCATTTCGTGTCAGAAATGCAGGAAATAAAAAAAGGGAAAAATGTTAATTAAAATTTAAAAAGTTAAAACATTTAATAAAAATATTAAAAAATTATATAACTCTAGCCCAATGCCGGGCCACATTGATGACAGAGGTGTTTCTGGCCAATAAGTCACCCTGTGTGCATGTCGGTCCCAAAGGGCACTGTAAAAGATGGGTCGTTGTTTGAATATTGCCGCATCCGCAGCAAGTATCCTTGCCCTCAGGGGGAAACCCCCATTTTTCCATATTATCTTTAGTTCTGGCCAGACCAGTGTGCAATCTGTTTAAACATCTCCAAACCGTCCACTCCTCCTCCGAACCTCCGGGCAGCTCCTCAAGCAGTTCTATCTAATTATGAAGATGTTTTGCTTGAGATTTCCATCTTTTTAATCGTTCTGTTTGTTGTGACAATATCCTTGAGGTAATAACCAATTCACGAAGGACACCCGATGAACTCATGGCTGAAATGAGAGTTGAATTATACTTTTGGTCATCAGTATTGTCATGGCCTAGCTTCAAGCTTCAGTAGAATAGAGCCAGATCACTGCTTAAAAGAAAAGAGAAAGCTATTGATTGAAGACCTTAACAAGGGGATCGGGTAACCTTGGGTTTTTTGGCATGTAATACATTAGTCCATTGATGATGTTTGTTTATTCAGAAGGGTTGAATCCTAACAGAATCTTCCCCAGGAGAGTTGAACCACTAGAGAAGGAATAGAAACACTTATTATTACTGTTTAAGTCTGTACTACCAGGATTTCACAAATTATAGAAAAAAACACCAACTACCCTCTGAAGTTCCAATTAAATTGTGAGAACAAGTAATTCTCCTATGCTAATTGTCTAATATTCCAATGTCATAATCTCAAATTCTTTCCTGTGACTATTTAAATGACTGAAGTTGGGTGAGCAAAATTCTTCAGCTTCATTCTCTTGGGAATATGTGGCACAGTTACACTTGTCAGTGAAAATGTTTCTGTATAGAAAACTGGAACTTTGGTGATCTTATAAATTAGCTTATTAACAAGCAAAATCCTATGGGAAGCCCAGACTGGTTGTGCTGCCATGTCTTTAATATAGTATAATCCTCTTTTAAAATTCAAAACTTGTGCTATTGCAGAGTATAGGTCCAATATAATCCAAGGATTTAGAAGACATTTATTGGATAGATAATTCTATTCTTAATTTTGGTTCAAATATTTACTTTCTAATTATGTTATTCTAAAATAAATGGTCCTTTGCTCATTCTATTATAATAATAAAGAAGTTGATCTAATAGGTAGAGTTAAATTTTACAAAGAAAAAATTATAGCATCCCTATTCTTTGTCACTTTTTTCAATCAGCAGTGTTTTGTCTCTCCCTCCTAACTGTTGTACCACTGAAAACACATTTGTTTTACTTGTTCAGTTGGGCTGCTCTTACATTTGCTCCCAGATAGGAAAGAAAAATAGAAAATAGAAGTGATCTTATTCAAATAAAGAGTAGGGCATATTCAACTTTTAAGAAGGAAAATCCATACCCTTTGCTGAAGTGTGAGATGTAATCTATAGATTACATACATACATATGTATATAATATAGATTGCATATTATACATATTATAGAATGAGTTATAGGATGCCATCTTGAAAAGAGATACAGGTAGTTCTCATTTAGCAACTGCAATTGGTTCCAGTGACTTGGTCGTTAAGCGAAGTGGTTGCTAAGTGAAAATCACCTGACTGCGACTGTGCTTACGATTTTACTTCAGCTTTCCTTTGCTTTACAGCATCAGAAGGATATGGTCCCAAACAGCCGGGTGAGTCCAAAAGGCGGGGAAGGTTTCTGGAACTCAAATCACGAGGAAGCTGGGTAAAAGGGAAAATCTTATTGTCCTTTTTCCCCACTCTCCCGCCCTTTGGAATGTTCATCCGGTGCTGGGATAATTAGCAAGAAGAGAATTAATGTTTGTATTTACATTCATTGGAGAGGAAGGGATTACATGAGAGTAAGCAGGCACACAATGAGGAATACACATAGAAAGGAGTGCACTAGCACCAGCTGTTTGCCTAGCACACTCGCAGCTCTGAGCAATAAGCTGCTTAAGAGGCAAACAAAAGTTTTTAGTGTGAAACTGATTAGAGTCTTGTCAATTTCAGACAGCAGCAGCTGCTGCAGAGGTTTCTAATCAACTAATTAAGGTCACAGAGCTGAGCTTGTTAACTTGCAGTTAGCACTTTTTAGGGACGTGCTGCACTGCGGAGAAAAGCAGCTCAGGAAGAGGTAGCTTGTTTAGGCAATCTCTCCACTCTGCAAGTCAGGGAAAGAAAGAAAGAGGTCAGGCATAGGACAATGCATACTAACTGATTGTGATGGTGAATACTTGACTGAGAGAGAGATGCTGTGAAGGTTGTAAATGTGGACATTGGTGACAAAGTTTCATCACTGTCGTAACTGCAAGTGGTCATTGTTCAAGGCAGTCACTAAATGAGGACTACCTGTTCTAGTTTGCTATACATATACAGTTGTAATCGAAATTATTCAACCCCCATTGCAAATCAGGTTTATTGTCAAAATTTACAGACTTTCAGCTGTTTGCAATGAACAAATCAAACAAAAGCAATTGAAATAGCTCAACACAACGAATGCTTCAAATGGTTTCCCCAAATTCAACTGAAAATGCAACTGATAATGACTTCTCCAGTCTCAAAATTATTCAAAGAATATTACTGAACTGGAGGCCATTGCTCATGAGGAATGGGCTAAGATTCCTCAGGAATGCTGCCAGAAGCTGGTGTCTGGCTATGCATCTCATTTGCAGCAGGTCATAACAGCAAAAGGGTGCTCTACTAAGTACTGAAGATGCTTGCCATGAAGGGGTTGAATAATTTTGAGACTGGAGAAGTCATTATAAGTTGCATTTTCAGTTGAATTTGGGGAAACCACTTGAAGCATTCATTGTGTTGAGCTATTTCAATTGCTTTTGTTTGATTTGTTCATTGCAAACAGCTGAAAGTCTGTAAATTTTGACAATAAACCTGATTTGCAATGGGGGTTGAATAATTTCGATTACAACTGTATGTGATCTCCTTCCAGTCTAAAAATGACTATGACAGATGCCTAGAAATATACATTTCCATTATGAGGTGAAAGCCAATCATGCCAAGGATACTAGTAATATACATTGTAATGCAACAAAAGTGTGCTTGTGGCATAGTTATAACTATGTGTGCATATATGCATGTGTATATTATACCCTGACCAGAAACCATACAGAAACCAGAAACCATACTTCTCAACTGGGCAGAGCAAAGAGAAATAAATAAATAAATAAATAAATAAATAAATAAATAAATAAATAGAACTAATACAGTAAAATAAGGCAACTTGTTTGTTAAATTCATTGATAGACTGTCTTCATATATACACACAAATCACTCTCATACAAATTACTTTCTTTAACACATACACACAAATACATGCATGCATTCCCAAAGTGGAAATCTAGGGCTTCACAAATATAAACCTATGCAGGCCTATTCTTACTCCCAAGTAAATAGGCATGTAGGTGATTGCTACATCAGAAAAGGGGAGATTCTGGGGTATTGAGCTCTTCTGATAGAGATTTTGGATTTGGATGCAAGCACAAGAAAAGCTGTGCACAGTTATTCTATAGTAAGTCTCATTGAGTTAGCTAGTCTTTTTCTTAGTTAAATATGCTTAGGAATTCTACTTCTGCTGGGTCAGCTTCTTAATCTAATTCTCTTTATGTAGAAATCTTCTGTAGAGGAGACTCTCCACTACAGATACTCATCCTTTACATATTGAGGTTAATTTCCCAAGTAATTGTCTTTTAAATGGGGGGTGAGGCATCTTACATTTCCTAGGAGTAGAGTAATAGTGATGTTGTAGAAAGCAAGAGAATGGCTGGAAGGTGCAGTAATGAGATAGGAATCAGTGAAATGATGGTGAAGCAGGAGAGAGGGAAGAGCTACTGCTGCTGTGGGGGATAAACATGATTTCTCTGCCTTCCTTTCATCGCCTTTAATATGAAGAAGGTTAATAGTTGTAATGGAAAACTTCCAAATGCCAGATTTTCCCCTTCAACTTTGGGGCTCTCACATTAGTTGCGGAGGATACCAGACAACAAATCTTTTTGTCCCTGTTATGCTGTTCCAGGGTTGTGCTTCTGAGGCCTCTGTCATTTACATAGTTATAGACTAAAAGAAAACAATTTAAGCCGCCTCCTTTAGATCTCTCAAAGGCAATTCTTGTTGCAAATGGCTAGACAAATAGCTGTTTGAAATGTATTGTCGAAGGCTTTCACGGCCGGAGTTCGATGGCTGTTGTGGGTCTTCCAGGCTGTGTGGCCGTGTTCTGGAAGTTGTGGTTCCTAACGTTTCGCCAGCATCTGTGGCCAGCATCTTCAGAGGGCCTGAGCACAGACAGACTGAGTTTGTTGACTCTCAAGCAAAGGGGACACAAAATCCTATTTGAAAAAACAGAAATACTGGACAACACCAAAAGCCACTACACCAGATTATACAGAGAAGCCATTGAAATTCACAAACACCAGCACAGTTACAATAAAAAAGAAGAAAGTCTAAAAATTAGCAAAACCTGGCTACCAGTCCTGAAAAACACAGCCTGCAAAAGGTCAACGAACTCAGTCCAACCACCAGGACATGGGAACACTTCTCACAATGAACATGCTAATCACGCTCAGCAGCCACTCGTTAACATTTCAACACAACAAAAAAACCCACCTAATCTCCATTAACTTAGCTCTATAAATAGAAAACAAACAAAACATTGCCACTTTACCTGGGCACAGAGATTTCGCTTCTGTCTGTGCTCCTGCCCTCTGAAGATGCTGGCCACAGATGCTGGCGAAACGTTAGGAACCACAACTTCCAGAACACGGCCACACAGCCCGGAAGACCCACAACAGCCAGCTGTTTGACAGTTTTGTGGAATAGTTTTCAATTGAAAAAATAACAGCAAAAATACACATTTTCCTTCTCCAAGGAACTGTGGAAGAACTAACCTTGATTTTACAATTGATTTACTGTACAACATCTGCTATCTCTGATAGCATTTTATCCTTACTATTAGGGCAAGTGTGTAATCCAGTTTATTTATCAAACTCTTTAAAGAGTTGTTAAGCACTTACAGGTAAAACTATGGCCCAAATGTCACATTTAAATGGTATATTAATGATGCATTTGAAGTGACAGAAACTGAGAGGAAAACATACAGGGAGATGCTGATTAAGCTACTTAAAAAGTTTCAAGGTAATGCTTGACCACTGCTATTTCATTTCCAGTCCATCTTATCTTGCATATGTATATGACTCGGTGCATTCCTTGTTTTATAAGAATTTGAAATTAAGAAGCTTCCAGTGGGAATGGCGGACTGAACTGCTGTGCCCGCTGGTTCAGCAGGCAGAGTTGACAACGCGGTAACTTTTTTTGGGCTCAGGCAGGTTATCCTGAAGCCCAGAAACATTCTCCGGATCAAGGAGAATACCTGGAATCATCCCATCTGTTCTCTGGATGGCTGCTTGCAGCCAGAATATTGCAAACAGTATTTTGCGCTTGACTGGTAAGAGCAGCCGGGAGGCTGGGATGTCACCATTTCCAAGCCGCACTGTAGCCTTAAAGGGACACTAAGACTGGCCACCCCATTTCTAAATCACCAATTTGTATTTTTTTTAAGTATATGTACCCCAAGAGAGGCTTTCTACAGCAAGGAGAAGCTGGTTCTCTTGGTGCTTAATGTTATTTTTGGGATTACTATTTAAAAAACAATTCTTTTAAGTTTTGGATTTCGTTTTCCTTCCAAAGATTGAGAGTAAACTATTGTCTTCCTGTTATTATTTTTGTATTAAATTTGAAGATATTAGGCATGAAAGCTAGCTGGGTGACTTTGGGCCAGTCACTCTCTCTCAGCCCCAGGCCCGCAACTAGGGTCTGTTTCACCCACGGCAAACATGGATTCTGCACCCCCCCATGGATTCTGCGCCCCTCCGCAGGCTTGAGTCCCTCATCCCCTGTGGGGAACAGCGGTGCAGCGGGATGTGGGGGAGGAAGGGGACCCTCCCCATCCCCGGTGGCGCTGGGGCTCCTGCCGGCTGGCACGGATAGGGCAGGGGAGGGTGCCAGGGGCAGCCCCGGCGTGGCCGAGAAATGCCGCCTTCCCCCCGGGAGTGCCCCCGCTGGCCCACCATGCAGCCCAGTGGCTCGGGGGCTGCTCCGGGCAACGGCAGCAGCCACCCTGGAGCATCGGAGTGGCGGAACCACCCTGTGCCTCCCTCCCTTGGTGGTGAGCACTGGTGAATCAAGTGTGGCGGGCGGGAAGAGGCGCCTCTACAGAAGCACTCGGCTTGGCTGCCGGGACGTGCCTGCGCAGAGGCAGGCTGGAATTGAGGGTGGTGCTCGGCAGACACGGATTGGCTGTGGCCTCGGCCAATGACGAGCGTGCATGAGAGCCACTCAGCCTCCTTGGGGCAGGCCGGCCATTGCATGCTGTGCCCTATCGGCGATCGTGCCAGGAAAACAGTCAGTATACAAATACTATTCTGTCATTTTGGTGCCCCCCCCAGCACGGCGCCTGGAGCACATGCCCTGCTTCCCCCCCCCCCCCTAGTTGCAGCCCTGCTCAGCCCAACTCACCTCACAGGGTGGTTGTTGTGGGGAAAATAGGAGGAGGAAGGAGTATTAGGGATGTTCACCACCTTGAGTTATTTATAAAAAAATAATAAAGGCAGGATAGAAAATAAATAAAATAAAATAAATAAATAAATTTTCCTACACGTTGAATCAGCTGATTTAAACCTTCAGCTTTTTGTTTTGACTTTGCCTTGAGAACTGTCTGCTATCTTACTCTCACTTTATGTAAACACACTTTGGAACTCTTCCGTATCTTCGACTTTCGCTGGTTAAGCTCCTAGGGGGTGCCATAATCTACTGCGTGAGACATGGAGGATTTCAAACAGATTTTTTCTGACCTCCACCAGGATTTTAAATAGATTTCTTCTGACTTCTATCAAGCTTTTATGCAAGATATCCAGGACGCTGTGGAAAATATGGGATCTAAAATGTGCCATCAGGTTGGGGATGTGGTGGATGAAATTGAGGAATTTAAGAGCGATAGAAAGGTTTTTTTTAAGACTGAGATTGGGATTCTTATCAAGATGCTGGATGAAGATTGGATAATGGAGTTGGAGAAATCTAAGGGAGAGAGTGATCTGCAAGCCATAAGTAAAATTGATCTTCTGGTGAAATGTCATGAAAAGAACCTGGAATCTTTGAGGGGGGCAGTTGGGCTGTTTAATTCTTTCAAGAGAAAAGCTCTGTGCACATTGTGGGGATATGTAACTGCTCTGGTTTATTTTGAAGTGGGATAAGGGTTGAAGAATGTTCATCTGGTTTGCTTTAAGGATTTGATTGATGCTATTTGCCTTTAAAGATTTGGATTTACTGTTTTGAATTGGCTTTGTTTTGGGGGTTTATTAAGATTAAAATTATTAAAACTGTTGTATTAGGGTTAAAGAATATTTATTTGGTTTGCTTTAAGGATTTGATTGGTGTTATTCCCTTTTAAAGATATGGAATTACTGTTTTGAATTGTCTTTGTTTTTTGGGTTTATTAAGATTGGGATTATTAAAATTGTTGTACTATTAAGTATGAGGGGCGTGGTGGCTCAGCGGGTAAGACGCCAGGCTTGTCGATCGGAAGATCGCAAGTTCGGAGGTTCAAATCCCTAGCCCTACGTGCGGAGTGAGCTCCCGCACTCGCCCCAGCTCTTGCCAACCTAGCAATTCAAAAGCATGCAAATGCAAGTAGATGAATAGGTACCACTTCGGTGGGTAGGTAACAGCGTTCCATGTGCGTCATGCCGGCCACATGACCGTGGAAGCGTCTTCGGACAACGCTGGCTCTTTGGCTAACAAACGGAGATGAGCACCGGCCCCTAGAGTCGGACACGACTGCACAAATGTGTGGGGGGAACCTTTACCTTTACTTACTATTAAGTATAATAGCAGACAACATACATTCTTTTTAATTTGATTCTTATTATAGTAGACAGAAATGTATAGAATAGTGGTAGGAAGGGAATAATTAAATATGTTTTATCTTTTGGAAGGGAGAAAGATGTTTAGGAGGTTTATGTGAATTTTTTCCCTTTATTTTAATATAAGGGGGAGGAGTAACTGTACTTAGTGATTTTTATTATGTGATAAAGTGGAATGATTTATAGAAATAATGTGGTGTTTTGGTTTAATATAGAGTAAGAGATTGATTATAGAAATTTTGTATATCCTTGCTGTTAAAAGTTGGAAGCCACATCTTTTGTAAATTAAAAAAAATTCTCTTGTGTTTCTGTACTTTTTTAGTTTTTTTCTTTCTTTGTAGTTTTTTGTTTTTGTAGTTTTTATTCTTTTCTTGAAACCTAATAAAATTTACTATAAAAAAAGAATTTGAAATTAAGATATTTATTTATTTATTTATTTATTTATTCATATGATCTATAGCAGAGCTTTCCAAACTCTGTGTCGGGACATGTTAGTGTGTTGTGGCTGCTGCTGCCTCTGAGCCCTGCCAGGATTCCACGCCGGTCCTAGTGCCTGCCTTGTGCCTGGCTGCCTCCAAACCTGCCCTGCCAGGATTCCGCGCAGGTCCTAGTGCCTGCCTTGTGCCTGGCTGCCTCCAAACCTGCCCTGCCAGGATTCCGCGCAGGTCCTAGTGCCTGCCTTGTGCCTTGCTGCCTCCAAACCTGCCCTGCCAGGATTCTGCGCAGGTCCTAGTGCCTGCCTACTGCCTCCAAACCTGCTGTGATTCCGCGCAGGTCCTAGTGCCTGCCTTGTGCCCTGCTGTAAGAGTGTGTCGCGAAATGATGCCCTGCTGTAAGGTTGTGTTGCAAAATGATGCACGTCTAAAAAGTGTGTCACCAACATGAAAAGTTTGGAAAGCTCTGATCTATAGAGTTGCCCATCTCACAACAATGACTCTGAGTGGTGTAGAAAGATTAAAACTATTATAACAGTACAAACTCATGATGCCCCAATTAAATAAAAACTCCCAAACAAAGCCACATCACCAACTGAGCTTGCCTAACTGCCTGGCCCAAAAGCCTGGAGTTACAGCCAGGTCTTCAGAACCTTATAAAAGGCTAACAGGGTCAGGGTCATCCAGATGTCTGGGGGGGTGCAGGTGCTGCTATAGAGGAGGCATGACTCTAGGGTCCAACAAGATGGCATTGTTTGATGTAGGGGACCTGAAGCATGTTCTTCCAGCTAGACCTGGTAGGGCAACAGAAACAATGGGAGACAGGTGGTCCTGCAAATGGCCTGGTCCTATGCCATGTAGGAGAGTCAGTTTGGTGTAGTGGTTAAGGCATCAGGCTAGAAACCGGGAGACCGTGAGTTCTAGACCTGCCTTAGGCACAAAGCCAGCTGGGTGACTTTGGGCCAGTCACTTTCTCTCAGCCCTAGGAGGGAGGCAATGGCAAATCACTTCTGAAAAACCTTGCCAAGAAAATTGCAGGGACTTATCCAGGCAGTCTCTGAGAATCGGACGCGATTGAACAGATTAAAAAAAAATGTCATGTAGAGCTTTATAGGAGGCAACCAGCACCTTGAATTGGATTCAGAAGCCTACTGGGAACCAGCGCAGCTGACAAAGCAACAATGTCATGAGTCCATCGACAGCGCCATAAAACTGCCTGTGCTGCTGCATTCTGGACCAGCTATAGCTTCCAAATGCTCTTCAAGGGCAGCCCCACGTAGAGAACATTGCAGTAATCCAAGTGGGAGGTGACTAAGATATGAGTCACCATGAGCAAGGCCTTCCTTTATTTAGTTTAAACTGTCTAATACTCAGTGGACCTACTTTGTACAGTCTAGTTGTGTGTAGTTGAAAAATAGTACTACACTGCAGATCTTCAGATGAAAAGTGATTTCAATTTTGTTGCATTGCGTTTCTGGGCCTAGTTCATACTAACATGAAGCCATGTTAGTGATTATTCTATAAGATAGTAAATTTTTGAATGCTTTGGACTATGTTGAGCAATTTTAAATATCTTATAATTAAACTAAACTTATATTTTAAGTTATTTAGTGTGCAGTTCATTTTACCTAATGGGATATAGCCTGAGTAGCATATTGTCTGGAGGTCTTAGCTTTGCTTGGATGGTGTAAGTCTAAACCACTTACTGGAGTAGCAGCTCCACTGAATTTTGATGCGCTTTTCCTACATAAATATTCTTGAAAAATATGCTTAGGAAAGTTTTGTATGCAAATGTCTGGTTACATTTATTTATAAAAAATGCAATGTGCATAGGTGTCCTTTCCTTATCATCATGATTCCAAAATCATGAAATGTGCGTTGTGACATCACAGCACAAAATCTCTGCTTTTTCATACTTGCGTTGCAATGTCACATGCAAGTTCATAAGGAGCAGAGCTTGCGTTGTGATATCACAACAAACATTTTGTCACTCCTTCCCTCCCCGTGGACATATTGTGGAATGCGTACTATGATTCCTGTCTCACAGGTGAAATAGAAGATACTAATTGGAGTTGGATACTATAGGCAGTTAAGTAATTTGATTGTTGTTTCTGACATCATGATGTCGTTTTCTACATCATCAGTACATCTCCACAGATTTATAATTCATAATCTAGGCCTTGGTTATACCTACTAGGATTACCTTATGTTTCCTGGCAGAATTTCAGTTTAACATCTGCATAATCAGCAAAAACTGAAAATTGAACCTCCTTCTGCCATTCGACTTTTTTTTGGCTCAAAGGTGGAATGGAGAAAAAGTCTTTCCTGTTACTTCTGCTATAACAGGTTTGTTCTATCATTCTTGCAAAGTGATTGTGAATTATATTATCTACACAATGCTCATGCAATAATAAAATATAATAGATTCTGTACAAAAACCTTCAAAGTTTATTCCCAATGGAGTGTTCTGAATAATCATTTGCCAAAAAACACTGAATACCCATCACATATTTAGAAAGATCACTTCCATTTATTGATTTAAAATACATTGCAATCCTTTACTGATCACTCATTTTTATGTGACAAATAGTTATCTGTACTCCAAATACTTTTAACACAAATTAGAGGTAGAAAGCTGACATGACTGCCCAATTGTGCTTATAAAGCAGTTACTGTCACAGTTGTTTTTACACTTGTAAGCGCTCAGCTCTAAAGATGTCAGCTGATAGCCTTGTGTAATATTAAGTGTGAGTGTGAAGAATAACTGTGAGAGAAAAACTGTATTTAAGAGTAATTAAACTTTCCACTTGTTTTACCTGCAGAAGAATAGGTGTTCATATAGTAAATGGAGCCCTGCACTTAACATGATTTAAAAAGATGTTTCCTTCTGTTATTGTGCCAACAGGACTTGAGACATAAAGCGCAGTTAGTCTAGGGAAGAACTAAGACCTTTGAGTCTGTGCTGTCTTTGGTAGATTGCGTGCCCGACATTTCCATAGCTTTTAGCTGAGTCTGTTTTCCTTGGAGAGATATAAGGCTGTTGCAATTTACCTTAGCGAGGTACTCATCAAGGCTGTTCCTGATGCTCGAAGGCCTTTTTCAACACTTCCAGAAGCCAACTGAAGGAACCAAAAGATGCTTCTGCACATGCACAGAAGTCTCTCCAAGTGACTGGAACTTCTGCACAAGGCATGTGATACAAGGTGAAGCAATAGGATGTTTGTTTTTAGATGCAGAGAAAGGCCTTCTTGCTTCGCAGTCCTGCTTTGAAGGGGTGCTTCGTGTGAATCTTCATCAAAGCACTGCACTGAAACTCGGCACAACCATACTGTATATACACTGAAGGTGGCAGGATCACACCAAGGGAGCAAAAACTGGCCAAAATGAGCACTTTCATATTTCCATTTCAGTGGGAGAATTGTGAGCACCCATTGTTTAGTTGACTATCATTAAAAAAAAATAATGCAGGGCATTTAATGACAGGGGTTGGGTTTTTAGCAATTTCATCTAGTTTGATCTCATGGCAAAATGGGGTATATTGATAGAAATATCCTATGTACGTCCATACCCTAAAAGCAGAGAAATTCTTTCTTTGGAGATATACAGGTAGTCCTCCCTTAACTACAGTAATTGGGACTGGCAACTCCATCACTAAGCAATGTGGTTGTAAAGCGCGACGTCACATGACCATGCTGACTTACGACAGTAGTTCCGGCAGTTCTGGTTGCCAGAACTGCCGGAACTACTAAAGACCGCCTGCATGGTCTTTAGGCGTGATGTCATGTGATTGCCATTTGCGACCTCATGCCAGCTTCCTTATTGAGTTTGCTTGTCAGAAGTCAGCAGTGAAGGTCACAAATGGCGATCATGTGACCGGGGGATGCTGCAACATCGTAATTGCGAGCCGGTTGCCAAGTGCCCAACGCGATCACGTGACTGTGGGGATGCTGTGATGGCCACAACCACAAGGAATGGTCATAAGTCCCCTTGTTCAGTGCTGTTGTAACTTTGAACGGTCATTAAACGAAGACTACCTATATTAATTTTGCCCTCTGCAAAAACAGTATTTTTGTTTTTCCTGTATTTATTGTTTATCAACACAATTAGAGATGTTCTTTCTAATTATTTTCTTGAAATGAGGGATATGCAGATGGTATTTTAAGATTTGATAGGTTGCTTTCTGCCACCACATCAGTATCCCAGAATTTTCTTATTGTGTTTTAGGGCCCAGCAAGATTCATATTTTCTTTAGAAGAGTACCAAACTGATGAATTTAGCATTTAAAATGCTAAGGGGCCAGACCCCAATACCAACACTAAAAGACCTGATACAGACCCCAGATTGTCTGACTGAAGGCAACAATTGGGACATGGAACTAAAAGCAAAGCCCTCCAGCTCCTGAAAGTGGAGATGCTACAATTGGAAAGCCAGAAGTTATTCATCCAAAGGAGTGGCTGCCAACAAAATAAAGCTTCTGATGAGAGCTAAAGCTTTTCAGGATTGTAACCTAGCAATATAAGTCTGCATAGCTTCAGCTGTGATTGGATGTTGGATACAAAAGTCTGAAGAGCTTAAGGCTGCCTAGAAGGCTTATAATATTCCATCCTGAACTCTGGATGGGTTATGTTCCCCTGGACAGAGCTGGCTCCCAATTTCAGAGGACACCTTGGTTTATAGCTTCTGCATGAGCAGCAGATGAAAGCTATGGCCAAGTGAGCCTTTGCACAGTTATGTCTGGTGCACCAATTGCAATCTTTCCTGGATCAGGAGGCTATAAAGCTATAATTCAGTGCTCAGTGGTTCATCCAGGTTGCAATTGCCAGGAAATCATAGGGCTCTTCCTCATATTTGCAGTAATATGCTTTCTTGCTTGCTTGCTTTCTTGTCCTTGAGTTGAGAGGAATGTATCTTGGTATAAAAAGCACTTCCCTCATAGTCTACCATTCTACAGTATTGGCAGTACCTTGGCAAAAGGCCAATCAGTGCTACTGCCCAAACACACTATAACGCTGGGTAGTTTCAAGGTAGTAGGTGGTGGAATCTCTATCATCCTTCCTCCTCGCACCCTGTGTCACCTATCAGCAGAAAAATTAATCACCCAAAAAAGCATCTACCAATAATTCCAAAGATTAAGAAAAACCTGGATAATATTCTGATTGTGGATGAAGCAGAACACTTGAAGATCTCCCAACCCTGTCTCATCACATGTTCAGAGGAGTGATTGGACAAAGGAATCCAAGTTGCCTCCATCTTGTCTTATGTGTCCTCATCCAGTCCAGAGGAACCATAGGAGTGATGGCAGGAAGCATTGTCATTAATTTGTATTCTGGTAAGTGAATGCATTTGGACTGGCTGTGCTCATCATAGCTGCCATTTTGTGAATAATCCAATCTTACGGTAGCCATTTTATAACAATGGTAATATCATATACTCAACATTCCAATCATTCCCCTTGTCCCATAAAGATTACTCAACCCTCTAAAGCTTGCATCAACAATTTTATTCTTATGTTTAAATGTTCCTTTCCTCTTCCTTCTTTTTTCTTTACCCCAGCCCTGCATCCACAGTGCTTATAGTGTGGCTGGAGGCTATGGAGGCTAGTGTTCTCATAATTTTAATCATTACTGAAAGATATTTCAGGTTTGGCAGGTGCAGCTTGTCACACAACAGTGAGGAAAGCTGCATGAGGTTATTCTCAGGCTTAGCAGAAGTTCCCCCTGTCAGTTTAACGTCTTTTCAATTTGTTCTCAATAACTCTTGACACACTGTCAGTTCTTTGTACATCCTTTGAACAATTTCCTGGCTTTTGCTTTGTTTTTTGTTTTAATCTAGCTGATGGACCAACCCAGATATCACAGAATGACATGACACAATAATGTCATTCAATGATGAAAAAGGCTTCATTCCCACGGCAAAAACTACATTGCAAGGATTAGGGTGAAAACTGTGAGCTAATTAGCCAATAATTCTTTGACAGACATGTCTCTAGTATAAAACCATTAATATGAATGAGATGAGAACATGTGGAAAATAAACTGACAATTTAAATGTGTTTCTCTTTCTTGGAGCTTGTTTTTTTCATAGCATTTATAACTTCTATCAGTATATTTGGTCAGAAATAGCTAACACCAATGGTTAAAGCAGAATTCTTATACTTGGAGATTTTCATCCTAAATCAGAATCAAAATTATATGAAATAATCTGAACAAAAATTTATACCCTTGGTTTTCAGTAAAACAAATTAATTTTAAAAGCTTCCTTGATTAATTGACTGAGAACCTTCATAGACATATCTTCCTTGATTAAGTTCTTAATTTGTTGTCAGACTGATAAATGATTGGCAGTGGCTAATTAAATTGCTTTTTTCACAAAGGTACACATTTTATTGTTGATGAAATATTAAATACACATTTTGTAATACATCACTGTCTATGACCATTATAAACTTTAACTAATATAATAAGTGTATAGTTGAAGGCTTTCATGGCTGGAATCCGATGGTTGTTGTGGGTTTTCCGGGCTGTGTGGCCGTGTTCTGGCAGTTTTGGTTCCTAATGTTTCGCCTACTGGCGAAACGTTAGGAACCAAAACTGCCAGAACACGGCCACACAGCCTGGAAAACCCACAACAACCATAATATAATAAGCTTTATTTAAAAAGTAAGTATTTAGTAATTCAGTTTGGTTGCCCTATAGCTAAACAAAAACTTATTTTTGAACAATGCCTGAGAACATCAAACAATTTTCATTTTATGTTTTTCTTAGAAAAAATGAATCATATAAAACTTTACTTATTCCTTTTGAGCTACTTTATTAAATAAAAGAACTTCAGAAATAAAAACAGTGACGTATAAGTGTGTAAATATACACTATAATGACAATATGCTATAATACTTGAAATAAGTACACTTTAATCTCAACAATGGATTCCACTGTAATCTAGGGTCATGACAAATTAAAAGTTATATCAGTGCACAAATGGGAGGTTATTTTTTCTTGTATTCAAAAAAAATGATAGATTTTTTTTAAAAACTGGGGTCCCGCCCTCAGCCCCTACTATGTGGAGTCCCGCAGGGTTTGGTGCTCTCCCCTCTCCTATTTAATATCTACGTGAGGCCACTGGGTGAGCTCATCCATCACCATGGGGTGTGGTACCATCAGTACGCTTATGATACCCAACTATATATCTCTGCCCCTGGCGAATTAAGTGATGCCATGGACACCTTATCCTGGTGCCTGGAGGCTGTGAGGGTCTGAATAGGGAACAACAGGCTTCAGCTGAACTCTGGCAAGACTGAGCGGCTTTGGGTCCTGCCAGTTCTGGGACTATGCCATCCTTGGTGCTGGATGGGGTTGCACTGCCCCAGAGAGACCTGGTGCACAATCTGAGAGTCCTCCTAGACTCACGACTCCTGCTCAAAGAGCAGGTGGCAGTCATGGCTAGGAGGGCCTTTGCACAGCTTCGTGTTGTGTGCCAGTTGCACCCCTTCCTGGATCGGGAGGCTCTGCTCACTGTCACTCATGCCTTATTCACCTCCAGATTGGACTATTGTAATGCACTCTATATGGGACTGCCCTTGAAGTGTATCTGGAAGCTTCAACTGGTACAGAATGCAGCGGCGCGGGCAGTTATGCGTGCCCCTAGAAAAGCACATATTACATCTCTGTTTTGTGAGTTGCATTGGCTGCCAGTTTGCTTCTGGGTCCAATTCAAGGTGCTGGTTTTGACCTTTAAAGCCCATCATGGCATGGGGCTGGGGCATCTGAGGGACCGCCTCTCCCCGATTACATCAGCCCATCCCATTAGATCAAGCAGGAAAGGCATGCTACGGGTTCCATCCACCAGGTACTTGCATTTAGTGGGTCCCAGGAGGCAGCCCTTCTCTGCTGTGGCAGAGTACACATAATGTTTGTGTTGGTTTTAACTGTTTTTATGATTGCTTGCCGCCCAGAGTCACTTGTCTGAGATGGGCGGCTATAGAAATGGAATAAATAAATATATAAATAAAAATGAGTATGCATTATTTCTTTGCATTTAATTCATAAAAAATTCCTGATCTCTTTTTTCTTCCCCACTTAAGGTAGAAATTGATACTGTTTCATTTACAGTTTTGTGTGCATTTTTATTAGTTTAGCACAAAAAAAGTATTAAAAACAAGTGTATGAAAGAATAACAAATACCAAGATGCCATAACAAGCACATTTTCTTATTAAAAGCTACTCTTGAAAATATTTAACTGAGGAGTGGTTGCTGGGTTCATGTGAGAGTCACATATTCCCTTTCTTCAGCCTGCTACATCTAATATTTTTCCATCCCTAAATTGCATTTCTGGAACATTTGGTACATTGGTGTAACACAGTGGCTAAAACTGTTAGCTGTGAATCTGGAAGTCCTTGATCCCAACAGCATTTCTTTTTATTCCCAATTTACAGCAAGGATGGATAATCTGAGGCCTAGAGGCAATGTCTGTTCCCCTGAGGCTCTTGAGCAACCAGCGGAGCTCCCTGTTTGTCCCCAAATGTTGGTTTGAGTTGCTTAATAACAGTCTGTCTACATAATGTTTAAGGCTAGTTATCTGAAAATAAAAAGTCTTTTTTCAGTTATAGACCTACACAATCTGTTTTCTTTATAGGTTGTTGTAAGAATAATGCATTGATTAAACAATCAGAAGTATTGTAGAAATGAATTACGTTACTGTTATTTTACTGTTATTAATACTGATTAGCATTTTGTATTTAGAACATGTTCAAGTCAGATAAATGTTAAAACTTTTTGTTGGCTTTTAGGTGATCACAGTCTCGGCATAATATCCTTCCATTCTTTTATTGGAAGACTACTAGACATAAAATAAAGGGATCCTGGCATCCACATACAGAAGGAATGTCATGGCAAGAGAGCCCCTTGTAGAGTCCCAAAAGCCTGAGATAAAAGTTGTTTACAATGTTTTGCAAAATATATAAATATGTGCTCCATAGTAATAATTTAAAAAAAAATCTGGATTGGGGAAAAGGTCACCTCCAAGCGAGGCTAGTTACTTTGTGACTGACGCCTGCTGTTAGCAGCCTGCCAATTGCTGATAAAGTATAGTAGTTACTTTTACTCCCAAAATAAATCTAATAACCTTAATGGGTTGCAGTTAAACCACTGAGCTTATATTTTAAAGGTCAAAAAATCAAGTTTTGAAAGGTCATTTACAACTCTTCTGTTGCCTCTGACTGTCTTACAATGATAGGCCCTTGAACTGCCAGATGATTGGTCAAATGGTCTTCACAGAGAATAAATATTCAAACTGGGTTAGTTGGAATTGTGTGGTCTTATTGTGAGTAGAGAGAGTATGCGAAGGAGAGTCTAGGAAGAAGCAAGAGAGTACTGTAGCTGCAAGGACTCTAGATAGGAAGGACCCTAGAAGCAGTCTCAGGATAGCTTTTGCCAGCAACAGCATTTGGCAGCAAAAAAACAGAAGGACTCCAGGAAAGACAACTATTACTTTTTAATTTTTGATCACAACCTGATGAAAGTTTCACAGAAAGCTGTAGTAAGTCTGAGGAAGGAAATAGGACTCAAGATGGCAAAGGTCAATTTGAATAAGAATGGAGGGAGTTGTGTTCAATCTGATACCCTTTCAGTAAACTTAGGACCAGAGGGAGAACTTTAAGTATTTTCTTTTATGAAACTAAAAAAGCTAACTGGAGTGAAAGAAAATTAGCACATACATTTTGCTTAAGGTCTTTAAGTTTGTTAAGGACATAACTTCATTAAAATGTTAGTTCATGGGTTATTAATGACATTTAATCTTAAATAAATAAAATTCTAATTTGTTCATTTTAAATAATTATTCCTTTCTATTTATCCCATGTTTAAATAACCACTGTTGTAATATTGATGGTATATTCAGAAGAGGGTTTAACTAGTGTTACGATGTCAGCAGTAGAATTTAAAGTGTAAAGAATTAGTGTGAATTTACAGAACAGGTTAAGGAAGAAATGGCAGGCGGGAGCATTTCATATGCTGCCTTGACTTCTCCAAGATAAACTTGGGATATGGACCTAATATAAAATAAATAAATAGGCAACCAAATACTTCAGAGTTTGGTAAAGATTGTAAAAACCCATTGTTAGGTTGCACATTCATCAGGCTTAGGTGATCATTTCCTCTGCTCCTTAGACTGTGAAAGGCTGCATGGTTAAAATGGCTTGAAGGAGACTGCTATGGGAAAGGAGATGGATATAAATTGAATATAAATGTCTTGAATTAACAGTGCAATCAGTGAGTATGGGAATTTTTTCCTATGCCTTCTTTCATAGTATTCAGAATAGCATTACAACTTTCTGGATAGGCTTTGGGAAATGCAGGAACTGTCAAGGATTGGGAAAAAAATCTATTCAGTAATGTTATAGAATTGTCATGGTATAGTAGTAGGGCATAACCTTGGCACTAAAAATGTTTCAGGTTCAACCCCCAGTATCTTCTCCAGGACCAAGGCAAATGTTGTGCTTATAGAAAATGCCAATGGTCTCTGCAGAATTTTGCAAAAAATTAATATGAAATTATTTGAGATTATCATCTACGATTGCATATAGCAGAAGCAAGAAAGATAGTTGTAGCATGTGATAAAACTTGGACTAGAGTTTACCTCATTGGACTCATAAAATGTTATTCTGAGTTGGCAGGTACACATACATATTAGCTGAATAGCTTTCTGCAAATAGAACTCCATCTGTTCATGGACCTGATTGAAATCCAACTGATGAAGAAACAATTTTGGCTGATTCCCTATCTACAGCCATTGAATGGTTCTAGATGGTCCTCCAACCCTCCAGAGCAGGTTTAGGTATTAGCTTTAGGGGGAAAAGGGATCAGTGAAAATCACCATCCTCTTTTTTTTTCCCCATAAGTTTTATTGAATTTTAAAATACATATTAAGAGTTAATACAAAAAAAGAAATAGAAATACAAAGTATGAAAAAAGAAAAGAAAAAGTGAAGTCAAAAAATAACAAACAAAGAAAATATAGGAAATAGATGTCCTCCAATTTATCCTTGAACTTAAAGTACAACAATTAACTTTAAATGTTAGTCCTTCATACAATACACAGGAACTTTTCTTTGTCATATACCCTATGATTTCTATAATCCAATCTTCTGTTCTTCATATAGGTTTCACCTTTCTTGATATCTTCCAACAATCCATCTCTGGTTTCTACTCCTTGGAATAGTAATCAAATGTTCATTGTTGCATCAATTAAATGTTTTCCATTTACTCTTTCCATTTTTACATCTATATTTATATCTTCAATAAAGTCCAATTAGTATAACAAATAAAGGCCTTATCTACTTCTAATAAAATACAGTATATTCTGTTCATATTATGACTATATATTCCATTAATACATAATCTAACATATTACATAACATAATACATAATATAGCAAGAATGCAAAACCTAACATAACATATAACCTAATACATACAACATATGTATACATACAACATCCTCTTTTCTACACATGTGAACATCCTTCACAACTCAGGATCTTGGCTAAGGTGGACTTCATGTCATATGAATTTGTGTGTGATGGCTGATTGCATGAATATTACTGTACAGGAAAATGAAATGGAAGAAATACAAACAGTGACATTTACATTAAGTTTATGTTGTACATAAAATAACAATAATTCATAAAGCAATAGCAATATCTCAAAGGATGAAGACTCCCTTGAGTTGCGTTCAACCCTGATGACTATGTGGTTATATATCCATGTAATTTTCTTGGCAGCAAAACAGAAGCTGTTTGCCACTACCTTCTTTCAGAATGTTTTTCGATTTCCCAGTTTTTCCTACAGCTGTGGGATTTCCTGGTGATCTCATATCAATTACAATCCAAACCTGCTTAGAGATTTTTCAGCCAAGGTTGGTTAGGTACTGCCACCTACTGTTACATTAACTTCTGCAATGGAATAAACGTCTATTCTCTTGATTTAGATTTTAATATTACATACATTATAATCCAGATATTTTATTCTGGGGCATAAACATTTCTTCAGAATAGCTATTTTAGGATCAGTGTCCTGGAGGACTGAAATGTTCTCCTGTTGTTTCTCAATATTTCCCTTCTCGGTATCAGACCAATACCCATTTATTCTTTTTTGTAAGTTCTGCCATCTTAATTTCCTTGGGGGAAGGTAATGTATCTAGCTGGCCCAGTCCAGCTCATGCAGACTAGCTGCTGCTGCTATTATTATTTGGATCTTCATGGGCTTTTCCCTAAGGGCGTGATGGGTCCTGGCACTGAGCCTCCTGTTTCTCTTCTACATATTGTGTGTGTATACCTGGGCACATGTGTGCATGTTGGTATAAGCAATCTTGCTGTCCTATGGCTGGTTGGCAGTCATGATGAATTATTGTGGAAACTGGTTGTTGCCAATTTTGATAACAGTCCTATATGTCTGGTAGCATTGTGTGAATGTGACCTGGGAATAGTGCTAGCAATCCTCTGCAGGGCACTTTCAAGAGTACCCTCACACCTAGCATTGGTCTGGTCAATATCCATCAAGGCAGATGGGTCTATAGATTGCTAACTATTACCAGTTGTCAGTCATTATTTTATCTGACTATGAAGTTATTTTTAGCAATGTGCATTCATTTTTAGTATCCCACTGACATTGTCACTCATTTTGTAACAGGAGTATATAGACATATCCCTATTTTTTCTTCATCTAATATAACACTACAATTTCAGTAAATTTTAGATTAATAGATAATGCTGAAAGCTTTTTTAAACAACAAAAACAATTGTTTTATTTTACAGCTCTCATTTGCAGCAACAACACCAGAGTTAGCAGATAAGAAAAAATATCCTTATTTCTTCCGGACAGTGCCATCCGATAATGCTGTGAACCCCGCAATTCTAAAGTTGCTCAAACATTATAAATGGAAACGAGTAGGAACTTTGACCCAAGATATACAAAGGTTTTCTGAGGTAAGAGCTGCTTAATGTCTTGAATTAGAAGTTCGTTACAAAAATGACATGTTCTTGATATAGAGTGAAGCTAATAGTGGGGACTAAGAAACATTTCTAAAATAATTCATAAGTAACCAATAGCTGAACTAGCAGAAATTACATATACATTTTCTGAAGACCATTTCTGAAGACAGATCAGGCATTTTATATTTGAAATCTGTTAGGAAGGTTTTTAATCTAGCCCTTCTCTGTAATACTCTACTTTTCTGTCTGCCAAGAGTTGTTTATTTGTTTAAAAAAACTGAAGTATTCAGACTGCATAGCAGGAAAGCTTGAACAAATAGGTTCCTGGACTGTATCATTGTTATGTTATTTTTGTTACGCTTAAGAATAAATATTATTGTTGCTGATAGATTGTCGGATAAAATTGTGTATACTTAGTACTTACTGTCCAATTCTGAATGTGGAGTCTCCAAGGTCAAAGCAGAAACAAGAATAATCCAGCAAGGCAGAGGTATAATTTGACAAGCAACATTCTTGATAGAATTGATCTGATGGAATTAAGATGCTAGTGGAGCCTTTTTTCAGGTTTAAAATAAATAATAGAAATCTGGTAAAGTGAACCAGGACTATTTAAAGTGGTTTTTTTTCTGTGCAACAATCTTCTTTGGCCACAGTGCCTGGTGATATTCTGATCAAATCCTTATTTATCTCTCAGTTTATAGGACACAGACTATAGGCTTATCATGCAGAAATTTTGTATGAATAAATTGTCATTTTCAGCCAACTTTTCTGAGTGCTAAGAATGAATATTGTTAATATTCCATTGGCTCCAGTAATTATGGAGTATGTTTCATGTGATCAATACATGAACAAAAACTGCTATTATCTGGAAATCTTAAGAGAAAAAAAGATGCACAGATAAATCAAAATTAAGTATAGTGGATAACATTTCTTAAGCTGCATGTGGTCCAGGTAGCCTGTATGCAGGGAGTGGGGAATTTATATAACTTCTGCCATCAATGTGTCACCATATCTTTTGGAGCTTCTACCCATAGCATACTGTTCATAGCTAAAAGGTAGTTTGGGCTTCCTTGGTATAAATTTCCCGCATTATATCCTATCAGTTTTCCTTTAGTATGTCCAGCCTACATTTGGTGTTCTATTTTCTCAGCATAGTCTTCTGCAATTTTTCATATCCTGAGATAGGCAAACATATGTACATGCCCAGGTCTTACCAATTGTAATGAACCACAGTCCCATTTGCTGAGGACTAAAAAGTTCTGCCTATGCTTCCCACCAACTTTGGTGGCTGCTGCTGCACTTCTTTAATTTGTTTAACTGTTATTCTGCTTGGGCTGCATTTGAATGAACTGAATTCTGGATGTGATTGTTGAATCATACCCTTCTATGGTTGTTGAGTTGGAAGAATTTTCCCCTCCTTTCTCTGTGGATTCTGTTGGTGGCAAGTGTGGAGCTGAACATGTTAGTGCAAGGTAGAAGTCTTATCTTTTGATTGTTTGTGGGTCTATGCTTAGATTTTTGAAAGATTGGTACTGTAGAAATTAATTTAACCATACTGTAGAAATTAATTTAACCAGTTTTTTTCTACTAACTACCCATCATCTGTCATTTTGGCCAAAAAGTTCAGCTTCGAAAATAGGTGTGAGATACATATTTGTTGAAAGTTGATATATTTAACATATATAAAAAACCAAAAAAGGGAAACACTAAAGAATGTTCAAACTATTGAATAGTGGCACTTATTTCACATGCCAGTAAGGTAATGCTCAAGATCCTGCAAGGTAGACTCCAGCAATTCATGGAGCGAGAATTGCCAGATGTACAAGCTGGGTTTAGAAAAGGCAGAGGAACTAGAGACCAAATTGCCAATATCCGCTGGATAATGGAGAAAGCCAGGGAGTTTCAGAAAAACATCTATTTCTGTTTTATTGACTATTCTAAAGCCTTTGACTGTGTGGATCATAACAAATTGTGGCAAGTTCTTGGTGGTATGGGGATACCAAGTCATCTTGTCTGCCTCCTGAGGAATCTGTATAACGACCAAGTAGCAATGGTAAGAACAGACCACGGAACAACGGACTGGTTTAAGATTGGGAAAGGAGTACGGCAGGGTTGTATACTCTCACCCTACCTATTCAACCTGTACGCAGAACACATCATGCAACGTGCTGGGCTTGATGAATCCAAGGCTGGAGTTTAAATTGCTGGAAAAAACATTAACAATCTCAGATATTTATTTATTTATTTATTTATTTATTTATTTATTTATTTTTCAAATTTATCACC
Organism: Charina bottae; assembly: GCA_023362775.1. Lineage (NCBI taxonomy): Eukaryota > Metazoa > Chordata > Lepidosauria > Squamata > Charinaidae > Charina > Charina bottae. The sequence continues at coordinate 13,120,517 of JALMGJ010000016.1, forward strand.
GCCCATCTCCACGACAGTAGACTCTGGGCAGTTTACAACCCAGAGATATGCATGATACCACGGATGGCTGAAAGTGAGGAGGAGCTGAGGAGCCTTATGACGAAGGTGAAAGAAGAAAGTGCAAAAGCTGGGTTGCAGTTAAACCTCAAAAAACCCAAGATTATGGCAACCAGCTTGTTTGATAACTGGCAAATAGAGGGAGAAAAAGTAGAGGCAGTGACAGACTTTATATTTCTAGGTGCAAAGATTACTGCAGACACTGACTGGAGCCAGGAAATCAGAAGACGTCTACTTCTTGGGAGGAGAGCAATGACAATCTTGATAAAATAGTTAAAAGCAGAGACATCACACTGACAACAAAGGTCCGCATAGTTAAAGCAATGGTATTCCCTGTAGTAACCTATGGCTGCGAGAGCTGGACCATAAAGAAGGCTGAGCGAAGGAAGATAGATGCTTTTGAACTGTGATGTTGGAGGAAAATTCTGAGAGTGCCTTGGACTGCAAGAAGGTCAAACCAGTCCATCCTTCAGGAAATAAAGCCAGACTGCTCACTTGAGGGAATGATATTAAAGGCAAAACTGAAGTACTTTGGCCACATAATGAGAAGACAGGATACCCTGGAGAAGATGCTGATTCTAGGGAAGGTGGAAGGCAAAAGGAAGAGGGGCCGACCAAGGGCAAGATGGATGGATGATATTCTGGAGGTGACGGACTCGACCATGGGGGAGCTGGGGATTGCGACGGCCGACAGGAAGCTCTGGCGTGGGCTGGTCCATGAAGTCACGAAGAGTCGGAAGCGACTGAACGATATATTTGTTCGTTCAGTCGCTTCCAACTCTTTGTGACTTCATGGACCAGCCCACGCCAGAGCTTCCTGTCGGCCGTCACCATCCCCAGCTCCCCCATGGTTGAGTCCGTCACCTCCAGAATATCATCCATCCATCTTGCCCTTGGTTGGCCCCTCTTCCTTTTGCCTTCCACTTTCCTTAGCATCATGAGCTACATGTATCATGTAGCATCATGAGCTACATAAGCAGGAGCATTTGTGCGGATGGAGGTGATTAAAAAAAAATCAAGATAGTGGTCATATCAGCACAATTAAAGTTCTGCCCCTTTTTATCGCCACCATCTTAACTTTGTTAACCTCCCCATTACATACATAACAGTCTGATTGGATAAGCCATGATTTAATACACAGACACACACACACACACACACACACACACAAACACACAATAACACACAAATAAGGAACATAAGACACTTTACTAAAACTGATTAACAATATAGAAAAACCTATGCTAAGATAATGCTCTTTGTAGAATGATACTTATATTCTCTTGCTACAAATAGTTAAATGCTTACAGCCAGCTTATATTGGGATGACTCCTCCAGTCAAATCCAGGGAAGACAAAACTTAGCTCAAAGAGAGATGCTTATAACTGGGACAGCAGCCCATCTAAAATACTTCCACTCAAAAACATATGTCATACATTATCTACTATTAAGGACATATATGAGCTGGAGCCCCTATCTTTTTGTTATATTTCAGCATGTTGTGACAATGTTCATGATCAATTTCAAAATAATAATAGTCAGGATTAACCATGAATATACAAAGGAAAAGTGATTCCTTTTTCAATGAACAGAACATGACTCAAAGAAAATACTAGAAGGTTTTACTTCCTGCCTTGTAATTTTGGTCTCTGCCTGTATATTATAAGAAAGAGGAAACACAGAAGCATGGGTATGTATTAAAGGTGCAGGTTAGTAAAAAAAATATGAAAAGTGATATAATGTAAGGATTACTTAAAGCTGGATAGAACATAGTCTGGTCTGCATATTTGTTAAAATTGAAACAGATGGAGAAGCCCAAGCTCAAGCATTATAATGAGATTGGAAGGAACGGCACATCAGAGTTGGCAAAACTAGGATATATGACTTCACAATAAGAGCAATGTGGACATTGATCATGAGGCCCAAGTACTTTAACCATTAGGCCTTTGGCTGTCAACTACAAAGGACAAAGGAAAACAACTTTTATAGTTTTCTAAATCTAAATCCAAATAGTCCCCAAGGATTAGAGAATGTGGATGTAAGCCAAACCACAAGAAATTAAAGGTTGTATAAGCTTATCTAGATGCAAAATGTAGGGACAGCTTTGAACAAAAGAGGAACCAGCGCACCCAGCAAAACTGGAAGGCTTTAAGCTGGGCTGGGGAACACCACACAAAACAAGGTCACAGAACTGTATCAAACTGACCAGCAACAGGAAAGCAGCAGCACTGGGAAAACGCAAAAAAGTTACAACTGGAGGATAATATCACCTGTCTCTTCCTCCATCCCCACAATCCCCAATTCCATGCACAGGAAAAGTTTAGCCTAGAAGCACCCATGATGTTATTGATAAGGGCAAGTGAGAACATTTTCACAAGAAATGTTGAAAAAGGGAGGTATTTTTATGTGCAGCTGACAATGTTGGCAAAAACATATAAGTAGTTCTCTGAGCTAAGATTTGAGCCTTTGCCTGATGGATAGTTTGAACCAATAAAGAGGCATGCAGCCATAAAATCATGTAGAAAGAAACCTCAAAATCATGTAGAAGTGTGGAGTTTTGTCCTAAAATAGCAGGTTCCTGATTTCATCATTCACTAGCCAAAATGTGTGTCAGCCCTCCCAGGTAAACCAGACAGGAAACACGACTAGATGAGCTACTTGTACTTTATTGTTGGGCTACAACACATTAGGAGGAGCTGTTCCTTCATGTCAGATATTGTAGCAGTTAAGGCTTTGAACTAGAACTGGGCAGACTAGGTTCAAGTCTACTCTGGTTTGTGGAAGCTAACTAAATTATTTCAGGCCCATCACTCTCTCATAACCAACCTCTTGTGGGGAAAAATGGAGAAGAAATTTTGCCTTTCGCTCCTGGAAAGAAGATGGGATAGAACTCTAATGTAATAACATATTCAGTACATGTCTTCGCTTATTATTATCGTTATTGTTTTATTCCTGTATAGAACATACCATTCTGGTATTAAATGGCAGAGGGAACAAAGGCCAATCCATACTGCTTCATCAGTTTGGCTGTGTATCTTTGCATATACTTGCAAAGTTATTTACAAAGATTAGTCAAGTAAGGGTTTTTCCATAGCAGGTAATTGGCCTTCTTATGTACCCCCAAGGGCTTAATTTGAAGATTATGGGAAAGGTCCCAAGTCTCACTGAGGCTGCACAACTGTTATTCCCAGGTATGAGATGTGTGAAGGAGGGAAATGAGACTTGATTTAGACCCCAAGCTGATTGCCAGCAACTAGAAATAGGTTCAGAAAGCAAAGCAAAGCAAAACAAAACAAAAAACAACTCATCTTAGTTGATTGGCAACAAGTTTCTCAGTAAATTACCTTTTTGTTTGTAGTTCATATTTTGCAGTAGATCTTTAATGTAAAGACTGGACTTGTGTAATACACCGCCTTTTAAGTCTTTTGTTTAACTATGATTTACTGAATAGTATTGTGGCATATTTTTCTGATATTTTAATACCCTACTATTTTTATCTCTTTTTACTCTTGTTGAGTACAGTTATATTTTTATTTTTTTGTTATACTAGCTGTTGTGGTGGATTGTTAGAACAGAGGTTGGTTATACAGTTTTTTATTAATATTGTTAATATTTTAATTTTATTGTACCAATGTATTAGGGTAGACAGCAACTCCTTTTTAAGTGTAGACTCAGCAAACAAAGGTATGGTTGTTGTGGGTCTTCCGGGCTGTGTGGCCGTGTTCTGGAAGTTGTGGTTCCTAACGTTTCGCCATCATCTGTGGGCAGCATCTTCAGAGGGCAGGAGCACAGACAGAAGGCTCTTTCTGTGCTCAGGTAGAATGGCAATGTTTGGCAATGTTTGTTTTCTTTTTATAGAGCTAAATTTTAGGAGGTTAGGTGGGGTTTTTGTTGTGTTGAAATGTTAACGAGTGGCTGCTGAGCGTGATTAGCATGTTCATTGTTAGAAGTATTCCCATGTCCTGGTAGTTGGGCTGAGTTCGTTGACCTTTTGCAGGCTGTGTTTTTCAGGACTGGTAGCCAGGTTTTGCTAATTTTTAGACTTTCTTCTTTTTTATTGTAACTGTGCTGGTGTTTGTGGGTTTCAATGGTTTCTCTGTATAATCTGGTGTACAAAGGTATGTTAATGCTCATTTCTAGAATGCCTTTACAGTACCTTTACAGTACATTTGGGGAGAAGGATAGTGAACTCTTCGGAGTTCCACATGCAATCTCTAGCACCCCACCTGTGGTCATCAGAACACCTCAAGATCATATCAACAAAACTCAGCCCCCCCAAATAAAACCCAAACCCTCATGAAAATAAGGGTCGAAATAGGAATACGACGCTTCAAGGTTTAAACCCCTGGGAAACAGGTCAAAATTGTACCTTCAAAATTTAGCAGCAGAATTTTCTGTTAAAAAATAGAGGAACTATGAGTGAAAGGGAGTGCAAGGTCTCTGGAAGATGAAACACATCCATTTCTTCCCTTACCATTCCCCTGCATGATTAAAAAAAGGGCCAAAAACTTCAGCCTCATCCCATCTGGACCTCTCTGATTACACTGATCCAGAAGCTAAGTGTCAGCCCCCAACCCAAAAAGGTTGCCCCTCCCTAACTCTAAAAATAAACGCCATTTTCTTGTTCTAAGAGATGGTGGTTATTGGATTGTTTTTGAGATCATAGACATGGTACATTGTATCTGTGTACTGGGAACTAATTTGATTAGTCACTACATTCACTATGTAGCTGCCCTGGATTAAAGGATTTTAAATAAATCCTTTATTTAAAATAAAGGATTATGTGTGCCCATTTGTGTGTGTTTTCACCTGAAAGTTCAAATTACAATGCATATATAGGTATCTTTCAGCAGGTATACACTTACTGTAAGAGCAATTCCAAGCCCCGTTCCAAAGCAATCTCCCCATTTATAGGTTATATTACTCATAAGTGCTTCATAGCTTTTACTGTGATTGCACTCTGCAGTTATCACAGCTATATTTGTGCATTTTAAAAGGGTCATCAGAACAATAACCTCAAAGTTCAGTTTCAAATATATTGGACATAATATTTAGGATTCAGTAGATAGATAACTATTTGCTCCCAAATTTCACTTTATTTTGTGGAGTCTTTGGTGCTCTCTGAGCCTTGTTGTTTTCATGCAGACGTTTCATTGCCAGGCTAGGCAACATCTTCAGTGCGAAAAGGGAGTGGAACTTGCTGTCTGTTTATATACCCTGGCTTGTCCTGCCTGTGTTGGTGGGAGTCTTGTACTTTATTTTGTATTTTGGCCCACCCTGGCTTGAATATGGCATTGGTTCCATTCCCATATTAATCCAGGTATTCCACAATACCACTTGAAATTACCATTACTTAAATTCATGATATATGACCCCTCTTTATAACACAAGGATTAATTTCCTCTAAAACTTTTAATCAGGTTCTAGTCGCTAGCTGCTAGTAGATTTCTTTTTATTAACTGCAGCCTTTTACTGGAAGCTTTTACAAAGTACAGGATGTCATTTCAAATGTTCTTTAAGTAGCTGAATGCTTGCTTAGTCCAGTCATTGGTTCCTCTGTGGTATTTATAAAACAAAGCGGCCGGAACTTTGTGCTCAGGATTCTCCAGCATGTTTTGAATGAATTTAGAAGCTGCATTGAAATGCAGTAAGACTTAATTTAATATCTTGTAATGATGAAATATTTCAGTCCTGCTGCACTCATTGTTTACTTTGAGTTTGGGGGATTAATTTCAATTTTGTCCCCTTGAAATCCTACCAAACATCTGTTGTGCAAGATAAGGGGAAAAAAAGTAATTTGTTTAGATTTTGGCAGATTTAACAAGTGCTAAGGAAAAATAATGATAAATGTTTATCCTTGGCACCCACCTTCCAGCAGACAAGCTAGCCATTGTACTTTTAAAAACCTTACTAAAATATGCAGAAGTGGTACTGACATATGATGTTTCCCCTTGGTGTTTCCCACCAATACCAGTTTCACTTCTGAGATAGTTCAGGACGAGTAGTCAGTCACAAGGAGGATAACAGATTAACAAAGACAGTTGCCTCCAATTTAGGAGCAGGCTGAATAGGACTTGATAAAGTCTAAAGAGATATGCATTGAACTGGGAGGAAATATTACCTTTTTAATAAACGATTGCCTTTTAATATTTTCCATGCATTTAATCATTGTGGTAATTCATTTTCCCTATTCTAGATCATAAAAGGTTAAAAGCAATGAAATGTGTCCACCTCTGCCTGGAAGTTAAACTTGAAAAAGCCTTTAATTTTCAAACTCAGTTGCTACATGCGGATGTGTGTGTACATGTGTATTTGGGTGAATTTGCAGATCTAAATTTCTGTGTGAGTATATGTTGCGCATATCAGAGTATTTGTGTTGGCATGCACATTTTGCCTGAATGATGGGTTATTTGGATTGAAAAGTCATACTAGAAGCTAGAAGCCACAGTTTTATAGAATCAGGTTACCTGATCTTGCACATTTGGAGCCCATGCTACTTTTTGTAATGTTGGCACTATATCATAGTAGGAAGAAGACTAGCTTGGCGATCACTCGTAGCCGAGTAAGATTGTCTTCCAGGGGTAAAATCTCAACAGTGGATCCATAAGTGGCTGTAAAGGCCAATTCTGGATCCGCACAACCTTCCACAATGAGGGCATAGGTTTCCAGGTGGAAGATGGTCATAATGAGGGTTTGCTTGACATGCTTTCCTCTTAGCTTGTTTCTCCCTTTCGACCTGTACTCATGCTTCTTCAAAGTCCGTAGCACCTTTAATAAAGGCTGACCTCCAGTTGAAATGCTCATGAGTTAGGGCAGGAGTACCCAACCTTTTTGGCACCAGGGACCGGTCGTGGAAGACAATTTTTCCATGGACTGGGGGGGGGGTTTGCAGGCGGGAGCCAATCACGTGGACCAGGGGGGCAGGGTTTGCAGGCAGGAGCCAATCACACAGATGAGGGGCGGGGTTTGCAGGCGGGAGCCAATTGCACGGATGGGGGCAGGGTTTGCAGGCGGGAGCCAATCGCACAGACGGGGGGCGGGGTTTGCAGACGGGAGCCAATCGCACGGACCACCACTACTCACCTTCTGTGCGGCCCACTTCCTAACAGGCCGCAGCCCACTATAGGGCCGCGGCCCACAGGTTTCGGACCCCTGAGTTAGGGCTTCCCAGTTCTCAATGCTGATATTAAACTTTTTAAAATTGGCTTTGAGAGTACCTTTGAATCTCTTTTGCTGTCCACCAATGTTCCATTTTCCATTCTTAAGTTGGGAGTAAAGTAGCTGCATTGGAAGATGATGGTCAGGCATTCAAACAACATGGCCGGTCCAGCGAAGTTGATGTTGGATGATCATTGTTTCAACGCTGGTGGTTGCTTCTTCCAATACGCTAACATTAGTCCGCCTATCTTCCCAAGTAATTTGCAGAATTTTTCGGATGCAGTGTTGATGGAATCTTTCGAGAAGTTGGAGGTGGCGTTTGTAGAGGGTCCATGTTTCACAGGCGTACAATAGGGTCGGTAGTACAATGGCTTTGTAAACAAGCATTTTGGTCTCCCTGCAAATGTCCCGATCCTCAAACACTCTACGCTTCATTCGGGAGAAAGCTACACTCGCAGAGCTCAGACGATGCGAATTTCAGCGTCGATGTCGGCTTTTGTAGATAGGTGGCTGCCAAGATAAGAAAAGTGGTCGACATTTTCTAGTAACACACCTTTAAGCTGGATTGATGGCGCTGCAGAGGGATTGGTTTGAACTTGCTGGTAAAGCACTTTGGTTTTTTAAATGTTAAGCGAGAGGCCGAGCTTTTCATATGCTTCTGCAATGATGTTTAGGATAGTTTGAAAATCTTCCTCTGAGTGTGCACAGACTACATTATCATCTACATATTGAAGTTCTATAACAGAAGTTGTAATTACCTTATTTTTTGCTTTCAGCCTACTAAGATTAAAAAGCTTTCCATCTGTTTGATATATAATTTCTACACCAGTAGGAAGTTTCCCTTCAACAAGGTGTAGAATCATAGCGATGAAGATAGCAAATAAGGTTGGAGCAATAACACATCCCTGTTTAACGCCGGATCCCACTTTGTGGGGGGAGATGGGCGGTGATATAAGTTGGAAAAAAAATAAAATAAATAAATAAATGGATCGCTTTGAGAGCCATAATTATTCAGGATTGTTGCCATCATGTTGTCATGGAGTAGACGCAAGATGTTCACAAATTTATCAGGGCATCCGATTTTCAGAAGGATGGTCCAGAGAGCAATATGATTTACAGTATCAAAAGCCTTAGTCAGATCAATAAAACAGAGGGGCAGTTCTGCTCCTTGCATTTTTCTTGGAGCTGTCGTGCAGTGAAGATCATATCCACTGTCCCCCTGGAAAGGCGGAAGCCATTTTGGGTTTCAGGGAGGATGTCTTCTGATATAGATAGGAGGCAGTTTGCGAGGATCCTTGCGAGGATTCCGTAGCTAGAAGGGAGATGCCTCGATAGTTTCCACAGTCTGTTCTATCACCCTTTTAAAAGGGAGTGATAATTATGGCATCCCTAAAGTCTGCTGGAATCTCCTCCCTCATCCAGATTTTTTTGATGAGCTTATGAAGTTGTTGTGTAAGTTCAGGCCCACCTTCTTTAAAAACTTCAGCAGGAATCCCATCAGCTCCACTAGCTTTGTTATTTTTCATTTCATTAGTGGCTTTACTGACTTCCTCCAAACTAGGGGGTACTGCAAGCTCCATCTCTTATTTGTTTTTGCAGGATTTGCAAGAAGACTTCATCAGCCACAGTAGAGTGACGATTAAGGAGATTGTAGTGATGCTCTTTCCAGTGCAGTGCAATAGACTCTTTGTCCTTTAGAAGTTTGACACCATCTATTGAGCGTAAGGGATTTGTACCATAGTTTGTTGGTCCGTAGATGGCCTTTATGGCATTAAAAAAGCGCCGTGCATCATGAGCATCTGCAAAATGTTGGATTTCTTTGGCTTTTTTTATCCACCATATGTTCTTCAGTTCTCTAGTTCTTCTTTGGACTTCTGCCTTTGCACTGGCGTAGATTTTTTTTCTTAATGGCACAGTTAATATCTTTTTGCCATATCTGGAAGGCTTTCCTTTTCTTGTCAATAATATGTTCGATCTCACTATCATTCTCGTCAAACCAGTCTTTTTTTTATATATAACTTTATTCTTTTATAAAATAATAATACATAGAAAAAACACTATCTAACCTAACAAAGCAAAACATTACATAAATAACAACATTTAAATTACATTTTACAGTAAAATACAACCTCACCCTCTTTCACAACCACCTTTCATTTCTCCTCTCGTACTTAGACATTCTTACTCTCTTTTACCTTCTCAAACCCTTACTTTAAACATACTTCCTCTTATACAAACCAAACCGGTCTTAATCTCCTCTCCTTTAACCTTCTTATACCCTACTCTCTTCTCCCACTCCTCTACCTACTCTTACCTTCTCTACTACCTAATCCCCCTAATCCCCCTTTACTTTCTACCCCCCAAAAAGAAAAAAACAACAACAAAAAACGACAAACAAACAGGACTTCCTACTTTCTCACCATCATTTTCTACAACTATTTCAAAATAATCTCTATCATAATTAATTATTTATAATAACAATTATTATTTACATTAATTTCCTAATTGTATTTTTTGAGTTTTTTCTATAAATTTATAGAAAGGGCTCCAACACAAATTAAATTCATCCATATTCTTATCATTTAACAAATCCGTTAATTTAGCCATCTGTGCTAAGTCCATCGTTTTTATTAACCATTCATCAATTGTAGGTATGCAGTCCTCTTTCCAATGCCTTGCGAAGATGATTCTAGCCGTGGTTATTAAGTAAAATAGTAATTTCCCATGTTTCTTATGTATGTCTGGTTTTGTAAATCCCAACAGGTACAGTTCTGGCTCTTTAATAAGGTCTTCTTCCAGTATTTCACATAAAGTTTGATGAATTGTATTCCAATACCTTTTGGTTTTCTGGCAATTCCACCAAAGATGAAAAAAGGTGCCCACTTCTTTTTTACATTTCCAACAACTATTGGATATCATAATATTCATTTTTGACAATGTGTTAGGGGTTATATACCACCTATACATCATTTTGAAAAAGTTTTCTTTCATATTGTAATTCAAAGTAAACTTTAAATCATTTAACCACATTTTTCCCAATTATCCATTTGGATGCTATGGCCTAAATTTTCTTCCCATTTGATTATGCAGTTCTTTTTAGGTAAATTTGTCAAATTAATTTGTATTAAAATTTTATAAATTTTGGCAATCAAATGGTCATTTTCTTTCCATAACACATTGTCTCAGTTTGCCGAATTTTCTTTAAACTTAAAATTTTTATTATCCATCTTAAATTGTTCTTAAATATCTGTAAATATGTAAACCAGTTACAATTAAACCCTTCTTTTAGTAAATCTTCTCTTGTTTTTAGTTTATAGTTTGTACCCTCAAATACGAATAGATCTTTATATGTTAACCAATTACATATATTCAGGTTTCCATGCCACGCTAGTGCTTTCTGTGGCGAAGTCCACAGAGGCAGATTAGGTAAGAGTGTATTTTTATATTTGATCCAAATTTTTAAAATTGATTTTCTAATAGGGTGATAGTTGAATGCCATTTTGCTTTAATCTTATTGTACCAAAGGTACCCATGCCAACCGAATCTAAGATCGTGCCCTTCTATATTGAGTAATTTTCGATTATCCAATTTTAGCCAATCTCTAAGCCAACTAAGAACACATGCATCGTAATATAATTTTAAATTTGGTAGACCAAAACCTCCATTTTCTCTAATATCTTGTAAAAATTTGTATTTTATTCTCGGTTTTTTCCCCTGCCAAATAAATTTAGCCAAATCTCGCTGCCAATTTTGAAAAGTTTTATCAGTTATCACAATTGGTATCGTTTGGAATAAAAAGATGACTCTTGGAAGAATATTCATTTTTATAGTAGATATTCTACCCAAAAAGGATATCTGTAATTTCATCCAAACTTGTAAGTTTTGTTTTATTTTATTCCATAATTTTGTATAATTATTTTTAAATAAATCCGAATTGTTTTATGTTATTTCCACGCCCAAATATCTTAATTATTTTACGTTTGCAAATCCCGTAGCCAACTCCATATTATGTATATTGTTTTGATTCATATTTAAATTTATCATCTTTGTTTTTTGGTTATTTATTTTAAACCCTGCCAATTCACCAAAGTCTTGTATCTTTTTTTGCAAATATTTGATTGAATTTTCTGGATTTTGTAAAGTGATTACCACATCATCGGCAAAAGCCCTTAATTTATAGTTTTCTTGTTTTATTTTTATCCCTTCAATTTGATTATCTTTTCTTATATTTTCTAAAAGAACTTCTAATACTAAGATAAATAGGAGAAGAGAAATTGGGCAACCTTGTCTAGTACCCCTTCCTACAATACAATCACCATTTACCACTATCTTGGCTGTTTGCATTGTATATATAGCTTGAATAGCGTTAATAAAATTCTTACCATAGTCCATACTTTTCAACGTTTTAATCATAAAATCCCAATTTAAATTGTCGAATGCTTTTTCGGCATCTAAGAATAATAACAAAATTTGATTTTCTTTATGTTCTTTTGCATACTCAATTATATTTATAATAGATCTAATATTATCTTTAATATGTCTTTTTGGAAGAAAACCAGATTGATCCGCATTAATCGTATCTTGTAAAACCGTTTTTAATCTATTAGCCAAGATAGTGGTAAAAATTTTGTAATCAGTATTTAACAGCGAGATTGGTCTAAAGTTTTTGCATAGAGTCAGGTCTTGGTCCGCCTTGGGAATCAAAATTATATTAGCATTGGTCCATGATTTGGGAACTGTATTTCCAGTCATTATCGAATTTAATAAAGTATTAAATGGTATTATGAGTTGCTCTTGAAATAACTTGTAATATATAGCAGTAAATCCATCTGGACCTGGCGTTTTGCCTGATTTTTGTTTTTGGATGGCATTTGAAATTTCTTGGATAGTAATGGGTTCGTTAATGATTTCCTGTTGTATTTTAGATATTTTTTGCAGTTTACTTTCTGTTAGATATACTGTATATCATCCCTAGCCAAATCTATTTGTTGTTTTTGATATAAAATTGTATAAAAATCATGAAATGCTTTCTTGATACTTTGGTTGTCCATTAACTCTTCCCCTTTTTCTTTAATCTTGTTTATAATTTCCCCCCCTTCTTTTCTTAACTTAAAAGCTAGCCATTTACCAGCTTTATTTGCATGTTGAAAGTATCTTTGCTTAACATACCTCAAGTTTTTTTCCATATCCTCAATTGTTAATAATTCTAGTTGTTTCTGTAATAAAGTAATTTGATTTTTGATGTCTTTATCTCTTGGATTACTTTGAAGTTCAATCTTTTTTATCTTAATTTGTTCACATAATTTTAAGAATTTGTGTTGTTTTATTTTTTTGTGTGTGTGTTTACCTAGAGACATAAAGTGGCCCGTAATATATGGTTTACTTGCATTCCAAACTGATATTATAACTTATTATACATATAAGTTAAATAAATAAATAATAAATAAATATTATATTTATATTATCATTCATATTTAAATCAAAAAATTCTTTTAATTTATTTTTGTTCTCTTCTAAATATTCCTTGTTTTTTAGTATGGATTCATTAAGTCTCCATCTATATGACTTTGCTAAAAAATTTAAATCTAATTGAATTGTGTTGTGATCTGATAGAGTTTTGGCCAAAATTGTCATATCTTTAATTTTATTTGCTAAATTTTTTGAAATCCAAATCATATCAATTCTAGAGTGGGATTTAAATCTGTGAGAGAAAAAAGGGAAGTCTTTCGCATTGCCCATCTTATGTCTTCAGGCATCGACCAATTCTAAGTTGTTTGTGAGTTCGAAAAATTCCTGACGTAGTTTACCTTGGTTTGCTTTAATTTGTTTGTCAGATTTCCTATCCATTAGGGGGTTAACTACTCCGTTCCAATCACCCATAATAATCCAGTTTTTATTTGGCAGGTCTGTTAGACAATTCAAAAGAACTTAAAATATTTTTTTCTGTTTTTCATTTGGGGCATAAACTCCTACTAGTATAACCTTTGAGTTTTGAATTTCTATTTCTATAATAACAAATCTACCCTTATCATCAGCTTGTATCAAATTTGGTTTTAAATTTGGTTTAATGTAACAGACTATACCATTTTTCTTATTCTCACTAGTCGATATAAAATCCAGACCTAATTTTTTATTTAGTAACAATTTGGCATCTTTCCTTCTAATATGTGTTTCTTGCAAGCAAATTATATCGAGCTTATATTTATTAAGAATATGAAAAATTTTATTTCTTTTAGCTGGAGCATTTAAACCATTGACATTCCATGACAGACATTTTACATTACTCATTTCCAGGTTGGTTGCCTAGATCTTGGGAACTGACTGCTGAAGAGAATATTTTAAACTTCTCTGATATCTCTTCTTTTTGCCCACTATTCCCTATTGAATGTTTATCACCTCTTTCCAATTTTCTGAGGAAATCTTTTGCCTTTTCAATTGAATTTAATTTAAACCTTTGGTCATTGTATAACACATTCACCCCTTCCAATATGTCTATGAAGGTTCTCAGTCATCCAGGTGGAATTGTCTGTAGCTTGAATCATGTCAACTGGATTTCTATTTTCTCAGTGGAAACGTTTCGCTCCATGGTGATCTTAACGATCCTCCTTTAGATAATGAAAGGACTTAAAATAACATCTCAATATAACCATGCCCCCAGGTGTAAGGTCACACAGCTACCTAGAAACATATTTAGGATTCCCTTACCAACTTTGCTCAGACTGAAGAAGCTCCTTGGATAAGGAGCGAAACGTTTCCACTGAGAAAATAGAAATCCAGTTGACATGATTCAAGCTACAGTCACCCCTTCCAACATTTCCCATCTATACATAATTTTTCTCCTTTTCAGAACCTCTGTTAAGAAGAGGTAGTCTTTTCTTTTTTTCAAAATTGCAGCTGGAATTTCCTTAAAGATTTTTATTTCTTTACCTTCTATATCTATTTTCTTTTCAAATGCAGTCTGCAAGATCAGTCTCTTAACTTTTTACTGCTAAATTCGATAACTAGATCTCTGGGTACATTGTGATCTCTGGCATATTTTGAATTAATTCTATAGATGGATTCCATTTCTTCTTCTAATTGTTCTGTTTCCCAATCTATCAATTCCGCCAACACCTGAATAATTGTGTTTTTAATCTCTAATTCTTTACCTTCCCTTAAACCTCTTATTCTTATACATTTCTCTTTTTGCTTTTGTTCTAATAAGGTTAATTTATCAATCTCCTCTTCTTTTTGTTTTTCTATTTTTTTCACTCTTTCTTTCATTCCTTTGATTTCTGATTGAATTTTTTGCTCCATACTATCAAGTTTTTTGTCAAGGCTCTTTTCAAATCCCTGAATTTTCTCTTCTAATAAGGTGGTTACATTAGAGGTAATACTCTGTATGGCTTTCTTTGTAAAATCCTCAAAAAGAGTTTTTAACCATTCCCCTTTATCCTCTCCTGATTCTGACCGTTTTTTTTGTACTCATTATTATAAAAGTTCTCTTCCACCAGACTACAGTGTATAATTAATCTTAATCTTATTTTTCTAAAGTTAACAGAAGATATGCAGTTAGAGTCTAATACAGTAAATATGGTGTTGTTAAATAAATAAAGAGTCCGTTTCTCTTGCTTTGCCAAAAAATGTCGAAGTCTCAGCCGCCTTCTTTGAAACTATTAAAGTTCCTTTTGGTGAGAAAGTAATCTTAATCTTATCTTTTTTTATATAAATTGAGTCTCTTTTTTAACAAAAGTGAAGAAAAACAGCAGCAATCCCTAAAATTCTTAGGGAGAGAAAGCGAAGTTTAACGCATACCCAGCTTCCCGGCTTCCTTTCACTGCAAGCTGTCAACCGGCTGAGAAAGTGAAAGTATAATATTGCAGCCAATTTACTCGCCGCTGCCGTCCAAAAGCTGCAGGCTTTTCTTTACTTAGGGTCCACCCTTACATCGGCTTCCCTGCCTTTATCCGCTCTACTGGTGTTTCGCGGGGTTGGCTTGCAATCTTCGTTTTAGTTTTAAGTACTTGACGAGCTGTCAGTTTCTGCGTCCGCTCACCATTCTTCTTCACCGGAAGCCCCTGTCATCAAACCAGTCTTGATGTCTCTTAGTTTGGTATCCAATAGTTTGTTCACAGGCTGAGATAATAGAAGTCTTCAATTTAATCCAGTGTTCCTCAACATTTTCAGGAAGTTCCATAGGCAGATGTTCCTTGAAAGTTGATTGAAAGCAAGCTCATTTAGTAGAATCTTGAAGGGCCAGTGTATTCATTTTACACCTTGGTTTTCTTCCTTGGAGCCTACGATGAGGGACAATCTTTATGGCCATCGTGGATCGAATTAATCGATGGTCTGTCCAGCAGTCATAGGCGCTCGTCATGGCTCTGGTGAGAAGTACATCATGGTGATCTCTAGCACGGACAATTACATAATCTAAAAGATGCCAGTGCTTCGACCGTGGGTGCTTCCATGATGTTTTAAATTTATTTTTCTGGCGAAAGAGTGTGTTAGTAATGACAAGGTTATGCTCTGCACATTTAGTCAGAAGTAAGATTCCATTCATGTTGTTATTGTCAACTCCTTCTTTCCCAATGATCCCCAGCCACAAATCAAAGTCACGCCCAACTCTTGCATTGAAATCGCCCAGGAGGATAATTTTATCCTCCTTTGGTATCTCTAATAAGATGGTTTCCAGCTGGGTATAAAAATTTTCCTTGATATCCTCATCTGCATCTAGTGTTGGTGCGTAAGCACTTAAAATAGTTGCCTGTTGGTTTTTGGCGAGTTTTATTCGGAGAATTGAGAGTCGTTCATTAATGCCAGTGGGAACTTCTGACAAGAGCTTCACAAGGTCGTTTTTGATAGCAAAGCATACCCCATGTATTCATCGTTCTTGTTCAGGCAGGCCTTAACAAAAGAAGGTATACCCTCCTTTTTCTTCCTTCAACTGTCCCTCTCCTGCTCTTTGAGTTTCTTGGAGTGCTACTATATCAATATTAAAATGTCTCAGCTCCCTTGCAATAATGGCAGTCCAACGTTCAGGATGTTCACTATCCATATTGTCTTGCAGTGTCCATATATTCCATGTTCCAAAATTCATATGTCTTTTACAACCGCTATATGGTGACCCCACTGGACGTGGTAATCCAGTCAGGGAGAAAATGAGGCAGACTATGTTTAAAGCAGCTTTTCTAGTCCCCTCCCCATATAGGGTGAGCAGAGTGGATCCTAAATAGGGCTGCTCAGTTGTGGATACAGCTGCCGAACTTCTCAACTGCCTCGGACCTTGAGTCAGGATGACTGAATCCATATCCACCACCCATATGCTGGTCCATGACTAGGGGCTTCCGGATTTCACAGTCCTGCCCCCGTTGCCATTCATCAATCACCATGGGACTTTTAGTTGGTTTGGGTTTAGTGTAGTTGGAAGACGCCTGTGCATGAGTTTGTTTTGTTTGGTTGGTTGGAAGATGCCTGTGCGTGAATTTGTTTTATGTGTGGAGATCGGTGCACAATGATCGGCACACAACCTTCACAGAAAAAGGCTCTAATCCAATGGCATGGATACCATGATGATTGGTGACCTTTTATCTGCTGCAGCCTTCATCCGCCTTCGCAGCCATTGTAACAATAAACCTTGTTATCTTCTGCCTGTTCTGCCATTGAGAACTTTCTTGGATCATTCTTTGTCTGGTTCCTCCCCCTGGACCTTACCGCCATGGGTGACACTACCGGGAGTACATGACTCCTGACAGCTTCGCTCACAGGGTTCATTGGGAACACACAAGCCCACTCACCACAACAATGTGACGATCCAGCGAGTATGAAGAAGACTAGCATTCTACTAGTAATGTATAGTCGAAGGCTTTCACGGCCGGAATCCTATGGTTATTGTGGGTTTTCTGGGCTGTGTGGCCGTGTTCTGGCAGGTTTGGTTCCTAACGTTTCGCCAGTCACTGTGGCTGGCATCTTCAGAGGACAGGAGCACAGCTAGAAGATTCTCCCTGTGCCCAAGTGGAGGGTGTGTCTTCCTGCTGGTGTTTATATCTGCTGAGAGGGTGTGTGTCTTCTGTGGGTCATTTACAAGAGATTAGGAGAGGGTTTATTGTGGTGATTAGAGGGTGTGGTGCTGTCGTGTGTGGGATTAGCACATCTATTGTGTGCTCAAACAAACTGGTCACCAAATCTTATTTGAAAACACAGAAATACTGGACAACACCAACAGCCACTATGTTAGACTATACAGGGAAGCCATTGAAATACATAAACACCAACACAGTTTTAATAAAAAAGAAGAAAGCTTAAAGATCAGCAAAACCTGGCTGCCAGTCCTGAAAAACACAGTTTACAAAAGGTCAATGAACTCTACTCAACCACAGAAATATGCAAACAACTCACACAATAGATGTGCTAATCCCACACACGACAGCACCACACCCCCTAATCACCACAATAAACCCTCTCCTAATCTCTTGTAAATGACTGTCAGGACTCTGGCAGAGTCCTGTCATCAAAGCAGGCAGCTATGTGGATTGGGGGGAGTGAAGACGCCACCATGCAAGAGACAACCAGCCAGGAAGTAACCCATTGGCAGCAACCTGTGAGATTGAAGTACACATCCACAGAGCTGACTGTCTGAGACCCCAGCTACGTGACTGCAACATGAATACAAACCTTGGGGAGGGGCCAGGACTCGGGGGGAAATGCTTAAAACTGCCAACCTTTAGTATAGCAACTCATTCAAGTCTTTCTTTCGTGCTAACCTTCATGTACCGGAATAAACCTTTAGTTCTTAGCAACCTCGTGCCTGTGAGTTTGCTTAAGAGAAAGCGTTTCTAGGACTTCGGAGCGGAGTACCTCACATAAAGACTTGAATCATCATTGCCAGTTTTCCCTGGAACCACTCTGACAAATCAGTGGGTCTTCAGGTCGAGACGGCTCAAAAAACATTGGTTGGTTGCAGCTGAGCTCAACAATCCAGACAATGGAAAAAGGCGAGGCACCAGCGATGACCATGGACGACACTGTACCTAGTACCTCCGCAGCGCAGGTGGCGGAAACAGCAGCAGAGATCCCCACCAAAGCAGGAGGAGGAAAAAAGACTAAGAAACTCAAAGGAACGGAGGTAAATAACCCCCCAAACCCCTGAAACAAAGACTTACACCCAGATGTTTGAATGGTCATTGGGGGTTGGGGCCGGCAGGCAGCCTGGACTGGTGAAGAAAGCCGCGAAGCCCAGGGTATCTCTGACTCAAAGAGTGGGCGCAATTGAATCAGGGCTAGGAGACTTGAAAGTGACAATGATGGCTATGCAAGCTGCCCTGGAACAATTAGTGGGGAAGCCCCAGCGGCTGGGAAAAACTCTGGAGGCTGCTAGGCAAGACAACGTCCCCCCCCACCTCAGTGATGAGGACAGCTCAGATGAAAGCGAGCAAGAGGGGGAGGGAGAGAGGGAGAGCTCTGACGAACGGCAGACACCACGGCAGTTAGTGCCTTATCTCCCACTTCGCACACAAAACAACTACCGAATAGTCACCAAACTGAAAATGAGGTTTGATGGGGATCCAGAGCAATTGGCTTGCTTTCTGAATCACATCAGGGGCTTTATGGAAGAATCTGAAGAGTTGTTCTTTAATGAGGGAGCGAAAGTGAGATACGTCTCAAACTTCCTAACGGGGGAAGCTGCAAAGTGGGTGGCCATGCTGCACGAAACTAAGGCTGCTGAACTGCACAATTTTAATGAATTCATGGGGGCTTTAAGGGATAGGTTTGAGGATACTTTGTCCCGCATGGAAGCGAAAATGGAGATTCAAAAACTGCAGCAAGGGAACCGAACTGTAGCTGAATATGCCCTTGAATTTAAAAAATTGACTAGCCGATTGCCCAAATGGCCAGACAACATTCGAGCCGAGTTCTTCCAAATGGGGCTTCGGCCTGAATTGTTGGAAGTGGCGCTGGCACAGGAGGACCCAGAGACATTGAGTGAGTGGATTCAATTGGTGGGACAGGTAGAAGCGGCGAGCATCCGCATACGCTCCCAGCATCAGTTGCAGCGGGCAGAAAAAGCGGTGTACAATAGCCAATACACCCCCAAGAGAGACTGATAGAAAGCAATGGGCTGAGGAAAAAGAGAGAAGAGCAAAAAATAGACTGTGTTTTAAATGTGGGAAGGAGGGTCACCAGAGTCTTGAGTGCACGCAACTCAGAGAGAAAAGCAAACCGGGTGAGAAAACCCTCAAAAGCACCACTCACAAAAGGAACACTGCAAAGGCAGCAAGGGAGCACCACAAACACACGAAAGCCGACACTTCCACGGAGGGATCGTCGGATGACGAAATGATGCCGGCGGGAAACGCCAGGGATCTGTTCTAAGGTGCGCCGCGGGACAGGCCTTTCATGAGGGGCGCAACCCAATGAGGAGCAAAGATGACGGCCTCACAATGCAAATCCAGGTAAAATTGGCTACCCTGGATGGGCAGGAGCAGTTTGTGGGGGCAGCGATGTTGGACTCTGGCTGCTCCAGATGCTTAATACACCCATCGGTTGTAAGCAAATTGGGACTCAAACTCTTTGAGCTCAACACACCAATCATATTCTGCCAATTGGATGGGTCGTAGATGAAAGGGGGGCCAGTGGGACACATTACAGAAGATGTGAAAATGACTATTGGGACGCACACAGAGACTTTGAGGTTCATTGTGGCGCCCATCTCGCTGCAAGCCATTGTGCTAGGCTTCAAGTGATTTAGGGCAAGGAATCCCCTCATTGACTGGGTCTCGGGGGAAATAGAATTTTTCGATGGGGCGTACAATGGAGCGGACGACAACAAAGCAACACCCTGGATTGAAATGGGGGCGGCAGGAACTGAACTCTGGGGGGAGGAGCGGGATGAGCATGAACAAGCCATTCCTGATAACTACGCGCCTGTTGCCGAAATCTTTGGTGAACAGGAATGCGAACAATTGCCCCCCCACAGGAAGTCGGACGCTGCATTCGAACTCATCTCAGGGGCACCTTTCCCCAAGCCCATAATGTATGCGATGACACAGAAAGAATTACAAGAGTTGCGCAAATTCATTGACAAGAATTTAGCGCGTGGGTTCATTGCACCAGCAAATTCCCCCCTCGCAGCTCCTGTCCTATTCAGGAAGAAAAAGGATGGGTCCTTACGTCTCTGTACAGACTACAGGGGGCTCAATGCCATCTCCATCACCAATCAGTACCCTCTTCCATTGCTGAAGGACATGCTAGCCCAGTTGTTGAAAGGCAAAATCTTTACAAAACTTGATGTAAGGGAAGCCTACTACCGGGTACGCATACGGGAGGGGGATGAGTGGAAAACGGCGTTCAACTGCCCCCTAGGATCCTTCCAATACCGTGTGCTCCCGTTTGGAGTAGCTGGGGGTCCTGGAATTTTCATGAAACTGATGAACGAAGTATTATATGACTTTTTGTATGAGGAGGTCATAGTCTATTTGGATGTGAGTTTGCTTAAGAGAAAGCGTTTCTAGGACTTCGGAGTGGAGCACCTCACAATGACCCACAGAAGACACACACCTTCTCAGCAGATATAAACACCAGCAGGAAGACACACCCTCCACTTGGGCACAGGGAGAATCTTCTAGCTGTGCTCTTGTCCTCTGTAGGACCTTGCTTAAATAATGACCACTTTGAAACTAAGCATGATCCAAACTGTGATGAGAATAATGTAGCAATAAAAAGCACTCTGTACTTGAGTTGACAGTCAGTCATTCTCATTGAGGGTGTATCAACACAAATTGTAAAAACAACATTGATCCAGATATGTAAACTTGGACTATTACCTTCACTGGTAAGAGCAAGATATGTTCATAATTTTAAAAAATACTCTTTATATTGATTTCTCATCTTTAAATGTTTACTTAAAATTAGTTCCTCTGAGTTCACTGGGGATAATTTAGTAGAAATAATGGTTAAGGTAGAAATTTTAAATTGACAAGAATACAGATATAAATTACTTTTATACTTACTAGCTTTCTTCCGGGAATCCTAAGAACTAGTTCTGTGGGAAAGGGAAAAGAAATTCATCTTTAATGAAATAAAATTCATCTTTAATGAAGAATTTTATTACCTTCACCAAACTACAGTGTGATTACACATTGTGACCCTTATATTATATATGCAGACATATCTATGCTTGCAGGTTAAGGGGAATTATGCAAAACAAAATGTAGTAAGAGACAGTAAGAATGAATGCACTCCAGAATTCCTCTGGGATTCTCTGGATCTTGTTTTGTCTGAGACCCTGGAACAAAACTTTCCAGCTTTTGTTTCTGCTGGACTACAGCCAATTGAAAATGGTTTAGTAGTACCTCTGGATTCAGATGGTTTATTCTGTGTTCAAAATGAAACATTTTTTCCGGGTTTGTGCATGCTTTTCTCAGTATCTGTGGGTGCATCTGGTGACTGCCACTTTCATAATATATAGGCTATCTGTTCCGTTTATGCACTTATCCCCTGGCTACTGCTCACATCAGCAACAGCAAAACCTTTGAAGATTTGGAGAAGAAAGTAAGGCAGCTAACAGCATTGCATGTTCACCTGAAAATTAATCTTGATCTATTGACCTAGCAGCAAGTATTGCAAGTGAGGAAATGAGCCAAACTGTAGCAGCCACAATAACTCCCAGACAGTGTAATTCAAACAATATAGCAATGATAAACTGAAGGGTGTGGAATTACTATTGGGACTCCCTTGCAAAATGCTTGCTAAGAAAAAGAGAGTGTAGAGGTGGGCATTACGGTTGATCCTTGAAAAGTCACCTCACATATGGGAGCCCCCCCCCCCACTACCACCTAAGGGCATTTCTACTCTGCAGGCAGTTGAAGAAGTAGGATTTAGACTGATAATATTATAATCTATTCAATATAATATCTGCTTTGGTACTAAATCTCAATTCCTTTCTTTTCATGAGGTTTCTGGAGATTGTTTTACAAGGTCAGGGGATTTTGTGAGATTGGTGATTGCTTAGGACTAAAGTTACAAAGCAGTAATTTTTTGGACATTCTTTTCTTTTTTATTAACTAAATACAACCCCCTCCAAAAAGAATATACAAAATTATAAAAGAAGAGGGGGGGAAAGCTAAAAAAGACATGCAGGGCATATATTCACAGACATACATAAAGTTGTACAATAAACATTTAACTAAATGGAAGCCATAATTTGTAAGTCATCTGCACTGATCTATATTAATCAATTCTGCAGACCACGGAATAGTTGGAGCCATATGTTTGTCTTTCCACTGCTGAACAATAGGCCTTTGGGCTTGGAAGTAAGGTACAGAAATCCAGATAAGTCCAGAAAGAAACAATTTTGGATATTGTTTTCATCCACTTGTGTTCCTCTGGTGTGACAAGGGATGAGGTGAATTAGAATGAGATGGCAGTTATTGATGAGATGAATTTTGTAGAGGTAGAACAGGAACGTGAGTTATCTAGACTTCGTATAGAACTGCTATAGTTGTTGCTGTTATTAGATGCAGCATTATTCAGTGGAAGGGAGAAATAAGATATCAGAATAAAAGGACAACTTTTGAGAGAAGGGCTAGCATTTTGAGTTATTGAGGTACAGTTCTTTTAATATTGAAATCTATTTTCAATTGCCATCATGTTTTCCATTTACAATGTGTAAATAGATTATTTAAGGTCTGGGGCTGTGTGTCCACAGATAGCCAACCGACAGCCTTGTTTAAGGGGATCTGAGTCCTCCTGGGGAAGGGGGACTTGGAGGTCTACCTACAAGGCCATGTGGAAGAATTTGAAGAGTATCTGTTGGACAAAATCACTCACATTTGTTCCAAGTTGTATGCCAGCTTTGGTACAGGTCCAGGGGAGATTTATTTATTTTTATTTATTAATCAAACTTCTATCATCGCCCATCTCCCTCCTCTGGAGGGACTCTGGGTGGTTTACAATAAGATATTAAAAACAAGAAACATAAAATATACATACAATATAAAATACTAAATTGTAAAACAAGATTAAAATCCAAGAGGCAAGAATCTAACTCAATCTGATGATCTAACTCAATCCGATGTAGGAGAGGGGCTCTCTAAGGTATTAGCCATCCCCAAGAGTGACTATTTCTTCCTTGGCCCCAAGCAAGGCATCAGAACCAAGTTTTCAGGTTCCTCCGGAAGGTCATGAGCGAAGGGGCTAATCTCACCTCCAGGGGCAAGATGTTCCAAAGGGCAGGAGCTACTGCAGAGAAGGCACGCCTCCTGGACCCTGCCAGATGGAACACTCTTGCAGATGGGGTCCGTAACATGCCCTCTCTGCATGATCAGGTGGGACAGGTAGATGTATTGGGGATGAGGCAGTCCCTCAGGTAACCTGGCCCCATGCCATGTAGGGCTTTAAAGGTGATGACCAACACCTTGAATTGGACCCAGAAGCAAACCGGTACCCAATGCAGCTCACGTAACAAAGGTGTTATATGTGCCGATCTAGGGGCACCAACGATGGCCCGTGCAGCTGCATTCTGGACCAGTTGTAGCCTCTGGATACTCTTCAAGGGTAGCCCCATGTAGAGCGCATTGCAGTAGTCTATATGGGAGATAACAAGGGCAAGAGTGACTGTTCGAAGGGCCTCCCGATCCAGGAACGGGCATAACTGGCACACAACACAAAGTTGTGCAAAGGCCCTTCTGGCCAGACTGCCACCTGGTATTAGAGCAGGAGTCGTGAGTCCAGGAGGACCCCCAGATTCCACACCGGATCTGTCTGGGGCGGTGCAACCCCATCCAGAACCAAAGATGATAATGTCCCAGATACGGAAGTGCCATTAATCCACAGCCACTCCATTTTACCAGATGATGTCTTACCAGAGATGACTGGGGTACAGTCTTGCCCTGTTATCTGGGAACAGTTTGATCCTTTTGGGCCTGAGGAAGTGGACAGGATCCTTATGACCATGAGCTCAGCCACCTGCTCCTTAGATCCATGTCCCTCCTTAGATCCATGTCCCTCCTGGCTAGTTAAGGCTGCCCGGCAGGTGTTGTGTGGTTATCGTAGCAGTGGTTAATTCGTTTTTGAGAGAGGGAGGCATTGGTTCACCCGCTCCTCAAGAAGCCATTGCGGGATCCTACCATACTGGACAATTTTCCTCCAGTATCAAACCTACGTTTTTTAGGGAAGGTCATGGAGAAAGTGGTTGTGCAGCAGCTTCAGCAGGCCCTGGATGAAGTGGATTATCTGGACCCCTTTCAGTCGGGATTCAGGCCTGGACATGGGACGGAGACAGTGTTGGTTGTGCTTTTAGATGATCTCTGGTGGGAGCGGGGCAGGGGTAGTGCATCTGTCCTTGCTCTTCTTGACTTCTCGGCGGCCTTCGATACCATTGACCATGGTATCCTTCTGGATTAGCTCTGTGGGCTGGGAGTGGGTGGCATAGTATTGTGCTGGTTCACTTCCTTTCTGCGGGGCTGGTACCAGTCGGTATTGATTGGGAGTGAGAGGTACCACCCTCAATCCTTATTATGTGGGGTTCTGTAGGGTTTGGTACTCTCTCACTCCTATTTAACATCTACATGAAGCCACTGGGTGAGATCATCCATCGCCATGGGGTGATGTATCAGCAGTATGCTGATGATACTCAGTTATATATCTCCGCCCCTGGCAAACTAAATGATGAGGTTGATGTCTTGTCCCAGTGCCTGGAGGCTGTAGGGGTTTGGATGGGGAACAACAGGCTTCAGCTGAACCCTGGCAAGATTAAGTGGCTCTGGGTTTTTGGGCCTTCTAGTTCTGGGCCTTTACCATCTTTGGTACTGGATGGGGTGGCATTGCCCCAGACAGACCTGGTATGCAACCTGTGGGTCCTTCTAGACTCACAACTCCTGCTCGAGGAGCAGGTGGCAGCTGTGACTAGGAGGGCCTTTGCACAGCTTCATGTTGTGCATCAGTTGCACCCCTTCCTGGATTGGCTCTACTCACAGTCACTCATGCCCTGGTCCTTCCAGAATGGATTACTGTAATGTGCTCTACATGGGGCTGCCCTTGAAGAGCACCCAGAAGCCTCAGCTGGTGCAGAATGCAGCTGTGCGGACAGTTATGTGTGCTTCCGGGTGCAATTCAAGGTGCTGGTTTTGACCTTTAAAGCCCTACATGGCATGGGACCAGGTTATTTGAAGGACCGCCTCTTCCTGTTTACATCTGTCTGTCCCACCAGGTCAGGCAGGAGGGGTATGCTGCAGGTCCCATCTCCAAAGGAGCTCCATCTGGAGGGACCCAGGCAGTATGCCTTTTCCGCTGTGGCCCCTGCCCCCTGGAACATCATTCCCCTGAGGTGAGGTTAGCGCCATCTCTGTAGCTTTCCGGAAGGCTCTTAAAACATGTTTTTTTCACCAGCCTTGGGAATCCCAGAGAGAGTCTGCAAGGTGGCTGTATGAGTTTAAGTGATGTTTGTTCTCCCACTTTCTTGGGTTTATCTGTTTATCTTATCTGTTTACTTTATCTGTTTATTTCATTTATTTTTTTACTGTTTTTAGATTGTTACGGAGTTTTTAACTGTTTTGTACACTGCCTAGAATTGTGTTTGTGTGATGGGTGGCAAATTAAAATAAAATAAAATAAAATAAAATAAAATAAATAAAATAAAATAAAATAAAATAAAATAAAATAAAATAAAATAAAATAAAATAAAATAAAATAAAATAAAATAAAATAAAATTAAATTAAATTAAATAATTAAATTAAATTAAAATAAAATTAAAATAAAATAATAAAATAAAATAATAAAATAAAATAAATAAAATAAAATAATAAAATAATATAATAAAATAAAATAATAAAATAAAATAAAATAAAATAAAATAATAAAATAATAAAATAAAATAAAATAATAAAATAAATAAAATAAAATAAAATAAAATAAAATAAAATAAAATAATAAACTAAACTAAACTAAACTAAACTAAACTAAACTAAACTAAACTAAAAAATAAAATAAATAAAATAAAATAAAAAATAAAATAAATAAAATAAAATAATAAAATAAATAAAATAAAATAAATAAAATAAAATAAAATAAATAAAATAATAAAATAAAATAAAATATAAAATAAAATGAAATAAAATGAAATAATAAAATAATAAAATAAAAAATAAAATAAATAAAATAAAATAATAAAATAATAAAATAAAATAAAATAAAATAAAATAAAATAAAATAAAATAAAATAAAATAAATAAAATAATAAAATAAAATAAAATATAAAATAAATAAAATAAAATAAAATAATAAAATAATAAAATAAAATATAAAATAAATAAAATAAAATAATAAAATAAAATAAAATAAAATAATAAAATAAAATAAAATAATAAAATAAAATAAAATAAAATAAAATAAAATAATAAAATAAAATAATAAAAAATATATAAAATAAAATAAATATAAAATATAAAATAATATAAAATATAAAATATAAAATAAAATCCATCATATACTCTACACAGCAACCATCCGATTCTATAGTGCAAAATATTTCATAATTCAAACCAGTTCACTTTCTCTAAATCAAAAAACATGCAATACACTTTCTCATATTCATGCTTTTCTCAATGATTGCTGAAGAGTAAATACCTGTTCTTAAGAGCAGGGCCGCAACTAGGGGGTGGGGCAAGCGGGGCATGTCCCCTGGGCGCCGCGCTGGGGGGTGCGCCAAAATGACAAAATAACCCATGGGGGGGCGCGGAATCCATGTTTGCCCCGGGTGACACAGACCCTAGTTCCATCCCTGCTTAAGAGCCCTTGTTTGATTTAAAGTTGCCCTGCAGTTCCCAAATTATGCTCATTGTTATCTCTTGCCTTATTCAATCCGAACTCTGTCAAGCACCTTCCCAGACACACTTGTATGTTTTGCATTCGCTCTTCTATCTTTCCCCTTGTATAATGGCACAGCAGGAGCATTCTTCCCTCTGTCTGGTGCAGATATAGTCTTCACTCACACAAGTCCCAGGAAAGCAAACCACAGCGATGTTTTAGCATTTCTTCAGTTATACCATCTATACTTGAAAGCCATATTTGAAAACTAATATTTCTAGTAGTTGTTTCAATGATACTCTTCAAAGTATCACTGATATTTTCGTTCAGATCTCTAAAATACCCCTGCTAGCACTCCTACAATTTAGTTTCATCTCAAACAATTTTCATCTCTTTTATATTCAGTTCTATTCACTGCGGCTAGAGGTGCCTTGTTTATCTTTTTCCACCAACTTCTAAACCAATATTTTTAATGCCATCAACATCTTTCTGCATTTTCTCTGCTTCTTCTAACCATTCCTTGCTCTCTCGGACTACATTCTGTGCAGCCTTTTTTTTCTCATTGTACGCTTTATTTATACATTTGTTGGGGGGGGGGTTTCCCCCTCATTCATAGCTTCTTTCATTTCCTCATTCCACCAGGCATCCTTTTTCATACTTCCCAATAGCAGAACTTCTTTGGTACTCTGTAACATGGTTCTTTCCAAGCAACTTCCACATTCTCTTTCCTTGCATCTCTTTTCTATTCATCCTTTTGGGGGATTAATTTATCTTCTAATACTTTTTCATATAGAATTCATACTTTCTCTTCCTAGAGTCATTTTACTTTCACCCTTATTTCTTTCACTTCTTTTCTTTTCTTCCATGTCCACCTTTTCCCAAGGTTCACTTTTGACATGACCAAAAATTATTCTCTACGTTCTCATGAACTTTGTACAAATCAGTCATTCTTTTAGTTTTAGTTTCATTCCTTTGCTGTATGAATAGACTTATGGTTAAACCTCATAGTCAAAACAAGCAGAACTTTTTCTAAGCAAATACTCACTAGAGTCTCCAGATGGACCAGTCATATCTTAAATGAACATGCTTTCCAAATATGTTTGGCAATTCTATTCATACCTTCCTGTTAAAAAATAGTGAACAAAATAATAATTGATCTATTCTAGAAAAATGTGCAAAAACTGTATAGTTCAGTACTTTGAAAACTAATTATCTGTACTTATTATTTGGAAGTAGCTGCCATTATAAATTAGATGTACAAGTTCTGGAAAGAAATGTATTTAGGAGAAAAAAATCATTCAACTCTCAGTGGAATATTAGCAGATCTGAAATTTATTTTCTATAGCATTGGGCTGAGGCTTCATTGGGAGTTTATCACTTTTTAAGAAAAAAATGAAAATACTGGTTAGTGTGTACAGGAAAAAGAGATGTGCTGTTTCTTTTTGTTTTTGTTTTAACCAATTTTAGTATATTTATACTTACATATTTTATCTATGTTCATTCTTACTGATACTTAATTGACTGTTCCTTAGATTTACAATTTTAAAGAAATATTGCATGTTTATGCAGAAACATAAGTATTGTAAATGTACCCTCCTTGTCAGTCAATAGACTCAAAAATTTACAGACAGCAGACATCCCCAGTCTACATCTGCATGAGGGAGAGATGCTCTCTGTCATGTACACAAAAGTGATTACCCCATTGCTTCCCCTCTGCAGTAAAAAGAAAAAGAAAAAAAAAGTTTGTTCCTCTTAAAACAGGGGTGAGCAATGTCTGGCCGGCGGGCTGTATAAGGCCTGCGAAAGCAATTGGTGTGGCCCGCAGCAGCGGGCGCAGCAGCGTTGTGGCGGGCGTGGCAGCATCGGGCATGGCAGGAGGCATGGTGGGTGTGGCAGCAGGCGCGGTGGCAGGCATGGCAGGCATGGCGGCAGCGGGCGTGGCAGCGGGCATGGTGGGAGTGGCAGTGGGCACGGCAGTGGTGGGTGCAGCGGTGGACATGGCGGAGGCTGCCACAGCGGCGAGCATGGCGGGCACGGCGGGCGCGGCAGGTGCAGTGGCGGATGTGGTGGGGGTAGGCGCCGCGGCGGGCGCGGCAGCGGTGGGCACAGTGGTGGGCGTGGCAGGGCAGGTGTGGCAGTGGGCGTGGTGGGTGTGGTGGTGGGCGTGGGCGTGGGCGTGGTGTGGGCATGGTAGGCAGCCCCCAGTATGCACGATTGGCTCCCGCCCACAAACCCCGCCCCCTTCCACGCAATTGGCTCCCGCCCACAAACCCCGCCCCCTTCCATGTGATTGGCTCCTGCCTACAGACCCCGCCCCTTCCACATGATTGGTTCCTGCCCGCAAGCCCCACCCCGGCCCTCGAGTGATGTTATAAATATCAAAATGGCCCTTGGCATAAAAAAAGTTTCCCCATCCCTGTCTTAAAACAAAACAAAGAAAGAAGATAATAGGGAGAAGAAGCTGGACTGACGCCTAAAGAGTAAGGTTTTCTACAAAGTATCTGAGAATGGGTTTGAATCTCCAGAAAAACCCAGGTAATTTGAAGTAAAGGAAAATACCTGCTTCAGAAAATTGCCACTATGGTAGAAACAATCCAGCTAGGCTGTGCTAGATTTAATTTTTGTTTTGATGTGATTATCCTTTCTTTTTCTTTTTTCTTTTAATGCTTTTTTCCCTTTTATTGTGTAGTTATAAATCTTGATACACTGTATTATTTCAATACAGTGATGTTTATATAATATATATAAAGGGTTTTTTAATATAATTTTTATTAAGAATTTTGATTACAATAGTAAAAACTAATACAAATTAAACTTAGAGAAAGAGAATAGAAAAAAAAGAATAAAAAGCATAGGAAAAAAGAAAAAGAAAGAAGAAAAAGAAAAATATATAAAGAAGTGACTTCCAACCTTCAGCACAAGTATAAACAAATTTAATAACTCTTCACACCCTATAAGGTTAAACAGATATCTCTTCATCCCATATCCCATCCCTTATCTATAAGCAATTCCATAAAACATGAACTCTGGTGTCAGCAAAAAGTCCATAAAGGATTGCCAGAACTTTGTAAAAAAATGTCTTATTTTAACCTTGATCAAATAAACGTACTTGATATTCCTTCCTTTTACTTCTAACAATCTTTAATTCAATCAAATATTGTCATAGGATTTGATTTCTCTTCAATTCTTCTTTATCCCATCCAACAGATTTCTACAAGGATTTAATAAGCCTCTTTTGTAGATCCAATAAGAAAACATTTTCCAGGTCATTCTCTTTATTTATCATTTGTATTTCCCTTTTAATTTTTAAAACTTCAGCCAAGTTTCCAAATCATTCTCTTGGCCTGTTACTTGTAGTTCCACTTTCAGTACTTTCTCTATCTTGTCAGATAAAATTTGTTCCACATCTGTAATGTCTTCATTAACATATTTTGGAAACAGTTTATCCATAGAAGCAGACATCATTACTGACAGTGTTGATATTGTAGTTGCTAATTTCTGGCTCCATTCTTCAAAGATCATATTTAATGTTTCTGATGTTATAATATTTTGTGTCATTTTGTAAGTCCCAGTATTAACTGACATCAAGAACAGGCTTGCATTTTTTTTCCCTTCTGCTTAGAATCTTTAGTCCCCGCTAGTGTCCAGTTTCTAAAATTATAAAGTAACTTATCTTTGTTATGATTTAAAATAGCCAGGATAACCAAAATAAGTGTTTCCAACAAGAAGCTATTTATTTTTTATAGTTAATTCTAAAATCTTATACTAAAAGTCAATATTCCAAATTTCTCTGGACCCTTAATCTATTTATAACTTTCTTAGATCAAAATATTATTTAGCTTTTTGCTGTTTATTTCAAATCCTTTAAGTTCTTAAGCTTATAATTAATTTTTATTTTGTTCTGAGTTGAAGATAAAACTCACGTGATGACTTTTCAAACTAGTTGTTCTGAAGGTCTCTAATAGCTTTAAGATAGGCAATTTCCAAAAGTGATTAGAAAGTGAGACTTGTGAACTTAGTGTCTTTTAAAAGGCCCTGCCGCGGTTGCAAGCAAGATGGCTAGTCCCATCATTCCTGGTGCTCAAACCCACAGAAAACTGCTGTCCTGCGGTCTCCTCGCAGTAGTAGTAGTGGTATTAGTAGTAGTATGGATTCATTAAGTCAATGACCAGCAAATATAAAAGAATAACAGAGTAAAACAAATTAATACAGCAGTATACTAAAAGACAAATCACATTATATTATTACATACACTCCTCTAATACCATATTAATATAAGGAGCAGCCATCTGGAGCACATGTAGGTGATCTCCCATCCTCTCTTTATCTGGAGAGTTTCCAAGGGACTGGTCTACTCACCGGTTCCTTGGCCTTTGCCACAGTTACAGGCTCCGCTTTTGCGGAGACATCTTCAGTTTGCCATACCTCCCCTGGAAGTCCAATATAATTAAAGATTATTGACATTCTATTATTTAGAGAGCCAGTTTGGTGCAGCGGTTAGGGCATCAGACTAGAAACCAGGAGACCGTGAGTTCTAGTCCTGCCTGAGACACAAAGCCAGCTGGGTTACCTTGGGCCAGTCTGTCTCTCTCAGCCCTAGGAAGGAGGCAATGGCAAACCCATTTCCCAAAAACCTTGCCAAGAAAACTGCAGGGACTAGTCCAGGCAGTCGCCAGGATTCAAAAACTGACTTTTGAAAGCCAAAAAAAAAATTATTTAGATAACTTAGAGTATTGGAAATAGAGAAGAGAAAAAGAATATTCTATCAATATTAATTATAATTTAGGATATCAATATTACAATATTTCAAGCATTAAAATTATTTGGCTTTTTCATTCAAAGCTGAGTATAACATTAAAAAAAAACCCCACTGCGACTCGCATCAAAATATTTGTTATACTATATAAGAAAGGTTTCTGTCGTAAGCTAATTACTATATATATAATGTTAATGAAAGGAAACAATAGATGAATGGAGCAAATTTAACATCCTTTATTTTTCTGTACCCCTCAGGAATTTGTGGGTATTCTCAGCTTTCCATTCTTCAGATTAGGCATGGAGGGATTACTTTTAATATAGAATCTTTTCTGTGTTGGAATCCGGCAAATCAAGCATATGGGTGATTGCTCTAGGAGGCAAACTCTGTGCTTCTAGAGGAAGCTGCTTGATGCCCCTCCTACTTCCTCTCTCTCTCTGATTCTCCATTGATGGAAGGACGCACGTGCCTGAGCTCCCTCCATGGAGAGGGGATGTGCTAGGCCTCAACTCAGGAGGCTTTTCCCCCTTTCTCCACGCAGCTTCTGGCAGCAAACAGGGCCAGAGGTATACAGTTTAGGGAACAGAAAGAAGAACTGAAACCAATTTTCTACTGAAATGGCTGTACCTGGACAAAATAAATGTAAGAACTATTTTGTACTTACTTTTTGTACCTGCAATGTCTAAGCATGTGTTTCTTTATGCTTGGGTGGGATAAAAGTGTAAGAATAAGAACCTGAATCTCTCTAACATGCTCACAGGCTGTGTTTTTTAAACAATATTCCTTTTTCTGCACACAAGTTTACACAACGTTAAGCTCTGCTCCATTCACTGGTTCTAACAGGCCACTGAATGATCTTCATTCTGATTGGTTATAATAAATTGGAAATTTTTCCCAGTATCTTTCTTAAGATTCTGGCAGAATGCTCTTTTGTAGCACCAGCATCCTGAGGTTTGCTAAAAATACTATATTTTCTTTTGTAAAATTTCTTTTTAAATCAAGATGCTATCTCTTGATAATCTGAGTAGCTCTGTAATTTATCTTCTTCACTATTGAATGTTTGCATTTTTGATAGTTAAAGTTAAAATGGTGTGTGTGTTACGTTCTATTTATTTTAAAATAAAATTTCATTTCATTTATCTGTTGTGAGACTGATATATGTTTCAAGGGCAGAATTTTCCATACAGCCAAGAGATTTCTCCATACAGCCTATAGAAACTATTCTATTATTTGGTTTTTGACTGTTTTATTGTTGGAAAGGCAGCAAAGGGTTTGAGAATCCTGTTTTGCTGACTCACTGGGGTTAGGTGAAGGTCCCCCAGAATGATAGCTGGTGGCAGTGGGAATAACCAAACTGCTACCCCAAAGCAGGAGGCAAGGCCAAAGGGCTTCTGGGAGAAGAGATTGGAGACCTCAAGCTTCCATATTACAGATCTGCTACAGTTAGCAGCTGAGATTTCCAGCAAGAACCACCTGAATACTTTTCTGCTGAAAGTCAGTTTCTGCTATCAGATTCTTACTTAGAAAGCAAGATTATTCACAGAATAGATAGCACTCCCACGCATACAACCCGAAGTATGGATCTGGTATGTAGATGACACCTTTGTCATAATAAAAAAGGAACAACTGGAGGAAACACATGAAACCATCAACATCTTCAAAGGAATAAAATTCACAAGGGAAGAAGAAAACAACAACACACTACCCTTCTTGGACATCCTCATCAGTAGAGGAAATGATGGCATTCTAGAAACACAAGTCTACCGGAAATCTACCCACACTAACCAAGTGCTCCACTACCAAAGCAATAACACAACCTCCCACAAGAGGAGTGGTGTAAGAACACTATTCAGACAAGCACAAACACACTGCAGCAACCCAGAACACCAGAAAAAGGAAACAGACCACTTATATAGCATCTTCCAGCAAAATGGATACCCTTGCAACTTTATCAAAAAGTGCCTGACCACTCAACCCACCACAGCAAAACCAACAGAAGCTATGAAAAGGATTACACTGCCATACATAAGAAACATCTCAGAAACTACTAATAGACTGTTACAACCACACGGCATCACCGTAGCACACAAACCAACCAAAACCCTTCAGAACATCGTAAGTAACCCAAAAGACCCAGTAGCCCAAGAAGAAAAAACAGGAGTTATCTACAACATACAGTGTAAGGACTGTAGCAGCCACTATGTAGGGCAGACCGGCAGAAGACTAGCAGAACGCATCCATGAACACCAAATAGCAGTCAGAAGACACGATGAAAACTCCTTAATCTCACAACACATGGACAGACTTAACCATACTTTCAACTGGGAAACTGTGAGCATCTTAAACCAAGCCAAATCCAAAAATGACAGAGAATTCCTGGAAGCTTGGCACTCAGAGAAAACAGCCATCAACAGACACATAGAGGTAAACAACATTTACATACCATTCATAAGAGACAATAGAAAAGCCAGAAGACCAGAACACCTCCTTGCCAGCAATCAACATCCAGATATGCAAAGATTAACACTAGGATTAGCACCAGGGGAACAATCAAACAGCACAATATACCCTACTCAAGGAACTATTAACTCAGTCCATCAACCAAGCAGCAAACAACAGCCCAATCAAAGAACTACGAAGGAGAGAACAACACCCCCTCCAACGCAAGCAGGACAAGCCATGGTATATAAACAGAGAGCAGGTCCCACTCCCTTTTTGCAATGAAGATGTTGCCTAGCCTGGCAATGAAACGTCTGCAAGAAAACAACAAGGCTCAGAGAGCACCAAGGACTCCACAGTTGTTTCTTCCAGTCTCCATCCAGGCAAGTGGAAAACATCCAGTAGCTTGTGAACCCAACATCAAAAAACTTCAGTATACATTTAAGCAAGTATTATTTGGCCTTCAATTTCCATTAAAATATTTATTTTATTTTCATTTCTTGAATTTATATTATGTCATTTCACCCGCAAAGGGATCAGAAAGTAGTTTAAAATGGGTAACAGAAAATAATACAAAATAAATATGTAGACTACTATTTATGAAGCAATAAATTATTATTAAACAGTGATAAAGCTATTCAAAAATTAAAAGAAAGAGATATGTCTTGATGTTATTTCTAATTGTCGAGAGATTGAAAACTAATTAGAATCCAAGGGGAGTATATTTCCATAGCTTGGAACCAAGACAATTGGTCTCTCCCACATGAACAACAAACAGGTCTGTGTGGAAAAACATCCTAAGAATAAACATCTGCTGCAGATAACTAGGTATTAAATTAGTTGGAGCTTTAACAGTGAAAGATTAATGCCTCAAACTGAGTTCTTTAAACTATTAGCAACCAGTGCAGTTTTGGTACAGAACATTACTTAACAACCTAGCTGCTACAGTAAAAAATACTAAAATGGGGAGTGGAAGACCAAGAATGAGACTCTTCTCCCTTAATCAGAATGGATTACAGTAACAGAATATTATCAAAAGTGATCATGGGATCTCTGTCTATGTGTCTCATCCTAGGTTATTGCACAAACCATTGTGGAACTGATGAGCCAAGCAAGTGATGATAGTTATTCTCTAAACCAGAGCTTTCCAAACTGTGTGTCGGGACACGTTAGTGTGTCGGCTGCAGTGTCTGGGTGTGTCGCGGCTGCTGCTGCCTCCAAGCCCTGCCAGGATTCCACGCAGGTTCTAGTGCCTGCCTTGTGCCTTGCTGCCTCCAAACCTTCCCTGCCAGGATTCTGCGCAGGTCCTAGTGCCTGCCTTGTGCCTTGCTGCCTCCAAACCTGCTGTGATTCTGCGCAGGTCCTAGTGCCTGCCTTGTTCCCTGCTGTAAGAGTGTGTCGCAAAATGATGCATGTCTAAAAAGTGTATCACCAACATGAAAAGTTTGGAAAGCTCTGCTCTAAACCATCGTTGCTGACAATGAGTACTGAGGAGACAGTCCCCAGTTCCTAAAGTTTCTGCCAGAATTCTATAGGATACAACCATGTGGAAATAATTTTCATGTTGCTCTGGTAATATATAAATTAATGTAAAAATCACCTTTGATTCTGCTGATTTCCTTCTCGAGGTCTTTACCTTTTATTTTCCTTTGACTAGCAAGCTGTTCGTCAGATTTCCTAGTCTGGGTGACTAAGTATAATTTTATTTTTATGAAGGTTTCTTTATTACTGCATTCCTGGAGTATGTCTTTGTGCTATATGCTTGGCTTTCCTCCAGTGCTTGACATAAAAATGTCTTTAAGCATTCTTAATTCTTACCTATTAGCATCCCAGCATTTTCATTTTGTAGGAACTCCTTGTTCCATCATAGACATTGTATTCAACAGAATGTTCCCCAACCTAAAACTTAAATCTTTTCTTTCTGTCCTACTGGAATGTATTCTGGAGGTGTAGTTCTCTTTCTTTCGTTTCTTCCTGCACATTCTATTTTTCTAAACATCAAAGTGTTTATCAGAATAAAATACAAATTAACCATTAGCTATTTATTGCTGTAAAGAACAATATTGCATAGGAACCTGGAATGTAAGATCTATGAAACAAGGTAAGCTGGATGTGGTCAAACATGAGATGACAAGATTGAACATCGACATCTTGGGAATCAGCGAACTAAAATGGACAGGAATGGGCGAATTTAATTCAGGAGACCATTATATATACTACTGTGGGCAAGAATCCCTTAGAAGAAATGGAGTAGCTCTCATAGTCAATAAAAGAGTGGGAAAGGCAGTACTGGGGTACAACCTCAAAAACGACAGAATGCTTTCAGTTCGAATCCAAGGCAAACCATTCAACATCACAGTGATCCAAGTCTATGCCCCAACCACTGATGCTGAAGAAGCTGAAGTTGACCAGTTCTATGAAGACCTACAACACCTTCTAGAACTAACACCAAAAAAAGATGTCCTTTTCATCATAGGGGACTGGAATGCTAAAGTAGGAAGTCAAAAAATAACCGGAATAACAGGCAAGTTCGGCCTCGGAGTACAAAATGAAGCAGGGCAAAGGCTAATAGAGTTTTGTCAAGAGAACACGCTGGTCATAGCAAACACTCTTTTCCAACAACACAAGAGACAACTCTACACATGGACATCACCAGATGGTCAATACCGAAATCAGATTGATTATATACTTTGCAGCCAAAGATGGAGAAGCTCTATACAATCAGCAAAAACAAGACCTGGAGCTGACTGTGGCTCAGATCATGAGCTTCTTATCGCAAAATTTAGGCTTAAATTGAAGAACGTAGAGAAAACCACTAGACCACTCAGGTATGACCTAAATCATATCCCTTATGAATATACAGTGGAGGTGAGGAATAGATTTAAAGGTTTAGATCTGGTAGACAGAGTGCCTGAAGAACTATGGATGGAGGTTCCTCACATTGTACAGGAGGCAGCAACTAAAACCATCCCAAAGAAAAAGAAATGCAAGAAAGCAAAGTGGCTGACTGATGAGGCTTTACAAATAGCTGAGGAAAGAAGGGAAGCAAAAGGCAAGGGAGAAAGGGAAAGATATAAACAACTGAATGCAGAATTCCAGAGAATAGCAAGGAGAGATAAGAAGGCCTTCTTAAATGAACAGTGCAAAGAAATCGAGGAAAACAATAGAATGGAGAAGACTAGAGATCTCTTCAAGAAAATCGGAGATATCAAGGGAACCTTTTGTGCAAAGATGGGCATGATAAAGGACAAAAAAGGCAGGGACCTAACAGAAGCAGAAGAGATTAAGAAGAGGTGGCAAGAATACACAGAAGAACTATACAAGAAAGATCTTAATATCCCTGATAAATACGATGGTGTGGTCACTGACCTTGAGCCGGACATCCTAGAGAGTGAAGTCAAGTGGGCCTTAGGAAGCATTACTAACAACAAAGCTAGCGGAGAAGACAGTATCCCAGCTGAGCTATTTAAAATCCTAAAAGATGATGCTGTTAAAGTGCTGCACTCAATATGCCAACAAATTTGGAAAACTCAACAGTGGCCACAGGATTGGAAAAGGTCAGTTTACGTTCCAATTCCAAAGAAAGGCAATGCCAAAGAATGTTCAAACTACCGTACAATTGCGCTCATTTCACATGCTAGCAAGGTTATGCTCAAAATCCTACAAGCTAGGCTTCAGCAGTATGTGAACCGAGAACTACCAGAAGTGCAAGCTGGGTTTCGAAGAGGCAGAGGAACTAGAGATCAGATTGCCAACATTCGCTGGATCATGGAAAAAGCAAGAGAGTTCCAGAAAAACATCTACTTCTGCTTCATTGACTACGCTAAAGCCTTTGATTGTGTGGATCACAACAAACTGTGGCAAAGTCTTAAAGAGATGGGAGTACCAGACCACCTTACCTGTCTCCTGAGAAACCTGTATGCCGGTCAAGAAGCAACAGTTAGAACCGGACATGGAACAACCGACTGGTTCAAAATTGGGAAAGGAGTACGACAAGGCTGTATATTATCACCCTGCTTATTTAACTTATATGCAGAGTACATCATGAGAAATGCTGGGCTGGATGAATCACAAGCCGGAGTTAAGATTGCCGGGAGAAATATCAACAACCTCAGATATGCAGACGATACCACCCTAATGGCAGAAAGTGAAGAGGAACTAAAGAGCCTCTTGATGAGGGTGAAAGAGGAGAGTGCAAAAGCTGGCTTGAAACTCAACATTAAAAAAACCCAGATCATGGCATCTGGTCCCATCACTTCCTGGCAAATAGAAGGGGAAGAAATGGAAGCAGTGACAGATTTTATTTTCTTGGGCTCCAAGATCACCGCAGACGGTGACTGCAGCCATGAAATTAAAAGACGCTTGCTCCTTGGGAGGAAAGCTATGGCAAACCTAGACAGCATATTAAAAAGCAGAGACATCACCTTGCCGACAAAGGTCCGTATAGTTAAAGCTATGGTTTTTCCAGTAGTAATGTATGGCTGTGAGAGTTGGACCATAAGGAAGGCTGAGCACCGAAGAATTGATGCTTTCAAACTGTGGTGCTAGAGAAGACTCTTGAGAGTCCCTTGGACTGCAAGGAGGTCAAACCAGTCAATCCTAAAGGAAATCAACCCTGACTGCTCATTGGAAGGACAGATGCTGAAGCTGAAGCTCAAATACTTTGGCCACCTAATGCGAAGAGAGGACTCACTGGAAAAGACCCTGATGCTGGGAAAGACTGAAGGCAAAAGGAGAAGGGGACGGCAGAGGATGAGATGGTTAGATAGCATCACCGATGTAATGAACATGAAACTCCGAGAGACAGTGGAGGACAGGAAGGCCTGGCGTGCTATGGTCCATGAGGTCACGAAGAGTCGGACATGACTAAACGACTGAACAACAACAACAATTTATTGCTTTATAAGCAATCATAAGAATTCTGAAATGTTCCCAGCCAGCAGTATGCTTCATTTTTTTCATTCATTATCCTCTAAAAGCCTTGTGTACTAAATGAAGTTTCCAGAGTATCTCCTGAAGCAGCCTTAGCTTCAATAGTTGGAGGTTACCAGATCATGGACAATGTAGGAAGATAAGAGAAATTATAGCAGCCACCCCATCACACATCTGCTACTGGAAGACACTGTATCCTGTAAAATTCATTAAGTTGAGTTGGCCTGAGAGAGAGTGACTGGCCCAAGGTCACCCAGCTGGCTTTCATGCCTAAGGCAGGACTAGAACTCACAGACTCCTGGTTTCTAGCCCAGCACCTTAACCACTAGACCAAACTGGCTCTTTATAGGCCCTGCTGGGAAGGGACAGGCCACCGAAACATCCGCAGAACCACTGTGAAGAATATTCAGACTATTTGGCAGATAGTCTCTCAGATCCACTCCAAACATGACTCTGACTGGGCAGGTCTGGCTGAAGTGTGATCTGGGAAGAGTTTGATTCAGTGACGGGGGTTCTCTGTTTTGTTAGGTCATCCACCTGTTTATTGGACCCAGGTTCCTCCTGGGTTGTTAAGGCAGCCATGAAGGAACCTGTAGTTACATCCATGCTGTGGTGTCAGCCTCATTGATAGAGGGGGTGGTGCACTCCCTCCTCAAGAGGTAGGCCTTGGACCCAACAATTTTAGACAACTACCATCTTGTTTCCAATCTTTCTTTTGGAGGATGCTTGTGTGATGGAATGTGATGGCGACCTTGGGGAACAGAGGGAAGAGATGCTGCCAAGGGAACAATAAGATAAAAGGAAAGGGAGTCCAAGAGAGGGTAACGGTCTAAAGAAGAAACTTAAGAAAGACCCACCCTGACCACTCAAGCAATAAATAGGGAGGGCAGGAGATTTGTACTTTCAGACTTGAAAGATTCTGTTAATGTAGGCTTACAATAAAGTAGACTTAGTTCATCTAGTCCTGTTTCCTGCCTGGTTTACCTGGAAGGGCTGACAGCTTGTTAAGAAGGCAGTGGGTCTGCAGCTGCAGAGAACCCTGGAGAAAGCAGATTATGGAGACCTGTTTTAGTAAAGTTTCAGGCCAGGATTCAGTTCTGAGACAGCTTTGGTTGCACTTGTTGATGACCTGTGGTGGAGCCGAGATGGAGGTAGCGCATCCATCCTTGTACTCCTTGATCATTCAGCAGCCTTCAATACCATTGACCATGGTACACTTCTGGACTGGCTGTGAGGATTGGGAATTGGGGGCACTGTTTTACAGTGGTTCTCATTATTCCTTCATGGCCATCCTAGTTGGCAGATCGGGAAATCAACTCCACAGGAAGGCTAAAACTACGTTTATTGACATTGGGTATAATAACAGAATCTTGCAAGTCTAATTATGCTATAACTCCTCCACATTCTTATACTTTAGTGCAGGGCTTTCCAAACTTTTGCCGTTGGTGACACACCAACGGCTGGTGCGCAAAAACCTGGAAGCACCGCCGCCGCTGTGGCACGCAAAAACCCGGAAGTGCCAGCGGTGGTGCTTCTGGGTTGCCGCCGTGGCCCACAAAACCCTAGAAGCGCTGGCAGCGGTGCTTCAGGGTTGCCGCTGCCGCCACCGCACTTTTGGGTTTTTGTGTGGTGTGGCAGCGGCGGCAGCGTTGTCGTCCTGGAACCCGGAAGTGCTGATGGCCCGCTGCCACCGCTGCACGTGCTGCCGCATGCAGCGGTGGCAGTGTGCCATCAGCGCTTCTGGGTTGTCACGCGACACACTTGGGGCCCCCAGGCGACACGGTAATGTGTCGCGACACACAGTTTGGAAAGCCCTGCTTCAGTGAATTATGGAAGTGTCTCCCTGAGCTTTTTCTGCATATTTTCTGTCTGTTATGGACTTAAGATATGTTTTTCCCTTTGTCACTTTGGTAATGGAGCCTGCATATCTTCATCAAGGTCATCTTTCTTTCTATGTTGGGTGAGGTCGGCTGCCAATTTGGGGTTGGGGATCATCAGTATGCTGATGATACCCAAGTACATGTTTCGACCCCAGGCCAGCCAGTGAGGCTCTTGAGGTCCTGTTCCAACACCTGGAGGCTATGTGAGTCTGGATGGGGAGGAACTGATTGACTCAGTCCTACCAACTGAGTGGCTATGGATATTAGGACCACTTGGATCTGAGGACTTTCCATCCATACTCAAGAATGCTGTACAATCTGGGGGTCCTCTTGAACTCAGAGCTCCTGCTTAAAGAGCAGGTAGCAGCTGTGGCCAAGGAGGGGCTTTGCTCAGTTTCATCTGGCGCACCAGTTTCGCCCTTTCCTGGATCGGGGGCCCTTCAGACGGTCACCCATTTCCTAGTCACCTCAAGGCTTGACTACTGTAATGTGCTCTACATGGGGCTGCCCTTAAAAGTTACTCAGAGACTTCAACTGATCCAGAATGCAGCAGTGCAGGCAGTGATGGGCAGGCATGGTGGCCTTGGTGTACCCATGTATACCTCTGCTCCACAAGCTGCACTGGTTGGCAGTAAAGCCCTTCATGCCATAGGATGGGTTTGTTTGAGGGACTGCCTATCTCCTAAGGTTTCTACCTGGCCAGTACATGCCCGCAGAGTTGGCATACTCCAGGTCCCTTCAGTTAAACAGTGTCATTTATCGGGACACCAGGAAACATGCCATCTCTTTCACTGTGCCTGATCTTTGAAATGAGATGCCCCTGAAATCCATGTGGCTCCCACCCTGTTGGCATTCTGAAAAGCCTTGAAGACCAGGTTGTTCTCCCAGGCCTTGGGTTGAGGTCGATAGGGCCCCTTGTTGGATGTGTCTGTTACTCTTATTTGTCTGTATATTGTGCCTGGATCCCATCTTGTTTTTGGTTTGTATTGATTTTTATGGTATAATATTGTGTACTGCCAATCAGTTGGAGTCGGGCGGTGTCTAAATCGAAATAAATAACAAACAAACAACAGGCATTGCACTAGACTCATTTTCACAGACTGATATATACAAGTAATAACATTTAGGTCAAAACAGAAGTATTAACATATAATAACATATAATATATATGTTATATAACATATAACAGAGGAATTAGCAGAATTTTTTTTCAGTTGGCTATTAACAGAGTTGATTGTTTTACTTTTTATATCCCCTTTAAAATAGGAAAGGCCCCTTTCAGAGCAATTGTTTGGAGTGTACAGGATAAAAGAAAGGGGTTTTTTTTGCTCTGTAACTGGAAGTTCTTTAATAAAAAAGAAAAAAAGAAAGGGCGTTTAACTTTTTCCTTTATTCTCATTTCCCTAATTCTAGATCAAGTCATTCAAAAAATTTGATTCTTTTTTATTATTAAATTATATTAGCTATATTGAAATCACATATTATAATACAGGACGCACATATTTAATTAAATTTTGGACCCTTGTGTTCCTGGGGTGATCTAGAGTGCCACTTCTCCACTTTTGATAGCTCCTTTGCAAGGTTTTTTTTCCTGTTGCAGATAACTACTTATTTCTACATACAGTCTGAGCCTTAATTTTTGAGAAGAGGGCAACTTTGAAAAATAAGTGGCTAAATTTTTATATTGGTTGATTAGGCATTTTTTATGTTTGCAAATTTATGTTGCAAACTTTCTCGTCTGCCAGCTCAGCCTTCAACTATGCATTGCCATCAGCTTAGCATTATGGAAGTCTAACACGTTAAAGAACACCAAATAGTGGAAAGCTAATTTACTTTTTTTCTCCTACATTATAAAATTCAGTTTTATTTTTATTTTTTAATGAAATACTTGGGGATTTAAAAAAAGTTATATGGTGCTGTGATATAGAGAAAATAAATGCTAGGATCAATGAATGAAATCTTTTTAGTTTATAACCAGGTTCACAGTACTGAAACTGAGGCTAGTCTGCCTGCTGTGACTTGTTTCAGTTTTGGTTTGCATTTTATAAAGAAATTACCAGTTTCCCCCCCTTCCAAATCATGTAGTGACTCACCCTATAATTTCTGCATCACAGGATCCCTGAGAAGAGAAATCAGGTGGTTCCTGTTGCCTTCCTTTTCCCATGCATGGCTAGATCAGAGCATCTGTCACTTCTCTATTTGTCCTCATTTTCTATGGCCCGCCAGTGCCAGAGCATACAGACTCCAGCAATTTTTCCCACTCGTCTCCAGCATGTCAGGGTTGAAGTTGCCAGACCTCAGAATGTCCTGGAAGTGTGATCTTAAGACTACCTGGGAAGGTTCATGGCTAGCTGTGGAACTCAACCAATTTCATACATTCATAATCAACATGGTAACTGTGCCAGCCAAACCTCGACAAACCTCAAAAAGGGCTTAAGTAGCTTTCTGTTTCCTGGCTAGATCTATCATCTGTAAGAGATATTCTTATAGCTAAAGGAAATAGTAAAACCTTGTATAGTGGCCCATTGAAATCCACATATACGGTAGATTATATATAGTTTTCTACACAAAAAGAGGAAAGGTAAAATAAATAGGGGGTCTGTGGCATACCTAGCCTAATCAGTCTTTTTCTGCTGTCTTACATGATGTTTCTAAAATGCAAGGTCTCATATGGCATAACATTAAATAGAATCTTTATGGACTGGATTTTAAAATGTCTGGCTTATTTCATTTTTTAAAAATAATTTTTCATGAAAATTTTGATTACAATAGTAAAAGCAAGTACAAACTAAACTCAGAAAGAGAGATAGAAAGGAAGGAAGAATAAAAAGTGCAAGGAAAGAAAAAAGAAAGTAAGATAAAGAAAAAGCAGAGAAATATATAAAGAAGTGACTTCCGATCTTCATCACAAGTATAAACAAACTTAATAACTCATCACCCCCTATAAGGTTACAAACAAATAACTCTTCTTCCCATAACCCATCCCTTATCTATATGCAAATCTATAAATCATCAACTTTTCAGTCCTGGTGTCAGCAAAAATCTGTAAAGGGTTACCAGAGCTTTATAGAAACATGTCTTAATGTTAATCTTGGTCAAATGAACTAACTTTATATTCCTTCCTTTTACTTCTAACAATTTTGATTTTTAATTCATTCAGATATTGTCCTAGGATTTGATTTTTCTTCAATGTTTATTTTTCCCATCCCAAAGGCTTCTTTGTTTTGTAAATCCAATAAAAAGTCCTTATCCAGGTCATAATCTTGGCTTGTCATACATTTCATGTATTCTTTCAGTTCAGGATCTGTTGATTTTATCACCTATGATGAGAGCAGCTTCTTCTATAATTTCTGTAACACTTCTGTAACTTTTAGTGTTGGTAATTATTAGGCCTTGCAGAGCTTTTGAAATAAGTGTTTCACAATACTCCAGTGAAACTAAGTGGCTATGTGTACAAATACAAGCACACACAGCAATTGCCCAAAACTTGCAAATGATATAGCTACTTAAACTATTTGAAAATAGGTGTTTTCCTGTTTTCCCACATCGAAAATGATCTCTTTCAAGGC
Source organism: Charina bottae (assembly GCA_023362775.1). Classification (NCBI taxonomy): domain Eukaryota; kingdom Metazoa; phylum Chordata; class Lepidosauria; order Squamata; family Charinaidae; genus Charina; species Charina bottae. Next base: position 13,165,088 of record JALMGJ010000016.1, read on the forward strand.
TTTCCCCAACTCTTGTTCTTACAATGTGTAATTACTAAATTGTTGTAACTTTTGACATGTTTATCTCTTAAGAAAGAAATCTCACACTTTGCATCTCTTGTTTATGTGTTATTTTTTCTTTTTAGTCTTTTTTCCTTGTTTTCTCCAGCTCCTTTTGTTGTTAGTTGCTATATCCCTTTCATTTTGAGCTCTCTTGTTTTTTTCTTTTTCTCTTGTTTTCTTTCTTCTTTCTCCTGTTTCTTCCTTTTCTCTAGTTACATCTTTGCATCCTTGTTAATGCCTGTTTGTCCATCTTTCTCTTTACACACACAGAGATACTGGAAAGTACTTCATTAGTAATATGATGAAACATTAGAACTAGTAAGTACTAGCTGCTGGATAAACACTTCAGCTTTCTGTTATCAATAAGTGAAATAATTTATCAAAATATCATACATGATAGTATGACATTAAGGCTATGTGAACTATAATTTTTATATTAGTTTTAATGTATTGTTTGACCTTATGTTTTGTATCTGTAGTGTGTTGATTTTTGTCTTAAGTGCTTACGTTGCCGGAAAGCAAATAAATAAATACAACTTCTAAATTTTTATATGAACATGCAAAGTTGCATTATGTTATTGATTTTTCCCATAGATTACAGTGCTGTGGTAGATAATATCTGTGTTAATACGTAACACAAATCCTAAATCTTTAAGTTTAAATTTAATCCCACACCAATATGCATTTAAGTCTTACCCAGATGAGCACAGTAAAAGAATTTTAAAAGAAGCAACTGTTACATTTTTGCAAGTTCCTCTCTCTCTTTCTGTGACTAGCCTAGAGTGTGTACGTATGCCTGCACAGGAATTCTTTTTGTCTTTTTTGATTGACTTGTGTCATTAGGAAGATCTGTGCGCAGAGATAGCGAGGGTAGTACGCCTTGTGACAGGGTCTTCACCCCTAACAGCTTTGAAGGCATGTTTCCCTCCTAGTGAATTTTATTTTATGAGGGGCTGTCAAGCCACGGATCCCCAATGGGGGAGGGGGTGAACCCTGAAGAATTTTAACTGTTGGTTTGCGTGGGCTCTTCACTCGAGTCTTTAAGGTGTAATGGATCACTAGCTTTAATAAAGAACTCTTCATATCCTTAACGGCTTGTGTCAAGAGTTTCTGGTTTAACAGCTAAAGGATCATGACCATGACAGGAGGTGTTGCCATAGAAAAGGCACACTTCCTAGATATCACCATATGATATAGAAACAAGGAAGGGACCTGGAGAATGCCAAGCCTGGAACAGCATGAGGGGTGGGCCAATATAACCAGAGACAGATGGTCTTATACATATATACATGTCCATATGTGCATGTGTATATATAATGTGAAGATACTGAAGTGCTGGATAGCTTCTGCCTTTTTGGAACAACTATTAACAATAGAGGAAACAGCAGTCAAATACTCCGTGGACTAGCATTTGGTAGGGGAGCAACAAAGGTGCTGGAAAAGATATTCAGACGTTGTGGTATGTCCATACCTAGAATTTTAATTTGAGAAATATTTTAGGATGGGGGGGCTAGTATATAAGAAGGGGTATCTAATGCGTTCAGGGGTAAAAAGTAATTGCTTTCTCAGCTATTTCTCTGCTAATCTTTGCACTTTTTTTCTATATATTTCTCTGCTAATCTTTTGCACTAATCTTTTTCTATAACCAGTTTTACTTGGTGCTGCTGAATTTGATTTCATACTTACTCTCAAAACATCAGAAATGGGGAGTTTATCATAGTTCCTGACATGACCCCACAAAAGTGACAGGAAACTTTCTGACACTGTCAAGATACTTACGGTATTAGGAAAAGACAATTCACCAGGCCTCTCTAGTTGGGTCATACATGAGGCATACTAAAAGAACCACTCATAAGTCATCTTGGTTGCATTAGCCAGAATTGAAATGTCTCTGAGCATGCCTGTTTATTTTAATTTCTTTGTTCTATACTTTCACAAAATAATAAAAAAAGTTTTTACATGTCAAGTAGACATACTTGAATCATTTTATTATGAAGCGGAATCTAATATAGTTTATGTTTCTAAAATATATATTTAATTAACAAGTTTCCATTGAAAATAACATGCAATAGAAATAAAGTATTGATATGACTTTGCATGCATTAGTGAAGAAAATGTGAAATTTATACATCATATACTCAGTGATAATATTTAGCACTACAGTTAGTTGTTTTCAGTTCATAGTTTGTCGTTCAAGGTTAATGCAGAATTTATCTGGGTATTACAGATTGGTGAGGTGCAGTACAGTTGTGTGGAATAACTTTCTACAGTACACAATTATTTATTTGCACTATAATAGCTAAATTATGGAACTTCTGCAGTACAGGTAGTCCTCGAGTTACGATGGTAATTGGGACTGGAATTTCTGTCGCTAAATGATGCAGGCATACAGCACAAGTCATGTGACAGCATCACTTAGTGACGACAATCCCGGTACTCCCCATTGCTGCTGTTACCCGAATCCCACTGATGGTTAGGCAAGGACCCACCCCGTTCCAAGCCATTCCCGGCTTAGTCTCTCCCAACCCCAAGCCTTGGTAAGGTAAGGGACTGCCTCCTCTTCAATTCCTCCCCCGCCTATCTCCCCCCATCTCTGCCCTTTTGGCTGCCTTGCACCCCACTGCCTCTGCTGGCCTTGCCACCCTGCGCTCCACTTGCCCTGCCAGGATTGCCCGGCCTCAGAAGCCTTCTGAAGCATCGCAAGAATGGCATGCGCTACTTGGAGAACGGCACACGCTATTTGGAGAATAGCATAAGTGGCCTCGGGAAGAAGGCCTGGTGCGGCCAGCAGCTACCTCACATAGGGCCAGGCCAGCTGTGTCCCATCAGCAGCAGGAGGAAGACAGCGAAGGTCAGCTGAGTGCGGCAAGGCCTGTGGAGCACAGGGCTTGGGCTTTGCACCGTGGTGCTGTGATGGCTGGCCATGGCATGGGGCTTGAGGCAGCACACCTCAGCAGTGGTGGCAGCACTAAAGGTGGCTAAAGTAGAAGTCAGGGGGCGGTGGCGGCTGGCTGAGACTGTTGAAGGCCCCGGGCCTCTACTTCAGCCCCAGCACTGCCACTGCTGATGAGTGCGGCTGTACAGGGTGGCCTAAAGGGCAGAGATGGGGGGGAGATAGGCAGGTGGGGGAAGTTGAAGCACCCCTGCGGTCGTAAGTGCGGGTGGGCTGCCAAGTGCCCAAATTTTGATCACGTGACCGCGGGGGCGCTGCAATGGCCATAACTTTGCAGACCGGGCGTAAGTACCATTCGTTCAGCACCACCACAACTTCGAACAGTCACTGAACAAATGGTCATAACTCGAGAATTACCTGTACTTGTCTGAAAAACCCAACTCTCACTCTTCATATTATTTTATATAAAATGCCTATATTAAATGTTGACTTAGTGTGCATCTGTATAGTATTAAGATAGAAGACAGTGAAATATTCAGTACAAGATACCTACACTTTTATTTTGTCATTCTTTTATTCTACAATAGGTACGGAATGATCTAACTGGAGTTCTATATGGTGAAGATATTGAAATATCAGATACAGAGAGTTTTTCTAATGATCCCTGTACAAGTGTCAAAAAGCTTAAGGTAGGTGCAACTATTTTGCTAAGTTAAAAAACTAACTGGACAGAAAAAAAAAATCAGTGGCTTAAAATAAACAATTTTAATCGGTCTAAGTTTGAAGACTTCCTTTTAGATTTTGGTATTTAGGATAGTTGCTATTATAGTCATGATATAAAAATTATTATATATGATATTAAATTCTATAATGACATAGGAATGACATGGTGACCTTGGGCCAGTCACTCTCTCTCAGCCCAACTCACCTCACAGGCTTGTTGTTGTGGGGAAAATAGGAGGAGGAAGGAGTATTTGGTATGTTCACCGCCTTGAGTTATTTATAAAAATAATAAAGGGATAGAAAATAAATTAAATAAAATGAATAAATTAATATAGTTATAACCAGGTTTCCAACAGAATTATATGTATGGGAGCAAGAATGCTTTGTGTGCTACAAATTTTACAGGTTCAATTTCTTTTTCTTTCTAAAAATGCAAATTAATATCAGGTGCTAAATTTTGTTGAAGTATAAGGACAGTATTATTATTATTATTATTATTATTATTATTATTATTAATATTATTTACATTTATATGCCACCCAACTCCCAGCGACTCTGGGCGGTTTACAAATTGTTAAAAACATTTAAAAACAAGAAACAATACAAAAACAAAGGAACAGAGATGGCAGAGAAAACAAACCTGGATGGGAACAAGGAAACGGAAGAAAAGAGACGTCAGCCATCCTCACCAAAGCCTGGGTGAAGAGCCATGTCTTCAGGGCCCTTCAAAATACCAGTAGGGTAGGCGCCGTTCATAACTCAGGGGGAACCTCATTCCAGAGGGCAGGTGCTACTACAGAGAAGGTGCACTTCCTGGGTCCTGAAAGATGGCATTGTTTAATCAGTGGAAACTGCAGTGCACCAACTCTGCTACAGCGAACTGGCCAGGTAGATACTATGGGAGACAGGGGGTCCCTCAAGTAACCAGGCCCTAAGGCTTTATATATAGCGACCAAAACCTTGAATCACACCCAGAAGCAATCAGAACCAGTGCAGTTCGTGAAGCCAAAGTCAAGCCATGAGGTGACCAGGGCACGAGTGACTTTCTGAAGGGCCTCCCAATCTAGGGAAGAGTGCAACTGGTACATCAGATGAAGCTGGGCAAATGCCTTCCTGGCCACAATTACCACCTGCTGATCAAGCAGGAGCTGTGAATCCAGGAAGACCCCCCAAATTACGCACCACCTTTGAATGTGCCACTCCATCCAAGATCAAAGCTGGAATATCTCCAGATCTGGGCAGTCCAAACACCCACAACCACTTGGTCTTGGTAGGATTGAGTTGAAGACGGTTCTTCCCGATCTAAACCTGCACAGCCTCCAGGCACTGGGACAGAACCTCAACAGCCTCACTTGGCCAGCCCAGAGTCAAAATTGGGTATCATCAACATAACCCCAAACTGGCAGATGACCTCACCCAGTGGTTTCATATAGATGTTGAAAAAGAGGGGAGAGAGAATAGAATACTGCAGCACCCCACAAAGGAGGAACCTAGGGTGAGATCTGTCCCTGCCAACCAACACTGGAACTGGCTCCAGAGAAAGTAGGAGAACCACCATAAAATGGTGACCCCAATCCCATGGAGCCGGCTCAGAAGGATACCATGTTTGACAGTATCAAAAGCCACTGAGAAATCAAGGAGCACAAGGGTGGATGCACCACCACCATCCTGACTCCACCACAGGTATCAACAAGAATAGAACCTTTGAAAATGAATGGGAGTGAAATTAATCATGACTGCCTGTTATTGATATATACAGTATATAATGAAGAATACAACTGAATCCATCCAATAATCAGAGTATTATATGGGCACAGAGTACATGTGATTTGTTATAGAAAAGGAAACATCTACTTTAAACAGCATAGGTAAATCAATATACAGAGGCAATGGACCACTTGTTAATCCTCAGACATTGGTTCTCAATCCACACTGACATAATTTATCTACAATAGAGTTGTGCACTTTTCATCAGCTGTGAACTCTAAAAAACAGCCAATCTCATTCAGTTAACTTTAGAGACAGTCTAGTCTCAAACTCAACCCAGAAACTTGGATAGCATAGGAGAAACAAAAACAGGAGAAAAACATCTGTGTTTTTCAAGAGAATGGGATTAATTTTTTAGGAATGATAGGCATTCATCAGGTGATGAAGAATGCCAATTTTATAGGAATCCATGCAGGGCCTATGCTTTGTGAAAAATCTTTGTTTTTTAAAAATGCCTATAATGTTTTTTGGGGATAAACAATAATTTCATGCCAAATTTATGGCAAATAAATTGACAAGAAAGATGAAAGGATGCTTGTAAGGAATGATGATGTCCCTTTATGAATGTAGTGGAGCCAATATTTATGTTTTTTATAAAATAAATCAGTCACTGTGCCAAGTAAAATAGTTAACATGGTTCACAAAACTTGGTCATGTAATTGATCAGGAATTAGGACAAGGCTGCCTAGTGTAAGTAGAGAAATGATGAAGGATCTTAGGATCTTTCTCAACCTCTTACATTGTTATTCCCTACAAGATGTTGTGATTTGGCGAGCCAATCTGATATGAAGGCAAGCCTTGGTCACTGAACCCAAAACTCTCCCTTCTGTCCACAGTAAGAAATCCCCCCTTTTGTCATTTCTCTATCCTTTGTAGTACACTAAAGTTTTATAGCATACTAGAGCATTGTGGAAGTCCAGAAATGGAGTGAATTAAGACCCATCTGTTCAACCTGCAGTTAAATAACATCTGTTCAGAATTACTTTGGGATTGTACATAATTAGTCCAAAATAAACATAGATCTCAATATGTGCCAAAAATGAGAAACTTTATCTTAAAGTCAGTGTGCTGTGTGTGGGGGTATGTGTTTGCATATACAGTGTGATATTTGGTGCGTAAATGCTGGAATGTGAAGTCATAATGATGAGTAGAATCTTTTCACCACATACATACAGATAAACAAGTAACATAACTGGAAGTGTGAGGTCATTTGCATTTTCTATACTGAGCAATAATAACATCCCTCTTTTCAAAAGAAATCTACTAGTGTGATTACACCTATATACACCTACCAGTATGCTTATATCTATCTCCCCCTGATAAAGGGGTTTGTCTACCTTCCCCGGAGGGGAGGGGATTTGAATCACACTCGGGATTGTTTGGTTGCTGTAACAATTGCTACTATCCCTGCCCTCTGTCCCCCGCTCCTCACAAAGCATAACATCCTGTTTATTATTCTGGCATGACTATCAAACATAGTCTCTGGATACTATGAATATTAACATTCCAACTGGATATTAATACTAAAAATAAATAAATAAACAAACAGAGTAGCATTCCCACTTGATATTTCTCTAACAATTTGGAACATTATCTTTTCTTTTTCTCTTTCTCTCTAAATTTTAAGGGTAAAACTGACAACATCAGAAGGTGCTCAGAATCTAGCCCTAACAGTTTCAGTATACTTCTGAGAACAGGAAACTGCTGCAATTAGAAATTAAGAAAGCAGACTGAATAGGTTTTTCTTCCTATAATGAACTCCTACTCCCTTTTCAGAAACTTTATAGAGCAATCAAGCTACCTAATCAAGCTACCATTGCTGAACCTGGATTAGTACTAAAAATAATTTAGAGTACCAATAAATAGGAAATTGTTCCTATTGGTCCACATAAAGAATTGCCTGTATGCAGACTGATTATTTGCAAAGGATAACTGATACTGAAATTCTGAAATCCTTAAACTGTTGTATTTTTAGTAGAAACTCACTAAAAAGAAATCAGAAGAAGTCTGAGGGTTGTACTGTAATCCTAAGCATATTACTTAGAAGTGAGTCTTAATTGATTTCTATAGACCATCTGGAACAGGGTTCCCCAAAATGGTCAATATCGACCCCCAAGGGTTCATGGGACCATCCAAGGGGTCGATGTTGTTGTTGTTGTTATTTGTAGTACTATTAGTTAAAGTAGTATTTATTAAATTATTTTCATGTAATAAATGTTTGGAGGTTGATGAACAATCTGAAACTTTATGAAAGGGACAATGAGCTGAAGAGTTTGGGGACCCCTGCTCTAGAATAATGTGTTAAGGTTTTAAGCTGCATGGCATTCTATGAATTATTGAAAGGAATATAAGGAGACTGTTGTTCCCTGACATTCTAATATACAATGTACGGGGTTACTGTCTGTGTGAGTTTTGGCACAGAAAATCATATAATCTTGTGAGCTCTCAACTCCAACTTATGTTGGTTATGTTATGGTGATGAGGACCAAATCTCCATGGTATTGTGTTCATGAATATACTAAATTCTAATTCAGTCTGTCCAGCTTAACATATTTCATAGCATGAAGGAGGATCTTCCTGAACGTCTATCTATTTCACTATTTGCCTATTTCTATCTTTCAAACACAAATGCCTTTTACAAAAGCCTTTCACAAATTCATTGAAATTAATTTTGATAAAATACTATGATTAAAATATTAATAAACTATAACTATTTCAAACATGCTATGTACCACAGAACCACAGACTTGGAGTAATACAAATAGATAATTACTTTCAAATAAGGTTGATTTGCGTTGGAAGGATTAGGGTTTAATTTTTCCTTTTACAGAACTAAAATAACTATTGATACGTAATTTTAGAAAAAATATGAGGAGATGCTGTTCCTCTGCATTGCCATTTTATGTATACGAAGAAAAGGCATAACTAGACTTTTGTGGGAAAGATCCTTGATGTTTTCTGTTCTGATTCTGAAAATGAAATAACTTCCATTGATGATACTCCTTAATGCATCTTTCGATGATGATCAACTAGAGGTGAAGCTACCCAGTTTCTATACAAACTACAAAATAATTCATTTTGGAACTTTCAAAGTCCAATGTATAGAAGTAGGGGCATGCAAAATGTTCTGGTTCAAAATGTTTCAAATTAGCAACAATTTCAGTCTATGCTGAGCTGCAGTTTCATGAGAAGAGGTTTATGCTGAATACCTAAACTGGCATTTTATCATTGACAAATATAATATGGATACATAATCCTTTTCCACTTATCTTTGTTATATTTACTGCCTACATCATTACTGAAGTTAATTAGTAGCATGAAACTGCACTGGTTTCCAGCATCCATGGATGATGTAGCTCCTATAGCCTTCTTTGAAGCATTGTTTAAAAAGTTAATATTGCAATGATGATAATTTTTGTGCCTCACATGTAGTGAACATGCAAGAGGACCAGTTTGTTAATGTATTGATAATCACTCCACCTCTCAGATAATATGAAAACATTATATATGAATTTTATTCTTTCTTACCAATAGTGCTAGAGTTCACTGCTTTCTTTACAACCTCTTGGGTGTATACTGAACTGTTCATGTAGCACAAAAATTTGTAGACTGAAAATATGAATTGATTTTTTTGTGCTATGTACAACAGCATTTGAATAATACAAATTAAAACATCAGTAATTAATATGTCTTATTTTTTCCATTGCAGGGAAACGATGTTAGAATTATCCTTGGCCAGTTCAATGAGGAAATGGCAGCAAAAGTATTCTGTTGTGTAAGTGAAAAAGGAAAAGAAAGAAAGAAAAGTTTTGTCACATACTCGCCCCAATAATTAAATTAACCATTTCTTAGTTCATTTAAATGTTTAATATTTATTAGCAACTCTGGTAACATATATTGTACAGTTTAGCAGAATTTCCTTAAGATTCCTTGGTTTGACATGTAACGGTAACATTTTAGCTTGACCTGAGTACAGATTGCAAATGTTTAGGGTTAGGATTGTGAAGGCTGCCTTAATTTAATATATACAAATACAGTGCTGCTTTTGTTTGGGAAATCTGGTGTTAAGCTGGATCTGATATGTGCAGATTTTGATAAGGCCAAACACTATCTGAAAACTGGAAGAAAAATTAAATGCAGATGCATTTGAATAACTATATATAGCATAGCTTTCCAAACGGTGTGTCGCGACACTTTAGTGTGTCGCAACACACAGTTTGGTGTGCCGCAACACAACCCGGAAGCGGCGGCGGGGGCGTGCACGGTGGCGGCACGGCGGCAGGTGTGGCGGCGGCGGTATGCATGGCGGCGGCGGTGGTGGGCCATCAGCGCTTCTGCATTTTAGCAGAGGCCGCCGCCGCTGCAGCCACCGCCGCCACCATGCATGCCGCTGCCGCTGCGTGCCCCCCTGCGTTGCTGCTGTGCACACCCCCGCCCCCTCGCTGCTGCCGCTGCCACCGTTGGTGTGTCACCAACGGCGACACTTTGGAAAGCACTGATATAGAGTGTCTTCAAGTATATTAGTCTGGCATAGCAGATCTAATTAGTTGTATCTTGGTAGGTTTTAACAGATATTAGTCATTGAGAATGCATATTTGCTAGATAAAAAAACTACAGAAAAACAAAACAAAAAAAACTACAGACAAAAAAGAAAAAAAAGCACTAAAAGTGTAATTAAATAGGCAGGAAAAATCTTGCAATAAATTATTCAGTCATTTATAACAAAGTGTTAAATAGCTGTTAAAAAGTTTAACATGATACTTTCCATTTAGATAAATAAATAAATAAATCCATCTTTTACTCTTCTTTTCTGTAAATCCTATAATGGAATTCTCAGTAGAAATTTATTCCCAAGTGTGCATAGATGATAGCCTACATCTGGATGAATCAAACAACTGGCTTTTCTATCCTGGACAACTGTTGGTTTTTATGATTTTTACAACAAGCTGGGTTTCAATGATTTCCTAATTTTGGTTTTAATTTTGAATTAGGATTTACCAGTTAGGAAAAATACATCAAACATTCAGCAACAGGGATAATTGCAACCTGATATAAATAAGTTGGAGCTATGTGTTCGATGCAAATTAACTTGACAATCTTTTTTATAATTACAAGGAATATTTCAGAATTTGATCCTTATTGTGAACCGCCCAGAGTTCCCCATGGGGGGAGATGGGCGGTCATAGAAATTAAATAAATAAATAAATAAACGGTGTAAAGTACTTGAGAATTTCTGATGGATAGTTTAAAATAATTAAGTTAAATAATTAAATGTATGTTTAAGTATTCTAGGCTAAAATTCTGCTTTCCCAACCGCAGTATATATTAATACATCTGCAAGTTCTTGTATATCCTCCTGTTCTTGAACAACCTATCTCATCCAGTATATTACAATTCAGCCAAAGGCACTTTTGAACCCTCCTAGCTTCAAGAGGGCTTCAGCTAGAAATAAATGGCCAGATCGCAGAATGGCAGATAGAATTAAAGCATACTTGGTGAATAGGTGAGGAAGTGAGGTTCTACTACTAGAGTCCCACGATAGTTATTACTTAACATATATACAAATACTCTGTTGCACTTTTTCTAACTTTAAACCCTCATTTAAAGTAGCTTAGACTGCTACAACTGAAGTGCCATATTAACCTAAATAACAAATAAATAAATACTTTCTGAACTTTTTTTTGGACATTTTATTTATAAAAGCAACCTTCTATCAGAGCTTTGCTTCTCCTTTAAGCCCATTAAATGCAAAGGTGTTCGTACTGTAGCAGAATTCAGTCAATTGGACCTTTACTTTTCTACTAAGGTTTTGAATTGTACATAGACATATGAAATGAGAATTTCCTTCATTAAAATAGATATTTTATATTTACTTTTTCAAGATATAGTTTATAATATTAAGAGGGATGTTAGTAGCTTTTGTAGCTAAGTATACAAAACCTCAGTGGAATACTTTGTGATATGTCTTATACCTTCCACAAATAAAATTGCTTCTCTTCATTCATATTTCTACTATAGGCATATCATGAAAAAATGTTTGGCCCTAAGTATCAATGGATAATTCCTGGGTGGTATCAGAGCTTTTGGTGGGAAAAAGCTATACCAAAGCTGAATTCATCACACTGTCTTGGTATAAACCTTCTGGGTGCCATGGAAGGTTACATTGGAGTGGATTTTGAACCTCTCAGTTCCAAACAGAAAAAAACCATTTCAGGAAGGGTAAGTTAGTTTATTGTCTTCTGTTTGGGGCATTTGAAGTAATCCATAAAAAATATTGTGTTTCTACAGCATTGATTTCTTACCATAATGCATTACAACCCAGTCCTAAAAACTGATATACTTATATAAATATAAAACTGAGGATTGGACATGATTCTTCAAGTAGGAATGCCAAGGGTTGTCATTATACTGTCATTATATTAGAGAAATAGTAGTGAGGGGTCTCCAGCAGTCGGTAAAAACAAGACCTGGAGCTGACTGTAGTTCAGATCATGAACTTCTTATTGTACAATTTAGAATCAGACTAAAGAGAACAGGGAAGACCCACAGATCAGTTAGATATGAGCTGACTAATATTCCTAATGAATATGCAGTGGAGGTAAAGAATAGATTTAAGTGACTAGATTTAGTAGATAGGGTCCCGGAAGAACTATGGACAGAAGTTCACAACATTGTTCAGGAGGCGGCAACAAAAAACATCGCAAAGAAAAAGAAAACCAAGAAGGCAAGATGGCTGTCTGCTGAGACACTGGAAGTAGCCCAAGAAAGAAGGAAAGCAAAAGGCAACAGTGATAGGGGGAGATATGCCCAATTAAATGCAAAATTCCAGAGGTTAGCCAGAAGAGATAAGGAATTATTTTTAAACAAGCAATGTGGGGAAGTGGAAGAAGACAATAGAATAGGAAGGACAAGAGACCTCTTCCAGAAAATTAGAAACATTGGAGGTAAATTCCAGGCAAAAATGGGTATGATCAAAAAAACAGATGGCAAAGACCTAACAGAAGCAGAAGAGACCAAGAAAAGGTGGCAAGAATATACGGAAGATCTGTATGGGAAGGATAATAATATCAGGGATAGATTTGACGGTGTGGTCAGTGAGTTAGAGCCAGACATCCTGAAGGGTGAGGTTGAATGGGCCTTAAGAAGCATTGCTAATAACAAGGCAGCAGGAGACGACAGTATCCCAGCTGAACTGTTTAAAATCTTGCAAGACGATGCTGTCAAGGTGATGCATGCCATATGCCAGCAAATTTGGAAAACACAAGAATGGCCATCAGATTGGAAAAAATCAACTTATATCCCCATACCAAAAAAGGGAAGCACTAAAGAATGTTCAAACTATCGAACAGTGGCACTTATTTCACATGCCAGTAAGGTAATGCTCAAGATCTTGCAAGGTAGACTCCAGCAATTCATGGAGCGAGAATTGCCAGAAGTACAAGCTGGGTTTAGAAAAGGCAGAGGAACTAGAGACCAAATTGCCAATATCCACTGGATAATGGAGAACATCTATTTCTGTTTTATTGACTATTCTAAAGCCTTTGACTGTGTGGATCATAACAAATTGTGGCAAGTTCTTGGTGGTATGGGGATACCAAGTCATCTTGTCTGCCTCCTGAGGAATCTGTATAACGACCAAGTAGCAATGGTAAGAACAGACCACAGAACAACAGACTGGTTTAAGATTGGGAAAGGAGTACGGCAGGGTTGTATACTCTCACCCTACCTATTCAACCTGTACGCAGAACACATCATGCGACGTGCTGGGCTTGATGAATCCAAGGCTGGAGTTAAAATTCCTGGAAGAAACATTAACAATCTCAGATATGCAGATGATACCACTTTGATGGCTGAAAGTGAGGAGGAGTTGAGGAGCCTTATGATGAAAGTGAAAGAAGAAAGTGCAAAAGCTGGGTTGCAGTTAAACCTCAAAAAAACCAAGATTATGGCAACCAGCTTGATTGATGACTGGCAAATAGAGGGAGAAAACGTGAAGGCAGTGACAGACTTTGTATTTCTAGGTGCAAAGATTACTGCAGACGCTGACTGCAGCCAGGAAATCAGAAGACGTCTACTTCTTGGGAGGAGAGCAATGGCAAATCTTGATAAAATAGTTAAGAGCAGAGACATCACACTGACAACAAAGGTCCACATAGTTAAAGCAATGGTATTCCCTGCAGTAACCTATGGCTGCGAGAGCTGGACCATAAGGAAGGCTGAGCGAAGGAAGATAGATGCTTTTGAACTGTGGTGTTGGAGGAAAATTCTGAGAGTGCCTTGGACTGCAAGAAGATCAAACCAGTCCATACTCCAGGAAATAAAGCCAGACTGCTCACTTGAGGGAATGATATTAAAGGCAAAACTGAAGTACTTTGGCCACATCATGAGAAGACAGGATACCCTGGAGAAGATGCTGATGCTACGGAAAGTGGAAGGCAAAGGGAGAGGGGCTGACCAAGGGCAAGATGGATGGATGATATTCTGGAGGTGACGGACTCGACCATGGGGGAGCTGGGGATGGCGACGGCCGACAGGAAGCTCCGACGTGGGCTGGTCCATGAAGTCACGAAGAGTCGGAAGCGACTGAACAAATAAACAACAAAAGTGAGGGGTATGTGGGAGAAATGAAATAGATTAAGTAAGATGTAAAAGATTACACAATTTTATGATACTTAGCTATCTATTATCTATGTTGGTGTGCTGAAGTACACTGCTGCTAAGTTCTGAAGAAATTCCATGCCCTATTGCCAGAAATCCCCACCTTCAACTAAGCTCTAGAAAAAAATATATAAAACTATAAAGCCCAAGAGAGTAAGGACTCAATAAAACTGTGTAAAATTACATAAGAGCAGAAGGGATAGCTTAGAACTGTGCAGTCCTTTGGAATCTTTCACTTTGGAGAAGATTTTAGTTTGAAATTTCCATTTAAAACAATGCAGCCAAATGCCAATATATCAAATAATGTTGTTTTTTTTAAATGTAAGCCATGTAGTTTGGATCACAAACATCTGGATCATGAACAATGTGGTAAACTTTTTACTGTAGTCACCATAATAGGATCCTTAGGGTTACCGCTCTTTCAAGGAGAAGAAAGTTGGTCCCCCTGTCAACAGCTCCTGTCTATAAAACAGAATTTAGAGATGGTGTTTGCCAGCTTATTTGGGAAGACTACTGATAATAGTATCAGTCCTTTGAGATATCCCAGGTCAATAAACAGACACCACAGAGATTGTAGAAATGCTACTTTATTGTTGTACTGTATAATAACAGACTCTTAAAAGCCTGTCCAAATTTCTCCCTGTCCCAACTTATACTAAGGAAAATCAAGCTGTGGCTATTTGAATTTCTTTCTCGGGCTTCCTTCTATCTCTGGACTGTGTAATTTCTTGTCTGTGTAATTCCCTCCTTAAAGGCTTGTTCCTTCCACCCTTAATGGCTCCCCAATTCAGCTCTAAATTCCCTTAAACATAGGGGTAAAAGCAATCACAGAATATTCTGTGGTAACTACTGAAAAGGAAGAAAACCAAAGTACAAATCCTTGCTCATATATACTGCTACTTTTTATTACATTATTTGCAGCACGTTGCTTACTGCAATTTGATTTCATGAGTTGCTGTTTGTGCAACTATTCCATGAGGTATAATGTCTAAACCAACTCTGAAAGCAATTTTCTTTTATACAAGCAATAAGGAAGAAAACTAGATACCTTGAATCTGTATAGGGTAATTGGCTATTTTGGATAAATGTGGGATATTTGACTGTGTAAATATATCCTAATTCAGACGGGTATGCTTCAGCAGCCAAAAAAATGAAAAATTCTTAAAAATATATTTTGTTGAATATTACAATGGGAAAAATGTAGTCTTGTACATAATAGAAATGCTTAGCTATGAACAGAGTCCTGGAGGGGCAGAGAGAGTAATACCTTGTTTTCTGTGATTAGTGGAAAATACTTACAAGTATCTTATGCAGAACTCACTATGTGTTTCTACCCATTAGTTCCAATATCATAGTATAACTAAACCTAACTGAAATGCATGCATATACTTCCCCAGTTCCATCTCTTTCTCTTTGTATATTTTATCCCCTCTGTTAAAATTGCATTTTGGTGGTACCATGTAAGACATTGCACCTGAGGGAAAAATGCTGGAAAGAAAGAAAGAAAGAAAGGAAGGAAGGAAGGAAGGAAGGAAGGAAGGAAGGAAGGAAGGAAGGAAGGAAGGAAGGAAGGAAGGAAGGATAAAATAGTGCATTTCCCCCCTGATACACTTTCAATTATCTTTCTTGAGATTCATGTAGCTTCAAAGGACTTACAAAAATTTTAACTGGTCTTTCAGTTTCAGACTCAATTTGAGGTGTGGACTTTTAACATGCTAAAAGTGAATCACTTTTCACATTCTTTCTACAGACGCCACAGCAGTATGAAGAGGAATATGATCAAAGGCGTGGAAATGTTGAGCCAAGTAAGTTCCATGGCTTTGCTTATGATGGAATATGGGTAATTGCCAAAACACTGCAGCAGGCAATGAAGATTCTTAATGCTACCAACAGAAACCAAAAAATTGAGGACTTTAACTACACCAACAAAGAACTTGGAAAAATTTTCTTGGATGCAATGAATCAGACCAGCTTCTTTGGTGTAACGGTAAGCTTGCCTTATTTTTTTACTTGAAGTTTGTAGCTTTATTTCTTCTCAACAATAATTGATAATAATTGAAGTAAAACAGCACATATCATGTAGGGTGAAGTTCTGCTAGCTACAAATGCAGGAAAGAATGTTTTAAAAGCTTGGAACACAAAGTTAAACTGAAGTTTTAAGGCTCTGCAGCAGAGCCAACAATCAAGAAGATCTGGCTGATGAATAAGTAGGAAGAGCATGGAATTTCCCTGAGAATTTCAGTGTGGAAGCATGAGAGAGATGGGGATTCTAATCTGAACTGTTGCATTCAGAATTGGAATGGTTTTCTTGAATAGTTTTTAAAGGTGAAAAAAACTGTTATCTTGTGTATATGGAATTAGGGAGATGCTGCTCAGTCTGCTCCTCTGAATTACTTTTAAATATAATTTGCATTAAGCACATAATAGAGTAGATATTAACTTTTAAGGTCATTTTGCATTTTGTATTACAGAAGTACTGTATGTCTAAGATGATAGAAATTGAAAAAGTAAATTGAAAAAGTATTAAACACTACTAATGGAGCCATGATTGAATAAAGCTTCCTATTTAGGAGAGAACAGGTAGAATTTTGCAGTGGGAAATAGATCTTACTTAGCCGTCTGATGGGGAACAGTCCTGAGTGAATCCTATTTTATGGCTCCATCTTTTGGTCCCGCTTAGGGGCAAGTCAATTTAACTAGACTTGGACATATTTAGGCAGGAGCACTTTTTTAAATTCCCTTTCAGGGAATTCTGTATTCATCCCGGATTCTTATACATGTACTGTATTTAAGGAATTTATATGGCCACCCATCTTAACAAATAACTCTTGATACCAACAGGGGCATAAATACTTCACAATTAGTTCTGGTTCCATTCCTCTCATGTCCTAACTGCTTCACCATTATTAGATTTATTCTGTGTGAAACATTAATGAAGATTAACTAAAAAAGTGAAAAACCTGCATTCAGAGTTGCCGGTTTGGTTTAGGTCATAGCTTTCCAAACTGTGTGTCGCGACACTTTAGTGTGTCGCAACACACAGTTTAGTGTGTCGCGAAGCGGTGGCGTGGGGGTGTGTGGTGGTGGCACGGCGGCAGCGACGACGGCAGCGGCGCGCCATTAGCGCTTCCGTGTTTTAGTGAGGCCGCTGTGCGCGCTGCCACGCGCCCTCCCACGCTACCACCGCGCTGCCTTTGGTGTGTTGCCAACGGCAGCAGTTTGGAAAGCACTGGTTTAGGTAAACCCTTTGATACACGGTTGATACAGCTAAACCAAGGGTCGGAAATGGCGGCTCGCGAGCCAGATGCGGCTCTTTGGCCCCTTGAGTGTGGCTCTTCCGCAGCTGAACTCACCCCCGCCCCTTCCACGTGATAGGCCCCCGCCCGCAAACCCCGCCCCCTGGCTCTCGCACTGAGCGAGGCCCGGCGCAGCAGGGAGGCAGTGCCATCTCCAGCCGCAGCAGCCCCTGCAGCCGCTCCTGCGCCGCCTCCGACAGCGCCGCGTCCCGGGCCAGCAGCGCCTCCCTGCCGTGGCTTATTGGGGTGGGTGGGAGGGCGCGGGGGAGCCGCACAGGCGCCGAGGGGGGCGGGCGGGCGCCTGCTTGCCTCCCTCCGCGAGGCCCCGATCCAGCTTGGATCCCGGGAAGGCAGCGGGGGGCCTCGCGGAGGGACGTAAGCGGGCAGGCCTTGTTTCCCGCCCCCCATCATCATCTTCGCTCAACGCGGGTGGGCGGAAGCAGCCAAGGGGGGCGGGCCCGGCGGCGGAGGCCAGAGGAGGAGGAGGAGGCCCAGGCCGGCTTCCAGCGCGCCTGGGCCTCGCGGAGGGAGGCAAGCCCAGCTGTCCGGGGTCCAGGGAGATCAGCTCTGGCGGGATCTGGCGAAGAGCGGCCGTGGGGGGGGGAGGCGACGACAAGCGGCGCGCTGAAAGCCTGAAGCGCGCCGCTTGTCGTCGCCGCCCGCCCCCCCCACGGCCGCTCTTCGCCACAGATCCCGCCGGAGCTGATCTCCCTGGACCCCGGGCAGCTGGGCTTGCCTCCCTCCGCGAGGCCCAGGCGCGCTGGAAGCCTGAAGCGCCGGCGGAGGAGGAACAGGAGGCCCGGGCCGGCTTCCAGCGCGCCTGGGCCTCGCGGAGGTAGGCAAGCCCAGCTGCCCGGGGTCCAAGGAGATCAGCTCTGGCGGGATCTGGCAAAGAGCGGCCGTGGGGGAGGGCGGGTGACGACAATTTGCGCGCTGAAAGCCTGAAGCGCCGGCGGAGGAGGAGGAGGAGGCCTGGGCCGGCTTCCAGCGCGCCGGGGCCTCGCGGAGGGAGGCAAGCCCAGCTGTCCGGGGTCCAGGGAGATCAGCTCCGGCGGGATCTGGCGAAGAGCGGCCGTGGGGGGGGGGAGGCGACGACAAGCGGCGCGCTGAAAGCCTGAAGCGCGCCGCTTGTCGTCGCCCCCCCCCACGGCCGCTCTTCGCCACAGATCCCGCCGGAGCTGATCTCCCTGGACCCCGGGCAGCTGGGCTTGCCTCCCTCCACGAGGCCCAGGCGCGCTGGAAGCCTGAAGCGCCGGCGGAGGAGGAAGAGGAGGCCCGGGCCGGCTTCCAGCGCGCCTGGGCCTCGCGGAGGTAGGCAAGCCCAGCTGCCCGGGGTCCAGGGAGATCAGCTCCGGCGGGATCTGACGAAGAGCGGCCGTGGGGGGGGGGGCGGCGACGACAAGCGGCACGCTGAAAGCCTGAAGCGCCGGCGGAGGAGGAGGAGGAGGCCTGGGCCGGCTTCCAGCGCGCCTGGGCCTCGCAGAGGGAGGCAAGCCCAGCTGTCCGGGGTCCAAGGAGATCAGCTCCGGCGGGATCTGGCGAAGAGCGGCCGTGGGGGGGGGGGGCGGCGACGACAAGTGGCGCGCTGAAAGCCTGAAGCGCCGGCGGAGGAGGAGGCGGCCTGGGCCGGCTTCCAGCGCGCCTGGGCCTCGCAGAGGGAGGCAAGCCCAGCTGTCCGGGGTCCAAGGAGATCAGCTCCGGCGGGATCTGTGGCGAAGAGCGGCCGTGGGGGGGGGGCGACGACAAGCGGCGCGCTGAAAGCCTGAAGCGCCGGCGGAGGAGGAGGAGGCGGCCCGGGCCGGCTTCCAGCGCGCCTGGGCCTCGCAGAGGGAGGCAAGCCCAGCTGTCCGGGGTCCAAGGAGATCAGCTCCGGCGGGATCTGGCGAAGAGCGGCCGTGGGGGGGGGTGGCGACGACAAGCGGCGCGCTGAAAGCCTGAAGCGCCGGCGGAGGAGGAGGCGGCCCGGGCCGGCTTCCAGCGCGCCTGGGCCTCGCAGAGGGAGGCAAGCCCAGCTGTCCGGGGTCCAAGGAGATCAGCTCCGGCGGGATCTGTGGCGAAGAGCGGCCGTGGGGGGGCGGGCCGCCCGCCCCCCCACGGCCGCTCTTCGCCACAGATCCCGCCGGAGCTGATCTCCCTGGACCCCGGGCAGCTGGGCTGGGTGGACGCCGTCTCCCGCCCGCAAACCCCGCCCCCTTCCACGTGATTGGCCCCCGCCTGCAAACCTCGCCCCCTTCCACGCGATTGGTCCCCGCCCGCAAACCCCGCCCCCTTCCACGCGATTGGCCCCCGCCCGCAAACCCCGCCCCCTGGCTCTCGAGCACTTAAAAATGTGCACGAGCATACCAAAATGGCTCTCGGCTCAAAAAGTTTGCCGACCCTTGAGCTAAACTTACTAGTCTCGAGGTAAAATCTCCTTAGCTTTGCACGTTTGAATCTATTGCATTCTTTTTTGTTTTTTGAGCTGGCCATTTAGTGTACAGAAGAATTATATTTTGTAGAGCTAGACAAAAGGAAAGTTAAATATGAACAATGTTTATGATACATAATGAGCTTGCCAAGCAGAAGGGATGTAAATATTTTATGGGCTTCCTGGTTTGGTCCCTTGTAAAGGTCAGCCAGGAAGTGCATCTGTTTTAAAGTGTGCAAGAAATCTTTCATAGACTACATGGAGATAAAGAATTATTCAGAGCATTTTTTCAGTTTGGCTTTTTGTCTGAGTATACAAAAGAAAATCTGTACAGAGAAGCCTTTGCTCATATAGCAGAGGTATTCCAGAAGTGCCTGGCCTAAGAAATATACCTAGGTATTTAGAATATCTAGGATATTCAGAATAGGATATTTTAAATAATCACTAAGCTGAGACTCAGTTTCCTAATGGGAGATCAAGGAAAATGTAACTTGAACCACAGGGCAACCAATAGTAGATGCAGCAGCATGGCAAACATCAGAGAACTCAAATACAAAAGATGAGCTTCCAAGAATTAATTAGTAATTATTCCTAATAAATATGATATTTGATGGTGATTGCATTGATGATGATGATGATGATGATGATGATGATGATGATGATAATAATAATAATAAATACTTAATATGTATCCATCAATTCTGTTTGTCTCCTATAGCTGTGGTAGTAGCTATAAGAGGAATCCTGTTTTTCTCTGTAGCTTGAAGTTGGAAATGGGCAGGAATCATCTACCCATGTTCTGCTTCACTCCAAGGTACAATTCAACAACGCTGAAAATTCCTGCTACTGGGATTGGCCCCTCTGGATGGCAGAGGCACTAGATACTTACAAATTCTGCCTATTCCACTTGGCAAAACGAGACTTCATACATTCTTAGCTATTCTCAGATTCCCCCATCACTCTAATTAATTTAGGAATTATGATATGAGTTTTTTTAGGGAGACTATTTAGGTAGGTGGTCATTATCAGAAAGATTAACATCAATCACAATATCATACTCCCCAAAAAACTGTTTATAGTACTATAAAAAGAAAATCTGGAGTCAATGGCAAGTACTAGCAATTCTGTTGCTAAACAAAATACATTTAGAGGGAACTAAACAACCAGCACTTATTCTAAAAACATCACTCACTTTTAGCATGGTGAGATATTACCTGCTAAAACTTAAATCACTTCTCTTCTTTCTCAAAATCTGGTAACAGTCTTGTATGTGGAGCAGCAGATGAATTTTGCTTCACACACTGAACATAAAGGATATGATTTAAAACAAGGGCATCTGGTAACTTTATAGATTTTCCCATCTATGGTGAGACTTTTCTAGCCCTAAAGTAATTCCTTGATCTGTCTGTCTGAGCAGTGCAACAGTTTTTTCAGTTAAATCATTTGCTAACCAAACATTTTACATTTCAGTGCTCAAGGATTGCCTGAAGTTCAAGAACTATTAGGAATATTGAAATGTTTTATGCATCCACTATGCCTTCTCTGTGTATGTCGTTAACGAATGAAAAGCTATTAGCCTGGAAGTGACTTTTGAAATTGTGTGTGTGTGTCGGGGGGGAATTCTGCACAACCCATAAAGAAATCCTCATTACATTAGACTGCATCAAAAGTGTAAGAAACTCATGCCTAAAATAACAGAAACAGACTATGCCTAAGATAATATCATCTGTAGAACAGAAATAAATGACCATTAATATATTACATGTTTAATTTGTATAATTAAAAATGTAAAGTGTGTGTGGTAATAAATGTGTTTGTTAGCTCATAAGGACTGATTTCTTAGAGAGCTAGGATAGGTTGCAAAACCATTGAGTATACATATCCGTTTTGAATACATTTAGTGGCAAACATGGGTTTATGGTGTACAAATCATGACATAGATTGAAGCATTCTTATTTTCCGACATATCCTAGTTCAACAACAAATGGTTTCTGCCTGGAATATATAGTACGGCCTTAACTGCTAAATAGCAGCTGCAAAATATATGAATAAAAGGCACGTGTAATATTTTTGTTGGACATAATTTGTTATAGAATCTGCTTACTAAATTACAATTAATGATATTCAGAAGTAGAACTTAATGATTACTATAATCATATTTTAACTTATTGAGTAGTTCTTTATTCCTTGGACTATTGGAGTTTAAAATTCTGATGCAGATAGCCTTGGATTTCATGTTTCTATAATCTGGTGTAATATTTTAGAAAACACCTTTAATGTATTAGCTGTTGCAGATAAATCTTTATTATGAATATGGAGCAAATTTTGCAAGCTGGGCTGTGATGAAATTATCATTTGACAACCATTCAGCCCATTGATCACAGCCAAATAAATACAATAAAGCACAGTTAGTATTTATTACATTTATCATACACATTATTTCTGTAAACTTTATGAAAACCCTATATGATTTTAAAATTGTTTTTGTTGTTAGCCACCTTGAATGCCTTCTGGACTGAGTGGATGGATTAACAACCACAATACAATCAGTTTACAAATAGCAGTTCTGTTTTCTAAGAGGAAATTTTAAAACATCTCTGTTCCTGAGAACACAGACTGACTAAACTGTGGATTTAGGGATGCCATTGCCACAAGACTGAAAAGAAAATTAAATGTCAGTAGCTGAAAGACAGAAATCATTTTAAAAGATAAAAGTAAATGAGGAAAGTATTAATTAAAGCAACGTTCTTGCTAACACACTTTCTGAATATTAATATGTATTCTGTGCTAGTTGTTAGATCTGTTGTCAGTGATCTTGAATACTGCTATGATCAATATTGTGGGGAATAAATCAATATATTAAATGCAAAATAGAACTATGATTTTAAATTCAGAAAAGCAGTGCCTTTGACAACATTAAATGGTCTTTTAGTAAAAGCAACTTAGTTAGTTAGTTAGTTAGTTAGTTAGTTAGTTAGATTGGAAGGCCACCTGACTCTCAAATGACTCTGGGCAGCTTGCATAGTTAAAAGGAGAAAAAGACAAGAACTTGTGTTCCCCGGGCAAATCATTGTTGCATTCAAAAGCAAACCACCAGGGACTTAACAAACAACCTAACTTCAGGCCTGGACGTAAAGCCACTTGTATTATCTCTGGCTTAGTATGTTTTGCATACTAATAATATGTATAATCATTATCATCATCATGATAACAGAATAAATAGGAGATGAAGAAGGGAAGGGATTTAAGGAGAGATTATATTGTTAGGTGAATTAAAGCATTTTAATGGACATAAATGAAAATCAAGCCAGCATTGGCTTAACACATAAGTAAAACTGCTTAGAGGATGCAGTTGTAGGAAAACGGAGAAAGAATCTCTTCTGATAGCAGATGCCATTCCATCAGTGGGATTACATCATTAAATATAACTCATTGTATTTGTGTTCAGCTTATTGTATGCATCCATGCAGTTAGTGAAAATATTTTAAGTTCAGTTTTAGAGGGTAGTTAAGGTTGCCTTCTTTTATCACCGAATACATTCATTTGTAGTTGTATCTGTGATATGGCATTGTCCATGTTTGAAAAAGAGGTTCAGTAACTGTTCCATACAGTTATAAAGTGTTGGTTTCTACAAAATACAACCAGAATGTTGCTTTCTTCCCATGAGTCACATCAAAGTGTTAACACAGTTCTGGTTGGCTAGTTGAAGTGGGGGGAAAGTCCTCGTCCTTCCATGTCCCTCTTTTATCCTACAACATATTTTTTACAAGGTATATACACAGGAAAAGAGATTTAGAAACTGCTTTGATGCTTCAGATGAACAGGGTCTGCTTTATTTCCTACCTGAGTTTCTCCATTAAGGGTAATGAGTAATCACCAAGTAGATTTTCGTAAATTTTGTGGCAGCATTATAACAGGCATTGATCCTTCTGAGGAGCTGAATTGCAAAAATACAGGTTGACAAAGAAATGTCTGCATTGATTAATTGACTGGAGACTACAAAGAAATTGGAGCAGGAGTTTTAAATGTTTTTTATACCCATAATGTTTTTGATTTTCACTGGAATGGAATGAAATTTGCCAGAAAACTATAATAGATAAAATGAGACATTTATCATAGCAATCATAGCAAGGGGTTTCAAGCTATGATTCTTTAAAATCTGTTGACTATAGCATGTTTGTTTGTTTGTTTGTTTGTTTGTTTATTTATTTAACTTATATGACCGCCCATCTCCCCCAACGGGGAACTGTGGGCGGTTTACATGTTCATCTGCAGACAGACTGTGATGACATTTGTTTTGAGGACAACTCTGGTCCTCAAGGAATCTCTATTGCAATTTTCATATTAAACATCTCCCATCCTGTATGTGGTTTGAAGAAGGAAGGATTGATGCAAGAGTACAGAGATTAATTTACTGGTCTTTTCACTGAAAGGAGTCAGTTGCTAAGGTAGTCAGCTAGCTGAGTCAGCTCATAAAATATGAGGTGGGAGAAGTAGTTTCCAGTTGGAAGCTCTAAATTCCTACTGTCGGTTACAAAACTACATTTAGCCTCTGCCTTTCCATGCCTGACAATTTCCACTATGGGGAATGTCTGTTTGAAATATTCAGGCATTATATAACTCTTAATAAAAATAAAAGAGAGAATAGGAATGCCTTTCCAAAAGAAGTTCAAAACTTTAAGGGCAGTTTGCTTGGATTTGACCACATTTCATAGGGCTCCAAAGTGGCCCATTTTGATTTAATTTACAACAAATACCTATCACTTTATTTTGTGCACAGGAATTAGCTTCCATGAGTACTTTTTTGGGTAGAAAGGAGGCAGAGATTTTTAGAAAATAAAATTAAAACACAGTATTTGTCATATATTTGATTGAGTTACAGTTCTAAAAACTGGCTTCCTGTATCAGGAACAATTCTTATATTTTAAATGCCTGTTAAAACATATTTTGCTTTAGATATTATTTTCAGTATTGTATCCAGAATAATTTAGTATATTCCTGTTTTACAGTTGTTGCTATTTGTCTGGTTTTGGCTATGGTGCTTTTAAAATTCATTAATTTTAAGGAAGTTTTACTAAGCTACCTTGCATCAGGCTAGAAAGCAGGAGGCTGTGAGTTCTAGTCCTGCCTTAGGCATGAAAGCCGGCTGGGTGACTTTGGGCCAGTCCCTCTCAGCCCAGCTCACCTCACAGGGTTGTTGTTGTGGGGAAAATAGGAGGAGGAAGGAGTATTAGGTATGTTCCCCATTATAAAAATAATCAAGGCGGGATAAAAAATCTTAAAAAAAATGATTAAATCAATGCAATGTAAAATCTTTCTTGAGTTCAGCTCAATCTTTGGTGACATCCATGAATTTTCTTGGCAACAGTTTAGAAGTGGTTGCCATTGCGTTTTTCCAGAATGTTTCTTTGCCTTTCCTATATAGCACAGAGCCATGATGGTCTTCCCTCCAATCAGGTTCAGTCCTGTTTAGCTTTTCAAAATCAGCTGAAGCCCGCTAGGTGCTGCCGCCTAGATAAATGTGATATTTAAAGTAGGCAAAATGTCCAGTTAGCAAATCCAGAAAAAAATCCACATTCCTACCCATGAAATACTAATTTTGCAGAGAATGGATTTTTTTTAAATTTCCTTCAAGTTTTATAGCAAAACATCTACCATTTAAACTTCTACCAGCTACCTGAATTGGTATAAATCAGAAAGGGTGCAGAAGGCTGCACTACAATCCTTTGATTCTGTCTTTTGCTGTAAGCATTGGGAAAAGGGAACAAGTAGTAAATCGAAGGTACATTTTAGTATGTGCAAACACTGCAAACACCCTTGTCAAGGAAGCCACACTGCCTCAATAAATCACACTCGCCAGGCTATACTGCTGCGTGTTAGACTTGATTAGAACTCTTGGCCACTAAGTGATTGAGCACACTGTATTTTAAATCACTGGTCTCCAGCAATCT
Source organism: Charina bottae (assembly GCA_023362775.1). Taxonomy (NCBI): domain Eukaryota; kingdom Metazoa; phylum Chordata; class Lepidosauria; order Squamata; family Charinaidae; genus Charina; species Charina bottae. The sequence goes on from JALMGJ010000016.1 coordinate 13,190,825, forward strand.
GAAAGCATTGTGCAAGCAGATTGCCATGAATAGGAGAAGCCTCATTACCTCCTCTTCATCCCAGTGACTCTACTCAGAATAGCTGGAGCAGTGGGGACAGGTATAATGGTGATATGGGAATGGAAGCAGATACGTGTTTGTTTGCTTATTGTGTGGCCCCGTTTTCCAGTCTATCAATGAAGTGATGATCCTGTTCCTGACCGTGTCTCTGCTGACCTTTCTCAGTAAGCTGTGCCTCTGAACAATCGGTTGGATTGGCAAGCCATTCCAGCGGAGAGTAAACTCAGCCTGCTTTTCCTCCACCTTCTCACTAGCCACAGTTTACACACCACTTTCAGGGATACTGTGAATCCCACCTTTGTGTTTCTAAGCGATAAACAAATCAAAAGACAAAGGGGAAGAACAAAAAACTATTTTCTGGAGAGCAGCTGGATTTTTTGGTTTGACATGTAACCACTGATTTGTAGATGATGTCATGAGAGTGCTCTGTATTTGTGTGTGTGTGTGTGTGTGTGTGTCCTGAAGATGTAGGATATTCTCTGTATCTGGTAGGACAAGTTATTGCATTGACACTATTGACATTGAGACAATCTGGCGTGGATGTGTGTGATGTTTCTAGCCAATTTATCTGTCTTTCAGAAATTCATAGATTACATATAATGGTTGTATAATGCAATATAACGTGTTGATGAGGTCAGTAGGTGATGGTATGAAACAAAATGTTTGTCTTTCTGCATTTGGTTATCTCAGTTAAAGTAGTGTTTCTTTTGAAACATGAATCCCTTCTGGTTTAGACCACATATATTAAGTCTATTTATCTTTTCCATCCTGTGAGTGATGTTTTAAATACATTGGTTATACTGCTTGCAATCTGTTATTAGGTGTCAATGTACTGTAGCAGATAGGCTGGCTAGATGGTGACTTTTGGTGTCTATTTTTAGTGTTCTCCTCTTTAATGTTTGGTATCTAATGCCCTCTAAAAATTTGGAATTCTTGATGTGGATGCTGCTGGGGCTGACAGCAGTGTATGAATCTGAACCAGTATCTAAAAGTGTTAAATTGCACAGCTTTCTGGGACCTGAACCTAGCTTTAATTAATCACACATCTGGGTCTTAATTGGCTTTCCAGTAATTTTGTACTCCAGTTAGTTGCAGTGAATGAGGAAGCCTGAACCTGGGGACAAGCTATTTATAATATTGACTTTTCACCATAATGTTGCCTTCGCATATTTGCCATCTCTATTTTGCCCTTTTAGAGAGGTAGAAACCAGAATTGTATAATTGTGTAAAGATCAAATGTGATCTTTCTGTATAAGACATTGATACACTGGAAGTTTTATTTTGATTTCGTGTCCTAGAATGGAACTTGCCTTGTTTTTTATTTTTACTGCAGCTGCACACTGGAATGCTACTTTATTTTATTTTGTTCAGCCTCCAGTTTTATGGGAAAAAATGTCTCAGAAACAACAAAAAGATATATTCTGCATATCTCTGTTGAGAAGTGAAGCTGTTGTATTCAGTGGGGCTTGTTTCTAAGGCAGCCTTAGAGTCTAAAGTTGGGGTGGGGTCCTCAAATGCTTTGGCCCTTCAGCACATTGTTGTTGTGAGTGCCATGAGGAGGGTTGCCCATTCATAAAATGACTCTGGAGGTATAGCAAGTAAAGGTATACCAATTTTTCTGAGAGCAAACTGATGAAGCAAACAGGCTGCTTTGATCATATCATATGTACAAGGCAAAGCTGGGGGTTCAGTTCCATCTTTTCCATTCATGTTTTTGTGCTTCAGCATCCCTTTTCCAGCAAGCAAACTGATGAGTAACTTGAGAAGAAATCTGGTGAGAAATCAAAAGTGGAGTCTGATCTCCAAACGCTACATCATATATTTGTGTTCATCTAACCCCAAATACTAGGGGCGTGGTGACTCAGTGGGTAAGATGCCAGGCTTGTTGATCAGAAGATTGCAACTTCGGAGGTTCGAATCCCTAGCCCTGTGCGGAGTGAGCTCCCGCACTAGCTCCAGCTCTTGCCAACCTAGCAATTTGAAAGCATGCAAATGCAAGTAGATGAATAGGTACCACTTCGGTGGGTAGGTAACAGCGTTCCACGCATGTAATGTGGCCACATGACCGTGGAAGCATCTTCGGACAACGCTGGCTCTTCGGCTAACAAACGGAGATGAGCACTGGCCCCTAGAGTTGGACACGACTGCACAAATGTGCGGGGGGTACCTTTACCTTAACACCAAATACTAAGTGGTTTGCATAAAGATTCATCTCTTTGTATCATGCCAGTCTATCAGTCTGGTTACTTATTTCCTTAATTTAAAAATATATATATTTAAAATTAGGAAGGATAGGAAGCTTGGAAGCATCCGTGGGTAGATTGGAGCCCCTAGGAAACATATTGGGGCTTTTCTAGAGTTATGAAATATTAGGATTTTTCTTTTGCTGCTTCTTTACATTCTTTTTTATCTCTGTCCCCTAAACTCTGTCCGGTTAGGGGAGATGGGCGGTCATATAAATTTAAATAATAAATAAACAAACAAACAAACTAGACTTTAAAACCTATTGCAAGAATAGGCAGAATTTAAATTCAGTTTGTTTCATGAATCGACCTTAAAAAAAACTATGTCAATTTCATTGATTTTCCATTATGAGTAATTTCATTTTTAAACTGCATCTGATGGTTATACATTCAAATATATTGCTTTAGTATCTTTTAGGATCGGAAATAAATTAAAAAATCAAATTTTCATTTTGCTTTAAGATTACATCCTTTCATTTTACTCTAGAGTTCCCAAAGCGGATATGTTCTTTTTGAGAATATTCAGTTCTATTTATCAGTATGTATTGTATTTCTTTTTAAATCATAGTTAATTTTTATGCAAATTTTGTTTCATGTTATCTTTTGTTCTCTTGTTTGGTAATGGATGCCCCTTTTTTTCTGTGCTACCTTAAGTGGCTGCCTGACAAGCAGATGCTAGAATAAATAAAGATGGCTCTTGAAAATAGATCACCCTTCTCTGTTGTAGGTTTGGAAAAAGCATTTTCAGTTAACACATCAAACGGAATGCTACTCAAGAGTGATATAATGAGACCTGACAGATGTTTGAGATCTCTCTTGTTTTTGCAGTCCACGATGGCATGAAAAAGTGATAGATTTACTGAGTAACTAGTAGTCTGTTTGCAGTTGGGTAGATAATGAATTGTGTAGGCCTGTTTAGTAGCAGTGATTATGGGGAACTGAAAAAAACCAAGCCATTTGACCAGTCTTTCTGTAGGCCTCATGGGGTAAACCAGATAGGAATCACAACCAGATGAGCTAATTCTACTTTATTATAAAGCTACATTGACAGAATCTTGCAAGTCTGAAAGTACAATTCTCCCGCTGTCTCCTTTACAGCCCGAGAAACTAGGGAGGGTCCCTTCTGAGCCTCTTGCTCTGCCCATTATCTAGCTGCAGGCTATGCTGTCTCTTATCTGACCATTCCCTTGGCAGTGTCTCTTTGCCCAGTCTCCCAAGGTCTTTCCCACATACCATTACATCTTCAGAGTGTAAGGACTTATACTGAAGTTTGTACAGTAGATCAGTTTGGCCGAGAGTAGCAGCCCAAAATCACTCAGTCAGGTTCCATGGTTGAAAATGGACTTTAAACTTGGATCTACTTTGCTTTGTCATCTGGATGAATTTAGTGTCATTGTTTTGATCACCTGTGCTGGATAGAAAGGGGGTATGAATATAAAAAGGTAAAGGTAAAGGTTCCCCCCACACATTTGTGCAGTCGTGTCCGACTCTAGGGGCTGGTGCTCATCTCCGTTTGTTAGCCGAAGAGCCAGCATTGTCTGAAGATGCTTCCACGGTCATGTGGCCAGCATGACGTGTGCGGAACGCTGTTACCTTCCCACCGAAGTGGTACCTATTCATCTACTTGCATTTGCATGCTTTCAAATTGCTAGGTTGGCAAGAGCTGGGGCAAGTGCGGGAGCTCACTCCGTCACACGGGGCTAGGGATTCAAACCTCCAAACATGCAATCTTCCATTTGACAAGCCTGGCGTCTTACCCGCTGAGCCACCACGCCCCTGAACAGTACAGTACAGTACAGTACAGTACAGTACAGTACAGTAGATCAGTTTGGCCGAGAGTAGCAGCCCAAAATCACTCAGTCAGGTTCCATGGTTGAAAATGGACTTTAACTTGGATCTACTTTGCTTTGTCATCTGGATGAATTTAGTGTCATTGCTTTGATCACCTGTGCTGGATAGATAGGGGGTATGAATACAGATTTTAATAAATAAAATAAAAAGCTTTCCCTCCAATCAGTGGTAAATTAAGCATTGACTTGAAGAAAAACTAGTTCTTTTGCCCTGTCTTCAAAAGCATACTTACTTTTTTTGAAGCCTGAATTTTAGGTGTAATTTTTGGACACATTATGAAATCTATATTATAATTTCTAGTGTACTTCTGTTATATGACTTACCTCATTCATTGAATTCCATTTTTCCTACTGTTTGCTTTGATTTGATCTATTCTTCTAAACAAGCCATCTGCAGTTGTTCAGAACAAAAGACATACGTCAGTTCCTGCATATGGGGAAAAGATCACTGCATGTGGATCTTCAAAATAAAAAGACAAAGCAAGGTAAACATGGGTGACAGATATCTAAACTGCAAGGAAGATGGAATGTATTATATTACTATAAAATGAGTGGTATTAATGTAGATAAGAAAAAAGCTAGGCATTACACAAAAAAGGAATATTGTATATGATTTTTCCTTCTCTGAAGGATAAGTCATTGATGCCAAGTTGTAAAAGTTTTCTGATTCTTTATGTAGAGAAGTAGAATTTCCAGAAACTTGAAAAAGGAAAAAAAAAATTGGGGGGGGGGGCTGGATTTTTTTGTGGGGTGGCTAGGAAATGGAGGTTTGGGGGGAAATTGTAGTTTATGCAATACAGTTTTGCATGTGTTGAACCTAGTGGAGAGAAGAGCAGATTGGGTAACTTCTAAATGTATGTGCCTCTTGATTCTGTTGATTCTCTTTGCTTCATCTTGACCCCTTGTGAGGGAATGAAGCTGGGGTTGCTGTCTGCAGCTGGGAAAAGCAGCTGCAGCCAGGCAGAAATGCTTCCCACCCCGACTTCCCCAAGGCTAAACACATCCCTTCTCCCAAAGGGCAGTAAAAGTTTACAGCCCCAGAAACTTGAGAGGAGATGGGCTCATTTATTCATTCATCCCCCCCTCACATTTTACTCACAAGCTTGACTGTTTTTTATGACTGTTAGCCACCCAGAGTCACTGGTTTGAGATGGGCAACCACAGTATATAAATTGAATAAGCAAGCAAGCAAGCATCCACACCCTTTTTCCAGGTATCTGACTAATTGAGCACCATCCTGATGTTTAACCTACAAAGGCAGACTCTTTTGGAGGTATTTAGCCTCACCCAGGCCCCCCTTTTTTGGGGGGTCATTTGAAAATCATTCAAATTCATTTTTTTAAAGGTCAATTCACCCCACCCAGCCTCACCCCACCCAGGCCCTTAGCCTACAAAAATGTGGGTGTGTAGGAGAGAAAAAAGAAGACAACAAGCAGACGAGGAAGTGGAAAGCGACATCTGGAATGTACGACTATTACTGGCAAGCAGGATTGCAATCAGTCAACTGCCGGGACCACAAGCTACGGTAAACAGCCCATTGTGGTGCGATTCCTGCCTGGAGCTTGGCTTAGAGTTTGGCCTGGAGCTTGGGAGCAACCAGAAAGGAGCAACCACACTGAGTTTTTTGTTTTCCAAGGACTGCACACATCTGTACACAATGCTTTATTGCAGCACACACCTTCCCCAACAACAGGCTATTACTCTGAGTCAACTCCACCCATCTAGGACTTGCAAAGTGCTGTTGCCACGTAAATACATTTTTAATACTCAGTCCTTTATACTGTTTTTAATACAAACAAACAAAAGTCTCAAAGTCTATAAAGTAGCATACAACCTTTGCCTTTTTCCAAAAGTTCTTGCACTAGTTGGAATGAGATGCTGCCTCAGTTTGGTTGCTTCCTACTAGTTGCTACTGAGCTCCCAGCAAAGCTCCAAGCACTGCTCTTAAGCACTGTCACTCCTGAGCACTCCAGCTGAGCTCCCAAACCAGGATATGCTGCTCACAACAATCCGTGGTCCTGGCAGTTGAATGACAGTCCTTTTGCCTGCTTGTAATGGCTGTCAATCATTAGACGTCACCTCTGCTTCCCCGTCTGTATGCCATTTGCTATCACCTTGCCTCCTACACCCCCATCCCACTCTGTCTTAACATTTGTTTTTGTAAAATAAGAGCCTGGGTGGGGCGAGCTGGACGTTGCATGTTCTTGAAATTGCTAGGGTGTGGCTTAATTATCACAGGCAACTGGAATGCTGGTTTGGATGCTTGTTAGTAATATTGTGGGTTAGTGAATGAATGTATGAAGGAAATGGGTTGAGGAGTATTTCTGCTGCCTTTCCCAACTTCACTCCCTCACACTGAGGCAGCACCTCATCCCAACCAGTGCAAAACGTTTGGAAGGAGGCAAAGGTTGTATGCCACTTTACAGACTTTGAGACTTTCATTTGTTGTAAGGACTAACCATCACCACTTATTTGAAGATCATTCAGTGGCCTGTTAGAACCAGTGAATGTAGCAGAGCTTAACCTTGTGTAAACTTGTGCGCAGAAAAAGGAATATTGTTTAAAAACACAGCCTGTGAGCACGTTAGAGAGATTCAGGTTCTTATTCTTACACTTTTAGCCCACCCAAGCATAAAAAAAAACACACTTAGACATTGCAGGTACCAAAAGTAAGTACAAAAGAGTTCTTACATTTATTTGGTCCAGGTACAGCCATTTCACTAGAAAATTGGTTTCAGTTCTTTCTGTTCCCTAAACTGTATACCTCTGGCCCTGTTTGCTGCCAGAGGCTGCATGGAGAAAGGGGCTTGAGGCCTAGCACATGGCCTCTCCATGGAGAGGAGCAGCCACATGCATCCTACTCCATTGGTGGAAGAATCAGAGAGAGATGCTCCAACAACAATGGGAAGAATGTGCACATCTCTTCAGAAGAAGAAGAAAGGAAATGGCAAGAGACTGAATGTAGAGATTGCCTAGGAAGAGAAAGGGAGGAGAGAGAAGCTCAAAGGATGGAGTTTAAAGAGCTAATTTCCCTTCTCAAGAACACAGAAGGCACTGGACAAGAGTCTCCAGGTTTGGCAAGCTCTGCTTCTAGTGTAGGAGCGGGTGGAGGTCCCTGGGTTAGGGACATAAAAATCCATAAATTCAGTGAGGATGAAAACATAGAGGAATTTTTCACAGTTTGAACATGTGGTAGTGTCACGTAAATGACCAAGGAATGATTAGGTGGCTATGTTAGCCCTGCGTTTGACAGAAAAGGCTCTAAGGTCTTCCTGCTCAAGAGGTAGTGGATCACAAGAAAGTAAAGGAGATGATCCTCCACCGTTATGAAGTTACAAAATACAGTTACAGGCAGAGATTCTGGGAATATAAGTACCAGGTACATGAAGGACTAAGAGAACTTTGGGCAAGGCTGGCAGACCTAGCTAGAAAATGGTTACAGCCAGAGGGACATAGTACGGAAGATATTATGGAGGAAATTGTTTTGGAACAATTCCTATTGGTCCTACCTGGTCTTGTTCAGTTTTGGGTACGAGAGCATCACTCAGATGCAGGGATTAAGGCAGTGTCCCTAGTTGAAGATTACCTTGCAACCAGAAGAGCTGAGTAAGCCAGAAGAGGACATGGAGAGGTTGGAAAAGGGAAGAAAAAGAGACTGAAAAAGGAAGTATAAAGGGAAAGGCAACCTTTTTCCAGTCTAAGGGAGGTTGAACAAACCAAGGGGAGGATAGATCCTGTTATAAATGTGGCAAGGCAGGACACTTAGCTAAAGATTGTCAAAATCACCAATGCCAATAGAAGAATGTTAAAGGGGAACAGAAAATAACTTCCAAAAAGGGGGGAGGTATGTGAGGGGATGAAGCTGGGGTTGCTGTCTCAGTTGGGAAAATATTTACTATTACTATTAAAGATTTATGTCATCAGTTTTCAGGGTTCTTTTTCTTCTTTGTTTATGTAGTTTTATTATACTCATATTTTCTGGTTTGAACAGAGCTACATTTTGAATCATACATTCTTTTGTTTCTAACAGAAATTTCATACCTATAGTGCATGTCTGTTTTTTTCTATATACTGTAAAGATTAGCAAAGTAATATTGAGGCCCAAGTACTGCTGTGAAGCATATGGAATACACATAATAATAAATTACCTTTTATAGTATTTTACTTCACTAACTTTAAATTCAACATCTGATGGAAAAAAGGAAAAAGAATTTGTTATAAAAAATAAAATATCTTTCTCTGTATTGTTTTTTGGCTAGACAAAATGCTGCCACTGGGTTTTTGTTTTGTTTTTAGCCCGGAAAAGCTCTCAGGTTGTCAGTTCTAATGCTCAGTGAATTGTAATTCTTCATACATCACTGCACCTCAACGCCAACGGACACACTCCTCAACGCCTCTGCACACACACACTTTTTCTCATTGGAGAGGTGCTCTAATTGTGAACTATACTTATAGAGCAGGGAAGAATTTTAATACAACAGGGGGAAATTAAATGCTACAATTCATTTACTGTATATAAATTCATAAATTCTACATAGATTTCAAAAAGATACAGGAAAGCAACCACTTTAACCTCCAGTATGAGAAGAGGCCATGCAACTTCTTCAGTGTCAAAGACATACAGTAAATCATAAGCGTGCAATAAATCAGTGGGATTTCAGCTTTGTTTAAAGGTCTCTGTGCAAACAGCTCTAATTGTCGGATCAGAAAAAGAAATACCACATGCAGCCCACTTACCTATAATTCTCTACAAAGTAAGAGACCCATACAAGCATGTTTATTTCCTGTGCATTTCCTCCTTGTATCAAGACAAATACAGCTGAGTAGTTTAATAAGTAGTTTAATATTGAATAAATATCCTTTGAAAAATATATTCAGTTGTATTTGGCATTGCATTGTCTGTTGTTTTTAAAGCATAGCCCACAGCCCTAAATTAGTGATAGTAGCAGTAGCAAAAGTGTGAAATACAGTAGCTGAATCTAAAAACCCTTTCCAGCCACAATGAGGCTGAGCAAGTGCTCCTTTCTCTTTGTGTCCTTCCCTTGTGTATGGACTTTTCTTGCTGGCTGGTATTAAATCTGAGTTCCTCAATGTCAGAACACCGGAACTTGGTTTAATTTAAGTTAAATAAATAGGTTACTAAATCAGGACCAGACCAGACTTTGAAATGTCATGAAAAGTGATTGTAACTATATAATTGTTATATAACTATAATAATTATAGTATTTAGTATTATCTATAATATATACAGTATGTATGTATGTATGTATGTATGTACGTACATACATACATACATACACATACATACATACATACATACATACATGCATGCACTATATAATTGCTATATAACTGTAATTAGGCTGACCATATTTCCTTGAGACAAAAACGGGACCCTAACCTACCCACGGCTTGCTAGACAAAGTGGGCGTGCGTGCGCGCACTCCATCTCACAAAGCCTCGCCGGCACCACGGTCCTTGCGGCTCCCCAGCAAACGGGGCGGGTGGGCGCTCTCTCATTGAGAACGGGACAAAATGGACATTTTTATTAAAGCAACGGGATGGTCAGGAATTGTTTAAAAAATGGGACTGTCCCGTTCAAAACGGGATGTATGGTCAGCCTAATTATAATTATAGTATTATCTATAATAACTATATACTGTATACATACACAGTATATATGATTGTAATAACTTTTCATGACATTTAAAAGACTAGTCTGATACTGATTTAATAACCTATTTACTTACTTACATACATACATACAGTACATACATAAAATTGTAGTATGTGCTATATACAGCACGTACATGTACCACAATCATTTTCCAGTCAACACTTCTATTTTGATCTTTTTGGTATCAGCCTTGGGATTCTAGGCAGGGATCTCCCATTTAACTTCAGTAACTGGCTGGAATAAAGAATTTCAGAACCCAACTCCTCTAAATAATCGAAATTATTGTTTGCTCCAACTGAAATCCTGGCAAATATTGGATTTCTCTTCATGCAGGAGGTTGGTTGAAGACTGGAAGTTTCCTGGGAGGTAGCTTCCGGTGGGGAACATGGCCACTGAACAGCTGTGTCCGCGAGCTCCGCGGGCAGATCTGACAACGTGGCTTTTTTGGGGGGCGCAGGCAGGTTTTTCCTGAAGCCCTAGAGCTTTTCCATGGACAGAAAATGCTCTGAATCATTCCATTTGTACTCCAAAACACTGTCTTGCAGCCAGAGAATCGCAAACAGCATTAGCGACGATCTGGTAGGAGACGACGGGAGGCGGGGATGCCATCATTTCCATGCCGCGCTGTAGCCTTAAAGGGACATTAGGTCGATCCACCCCATTTCTAAATCACTCAATTTATATATATTTTTAAAGCTCTGTACCTAAGAGAGGCTTTCTAAGTAAGAAGAAGTGGTCTCTCTTGGTGCTTATCATTATTTCTGGATTAAACTTTTAAAATCTTTTAAAGTTTTGGCTTGTTTTCCTGTTTAAAGACTAAGGAGAATTGAGAATAGATAATTGCCTCCCTGCTATTATTTTTGTACCAAATTTGAAAGATTTAATATTTTCCTACATGCTGAAATTGTTGTTTTGAATTTTTAGCCCTCTGTTCACTTTCTCTGAGAGCTGCTTGTTAAGGTACTTTCTTTTGTTTAAATTTCACTTGGAAGTTTTTTATTAACTCATTAACTCCTATCTGTGCGAGTCAAGTATCTAGGGGGCCCCATAATCTACTGCCTGAAACATGGAGGATTATTGTAAACCTGAGCAGACTTACAAAGAGATTCTTTCAGACTTGTATCAGGCTATTCTGCAGAATCTTCAGGATATTGGGGAAGAAATGATTTCTAAAGTGTGTCATCTGGCTGAAGTTGTTATGGAAGAAGATGAAGATTTTGACAAGGATGAAGATCTTTCTACTGACAGCAAGACTGAAGCAATGCCAGACGAAGACTACATTTTGGTGCTGAAGGGGTTAAAGTGACAGTCTGAGCTACAGATTACAAGGAGAGTTGTTTTTCTGAGGGAATGTTTTGGGAGAGAAGAGAATCTGCTTTGTGGGAGTTTTTTTGCTAAGAAGTCTGAGTTTTTAAGGGGGGCAGTTGGGCCGTTTGATTTCTGCAAATAAATGCCTTGGGTGTAATAGGGAGATATGTAAATGTCTTGGTTTATTTCAAAGTGGAGTAAAAAATTAAGAATGTTTAATTGGATTGAAAATGAGGTTTTTATGATTTCATTTTTCTTTAATGATTTGGATTAAGATTTATCAGATTTTTAAGATTTATAGGTATCTATAAGGCAGAGCTTTCCAAACTGTGTGTCGTGACACAAAAGTGTGTCATGAAACACAGCGTGGTGTGTCGCCACACCACCCGGAAGCGGCGGTGCACACGTGCACGGCAGCAGCGTGGCATCAGTGCTTCTGCGTTTTAGCGGAGGCTGCTGCCGCCTCTGCCGCCGCACATGCACGCGCCCCCGCACGCCCCCCGCGCCGCCACCATGCACGCGTGTGCTGCCACACGCCCCCCCGCGCTGCCGCCGTGCACGTGCGCCTCCCCGTGCCGCCGCCGTGCGCACGCGCACCACCGCTGCGCTGCCACCGCCGCTGCTAGTGTGTCGCCAGCAGTGGCACTTTGGAAAGCCCTGCTATAAGGTATAATTTATAATATTTCTCCGCTCTTATTGCATCCGCAGAATGCCGCCCGACGGCCCTGTTTAAGATAACACAATCTCTTTTGGGTAAGGTGGAGCCTAGGACCCACCTGCAGGGCCGTGCGGAAGAATTTTCTGAGCATCTGCAGGATAAAATCGCTCAGATTCGATCTAGGTTGGACTCCAAGCGTGAAGCAGAGTCTGGGGAGATGCCGAGGGAACGTCATTACCCGGTTATCTGGGATCGGTTTGATCCTGTTGGGCCTAAGGAAGTGGACAGGATCCTCCGGACTGTAAGGGCCCCCACATGCCATCTTGACCCTTGTCCTTCCTGACTAGTGCAGGCAGCCAGGGAGGTTACATCAGGTTGGGTCCGGGCGATGGTTAATACATCCTTGGGGGAGGGGGTGTTTCCAGATGCTTTTAAGGAGGTGCTGGTGCACCCCGTCCTCAAGAAGCCGTCGCTGGACCCCACCGTATTGGACAACTTTCGTCCTGTCTCCCACCTCCCCTTTTTGGGGAAGGTGGTTGAGAAGGTGGTGGCGCTGCAGCTCCAGAGGATTCTGGATGAAACGGATTATCTGGACCCCTTTCAGTCGGGTTTCAGGCCGGGATATGGGGTGGAAACTGCATTGGTCGCACTTACGGATGATCTCTGGCGAGGGCGGGATGGAGGGAGTGCGTCCATCCTGGCTCTCCTTGATCTCTCAGCGGCTTTCGATACCATCGACCATGGTATTCTTTTGGGACGGCTCGAGGAGTTGGGGGTGGCTGGCGTAGTTCTGCGTTGGTTCACCTCCTTCCTCAGGGGCCGGTCCCAATCAGTAGTAATAGGAGATGAGAGATCCAACTCTCGCCCCCTCGTTTGTGGGGTGCCGCAGGGTTCGGTTCTCTCACCTCTCCTATTTAATATCTATATGAAACCGCTGGGTGAGATCATCCGTCACCATGGGATGAGATATCATCAGTATGCTGATGATACACAGTTGTACATCTCCATCCCAGGTGAAGTAAGTGATGCAGTGGCCGCCCTTTCTCAGTGCCTGGAGGCTGTGGGGGTCTGGATGAGGAACAACAGGCTTCAGCTGAACCCTGGTAAGACGGAGTGGCTGTGGATTGATGGTTCTTCTGGATCTGGGAAATTATCATCTTTGGTTCTGAATGGGGTTGCACTTCCCCGTTCAGAATCAGTGCGGAATCTGGGGGTCCTTCTGGACTCACGACTCCTGCTCGAGGAGCAGGTGGCAGTCGTGGCCAGAAGGGGCTTTGCACAACTTCGTGTTGTGCGCCAGTTACGCCCTTTCCTGGATCAGGAGTCCCTCCGTACAGTCACTCATGCCCTGGTCATCTCCCACATAGACTACTGCAATGTGCTTTACATGGGGCTACCCTTGAAGAGTATCCGGAGGCTACAACTGGTCCAGAATGCGGCTGCGCGCGCAGTTATTGGTGCCCCTAGATCGGCCCATGTGACACCTCTGCTGCACCAGCTGCATTGGGTGCCGGTATGCTTCCGGGTGCAATTCAAGGTGTTGGTTTTGACCTTTAAAGCCCTACATGGCATGGGACCAGGGTATCTGAGGGACCGCCTCATCCCCATAACTTCAAACCGTCCCACTCGATTATGTAGAGAGGGCATGCTCCGGACCCCGTCGGTAAGGGAGTTTCGTTTGGCGGGGTCCAGAAGGCGGGCCTTCTCGGCAGTGGCGCCTGCCCTTTGGAACAACCTGCCCCCGGAGGTGAGGCAGGCCCCATCGCTCCTGTCCTTCCGGAAGAACCTAAAGACCTGGTTTTGCCGCCTCGCGTGGGATGGGAACAGGAATAGTTCTTCGTGGGGATGGCTGGTGCCATAGAGCCCTTTTAAAGATCGTGGTCTGCCTTCTTGGATTTTCTACTTAATTTATAATAATAATTAATTGTATATTGTATTTTTATGTGTTTTTACAACGGAATTTTAATCTTTATGTTTGTAAACCGCCCAGAGTCCCCTCGTGGGAGATGGCGCGGTGATAGAAGTCGAAACATAAATAAATAAATAAATAATAATAATTGCTTGGTTTTTAGGTTTAATAGGGTTAAGATTATTGTAGTATTATTAATTATAAAAGTAGACAATTTATATGTTTTTATAATTTGATTTTTATTATAGTGGACAGAAGTATATAGAATAGTGGTAGGAAGGAAATAAATAAATGTCTTTTGGGGGAAATTGTTATGTCTGTGTGTGTGTATGTGTGTGTGTGTGTATTCATTCATTCATTCTATAAGGAGAAGGAGCAATTGTATTAGTGATTTGTATATGTGCTAATGGAAGGATTGATAGAAATAATGTGATTTTGGTTTGATATAGAGTAAGGGATTGAATATGAATATTGCTGTATATTCTTGTTGAAAGTTGGAAGTCACTTCTTTATGTAATCTTCAAAATTCTTTTTTCTTGTGTTTCACACCTTTTTAGTTTTGTTTTCTTTTTGTAGTTTTCTTTACTTTTTGTAGTTTTTTTACTTTTTTGTAGTTTTTATCCTTGTTTCAAACTTAATAAACTTCTTATAAAAAAAAAAGAAGTTTCCTGGGAGGTGTCAATTAACTGGTTGCTGGGAATGGCGTTGTCTCTATATTTTTTAATGGTATAATATTATATTATAATATTATAATGTAATATAATGATATATTATATCATAATAATATACAGTATATTATATCATTATAATAATTTATTGGTAGAATAATGAAATACAAAGGAAAAAACGTCTACATTGGATAGTAACATTTGAATAACACAAAAAGAAACAACTACTAAGCATAAATAAGACATAAAGAAAAACATGGGAAAACTTTCTCCCTTCTGCTTATTTCCTCAACCACTTACCATAACCTGGATATTTATACCTTACATTAAATGATAAAGATTATTGCTAGTATCTATTTAAATCCTTCCATTTATTACTTTTGATTGGTCTCATAACTTTCTTCGTAAAAACTATATTCCAAATGTCTAAATTTGCCCTGCTCTGTAATGTAATACATGTGGGAGCCTTTGTTGCTTAAATGTGATTAGACTGCTATTATAGATATATACTATCAATTTTGCCATTGCAATTTTGGTCTCCCAGTCTGATATCATCGGCAAAGTTACTCTTTTCCAAAGTTGTGCCAGGTTTGTTCTTGCAGCTGCCAGCATATATCTTAGCAAACTGTGATATTTTTGGTTATGTTTTCTGGAATTTTACCTGATACAAATATTTGTGGTTTCAGATCAAATTTTGTTTTTAGGATTTTCTGAATATTTTGATGTATTTCTTTCCAGTACATTTGAGGGTTTTTTACATGACCACCACGGGTGATGAAATATTCTTTATTGTGGCATTTCCAACATTTATTATTATATGATTTGTCTATCTTGGTCATTGTTGTCAGAGGTATATATGATCTGTAAAATATTTTATACCAATTTTCCCTTAAATTATAGCTTTGGAGTAAAGTTAATTGATTTTTTCCCATAACTCTTCCCATTATTGTACTGTGATTACTACTTTAAAGTTTGCATCCACTTTATCACACAATTTTTAATATGCTCCATCTCCATGTCAATTTATATATACAGTACATCCTAGTATGTGATCTTGGTTTTGTATAAGTGCTTCAAATTCTGTCATCTTTCTCAAAGTCCGTCCTTTTTTCTTGAGATAACTTTTTATTCTTCCAGCAATGTGTAAATTCCTACTTTCATTGACTTGTTCTTGCTGTCTCTTTAACCTGTTTCCTGAAGAGTCGCCCTATTTTGATTGGTCCATCTTTTCTACTTGCTGTATGTAGCCTGGATTGGGCACTTGACTGGGTGATAGAAATACCTGCACTTAATGCAACAAAATATACATGGAATATCTAAAGTCATAGATAGAATGTTGAGCCCCTTACCAAAGAAAAATTTATATTATGAGTAATCCTATTTAAAAATAGTGAGTAAATCCACTTGGGGGACAAACTGGGCCTTTCATGATATCATATCAACTCAGTTTTGATGAAGCTGTTTTAAATCCTTTTTCAACATTTAGGCATGAGCTTGATATACCTCAGAATGCTTGTCAAATCAAGCATTGCTTACTCATCTTATTTGGTCCAGATTATTGCCTCTTCTCTACAGTGATTGGAGATTACAGATTATTTTAGCTGATAGCCTTTTTTTACAGGCAGCTGAAGGAAGTTGATAGAATTTATATTAGGTCATAGCTTTCTAAACTGTGTGTCGCGACACTTTAGTGTGTTGCAACACAGTTTAGTGTGTCGCGAAGCGGCGGCAGGGGCGTGTACGGCGGCAGTGTGTATGGCGGCGGCGGCAGTGACGACGGCAGCGGTGCGCCATCAGCGCTTCCATGTTTTAGCGAAGCCTGCTTCATGTAGAGAATGTATAGTAGTGGTTGGCTGCATTCATGTTGCTATTTGAGATGCAATTCAGGAGTTAGAACATTAACTCATATGGTTTAGCCCACATGACCCTGGATATGTCACTGTAAATAAAGATGGATAAGTTTTTTACTGTGTTCCTAGCATTTGGAATCTATCTAGACTTCTAGAATTGTGGATTTGGGGGCATGGGTTTGGGTGAAGTCAGGGTGGAATGGATGCCTGCCGAGAATGCAAAATGAGCTCCTCATACCGTGCAGACCGAGGCCAAAAGCATGCACAGAAGGCAGTTATAACAACATAACATCCCACTTAGCAGCCTACCAAATCAAAGAAATTGCCTTGGAGGGCATTTTTAAAAGTAGATTGAGACCAAAAGCATACACAGAGTGAAACAATATTAGACAACACATCAGGTCAACAAGCCAGACCAAATCTTTAAAAATTAACACCATAGCAGCAGTAGCTTAGCTACCATGGAAGCAGATAGTAGCACAAAGAAGTTGGTCAGTCATCTTCTGTCCCTTTTCTTCTTGCATCTGAGTGGTGTCGTCTGTGAAGGCCATTAGTGGCCTACTAGGACCACTGAATGGAGCAGAGCTTAACATAGTGTAAGCATGTGTACAGAAAAAGAATATTATTTAAAAACAGAGCCAGTGAGCATGTTAGATAGATACAGGTTATTGATCTTACACTTTTAGCCCACCCAAGCATAAAGAATCACACGCTTAGACAATGTAGTTTCAAAAGTAAGTAAAAAAGGCTTACTGATTTTATTCTTGGTCCAGTTACATTTTCGTTCAGAAAGATGACTCCTTGTTCTTCTTCTGTCCCTAAACTTTGTGGACCCCTGGCCCTAATTTGCTGCCAGGGCTGTGTGGAGAGAGGGGGAAAAATCTCCTAGGCCCATCCATGGCCTAAGATGGAGAGAGAGAGAGCAAAAGCATGCTTGCTTCTCGGCTGGAGAGACGAGAGAGGAAGGGGGAGTGGCAACAAAACAACTTCCTCAAAGACATGGAGAATTGCATCATGGGATGAACTCATCTGCATGCAAATGAGGCATGTTGATTTGCCAGATTTCCAATAGTCTGTTGGCCAGAGCATCTGCACTGCATGGGTTCTGTGGCCTGAGAGACAGCAAACTTTCTGTGACCAGCATGTTCACTGACTGGGGCTCAGCAGTCACCTAACCACCTAACCACTCATTCTGTTCCTGGTTGAAAAAAGTAAACACGACTGACAGAGATTTGGTCTAAAATTGGAGAATAGAGGAGCCTGTTATATTTGTACACCATCTTTGCTTATGGTTCTGTAATAGATTTTTTAAAACTTCCTTTTGGAAACGGAGGATATGGACCAGGTGTCTGGCATGGTCCATTTAAAATAATGAAATACTTTTTTTTCCTGCATCATTTTTTCCCCTTCTATATATTTTTATTGTTTTATTATAAAACATGAGTAGTACGTTATATTATTTGAGTACAATATTGACTAGAGATTAACAGTCTAATGCAGGGCTTTCCAAAGTGCCGCCGCCGGCGACACACTAGTGGCAGCGGCGGCGCGGCGGCGGTGGGCGCGCGCACGGCAGCAGCGCGGGGAGGCGGGCGGCGGCGCGCGCACGGCGGCGGCACAGGGAGGTGTGTGGCAGCGCGTGCGCACGGCAGCGGCGCGGGGGGGCGTGCGGTAGCGCGCGTGTGCATGGCGGCAGCGGCGGCAGCCTCTGCTAAAACACGGAAGCACTGATCCTGCGCCGCTGCCACCGTGCACGCACGCGCCGCCGCTTCCGGGTGGTGTGGCGACACACCACGCTGTGTGTGGCGACACACTTTTGTGTCGCGACACACAGTTTGGAAAGCTCTGGTCTAATGTTTAGATAACTTAAACCCTTAAAGATAAAGAAAAAGAAGTTTATATCAATATTAAATATGATTTCTAAAATCTCAATGTTGATCAGCATAAAACTGTTTAAAATTTTGAATCCAAAGCTAAATGTGCATGTTAATGGGTGACAACAGCCCCATGTAACATTGGGAGCAGAAATGTACATCTGATGGCAGCTTCTCCAATTTTTCCCTAAGATCAAGTGTACATATGAGTTAGCATTGGAATTCTTTCTTTTTTCAACAAAAGGCCAAGGAAGAGGACTTTCCAGCTGTATTGTGATTTTTTTTCTGTTTAAACCATAATTTCCTGGCTTTTTTTCATTACTATGGTTGATTGCACAGTCAGCCAGATATTTAGACTGGATTTGGCATTTTTGACCACCTATCGAGTCCTTCCAAAGGATCTGGGATAGGCAAGATGTTGTTGTTTAATAATATTAAAAGTATTGTCACAGGATGTAAGCTGTTCCAAGTAAAGCTGCCTTTTGCAATTGACTGATGGTGTTCAAGTGGTGCTCCCGATGTTTTGGAATTGCACCCAAAGCACCTATTACTATTGGTACTGTGCTTTTTTTATATATCACAGTCATTCTACTTCTATTTGCAGGTCTTTATATTTTGCAATTTTCTCCAATTCTTTATCTTCTATTCTGTTGTCTCCAGGTATTGCAATGTCCACTATCCAGACTTCTTTGTCTTTCTTATCAACAGTTGTTAAGTCTGGGGTGTTGTGTGGCAGATGCTTGTCTGTTTGAATTCTAAAGTCACAGAGCACTTTGGCTTCTTCATTTTCTATTACTTTGTCTATTTAGTGGTCCCACCAGTTCTTTCTTGCAGGCAAGTGGTATTTCTTGCAAGTATTCCCATGCACCATTTTTGCTACTTTGTCATGCATTTGTTTGTAATCAGTATGTGTGATCTTCATGCAGCAGCTAACAAGGTGGTCCACTGTTTCTTCAGCTTCTTTGCAGAGATGGCATTTGCTGTCTGTTGCGGTCTTCTCAATTCTGGTTTTATATGCATTTGTTCTTAAGGCTTGGTCTTCTGCAGCCAGAATTAGCCCCTCTGTCTCTTTCTTCAACTTTCCTGCTCATAGCCATTGCCAGATTTTGCTGTTCTGTTTGGAGTATGACCACCAGAACTTTATAGAAATAGTTTTGTTTATAAAAACTATTTACAAATATAAGTCCATCAATACAATTGAAGAGTACTGGATCAACTGGATGCACTTGAAGGTAGGCAGCCATGCGGTAACACAACTAAAGTTCAGCAGCAAGTAACACAAGAGTTCTGGATCAAGGATGCCAGGTAGATTGGTTGACTAGGAGACTCAAGGTCAGTTCTGGGATTACTGGAAGCAGGTTGGCAGGGCTGGACTGGTTCCTCTGGGACGTTGGACTGGAACTGCAAGGTAGACTGGACTGGTTCCTCCGGAACACTGGACTGGAGCTTCAAGGCGAACTAGACTGGTTCCTGTAGGACACTGGACTGGAACTGCAAGGCAGACTGGACTGGTTCCTCTGGGACACTGGACTGGAACTGCAAGGCAGACAATTGGAACCTCTGGGACACTGGACTGGAACTGCAAGGCAGACTGGACTGGAACCTCTGGGACACTGAACTGGAACTGCAAGGCAGACTGGACTGGTTCCTCTAGGACACTGGACTGGAACTGCAAGGCAGACTGGACTGGTTCCTCTAGGACACTGGACTGGAACTGCAAGGCAGACTGGACTGGAACCTCTGGGACACTGGACTGGAACTGCAAGGCAGACTGGACTGGAACCTCTGGGACACTGAACTGGAACTGCAAGGCAGACTGGACTGGTTCCTCTGGGACACTGGACTGGAACTGCAAGGCAGACTGGACTGGTTCCTCTGGGACACTGGACTGGAACTGCAAGGCAGACTGGACTGGAACCTCTGGGACACTGAACTGGAAGTGCAAGGCAGACTGGACTGGTTCCTCTGGGACACTGGACTGGAACTGCAAGGCAGACTGGACTGGAACCTCTGGGACACTGAACTGGAACTGCAAGGCAGACTGGACTGGTTCCTCTGGGACACTGGACTGGAACTGCAAGGCAGACTGGACTGGAACCTCTGGGACACTGAACTGGAACTGCAAGGCAGACTAAACCACTATCACTAGACAGGACTGCCTGTGAGCCAGGCAGGGCAGGGTACGATAAACCAGGAAGCCCCCCAATGACAGAACGTGGCAATCCGAGACTGACATGACAAGCCGCACAAGGGTGAGCAAGGTACTTAGCTGTGGCTGTGGAGCTTTGTCTTGACAAGGCTGGCGAACGCTGCGAAGCCGAAGACACCAGCTGCCAATCGCCTGGAATGACTGAAGTTCTCCCGCTGGGGTTTCCTGAAAAACTACGAGCTAAAGTTCCGACTCCTATTGATGCTGAAGCGAGCTGGGCTTCTTTTGCAGCTGGAGTCAATTCAGAAATGAGTGGAAGATCTGGCTCTGGTTCTTCAGTGGTGACAGGACAGGACTTCAAGGATGAATCTTGCTGGGCTTCTCCTGAAGACACTGTTAGGTCAGTAGAACGGTTGTCCCTGGCGATCTGTTGCTTGCTCTTTCACCCTTTTATTTTGTTTTCAGCGTGGCTTCTCTCCTCGGAAGCCAATCAGGACTTCCTCTGCTTGGCACGCTTTTCTGCCCGCCTTGCTCTCATGTTGATTGGTGTTGAACTAGGAAGCGAGTCAGGAGCACCAATCAGCTTCTCAAGATTCTCCCACGCTGCTGGGTCATTCCCGGGTCTGTTGCTCTGCACCTGCTCCTCTGGCGTTTCTGAGTCTTGCACCTGTCCATCACAAGACTAATCACGAGTGTTGCACTTTGAACCTGCACCTGTCCATCATGAGTTCTTGTCAGTTGCTGCAGAGGGTAAGTTTTGTTTCTCTGATTAGTTTCGTTTTCCTCAGAGTCAGAGTCCAACTGGACTCTGACACTTGCTGTTATCTGCTTTGCCTGCTAGTTTTTTTATGTACTAGCCATGTAATACTTTGCATTGCCATGTCTCTTTTCTATTCTTCATTTGGTCTTTCTTATAGGCCAGTTTGGCCTCTTTGGTATTCAGTAAATCTTCATGGTGTACTGCAAGGGTCGGAAATGGCGGCTCGCGAGCCAGATCTGGCTCTTTGGCCCCTTGACTCTGGCTCTATCTCTCTCTCTGCCACCCGACATCCGGAAAGCCGGTCTCCGGAAGCAGCAGGCTTGGCGCAAACCCTGGGGAAGAAACAGAGAGGCTGATTGGTGGAGGCTCAGAAGGAAGGACACCTCCACCAATCAGCGCGCGCCAAAGGGGAGCAGAGAGGCGGGCTGAACAAGGTCATCAGGAGCACAGGATCCGGCCCCAGCCCAGCCCAGCCCAGCCCGGACCGCAGCTTCGGCGCCCTCCCCTCGCCATTGCTAAGGTCCGAGGCGACGGCGGGGACATGTTCGACCTGCTCGTGCAGCACCCAGGCGCCTGACGTCAAGGCGGCTGCGCTTCCGCGCCCGGCGGGCGGGCGAGGCAGGGAGAGAAGGGGAGACATTCAGGGGACCCGGCTCCATCCCTCCGGCTGGCAGGTGGCCAAACACGGGCGCGCACACGCACAAACGCGCGCGGGGCAGCCGCAGGCAGACGAGACGCCCCGGACTAGAGAGGCCGAGACCCCTGGAGGAAAAGCCCCCAGACCCCGCCGCGCCTCTTCAGTCCCAGGGAAAGGAAAAGCCCCCCACCCCACCCCACCCAGCAAAGGGGCTGAGGCCGGCAGGGGCCCCGAGCGGGCGCCGCGCAACCCTTCCCGCGGCGCCAGCCTCTCCCTCCGCAGAGCGAGAGGCTCTCCAGGACGCGGGCTGGAGAGAGAAACATCTCTCTCCATCTCCCGCTGGGGGAGAGCCAAATCTCAAATCTGACAGGAGGCGGAAGCGGGAGCTCAGCTCGTGAACGGCAGCAGCCCCTTCCAATGGGCAACCGGGAGGAGAAAACGAACTCCATGCCCCACCACGCATACACGGACTGAAGCAGACCCTGGGACACAGGGATGGGCGGGGAGGCAGGCAAACAGGCAGGCGGCTGGAAGTGGCATCATCATTCGCTCTGGATACAGAACACAAACCTGGTTCTTTATAATGGAGATTGCCCGTGTGCGGAACACGGAATTCCATGCAAAGAAAACGTTCTAGGAATCTGGGAGGAAAATCAGTCTTAGCAAGAAAGGATTCCTGTCCAACGCAATTCACACACACACCCTCCCCAACTAACAGAACCAGTTTGCTTCATTTGCTCAAAAAGGCACCACCTTTGGAAACCATCAACCCCATAGCATTTCAGGAAAGGGCTTAATTTCGTTGAGGGACTGCCAGGAATGTGGGGCCAGTGGGGGGAAAGGGCCACCGGGTTGAAGAAAACAGGAGGGGGAATGGAAAAGCAGAGGGAGATATGGAGAAGGTAATTGGGGGGGGGGGCTCCTGAGCCCTACCAGCCAATGCTGCTGGCTGCTTCCCGTGACTCCCAGATTTCTTCCAAGGGGAGAGAGTTAGCAGCTGATGGGATGTTTGTTTATTCACAGCTGGAGCATAAAATGCTTTAAGGCTGCATTTAATACGTGGGGGGGGGGAGATGGAGAGCCAGAAGGAGGGGGCTATCCGAAGCACATAGCACGAGCTGAGTGCAACCCTTCCTGCGGCACCAGCCTCTCCATCCTCAGAGCGCGAGGCTCTCCAGGACGTGGGCCGCCCGTCCGCCGGGGCAGAGCCAAATCTCAATTCTGGCAGGAGGCGGAAGCGGGAGCTCAGCTCATGAACGGCAGCAGCCCCTTCCAACGGGCAACCAGGAGGAGAAAACGAACTCCATGCCCCACCACGCATACACGGACTGAAGCAGACCCTGGGACACAGGGATGGGCGGGGAGGCAGGCAAACAGGCAGGAGGCTGGAAGTGGCATCATCATCAGATGGCATCCCCCCATCCAGAAGGGGGGGGGGAGCAAAAAAATCCTTGTCTTTGCTATGTGCTTGGGATAGCCCCCTCCCTCTGGCTCTCCATCTCCCCCCCCCCACGTATTAAATGCAGCCTTAAAGCATTTTATGCTCCAGCTGTGAATAAACAAACATCCCATCAGCTGCTAACTCTCTCCCCTTGGAAGAAATCTGGGAGTCACGGGAAGCAGCCAGCAGCATTGGCTGGTAGGGCTCAGGAGCCCCCCCCCCCCCAATTACCTTCTCCATATCTCCCTCTGCTTTTCCATTCCCCCTCCTGTTTTCTTCAACCCGGTGGCCCTTTCCCCCCACTGGCCCCACATTCCTGGCAGTCCCTCAACGAAATTAAGCCCTTTCCTGAAATGCTATGGGGTTGATGGTTTCCAAAGGTGGTGCCTTTTTGAGCAAATGAAGCAAACTGGTTCTGTTAGTTGGGGAGGGTGTGTGTGTGAATTGCGTTGGACAGGAATCCTTTCTTGCTAAGACTGATTTTCCTCCCAGATTCCTAGAACGTTTTCTTTGCATGGAATTCTGTGTTCCGCACACGGGCAATCTCCATTATAAAGAACCAGGTTTGTGTTCTGTATCCAGAGCGAATGATGATGCCACTTCCAGCCGCCTGCCTGTTTGCCTGCCTCCCCGCCCATCCCTGTGTCCCAGGGTCTGCTTCAGTCCGTGTATGCGTGGTGGGGCATGGAGTTCGTTTTCTCCTCCCGGTTGCCCGTTGGAAGGGGCTGCTGCCATTCACGAGCTGAGCTCCCGCTTCCGCCTCCTGCCAGATTTGAGATTTGGCTCTCCCCCGGCTGACGGGCAGCCCGCGTCCTGGAGAGCCTCTCGCTCTGCAGAGGGAGAGGCTGGCACCACGGGAAGGGTTGCGCGGCACCCGCTCAAGGCCCCTGCCGGCCTCAGCCCCTTTGCCGGGTGGGGTGGGGTGGGGGGCTTTTCCTTTCCCTGGGACTGAAGAGGCGCGGCGGGGTCTGGGGGCTTTTCCTCCAGGGGTCTCGGCCTCTCTAGTCCGGGGCATCTCGTCTGCCTGCAGCTGCCCCGCGCGCATTTGTGCGTGTGCGCGCCCGTGTTTGGCCACCTGCCAGCCAGAGGGACGGAGCCAGGCCCCCTGAATGCCGAAGGGCCCGCGGGTCGGGCGTCCCCCGGCTCCCATCCGCGGGGCTGCTCTGCCTTCGCCAGCCCCGAGCCTCCCTGCCCTGGACCTCGTCTGAGGAAAGCGCGTGGGGCCGCGGCGCAGGAGGCGCAAGCGGAGGCCGGGGAGCTGCGGCCGCCGCCAGATGGGAAGCGGAAAGGCCGGCAGGGGCTTTCTCCAGCTGCAGCAGCCCCTGCAGCCGCTCCCGCGCCACCTCCGACAGCGCTGCGTCTGGGGCCAGCAGCGCCTCCCTGCCGCTCAGTGCGCTTGGAGAGACGGGCCTGAAGGGATGCAGAGGCCAGAGAGGGAGCCCCTCCGTCTCCCCTTCTCTCCCTGCCCCACCCGCCCGCCCGGCGCGGAAGTGCAGCCGCCTTGACGTCAGGTGCTGGCGGCGCGCGGCATCTTCCGCGCGGGGTCCCGGCTGGTGTCTGCGCTCGGGCGCCAGCGGGGAAGGAGGCGCGGGTCCCGCCCGGTGGAGAGGGCGCAGCCTTCCGCTCTCCCGCGCCCGTCCTGCCGGCCGGAGGGTGGCAGCTCTTTCTCTGCCACTCCCGGTGGGGCGGCCAGGCCGGGTTCGTGGAGCCGCTGGCTGCACCCCCTCCCTCCGTGAGCCCCCCGCCCCCTTCCATGCGATTGGCTCCCACCCACAAAACCCGCCCCCTTCCACGCGATTGGCTCCTGCCCGTAAACCCCGCCCCCTTCCACGCAATTGGCTCCCGCCCGCAAACCCCGCCCCCTTCCACGTGATTGGCCCCCACCCACAAACCCCGCCCCCTGGCTCTCGAGCACTTCAAAATGTGCACGAGCATGTCAAAATGGCTCCCGGCACAAAAAGTTTGCCGACCCCTGGTGTACTGGCTTCAGTGCATCTTCTTCACTGTCCTTCAGATATTCTTCCGATGCCCTTTTTTCTTCTGCAACTGTCTGGTGTACTTGCGATATTCCACGCCCACGTATGTGCCTTGGTAAATAGAGTCTGTCAACGTCACTGCATGGATGAAGGGTATGATTCATTGTCATTATTTTTCTGGTCTTCCTATCCAGGGCTTCTAGTTCAGCTTGAGTCCAGTCCACTATTCCAGCTGTATATCTAATGACTGGAATTGCCCAAGTATTAATTGCCTTGATGGTATTTCCGCCACTGAGTTTGGACTTTAAGATCTTCTTCACTCTTCTGATGTACTCATTAATAACCTTCTTCTTGGCTTCAGTGTGCTTGATGTTGTCAGCTTGAAGGATGCCCAGGTATTTGTAGTGATCTTCTTCATCCAGACTCTTGATGTTATTTCCATAGGGCAACTTGATTCCATCAGTTTTCACTATTTTCCCCCTGTTGATGGTAAGGGTGGCACATTTGTCCAGTCCCAACTCCATGGCAAAAAGGCCAAGGAAGATGACTTTCCAGCTGGATTGTGATTTTTTTTTCTGTTTAAACCATAATTTCCCTCCTCCTCCTCCTCCTCCTATATACTTTTTCTGTCATTCAGTTTGATATTGTAAAATAAAAAATGCTTTTGAAAAGGGTGAGGTGTAGAAGATGGGGCAGTGATGCACCCAGGATAGGGTTGTTGTTTTTTTCCCTTGGTTTGGGAAGAATTGAGGTGTTTTCTTTGTTTTGTATTAAGATAAGCCTAATTAAAAATGCAAAAAACTTCTTTGAAAATAGGGCTGCTTTCTACTTGGATTCCTAGTGCAATAATTTGTTCTGGAATTTAATAGAGAATAATATTAAAATAGATTAAAATATATTCATAGTACTTTTGGATCATGTTCTGAAAAATGTGTTGTGTTCCAAACAGATTCTGTACTTAATTCCCCATCTCCTCACCATAGCAACTCAAAGTCCCTCCTACGTTTGTTGATACCAATGATTGAGTTAAAAAGTCAGCGTTGAAACAGATGGACTGTGTGTTAAGTGCTAAAATGGCATAGAATAATCTGAGAACAAGGTAGGTAACCATTGTATGATCTGACCTTAGTTCTGTCTTGTCAGGATTTCATCTGTATATCTCAATTTATATTTAGCACATTAAGGCAGTATCATCTCACTTGGTATCTCACTCAAATACAGTCCTCAACTTATGACAACAATTGGGACCGGAATATCCATCGCTAAGCGATGCAGTCGTAAAGCGCGACCACATTGCTTAGTGATGGCGATCCCTGCAGTCCCAGTTGCCGTCGTTAGCTGAATCCCATGGTCGTTAGGCGAGGCAACTTCCTGCCAGGTTCCCACAACCAAAGTCAGTGGGGAAGCTGGCAGGAAGTTGCAAGTCCCAGGCCAGCAGGCAGGTAAGTGGCTGCTGCCGGGTGAGGGAGGGTTGGGGGGGATGCGCAAGGGTGCGAGGGGGTGTGCAAGAGGCACCGTGTGGGTCAGGAAGGGTGTGCGAGGGGATGTGTGAGAGGCGCTGTGCGAATCAGGGAGAGGGGGGGTGAGGGGATGCACGAGAGGTGCCACATGGGTTGGGGAGGGGGGAGGGGGTCTGCGAAAGGTGCTGTGCAAGTCAGGGAGAGTGTGTAGGGGTGTGAGGGAGGGTCAGGGACTGCATGAGGCACAGGTCGGGAAGGGTGCGTGTGGGTGTGGCGTGGGTCAAGGAGAGTGCGTCAGGGTGCAGTGTGCGTCAGGGAGGGTGTGTGAGGGTGTGAGGGAGGCACGGCAAGCATTGGGTGTGCGGGGGTGCATAAGTTGCCAGCGTGGCATGAGCGCAGAGAGGCTGGGAGAGGGTGTGCGGGTAGGGGAGACTTATCCCAGCAACTTGCAACTTTCCCTGCCTGTTTCCCCATTGACTTTCTGGGGAAGCCGGCAAGGAAGTTTGCAAATGGCAATCACGTGATCGCAGGCACTGCAACCAGTCGTAAGTGCAAATGGGTTGCCAAAGGCCCAGATCGCAATCACGTGACCACGGGGTGCTGGTACAGCCAGAACTCTGAGGACCAGTTGTAACCACCATTTTTTCAACGCCGTTGTAACTTCGAATGGTTGCTGAACAAACAGTTGTAGGTCGAAGACTACCTGTACTAAAGTGCAGTCATATCAACCATTGTGTCTTAGGAACATGAATTGTGTCGAGAATGTATGTGTTGGGGAGTAAGAAATGTTACCTCCAAATGCATTTTCCACAATCTTTATTTCTTCCACGCTCTCTTGCAGAGATTGATGATAGAATTTACTTTTTAACAGTGTGTTTTTCATGGTTAATAGGCAGAACTCAGATGCAAGCAGAATGCATTCAGTAGCTTAAGTATGTGATTCAGCCTCTTTGCTAATAAACTACAGTACTTAGTCCATTGATCCTAGTTGCAGCCAATTAAGACAGATTTTTCTGGATTTAGAAAAATAGGTGAGGAATCAGCAAAATGACTTGATACATTAGGCCTACTGAGGGAAAGAAGCAAGAAAATACAAACAATTCTGTGGGAACATAAGAAAAGTAGAGATAAGGTAATATCCTAAATGGAAATTCCAAGAATTCTCTCCCTGGTCACAACAGCTTTTGAGGCTACATCACATTCTGTATGGCAAGAATTCTGTAGGTTGGAATTCAAAATATACTAATAAGGGCCTCTTTAATAAAGTAATTATTCCAGGAGGATGTAGCATAGAATAAGGTGCACAGTTTCTAGGCTGAGGCTGTGCTTCGTCTTTAAGATGCAATTTAAAATATAGTGGGTGGGAAAATACCTAAATTTCATTTCATTTAATTAAAATTAAATAATATGATTATTCTTAAGTCCAGAATTAAATAAGGTTGTGCAGTGCTTTGAATTCAATTCCAGATAGGTGCTTTGGAGTGTGTGTGTGTGTGTGTGTGTGTGTGTATGAATGTAACACCAGCCTCCACCAACAATTTTGAGCAGTCACAATTGGTTTCAAGACATATTTTTTTGAGGCTGCTCAAAAGGATGATTTTTAACATTTATATTTGTAAAGTCTGAACTTTCTTTAATTGATATTTTAATACTGTAGTTCTTTTTCTAAGATTTTAAATTATCATTGTAAATATCTATAGCAGTGCTTTCCAAAGTGCCACCGTTGGTGACACACCAAAGGCGGCGGCGGGGGTGCGCGCGGTGGCGTGTGCGCGTGCGGTAGCAGCGCGGGGTGGTGGCGGCGGGACTGTGCATGGTGGCAGCGGTGGCGGCCTCCGTTAAAACGCGGAAGCGCTGATGGCGTGCCGCTTCCGCCGCCGTTCACACTGCCGCCGCCATGCGTGCCGCCGCGCCACCACCGTGCATGCCCCCGCTGCCACTTCCAGGTTGTGTTGCGACACACCAAACTGTGTGTTGTGACACACTAAAGTGTCGTGACACACAGTTTGGAAAGCTCTGATCTATAGAGTTCAAAATTTTTGTTTGTATTGTTTCTTGCTTGTATTGTTCCTTGAATTTTTTTATTTGTTTTAAATGCATTGGAGAAAATAAAATACAAACATGTTTTTTCCTGTTATTTTTTGGTGTTTTGTTGTTTTCCGAATAAGTTGCTATAGTTTCAATATGTATTCAATACTCAATCCCCTGTTCTTTCTTTTTTTTAAACTATCCTTTGCTTCCTTTTCTTCCTTTGAAGTGACATCTCATTCATACCACTGCCTTAAATTCACTGAGTAGCTCACTTAGCTGAGCTCTTTTGGTGGACATTAAATCATTTTAAGGCACTTCCATAGTTGCATCTTCTCTCTCTCTCTCTCTCCCACCTTTCAAACCAAACCAAACCAAACCAAACCAAACCAAACCAAACCAAACCAAACCAAACCAAACCAAACCAAACCAAACCAAACCAAACCAAACCAAACCATCATCCTTGCATTTGTAAAGTGTAAGAACACCCAGAAGCTACATGTGGGATAACTTTAAATTGCTGTACTTGATTAAATCAATGGCCTATCTAGTTCAGCATCTTTATCCCACAGTAGCCATCCAGATGCCTATGGGAAACTTAGGATATGAGTGCATAGCATCCTTCTGCTTCTGTCTCCCAGCAATTCACATTTGGATGCAAATTACATCTGGCTCATACATACCAGGCAGATGTCTTCCAGAGTATGCTGGGATGTAACTGTAAAAAAGATAAACGATTCAAGCATTACACCCTAGTGCCATCCACAGCATTGCAATGGATCCTTGGGGTATACCTTTGGATCTCATGATATAGCCATTTGGAAGAGCAAAATGTGTCACGTTATCTCCCTTCAAATTATATATGAAAATGAGTAAGTTATTTTCCCCTTAGAGCCCTATTCATTGCAATGAGCAGTCACTCAGACTCTATATCCATTGTAGATTGACATGTCACTGTAGTGGAATTCAGCATGAGCTGGAGCTATACATTTTCTGCAAGAACTGAACCAGAAAAATGTTGTGCTTTCTTCACACATCCTTTCATTTGTTTATCTACCTACCTGTTTATCTGCAGTAATACAAATTCTCTATGCAGCTCACAGAATAAATGCAACATTAAAAGGTGATAATTAAAAACTGAAATCTAAAATATGTATTTATTGGCTGAATGGCCATAGACCAAAGAGACATCAAAATCAGAAGAAACTAGAGTGTCATGCCCTTGATCCTTTAGCTATTAATCAGAAACTCTAGACACAAGCCCTTAAGGCAGGGCTTTCCAAAGTTTTCCCGCGGCGACACACCAACCGCCGTTGGTGTGTCGCCACGGGAAAACCCGGAAGTGCCGCCATTGCGGCAGCGTGCAAAAACCCGGAAGCGCTGCTGCCGCTTTCGGCTTTTGCACGCCGCCGTTAGTGTGTTGCCGTGGGAAAACCCGGAAGCGCTGATGATGATCAGCGCTTCCGGGTTGTGTGGCGACACACCAGACTGTGTGTGGCGACACACTTTTGTGTCGCGACACACAGTTTGGAAAGCTCTGCCTTAAGGATATGAAGAGTTCTTTATTAAAGCTAGAGATCCATAACACATTAAAGACTTGAATGAAGGAAGCTCGTGTAAACCAACAATTAAAACCTTCAAGGTTGCCCCGCGAGTTGACAGCCCCTCCCTTCACATCCCAATTTCTCGATCTTCCCAGCCCCGAATCAACTAACAAGGTGCTAGCGTTCTTTCATCTATCCTTGGTGCTGAACTGCTAGACACCATACTTGCATCAGCATAATTTGCAGTTCCATGAATGTGATGGGATGTACGCTGGCTGAAAGGGGAAAAACTCGAGGCTTGAGAATAAACAGACATGGAGTGCAGCTTTGTTGTATATGTTGCATAAGGCAACAATGTATATACAGTACATTATCGCAAAAAGGAAAGTTGAATATACATGGTACAGCATTGCAAAAGGAAAAACAAAAACAAACTTATAAACAGAGTTCCGTGTATTGATCCCAGGGCCAGAGTTCCTGCCACGGCCTATACCCAAAGCCAGGCATAGCTCACACTGCCCAGTCCTCAGAAGTAGAATACACGTGAAGAACTACATGGCTAAAGACACAAAAATCAAGAAGCATAGAACACCATTTTGCATGGTTAGATATTCAGTTCTTCCAGCTTTCTGATTGGCTGGATGTTAGCTGTGACACACACAAGGCCTAAAGCACTAGGCCTAAAGCAATAGCATAACCTGCTATTGGGTGGCAGTGCTGCATCTCAGTAAGCATGTGATCTCCTCCCTCCCTCTGCTCCCCCTGGAGCAGGCTTCCCACGGAAGGAATCAGGAGACGGAATCAGGAGACATTGTTCCCATGCAATCTAGCCAAAACAATACACACGTGGTACCTTCTAGCTTCGTATCTTATGAAGATGATAAGCAAAGCCATTCAATGTTATGGGAAGGCTTTTTGTTATCTTGCACCTGCACTTCACGTCACCATGAGAAGCCTTTGCTTCCTAAAAGATGCAATTTGCCAAAACACTTTTGCTTTGTAGAGAAACCCAATTTGCCAATTTCATATGAGAAATCTGACAGAATGCACCAAGATTCCACTAGAAGCATTCTCACCTACTCCGCAAGTCTGGTGAGTGTCCACTTCAAAGTAGACTGGCAGGATGTACCTCCCTCCTGTCGCCATGGCAAGATATCACATCCTGACATAGAGACTAATTGAGAGGAAGAATGGCATCCAGGAGCTGAGTTTCATAGTTAACATACATGTTGGAGACCAAGTATGATGTAACTGAGTCAAGCCCAGCAGAAACTATTAAAGATTGTCATGTCTGGCAAAGCCCTACAGTATATGGCAATTAATATAAAAAAGAATTTTTGGAATCAAATGCCACTCCCCCTCCCTGCAAATGCCATTGGGGTGTTATCATATACAATAATGATAAATATGCCTACGCTACCCTCATTCAGGGAAGTCTGCAATTGGTAAATCACCTGGAATGTATTACTTTAGAATTTAGTTTGCTAAACTAAAGGAACTTGAGTCTCTGAGTAACTATGCTGAATATATTAGGATCCTAAAACTGCAGAAGTAATTCTTAGAAAGCGAACACCATCAAACAGTATCTGAATCTTGTCTGGATTGAGTCAGGTGTATTTGCTCATCTCTGCTTATTACTACGGCCAAGCACATATTTGGGTTATAGCTGTACGTCTCTCATTCATACTGGATTTTCTCTGATGCCAGGTTTTGCAGTTTTGGGGCTGGGGGGAAATGTTCCTTTATGACAATTATCTATCAGTCCTGTGATGCTAATGGGTGGGGATGAATTGGGACTAAAAGATATGTTAATAAACAAATTCCTTTTCTCTTGTAATGTTTTCTTTTATGATTACTGTGGATCCCAGCTTCTTCCTAAAGTAAAAATTCAAGAAAGGAAATACCAGGATTCATAATTCATTCCACGACTGAAGGATACATGAAGTCATACTTTGAAGGGGATATTAAGTTCTTCAGTTCACATTGAAAAGGTTTAATGGAAGAATTAGATATTTATAGTTTTAATGCTTCGTTGTTACCTTATATATCATTCTAGCTTATTTTTTCCACTATTTTTCTGTTTCCTGTTCAAACTCTAGGATCACTAGCTTCTTGAATAGAACAAATGTTCGTACAGTATCATATTCTGGATATATTCTGGATCATATTCTTATACTTCAGTGTTCAAGTAATTTCTGTTTCCTGATATTTTTATTTCTTTTTCTCTTTACATTTTCCTAAGTATCATTTTGCAAAGTTTCAAAATTGTATTTGGTGTTTTGTTTCTAGACACATTTTGGAAGCTAAAAAAATAAATAATTCAGGTTACTTGTGACCTTTTTCTCAATGATTTTTCAGTACTAGTGGTGGCAGAATTATTCAAGACCATTCTGTTCTTAGTATAATGTATACATATAAGCATTTTATTGTAAACCGCCCAGAGTTCCCCATTGGGGGAGATGGGCGGTTATATAAATTTAATTAAATAAATAAATAAATAAATAAAAAATAAGCTGCAGGGAAATTCTGAAATCCCCTTGGTCATATGTTTGAGGAGGCCCAGCATTTTCTAAAATATTTGAGAATGTCTGTGCAGACATCTTTTGGGTGTGTGAGTTTGGGGAAAACACATGTATAGGCTGATGGATATGCAAAGTAGGTTACTGTTTTTATTGAAAGTGATATTCGGCAGGATGGATATGGAGTTAATACTACCATATAATACTATATTAAAAAGGTGGGATAAAAATATAATAATAATAATAGTTTTGTAATATGATATTATCGTTTTTTAAATGTTTGTTGTTTAGTGTATTGGAGTGTAGTCCATGATGCCAACTGGACTATGTATGGTGGCACCATACCTTCAAACAGAAAAATAACAGGTACAGAAAACAGCTCTGTCCCTAGCTTCAGTAACATAAATAGGAACCAGTCAGCAGTGATTCCATATTATTCAATTATCACTAGAAAATGCCCTAAGATGGCTAAAAATATGGAAACAGAATATCTACTCTCCAATATGGATTAGGTTTTCAAGTCCAAAATGTTGCGTATATAGTCAGATTAAGCACACCATTTCACAGAAGAGATGTGTTTTACCCATTTTATAAGAGTGATTTTATACCAATAAACATTGCATTATGAAAAATAATTATCCTGGATTAGATGGAGCTTGGTCGGTAGTAGTTTCAATTATAGATCCATTAAATATTTTTACAGGGCTTGCAAAAAGTATGTGTTTCTTTACAACTAACAATGTTTATTGTTTATCTATTCACATGCTGAATAACCTAATTAATTTCTAAACATCACAGTGTTAATTAATTTCTAGTGTCACAGCATTCTGTCTTCTGCTTCACAGTATAAGATTAAATACAGATTTCTAGGTATTTGCAGCATGCACTAATCAGAAACTGATTTTCATCTTAAATTAAACAGTAAAACTCAATATAGTTTTAGAATTATCTTCCTTTTTTATTTGGAGGAGTCCAATATCTCAGACACCACAGATTCATACATAGCTGTAACCCTTTTTTTTACAGTATTCTATGAAAAGAGGCTTTTATGAGTTTTGGGAATTTTAATAGAAGCTTTTACTATTCCTATTAGCAGTAGATATAACACATTTCACTGTCCAGAAAAGCATCAGCAGAAAATATAGATTTCTACTCTGAGTTTAAATGTTAATGCAAACTCTGTGGAATATTACAAAGGAAAGAAAGGAAAAGGAAGAGGTTAGTAGGTTGATAGTAGATACATCAGAGCAATTACAGATGCATTGTTGTTCCTGTTGAATTGAATGGCTTCTAAAGTAGGGGCATCCTTATAAACACAGAAATGTGCACCATATAACAACAAGCCCAGGACCTTTGCTTTATACAGTTTTATTGCTGCAGGGATGTAATTATTGCCATGATGACTAGCATATTTTCTAATTTTGCATTAGAAACTTTTTGAGCTCTAATAGAAAGCTCACTTGGTTGTTCCAGTGGGTAGAGGGCTAGAAGTGGATGCCTAGATACTTGAAGTCCTTGACCTGATCAACTGGTTTTTTGATAATTTTCCATTTATCGGGGGACTTAAGGCACATTCTAGAGAAAAACTAAAATCTTAGTTTGGGAATAATTGATTTCAAGAAATTCCCTAGAACAATAGTACACTAAAGCAGCTAGGCATCTGCCCATTGTACCACCCATGGCGTCTGGCACTCATAAACCCAATGATCAGAACTTTAGTCTTCTTTCTGATCAATAAATTACAATCTTTGTTCTGCAAGACCTAACTTGTACAACCACTACAAAGGTTGACAAGTTTCTATGGCTTGCAGAAGCCAGGTGATATCCTCTTCTTGTTATTAATTGTTTCAGAGCTTTTTGTTTTGTTTTTTCTTTTGTTCTGTATTTTAAATTTTATGTCTGTGTTTTATTGGTGTTTCTGAAATTTAAATTCTGTATTAGTGTTTTATTGGTCTGAGACTGTAAATAAATAAATTCTGAAGTTGTTCCTGTTGAGATCAAAGAGTAAGGAAATAAAGTTCACAAACGAGATGAATTTAAGGAGACATTGCAGTAAACGTCATTTGAAGAAGCAAAAAGCTTTAGGGCAGTTATGGAAGATAGATTTGGAACATGGCAAGTAGTGATAACTTCTGGTGGAATTGTGTTGTCACATCACCGCTTGGTTAATTTTGCTATAGCTTTGTACAAATATTGCTTGCTTTGTATTCCTCACAGGTTTTTCTCCTTTCCAAGGAAAGCTGTCTGTTCAGATTAATTGGACACTGCTTTTCCTTCTCTTGATCAATCATCTATAATTAATTACATAGGGAGGAGCTGTCTCTTTAATGTAGCAAACCCAGGCATGATGAGTTCTGCTGTTGGAACTAGACAAATTTCAGACTGGAACAGGCTGCACATGCTTCATGGTGAGGGTTATTTATTAGACATTTAAAAAACATATCTGATGGCAGTTGGAAAAAGAGTAATCATTTCATCTCAGGCTTAGATCTCTAAGTGGTTGCTTTATTTTACTGTGTAACTTCATATTTAATATTCATGTATACTTTGCTTATGTTAACTTGCATGTCAAGAACATATATTCTAGCCTAACTTTTCCCCTCAGTGCTAATTTTCTGAATGAAAAGAGGAGCTGCTATATGGATGAACATTCATTCATATAATCATTGCCTGTTTGATGTAGTATAGCTCAAATGTTTTACAGTAAGTATTATGACACATTTTAAAAGGTCTTCTTCAGAACACCTAGCAAGTGTGGATTCCTTACATAAGAAAGATAAATAAAACAAAGATTAGAAGTACGACTAGCAGTCAGAAGTCACGATGAAGACTCCTTAATCTCACAACACATGGACAGACTCAAACATAGTTTCAACTGGGAAACTGTGAGCATCCTAGACCAAGCTAAAACCAAAAATGCTAGGAATTTTTTTTTTAATTTCAATTTATATCACCGCCCATCTCCCCCCACAAGGGGACTCTGGGCAGTTTACAGCAAAATTCCTGAAAGCTTGGCATTAAACAAATCAGCCATCAATAGTCACATAGAAATAAACCATATTTACAAACCAAAAGAGTCAATGAAAAATCTAAGAAGGAAACAAAAAGAACAGAACACATCCTCTCCAGCAGCCAACCCCTAGATAAGCAGGGATTAACACCAGGCAAACAATCAAGCAGAAAACAATACCCTAATGAAGGAACTACCAAGGAGAAAACCCCCACCCCCACGAAAACTGGCAGGGCAAGCTCCTGTATACTGCATAAACAGGGAGCAAGCATCACACTCACTCACACTGATGATGTTACCTAGTTGGGTAATGAAAAGTCTGCAAGCAAACAACCAAGCTCAGTGAGCACCAAGGACTCCACAATTAGAAGTATGTGGTAACCTTGAAATTATATTGTAAACATATTAAGAAGGCATTAGGCATTTTCTTTGAAGGAAAAGTTGAGTCCCAACAATGTCAAATTCCACTAGCAATCCACTAGTTCAGCCTATTTGCCAGGTTATTCTCTCTCACCTCTTGGAAATAAGGACTGACGGTTTTCTTCCTAGTTCAGGCTAAGACTTTCATGGAAATAATATTCATCCTATTTGTAAAAGCTATAAAGTAACAATGCTAATGCATTAAACATTTTAGCTATCAGATATGAGGGCGATCTGGCTGTGACATCTGTCACCCCATTAATCACCAGAATTGATTTGGCTGATCTGGCTGGCTAGAGGGGTATCCTCTTCCTCCCTTACTGCTCCATGTGCATCCCTTCTGAAGCTGCATGCTTGGTGGAAGAGGAAGACCATCCTGATAGGTTTGTACCATTCCTTGTTCAAGGGCATATGATAACTGTGCTCCTTCCAAACAAGCTCAAGGTCCATCAATTTGGGGGGGGGGGAATACAGATTGGGGCTGTATATATCATTCAGTGCTGCATTGATTATGGGTATGCCTTTCTAGGTCCTCTGTGCATGGAAAGGGCCTTGAATCAACTGCCATATATTTGGGAGGACATAATTGCTTCAGCACTTAGAGAACATGAGGTGTTGCTATAATTGAAGCACTCCTCCAAATTATTTGCAGAATCCTTTTATAGGTGACATTAAAAGTGGCCTGTACGTACAGTAGAATAAAGTGATATCGTCCTGATTTACTATATGTAATAGGATTGTATCATATGAAATTGTAATTTTTTAAAAATAACCTTCTTTATAAGTTCAAAATAAACATAAGAACATAAGGGAATTCATTCTAGTTTATTCCTCAAAACCTTTCAATCATTATATAGCATTGTAATAAAACCTAAGAGAAGACTCTCCTTCAAACTGACTCTCGCAACCTTATTTTAAATGGCTTAGATCCTATCTTAGACCTTCTGAAACTCATTTTCAGATTTTTATGAGCTTAGTTTTATCTACTGATATCTAGTTCTGTATAGACTTTCCCATGTCTTTAGAACAAAATTCTCTTGGGACATAACTGTTATGTGTCAGTTTGATTTAGTTGTATTGCATTAAGATGAAGGCCTTTCTGGAGGATTGCTATTTCAAAGATCAGCTGATGAAAATGAAATAGTTCCCAGCTTTGGCTGGAAGGAGCCTCAATTGGAGGAAGGAAGCACAAAAAGCATCAGTGTTTAATCTAAGAACAAATGAGCAAGATATCAGTCAACCTGTCTCTGATCTGGAATTAGAAGAATCTGAATTGCCTAAGTCCATGGGAGTGAAAATGTATGCATGCTGACGGCCAGAGGCAGACACTAAAAATCCAATTTAGGAAGATAAAGAGGAAGAATTGAAATTACTTGAAACCAAATACATTGGAATGGAGGAAGGGCCGAAAAGCCTGAAAACACCGTTATGGATTTCACCTCAAGAAGCATATTATAGAAGAGAAATGGCACATAAAGATAAATGGTTGATGTACCAGGACTTACTGGAAAATTCTTTCTTTTCTATTTTTCTTTAACCTTTTTTCTTTTCTTGCACTTTCTGCTTTTTCTTTAATTTCCTTCTTTTCTCCTTTTTTTTTTACTTTCTTACTTTATATTAGTTTCTGTTAGTTTTTAATCATCTTGTTTAAAAGCTTGAATAAAAATTATTTTTAAAAAAGGAATGGAGGAAGGGCAAGAAAAACGTTAGTTGTAAATATATTTCAATAACTTGGTCAGATTTCTGTATTTATACTGTATGTATACACAATTCAAAGACTCAGTCATATTTTAACAACCATACATTCTTGTTCCTGACTATCCGGTATCTAGGGTTTTTTTTAAAAAAAATATTGGTAGATTGATGTTTAGGATCCAGAGGAATGAAGACATGCTATTGTGGCATTGTTTGAGCAGAAATGGGCACAATCCTGCCCCAGGTGGTGCATGGAAATTTTCACAGGGACCAATTCATAGTAAGGCTGGCCAACAATATTCTCACTCTGGAGCTTAGAAACAGAGGAAAGACAGAGCCACCATATGCAACAGCCATGCCAGTTTTATATCAGAACTGCTCCCTTAAACAGCAGAAAAGTCCATTTCTTGCTGACTCAAGAGGTCAGGAAGGCTTTATTTACTCTTGGGATGATTCAGGAGAGTGCGGAGGAAATAGTGTAACTTGAGTGGAATGACAGAGGCAGTTTCCAAGGGTACAATCTGGAGAGGAACATATTGTAGGCATATGATATATTGAACATTTTTTAAAAAAGTTAAATGAAGCAATGTGTTATATTCAGTTTAGAATAATTAGCTGAAGTACCTACTGCCAGGCATAATGGCATTGTTGCATTTTTTCATTGCCAGGATAATGCAGTCAGGCACATTGAACTGATAATGTTGATAGGACAGGGAAAAAATTGGAGATACCACTCCCATCTTCCAAATGTTGCTAATTACGTATCCAAGTGGTTACTGCTAGAAACAGTGCTTTCCAGCATGATAAAGAAATAACAGTAGAAGACTCTCTTAGGTACATTACTGGATACTTACGACAATAAGAAGAGTGGCCGGTGATGATTAGATGCATGCTTTTTTTGGTCTCAGCCTCCTCTTCCTCCCTCACGATTTGAAATCTCTATTTGTAGAAGAAGAACTGCATATACAAAATGCAAAAGGCTAAATGTCATGTCACAGGACATTTACCTTGCCTTCTGTATACACATCAGCTGAAATACCTCACAGATCTGAGGCCCTGTAGCAGCTACAAATCCAGCTGGTGATACTGTGTGTCTTTTACTTCAACAAGAGAAATGCCAGAAAACATTGTGGCCCTAACTGCCCAATATTAGACTATGTGAGACATAGTCTTGGGTTGTAGTCCTTTCTTGATTTTAACCACCAGAAGCAGGTTTAACAAATGCAGACAAGTACTGGGATAATAAAACTTCTTATTTATATTGATGTCATTCTATTGGCTGGCACTGCACTTTTCAAAAGATACATATCACATGCATGGCTTCATTCATCCATTCCTTACTAAACACATAGCTTAAGATACATGATTCTGCTTGTTCAAGCCAGATCCTCAGCACTTAAATACAAGATTTATGCTGGTTTCAAACACTGGACAAAAAGTCCAATATATCACAGAACAGATATGAAATGCGTTTATAATAATGTGATACAACACTGAAAATGAACAACAATTAAATTCTCACTGATTTTGCTGAACCGTGTATTGGTCTGTCCCAAAATGGGGCTGGCTGGTTTCAGATACAGCCTGAAATGTGGCTGTTTGGGACAGAAAAACATTTTTTTTAAATGTTCCATTCTGTTTAATTGCTGGGATTGGCTATTGTTTTGTCTCTTGCAATTGGGATGTTAAACTGTGTGTGTGTTTTTTAATTTTAATGAGGGTCTTCTCTGAGTGTGAGAGAGTCAGGGGAGCCCAAGATTTGTGTGAATTTATGTATGAGTGCCCACCCCTGAGTGAGAGACAGAGGGTGGGCAGGAGTGTATGGTGCCCCCTTATGACTAGTGAGAGGGGGCGAGGGGGCGGAGTGGATGTTGGAAGGTGGGGGGTCCTCCTGGCACCGAGAGCGGAAGCTGGTGCGCTGGGGGGCCTACCATCATCTAGGGACGAGTGGATGTGAGAGATGTGTGCATGGAGGGGACCCTTATGTCATCCCAGGGTTTCCGGAGGGTCAGGAGTGGAGGCATCTGGGCCTGGAAACTGGGGGCAGCAGGGTGGGTTGCCCCATCAAAGTGGTGACAGGTAGGGGATGTTATGGCGAGAACCGAGGGGCAGGCCATCTTTGGGGAAGACGCCCCCGGTGTTTGTTACCAGTGGCGTGTTCCGGCCCCTCAGGTTCAGACCCAGGCCCTGGTCAAAGGATCCTCGAGTGCCCTGGCTTTCAGCTGTTGCTACTTAATGCCAGGTCCGTTAACAACAAAGCCCCCCTCATATGTGACTTGATCATGGAGGAGGGGGCAGACCTGGTGTGTATTACTGAGACCTGGCTGGGCACAGAGGGAGGAGTAGCACTCTCAGAGATGTGCCCAGCCGGGTTTCAGGTGTGGCATCAGCTGAGACCTCGGGGCAGGGGAGGAGGGGTGGCAGTTGTAATCCGGGAGTATCTGATGGCCTTCAGGGGCCCTGCTCCACAAGTGGCCGGGTGTGAGACCCTGTTCTTCAAGTTGGGTTTTCGAGAGAAGTTGGGAGTGTTGTTGCTGTACCAGCCCCCCTGCTGCGTAGCAACCTCCCTGCCCGAGCTGTTGTAGGCTGTCTCGGGGTTGGCAGTGGAGTTCCCTAGACTTATGGTACTGGTGGACTTCAATCTGCCTTCCCTGGGACGTGCCTCAGAGACAGCTCGGGAGTTCATGGCTACCATGGCAGCCATGGGCCTATCAGATTATTCAAAACCCGACTCGAGACAGTGGCCTCACTCCGGACTTAGTTTTCTTGTCGGAGCAGTGGCAAAGTGATCTGAAGGGAGAGTTAGATCTATCCCCATTGTCATGGTCAGATCACGCCCTGGTGGCCTTGAGATTCTCTTATGCTGCCCCACTCCGCAGGGAGGCAGGACCCATTCGATTGGTCCGCCCCCAGCGACTAATGGACCCAATGAGGTTCCAGGAGGAGCTGGGGGTTATTTCCGAGGATCTAATGCACGGTCCAGCGGAGGTCCTGACCGCAGCTTGGAATAGGGAGGCGGCCAGGGCCTTGGACAGGATCGCGCCTGTGTGGCCTCTCTTGCCACATCTGACCCGATACTCCCCGTGGTTTACGGAGGAGTTAAGGGTCTTTTTTTTTAAAATAAATTTTATTGAATTTTAAAATACATATTAAAAGTTGAAACAGAAAAAAGAAATAGAAATACAAAGTAAGAAAAAAGTAAAGAAAAAGTGAAGTCAAAAAATAATAAACAAAGGAAACATAGAAAATAGATGTCCTCCAATCTATCCTTGAACTTTAAATACAATATTTAACTTTAAATGTTAGTCCTTCATACAATACACAGGAACATTTCTTTATCATATACTCTTTAATTTCTATAATCCAATCTTCTGATCTTCATATAAGTTTCACATTTCTTGTTATCTTCCAATAGTCCATCTTTAGTTTCCACTCCTTGAAGTAACAGTTAAATGTTCATTGCTGCATCAGTTTAATATTTTTTATTCGCTCCTTCCATTTTTATATCTATATTTATATCTTCAATAAAATCCAATTAGTATAACAAATAAAAGCCTTATTTACTTCTAATTCTAATAAAATACTATATATTTTATTCATATTATGACTATATATTCCACTAATACATAACCTAACATATTACATAACATAATACATAATGTACCAATTCTTATAGTGTTCATACATACATATTCATACATAATATTGTAAAAATATGTCATCCTGTCATAACATAATTCTAATTCCATCTCATCATCCCATTATCTTCTTACATATATTATATATATATATATATATATCTCCATAAAGGAAAAATCTATCTATAATTTCCACTCCTTGGGATAATGTCCATTTAAACTGGAAAACTGGATACATAACCTAACATAACACATAACCTAGCACATACTAGGCCAATTCTTATAATATTCATACATACATATTCATACCTACAATTATAGAAATATATCATCTTATAAAAAAGTTGGTATTACATTTTATGTGTTTATACAATTTCTAATATCAGCTTTATTCCAAATCAAATCCAAATCTATTTTCATTAACCTTGTGTCCCACATATCATTTTCCTGTTTAAGTTATGCCAAAGTCACAGTATTCAGCTTGTTTTGTACTATAGCTCATATAGGATGACAAAATATTTTTCTTAGCCTTTCCCAGTATTTCACAATGGTTATCAATTTGCACATTGAAATCTTCCTGTCTCAGCTGCAACAATGTGTTTAGACCCAAATTGTAATATATAACTTGTTCAAAGAACCCCCTCTTGTATTGTATCAAAATCTTCTTCTGTACCAAGGTATTTGAAATCCTTTCTTCCTGTTTCTCTGCTGCCTCGAAATTTTTTTTTTCCATATCTAAATCTTTTTTTGTGTGTCTTTTGAATCTGAACCTGAGGCTCCAAATCTATTAACATAGATTCTAATGATTTTTTAATTTCTGAAAGAGTTTCATTAAATTCTTTTTTTAAATCTCGAAGTACTGTTAGAAAAGCCATTTCTCATCCACCACCCCCTCCTTCAGGCTGCGTAGCCAGTCGTTCTAGACAAAACAATGTGCTTTTCCCAGAGAAGGAGTGGTCAGATGATCTGTTTTATCTATTCAGTAAAAAATAAAAAGATGAAAAATTCCAATAATCCCAAAATTAAAAGAAGAAATAATATTCCAAACAGTTTATAAGAAAAAGAAAGGATAAATGTCAATCAGTATAAAAAAATGAAACAAATTCATCAGTATTTAGTCCAATAAAATATATTTAAGAGATATAAAAAAGGAGTTTCTTGTACTTCCAGGTAGAGCAAAATCCACACTAAAAAGTTAGAAAGGTAAAAAAAAAAATGCAAATGTTTCATTATACTTCCATTATAAAATCCATCATGTTTCCACCATGATTATTATTATAGCAAAGAAAACACAAAATTTGCCAACATTTATATACAAAGTCCAAGGATAGATCTTAGATGATAAACAATTAATTTTAAAAAACTAAAAAGTTAATGTGATAATCTAAAAGTCGTCTTTAGCTCTAACTTACTTCCCCTCATGAGAGGAATGCTGTAATTCAGTCGTCTCACCATTCCAACCTCTCACTTTCTCCGCGGTGGAAAAACAACAGAAAAAGCGGAGGGAAACAATTCCAACAACCTTGTGATTAATCTTCCGATTCTCCCCTCTCCGGGGAAACATTCCAGTGATCTTATCTTATCAATAGATCACTGCAAATAGGCCAGGCATTCAGGAGTCTGAAATACTCTGACCTATCGAGCTGCCAGTCCGACTTGGAGTAAGTGATGACAGTAAATGATGGAGGGTTCTCCCCTCTCATGTGGGGCCTCCCTCCTGGGCAACAACTTTCTTCTTCTTCTTCTTCTTCTTCTTCTTCTTCTTCTTCTTCTTCTTCTTCTTCTTCTTCTTCTTCCTCCTCCTCCTCCTCCTCCTCCTCCTCCTCCTCCTCCTCCTCCTCCTCCTCCTCCTCCTCTCCCTCTCCCTCTCCCTCTCCCTCTCCCTCTCCCTCTCCCTCTCCCTCTCCCTTTTTCTTTTTCTTTTTCTTTTTCTTTTTCTTTTTCTTTTTCTTTTTCTTTTTCTTTTTGTTTCATGCTCATTCTGCCAAGTAGAAACAGCAATTATTTTGGGCAGCCAGTCAGAAAAAGGGTAAATCTGCAGGTGAAACTTAAATATAGGGGTAGTAGGAGACAATCTGTGTTCCTGTTAACAAGATTAGGTTTAAGTGTAGACAGCAGATTTAGAAGAGATTAATATTAAAATCTATTTTTAAAGTAACCTGTAAATGGTCTGACTGGAAATACAGTATGTTTTGCTAGGGCAGAGCTTTCCAAACTGTGTGTCACGACACAAAAGTGTGTCACCACACACAGTCTGGTGTGTCACCACACAACCCGGAAGCGCTGATCATCATCAGCGCTTCCGGGTTTTCCCACGGCGACACACCAACGGTGGCACGCAAAACCCCGAAAGCGGCAGCAGCGCTTCCGGGTTTTTGCGCGCTGCCGCAATGGCGGCACTTCTGGGTTTTCCCGCGGCGACACACCAACGGCGGTTGGTGTGTCACCACGGGAAAACTTTGGAAAGCCCTGTGCTAGGGTATTCTACTGCCTTGGAGAAAGTAATGGATTAAGAGGATTCTGTCTTGTGTGAAATGAAAAACAGAGCCAGTCTACCATTCTTCCCTCTCTTCCATTAAAACAGGG
The DNA here is from genome assembly GCA_023362775.1 of Charina bottae. Taxonomy (NCBI): domain Eukaryota; kingdom Metazoa; phylum Chordata; class Lepidosauria; order Squamata; family Charinaidae; genus Charina; species Charina bottae. The sequence continues at coordinate 13,234,785 of JALMGJ010000016.1, forward strand.
GTGGGGAACCTTTTTTCTGCCAAGGGCCATTTGGATATTTATAACCGGGAGGTGGGGGGCGGGGTTTCTGGGATTTCTGCAGACCGGGGGCTGGAGTTTGCAGGTGGGAGCCAATCACAAGCACTGGGGGGTGGGGTTTGCAGATGGGAGCCAATCACGTGGAAGGGGCGGGGTTTGCGGGCAGGAGCCCCACGGGCCTTAGGTGGAAGCCCCGCGGGCCTTATATGGCCCGTGGGCCTGATGTTGCCCACCCCTGCATTAAAACATCTATACTCCAAGAGCAAACGGTTGCCCTAAGTTCAAAAAAGGCTAGAGCTAAGGCTACCAAATTTGTTTGGAAAAAAATAGATGACCACTAAATGGCAGCAAAGATTGTTTTTTATTATTTTATCTTTACTGTGGACTAGTGGTCATCCAGATTCTTTTAGCCAAAGAGGCTTGTTCTAAATTCCACTGTTCTCTATGGTTAGGTAAAGTAAAGGTAAAGGTCCCCCCGCAGAGTCGTGCAGTTGTGTCCAACTCTAGGGGCCGGTTCTCATCTCCGTTTGTTAGCCGAAGAGCCAGCGTTGTCCGAAGACGCTTCCACGGTCATGTGGCCGCATGATGCGCGCGGAACGCTGTTACCTACCCACTGAAGTGGTACCTATTCATCTACTTTTTGATGAATAGGTACCAAAAAATGTTTGATTATTGTAACCCGCCCAGAGTCCCTTGCATGGGAGATGGGCGGGGAATAAATTGAAATAATAAATAAAATAAATAAATACTTGCATTTGCATGCTTTCGAATTGCTAGGTTGGCAAGAGCTGGGGCTAGTGCAGGAGCTCACTCTGTCACACGGGGATAGGGATTCGAACCTCTGAACTTGCGATCTTCTGATCGACAAGCCTGGCGTCTTACCCGCTGAGCCACCACGTCCCCTTCTCTATGGTTACCATGTCTGAAAGTGTTTTGCCTGAACCTAAGCAAGGACATCATTCCAGATTTTGTTTTGGCCAACCTGAACCCAGGCAAAGAACTTCCAGAATGCAATATTTTGTTTCAAGTCTGATTTTCTATTTCAAGTGCACCCTCAGTTTTTAACCATTAACTAACATCATGTATTGGAAAGCTCATGTTCACAAATTGCAATAGCTATCCTTTCTTTATCTTCAGCATCTGGAACTCAGAGTTTACCTGTTTCTGAACATGGAAGTTTCATTTAGCTGTCACAGCTAATATAAACAGTTTATATCCCCCCCCCCCTTTACCTCTCCACCAGGTTTTAAGGTTGCTGTGACCATATTGGGAAATGTCAACTTTGCAATGCCCCAAAATAGGATGAGAACCTTCTTCCATGTTTCCAAACCAGGAAATAATTTATACAGATGTTGAAAAGCTGATGACATAGAAAAAAAGCAATATTTTATTCCATGTTGAGGTGAAGGCCCATTCCACAAAGTATTTGTTGTCTAAATAAACCTTCATTCTTATTTCCCTCAGAACTTCCATTACAGAATGGGAAGCAGTGAGTCAGTCCCATATTTGGTATCCTTCTTTCATGAGAAAGTAGTACAGAAAGAATAAACATGATTTTGGTTGTGTGTACGTTGATGGCCATAATGACAATCAACATTTTGATCACCATTTATTTTTCTTGGTGTGGGCAAGTGTGTGTGTATATGCTTAAAGTTATTCAGTGTTTTATCTTAGATGTCATGCTTTTTTCCCAAACACATATTTGAATTAGCAGTTTTCACGTCCCACAAAAGGCTTCCAGCTCCTTCTTCCTGCCATACTGTGCTGCTTTTACCAGTTTGTGTTCCTACAGGTCCATATTTATCCACTATCCAATCTTTCTGTAACAGCTGAGAGATTCCTCTTTTTGATATTTCACTCTCCTTACCCCCCTTTCTTAAGCTTATCCACTCATATTTCATCCAAACCAAACTATTGCCTAGCCCCAAATATGTCACTTTTGATCAGCTTTATCATTTGGATATGAGAGTGATACAGGACACAACATCTCCAGAGAGTTCTTAAAGAAGCAGAATAATATTTGGAGGGAGCAACATTCCTATTCATTATTATGCCAAAGAAAAGCATTCTCCATACCAGGGCTTTCCAAACTTTTGCCGCTGGCGACACACCAACAGCCGGCATGCAAAACCCTGGAAGCGCCACCGCTGCGGTGTGCAAAACCCCGGAAGTGCCAGCGGCGGTGCTTCCGGGTTGCCGCCACCGCCACCATGCTTTCGTTTTTTTGCGCACTGTGGCGGCGACGGCGGTGGCGGCGTCCTGATTTGTCACACGGCAACCCGGAAGCGCTGATGGCCTGCCGCCACTGCCGCTGTTGCGCACGCTACCGCGTGTGGCGGCAGTGCACCATCAGCGCTTCTGGGTTGTCGCGCGACACACCTGGAGCCCCCAGGCGACACAGTACTGTGTTGCGACACACAGTTTGGAAAGCCCTGCTCCATACCAATTATCACCTCTGGCTGGATGGGCACCCATCATACTTCCAGTACACAAAAGCTTTTTGAAATAGCTAGGTCTTAGTGGCTTCCCTAATGTCTACAGGGTTGGTCTGTTATGATCTTAGGTGGAACATGATTCCAAAGGAAGGGGGAGCAATAGAAAAGTCAACCCTGATTGTCCCTGATGGCAACAATCTTTCAAAAATGGAACATAGTATGGTACCTTCCATACTATATCTTATTGAAAAAGCAGAAACTGATGAGAGAAGGTGGTCCCACAGATATCCAGATCCTGAGCCAAATAGGGCTTTAAAGATACAGGTAGTCCTCGCTTAACAACCATTCATTTAGTGATGGCTTGGACTTATGACGATGCTGGAAAAACCGACTTGCAGCCAGTCCTCACACTTACGACTGTTGCAGCATCCCTGCGGTCACGTGATCACAATTTGGGCACTTGGCAACTAGTTCACATTGTTGACCATCGTGTCCTGTGGTCATGTAATTGCCATTTTCAACCTTCCCAGCCAGCTTCTGGCAAGCAAAATGAATGGGGAACTGAGTGATTTGCTTAACGACCATGTAGTTCACTTAATGCCCCATGGTGATTTGCTTAATGACCGCCACAAAAAAGGTCATAAAATCGGGTTGGATTCGCTTAATGACTGCTTCGTTTAGCAACCAAAATTCCGGTCCCAGTTGTAGTTGTTAAGCGAGGACTACCTGTAAGTACCTGCTCTCTGAATTGCACCTAGAAGCCAGCTGGCAACTAGTGCAGCTTTCCCAGTAGTGGTGTTACTTGGTCAAAACAAGAGGTATCCTTAACTACCTGAGCCAATGCATTCTGGACCAGCTATAAACTCCAGGTGATCATCATGGGAGCCCCATGTAGAGTGAGTTTGAATGGTGACCAAGACATGAGTGATTTTGAGAAGAGCCTCCTGATCCAGGAATACTTGTAAATGGTGCACGAGATGGAATTGTGTAAAGAGCCTCCAAGCTGCAGCTGCCATCTGCTTCTTGAGCAGTATAATTGCTCTGTAAAATCAGTCCGGTATACTAAAACATACTGTCTTTTGGCAGGACCACAATTATCCCAAGACATATTTTTCAAACATATGCTTACTGTGAAGACAATTTTCAGATAATTTGAGTGGAGGTTGGCAAATTTAAACCATTTTTTACTAAATTCCCCTGTTATACATTAATGTAAAACTGCACTTCTAAACCCATACTGAACTACCATGGAAACACCACCATCTTGGGCAAAAAGGCTGATCAGTGATAATGGCCAATTGTAGAGCATCACCCTGGGTTTGCCTATATCCTTTCCTTTTCCCCTCTTATTTTCAAGGAAAAAAATAGTTAAAATCACTTTCTGTGGAGCACTGGCTCTAAAAAAGACGATTAGCCCCTCACTCCTTTCATCTTCCTCCACTCCCACCTGATGACCCATCTAATGTCCAGTGGTAAGAAGTGGGCTGTTTTCTCATCTTTCGGTGTTTGTCTCCATCTGGTACATGACTGTTGCATGTACCATGCATTCTAACTGGAGGCTGGAAGAACAGTTCTACTGGATGTCCCAATTTGGTCATAATCAGGCGCAGAGACAGTAGAGATCCAGATTCAAGTCGCATCTACACATTAAATGCTGCTCAACATGTATTCATAATACAGATGTCTTGGCCTCTCCTTCATGTGTAACCCATCCAGCCATAAATTCTAGAAATAGAGCAGCCAACCATAGTACGCATGTGTGCACACTCACACCCAAAAGCAACAGTTAGCAGAACAGAGTAAGTTGTTACTTTTAAAAAAAAATCTAGATGGAGGTTACTACATAGTAGCTCTTCACTATTTTTAATTCTTTGTTAGCCTTTCCTATGTTTTCAAAGTGGAGACCTCAAGGAATTAACCAACCTTGAGTGTGCATGGGGAGGTGGGGAGGTCAAGAGTAAAACCTTTCTCTATTTTATTTCAGTTGTTTCAGTTTTCTTCTCCTCTCTTCTTGCTTTGTCATTAGGATCCTTAATTTATGACCACAGTTTATTTTTCTGTGCAATGTGTTGCTGGTAAAGAAATGAAGATCCAGTGGAGAAAAATGAATATAGGGAGGGGTGGATGTTCCTCTTCTAATTCCTTTTTATTTTTCTTGCCAATTTTTTTTTAAAAATGAAATATTTGTTATTAGAATGATGAACAAGTTGGTTAAGATAATGTATTCATATACAGAAACTTTCAATAGAAGTGAATATATGTAGCTCAGAGTTGAACTGTGGAGTCCTTGGTGTTCTGTGAGCTTGGCTGTTTTCTTGCAGACGTTTCACACTGAAGATGTTACCTAGCTGGGTAACGAAACGTCTGCAAGAAAACAACCAAGCTCACAGAACACCAAGGACTCCACAGAAACTTTCTTCAAAATAATCTCTCAGATTAACAGCAGAATACAGAATAGGGTCATCATAATCTGTGGGTTGATGACAAACAGTAAATAGGCATTTTTGCTTCCATGTGACATGATCATGTTCACAAAAGAGAGGGAGATGATGTCTGATGCCCTGGGGAATGAGACATGATTCTTTATTCTGCCAATCTGAGTGAGCCTTAAAGAGCTAGAAATGCAGAGAAGTAGGCAAGTTTTCCTATAGAGATTAGAGTAGAAACAAGTTATTGATTATTTGATAACAAGTTATTGATTACTTGTTTACATCAACAAGTTCTCTAAAGAATGAATGGATAACATCCAAGATTTACCAGATTAATTTGGTGTTTCCCATCACTTTCTCTCTTGCCCTCCCTCTCATGCTGAGCTTAATGTTTCTAGGTGTAGAACATTTGTTTGTGGTTGTACTACCTGGTAGTACATTAAATTGTATTTTAACTCATAACATAGTTTCAGAACTGATGTAACTTAAGACTGAAAGCCTAGTAACGTGACATTATCCATCCAGCCAAACTTTTACCATACATATGATTATTTGTTCCTGCTCTACACAGGAAATGTGGATTCAAAGCAATAGTTTTGTGTTGTATGGATCACCCAAAGAAGAAGCTTAACATTCTCATTCTTGTAGTTAATTTCTATATATCAGTTTTCCTTGTCTGTAATATGAGTTACTAAAGCAGACTATTGGGGTATCAGAGGAGTACTTCTCTGTTGTCTGAGTGAGAGATTGCCCAAACCTTTGGTCTTTAAGTTACATACCTCTCTTCGTCTTTTCTGTGTAATGGGTTGCTGCTATGGAAAAGAGAGATGTGGGTCAAAGAAGTCTGCCTGGAAGAGTGTATACTTCAGGGTTGAACCATATACCAGAGTTTTTGATAGGCCAATTTTTAAGCTACATCCTGAGTTGCCTCACCAGCCAACCTGAATGATATGAAGACGCTTGTATTTCTCTAAGTTTGCATATGTCTATGTGGCAGTTCCTATTCATTCAGTTTTATAGTTAATACCTAAATAGACCTGGTGCTATTAACTCACACATTTCTATCAGAAAGCTGTGTTCTTGGCTGCCTCTAAATGTTCATTTTTGCATTAGTTAAAAACAAATAATTAAATTAATAATAAATTAATAATAATTAAATAATTAAATTTATTATTATTATTATTATTAAAGCAAATTCAGGATTGGGATTTCTTGCATGCATGATAAGATAGACTGGTATTCCCACTAACATTGTTTGGAACAGGAAGCACATATAGTGATGAATAAAACGAATGTTTGCATTCTCCTTTGTGGCTGCATTGCTGATGCAGAGGTAGAAGGGGTCATTAGGCAGACATCAGCAAACATTCATTAGCAAAGAAGTTGATGGGGTCATTAGAGAACTATATCAGTTCAACAGGAATCAAAGAAAATGTAGATAGAAAAAATGTTCCCCATTTTAAAAAAGCTTTGGCCACTCATTTAAGTAAATAGATACAAAACTGACAGAAATAATTTTTCATCTAATGCACAAATACTCCCATTTGTTGTTCTCTTGCAAGTATAGTGGCATAAATGGATTCAGAAAAGAGTTATACAAATTAATGATCCATCAATACTGACCAATTGAGATACATTAACTATTAACATGGGAATGCATCCTCATTCTTAAAGTGTCTCCAGCTCTCTGTTTGCTGGCAACGGAGAGTGCACAACAGAGAAAGTGTCAGCCCATAATTGTTTAATAGCTTCTTGAGTGCTTCCACTCTAGCTTATGCTGAGCTGTTGTACTTAGAATCTGGCAATTCCTTCTTCCACAAAATTATTATCTACTTTGTAGATATCCTATGTAACTGTATTTCAGGAGGAATGTAAGGACAGCAGCAGCAAAATAAACAGCTTAAAACCCATTAATATATTTGGTCACTTAACCACAAAAAGCATACAATATTGTTGAGCTGGAAAGTGTAACCTTCTCTAGTACAGACTCAGTCCTCACTTCCTGATTTGCCTTCCAGTTAGCCAAGATAATGTTTGCTTTGTTAGGACTCAGCTTCAATTTCTCTTCCTTTATTCAGTTCATTATTAATATGAGACAAGAATTCAGAATTTGAAAAGCTTCTTTGGATTTCAGGGGTGTACCCAATTGAACTAATATCACAATTAATGGAGAAGAAATTGAAGTCGTCAATGATTTCATTCTACTCGGATCAACGATCAATGCCAAGGGAAGTAGTAATCAAGAAATCAGACGACATATCGTGCTGGGAAAATCTGCCATCCAAGACGTATCTAAGGTTTTCAGAAGTAAAGACGTCAGTCTAAAAACAAAGGTGCGTCTGACTCACGCTATGGTTTTCTCAATTGCCACATATGCCTGTGAAACTTGGACATTAAAAAAGGAAGATAGAAGAAGAATTGATGCGTTCGAATTGTGGTGCTGGCGAAGATTACTGAAAGTACCATGGACTGCCAGAAGAACAAACAAATCAGTTTTAGAAGAAATACAACCAAAATGTTCAGTAGAGGCGAGGATAATTAGGCTTAGACTCTCATACTTTGGGCACATTGTCAGGAAAGACCGGATTGCTTGAAAAGGACATCATGTTTGGTAAAGTCGAGGGCCAGTGGAAAAGTGGAAGACCTTCAACATGATGGATTGACACAATTACTGCAACAATGGATGCAAACATTGGAACAGTCAGGCAATTGGCGCAAGACCATTTAGCATTTCATTCTATTATACATAGGGTCGCTATGAGTTGTAAACGACTCAGCGGCAACTAACAACAGCAACCCAATTGAACACGAGCTAGAGCTGTTATTAAGGCCTGCTTTGTGGCAGTAAAGGCAGCAAATACTAGTATTTCCCTGCCCTTATTGCATCCAAGGATTGCCATTTGGCAGTCAGTTTAGAGTGACCCAGTCCCTCCTGGGGAGGTGAAGCTGGTGGTTCACTTGCAGAGCTGCTGTGAGGAATATACATCTGTCAGATAAAATTACTTGGATTTGCTTCAAGGGGAACTCTGGCCTTGGAGGTGACCAAGGCTCATTCTGACTTTGTTATCTGGGATGAGTTTGACCCTGTTAGTCCTGATGAAGTGGATAAGGTTCTTAAAGCAGTAACCTTGGCCACTTGTATATTAGACTCATGTCCCTCCTGGCTAGCTAAGGTTGGTCTTCACAGTGGTGAATTCTTCCTTGAGGAAGGGGTAGTCCTGCCAACATTGAAGGAGGCACCCTCTCCTCAAGAAACAATCACTGGACCCTGACCTTTTGGAGGGAAGATTGTTGAGATTGTCATGCTCCAGCTTCAGAGGACTCTGGAGGAAGCAAATTATCTGGACCCCTTTCAACCAGTTTTCAGACCTGGGTACGGGATGGAAACAGCATAGATTGCATTTGTGGATGACCTCTGGTAGGAGTAGCTTTCAATACTATTCACCATGGTATCCTTCTAGATTGACTCCAGGAGTTGGGAGTGGGGAGTACAGTCTTGTGTTGGTTCTCCTCTTTCCTCTGGTTCCAGCCAGTTCCAGTTGGTGTTGATAGGTGGGAGAAGTCTGACCCAAGACCCTTTTTGTGTGGGGCACCTCATATTTGACTCTCAACACATATTTAATATCTACAGGTAGTCCTTGGCTTATGTCCATTCATTCAGTGACCGTTCAAAGTTACAGCGGCACTGAAAAAATGGACAAATGACCGGTCCTCAAAGTTCCAGCCATCGCAGCACCCCCGCGGTCACGTGATCACGATTCGGGCACCCAGCTCACAATTACAACATTGCAGGGAGCCGCAATCAAATGATTGCCATTTGCAACCTTCCCTGCCAGCTTCCCACAAACAAAGTCAATGGAGAAGCCAGCAGGGAAGATCACAAGTCACTCTGGTAAGCCACTCCTGTTTTTTCTCCCCCCTGCAGCACCCCCCCCAGCCCACATACAGCCTCTGCTGGCTCTCCCAGGCCCTCCCCCAGCCTCCATGACTTGCATATGGCCTGTGCTGGGCCTCTCAGACACTACCCCGGCCTCCCCACCCCCCTGCAGCTCCCCCTCAGCCCTGCAGTACCCCCACGGCACCCCCACGCTCCTCACCTGGAACTCCTGCCTCTTCCCGCTTAATGACCCGTGCATCTTGGGGTTAGAACAGCAACCAGGATTGCCATTGCTATGCAATGCAGTCATGTGTCATCACGCTTTACAACCACATTGTTTAGTGATGGCAGTCCCAGTACTACCTGTACATGAAGCTGCTGGGTGAGGTTATCGGACAGTACAGGGTGAGCTATCATCAGTATGCTGATGATACCCAGCTCTTCATCTCTACCCTGGGCTACCAACTGATGCTGTGAGGGGTTTTATCTTGGTGTCTGGAGGCTGTGGGACCCTGGATTCGTTTAAGGCACCCTGTAAGCAGTAAGTTTCCATATCTAGTTCTGGATGGGGTTTCACTACGCCGAACAGAATTGGTGCACAATTTGGGTGCCTTCCTGGACTCGTGGCTCCTGTTCAAGGACCAGGTGGTAGCTGTGGCTAGGAAGGCCTTTGCAGAACTTCATCTTGTGTGCTAATTGCACTCTTTCCTGGACTGGGAGGCACTGCTTGATCACTTTCTGTGTGGATTAATGCAATGTCCTCTACATGGAGCTGTCCTTGAAGAACATCTGGAAACTCCAGCTGGTTCAGAATGCAGCAGTGTGGGCAGTTAAGAGCATGCCTCAAGTACACCCATGTTGCACCCCTGACCCACAAGCTGCACTGGCTTCTAGTATGTTTTGGGTTCAAATCAAGGTGTTGGTTGCCACCTATAAAGCTCTTCATGGCATGGGGCTGGGTTTTTTGCAAGACTGCCTCTCCCTGATTGTTTCTACTTGTCCCATCAGATGCAGCAAGAGACTATGATGTGGGTTCCATCAATTAAAGAATGTCACCTTGCAGGACCCAGAAAGAAGGCCTTTCTGTCCCAGCACCTGTCCTTTGGAACACCATGCCTCCCGAGATCAGATTGCTTCCAACCCTGCTGGCCTTTCAAAAAGCCTTATGACCTGGATCTGCTCCTAGGCATGGGGGTCAGGAGTTTGTTGGAGCCAGTGGGACATTCTTAGTTTATTAAAAAAAAATTTACCTTGGCAGTCAGTATAGCTTTTGTATGTTGGTTGCTTTTGGTTTCTATTTGGGTTTTTTTATTTGTTGTTAGCTGCCTAGAGTGACAATGGTGAGATGGGCGTCCATATGAAAATAATAATAATAATAATAATAATAATAATAATAATAATATAGTTTTTCTGTGTTTTTTAAGAATTCCCTGAAAATAAGAAATTAGCAGAGCAGAGAGAGAGAGCGCGCATTAGGATTGCTCTCCGTGGTATGCTACTCTTCAACTCAGGGGTAGGGAGTTTTAAATATTTTATAAAAATGGCAAGTCCAACCCACAATCTGAAGTGATATAGCTTATTTTTTTTCCTTAGGACCCTTACTCCTCTTCATGCATAGATTTGGCTGTTGTAACTTCCTTCATATGGTTATCAACCTACTACCATGTTGTCATAATTAGAATTATTAGAAGCCATTTGGATTTGACACCACCCATTCAAGACATTTGCAGTAAGCTTTGTCATGTAAATCATGGTCATGGAAATAATTATAACATCATAGGACAAAATACATTTTATTTTTTACTATTGTCCAAACAATACGAAGATTTTCTCTTGGATCTTCCAAAATTCCTGTGCAACATATTACTTTTATACCTTTTCAAAATGTATGCATTATTACATTAAGGCCCGACTGACTTTACATTAAAGACTGTGCTGCAGTTTCATGGATGTGAACAAACAGCAACTTGTGGCTTTGGCTTGCAGAATCCAAATCCCTGGGAATCTCACATGTTGCACTTCTGTTGTTATCGTTGTTGTTTTTAAAGGGCTGGATTATCTGAGGGATTGCCTCTGTCCCGTGGTTTCTGCCTGGCCAAGACGATCCGACAAAGTGGGCATGCTCTGGGTCCCCTCAGGTAAACAGTGTCATCTTTGGGGACTCAGGAAGCATGCTTTCTCTGTAGTAGCACCTCCCATCTGGAAGGAGGTCTTCCTGAGATCTGGATGGCTCCCACCCTGATGATGTTCTGGAAGGCCTTGAAAACCTGGCTATTCTTCCAGGCCTTCGGGTAGGGTGGATGGACGCCCCTGTTTAAGATGGTGTGTTGTCTGGATTGCCGTCTTATAAGTATTTGTAATTCTATTTTGGATTAATTTTGTTATATTCTTATTTACATGTTGTTTTTATGCTGTTCTTTGCTTTGTGAGCTGCCCAGAGTTGCACAGCATCAGAATTGAATGATTTAATAAATAAAGCAAATTTCTAGATTTATGCTTGGCACAAAGTACTTCAGAGCCAAAACACTAGGCAGATAAGATTTTCAACGTATGGGAGTTGGGGATTCATTCCCTATGGAAAAAAAAAGAAGCAAAATAAACAATTTACAGGAAAATAAATCTTGGTGAAGCTGCTCAATTTCAGTATTTTTTGTTGGGAAATTATGATTGCCTCGTCGCAGCACTTAGCTCAATTTTCATTTTAACCTTCAAACTGGTTCTGGTTCTGTTGATTCTATTAAAATGTTAGTTTTTGTTAATTGTTGCTTCATGCATTTTGTAGGTTTAGTTTTGTAGTACATATGTACTTTTTATTGTGAGCTGCTAGAATATTAGTACTTACACTGAGCAGCCTGGATTTACTTCACCTAGTATTATTTCTTGGGATATGTCATATTTCTAGTATATAAAAGCAAAGCAATTAGCAAAGCAAAATATTGTATTTGATACTTGTGCAAGGATGAAAATGGGAATTCTATAAATGATAGATTTATGCTAGTGGAATGTTGTAACTAGGTATGTGCTGCCTAATCTTTCTTTTGAGATCAATCTTTGTATGCTTCTTTACATTGGAACCTATGTTTGGGAAAATCAAATCACCTGGGTTGACCTAATTCCCGGTGGTGGTGGTGGTGGTGGTGGTTTACAACTCAGAAACAATACTCAATCTCAGTTTACAGATTTAATATGGAGAGTTTACAAGATGGCTCCAGAAAGGCTCACACCAATTCAGGAAAAAGTGCAACCACACATAACACTTCCATTATACTCCACTGTCAATCTAGCACATGATGCGCTCTCTACCCCAATTCACTCAAAACTAGTTTGTACACAGATGTTTTGGTTTATCACCGTGATGGATTCTTTGCATGAACAGCCATTATTTATCTATTCCTATTAACAGAATTTTCATATGACTCAACATCACATCTGGTGATGCAATACTTCCCAGTGGAGTCAATTCATATTTTCAGTTACTGTGCATCAAATACCACATAACCAGCTGATAAGAGATCAATTAAGACACATGCTTATTCCAGTGCTCATATTTAGGTGCTCTAAATTGATAGTGCTGTTCTTACACTAAGGCAGAATACACTATCCATAGGCTATATTTTGGGACATTACAAAGCAGTAAGGAGCAGTAAGAAGTATTCTTTAGATCCATTGTTTTTCTTTTGTTCATATTAAAGAATCTGATTTCCACTAGTGTCTTCTTTCATCAGCAGCTCAACAAACTATACCCTATGATGGCAGTTTAAAAACTACTATAAAATGGTAACTTGTAGAGAGACTCTGAGGAATTTAAGGAGCTGTATGTGATTCTAGCGCACACTATTCCTATGATTTCCCAGCTCCCAAGAGCAGGGGCAAGTGGTAAAGTTCCAAATTCCATTCTGTTCCCAGAATTAAATTTAGGATCCATGTTTTTTAAAAAAAACAATTTTAAAAACTCATTTATTCCTTTTCTAATGCAGCACCTGCTTAGCTTGGCCAAAGCGCACACAAAAAAATCCTCTCCGTTATTTGCATTCAATTAAATTCCATGTGCTTATGACATATTTTTAAAACCTTGCCTGTTTCGAGAGCTTACAGCAGTAGTTTACAATTCAAACTTTTCTTTGCAGTAAGTCCATGTCTGCAAAGGAATTAGTAAAATAATTAACTTCCCATGCATGCATGTGATTGCTTTTCAACCTTGCAAGAATATAATTTATTTACACACTAGCTTCTGCAAATGGGAAGATATAGCTTTAAAATGATTGGCTTGGTTTGGCTAGTATGATAGGACCAGTTGTCTTTAGTATATGCATCATCCATTATGGTCTCTGTCTCAGTGCTTCCTTATATGTATTATATAGCATTATAAAATAGGTTTGTAAATAATAGCTCCGCTAGATTATTGCGGTCTATGATTTTCAAGTATACCTTTATGAGGGAGAAATTTACACCTTAATGAAATCAGGGGTAAACCATATTTTTGGCCAAGTGAATACATTTAGAATTTAGAGGACATGTTACAGACTTTCTCATAAAATGGCTTCCAGATTATGTATGAACATTCACAAAATACCCATTTATGAGAAGGCAAACTAGTGTGGTTATTTCCTTGCACTCCTGTAGTCCTACAGGATTCTATCTTCCAATCCTTTATCTACTTTTTGGGAAGGTGGGCATAATGCCAAATTAAACACTGAGCTGCAAACACCTGCCATTTTGCTTTCTAAGAATGCCTACCGGGTTTATATGGGCTCAGAGACATTACTGAAGACAAAGATGGTGCTGGAGGCTGATGCATTGTAGTTTAGCAATGTATTATTATTACTATTAGAACACTTTAAAAAAACATAGATAGACGGAGAGTCTGGGAACCAAGGAAGAGGACCATGGGCATAATGCTCACGGGCACATGTTGTCTACCCCTGCGTTAGATAATTAAACTTATTGTTATTTAAAATAAACACGAGTTGTGTAAGGGTATCACAAACCTTATTATAAGGTATCTATTTACTTTATTTAGGGTCAAGTTATGTTCAGAAATGGAGAGAGGATGGGGACCATCAAATTCACACAGTTTCAAGGTAGGTGATGGATATTTATTTATGCACTGCATCTATATTATTATGACTGTCGATGGCAATTTTAAGATACAGTATAATTTGCTTTGTTTTATACTTTATGATAATATAAAAGTAACAGGATATATGGCAATAAAATCCAGCAGATTACATAGTAATAAAGGGCTTATCTTTCTTTTAAAAATAAATAGGATCATTTATGTAGAGACTGAATAAATGTTTTTTTTAAAAAAACTGGTATTAAAGAGTAGAAATATGATAGACTATTTTTATTCCTTATGAAAAGTGAAATAGAATTTGCAAATAGTTGCTCTAGTAGAATTTCTCCCTCCCTCCCCCCTTTCTTCCTCTTCCTCTTCTTCGTTCTGAAATCATTTAAAACAATAACATGTTTTGAAAGCTGAGTATTGATGAAAAATTGAAATCGTACAATGGCTTGGATTTATTCTAGCAAGAGGATATATTCAGGAGAAGATACACAATTTAAACCTGACACTTTCCAGATGTGTTGGAACTGGAGCTCCAAGACTTCCCAGTGAATTTGGATAGCATTAGGTTGACAAAGGTTGCTTTAAACCATCCTTTCCAGGCTCATTATAGTCACATATATAAAATAATGCTTATCATATGCTATATTCCTGTGACATGTTTAGAAGATAGTATATATCATATAGAACTGCAGTTTTTTTAAAAAAAAAAACTGATTAACAAATGATTAGCATTATCAGATAGAAAGCAAGACAGATTAATAAATAAATTGTGAGTATGGAAAGGATTATAACCTGTTATCTGTATTGCAACTGAAAAATCAATTAATTCAATTACAGTTAAATATTTGAATATTTCCATGAGTTAATTATCTATGTCCTTATTGAGCTATTAAAGAATTACTGAATTTACTTAGCGTTATTAAGCAAAAGTATATTTAGTGAATTATTTCTTTAAAACTAATTGATAAGTTACTTTCCCAACAGCTTCCACAAACAAAAGTTAAAACTATAGTAGTAATTTTGTACTACACACAGACACACAAAGGATCCTCAGTAAAGATAGTAGGAAGCAAGGCAGAAGGCACTCTGTAAGGACAGCACCTGGAATAGGGCCTTGGATTAACTCCAAGTCTACCTGCTGACTGTGTTTCTCTACCTATTGGAATAAAAGAAAGATGAAGATGATCTCACTGTAACACCAAGTGCCTTATGTAGCCAAATCCATACAGGTACCCACATTCTATAATAACATGATGAATTCCACTGTCTCTAGAGAAGCAGGCTGAAGAGACCTTTTCTGATTTTGCAATATCAGGTTTCTGCAAGTATAAGAAGATACAGATTCTACTGAATTATGAATCAGAGTATGAAGCAAGGTTGTATCCTGTGGCCAAAAGTGTCCTGAATATGGGACTCACCTTCCCATGAAAATTCCTTATTCAAATCATCTGGTCCTATTGTAAAAGGCTATAGGTCATCATAGAAATCCTAACATCCAGGCCACTTCCTATAAAGCAAGCAAGAAATGAGATATTATTCCAAGTCTCAGTTCACAGGAGCAATGGATTTGCTTTTAGGGCATGCTAAGCTATTGCATTAATTTATGAGAATGAAAGCAGAATCTGGTTTGCCAAATGATGATAGAGTTCAGACAGAGAGATACATTTTCTTATGTATCAAGCTTTATATAGGGTTTGAAATGTGTCCAAAAGCAAATTTGCAGCTAGCTTAAAAGCAACAGAAAGATTGGTCTTTTAAGTTAACTTAAGGATAAGGACTAATATGCAAGGTTTGAAGGCCCCTGCTCCAAAGTTCAGTTCTCAAAGCCTCCTCCCCTACTCATCAGAAACAGCAGGAACATCTGAAATCATTATTCTCCCTGATCCTACCTCTTTGGAGGCTTACAAGCACAGTCCAGTTTGGCCATCCAGTGGTACCCTTCAAGGAAGGGAATACATAGTGGAAGAACTATTTTTCATGTTCTCCAAATGAAGCACTTGCAAGCTTGGCTCTGTCAGAGAAGACCTGCTTCTGAAACAGCCCTCCCTGGGAGCCAAATGATGTCATTGGAGGAGGTTGAATTTTGGCCCCTGTTTTCCATGATGCTGTCCAGCTCACTTAAGGGAAAGTGTGGGACAGATTTCCCAGTTGAGTTAATATCCCTAATTGAAGTTTCCTAGTCATCTGAAAGGCTTTCCTCATAAAAATGCATTAGAATAGAGCAAGTATGAAAACTGCAGATTCTTGGTACTAATATCTCTGGCCTCTGAGATCAGAGACATAATGTCCTAGAGGCATATATTATAAATACATAAATACATAAATATTTAGTCCATATTTTAACATCCTAGGTCAAGGGTCGGAAATGGCGGCTCGCGAGCCAAATGCGGCTCTTTGGCCCCTTGAGTGTGGCTCTTCCGCAGGCAGGCGTGGCGGGCGTGGCGGGGGCAGGCGCGGCAGCGAGTGTGGCGGGGCAGGCGCGGCAGTGGGCATGGTGTGCGTTGCTGTGGGCATACCCCTGGCAACCTAGGCCCAGCCTCTCTTTTTCCTCCGGGGACGGGCTTCACACAGTCTCGCGGGAGTTTGGAAGCCTCCGTCTCCGGCAGCCATCTTGACGACGGGCACTTGCCCATCGCCTTAACCCAGGGCTTTCCAAACTGTGCGTCGGGGGCCCCCAAGTGTGTCGCGTGACAAGCCGGAAGCCCTGATGAAAATGCCCTCGGCTCTGGCAGGGAAGTGAAAATCGCGTGCGCGCGCGCTGCCAGGCCACCCGGAGTGGAAATTCTCCGCGCCAATCAGCTGTGCGTCGGGAAGCCCGGCAGCCTGCATGCGCGATTTTTGCCTCCCTGTCGGACCGAGGGCATTTTCGGGGTCCCCGGAGTCTGCCCTTTCGAAGGGGCAGCACTGCTGCTGCTGCTGCCGCTGCCCCTTTGAAAGGGCAGGCTCCGGGGACCCCGAAAATGCCCTCGGTTCTGGCAGGGAGGCAAAAACCTCCCTTCCCCTCCCCGCACACGCTGCCCTGGAGTGGGGTGGAAGTTTTCCCCGCAGAACAGCTGAGCGCTGCTTGCGTGCAGCCTCCCTGCCTAAACTGAGGTGCTGCCCCTTCAAAAGGGCAGGCTCCGGGGACCCCGAAAATGCCCTCGGTTCTGGCAGGGAGGCAAAAACCTCCCTTCCCCTCCCCGCACACGCTGCCCTGGAGTGGGGTGGAAGTTTTCCCCGCAGAACAGCTGAGCGCTGCTTGCGTGCAGCCTCCCTGCCTAAACTGAGGTGCTGCCCCTTCAAAAGGGCAGGCTCCGGGGACCCCGAAAATGCCCTCGGTTCTGGCAGGGAGGCAAAAACCTCCCTTCCCCTCCCCGCACACGCTGCCCTGGAGTGGGGTGGAAGTTTTCCCCGCAGAACAGCTGAGCGCTGCTTGCGCGCAGCCTCCCTGCCTAAACTGAGGTGCTGCCCCTTCAAAAGGGCAGGCTCCGGGGACCCCGAAAATGCCCTCGGTTCTGGCAGGGAGGCAAAAGCCTCTCTTCCCCTCCCCGCACGCACACGCTGCCCTGGAGTGGGGTGGAAGTTTTCCCCGCAGAACAGCTGAGCGCTGCTTGCGCGCAGCCTCCCTGCCTAAACCGAGGTGCTGCCCCTTCAAAAGGGCAGGCTCCGGGGACCCCGAAAATGTCCTCAGTTTAGGCAGGGAGGCTGCGCGCAAGCTGCGCCAGCTGTTCTGCGGGGAGAACTTCCACCCCACTCCAGGGCAGCGTGTGCGTGCGGGGAGGGGAAGGGAGGCTTTTGCCTCCCTGCCAGAACCGAGGGCATTTTCAGGGTCCCCGGAGCCTGCCCTTTCAAAGGGGCAGCGGCAGCAGCAGGAGCCTGCCCTTTTGAAGGGGCAGCACCTCAGTTTAGGCAGGGAGGCTGCGGGCAAGCAGCGCTCAGCTGTTCTGCAGGGAAAACTTCCACCCCACTCCAGGGCAGCGTGTGCGTGCGGGGAGGGGAAGGGAGGTTTTTGCCTCCCTGCCAGAACCGAGGGCATTTTCGGGGTCCCCGGAGCCTGCCCTTTCGAAGGGGCAGCCGCTGCCGCCGCAGCGACAACCTGGAAGCACCGCCGCCGGTGCTTCCAGTTTTTGTGGGCTGGCCGTTGGTGTGTCGCCAACGGCAAAAGTTTGGAAAGCCCTGCCTTAACCTCTTTGTTGCTGCTCTGTTTACTCTTTTTCTCCGTGCAAAAGCAGCACATTTCCACCCCACAGCCCTAAGTGTGCGCAATTGGCTCCCGCCCGCAAACCCCGCTCTTGCGCTGGATTCCCCACCAGCTTTACTTTGCCTGGACTGGGAGCATGAGCGGCTCCGGAAGAGAAGCGACTGGAGCAGTCGAGCCTCTCTTTCCCTTCTTTTTCCAAACCTCCCCCGCCCCCTTCCACACAATTGGCTCCCGCCCGCAAAACCCGCCCCCTTCCACGCGATTGGCTCCCGCCCGCAAACCCCGCCCCCTTCCACGCGATTGGCCCCCGCCCGCAAACCCCGCCCCCTGGCTCTCGAGCACTTCAAAATGTGCACGAGCATGTCAAAATGGCTCCCGGCAAAAAAAGTTTGCCGACCCCTGTCCTAGGTGATGGACACATTATCTGTTAATCACAGTGAAGACTTGTTTGATTATATATAATCATAGATGGACTTGATCAAATACTATCCACCAGTCTTGGATTATTTAGAATGTACACTTGAAGTGTTATATGCACATACATTTTCCCCCTAAAGCTATTTCTAAGAGCAAAGAGCAGATTCTGACAACATTTAAATTTGGAAACTGGCAAAAGAAAATGATTTCTTTCTATCAGCCATTTGGTCCTGTTTTACTTTGCACCTCCTGCTGGTTTCTCATTTTATGCTGAGGTATTGGTTTTGCATTTAGCTTATATCCTAAGCATGCAGGAGCTGTCTTCACTGTCCTTAATCATTCCTCTGAAACTGCGATCAAATGGCATTATCAGTTGAACCACTGAAATGAATCAAGATGCATTGGAAGATGTCCTTAATAGGAATACCTGTAACTATGCTGAGGTTTGTCATCACCCTGATGCAGCCCTAGTGTGTCCTAGACCCTGTCTTGCTTTTTAATAAGCAAGGAATTATAATCACCCCCACGTAGGAAACAATTGAGAGAAACTCCTGTGAAATTCCAGAAGAGATTATTCTCAATAATCTGTGCTAGCCTTCTGTTCAGGCCTCTTTATTTCAAAACAAAATTTTCTGCACTGTCCTCAGAGCATTATGGAATCCAGGTGTTGTAAAAGTCTCTAAAACAGGCAATTTTAACTGTTCCCATGCCTCAGTGGAATTGGGCAACAGGATTAATCCATAGAGGTGCATTTCCGCCTGGGAAATCTTTTGGAAGAGCTTTGGGTTGTAAACAGGCACATTCAGAGCTATCACCTATGGATGATACAACCAGGATAGCTCATGAGTTGCCCTTTTACTGTATATCATGCCTGGTTCAGCTAAAATGGCTGATGAATTATTTTTCTAACAGTATCTTGACAATCTCAGCAACCTGTAGAGCCAATTTCTTGATGTTAAGAAAAGTCAATGTAATGGCTGAAGTGATGGTTTTAAGAAGGAAATTTGCTAGTCTGTTATACCTTACAAGACTGATGTCAGTACTGTATATCTTTTATCACAGAAAGTAGGAGAAAGAAGTAATTTTCAATGTATTCTTTCATCATTATATATTGTCATAATCCAGTAAGAGTTAAAAATGTTTAACGTCTCTGAAATAAATTGAGTTAGAAATTTGTGTATATAAATAAATATCAAACTCTGTAAATGCCTTTATTGCATTGATTAGAGAAAAGGGGAAGTTATAACTTATTCTGGATCTAAAAAGCCTTATTTATCAGAGTTCCAGTGAAGAAAAATACCATCTTTTTGGTAAAGTGAAAGGGGTGTCAGGAGCCATGTGGCTGATAGGGAAATGCTGCACATTCTTTCGGTCCATTGAAGTTCTGCTACACATTGTCTATTTCAAGTGAAAAGAAGCAAGCTGTTAGAGCTACATGTCGTATGTTGAAGTGTAGTGTACAGTTCAGCCCTTCTATATTCTAAATGATTAATTTGAATAATTCTAAATGATTTTTTGAAATACCTTGCATAGTTGTAAATGTTCTGAATTTGTTTAGCTTCTCTAGGAATACATCTACTAGGCTAAAATTCTACGTAAGAAGTACATTTCTTTTTTCCCTGAAACCTTTCACAGTTTCTTTCTCAGATAATTTTTTTTAAAGCCAGTTCTATTTCTGGGACTACAGCCAACTTGATAGGATATATGAAAATATTATGAATGGGCTTTGATTAGTGCTAGTTAAAACGCAAAAGATTTGGAAGACATCTTCTATGGAATCTGCCTAGAGAAACTGAAAACTATTTCTGTGCATGAAAAATAATTAGGTAGAAAATACTGAGGATTGTTTTACACATGCATGAACATTCTCTGCTTTGTCTGCAGATTTAATTTTCATCTTAGTTCATGAACCAATTCTGTTTAAAAGCATTGTACTGCTGTGATTTGAAAATTAAGTTTGTGGTGTTAATAGGCCCATCTAACATACAGATATTGCTTGATGCCTTGGTTGTGAAAGGGTCTGATCCACCTTTTTAACTGTTTGGTCTTTGTCACTCATGTTTGTCACTCCTAGAAATATATGTCAGGTCAGGAAAAGGGCACAACTTTTTTTTAATGCCACTTTCTCTTTTGTTTGATACCTCCTCTTTTTTGTAATTTTCTAATTTGCTGCCCATAATAAAAGCCTCCCTAAATGTGGTGTATTTTTCTTCAGTAAGCCAGAAAGTAGGAAGAAGAACTTTTTCATTTTTACTGAATTCTTCCATTATTATATACATATATATTGTCATAATCCAGCGAGAACTAGAAATGTTTACACTCTGTGAAATAAATTAACTTTAATGTACATAATTTTTTGTTGGGTTGTAGTAAACTTACTTATGCCTTCCATAACACTGGCCATAGCTCTACATTGTCTTGTATTTCTAATTAAAATATAGACCATAAACCAATAGTTAAGTAAAGCCCGCTGAATTCAGTGGGCCTTTAGTTTACATAACTTTCTGTGGATCATATTCTATGTGATTTTTAAACTGTTTCTATTTGGTATTTATTATTTACATTTATTATTTATTATTTACATTTATTTCAACAGATGACCCTTTACAACCAATTAAAATAACCACTGTAAATAGAAACAGTTTAAAAGGTAAATTAAAAAACAGCACAACATGCTTGGAGTGAGTCAAAAGCATACAACACATCACCAAAATAAGCTCACCCAATACCCCAGCCCAATGTTCAGGGGAAGACCCTGATCTTCAGCACTTTTTGAAAAGCTGGCAAGGTCAGAGCCATCCTAATCTTGGGGAGTGGGGGTGGCGGGGGTATGCTGTTCCACAGGGCATTTGCAAAGACAGAGAAGACATGCTTCCTGGATCTCATTTGATGGCATTAATAGGAGGGACCTGGAGCACACCCACCTTCTCAGACCTTGTAAGGAGCAGAGATAATTGGAGACAGGCAGTCCCACAAATAACCTGTCAGCCCTACAAGACAGACCAGACTAAGAAACCAATGCCATGTAGGTCAGGATTACTTTTATTGTAACTGCTATCGTAACAGAATCTTGCAAGTCTGAATGTGCTCGCCCCCCTCCCACAATTTATCTTTGTGTGAATTAGGGAGGGGCTTGTCTGATACGTTTACTCAAAATGGTTTCTTGGGCCCGGGCTCAATCCCTGCTTATCTAACCGTTGCCTTGGTAGTGGCTCCTCCTCCTTCTGTCTTTCAAGGCCATTCCCTATTCCCCCTACATAACCCAGCTGTATGACACACAGGGTTTTATAGGTGATAATCAGCACTTTGAATTGCAGATGGAAGCCCAGTGAGAGCCAGTGCAGCTCACAAAGTAGAGGTGTTCCATGCGGGTACTGAGGCATGCCTATAACTACCTTCATCATTGTCTTCTGGACCAGCTGTAGCTTCCGAGTGGTCTTCAAGGGCAGTCCCACATAGAGTGCATTGCAATAATGCATACAGGTCACAGGAGATGACCAGAGCATGAGTGACAGTGAGTAGGGCATCCTGGTCTGCTGAGAGTCCTCTGTGTGTCTCCCATGGAATTCCACCCCCCACTCTCCCAAGTCCCCAGCGTGAAATTACAGGGATTTCAGCCTGTAAGCTGAAAGCCTGGGACTCTAATGAGCTCAGTTTAAGACACGTACTAGTCTTTCACAGTTTTTCTTTTGAACTATATGAAATGATAGTATACTCAATGCATACTTCCCTGCAGGGGAAGAACTGTAGTGGTTAAATGAAAGACAAGTTATCCTTAAGAAAGATTTTCCACCGCTACTTGTTTTATAGAAGAAATCAACAATCTAAAAAGGACAATCCAGAAGAGACAATAAATAACTGAAAAGAGCAATATAAATACAGTGCATAACTACATACATAAAATGGAAATATGTATTAATTCATTGTATAACTAAAAATCAGTAAAAAAAAAAGTAGATAGCATCATTGCTGATAAACTATTGCTATATTACCGTTTGTAATGAATCCTATCAAGTTGCTATGATAAAAAAAAAACTCGAATTAAAATATAAATTCAAAGACAAATGCTTAAACAGCTGGAAAGGCAATTTGTTATTAGTAAAATTAGATATACTGTAGTTTGTAAAGTAGATTTGCTAGCTCATATGTGAAAAAATGGCTCATTCCATAGCACTTAATAACAAGGCTGTACAGGACTACAGAAGTACTTCGGGTCTTACACCACACCTCTTGGCTATTCATTAAAGCAATCCATCCTTTTTCAGATTTGCGCATGAGCCTGGAAAAAGATGTCACTGCTTTATTTCTTTATTTTTCAGATTTGTGCCTGCATGCTCCTGGCAACTTTGAATCATAATAAAACTATATTAAGATAAATAGACTTATCAATAACAAACAATTAAACCAATCATATCACAAATAAGGACAGCCACTGGTACAAACATAAATGAGCTTCAGAACAGGAATGCTAGCTTATAAAAGTAAGTTTTTAGATTAAATTTGTTGTTTATTCGTTCAGTCGTTTCCGACTCTTCGTGACTTCATGGACCAGTCCACGCCAGAGCTTCCTGTCGGCAGTCACCATCCCCAGCTCCCCCATGGTTGAGTCCGTCACCTCCAGAATACCATCCATCCATCTTGCCCTTGGTCGGCCCCTCTTCCTTTTGCCTTCCACTTTCCCTAGCATCAGCTTCTTCTCCAGGGTATCCTGTCTTCTCATTATGTGGCCAAAGTACTTCAGTTTTGCCTTTAATATCATTCCCTCAAGTGAGCAGTCTGGCTTTATTTCCTGAAGTATGGACTGGTTTGATCTTCTTGCAGTCCAAGGCACTCTCAGAATTTTCCTCCAACACCACAGTTCAAAAGCATCTATCTTCCTTCGCTCAGCCTTCCTTATGGTCCAGCTCTCGCAGCCATAGGTTACTACAGGGAATACCATTGCTTTAACTATGCGGACCTTTGTTGTCAGTGTGAGGTCTCTGCTCTTAACTATTTTATCAAGATTTGCCATTGCTCTCCTCCCAAGAAGTAGACGTCTTCTGATTTCCTGGCTGCAATCAGCGTCTGCAGTAATCTTTGCGCCTAGAAATACAAAGTCTGTCACTGCCTCCACTTTTTCTCCCTCTATTTGCCAGTCATCAATCAAGCTGGTTGCCATAATCTTGGTTTTTTTGAGGTTTAACTGCAACCCAGCTTTTGCACTTTCTTCTTTCACCTTCGTCATAAGGCTCCTCAACTCCTCCTCGCTTTCAGCCATCAAAGTGGTATCATCTGCATATCTGAGATTGTTAATGTTTCTTCCAGCGATTTTAACTCCAGCCTTGGATTCCTCAAGCCCAGCATGTCGCATGATGTGTTCTGCGTACAGGTTGAATAGGTAGGGTGAGAGTATACAACCCTGCCGTACTCCTTTCCCAATCTTAAACCAGTCCGTTGTTCCGTGCTCTGTTCTTACCGTTGCTACTTGGTCGTTATACAGATTCCTCAGGAGGCAGACAAGATGACTTGGTATCCCCATACCACCAAGAACTTGCCACAATTTGTTATGATCCACACAGTCAAAGGCTTTAGAATAGTCAATAAAACAGAAATAGATGTTTTTCTGAAATTCCCTGGCTTTCTCCATTATCCAGCGGATATTGGCAATTTGGTCTCTAGTTCCTCTGCCTTTTCTAAACCCAGCTTGTACATCTGGCAATTCTCGCTCCATGAATTGCTGGAGTCTACCTTGCAAGATCTTGAGCATTACCTTACTGGCATGTGAAATAAGTGCCACTGTTCGATAGTTTGAACATTCTTTAGTGCTTCCCTTTTTTGGTATGGGGATATAAGTTGATTTTTTCCAATCTGATGGTCATTCTTGTGTTTTCCAAATTTGCTGGCATATGGCATGCATCACCTTGACAGCATCATCTTGCAAGATTTTAAACAGTTCAGCTGGGATACCGTCGTCTCCTGCTGCCTTGTTATTAGCAATGCTTCTTAAGGCCCATTCAACCTCACTCTTCAGGATGTCTGGCTCTAACTCACTGACCACACCGTCAAAGCTATCTCCAATATTATTATCCTTCCTATACAGATCTTCCGTATATTCTTGCCACCTTTTCTTGATCTCTTCTGCTTCTGTTAGGTCCTTACCATCTTTGTTTTTGATCATACCCATTTTTGCCTGGAATTTACCTCCGATGTTTCTAATTTTCTGGAAGAGGTCTCTTGTCCTTCCTATTCTATTGTCTTCTTCCACTTCCGCACATTGCTTGTTTAAAAATAATTCCTTATCTCTTCTGGCTAACCTCTGGAATTTTGCATTTAATTGGGCATATCTCCCCCTGTCACTGTTGCCTTTTGCTTTCCTTCTTTCTTGGGCTACTTCCAGTGTTTCAGCAGACAGCCATCTTGCCTTCTTGGTTTTCTTTTTCTTTGGGACGTTTTTTGTTGCCGCCTCCTGAACAATGTTGCGAACTTCTGTCCATAGTTCTTCTGGGACCCTATCTACTAAATCTAGTCCCTTAAATCTATTCTTCACCTCCACTGCATATTCCTTAGGAATATTAGTGAGCTCATATCTAACTGATCTGTGGGTCTTCCCTATTCTCTTTAGTCTGATTCTAAATTTTGCAATAAGAAGTTCGTGATCTGAACTACAGTCAGCTCCAGGTCTTGTTTTTACCGACTGTATAGATGTCCGCCACCTTTGGCTGCAAAGGATGTAGTCAATCTGATTTCGGTGTCGACCATCTGGTGAAGTCCATGTATAAAGTCGTCTTTTAGGTTGTTGGAAGAGAGTGTTTGTTATGCACAGTGAGTTGTCTTGGCAAAATTCTATCAGCCTATGTCCTGCTTCATTTTGTTCTCCCAGACCATGCTTGCCTGTAATTCCAGGTGTCGTCTGACTACCCACCTTAGCATTCCAGTCTCCTGTAATGAAAATAACATCTCTTTTTGGTGTATTATCTAGTAGGTGCTGCAAATCCTCATAGAACTGATCTACTTCTGCTTCTTCAGCATCTGTGGTTGGGGCGTATATTTGGATCACTGTGATGTTAAATGGCTTACCCTGAATTCGAATTGAGATCATTCTATCATTTTTTGGATTGTATCCAAGCACTGCTTTAGCCACTTTATTATTAATTATGAAGGCTACTCCATTTCTTCTGTGGTCCTCTTGTCCACAGTAGTAGATCTGGTGGTCATCTGATGTGAAGTGGCCCATTCCAGTCCATTTCAGTTCACTGACACCTAAAATGTCTATATTTAATCTTGACATCTCACCAATAACCACATCCAATTTGCCCTGGCTCATAGATCTTACATTCCAGGTTCCTATGGTGTGTTGATCTTTAGAACATCGGATTCGTCGTTCACCACCAGCACCGTCGGCCGCTAGCCGTCCTTTCGGCTTTGAGCTAGCTGCGTCATCACATCTGGGGCTAGTTGAACGTATCCTCTGTTCCTCCCCAGTAGCATTTTGACCATCTTCCGACCTGGGAGTCCCATCTTCCGATGGTATACCGACATATCTTTGGTTGTACTGATCCATTTAGTTTTCATGGCAAGAATACTGGGGTGGGTTGTCATTACCTTCCCCAGGGATCGTATTTAGTTTGACCTCTCTGCCACGACCTTCCCGTCTTGGGTGTCCCTTCATGGTTTAGCTCATGGTTTCATTGAGGTGCTCAAGCTCCAGCACCACGACAAGGTAACGATCTCCTTTGCTGGAGAGATTACATTTAAAGGTAATCAAAGATGGTGAAGTCTGTGAAACTCCCCAACATTGGGGTTACTGCAGAGAAGGCCCTGGGCCTAATTAATTCCAATCAGGCTTTCCTTATTAGTAGAACCCACAAACTTTCTACTTGTTAAAGCAACCACATTTTTTTTAATATCTCACATAGAAGCCTGAAGAAAGGCTGCTTTAATAAATAATAAATAAAGATGTGCTGAGTTTGTAAGGTAAGGTCTGTAGTGTAAGGTCTGAAACACTTTAGTGTAAGGTCTGAAACACTTTAAAATCATTTTAGAAGCATGCACAGCTCTGTGTGGTGATTTCTTCCTCTTGTCCTACCCACCCATCAAAGTTGCTACTGAAACTTTTGCAGATGCACTTAACTGATGATAATGTAAGCCTATGTTGCCTATCCAGCTGTATTCCAAATTTGTGGTTAATTGATTGATTGGATTTATATCCTGCCTTTTCAAAGCAACATGCATAGTTCTCATTCTTCCTATTTGTTCCCACAACAACAACCCTGTGAGGTAGGATGGGCAGAGGGCAACCTACTGGCCCAAAGTCATCCAGTGAGCTTCTGTGACCGAGGGTGGACAAGAATCTGGGTCTCCTCACTCTCTGTTCAACACCACTGTACCACACTGGCATACTTCTAAAAATAATCCTATACATGTATAATCAAAAGGGCCATAGTGAATTTAAAGAGGTTTGCAGTTTAGTTTGCTAATTTTATTTCCTATTGTATGTGTGGTGTTTTCTTTTTTTATTAATACAGCACTGAGCATTTGAGCAGTAATCCAAAATTAAGGCTTATGTTGTTTCTCATTATAAAAAAATACAAACTCACTATGCAGAGCTGTGGGTGGGTGAAGCTTTTCCTGTCATTTTTTTAGCTGTTCAAAAGGTCAGCATAAAAAATGTTCTAATACAAAGCAGTTCTTGTCTGACTTTGCTAATGTGACATTTGGAGCAAGGTTGTGTCAGTGTGATGTGACAGCAGGCTAACACTGCCTGGCATTAACAAATAGCATTAGGTCTGGCTAGGAAAAGAAAACCATTCACAACCCAATAAATCCTACCGCTTCTCATCTAAATGTTGAGGAGAAAAATCTTAGCTAAATATAGCATTTTAAATGTTAACACCCCAAGCACAGTCCAATTGATGTTAGATTCTCACTTTAGTGGGTCAAATCTGATCTCTCAGATAGCTCTACAGTATTTGAGAGATCATTTTATCGAATGTTCAGTTTGCCAAGTGACAAGGAGATTGCTTAGAATATTAACTGTATAAATAGTTCAATTTAAAGTGCTAGTTATCACCTACAAAGCCTTACATGGCATAGGACCTAGTTATTTGAATGTCTGCCTGTCTCCCGTTGCTTTTGCCCATCCTGTAAAGTCAGACAGAATCGGCACCTTCTTGGTCCCATTCATTAAGCCAAGGGTCGGAAATGGCGGCTCGCGAGCCAGATCTGGCTCTTTGGCCCCTCGGCTCTGGCTCTCTCTCTCTGTCTGCCACCCGACATCCGGAAAGCCGGTCTCCGGAAGCAGAGCGAACCCTGGGGAAGAAACAGACGCTGATTGGTGGAGGCTCAGAAGGAAGGACGCCTCCACCAATCAGCGCGCGGCAGGCAGGCAGAAATCTCTCACCAGGGAGGTGGTCGCCCCCAGGTATCTCTTGGCCCCAAGCCGCAGAATGAACCAGGCTTGCGGCCGATGGAGCAAAATTCAGGCACTGGTAAGCGGAGGAGCAATATCAACTTCTGCTGTTGCTCCATCGGCCGCAAGCCTGGTTCATTCTGAGAGAAACAGAGAGATTTCTGCCTGCCGCTCTTTCTTCCTGGCGGAGGCACTGAGGCTTAAGGCTTACTGACCGAGATCTGCTTCCCAGAAGGGAGGAGAGAAACCATTGGAAGAGGGCGCGCGCCTGTCACTGGGGAGGGGCCGCGTTTCCTCTTCCTCTCCGGTGGTGAGCGTGCAGCTGGGCCTCCGGATGAGAGCCCCTCCACCGCTCTTGCTGTGGAGCCTGAACGTCTGGGTAAACGGCGGGGGAGATGCCCTTTGCAGCGACGGGCGCGGGGCGAGTGGCGCGCCCCTTTGCAGACGCCCCGGGGAGAAGCAGTAGGCGAGACCTTGCAAGCGTGGCGGGGAGAGGGGAGCCCTTCTCAGCCCTTTTGCACGCGCACACACTCCCGCTCCCCTTTTGCACGCGTTGCTGCAGGCGCGTGGGGGGAGGTCTTCTCCAGAAGCGGCTGAACCACATCTCCCAGCAGCCCCAGGCAGGTGGTCAGGGCCGAGAACTGGAGCGGGGCAACAGCCCAGCGCAGCTGAGCGAGGCCCCGCGCCGGTGTTTTTGGAGCGCATTTCCACAGCCCAGTGCTCAGCTGCGTGTGGAAGCGCTCCAAAAAGACTGGCGCGGGGCCTCGCTCAGCTGCGCGTGGAAGCGCTCCAAAAATACCAGCGTGGGGCCTCGCTCAGCTGGGAAGAAAGAGCGGCAGGCAGAAATCTCTCTGTTTCTCTCAGAATGAACCAGGCTTGCGGCCGATGGAGCAAAATTCAGGCGCTGGTAAGCGGAGGAGCAATATCAACTTCTGCTGTTGCTCCATCGGCCGCAAGCCTGGTTCATTCTGAGAGAAACAGAGAGATTTCTGCCTGCCGCTCTTTCTTCCCGGCGGAGGCACTGAGGCTTAAGGCTTACTGACCGAGATCCGCTTCCCAGAAGGGAGGAGAGAAACCATTGGAAGATGCAGAAGAGGCTCCGGATGCAGAGCCCCCCCACCGCTCTTGCTGTGGCGCCTGAACGTCCGGGTAAACGGCGGGGGAGATGCCCTTTGCAGCGACGGGCGCGGGGCGAGTGGCGCGCCCCTTTGCAGATGCCCGGGGAGAAGCGGTAGGCGAGACACACGCCCCGCTCCCCTTTTGCCCGCGTTGCTGCAGGCGCGCTGGAGGAGGTCTTCTTCGCTGGAGGCGTTTTAGCAAATGGTGGGCAGCCACCTGGGAGCGGGCGTGTGTGCGTGTGCAAAAGGGTTGAGGAGGTGTAGAGGTGTGCGTGCGCGTGCAAAAGGGCTGAGAAGGGCTCCCCTCTCCCCGCCACGCTTGCAAGGTCTCGTTGCCCCAGCAGCCGCTCCTGCGTTTCTCTCTTTTCCCTTTTCCTAAAAATTCCTTCTCCGTTTCCCCTTCTGTCTCCTCTTCCTTCTCCCTCCTCCTCGCTGGCCACGGCGGTGGCGGAGGGTGTGCGGCCTGGGGTTTCCCATCTGCGGCAGGATCCCCGGGCCGCAGTCGCCTGGGACTTTCGCGATGGCGAGGGGAGGGCGCCGAAGCTGCGGGCCGGGCTGGGCTGGGGCCGGATCCTGTGCTCCTGATGACCCCTCCGGGCAGGTTTCCCCTTGCCCCACGATATTCTGGGTAGCGGAGGGTGGCAGCTGTTTCCCCGCCACTCCCGGTGGGGCGGCCGGGCCAGGTTCGCAGAGCCGCTGGCTGCACCCCCTCCCTCCGTGAGCCCCCCGTCCCCTTCCACGCGATTTGCTCCCGCCCGCAAACCCCGCCCCCTTCCACGCAATTGGATCCCGCCCGCAAAACCCGCCCCTTCCACGCGATTGGCTCCCGCCCGCAAACCCCGCCCCCTTCCACGCGATTGGCCCCCGCCCGCAAACCCCGCCCCCTGGCTCTCGAGCACTTCAAAATGTGCACGAGCATGTCAAAATGGCTCCCGGCAAAAAAAGTTTGCCGACCCCTGCATTAAGCAATGTCATCTGATGGGACCTAAGAAGTACACTTTCCCTGTTGTAGCATCTGCGCTCTGGAACAACATCCTCTCCCAATTATGAATTGCCCTATCCCTGCTCTCCTTTAAACAAGCCTTGAAGACCTAGCTGTTTCCCCAGGCTCTAAGCCAGGGTGAGTTATGGACTCCCTTTGTGAGAGGTTCTTGTCTGTTCCACTGAGATGACCATCTTCCCTTTCTGTTGTCCTATTTATTTGGTTTTCAATTATTATGCTGCCCAGCATCAACAAGAAATGACGATTTAGGAATTTCACATTTAGGAATGTGAAAAATAGATCAGTGTAGGACCAAAGCAGTTAGACTTGATAGCAGACCATTCTGCAGTGTGTAATAGACTCTGATCCATCCCTGTAATGGTTCAAGATTATTATTTTTAAGTATTAATTTTTAGGCACATGTCATTTTCAAGGTGATTTATCTTAGTTTGAAAATGCAGCATCAAGGAAATGAGATTTTTATATATTTTAGAATATGTATATATTTCAACAAAACATTCCCAAGTTGATAGACAGAAAAATAGGGCAACCATTAAAAAGCTTCTGAATTCTAAGATTTTTGTTATAGTTTCATCAGTATTGCTTGAAAAAAGGGCATTCTGTAAGTTTTGATCAGGCAGATGGGATCAGCTACTATGAGCTGTCAGAATTCATAATAATAAAGGCTGTTGGCACTGCTGGAAATGTGGAGAAGGGATATGAAAAAAAAATTGCCTCCCCCCCCTTTTTTTTTTTTTTGGTACAAGGAACACAGACATATAGAGATATATTTTTGAGGATCAGGTCTGGCAAATACAAGGTGGCATCCAAAGAGCTATCAACGTTGGTATCAAATTTTACTTACCCTTTCTTGATATTTGAATGAAATAAACTTTAAAGCACCTATAGTGCCAAATGAAAAAGAACTGCTGGGTACTCTGTCAATTGATATGGCTAGAATTTTTCCATCTTCCACAAGTGTGTGTATCTGAAGTGATAATTGTTTCCAGAAATTATGGTAACATTTCAGGCTGCATAAATAGTTAATGAGAAAAGTAATTATAGCTGGGATCCTCATAACATTGAATGTTTCATTCTCTGCTGTAAAGGAGGGACTTCTCTTTTTGAGTTTACTCAGCATAAACCTCTAGCTGGAGCAAAGCCATGATTGAAGTGTGCTGTCAGACTAAATATATCTATGGAATGGGCTTTAGGCTTTTAACACAAAGCAAAATTCTTCCCTAAATGCATGTTGTCAGTCTGAAGACATCCATTTCTTGCCTTCGTTAGCTCTCCTGTACAAGTCAGCACTGTGGAGTCCTTGGTGCTTTCTGAGCCTTGTTGTTTTCTTGCAGACGTTTCATTGCCAGGCTAGGCAACATCTTCAGTGCGAAAAGGGAGTGGGACTTGCTCTCTGTTTATATACTCTGGCTTGTCCTGCCTGTGTTGGTGGGAGTGTTGTGTCCCACTCCCTTTTCGCACTGAAGATGTTGCCTAGCCTGGCAATGAAACGTCTGCAAGAAAACAACAAGGCTCAGAGAGCACCAAGGACTCCACAGTTCAACCCTGAGCTACAAATATTCTCTTCAAGTCAGCACTATACTGGATACGTCTACTGGCTTTCAATACATCATATGCTGTATTGAAATCTAGAACTATAGACTGGATAAATAGTTGGTCTTCACTATCCACATCCGGCACAGCTAATGGCCTATTGCTATCCCCAAAGTCTGCTTGATTAGCGCTTGCTCCTTTTCTAGACAAATACATATAAGAAAGTGTATGCCACATCTCCTGCTTTGCAACAGAATCCAAATAAAGCAGGTTAACCAATTCAAATATCTTGGGTCTCTGGTGGAAAAACAGAAAACAGCATCAAAACCAGAAGTACGCTGCAGGATTGGCCAGGCTGCTTCTGTCTTTGGATCACTAAACTGGTGTCTGTGGAAGAAACAAATGTGCAGATCTTCCAGGCCCTAGTCCTGCCAGTCTTGTTGTATGGATCTGAGACATGGACACTCTTAAAAGCAGACCAAAATAAACTTGATGTTTTCCTAATGTGGTGTCTACAGCACATACTGGCATGACTGTCGTAAGAATGATAGCATCATACTGAGATGCAGTGAAGAACCTACAGTTACAGATGAAATACAAGAGGGCAGATTCAGATGGTTTGGACATATATGAAGAATGGCAGAACACAGCATCCTTCCAGACTACTGTGGAGAAAGTGGTCTGCACTGTGGAAGGTCCAGCAAACAGCATCAAAGAATATGTGGGCAGAGCAAGTTGAAGATGATCTGAAAACCTAAGCTCCATTTGAATGTTGAGAAACAAGCAGTCCTCAATCAGAAAACATGGAAACCCATTATAGGAAATGTGTGTAGTCCACAGACGGCAGTGCACTGGTGGTGGTGGTGGTGGTGGAGGTGGTGGAGGAGGAGGAGGAGGAGGAGGGAGGAGGAGGAGGAGATTGGTGTTGACATTCTAAACTATATAAAAAATATAATCCCAGGAAACTATTAAATGTGCTTGTTTTGAGGCTGACTTTAAGCAGCCCCATATATGTTCTTAAATAGCAACAAGGCTATAGGGTGGCCTGTTCTATCCTTGCAGGCTGATTATATGAACTTTTGCCATTGTGACTTATTTGACCAATTATTA
Organism: Charina bottae; assembly: GCA_023362775.1. Classification (NCBI taxonomy): domain Eukaryota; kingdom Metazoa; phylum Chordata; class Lepidosauria; order Squamata; family Charinaidae; genus Charina; species Charina bottae. The sequence continues at coordinate 13,267,361 of JALMGJ010000016.1, forward strand.
CCTCCTGATAAGGTCCCTGGTCATTCCTTCAGGCTGCTGCCTTTACTCTGCAGTCTCAGATTATCTCAAGGGATACGGTTTCAGGTATCTGGCTTTGTTTGCTCATCACAGAGCCCTATTATGAAATACTCCATTTTGAAGACTAGGGTTTAGCGGAGAACAAGAAATTGACTCTTGACTATAAATATATATTATGGAAACATGCTGAAAAATAATAGTAAAGGTACCCCCGCACATTTGTGCAGTCGTGTCTGACTCTAGGGGCCGGTGCTCATCTCCATTTGTTAGCCGAAGAGCCAGCGTTGTCCAAAGACGCTTCCATGGTCATGTGGCCGCATGACGTGCATGGAACGCTGTTACCTACCCACCAAAGTGGTACCTATTAATCTACTTGCATTTGCATGCTTTCGAATTGCTAGGTTGGCAAGAGCTGGAGCTAGTGCGGGAGTTCACTCCACACGCAGGGCTAGGGATTCGAACCTCCGAACTTGCGATCTTCCGATCCACAAGCCTGGCGTCTTACCCGCTGAGCCACCACGCCCCTTTGAAAAATAATACAGTTCTCCTAATCAGTTAAATATAACTGCCGGAACATAATTCCATGTAAGAATCTTGGCCTACAAAATACTGAGATCATATTCATAGATCTTAGATTAATCATTTATTTATACATTATTTTAGATTCAGTTATTTTCAGTTAGGGAGATTGGAAGAGATGGACTTAACCTCTGATTCTCTGATTTATTTTTTTGATAAAAGTTATGCTGGGTCTTGCCAAGCAATGCATTTTTTTCTAAATACTCACCAGTCAGCTGCTTAAAACTCTGTTCCAGAGTTTTGTCCACTATTGACATCAAACTTACCAATCTGTAGTTAGCTGGGTCTATTTTCCCCCTTTTTGGAAAAGAACATTTGCTGGTCTCTAGGCCTCTGGCACTATACCTCCACAATTTCTCAAATATTGCAGAAAGGGGCTCTGAGTTGACATCCTCAAGCTTCTTCAAGACTCTTAGATGTAATTGGCTTGAGTTCTGGAGATTGAATTCATTTATGGTAGCAAGGTCCTTCCTAACTATCTATTTGCCTCTCTCCTTCCGCTTAAGTCCGTTTGATCAGTTCTCCTTTGGGGAGAAGTCCAAAGCAAAGTATGAGTCGATAAGCTCATATATTATGATCCTACCATTGTCTTCTTGCAGTGGGCCCACCCCTTCCTTTTTTCTTTCTTTTACTAATGACATAGCAAAAAAGCCCTTTTTGTTGCTTTTAGCTTCCCTTACAAGTTGACATTTCTTTTGTGCTTTAGCCTTTCCAACTTTCTTTCTGCAGTTATTAGCTTGCTTGCTGATTGCACCCATCTTATATTTCTTAAGCATGTCTCTTAACTCTTAGCTCAGTCAAAATCTCACTATGCATCCTCAATGGTTTCTTAGGCTGCCCTCCTTTTTTCCCCCTCAATCAGTATATTTCTAGTATCTTATTTTTGAGACATTTCCAAGCTTCTTACGCTCTCTTTGACCTTTCTGTCATTGTGATCCCACTTAGTACTTCTCTAAGCTTGTTGAAATAAGCTCTTCTGAAATCTAGTCAGCATGTATGGCTATGCTCCAATTTCTCATTTTGGAGTATCTTGAGTCTCCAAATAATGTAGTCACTTCCTCCAAGGTTCCCATTGCTTTGACCTCTTCAACCAACTTATCAGACACTTGGTAGTCAACTCAGCTGAAAGATCCCCACAAAGTCATCTTTAACAAGATTTATTGAAAGGATAAGAGATGAGGTTACCAAAATTAGTGATTTGAATACTTTCAATTTAGAACCTAGTTTATATTTTAGTTCCTTAGAGTGGAACCTTTTTCAGTCTTTTTCTATTGCTTTCTTGTGAACTGGTGAAGTTCTCTTCTTCAAAATTCTGGAAAATGAAAGTGATCAGTAAGGCCACTAAAGAAGTTTTGGGACTATGAAGTCTTGGCCAAGTCAGCTTTCTGACAGATTTCTAAGTAATTTCTAAGTAATTAAAAGTTTTCCATTATTACCACAGTGGTCCTACTTGAAAGTTCTGTGATCTGGGCATTATCCAGGTCTTCTGCCTGTCTTGGCAGTCTACAGCATACACCCTCAATAATATATTTGTTGTTTCTCCTCTCTTGTATTCTTACTTAAATGTTATTGACTGGACCCTTGTGCTCAAAATCAATATATGTATGTAGTTCTTTTACATAAAATGCCACTCCTCCTCCCTTTTTGTCTGGCCTTTTCCTTTTGAATAAGTTATACCCTTCAAGCTTTGCAATCCACTCATAGGTCCCACAGGGTTTCAGTAATGCCTACTTACTCGTATTCACCTTCCTGCATTAGAATTTATAGTTCTTATTTCTTTTCCATACTCTGCATTTGTATAGAGACATTGGAATTCTTATGTGACATAACTTAATCTAGTTGTTCCTGAATTTAGATGCTCATTATTGGATGCCTTCACATCCTGCATACCCCTCCCAGTCCCAGCACTGGATATTGCACTATTTTCCAAGCTCTCTTGTCCCTCCCTCCCTCACAAGATTTACTTTGAAGCCTTCTGGACTAGGTTCGAAAGATACTTTCCAAACACATTCTTCCTAGTTCTTGTGACATGCAACCCATTCACCTATGACCAATGAACAAAAGTAAATCTCTCTCATTCGTGCAGAGCAAGACCTTACCAAAAATAAATATTTAAGGTGGGGGACCTCAAAATATGTGTGTAATAGTTAATGACTCATCTGGTTCTGTTCATAATGCCTTTGCTGCTGTTGTTCAGTCATTCAGTTGCTTCTGACACTTTGTGGACATTATTTTCACAATGTTATCTCTCAGTAACTGCTTCTTTGAGTTTTTGTACACTGATGCTTGTGACATCAGTGATAATATCTAGCCACTTTGTCTTCTGTTAGCCTCTTTTTCAACTGCCTTTGATTTTTTGAAGATTCAGGGTCTTCTCCAATGACTCTTCCCTTTGCATTATGTGTCCAAAACATTTAAGCTTCCTTCATTGTTAATGCTTTCAATGAGAGGTTTGGTTTTGCTTCATCTAGTATTGAATGATTTGTTTTTTCTGCAGTCCAAGGTATTACTGATAATTTTCTCCATAATCTCAGTTCAAAGGCATCAATTTTTCTTCATTCAGCATTTCTGATTGTCCAGCTTTCAAAGCCATATATTACAGCTGAGAAAACCTTGGCCTTAACAATACGTACCTCTATTGTCAGTGTAATGTCTCTGCACTTTACTATTTTGTCTAGAGCAGTCATAGTCTTTCTCCCAAGTACTAGACATCTCTGTATTTCTTTGTATTTGTATTTCTTTGATATCTCTGAGTTACATTTGTTACAGTCACCATCACTGTGAATTTTTGAGCCAAGGAAGATACTCAGTTATGACATCAACTTCTTTTCTACCTTTTTACTTTGTGTTGCATTTCTTGTTAATATACTTTTAGTCTGCTGAAAAGCCCTCCTTATTCTCTGCCCTCAGAGTAGTATCAATAGTATATCAGAGGTTCTTGATGTTTCTCTGGCAGTTTGAAATTGAAATTTTATTTATTCTGATCCAGAATTTCTCTTGATATATTTTTTGTATAAATTAAATCAGTAAGGTGTTAGCATATAACCTTTGTGCACTCCTTTCTCCATATTGAACCATTAAATGCTCCTTATTACATTATAACTGTTTCTTTCTGGTCACAATGCAGGCAGATGAGATAATCCAGCACAAGTGTGTTTTAAGTGTTATCCACACTTGGTATGGTCTGTAAACTTTGCACTATATAGTCAGAAGGCTTAGTATAATCAGTAAAGCAAAAATAAATATCTTTTGGGAACTCAGTTGTCTTTAGCAGGGTGATCTTGGGTGCCTCTGCTTCTCCTGAAATCAGCATGTACATCTGGCAGTTCTTGTTCCACGTACAGTATTGTTGAAGTCTTGAATGCAAAACCTTGAGTATTATATTACTAACATGAGATAAATGCAGTTGTTTAGTAGTTTCTCTAGCTCAAATCTTTTTTCATACTGGAATATAAATTAATCTTTTGCAGTCCCTTGACCACTGTTGTGCTTTCCATGATTGTTTAGAAACTGCAAGTAGTATTTTAATTGCATTATATTTCAAGGATTTGGGGGGGGGGGGTTGGCACAGTTCTTCTCTTTATTTGTGCCATTTCTTCTTTGTATTATTATTACTATTACTACTATTATTATTTCACCATATTTGTAGACCACCCCATCAATTAAGAATCTGGACTATGAACAACAAAGCACAAATAAAGCAAGAAAACAACTATAATAAAATAATAGAAAAATACAAGACATGCATATCCAAGAAAAATGCCTGCAATCAATAAAGGGACTAAAGGGAAAATGCCAGGATGGAATGGGGCAAATCTTCCATTGGGGAAAGAGGGTTCCAGAGAGTGGAGGCCACTATGGAAAAGGCCTGTGTCTAATACATGCCCCATGTACATCTCACTGAGGCAGGGGCACTCTTAGCAGGCCCTCTCTAGATGTTTGGACAGGACAGGCAGATTGAAACTTGGTAAATCACTGCCTGATGTATCCTAAAACTACACTGCAAAGGGATTTATAGGTGATAACCAGTTCTCTAAACTGAGTCCAGAAGCCTATTGATAGTGCAGGGACCTTAGAATTGGTATTACTCTAAAATGGCAAGGTTGACTTACCAGCAACCTTGCCACTATATTGTGTATCAGTCAACTGCAGCTTGCAGATCATTTCCAAAGGCAATCCCAAATAGAGCATGTTACAGTAGTACAGCCAAATGGTGATCAACATGTGATAGGTGTTAAATAATAGTCCTACAGAACACACAACGGCGTAACTAATAACTTGAGCAGGAACAGAACCATTGTAATATGGTACTCTCAATTTCCAGACCTTGCAGATGGTCCAGAAGGATACTGTGGTTGATGGTATTCAATACCACTGAGGCGTCTAGTAGAACAAAGATTGACAGCACTCCCCCATCTAGATCCTGATGAAAGTCATCAACCAGAGCAACCAATGCTGTTTCTGTTCCTTTACTGTTCCTGAATTCTGAATGGCAGGAATCCTGATAATCCATTTCCTTTAGGATTCTCTGTAACAAATCCCCTCCCCCTTCTCAACAACATCCCTAAAGTAGGAAGATTGAAGACTGGAGAACGTTGTAAAAAAATCTCTGGATCAAGTGATGGTACACTACCACCTTCTTCAAAGCAACAGCACTGCCCCCTCCTTCAAATGTATGTTGGCTACTTTCTGGATCCAGCTACTTATGCTCTCCCAGATGCTAAAACGATCCAGGAGGTTTGTGAATGTGGTATGCAGATTGCAGCATTCATATTACAGAGAACCTTATACTTTTCCTTGGGTTGTATATGCTCAAAAGAAACCCAGATAGTAAAAGAAGATGCCATCTTGCTCACCATAGTAGACTCTGCCCAACTGGCATCTGACCTAGAGCAGATAGGAACCAATTTATCTGGTATGAAACCCACAGTTAATCTGGTAAGTCTCTAGGTGCTTTGAACAACCAATCTTTCCCTAAAAGGATCCAGGTTAGTTTGAAAATGGCTACCAGGTAGGAATGTTGGATAACATAAGTACAGAGAACAATTGATACCTCAATTCTGTTTTATTTACTGTTTTGGTCATTATGTAGGCTCAATGTAGGCTCAAATATAAGTTTTACCAGTACTCAATTGTGTCCACTTCTGGTCTTATGCCAACGGTGTCTTTCGATCACTTCATTTCTTTCAGTCCCTCAGGAACCATTTGGGATCAATTACTGGGAAGAGACCTTACAGGAGCAATCTCATCCAGCACTCTGGCCACTTCTGAATTCCAAAGGTCAATCAGGCACAAGACAGAACTTATCTGATTGTCAGAAAAACCCAAGCCTGAGATAAACCATTTTAACGGGTCTGCTGCCCATGTAAAGGTCCTGAGCATCAATGGCCTGCAGTTTGATATGGAAATGATCTGACCACAAAGGATCAGGGATTAATGTTTTCCATTCTTCGGTCACATCTCATCTGCTTTGAAGTAAAGGTCAGGTCTAGTGTGCGCCCACCCATATGCATTGGGGCTGCAATTATTTGTGATAAACCCATGATTTTCACAGAGGCCACAAACTCATGGGCTGCACTGCACCCCTCCTCCAGGGTGTGGTAGTTGAAGTCACTCAAGAAGAAAAATGTTGGTAACTGCAAGACCAGCTGTGAAACAAGATCCAGGAATTCATGCAAGACCAGTATTGGGCAGCTATATGGTTCATAATCAAGCAGCAGCCCTAGCTTGGCACTGTGGCTCCTTGTCACTGCAAGAGTTTAATATAAGATCATGGCAACCCCTCCTCTCCAGCCTTGGCATTGTGAGTGCTGAATACCTGAAACATGACTGGACAGATTTCCAGCAGAGCTACGTCCACCATCACTGCCTAGTCAGGTTTCAGTAATATATATGAGGTCTCTGAGTTCAGCCATCACCATATCAGAGACAGATGCATTCTTGTTCTGCACAGATCTGACATATATCAGCAGTCCAATGTGCCTGATAATTTGACCACCTGGATCCAGGATTGGGGCCTCTGACCCAATGACCCCCTTCCTCTGGCCATCATGGCTTCAATTTGGGTCTCCAGTGCCTCACCCCCAGAGGCCAAAATTGCCCTTCTTTTTTCCATCCTTACATGCCCCAGCCCATAACATGCCTTACCAACATCAGCCACCATGCCCAGGGCACTTGTGTGGGTTAGCCAGCTACTCGCTCCACTAATCCAGACATGCTTAGCATGCCTAATTACCCATGCTACCAACTAACCTATTAATCCCACTTACACCTCCAAACTAAAATCTGTCAGCACTTCCTGACTTCCCAGCAACTGTACAATCCTCAGCATCTGCCATGTACTAGATGTAGGGCTCCTTCCACTCCTCCAGATCACTGGATTGTCCAGCTCAGCTCCCAGTCACTTTTGCAGTCTGCACCAGGACCTAGTGATGGGTGTCTCCTTTGGCAGTATTCCCTTCCAAGGTCTTTGACAGACCCAACCAAAACTCTCTTCTGGTGCAAAAGGTAAAGGTAAAGGTTTCCCCTGCACAGTCGTGTCCAACTCTAGGGGGCGGTGCTCATCTCTGTTTCTTAGCCAAAGAGCCAGCGCTGTCCAAAGATGCTTCTGTGGTCATGTGGCCGGCATGACGCGCGTGGAACGCTGTTACCTACCCACTGAAGTGGTACCTATTTAGCTACTTGCATTCGCATGCTTTTGAATTGCTAGGTTGGCAAGAGCTGGGGCAAGTGCGGGAGCTCACTCTGTCACATGGGGCTAGGGATTCAAACCTCCGAACTTGCAATCTTCCTATTGACAAGCCTGGCGTCTTACCCGCTGAGCCATCGCACCCCCTCTCTTCTGGTGCAAGCAAATCATAATAATCCAATGCTGCTGAGGTACCAGCCGGATGCTTTGTGGCAGCAGGTCTGCCTGAATAGAGCTGCTTCATACTTGTTTGCAGTGTATGATTTTGATGTTGGCCATATACTGATGTTCATGTGTAGAGTCTTCTTTTAGATTGCTGGAAGAAGGTTTTTACCATAAACATTGAAATTTCTTGGCAGAATTCTATTAGTTTGTTTCCTCTCCTAGACATATCCATACTCAAGAAATAAGCTTCAGTTTATGAAATGTGCATTAACTAATATATAGAGGTATACATGTACATGTACAAGCGGCGTGGTGGCTCAGTGGATTGGACGCCAGGCTTGTCGATTGGAAGATCGTAAGTTCGGAGGTTCGAATCCCTAGTCCCGTGTGACGGAGTGAGCTCCTGCACTCGCCCCAGCTCTTGCCAACCTAGCAATTCGAAAGCATGCAAATGCAAGTAGATTAATAGGTACCACTTTGCGTTGGTAACAGCGTTCCGCGCGCGTCATGCAGCCACATGACTGTGGAAGCGTCTTCAGACAACGCTGGCTCTTCGGCTAACAAACGGAGATGAGCACCAGCCCCTAGAGTTGGACACGATTGCACGAATTTGCGGGGGGAACCTTTACCTTACATGCACATGTGGATGCACACATATTCCTGAAAAATATAGTCCCACCAGTGTAATCTAAAAAAAATGCTTACTTCCTTCTCATCCACAAATACAGAAATTGGCAAAAAGCATATCTAGTCCAGCATCCTATTTCCAGTTGTTCAGATGCCTGTGGACATGAGAACAGTAGCACTCTTGACTTCCAGGGGAGGTATGGCAAACTTAAGACAGCTCTGCGAAAGTGGAGCCGACAACTGTGGCAAAGACCGAGGAAATGGTGAGTTGAGCGGTTCCTTGGAACCTCTCTGGATAAAGAGAGGATGGGAGATCACCCACATTTGCTCTGGACAGCTGCTACTTGCGAGGAGACCACAGGACAGTGGTGGGTTTGTGTGCCAGGAGACGACAGGATTAGTTATCTTGCTTGCAACTGCAGCAGAGACTTTTAAAGGACGCTAAGTTCGCAAACCTCACTTTCTAATCACTTTCAGAAATTGCTCATTAACTACTTTTAAGCTATTAAAGACCTTCAGAATGACAAGTTCGAAAATGCCGGGTGAGTCTGCCTTCAATCCTAAATGAAAGAAAATTTTAATCATAAGCTTAAGAATTTAAAGAATATGAAATAAACAGCAAAAAGCTAAATAAGATTTTGAACTTAGAAAGTTATAAATGGACTAATGGTCCAGATAAAACTGGAGTATTGAAACTTTTACAATAAGATTTTGGAATTAATTATAAAGTACAAACAGCTTCTCGTGGGAAATAGATTCTGTTTTGGTTTTTACAAGACATAACATAGATAAGCAATTTCATGATTTCAAAAACTGGACACCAGAGGGGACTAAAGATTTTAGGTAGAGGAAAGATATACAGGCCTGTAAGATGATGCAAAACGTTATGACAATAAAAATACTGAAGGAGACTTTTGAAGAATGGAATCAAAAAATAGTAGCCACAATATCAACATTGTCAGTAATGATGCCTGCTTCAATGGATAGACTGTGTATAAAAGATGTTATTGAAGAAATGACAGATGTAGAACAAATTCTATCTGACAAGATAGAGATGGTATTGAAAGTGGATTTACAACTGAGGACTCTGAGTCAGCTGCCAGCTCGACAAGTCATATTTTTCAGAGCGCTGAAGACCTGGCTAGATTTTCCCTGTTTGCGGTGGTCTATAGAAATTATAAGACCACTGAAGTTTTCTCCCTGGAGAGGGGAGAACCAGAAGATTACTCACAGGGTCGTTGGAATTGCCCTCTCCTGCTTTTTTTTGTAGTTTTCTGCTACGGAGAGAGCAGGGGGTTGGAGACAGTGAAACGACCTGAGAAAACATCAAGCTCTGCCAGGGAATCGTAAGTTAGAGCTAAGCTGGCTTTTAGATCACTTTATTTTATTTTATTTTAGATTGGATTGTTTTATCATCTAAGGTCTATCTTTGGACTTTGCACAAAATGTTGGCAAATTTTGTACTTTCTTTGCTATAACAATTAGGGTGGAAATTTAACAGATTTTATGTTTGAAGCATAGTAATGATTGCATTTTTTATTTTTTATCTTTCTAATCTATCAGAGGACTCTGTCTCAGTTGGAAGTATAAGAGTTTATATTAAATATCTTTTGAATATACTGTATTTTGCTGGATTAACTATTGAACTGGGTTTTTCTTTTTCTTTTTCTTTCCTTTTTATAATGGTAGAAATTTAGCTTCTCTTTCTCCTTTTATAAACTGTTTGAAATACTGCCTTTTTGCTTATTTTTGCTTATTGAAATTTTTCTTCCTTTATTTTAAAAAACTTTTTACTTAATGGACCCTGCTGGTAATTTTCCATGAACAGATCAGCTGACTATTTATTTGTTTTGGCTAGAACAGCCATTCCTGAAGCCTGAGAACAAAGAAGGGGTGGGGAAGAATGGGTTTTTTAACAGCAACCTTAACAGCAATTCAAGAATTTAAGGTGGAGATTTGTGAAGCCCTTTCGGAAATTAAGAAATCACTGGAAATTTTATTTTTGCAAGATCAGGAGCAACGGGAACAAAAGATAGAAATGGAAGCAGAAGAAAAAAAATTTGAGATAGAGGAGAGGCAAGAAGGGGGAAGTTCAAACATATTGGTTCAGGAGAGCATTCTTGCACTCTACATGAGACGGATGACGGGGCAGGCTGCACACTATAATTTTGGTGCGGACATATTGGGGCAGTTGAGGTTAGGAGAAAGATTGAACATGCAATTTGATAGATATTGTGAAATATGGGTTTTGACATTTTGCACGGGACGCAGAAGAAAACAGGCTACACGGTGTGATCTTGGCATAACTTGAATGGGAGACTTAACACTATGTGGGATATAAAGGTATTGAAACCATGAATTTGAACTGGATACTGAGTTTGTAAAAGTACTAACTATTAGTATTATAACTGTTGGGAATATTAAATGTTAAAAATTAATATGAGAAACTGTATGGATGTATAAAAATGTGATATTTTAATCATAGATAAAAGGTTATAAAATTAGTGATATAAATGTAAATTGATGTTATAGAGTATATGAAAATTTGAAAAAATTTTAGGGAGTTATATGAAGGATGGGATGTTGAGTTTGAATTAGAATTAATACTATTATAGGATGACTTATTTTTATAATTACTAGTATGAATATTATTGAGAATTGTTGTTAGGTTATGTATTAGGGGAATAAATAGATATAAAAATTTGTTAAATAGGTAAATATGTTGGAAGATGTAGATTATGGTATAATTATAGTCTAAATATAGATTAAGTTTAAATTAGGGTTATTTTTATGGATATGTATGAATAGAATATATTTTATTTTATTAGAATTAGAATAAAATATAGATTATTGTTGATACAAAATAAGGCCTTTACTTGTTATATATATGTTTTAAGATGAATTGGATTCTATTAAGGATATAAATATGGTTGTAAAAATGGTAATTGATGCAGTTAAGAACATTTAAATTGATATTACTTCAAGGAGTGGAAACTACAGATGGACTATTGGAGAATTGCTAGAAAGATGAAACCTACATGAAGATTAGAAGATTGGACTATAGAAATTGAAATATACATGACAAAGAAAAGTTCCTATGTATTGTATGAAAGACCAACATTTAAAGCAAATATTGTACAAAGACAGATTGGAGGCCATCTATTCTCTATATTTCTTTTGTTTATTATTTTCTTGACTTCACTTTTCTTTTACTTTTTTCTTACTTCGTATTTCTTTCTTTATTTCTTGTTCTAACTTTTAGTATGTATTTTAAAATTCAATAAAATTTATAAAAAAAAGAAAGTGGATTTACAACCAAGAGAATGACTTAGAAAAGGATGTTTCACTGGATCTACAAAACTGGCTGAGGTTTAAAATTTAAAAGGGAATACAAATGACAAACCAAGAGAGTGACCTGCATAATTTTTTTACTATTGGATTTACAAAAGAGGCTTGTTAAGGCCTTGAAGAACTCTCTGAGATGGGACAAAGAAGAAATGAAGAGAAATCAAATCCTATGCCAATATTGGAATGAACTAAAGATTAAGACTGTTAGAAGTAAAAGGACGGAATATAAAGTTGGTTTATTTGATCAAGGTTAAAACAAGATATGTTGTTACTTCTGGTTACCCCTTATGGACTTTCTGCTGATACCAGGACTGTAAAGATGATGTTTTATGGATTTGTTTAAAGATAAGAGATGGAATATTGGGATGAAGAAATAAATATTTGTAACTTTAGAGAGGGTGAAGGTTTACTAAATTTGTTTATACTTGTTGTGATGAAGGTTGGAAGTCACTTCTTTATATATTTATTTTCTCTTTTTTTGTTATATTCTTACTTTTCTCTTTCTTCTCTTTTTTCTTTTTCCTTGCACTTTTTACTCCTTGTCTCTATTCTCTTTTCTTTCCTTAAGTTTAGTTTGTATTAGATTTTACTATTATAATTAAAATTCTTAATAAAAAATTATATATAAAAAAAAGAACAGTAGCACTCTCTCACAGTTTCTCTCTATCTTGCCTCTGATATTGAAGATAGCATATAGTCATAACGTCTAATATAAGGTTGCCATTATCTGAGCTATAACGATCCAGATGACCATTAGATGGCAGCTGTCCTGACTTCGGGCGTAGAAATAACACGCTGAGGCTGGAATCAAGCTCTAGTGATTTATTATCCTACTACCCTAACAGAATCCATCTAGACTAACATGGAAGTGGCAATGCCCAAAGAATAAGTCCAGAAACCTAGGGTGGGGCTTTCTTCAATCTTTTGGGAGGAAAACATAGAGATTCAGTACTACGAATGCATTTCCCTTCCTGGAGGGAGCCCCCTCCTTCGCCGCCCGTTATCTCCCTGACACAGCAGACAGTTATATGTACGTATGTCTTTGCAGCCATTTAATTGTCCCCCCCTTTTTTACTTTTACTTTTTTGTGGTCCAGATAGGGTAACTCTGATGTAATAATTGTAAGTAGTCCCCCCAGAGCAGAGAGATTGAAGAGGAAGGGATTACTAGAGAGTAAGCAGGCACCCAATGGGGAATACTCTGGCTGTTTGCCGAGTGTGCTCGTGGCTCAGGGCTGCTGGCACTAGCATGTTCCTTTTGATATGTATTCCCCATTGTGTGCCTGCTTACTCTCTTGTAATCCCTTCCTCTCCAATCTCTCCACTCTATGAAGAGGGGGGAGAAAAAACCGGGTCAAGCATAGGATAATGCATACTGACCATAATGGTGATCACGTGACTGAGGGATGCTGCGAAGTTGTAAATGTGGGCATTGAATGGTCTCTGAATGAGGCAGTCAGTGAGTTCTACCTGTACTTCTATCCTTATCTTTCATTCTAATCCTCCTTTATCTTAAATTGGTAGCTGTCATCAGTCCCTGATTTAGATTATGAAATAGGACAGTAGAAGTTAACTTGTCTAAGCTTCATAAAATATTGGGGCACTGGATAATAATATCCTCATTGGTCTCTGTTACCTTTCCCCTCTTTGTTGATAGATTCACATTTCACCCTTTGATTTTTTGTCTTTCTTTAAACAATTAATCTTACTGTGATGTAAGCAACGTGTTACATTTTTTCTCCCCCCCCCCCCCCCCCCCGCCATCTGGTCTTTTGCTAAAAGGGAACGTCTGGCATTGGAAGAGATGGGTCCCATGTGACAACTGAAGCCAGGATTTTTCTCTGATTTCTTAAGAAAGCCCATAGGTTTTCCCTTTCCAGCCCTGTGATCTTATGAAGCCTGCATTTCCATTTAGAACTGATAGCTGTTCTATTAGGTAGATCAGATTTAATCAACAGCTGCAAATGGTACTTAAGAAAATCATCATAGCAAAGTGGGTCAACATGATTTGGAAGTGAGTCAGGCCTTTGGGAATCCTGCCCAATCATTTGTTTTAATGAGTATTTCAAGGTTTTAAAACTGGCTTACTAGTTTTAATCAGTGACAACCCACACTATACTGAACTACCCAAGTGTATATAAAAATGGTCATTAAGCACTAGTTCATAGAAGCAAGCTCTTTAATTGCAAGCTATAAATGTTTTATATTGTGTTTTTTTCCAGTGATCTTGCATCTTTTAAAACACCCAACAAAATGCATGATTTGGTATACCTATATCTGTATACTTCAAATACAATTAATTAATTGCAAATAATATATTTGCAAAATATACTATTGCTTGTATCAAATATTAATTTGATATATACAATGATAAGACTACACATATTTCAGTGAAAAAAACCCACTTAAAATTAAATTATGTTTGAGGAAAAGTGTGCATATATACAAGCATGATCAAAATAGAAATCCTTTTTAACTTTGCTAACTTTCATTTATATATTCTTTAATTTGTTTGATTTATACCCTGCCTTTCTATTCAAACAAGTACTCAAGGTGCCTAATAAGTATTAAAGTACAGAATACAAAATGTTTTTTAATGAAAACTATATTAAAATTAATCAAAATGTGTGCATTTGAAAGATAAGTTTAATTATTATAGCTTCATACCTTTCAGCTCTCAAATTTTGGACAACACAACAATGCAGACACTGAAAGAAAGAAAATGGCAGATTGCTTTAGGAATCTCACTCATGAAAGTACAGTTCTGCTTTTAAGACATGTTAATGTTAAAAGTTCAGTTTTAAATATATGCTTAACTTTCCCACTGAAATCCAAAGATTATAAATAGTCAAAATTGTGTGAATGTAAAGCAATCAGGGCATATCAAATTTACCTGTGTCCAAAAGTCTATTGTTCTATTCCTACTTTTTTCTAGATTCCATAACTATAGGATGGCCACTTGCTCAAAGCCAAAGCTTATTTATACATATAAATGCATTAATTACAATAATTTAAATGGAAATTTAAATGGATTTTAACCATCTTGGATTTTTACTTATTCTATCTATTTATTGTTTTTATTGTAATTTTATGTATAGATTTTAACTTTTGCTATTTTGTAAACCGCCCAGAGTCCCCTATTCGGGGAGATGGGCGGGGATAATTAATTAATTAAATAAATAAATAAATAAATAAATAAATACAGTACATCTCACCAGGGTGAAAAGGATATGATCAGATGGCTTTTGTATAAGACTTCCATGTTCCTACTCTCTCTTTTAAAAGTTCTTAATTTTTTTTTTACTGAATTTGGACACAGTAGTCTTTCAAATGGGGAATGACTTGGAATAGAGCAATGTCAAGTGAACTCTTTATAGTAGCAAACTAAGTTTCCTTTTTCCTGAAAAAATGCTGCTGAATATATATTGGGAAATATATTCATTTAAACTTCATGTTAAATAAAAGCAGGTGAAATATTTTCAACTTCTGATACTGTTCTTTTAAGTATACCTAAATTTACATCAGGGCTAACCACCAGAATTTTTTCCATGCTATGTCGAAGACTTGGAATATATGATGCATTAATTCAGAACAAAACAAGTTTTTAGAAAGGCCATTTCTATTAATATGGCTATTCCCATGCATTTGGGATTAAGATTCTAGATTGACACCTGTCATTAGATAAAAGTCAAGACTGTTTATAGTAGACTGTATCCACCTGTTCGGCAGTGTATGGAACTTGCAATGTCAGCATCATCTGTTAAAAGTTAAAAATAAAGCTACCATCCTGTGTGCTGAGTTTGAGTTGTTCTTTCTAGTATTAATAAAACAGATGGCTCTCTTAGAAACACTCTTACAAGAAGAATGAATTAAGAGTTTTTTCATTAATTGATACTGTTCTCTATGAAGTTTGATTTAGTATCTTCTAGGAACAGTATATAATTAATGCTGTGTATTTAGCTGGAGTGAAAGGTAGATAATGGATATACAATGATACCATGAAATGTTGCATTTAAGACAATAGGAAGGAAAATTTGCAAAAGGGCTAATAAGAAAATTCATTATGTTAGGAAAGTCAGGAATAAAAACCATTTCAGATTTAATAATTGAAATTTCTTTTATTCAAAACTGACATATTTCTTTTAGCAAAACAACATATATGAATTGTAACATATATGAATTGTACTCCTGTCTAACCCTAGTTGTCTAATTATACAACTATTCCAGTTTACTCAGAAACAAGTTCTGCTGAAGTGAGCTTATTTCTAGCAAAATGTTGATTACAGTCTGAAATTCCATCTCAGTTCTCATTCCAGTTCAACTGATTATTGAACTCAACTAAAGCTTGATTAGTGTATTCATGAGAGCATAGCATAATATTTTTTATTTATTTCATTAGATACTGTTTTGCAGTGGTACATGTCCAGATTTCTGGTGGGTAAATGTATGAGCTTTTCTCCAAAAACAATAGTGAAGGGAGATGCTGGCTGGGGAATTCTGGGAGTTGAAGTCCACACATCTTAAAGTTGCCAAGTTTGAGAAACAGTGGTCTAGTGGCTATGGTGCTGACTAGAAGCAGGGAAACCTGAGTTTTAGGCATGGGAGCCAGCTGGGTGACTTTGGGCGAGTCACTTTCTCTCAGTCATAAGAGGAAGGCGGTGGCAAACCACTTCTGAAAACATTGCCAAGAAAACTGCACGGACTTGTCCGAGTAGTCACCAGGAGTCAAGACTGACTTGAAAGTGGAATGTATTTTTCAGATAGGTATTTGAATTCATGTTGGATTTGGAATGTGCACCTAAGTGCTAATGCATTTTTTGGACTGCACTGTTTTCAGTGGTATGTTAGTGACACCTGCCTACACATTTTGGCACAAGTAGGCACAAGTAAATTTCTTTTTAAAGGATTTACATAGTTGCATTTAGGTGAATGTTTCAAACCAAAAAAACAAAGCAAAGCAAAAAGAGATTCTTATCCTGTTGATTGCTTTAATTTGGTGTGTGAATTTCACCATTGTGAATAAAGAGTCCCAATTGATTGATTGATTGCATAACATTTGAATTCTTGATAAATACTTATGATTGCAACACTGTTACAAGAACATGTATTTTTTATGTACTAAAACTAGAATACCAGCTACTTGTGCCATTAAATTTCAGCTTCAGGATGTTTTGTTGTGCAATAGCAAAAGTGGTTTGTTGTGGGATAGCAAAATCCACAAAAAGTAAGGAAAAAGTAAGGAATGCACAACTGCTGCCAGGTTAATAATTAATACATTGGAATATTTTGTGTGATTCAGCTTTAAGGCAGAAGTGCAAAAGAAGAATCACATCACAACCCCACTATGACACATTTTTATAAAATTGCACATACTAATCTACTGATATGGAAAAAAATATGGAAATAGTTACTATCATTATAATGATTATATTTATGAATACAGTTCATCTCACTGTAATTAGGTTATGTGTATGGCTGCTTAATATGTTGTCTAGGTATTAATGGCAATAATTAGGACAGTTTCAAATAGATGTATTTATTTTATTTTTATAGTTTGTATTTTGTCTTTCTGCCCATATGGCACAAATGGCCCCCTGATAGCTTTTCAGAGGGAGATCTATGTAGTGTAGTGTAGGTTGATGTTGTGTAGTAGGTTAGAGACTAGAGTTGAGATGAACCTTCAGTTCTAACTTGATTATGGAGCTCTTTTGGTTACTTTCTCTCAGACCTACTTCCCACACAGGTTGTTGTAAGGATTAAATGAGGGAAACCACTCTTCCCACTTTGAAGAAAGTAGGATGTAGGCAAAAGGAAGAGGGGCCGACCAAGGGCAAGATGGATGGATGATATTCTGCAGGTAACGGACTCGACCGTGGGGGAGCTGGGGATGGCGGCGGCCAACAGGAAGCTCTGGCGTGGGCTGGTCCTTGAAGTCACAAAGAGTCGGAAGCGACTGAACAAATAAAAGACAAGGATGTTGTTATATAAATAAAATAAATGAAAAGGACTATGTAAGGCCATCCCAAATATCTGTTCAATCTTTCCTCCCTTCCACCTCCAGGGCCAGTGTCACCTACTGGCTTCTGGGAAGAATCCTAGAAGCTTCTTTATTTGTTTTAAAATATCTTTGACTGTATTTTTGTTTACAGTTGTTTATATTGCTTGTAAGCCACTTTGTATTAACTTTAACCATGGAATATAAATAATTTTAACAAATAAATAATTTTTTTGCGGAACAGAACAGATGGCCATCCTGTTCAACCCTTAAAATATTCAGCAAGTTAAAAATAGTTCTCTTTCTCTGCTTCTCAAGTTTTAATCAGCATGGAAGGCATCCTTTCCTTATATTATACAGCAAGTATCCCAGCATTTTCTGACAGGATTATGCTCAAAATAATATATTTATAACTTAAGGCAATTACTGTTACTGTTGAATTCAAAGTGCTCCAAACAGGAAGCATTATAGTGAATAGGGAGACTTTACAGCTGTTTTTGATGGAGTTTTGAAGGTTAATAAAAGAACTCCAAGCAGCTAACAACAATCTTGCAGAATAGAAGCGTGAACCAGCAGGGACTTGCACATTAAGCTTAATTACGTTCAGAAATAAATTCAGTCTTCACACATTAGTTAGATGAATTAAAATAGAGATACTGAAGTTTACATTTATTCAGTAGATCTGGATACAAGTAGATTCATTGTAGATCTGCATGCAAGCGAGATATAATGGACGAGAGCTGCACTGTGCAGCGCCTCCTGCTTGCAGGTGTGCCCAAAGAGTAATGGAGGTTGTTAATCCCCCAAACTCAAGAAGAAGAAGGAAGTGGAAATCAGGTGACCCATGTGACATCCCACAAGCACAATAGAGATGCGTTTTACTAGAAAAGACCCCCCTTATGCTTATGAGACAATGCTGAGTTGACCAACAGTTTTGTTGGTGATTCCACTGATGATTCCAACAGTTTTTATATATCTCTCACTGTGGACTATAAAAAATAAAAGTGATTGTGTGAACTTATGCAAAGCCAAGAGTGGAAAAGCCACAGTGAACATATCTTGGTCCATCATGCCAAAAACCACAAATCCATTGTGGAATCATAAGCTGGGCATTAGAAATATAAGGACACCAGATCAGATTATTGGCTTATTTTAGTTTCTGGGAGCAGCATGCCAGGGCTTTAAAAAGGAATCTTGGCCCAACACAGAAACAGAGATACTATGGGATGTTTTGCATGCCCTCTACTTCTGAGCCACTGTCTTTACCCAAATGGTCTCTCCTCACTAATGATATATTTGTTGAAGCATAACTTTCATTAGGATGTATATCAAACATTATATGCCACCTAGTTGACTCTAGATAATATACAAAATTACAAGATATAGCCTCAACAAAAACCCTATCCACCCCCACATTAAAAACAGATCAATGGCATAGAACTAAATGATGCCCCCAAATTTTTGTCACAGACCAAGGGTTCTTGAAAAAGTACAGTCTCAAGTGTCTTGTAGTATGCCAGAAGAGAAAGAGCCAAATGTATTTGTGGGTGCAGTATATTTGCTAGTGTGTGGACAACCATGGAGAAGGCCTCCATCTGTCCCACACGCCTCTTGTTTCTGTTAGTGGCAGGATGCTAAACCGACTCTCCCCAGATGACTGGGCAGGATGGTATTGAGCAGAATACTATTAAGTAAAGCTGTCCCTGATATAACCTGGCACTATGCCACATAGGACTTCATAGGTAATATCCAGCACTCTGAATTTAGCTTCAAAATCTTCTGGTAGTGACTGCAAAATAGATGTAACTCTGCATGTTGATCCAGCTAGCAGTCTGCCACAATATTCTGAACTAGTATAGCCCACAAAACATCTTCATGTAAATGCAGTCTCGTGTAAATCTTATTTCAATAAACCTGTTGTACTGTATAGTGATCAGGACATAAATGACTTTTAAGGATTCCTGATATTCACTTTTGGTCCTATGTCATTGTTGGTCTAGGTCAGGGGTCGGCAAACCGCAGCTCGCGAGCCACATGCGGCTCTTTGGCCCCTTGAGTGTGGCTCTTCCCCAGGCAGGCATGGCGGGCGTGGCGGGGGCAGGCGCGGCAGTGGCCGTGGCAGGGGCAGGCGCGGCAGCAGCATGGTGTGCGTGGCGGCAGGCATGGCGGCAGCAGCAGGCGCGGCAGCGGCATGGTGTGCGTGGCGGCGGGCATGGCGGCAGCAGGCCCTAAGTGTGCGCGATTGGCTCCCGCCCACAAACCCCACCCCCTTCCATGCGATTGGCCCCTGCCCGCAAACCCCACCCCCTTCCACGCGATTGGCCCCCGCCCGCAAACCCCATCCCCTTCCACGCGATTGGCTCCTACCCTCAAACCCCGCCCCCTGGCCCTCAAGTGATATTATAAATTTTATAAATGTCAAAATGGCTCCTGGCATAAAAAAGTTTGCCGACCCCTGGTCTAGGTGGTTATTTTCAATTGTTTCATCTCATGTAATTTGTGTGAAAACCAGGGAACTACACAAGATCAATGTCTATGAAGGTTCTCAGTCATCCAGGTGGAATTGTCTGTAGCTTGAATCATGTCAACTGGATTTCTATTTTCTTAATGGAAACGTTTCGCTCCTTATCCAAGGGGCTTCTTCAGTCTGAGCAAAGTTGGTAAGGGAATCCTAAATATGTTCCTAGGTAGCTGTGTGACCTTACACCTGGGGCTAGGTCATGGTTATATTGAGATGTAATTTTTAAGTCCTTTTATCATCTAATGGAGGGTCGTTAAAAACACCATGCTGCTGTTGAGCTTCTGAAATGGTCTTAATCTTCCTAGGCACAGAAGACAACACGGGGAGGAAGATGGGGGAGAGTTTGTGCCTGAGGCCCCCACCTCTATTCAAGGAAGGATTTTCCAAGTTGGCATAAATGGATTCCTTGACCCCTCTCTCAAACCACCTATCTTCTCTGTCTAAAATGTGAACATTAATGTCCTCAAATGAGTGTCCTTTTTCTTTTAGATGAAGATAAACTGCTGACTCTGGTCCTGTGGTGTTATTTCTCCTGTGTTGTGCCATCCTCCTGTACATAGGTTGTTTGGTTTCTCCAATGTAGAGTTCAGAGCACTCCTCACTGCACTGGATTGCATAAACTACATTGCTTTTCTTATGTTTTGGAGTTTGATCTTTGGGGTGTACAAGCCTCTGTCTCAGTGTGTTGGTGGGTTTGAAATATACAGGTATGTGGTGTTTGCCAAATATCCGTTTTATCTTTTCAGACACGCCAGCCATGTAGGGAATGACCAGGTTCTTTCGTTTACTCTGAGTCTCAGCCCTATCTGTCGCTGTTTTAGGTCTGGTAGATTTAGATTTGGTGAAGGCCCAATTTGGATATCCACAGGCCTTCAGGGCTGTTCTCAGGTGCTGATTTTCATTCTTTTTGGAATCCATGGAGGTGGGGATGGTTTCTGCTCTGTGTGACAATGTCCTGATGACTCCTATGGGTCGGAGGGGTGTTCCTTCCTTGTGGATCTTAGGAAGTCCATCTGCCATCTTCTGGACCTGTGTCTTAACACCACTTATTTCACATACAGAGGTGACTTTTACAGACAAAAACACGGCTGTGCCATGGGTTCTCCTGTGTCACCCATTGTGGCCAATTTATACATGGAAGAAGTGGAGAAGAAAGCACTCAACACATTCCAGGGAACGGTGCCCACCCACTGGTTTAGGTATGTGGATGACACCTGGGTCAAAACTAAGGCCCAGGAAGTACAGGCCTTCACGGACCATATAAACACTATAGATGCCAACATTAGCTTCACCAGAGAAGACACCAAGGACAACAGACTGGCATTCCTAGACTGTGAAGTCCTCATTGGGACCGGTGGCAAGCTAGAAATAGGGATCTACAGGAAACCCACACACACAGATCAATATCTGATGTTTGACTCCCACCATCCACTGCAGCACAAACTAGGAGTCATCAGGACATCAGGCTGAGACTCAGAGTAAACGAAAGAACCTGGTCATTCCCTACATGGCTGGCGTGTCTGAAAAGATAAAACGGATATTTGGCAAACACCACATACCTGTATATTTCAAACCCACCAACACACTGAGACAGAGGCTTGTACACCCCAAAGATCAAACTCCAAAACATAAGAAAAGCAATGTAGTTTATGCAATCCAGTGCAGTGAGGAGTGCTCTGAACTCTACATTGGAGAAACCAAACAACCTATGTACAGGAGGATGGCACAACACAGGAGAAATAACACCACAGGACCAGAGTCAGCAGTTTATCTTCATCTAAAAGAAAAAGGACACTCATTTGAGGACATTAATGTTCACATTTTAGACAGAGAAGATAGGTGGTTTGAGAGAGGGGTCAAGGAATCCATTTATGCCAACTTGGAAAATCCTTCCTTGAATAGAGGTGGGGGCCTCAGGCACAAACTCTCCCCCATCTTCCTCCCCGTGTTGTCTTCTGTGCCTAGGAAGATTAAGACCATTTCAGAAGCTCAACAGCAGCATGGTGTTTTTAACGACCCTCCATTAGATGATAAAAGGACTTAAAAATTACATCTCAATATAACCATGACCTAGCCCCAGGTGTAAGGTCACACAGCTACCTAGGAACATATTTAGGATTCCCTTACCAACTTTGCTCAGACTGAAGAAGCCCCTTGGATAAGGAGCGAAACGTTTCCATTAAGAAAATAGAAATCCAGTTGACATGATTCAAGCTACACACAAGATCAATGATTGGGAAAAACCTTGAAGAAGCAATCTTGTTTGGCATTCTGTTTGTCTTCAGATTCTAAAGGTCATCCTATCAGGTCATCTGGAAAAAACCCAAACACCCTCCAAAAACCATCTAGATCCCTCAGGAGGTTGTGACAGACCATCTTATAGATCCTTCACAATGGAGTCCTTGGTGCTCTCTGAGCTTGGTTGTTTGCTTGCAGATGTTTCATTACCCAACTAGGTAACATCATCAGTGCGAGCAAGCATGGGGTTTGCTCCTTGTTAATATACAGTAGCTTGCCCTACCAGTTTTGATGGGGGTGTGGTTTTCTCCTTGGTAGTTCCTTGATTAGGGTATTGTTTTCTGCTTGATCGTTTGTCTGGTGTTGATCCCTGCTTATCTGGGTGTTGGCTGCTGGAGAGGATGTGTTCTGTTCTTTTTGTTTCCTGCTTAGCTTTTTTATTGTCTCTTTTGAATGGTGTGTAAATATGGTTTATTTCTATGTGTCTATTGATGGCTTGTGTTGGTTGTGCTGTAGTGGGTTGAGTGGTCAGACACTTTTTGATAAAATTGCGTGGGTATCCATTTTGTTGGAAGATGTTGTATAGGCGGTCTGTTTCCTTTTTCTGGTGTTCTGGGTTCCTGCAGTGTGTTTGTACTTGTCTGAATAATGTTCTTACACAGCTCCTTTTGTGGGAGGTTGGGTTGTTACTTTGGTAATGGATCCCTTGGTTAGTGTGGGTTGTTTTTCAATAGACTTGCATTTCTAATTTGCCATCATTTCCTCTGCTGATGAGGATATCCAGGAAGGGTAGTGTGTTGTTGTTTTATTCTTCCCTTGTGAATGTTATTCCTTTGAAGATGTTGTTGATTGTTTCATGTGTCTTCTCTAGTTGTTCCTTTTTTATTAAGACGAAGGTGTCATCTTCATACCAGATCCATATTTTTGGTTGTTTGTGTGGGAGTGCTATAGTTTCTAGATGCTGCATTACAGTCTCTGCTATGAATCCTGAGAGTGGTGTTGATCACTCTCATGAACACTGATCCCATGGGTGTTCCTCTGATTTGTTGGTATATTTGTCCATCAAACCGAAAGTAGGTAGTGAGTCAGAGGTTGATGAGGTCCATGATTCTGGGTATTTTGATCTTAGTGTATTTAGCTAGGTCGGGTGTTGTGCAGTACTGCTGCCATGGATTCTTTACTAATTCTGGATCTATGGATGTAAAAAGTGCTGTGAGATCGAATGAAACCATAATTTCATATTCTATTTTTAGGTCTTTGATTTTCTGGAGGCACTGTAGTGGGGAGTTGATAGAATATTTGTTCCCCTCTATGAGATGTCCAAGTTTTTTTGTACGTTCTTTGGCTATGTTGTACGTTAACAATACAATTGGACGAAGAGGTATGTTTGGCTTGTGTATTTTTGGGCGTCCATAGAAACATGGGAGGACAGGTCCACTGATTTCATCCACCACTGTTCTTCTTTTGTGATTTGACCTTTCTTGATTAGGTTGTTGAGGATTCTCAACGTACTTCTGTATTCAGTTAGTGTTTACTGGGATGTAGTTTTCTTTGTGCTCCAGTAATTCTTTTTGTATGTATTGTGTCCTGTCCATGATAACTATGGTTCAGCCTTTGTCTGCTGGGAGGATAGTGATGGTTTGGTCCTTCTTTGGGTTTTTGAGGGCTGATCTGTCCTCTGCTTTGAGTTGGTTGTGCTTCTGTGTTCTTCTGGTCTGTAGTATGATTGTCTGCCTTGTGTTTTCTTGGGTCTCTGTGGCAAGTCCTGTGTTTTAAATGCTGCTTCTAAAGCTGCAAAGAATTCTAACTGATTAGCATCATCTATGTTATAGTTGAGACCTTTCTGGAGGATATTGTGTTCTGTGGTGGATAGTGGGCAGCTGGACATGTTGACTACCCATTCGGTTTCAGATACTCTTTGCTTTGGGGGTTTAGCTTGAGCAGTTTGGTTTGGAGTTTTGTTTTCCTTTTTTCAGCTTGTCTAAGAGATGTAGTATTGATTGTGGTTGTCATCATTTTTGTATGTTCTGGGGTCATGGTTTGTTCTAGTTGCTCCTTTGGGTTATCTATGGTGTACTAGTATTTATTTAGTCTGAGGGGAGCATGCATGATCATTAGCCATGTCATTTTTCGGCTGCTTTGTTGAGCTATTTTCCATCCAGCTGTGCAATTTATTGGAGGTTTGTATCTGACACTGGTGGGCAGGGCATGCTGTCATAGGCATTATATCCTAGGGAATGCTAGGGCATGCTGTTGTAGGCATTAGATCCTTCACTGTTGCCTATGTCCAGGGTGCCAAGTGCTGGCAAAGGACAGATATCACTACCCTCAAAGGACAGATCATGGCAAAGGACAGATCATGGCAAAGGACAGATATCACCACCAGCTTTATTTAAGTCAGTTTCCATCTGTTCTAAAGTAAAAAACATATCTAGCATGTGCCCACCTGGATTACTTAGGACAAGCCCATGGTTGCCATGGAGGCTATGAAATCCTGGACCAGTCTGGACTCTCTCAGGATATAGAGATTGAAGTCCCTGAGAACTAAAAGCTTTGGGGATCCAATGCCAGCACTGCAACGAGATCAAGGAGGCCTGCTGCCCTGAAGCATGATGGTCAGTACATTAGCACAAGCCCAAGTTGTCCCTATGGCCCAACCTCACATAAAGGCACTCACATCTGGTTACCTATGCTACTGGCCACTGACAAGGTCTCCCAAATGTTCATGGCAACCCCTTCTTCCTGGCCTTAGCATTATGACTGCTGCAGGTTCTGAAACCCAGAGGGGTAGTGTAATGGTATGTGGGAATGACATTGGGAGACTGGGCAAAGGGACCCTGCCAAGGGAACGGTCTGATAAGAGACAGCATAGCCTGCAGCTGGATAGTGGGTAGGGCAAGAGGCTCAGAAGAGACCCTCCCTAGTTTCTCGAGCTGTAAAGGAGATGTGGGGAGAAATATACATGCAAGATTCTGTCAATGCAGATTTACAATAAAGTAGAATTAGTTCATCTGGTCATGTTTCCTATCTGGTCTGCCCCACAAGGCTGACAGGTAGACTGCTGTGCAATGAGGTCTCGGCAATACATACCAGGTCTGCCGACTCATCACCATATGGTGGATAGATGCAGTTTTACTTCACACAGACCTAGCATTTATGAGCAACAGCATGAGTCCATGGTGGCCAACAGTCTAGCCACTCAGGCCCAGCATTGGAGCCAGTGAGATCAATGGGAATTGCACCAGTGTATGGATCTCCCTTCACCTGTAACTGCCTGTCCAACGCTGTCCACTTTAAACAAGAGGCACCCTTCTCACTTATGAGGCATTTCATCTGGACATAGGCAGCTATATGAAGTCAAATGTAATTCATTGTATTAGTCCTCTTTAACTTGCCTGTACTGTATATGCATGTATAACCATATTATGATCTGTATTCCTTAACTGGGCACCCTTTAATTATTAAACAATGGGAATTTTATCATAAGTCTGAATCATTTCAAAAGAATCCATTCACAGCAAATACATTTGTAAACATCCAAATGCTATCTAGAAATTAGATTCTTGAGAGTATGGCAAGTGTCTATTCCTGAGTTGATAACTTTAGGAGAGAGAGCTTTCCATTGCATGAGGGATCGTGGGAAATGACACATGTAATTCTCTTGCTTGTTAATAGAAGAGAAACAGTTACTTTTCCTAGAATATTCCATGCTGTAAATTCCATCATGCAGTAGACTAAAATTAGAAATAATGCTCCTGTTGAAAGTTTCTGCCAGCTCTTGGACAATCATCAAACAGCCTTCCATAATTAATCCTTTTGATTGTAAGAATCTTCTCTTTCAAATCTGTCATTTACACTTAATATTTGATGATAGTTGGAAATCAACAGTGTCAAAGCTGCTGTTGGAGGTAATAGGAAGTACCTTTATTTGTTTTTATAGTTGGAAAGAGATTTATTGTGTACATTTATTAAAACAGTTCTGTAGAAGTATGAATAGGTAATGTAAGGCACCAAACTTACCACGCGCCTCTAGAATAAACCAAGTACAAAACGAAGACTTTGAGAAGGAACAGCAGCAAGTTTTAATTGGCCAAGCAAAGGTTGCTGGATGGCAGTCCTACAGGTGTCACGTGCAGGTGACCTCTGAGTGGAGCAGCCATCCCAAGTACAAGAGTGCACAAACTTTTATACAGAAAATACAAGCAGGAAATGAGGATGATGATGGTATGCCCATATGTGGGTGAGGTGTCCTCTGACCATCTCTTGGGATTGGTTAGTTCTCGGGGATCAGGGTCCGCCCAGGGTCCCTGGGTTTACTGTGGGTTTCTGGGATACATTAGGTCATGAGGATAATGTTGCTTATCAAAAGAGCTACAAAGAGGGGCCTGTGAACATTCATACCAATTGTTCCATGGGCACTTCCTGTGCAACTGTCTTTGGCTAGAGATTTACAATTACATCTTATACAGATAAAAGTAACACTTTAAAGACATTCGGGTTATACACACATAGCTACATCACAGAGGTCAGAACCATTAAATCACATCTTTGTACATTTACATCTTGGGAAGGGGGAACAAAGGATTTATTACAGGAGAAGTCAAGTAAACATGTTAGCTTGTCAGGAAGAAGATGCTAACCAGATAGAGGGCCCCAAGCTGGTATGCATTCCAAAGGGAGGTAAAATTACTATGTAGCACCTAGTATTTCTATGCAGAATTCTTTGGGGCCTATCTGAGGCTCATCTCAAGGGTCATCCTTGGGTAACACTCTTTGGTTCAGGTACTAGCTTTGGTTCAGTGAAGCTCTAGCAGTGTTGCACTATGGGAAATATTACAGCATGGTGTTTTCCAGGCCAAGGTCTGTGTTCCATGCTTGCTCAGATCCCTTCAGTAACATTAAGTCTGTAAAATACCTTCCCACTTTAATAGAAGCTGTCACTTAAATGTTTAAATTGTTTAATTTTAGTGATTAATATTTAATGTTGCTATAAATGTATAAATATATGCATCTATATAATATTTGCTATATTTTTTAAATAAATCTGATGGTAAAACAGTATATGCTACCAATTCAAACGTAGTAGTGGTGGTAGTAGTAGTAGAAAATTTCTCTCGCCGGTAACAAAGGTTACGCTCTGGGGAAAAAAATTGTGCAGAGGAAGTTAGTATATAATATTTTTAGTGTATAGTGTAAAAAAATTGTGTGATTGTAATGCAGAAAGATTCAACCAGTGAGATGAGTACCATTAAAAGGGCTCTTGAAAAGTGAGGTTTATAAATTATATTTCAATGTTGTCAAGGAAGGCCGCAAGAGTAGTTGTTTCTAGTCATGTTCTTAGTTTATGGGAAGGTTATATATCTAGTTTCTTGGGGATGCCTGTTTCTTGTATTATAAATTATTGGATTACCTGGATCAGGAGAAACTCCTAGCTGATAAGCAAGCAGGATTTGGGGAGGGCAAATCCACAATGGATCAGTGTACCATTTTACAATTCCTAGTAGAAAAATATGCACATGGGCAACACCACCCCTTATATGTTGCCTTTACTGACTTAAAATCAGCTCTCAGTTCTATTCCAAGGGACAGATTCTGGTAGAAGCTGTCCCTCATATCCATGGACTTTCTCTAATTAGGATGCTGTATGAAAATACAGTCAGGTGATCCAGTCAAGTTTGATGGGATAGAGCTGGCCACCTTACTGTGGACATCCCTGTCTTTTAAGGGTGCAAAAAGGTTATATTCTAGCTGTCTCCATGATAATTTTCTGATTCTGAGCAAGATAGGACCACATTTGGTGTGAAGCTATGGAAGAAGCTGGCAAAAGAATGATTGAGTTTAAAAATGGTCCAGGTTCGGCCAGGAGCTGTGGACACAAAAAAATATATCAAAATTTCCTCCCAATGCCTCCCTATGGAAAATGCAATTGGGCAGCAGCATGGAATGTTGCTGACAACTCCATTCTAAGATTCCATCCTTCTTCCTTCTGGGTCATGTGACTCAGAGCATAATTATTATTAAGGGGTTGGAAAGAATTCCAAGTGGCCGTAGACTGCATGCTTTTCCCACTTCGTTTCATGATTGACATTTTTATAAACTTTATCTACCTCAACTGAAAAAGAGTATTTAGACTTAATGTGCTTAATTTTTTCTTTTCATTCTTTATTCTTGATGTGTCTGTGATACCTTTAATTATTCTTATCAATTGTCTGGCAGATAGGAAGTACAATTTTACCCATTTTTATCATGCATATTTTTTTCTCCTTTTATTTTTTTTCTTAGCCTGAATATTCCTATAACTTCTGTTAATCAGTTTTATTATCCTGAAGAAGGATTCACAACTCTGCAAATATCTTGAATATTTTATGCTCTGCAGTGGCCTTTTTCTCCACAATTCAGTAGTATCTATTTTTGGTTACAGAATAATTCCACTGAAGAAAGATGCCCTGTATTATTAAAAAGGACCTATCATTACCATTATCATTATCCTTTCAAAAATCAAACATGGTTGATTATCAGTAATTTTGAAATGAAATTATACCACTACCACCCCAAATAATATAGTGGTTTCAGCATATTTGGGAACATAATTTACAGTTTGTAAATTAAAAAATAAAATAAAAACCATACTCTTACCCATAAAACAGTCTTTTGAGCTTCTAAAAACCTGTAAAATGTTCATAGAGAAGAAAATTCTAGATCGTTTCATTTCTGAAAGAAAAAATTCTAGTTCATTGGATATAGAAGATATGAACCTATTCAGATATTATTAAAATGGGAGTACTAAGCATGTGAACACTCCTATTTTTAAATAAAAATTTTATTGAGTTTAGAGCAAAGATAAAAACTACAAAAAAGCAAAAAAAGTTAAAAAAAAAGTTAAAAAGTAAGACACACAAGAAAAAAGAATTTTTTGAAGATTACATAGAAAGGTGACTTCCGACTTTCAACAGGAAGAATATACAGCAATTTCCATAATCAATCCCTTACTCTATATCAAACCAAGATCACATTATTTCTATAAATCTTTCCATTAACACATATACAAATCACTAATGCAATTGCTCCTTCCCCTTTAAAAAATATGTATATTTATATAAATTTCTAAATCAACTTCCCTCCCCCATAAGACAACTTTTATTTAATTATTTCCTTCCCACTGCTATTCTATATATTTCTGTCCACTATAATAAAAGTCAAATTATAAAAACATATAAATTGTGTACTTTTATAAACAACACTACAACAATCTTAATCCTATTAATCCTAAAAATCAAGCAATTATTATTATACCTTATGAATACCTTATAAATCTTACAAATCAAACAAACCTTAAAAGAAATCCAATAAATCTTAATCCAAATCATTAAAGAAAAATGAAATCGTAATAACCTCATTATCAATCCAATTACACATTATTAATTTTACCCCACCTCAAAGTATACCAGAGCATTTACATATCTCCCTATTACACCCATACACAGATAGGAGTTAATAAGTTAATAGAAAAGTTCCAAATGAATGAAAGTACGTTAACAAGCAAATCCCAAAGAAAGTGAACAGAAACCTGAAGATTCAAAGCAACAAATCCAACGTGTAGGGAAATATCAATCCTTCAAATTCAATACAAAAATAGTAACAGGAAGGCTATTCTCAGTCCTGTGCCCGAAAAAACTGCCACAATGCCAGTTCTGCCCACGGCGCTCGCAGGCAAAGCTGCTCAGTCCACCATATTCCCACCGGCAGCCAAGCATATGAATACTCCTGATAAGCCCCACTGAATAGCGCAGATAACATTAGCCATTTTAAGACAACCATGCATTCGCTGCAACTGCAGTTGTTTCATTCATTCATTCATTCATTCATTCATTCATTCATTCAAAGAGCCCACCTGACTCTTCAAGACTGTGGTCAGTTTACAACTTTAAAAGCAAGAAATAATAATAACAACAACGATCATATACAACTGAAAGAAAACAGATACAAAATAAATTAGAACATTCTACATCCTTGGGACTCACCCTACCCCAAGGCCTAGGAGATAGCCAGTTTTTCAATGACTTTCTGAACATCTTCAGGATAGGAGCCATATGGATCTCTGAGGAGATGCTGTTTCAGAGGGCAAGGGATGTTTCCTAGGTCCTGTAAGACATTGTTTAATTGAAGGGATCTGGAGCATACCCACTTTGCCTGATTTTACAGGACAGGCAGAAACTATGGGATATAAGTGATCCCTCAAATAACAAGGCCCTATGCACCAAAGGGCTTTATAGGTGGTAATTATCACTTTGAATTGCACCCAGAACCCAACTGGTAACCAGTGAAGCTCACAGAGCAGTGGTGTCACATGGGCATACAACGGTCTGCCCATTCTGTCACACTCTGGACCAGCTGTAGTTTCTGAATGGTCTTCAAGGGCAGCCTCATATACTATACAGCACATTACAATAGTCCACCTATGAGGTGACAAGGCATGAGCAACTATTTGGAGGGCCTTCCAATCCAGGAACGAGTGCAACTGGCACACTAAATGAACCTCCGGAATGGGGGGAGATGGGCGGTGATATAAGTTAGAAATATAAATATAAATAAATAAATCTATAGAAAGGCCTTGGCCACAGCTTCCACATGCTTTGCAAGCAGGAGCTGTGAGTCCAAGAAGACCCACAGATTGCTCACTAGTCTCTAATGGATAGTGCTATCCCATCCCAGACTACAGATGGAGAGTTCCCAGGACCAGGAGCCCCAAAATCTACAGCCACTTGGTCTTGTTAAGATTGAGCCTGAATCCGTTCTTCCCCATTGAGTCCCACTTGGATGGCCTGGGATCAAGATATGCAATTAGGTATCTTCAGTATACTGTCAGTCTTCCGGCCTAGGAATGGGATGGAAAAAAAGGTCACTCTGATGGATCACCATTGGGAATTGGATGGAAGGACTTCAGCCCTCCTGTTCTGTTTGATCTCTTGGTGGGGTTTGATATCATCAATCATGGGATCCTGTCCTGACATCGAGTGAAGGAACACGCTGAGACTTGGTGTACAGGCTTTAGTGTTTTATTGTTCTACTCTGCTAGACATAATCCAGCTAAACTAAAATGAACTAGTAATGCTCAGAGAAAAGGCCCACGAAATTAGGGTGGTGCCTTCTTCAGCCTCTTGTGAGGAAGGCAAAGCGATTCAGTACTGCGCATGCGTTTATCCCCCTGGAGGGAGCCCCCTCCTTCTTCACCAGTTATCTCCCTGACAGATACTTCTGGACCATCTGAAATGATGGGTATTGGAGACACTCTTCTTCAGTGTTTCCACTTCTATCTGAATGGACTGTAGTAGTCAGTTATGGCAGAAAAGTAGTCAACCCCATGGTACTTAGGTGTGGTTCCACAGGGCTTGGTCCTCTCCCTCTTGTTATTTAACATCTATATGAAACCACTGGAAGAGATCATCTTTTGATTTGGAGTGATGTATCACTATGTCAGTAATGTTGAGTTTAACATCAACACTCTAGGGCAGACCAAAGATGCTGTGGAAGTCTTGACTCAATGCCTGGAGGCTGTGAGGGCCTGGGTGGGTCACAGGTTCCTCCTGCAAGGCAGAGTCGATATTCATTGGTGATAGATCTGGTTCTATCCCAGGCCCAACTTCAGCACTCAACACCTGGCTATTATGAGGATGTTCAAGTGCTAATGATGTCAGGGTTGCATTAGTAAGTTTATGGGTCTGTTTTGTTATAGTATGAATTTTATATATTTTCCTTGCTTGAGTTCAACAAAGAAAGTGGTATATAAAATCTGGTATGCCTAAGTGGCTCCATCTCTGTGGCATACCCTGCCCCTGGAGAGCTCATTGGCACCTTCTGCCATGATGATTAGAAAGGTGGTGAAAATGAAGCTTGTTCACAGAGCCATTAACCTCTAATTTTAATTGTAAAAATTGCTGCTGGTTAACTGACACTGGGGATGGTTGATGGTTTTATGGATTTTTATTGCTGTGTACTGGTTGTATGGGTTTTATAGGGTTATATTGTAAACTTCCAGGAGTCTTTCTGAAAGCTTGGTAATACACAAAACACTCAGTAAAACACATTGCTAGATAAGGGCAAAGGGTGACCCTGGTGGAAAGGCAGTTTCTTCTCTAGCTCATCAATTGGTAAGGAAATGCAAATCAGCTCTAGCCATTCCCACAGTGCCTATAGTCAAGATGATTGTAGACTGTTGTGCAATTAGCTCTGAGTGTCATAGGGATGATGATGCTGACCATAGAGAAGTGCCTTTATTGTCAGAGTGCTTGAGAATTTCTGCACAATTTTCTTGGTGGTATTTTTCAGCATATTTTATTGTTAGACTTGTCAGAAAGTGCTATTGTGATATTCATATTTTCATTACTGTAAAGTCTCCTGGGCTGCCTGCACATCCCAACCAGAAAAAGCCTAATAGAAGCTAATCATTCATGCTATCTTTCTTTAGGAATTAATGAAAACATGGGAAGCTATAGACTAGATGTGTGCAAAATGTTTCAAAGTTGAACTATTTTAAACTCAAAACAAGGTGTTCCTCTCTCTCTGGAAGTGCTCTGATACTGTTCCAGCCTCACCAGAAGTATTCACACCTCCAAATGGGCCTGTTTTGAGGTCAGAACACTTCCAATGAGGTTAACACACTTTGAAACATTTTCCACACCTGTTCTACAGATCCCTGGAGACATGGTTGTACAGTGAAAGGCTAGATGTTCACACACACTCTTTGGCTATCTCATAACTAAAGAAATACAAAAATGCCCTACCCCGTCCATGAGAATTTAGCTGAAATACTGTTATCCTGTGAAATATGAGAACTGTGATGGAATGTGAGGGTGACCTTGGAAGACAGGGGGAAGAGATGCCGCCTAGGGAATGATCAGAAAAAAGAGAAAGGAGCCAGAGAGAGTAACGGCCAGAGAAAGAAAGTTAGGAAGGACCCCCCCTAATAACTCAGGCAGTAAATAGGGAGGGCGGGAGGTTTGTACTTGCAGACTTGCTAGATTGATGTCAGCCGCCCCAGGTAAACCAGACAGGAAACATGACTTGATGAGCTAATTCTACTTTATTGTAAGGCTACATTAACAGAATCTAAGCAAGTCTGCAGGTACAAACTTCCCACCCTCCCTATTTACTGCCTGAGTAGTTAGGGCGGGTCCTTCCTAAGTTTCTGTCTCTGGCCATTAAGCTGTTACAGGCTCCTTTCTCTTTTATCTGATCGTTCCCTAGGTGGTATCTCTTCCTCCCATCTTCCAAGGTCACCCTCACATTCCATCCCAAGAACTGATAAAAACATTCAATAAATTTTTTCTACACAGCACTGCAAAGATCCAAGTGTTTTGTTTTGTTTTATTATTTTATTTCATTTTATTTATTGTTAGTTTACATTCTGCCTTTTTATTCAAGAGCTCCAGGCAGTATATATAGCATTCCTTCCTCCTGTTTTCCTCCAAAGCAACTACTCCACAAGATAGGTTGGGCTGAGAGAATGACTGGCCCAAAGTATCTCAGGGAGCTTCCATGCCCAAGAACAAGAATCTCCTTGATTCCAGTCCAGCATCTTAACTACCATACCACACTGGCGGTCTAGTGATAGGAATGTTCATTGGTTCGTTTTGTTCTTATACTGCCTGGCCACTTTAGATCACTGTCCCTTTATTTGTTTAATTATCTTGAATGCCTCATTTTGGAGAACTGGAATTGCTCTCAAGGCTGCTATTTGAAGTTCTGGACTTAGCATGTTTATGTACTGGGAGTTGTTTGGACTCTTTATTTTTCAGATGTTCTCTAATCCACAGCTCTAAAAATAACAGTGTGACCCTGCAAAATGTATTCATTCATGGCTACAGTAATTTTAGAACATTTTGGGAACAACTTAAGCTATGTAATTGTTGTATTATAGTAACTGTACAATATGGTACTAGCATGATGCTTATAGTCTTGCCAAAACTCAAGTTCCATTCAGTTTCTCTGAGTCATTTCATATGCTACCTTGTCTGTAAGTATAACAACAACAAGAGAGGTAAAAAGGTAAATATAGTAGCTGTTAGAAATGAAGAAAATGTGAACTGACAGAAACATTTCCAATTGTTTGTTTCTCTGCAGACAAAAAGGAAGTGAAGGTGGGAGAATATAATGCTATACTTGATTCACTGGAAATCATCAACAATTCTATCAAATTCCACGGTAAGACAGGAATATAGAAAGGGCACATGATTGGTGTATTTCTGTATAAGGCTTAGATCACATGCAATGCAACACAAATAGAGCTGTTTCAGAAGTGCTACTGGGAAAAGTCCATTGACTGCCTTAAGAAATCTATAGTGATTGACTTGCATTGAGAGATCAACTAAGGGTTTATTGACATTAACTTTCTTATACCACATTTCCTTGGTGATATGGCTAAATAGGAACTGAGCAAAAAGACACTCTAGAAACCAATAATATGAGTTTTCTACCATAGTTGCTGAGGGAAGGGATGAGTCCTCACTAACACTGATCCTGCCAATCAATGCTAAACATATGAAAAAGTAGATTATAAGAACAATTATTTCCTCCATTCAGTTCCCTCCCAGAAGTCTAGAGAGTTTTTTTGTTTATATCTGGGGTGTAATACCTTCTTACTGGAAAGAGGAGTAATTTTCAGAATTTAAGAAGCAGAAAGACTGTACCTTTTGGATAGGAAGCAAAGTTTTTCTAAAACTCATCTTAATATTTTTCAGGTGACTTTTAAATCTTTTTGAGAAGTCCTAATCTGGAGATTTAGAGAGAAACCAGAAACCAGAATAATAATTCTAGTAATTCATGCTAACATTATTTTAAGCATGATGCTTATTCCCCACCCCACACCCCACACCCAGCCAAAAAATAGGGGCTGTGACTTTTTAAAAAACACCGAAAGAAAAATGGGGCTGTTGATTTACATGTTATATGTGCTTTTTCTGTAAACAATGCATGGTGGAATGGCTGAAATCGTGTGAGACTTGCCAAATCTTATTTCAGCTTGAGTTATCTGGGTGAATCTACTGATTCTTACAAGATTTGGAGATCTTACAAGATTTCATGTAATGAGATGGGTGCACGATCATTCAAGTTCTCCCAATTTTGTTCAGTGCCTAAAAAGATTGCAGAGTCCGATTCAAGAATGCACTGCTCATCAGAGCACGAGATATTGGACTTTTGTAGTCTACCTCTGACTTATAATTTCATAGGAGGTAAATGTGTTTAAAAAAAGGTTGAATATACAAAACTGGGATAGCCACAGATTTACTTATTTACATTTTTTTTACATTTTAGGGAAAGAACCTCCAAAGGATAGAACAATTATCCAAAAGCAACTTCGTAAGATTTCTCTGCCCCTCTACAGTATTCTCTCAGCACTCACTATCTTGGGAATGATCATGGCCAGTGCTTTTTTATTCTTTAACATCAAAAACAGAAATCAGAAGTAAGTTGTACACTTTAGATCAGGTCTGGGGAAACTTGTATTTATTGCACTTTGTGTTCGGGAGGCTCCCACCTGATTTTCCACTTCTCCCCATCCGATTTACTCTAATATTGTAATATTATATATTTCTACGAAGAGGAGTTCACTCTTACTGAACTCAAGAGGAGTTATTTCAGAGTAAACATATACTGGGTAACACATCATGTGTGTCTCTGATTTCAGTGGATCAAACACATTTTTAACTTTCCTCCATTGGAACCTATGTCACAATAATACTTAATTTTGGCTATATATATTTTTTAAATTATTAATGGTACTTTAAAATATCTTTATGTTGAAACTTTTTATTAAATCTTTTCATTCTGTTTGATCAAAATTAGTGTTTTCCGCTGTGTACTGTTAGCATAATCCCCAGCTAATTAAACCACTGTGTAATGTAACAAGTTGTTTAGTGTAAGAGATCAAAGATATTTAATCATAATAATACTGATCTGAACTTAATTATATATATTTTCAAATAATTCTATTAAGAATTATAAATGAAAAGAGTAAAAGTCAATACAAAAAAAATACAAAGGAAAAGAGAAAAGTGTGAAAGAGGAAAAAAAATAGAAAAAGAAAAAAAGAAGTAATTTCTCCCTTCATTCCAGCAAGTAAAAACAATAGTGTTATCTAGTGCTATCTCACTATCTCTAAATTTAATATAATCTCTCTTCACCCCATATCTTATCTATTGAATAAAAGCAAAATTCAAATGCTTTGTCAGTCGTTCTTTGTCAGCAAATGTCCAGTATTTCCAGTATATTCCACTATTTTTCTCCTTTAGCCCTTGTCGAATAAGCCAGCTTTGTATTCCTTCCTTGAGTTTTTAAAAATATCTTTTAACCCCTTCAAAAGGAGTCCCAAAGCTAGTTTTCTGTTTATCTGTTTCAAGCTAAAAATCTTCCAGAACTTTAACATATTTCTTTTCTATATCCAATAAGTAAAGTTTGTCCTTTTGTTTATCACTTCTAATAAAGTCCTTCAAAACCTTAACAGAGCTCTTTTGTATATCCAATAAAAAAAATTATGGAGTCCTTGGTGCTCTCTGAGCCTTGTTGTTTTCTTGCAGACGTTTCATTGCCAGGCTAGGCAAAAAAAATTATCCAAGTCAATTTCTTGGTTCAGCATTTGTAGGAATAGGTCATCCATCGGTTCCATTTGTGTGCCCATACCTTTCTCCGTATCTTTCTCATTACTTTTTACATTTAAGTCCCCCTTCAGAGTAATTTCAAAATCATCCATTGTCACTTGTTCTTGTTCTATAATTCCATTATGACATACTCTGTCAATTTTGTCAAGCAATTTATCTATTTTATCAAAGAACTTGGGAGACAAATATTCCCAGGTTTGTATTATAGATGTCTGCTCCATTTTCTTTCCTCTTGCTCCCTCTAGTGTCCAACCTTCAAAGTCTCCTTATCATGAAAAAGCTCAGAACAGTCACCATCTTCCCAAGGGAAAATTTCCTCTAATTAATTCAGAGCTCTTTGTGAGCATTTAAAATTATAATTCCAAGTCCATCTGAGCCCTTAATCCATTGTTAATTGTTCTAAAGTGCATATTCTGAGTACCCTTTTGCTGTTTAATCCAAAAAAGTAGTATTTTTCAAAAGCTTTTAAAACTCGCATTTAAAAGTTCTTTCTCTAAGGAGAAGGTGACTCACCTAGCAAATACAGTATAACTTGCCGGAGGTCTTAATCCTTTTAAGGCAGCAGGGAAAAAAACCCAAAGTGATTAAGAAGTGAGGCTTGGTCGATCTTATTGTCCTTTAAAAGGCTGTGTTAACGACTATGAGCAAAGATGGTTCCTCCCTCGACTCCCAGCGACTCGACCCATAGGCAAACCACAAAACGACAATTCCTGCAGTTTACTCGTGAGGAGTGGCTGTGCGGAGTCACATGGATGAGCTCAAAGAACTCTCCTTAATCCGGAGAGCATTTTGGCGACCAGGATCCTGGATCCTGCATCCTGCGCCGATCATCAAAATGCCACCTCACTGCAAAAAGGGATGTTCAGCTCGCCATGGCTCTCAATCAGAAGTCCTCTGATCTGAATTTAATTATAAAGCAAGTAGATAGGTTTCTATATTTCTGTAATTCTACACAAAAATCTGCTTCACTGATCCTGCCTGAGAGAGTTAATTCTTAAGCTGTTTCTAGACAAAGCCATTTCCAGATTTCTGTATAGTCAGATAATGCATCTATCCCTTATAGTTGACATAAGGATAATTTTTAAATGAAGAAATATTATTTTTGTTATCACTGGGGGCCATCAGTATACTTACATGTCAGGAGGTGAGTACATTTGTCATTTTATTTTTACCCTCCTTAACAAAGCTGCTGAGCTATGTAAAGCAATTTGGGAATCTATGATTATCCAGATATTGTTGGACTACATATCTTATCATTCATGACCCTTGGTCTCTTGGCCTGACAATCTAAGAATGAATGATGAAATTTTGCAGGGCTATGCCTCGCTCAAATGTCAAATTTTCCTGGATCTTCCTATTTTAGTCACTTGCAGTATTGATTATGTGATGGCATCTCATAATCTCTTTTGGCTAATTTATTATTTTGTAGAAGGATATGTCTATGAACATTTGTAGAAGGATGTTTTGTATGAACATTTGTATGAACATTTGTAGAAGGATCTTTGTAGAAGGACGTTTTCCAGTTAACAATCTCTTGCTTTTAACACTGAAATTAATCCTGTAACACACACGTATGTTTAGATATAGATTATTGCCTTGTCAAATTTCAGAACTATTTAGAACTCAGGGTCTTCTTCAGCACCATTCTGTAATCCCAGTGACTATATTATCTGACCAGACATTTGACTGATACCAGGATTTAATGAAACATGTGGGATTTTCTATCAAAAGTTTATGTCAAGAGACCCAGTGTTTTATTCACAAACTCAAGCCTTGGTTTTTTCAAGAAAGTGTGAGGGCAAAATATATCATAATAATAATGAAGCACAAAGCATATAGTTCATAATTAACAAAAACTCCTTGCTATAGTTTTACAAGTACCTGCCTTAAAGTACTTATTTACCAGCAGTCCCAAGCTGGCTTGTTTCATTCCTGCAAATATATGGGAGATGCAATTCTGCTCCATTTTTGTGGGAGATTTGATTTCACATCCTCTGCTAATTTGGATGAGCTACTGGATCATAGAGCTGATCCTGCAAGTGATAGAGCAGTCTGATAAGTGTAATTAGTATGTTTTATAATTAGTAATTATCTCCTGTCAGTAAATACTTAATGCTGGCCATTTCTCAGCTCCATGACAATGCTTACTTAGGGTCAGATATAATTCAAAGGGGTCTCTGTCAATTCCATTGCAAAGAGAGATGAAGCAGAGGTATATTTTAGAATCCTTACTTTTCAATTTTTACATTAACTCATTGGTTAAATATCTAACTGATGCAGGCCATTCCCCTCCTCCCCATTTGTTAATAGACTTTTACATATTTTATTGTGTACAGATGATGTAGAGATCCTCTCTGACACAAACAGGTATGAGAATTGCATTAAATGCACAAGCCACCTTTTTCAAAACTGAACACCTAAATATTGATATGATAAAAAAAACAAAATTATGTTTTTTGTAAAAAAAAAACTATAGGTGGCAATTAGCTGGGAATTTAATTTAACAAATAAACCATTCTAGCATTTTAAATATATCTCAGAGTGCATCCAGAATAGTGTGGCTGCTATTAAAAAAACCCAAAAAACGGTTTACTGGAGGGGACTATTACAACCCTACTGCCTTAAAGGAGGCAAAAGTACTACCCCAGATACTGTAAGAATCCATATTTACTCCTATAGAGAACATGAGAAGCTAGACATTGTTCAGTCTAAATTCCTGCCTTCTGTTCCTGCAGTTTCCAGATGTGTGTGAAATGCAGAACCATGCTTGGAGACAGAATTAGTTTTGATGAAAGCATGGATTTGCTTCTTCCTTAATCTTTGGATAAAAGTTGTCTTTGTACTATCAGCCTGGCCCTTTTACAAGATAAACTCTAAACGATAAATTTAAAACTATGTGATAGAAAATCTTGGTGGAAAAACTCTAGCTTGACTCTCTCTTTCTTTGATCACCAAAAGGCCAATTAAACAATATAGCTGGCCTTCAGATTTACAAAGGGATAGGAGTTCAATTTCCAGTCATTCAGTCATTTACAGTATATGCAAGATTGGGCTAATAACAGTGTTGCCTACTTTTCCTGTATCACAGTGCTGAAATACCAGAGGGCTTTATGGTTCTTCAGCTTAAAAATCTTCCCTCAGTGCTAATGATGGGCAGATTATCAGAATATACAATTGAAACAACATATCTACCTTTGTGGGACCAGTGAGGTGAAGACAGTGAACTCTACCGTCCAGTTCATAAAGATGTTCATATTTAAGAGAATTTTCCAGACTGAAGTTCATATTCTATGATTTATTTATTTATTTATCACATTTATGTAGCCGCCCATCTCACAGAACGTGACTCTGGGTACAATAAAAACACATAATAAAAACTAACAATTAAAAAGCATTCTACAATTAAAAACACCAGTAACAGTTACCAACAACAGAGTAGCAGAGAGAGCTATCACGATAGGCAATACAGCCATCTCACTAATTTACCACTTCCTTGAGATCCCCAAGCCTAATGACACAACCATGTTTTAAGGGACTTCTGAAAGGATGTCAGGGATGGGGCCAGTCTCAGCTTGGGCAGAATGATGTTCCACAGGGCAGGAGCCATAGCAGAAAAGGCCCGTCTCCGACATCCCACCAGATGTAACTCCTTTGCAGACGGGACCCATAGCATTCCTCTTCTGCTGGACCTAATGGGATGGGCAGATGTAATTGGTGGAGGTGGTCCCTCAAGTAACCTGGCCCCGTGCCATGAAGGGCTTTAAAGGTCAAAACCAGCACCTTGAATTGGACCTGGAAGCAAACTGGCAACCAATGCAGCCTGCAGAGCAGATGTGTAACATGTGCCATTCTAGACGCACACATACTGTAACTGCCTGTGCCACCGCATTTTGTACCAGCTGAGTGCTCTTC
Organism: Charina bottae; assembly: GCA_023362775.1. Lineage (NCBI taxonomy): Eukaryota > Metazoa > Chordata > Lepidosauria > Squamata > Charinaidae > Charina > Charina bottae. The sequence goes on from JALMGJ010000016.1 coordinate 13,308,105, forward strand.
AAGGGCAGCCCCATGTGAAGTGCATTGCAATAGTCTATCCAGGAGGTGACCAGGGCATGAGTGCCTGTGAGGAGAGCCTCCCAGTCCAGGAACAAGCGCAACTGGTGCACAACACGAAGCTCTACAAAGGCCATCCTAGTCACGATTGCTACCTGTTCTTTGAGCAGGAGTCGTGAGTCAGGAGGACCCCCTGATTGTGCACTGGGTCTATTTGGGGCAGTGCAACCCCATCCAGTACCAAAGATGGCATAGTCCCTGAACCTGAGGGCCCCAAAACCCTCAGTCTTGCCAGGGTTCAGTTGAAGGCTGTTGTTCCCCATCCAGACCCCCACAGCCTCCAGGCACCAGGATAGAACATCAACAGCATCGCTTAATCCACCAGGGGCAGAAAGATATACTTGGCTATCTTCAGCATACTCATGCTACTGCACCCCATGGCGGCAGTTGATCTTGCCCAACAGCTTCATGTAAATGTTGAAGAGGAGAGGAGACAGCACCAAACCCTGCAGAACCCCACAAAGAAGGGGCCGAGGGTAGGAACTCTCCTTCCCAATCACCACTGACTGGCATCAACCCCAGAGAAAGGAGTAGAACCAGCACAATACAGTGCAGCCCACCCCCAATTCCCAGAGCTGGTCCAGAAGGATACCATGGTCGATGGTATCAAAGGCCGCTGAGAGGTCAAGAAGAACAAGGATGGGTGCACAACCTCCATCCCATCCCTGCCAGAGATCATCTAAAAGCCCAACCAATGCCATTTCCTCCCCACACCCATGCCTGAATCCTGACTGAAAGGGGTCCAGATAATCCACTTCATCTAGAGTCCTCTGAAGCTGCTGCACAACCATCTTCTCAACCACCTTCCCCAAAAAGGGTACTGGGTGAAAATTGTCCAGTATGGTGGGATCCAGCAATGGTTTCTTGAGGAGGGGGTGAACCAACGCTTCCTTAAGGAGTGGAGGAACAATCCCCTCCCTCAAGGAGGAATTCATCACTGCCAGACCCCACCCACAAGACAGCCCCTAGGCAGCTTTAGTTAGCCAGGAGGGGCATGGATCTATAGAGCAGATGGCCGAGCTCACAGTCCTAAGGACCCTGTTCAGTTCCTCAGGTCCAACAGATTCAACCTGATCCCAGATAACAGGGCAAGAATCTGCCCTGGGAATCTCCCTAAGACCTGCAGCAAGGCCAGCATCCAACTGAGAACGAATTTGAGTGATTTTGTCTGACAGATGCTGAGCAAATTCTTTCGCATGGCCTTGTAGTAGGATCTCCAAGCCCCCTCTACACAAGAGGGCACGTGTCATCTGAAACAAGGCTGAGGTACAGCTATCTACAGACGCAATAAGGGCAGAGAAGTATTGCTACTTTGCCACCCTTACCACCAAGAGGTAGGCTTTAAAAGCAGCTCTAACCCATGTTCGGTCAAGTTTGTCCCTCATCGAGCACCAGCAGTGCTCTAGATTCTCTTCTCTCATTTCATCTCCCTCACTTCTTCCGTGAACCACGGAGAATGATGGGATCCAGGAGAGGGGAAAGGTCGTCTATGTGCTTTCCAATCCAAAGCCTCAGCAGCCCTCTTGTCCCAAGTGGCCATCAGGGCTTCAGATGGACCATGCAGCAGGCCAGCAGGTACAACCACTAGCTCCCTCTGAAACCCATCAGAGTCCATCAGTTGCTGAGGGTGGACCGATGTAACAGGTCCTGCCTCCCTGCAATGGATAGTAGCAACAGGGAATCCCATGGTAATCAGGACACGATCTGACCATGACAAGGGGGACACTAAAAGTTACATATATTATATACCTTATCAGATCAAAGTTTGGGCATTTCCAATAGCATAGCAAAGCTCTGTACCATTGCTTGCCTCACAAGTTGTCTGCTGGTTAGCCCCATTTAAAGTGTCCAATTTTGGCAAATGTTTCTGTCCTTTTATAGTTTTATTTTTTTTTTCTGTATGTTATTTTTGATAACACTGTATGCTCATCTCTTACCATAACAGTTACTGTAAGTGTATAGTTTGTTGGTTAGGACTGATAAAGGTTGAAGCATTTGAAGAATCAGAACTTATCTACATGTAACTTAGAAAAGTTGCAGGGCTTTTTCTGTGGGTTTTGAAGTCTCTTCACGGAAGACTCTTCCTTTAGGAAAACAGTGTTTTCTTATTCTTACTTAGAATAATTTTAATGATGAAGTACATGCACACAATGCAGTATAGTATTGTATACTTCAGTATTAGTGACATGCCTTATGTTCTGAAGTTGTTGTTTTTGGTTGTTGTTTTGTTTTTTCGAGCCCCTTACTATCATTCTCCCTGTTAATACTTTCATTTTTGAAGGAACTGTAGCTAGAATAGTACTGGTGAAGATAATAAGATTTGCAGTCTAAGATGTTAAAAGGAGATAGGCTGATGAACTTTGATCTACAAACATCATGTTGAATTGATTTATAGTAATTGTCTTTTTTCTTCTCCCAAAGGCTGATAAAGATGTCCAGTCCTTACATGAACAATCTCATTATTCTTGGGGGAATGCTGTCCTATGCATCTATATTCCTTTTTGGGCTTGATGGATCTTTTGTTTCTGAGAAAACTTTTGAGACCCTTTGTACTGTAAGTAATTCTGAATCATTTTATACTCTTTCTATAGAAAGTTCCTGTACTTTTATCTGCAATTACTTATGCATTTGAAGTTTGAAATACTGCAACTTTGATTAAGACAACCAAATATTTGGAAAAATACAGAGGTAAAAAAAAATTCATCAAATTTCAGTAAAAAGTATATATTTACAATGTTTAAATTTTAGTGTGATGTTAATGGAAGAAGGTGGAAGCATATGTGTGCCACAGTGATTTAATGATCTCAGACTGGCCACCAGTCTATTTTAATGGTATGTGCAGCAAACCATGATGATGCGAAAATAATAGCATATGCACAGTGACATCAACACACAAATGCCGCAGTTATGAACTTGTGCTCCAATGTCTTTTTTTTAAAATACTTTTTAATTAAAGAGTTTTACAATACTAAAAATAATACAAACTGAAATCAGAAAGAAAGAAAGAAAGAAAGAAAGAAAGAAAGAAAGAAAGAAAGAAAGAAAGAAAGAAAACAAAGGAAAAAGGAAAAAAGAAAAAAGAAAAAGAAGAAAAAGAGAGAAGAGAATAAAGAATATTTAACAAAGTGACTCCCAATCTTCCTTGCAACAAGTACAGGCAAATTAATATTTCCCTACCCCCTATGAGATTACATACATAATTCACTTCTTCCCATAACCCCCTCATCCATTCATAAATCCAAAAATCATTGTTGTTTCTGTCCAAGTGTCAGCAAAAAATCCGTAAGGGGTTTCCAGAGTTTTATAGAAATAGTTCTTATTTTAACCCTGATCAAACAAGTCAACTTTATATTTCTTTGTTTCGCTTCTGACAATCTTGATCTTCAATTCATCAAGTTGCTGTCTCGGGATTGAATCTCCATTTAAACTTTCCTTCCTCAAAAATTTATTTAGGCTTTAGAAACCCTCTTTTTGTAAATTCAACAAGTCCTTGTCCGGGTCATTTTTCATCTCTTGGTTTATCATTTGTAATTCCACTCTGATTATCATCTGTGCTTTATAATTAATAGTTTCTTTATTTTCCAATATTTCTACATCAGCTGGGATTTGTTTCTTCATCCTGTCTGTCTATAAATTCTTCCATGTTGTTCTCTTTCACATCTTTTACTTCTTGTTTAGAATCTTCTTCAAAGAATGCATTTATAGGTACAGAGATTATTGCTGTCAGTTTATTTATAAGATTTGGGGCGCGATGGCTCAGTGGTTAAGATGCCAGGCTTGTCAATCGGAAGGTTGGCGGTTCGAGACCCGAGTGCCGCGTGATGGAGTGAGCTCCCGCACTCGCCCCAGCTCTTGCCAACCTAGCAATTCAAAAGCATGCAAATGCAAGTAGATAAATAGGTACCACTTCGGTGGGATGGTAACAGCGTTCCACGTGCATCATGCCGGCCACATGACCACAGAAGTGTCTTTGGACAGCACTGGCTCTTCAGCTAAGAAACAGAGATGAGCACCGCCCCCTAGAGTCGGACACGATTGTGCAGGGGAAAACCTTTACCTTTACCTTGGTTATAAGATTCTCTCCCAATTCTTCAAAAATCCTTTGAAATGTCTCAAGTATCATGCCTTTGTCATTTTGTAAATTTCACTTTTCTTTTTCCTGCCTGGAGCTTTAGTCCCCTCTAGTGTCCCATTTCTGTATTCACAAGATCTCAAATTTCTTTGTTTCTATTTTCAACTTTCAGCCAATGAACCCTTTCCTAATAGACTAAACAATTCTTGTTCCTACGAAAATATTGTTTTGTTTACTCATTTTTTTTAAAGTCTTAGCAAATGTCCTAATATTCCAAATTTGTCTGGTCCCTTAATTTGTTTAAAACTTTCTTAGATTAAATTCTTATTTAGCTTTTTGCCATTTATTTTTTATTCTTTAAATTCCTTAAACTGCTAGTTAATTTTTCTTCTCTTTTAGGATGAAGTTTTACTCACCAGGTAGCTTTTCACACTTGTTTGGAAGACCTCTTTTAACTTTGAAATAACTGTAAATCCAAAAGTGATTAGAAAGTGAGGTTGGACAAACCCAGTATCCTTAAAGGTTCTACCACAGTTGAAAGCTTGATGGCTTCCCTCGTCTCCCAGAGCTCAGACCCGCAGGACAACCGCTTTCTGCGGTCTCCTTGCGAGAAGCAGCCGTCTGGAGCACAGGTGGGCGATCTCTCGTCCTTTCCTTATCCGGAGAGTTTCTGTTGGACCGAGCTTACTGCTGGCCCTTCGATCATTGCCATGTTGTCATCTCTGCTCTTTCGGAGATGTCTAGTTCACCATTTCCTCACCTGGAAATCTCCAACTTGTTTTCCAATGTCTGATGCAAGTATATGAGCCACAGAATTTGTGTGATGATGTCATAATGCACTTCATTTGTGCTTCCCCTGGATGCCTTTGGTCTTCTTGCAGTCTGTTAAGCAGTTGTTTGAGTAGCAAGCTGTTACCAACACCCTATTCCAGATTTTCCTTTGCAACACTTCCTTTCTTGAGTTATTTTCACTCTGGTTTGTGGACTTTAATCCTGACATGACTTTAATCCAGTGATCCGTAGCATACGGGATGCAAATCTCTCTCTGCTATTTTTTCCTAGTGTATTTTAATATTGTAGACTATTGTAATTTGATGAAATCTTGAGTGTAACTGCATAATGTCTAAAGTGGTCCTGGAGAACTGTAAAACAATCTATCCCTTTTGGCTATTTTGCTGAAGCAGTTTATTAATGTAATTTATTAAGCTTTTAAAAAGAAGCACTGAGTTATTATTTTGTATGGATTTCATGTTAATTTTTTTCCTATGGACTAATAAGTCTATGATTGATAACCTTGGAAAACACAAATCTGGGGAAGACTGCCTAAGCAATGTTTGTTCTAAATGATACTTATAACAAAATAACTTTTTGGAAGGCACTACTATATTAGAGTTCATACTTAATTAGAGTACTGTGCTGGTCAAGAAGACAGTGGAGGAGGGAAAGTAGAGGATATAATAAAAAGGTTTGGAAATAGGAAAAGCCTATCAGAACAAGCAAATATTTGTCTAGTGTTATTCTACTAATACAGTATATATGTACTAGACACTATTTAGCTTTAGAGTACCAATGTACCGTTAATATCTTTTAAACAGTTGGGAGAAATCTAATAATTGCAAAGTTAAATGCAAAGTTAAAAGGTAAGTATCCAAATGTTGAAACAAAGCAATTAATCCTTTGAGAGGCCTTAATTATAAAGTATGAGAAGAAATTATAGGGGAAACAGAAAATTCTACAGCTAGAAGGAGGAGCTAGGACGTTAAAAATCAAAAATATTTATACTAAAAATATTTAAATATATTTGATATTTTGATATTTTGATATTTAAATATTTTCAAAATATTTTGTACTAAAATGTTTTTAAAATGTTTTTAAAAAACTAAAAATTAGCTGGGAATTTTATATCTGTTTTCCAGTGAATAAATATTTGGAACTTTTACCACTTGTCTGCATAGTTAAGTACTAACTGATGATTTTAGGCATATGTTATTTATGTTCTCTCACTTTTGGGCTTTTAAGCCTTCTTAACTGTAATTTACATTATTATGCTGAGTTTTTTTGTGTCTGTACCTGTAATTTTACATATATTTTTTAAAACTTTCCAGCTCTAAATGAATACCTACTGAGAAATTCAATCATATAATGACCCTTTTTAGCAGAAGTATTATTTAGGATTAAGATTATGATGGCAATCTGCTTGTTTCTTATGGTCAAACCTGTTTTACGTGCTACCTTAAAAAACAATGTTTGCAGTAAGAAAAGTTGATTGAAATTGGTTTTATTATTATCTTCTTTCTGTTCAAGCAGAATATAAAAATAGATTCATTCTAAATAAATAAAAACAGTACAATTAAACACATGGAGTCAATTACAATATTTTAATTGTAACACAATCGAGGCACAAATCTGAATAATTTGCTTGGTCCAAATGGTTCAGGAACAATTGCAGGTGACTCACAATTGTGGAAACACACCTCTGGAGACAATTAGGCATTAAAGGTGCTGTCAGATTGCAGATGTCCTATTTCAGAAATCTAACCCCATCGAAGGCAGATTAATCCCAAAACCAAAGTTTGCTTTCCTACTCACCAATATCCCCGTGTCTCATCTGTATTTAAATTCAGCTTGTTTACCATTACCCATCCTATCACTGAACTTGAGGAGAATTGAACAGCAGTAGAGTGTAAGTCACTTTTCCTCCAACATCCAGCCTCCTGGATGACCTCTTTCAGTGGCTTCATTTAAATAGTAAACAGTGTAGAAAATAAGATGGCTGTCTGTGGCACACGTAGGCCAACATCCAGGGAGTTTTTATTTATTTATTTATTTATTTATTTATTTATTTATTTGTTTGTTTATTTCATTTATATTCCGCCCATCTCCCCCACAAGGAGGGACCCTGGGCAGTTCACAACAAGTTTAAAATCAATTAAAACAATAAATATCAATAATAAACAATATAAAATTATATACTGCAAGAAGATCAAACCAGTCCATACTCCAGGAAATCAAGCCAGACTGCTCACTTGAGGGAATGATATTAAAGGCAAAACTGAAGTACTTTGGCCACATAATGAGAAGACAGGATACCCTGGAGAAGAAGCTGATGCTAGGGAAAGTGGAAGGCAAAAGGAAGAGGGGCCGACCAAGGGCAAGATGGATGGATGGTATTCTGGAGGTGACGGACTCAACCATTGGGGAGCTGGGGATGGTGACGGCCGACAGAAAGCTCTGGCGTGGACTGGTCCATGAAGTCACGAAGAGTCGGAAACGACTGAACGAATAAACAACAATATGTATAATTATATACATACATACATACACACACACATACATACACATACATATATATATATATATATATATATATATATATACACACACATACACTTACACATACACATACACACACATATAAACATATATATATACATACATACATACATACATCATACATCATACATCATACATCATACATCATACATCATACAATCTGATCCAAAAGTGGTAGATCTTATTCCACTGATCCACAAGGCTGGTCAGGACAGATCTAAGGGGCAAGCCAACCCCAAGACTGGCTATTTCCCTCTCCTCCCCAAGCCTGATGACATAGCCAGGTCTTCAAGTTTTCCCTAAAGTCCAGGAGAGAGGGGGCTGATCTTATTTCCGGGGGAAGAATATTCCAAAGGTTGGGGGCTACTGCAGAGAAGGCACGCCTCCTAGACCCCACCAGATGAAACTCTCTTGCCGACAGGGTTCATAGCGTGCCCTCTCTGCAGGACCGGGTGGGACGGGTTGATTGAACGGGGGTGAGCCGGTCCTTCAGGTAACCTGGACCGATGCCATGTAGGGCTTTAAAGGTGATAACCAACACCTTGAATTGAATCCAGAAGCAAACTGGGACCCAATGCAGCTCACGGAGCAAAGGTGTTATATGTGCCGATCTTGAGGCACCTAAAATAGGCTGCATTTTGAACCAGCTGAAGCTTCCGGATGCTCCTCAAGGGTAGCCTCATGTAGAGCGCATTACAATAGTCTATCTGGGAGATGACCAGGGCATGAGTGACTGTTCGAAGGGCCTCTCGCTCTAGGAAAGGGCGTAATTGGCGCACAACGCAAAGTTGTGCAAAGGCCCTTCTGGCCACGACTGCCACCTGCTCTTCGAACATGAGTCATGAGTCCAAGAGGACCCCCAAATTACACACCGGGTCTGTCTGGGGTAGTGCTACCCCATCCAGAACTAAAGATGATAAATTCCTAGATACCGAGGGGCCATTAATCCACAGCCACTCCATCTTACCAGGGTTCAGCTGAAGCCTGTTGTTCCCCATCCAGACCCCTACAGCCCCCAGGCACTTGGACAGGGTAGTCACAGCATCACTTACTTCCCCCGGGATGGAGATGTATAACTGTGTATCATCAGCATATTGATGATATCTCATCCCGTGGAGACGGATGATCTCACCCAGTGGTTTCATGTAGATGTTAAATAGGAGAGGAGAAAGCACCGAGCCCTGCGGCACCCCACAAAGGAGGGGCCGTGGACTCGATCTCTCCTCCCCTATCAACACCGATTGGGACCAGCCCTGGAGGAAGGAGGCGAACCAGCGCAAAACCACGCTGCCCACCCCCAACTCCCTGAGCCGCTCCAAAAAGATACCATGGTCGATAGTATCGAAAAACGCTGAGAGGTCAAGGAGAGCCAGGATGGATGCACTACCTCCATCCCGCTCCCGCCAAAGATCATCCATAAGCGTGACCAATGCTGTTTCCGTCCCATATCCTGGCCTGAAACCTGACTGAAAGGGTCTATGAAGGTTCTCAGTCATCCAGGTGGAATTGTCTGTAGCTTGAATCATGTCAACTGGATTTCTATTTTCTCAGTGGAAACGTTTCGCTCCTTATCCAAGGAGCTTCTTCAGTCTGAGCAAAGTTAGTAAGGGAATCCTAAATATGTTTCTAGGTAGCTGTGTGACCTTACACCTGGGGCTAGGTCATGGTTACCTGCTTTGTCTTCTGTGCCTAGGAAGATTAAGACCATTTCACAAGCTCAACAGCAGCATGGTGATCTTAACGATCCTCCTTTAGATGATAAAAGGACTTAAAATAACATCTCAATATAACCATGACCTAGCCCCAAGTGTAAGGTCACACAGCTACCTAGAAACATATTTAGGATTCCCTTACTAACTTTGCTCAGACTGAAGAAGCTCCTTGGATAAGGAGCGAAATGTTTCCACTGAGAAAATAGAAATCCAGTTGACATGATTCAAGCTACTGACTGAAAGGGGTTAAGATAATCCGTTTCATCAAGATTCCTCTGGAGCTGTAACGCCACCACTTTCTCAACCACCTTCCCCATAAAGGGCAGGTGGGAGACTGGACGAAAATTGTCCAGTACAACAGGGTCCAGCGATGGTTTCTTGAGGAGGGGGCGCACCAATGCCTCCTTGAAGGCCGTCAGAAACACCCCCTCCTGCAAGGATGCCTTTACCATCGACTGGACCCAGCCACACGTCACCTCCCGAGCCGATTGCACCAGCCAGGAGGGACATGGATCTAATTCGCACGTGGTGGCATTTACAGTCCAGAGGATCCTATCCACTTCCTTGGGTCCAACAGGATCAAACTGTTCCCAGATAACAAGGTAAGTACGCTCCTCAGGCATCTCCCCAGACCATGTTTCATGCTTAGAGTCTAACTTAGAGCGAATCCGAGCGATTTTATCCTGCAGATGCCTGGAAAATTCCTCAGCACGTCCCTGCAGGTGATTTTCTGAATCACCTTTCCCCAAAAGGGATCGGGTGATCCTGAACAGGGCCGCTGGGCGGCATTCTGCGGATGCAATAAGAGCGGAGAAATACTGATGTTTCGCCGCTCTTACCGCCACAAGGTAGGCCTTAACGGCGGCTCTAGCTTGTGTTCGGTCGGGTTCAGTCTTTGTTTTCCTCCAGCGGCGTTCTAGGCATCTCTTAATCCTCTTTAGGACCCTTAACTCCTCCGTGAACCACGGGGAGTGTCGGGTTCGATAGGACAAGAGAGGCCGCACAGGCGCGATCCTGTCCAAGGCCCCAGCCGCCTCCCTATTCCAGGTGGCAGCTAGGACCTCCGCTGGACCGTGCAGCAGATCTCCGGGGACAACCCCCAGCTCCCTCTGAAACTGAATTGGGTCCATCAGTCGCCGGGGGCAGACCGATTGAATAGGTCCTGCCTCCCTGCGGAGTGGGGCGGCATAAGAGAATCTCAGGGCCACCAGGGCGTGATCTGACCATGACAAAGGGGAAAGATGTAACTCTCCCCTCAGAGCACATTACCACTGCTCTGACAAGAAAACTAAATCCGGTGTGAGACCACTGTCTCTAGTCGGGTCCCGAATAATCTGAGTCAGGCCCATGGCCGCCTTGGTGGCCATGAACTCCCGAGCCACCTCAGAAGACTGTCCCAGGGATGGCAGGTTGAAATCCCCCAGAACCATAAGTCTGGGGAATTCCACCGCCAGCCCCGAGACAGCTCCCTGCAGCTCAGGCAGGGAGGTTGCTACGCAGTAGGGAGGCTGGTACAGCAGCAACACTCCCAACTGCTCTCGGGAGCCCAATTTGAAAAACAGGGTCTCACAACCGGCTACTTGCGGAGCAGTGCCCCTGAATGCCACAAGAGTTACACCACCTACTGGAAATGCCCAAATAGGAAGGACTGCCCAATGCCCAAATGAGCAATCCAGGAGGATATTGTAATAGGGTATATCAGCAAGAGAACTATTATAGCCACTCCTTTGTTCTCAGTTCCATATCCCAGAGGCAGTAATTTCTCTATTTATTAAGGGTTTTCACCATCATGTCTATATTATACAGATCAGCCAGATCAATTTGTCAGTATTATATACAGGTGACAGTGGAAAAATATAGAATTGACTTCTGGGATATGACACTGAGAGCCGTTTGGTGTCAGGAAATAAGGGAATGGCCATAATAGTTATTTTGCAGGCTATTGATATGATCTACCTATGCTCTCAAGGTGCCTGGGATGGGCTATTTTAGCTGGTTCATGGTTATTATGGCAAACATAAAATCCTGAACATAAGTGATGAACACTGGACTAAGAAGCCTCAACTTGGATATTATAGCTCCAGAACTTGAAATCTAGAGTAATAGAAATCATAGTGGCTAGCTCAGGAAGGGAAAATATTAAACTATTAAACTATTAAATGGTGGTATCCCAACAGTATCCTAGCCACCCAATGTCAACAATACACAGTCAAAATCAGCAGACAGTTGAACGAAGTTTGCAGTCATACAAATTCAAGTGCTACATTATGACAGCTACATAGCAGAAAGAACGGGGCAAATGAGAAAAAGGAAAGCAATACCACAAGCTTTGGGAGAATCCCAAGATTTGCAATTATTGTGTCAAAAATATGTCAAAGAATGACAACACTGAAGGAGATCCAATTTCTTAACAAGCATGTGTGAATATGAACCTTGAAGATTTTAACTGGATTCAGAATTACAGCCTCAGAAGAATGATTACTGTATTATGATATGCAACTGTAGAAGTTTGTTTGCATCCCTATAAGTTTTGCACGAGATATGTATGGATATGCTTTGCTGGATTAATATGAAATCTTTCCTGGGAAATTGCTGATGAAATGTTTAATTTATTTCTATTCTGTTGTTGTAAGAACTTCCACTTTGTTAGGAATGTCAGTTAATGCAATCATATGCACATTCATATAGCAAAAGGCCCATTGAACACAGTGGAATTTATTTTTGAGAAAACATGCATGGATTGTGATGTTTGTAAAACTAAATGTGCCCCTTTGTCTTCCACTTTCTTTTTTTTCCTTTAGTGTAATTGTGTGGCTTGAATATTATTTCCCAGCAGGCTACATTATTTCAAGCAAGACAAAATTTGGTCTGTTTCTGTTAGTGTCAAGATATTGGGCACTCTGCTATAACCCTGTTCTATGACACTGTAACTTGATGAGCAGCATGCCAAGAGATAAAAGCAAAGTGATTGCAAATGCTTAAGCAGACAGTATTTCAAGTGGACCCAAAACATCTAGATGCTTATATTGGTTTTGAGAAGGCATCCTCAACAAAAGGTTTAATTGATTAAGATGATGTTGAAGTTGGATTCCTAATGTTTATCTCTATTGCCTAGTGTTACTTGGAACAAGAGATTTGCCTTTAATGAAGTGCTTAGTGAAAAGTAGAGCAGAAAAACTGATGAAAAAATGCTAACAAAGAAGCTTTTTGCATAATCAGCATTGCCAGCTGAGCAGTCTGTCCCACACTCAGATACTTACTTTACTGCACTTCTTTTGTACTCTCATTGTCTGATGTAGGAGCAGGCAGGCTTTTGACAGCCAATTTTTAAAGATATACTGTATCTAAGGCTAAGGACTGCAGTAAGTGGGTCACTGACATGTAGTGTCATCAAAATGGATGGATATAGATTAATTTGGGGATCCATTGAGGAATAGCAGGTTTTTTTTTAATGTGTTAACCCTAAATCAAAGGTTATACACCATTTTAATTCTTTTTTTCCTGCTGAAATATGATGGGAAATTGCATTTGTGTTTTTGATCATTTGTCACCAAAATTTGATAATAAAATCTGTGGGAGTTCTGGGAGGGCTATAGGTTGTCAGTCATCAATGTAACGTGTATCCTTTCTTTATTTCAGTTCTTTTATAACTGTAAATTTATTTAATCATCTTGTACAAATCCAACTGAAATCAGTAGAAATTAAGAATTGAATTTTATATTTCAGTTCCCTTCATTTTGGACTAATTTAGGGATTCCTTAATCTTCAATAGATGACATTTTGTTTTTTTCTTCCCTGTGCAAAAATGCAGGTATAGTTATTATTTCTCATTCTGGTTTATAACTAATTCATAATTTATTTGAGAAGTTATGAATGTTGTTTAACAGGAGAACTTACAATTCCAATATTTTGAGACTGTTTTCTTGCCTGAACCCTTTTCCCTTTGCCTAACCTACATATTGTTTGCAAATCATAGGATAATAAAACTAGATAGGGAGAAAAATGGATCTTTTCTTTGTTTCAGATCCGGACGTGGATTCTAACAGTAGGCTATACAACTGCATTTGGGGCAATGTTTGCAAAAACATGGAGAGTCCATGCAATCTTCAAAAATGTAAAAATGAAAAAAAAGGTGAGCTTTTTTTAAAAAAAACAGTTCCATTAGCTCATGTCTGCGTGGCCTCTTCTACTTTTTCTCTGATTGCAGATCAAAAAAACAGTATTGGAAATCTGTACTGATTACTTGTATTAATATGTTGCCTATTTTCTGTAGCTGCCTACATTCTTGGACCTTATATTTGACACTCACACAAAGCCATATATGTCTTTAATGTCTTAAATTGGTATCTGACTTGAATCAGGTTTAGAAGTCCCGAGATGGAGGGGCTGGACTTGTGAGAACAATCCAACTGAAGAAAAAGCTCTTAAATATTAAGCCAGGAGTCTCTGCAGTTCATGTTGATGTTACCATTTTGCTTTTATGGCCTGAAGGGAAGAATCAGCCTGATGCACACCTGACTTACAGATGTTATAACAGTTTAAAATCTTGGAGGAGGGAACTCTCCCAAACATTCCAGAGTCTTGTGTTTGCATTTTTTAAATGCTTGATAGAATAGATTCATTAATTCAGTAGACTATGCACATCCCTAGGTATAGGACAGCCAGTTTCTATTGTGTAGTATTATAAGTAGTATTATAAGGTAGATGCATTGAGGCTGGATATGATGTGCAGTTTTAGATGTTAAATAACATGTCCTGCCAACATGGGTGTAATTTATGATTGAGACTGTATAGCTTGGACCTGGGCATATTGCCACTGTCCTTATTTTTTCTTGTCTAGCTGTCAATCTAGTCTGATGCAAATTGTGGTATATGATTGCCAAGAGCCTTTGTCTCCTTCTATTTCATTGGCTGGCTCTTCTTTTGTAATCCTACATGTCACTGGCCTTTTGTCAAAAGCAGATTTGGCAAATACAGGTTGAGGAATTACATATTCTATGGTGTAATCTGTATGGAAGTAACAGTGAACTGTTGGAAATAATAGAGAACAGAGCAAAGAATATTTCACGCCTTTCCTGTTCTATTTATAGAGAATTCCATATTTTGTGAATTAAGTGCAGACTGTGAGGGTGGCATGGGATTTTCTATCTTCTGTTTCTTACACTAACAATTTTCTCTGTCTTCCTTCAAATTCAAAGTTGCTAATTTTAATTAGGCAAAGGTCATAAACTCTTAGGAAAACGTTTGCCTACTACCTTTAAAAAATTGCATGGGAAGTATGGCACAGGTAAATACTGAATCACATATATACTAAGCTATAATTTAGGGCAGAGCTTTCCAAACTGTGTGTCGGGACACGTTAGTGTGTCGGCTGCAGTGTCTGGGTGTGTCGCGGCTGCTGCTGCCTCTGAGCTCTGCCAGGATTCCATGCAGGTCCTAGTGCCTGCCTTGTGCCTGGCTGCCTCCAAACCTGCTGTGATTCCACGCAGGTCCTAGTGCCTGCCTTGGGCCTTGCTGCCTCCAAACCTGCCCTGCCAGGATTCCACACAGGTCCTAGTGCCTGCCTTGTGCCTTGCTGCCTCCAAACCTGCCCTGCCAGGATTCCGCGCAGGTCCTAGTGCCTGCTTTGGGCCTTGCTACCTCCAAACCTGCTGTGATTCCGCGCAGGTCCTAGCGCCTGCCTTGTGCCTTGCTGCCTCCAAACCTGCCCTGCCAGGATTCTACGCAGGTCCTAGTGCCTGCCATCAGCCACGCTGCCTCCAAACCTGCCCTGCCAGGATTCTGCGCAGGTCCTAGTGCCTGCCTTGTGCCCTGCTGTAAGAGTGTGTCGCGAAATGATGCATGTCTAAAAAGTGTGTCACCAACATGCGAAGTTTGGAAAGCTCTGATTTAGGAACTTGATAGGGTTAATGTGATATGTGAATCCAGTTATTGTAGTTTATATACCAAGATCTGTGACATAACATGATGCAGAAATTCAACCACTTAGATAAGCAAACTGTAGCTTAACGCAGTATGTGTTATTGCTATATTGTGGAGAGACATAAATAAAAAAATGCTGGTGCAACCAAACAGAAGTTGATTGCTATTTATTTATTTATTTGGAAGATTTATATGACCACCCAACTTGCCTGATTGATTGTGACCTCAGGCAGCGAACATCAATAAAAACAGAGGAAAACACAAATGACGATTAAAACCAATGATATCAAAAAACCAAAGCAAAAGTTGACATGCCAATAGCATACAGTTGGTCAACATACACTCCACCTCCCAAAGATGAGCTCTTCTATTATCTGGCCCAATGCCTAGGAAAAGACTCAAGTTTTTAAAGCTTTCCTAAAGGTGAACAGGATAGAGACAGCCAACTCTTAGGGGGGAGATCATTCAAAAGGGCTGGTGCTGCAACAGAGAAAGGGTACCTCCTAGATATGAAATTACTTCAGGGAAGCAACCTGGAGCATGCCCATCCTGTTAGGACATGTGGGAAATAATCAGAGACAGGTGGTCCTAAAAATAGCCTGGTCCTATTCCATGTAGGGCTTCACAGATGTTAACCAGGACTTTGAATTGCACACAGAGACCTAATATAGCTGGCAAAGTAGTGCTGATACATGGGGGTACCATGGTAACTATATGCACCACTGCATTCTGAACCAATTGCAGCCTCCAGATAGTCTTCAAGGGTACACCCATGTATAGCACATTGCAATATGGATATTGAGGGACCACATGCAGAGCCTTCTGATCCAGGAATGGGTACAATTGCCACACAAGCTGGAGTTGTACATGGGCTTTCCTGGCCACAGCTGCCACTTGCTCTTCAAGCAGGAGCTTTGAGTCCAGGAGACCATTCTGGGGAAAGTTATTAAGAAGGTGATCTGGCTACAATTCCAGAAGATCCTGGATTATCTGAACCTGATTATCTGAACCTGATTATCTGAACCTGTTTCAGTTTCATTTTGGTTTCAGGCCAGAGTACAGTATGGAGATAGCATTGGTAATGCTTGTTGATGACCTTTGGCAGAACACCAACTGGAACCAATCCTAAAGGAAGAAGCAGAACCACAGTAACACTGTGTCTCCCATTCCCAACCCCCCGAGCTGGTTCAGATGGATACCATAGTTGATAGTATTGAAGGCTGCTGAGAGATCAAGGAGGACCAGAATAAATGTACTCTCCCCATCCAGAGCCCATTATAGGTCATCAACAAGTACAACTAATGCTTGGTACCATGTCTAGTCTGAACCCAGATTGAAATTGGCCTAGAATATGTTGCTGAATATGTAAAACAGGTATATTAAACCTCCAAGATATGTAAAATAAGACCATTAACCCCACCCCACCCCTGGGTGGGGTTATCTTAGTATCATGTGTAAATGTAAGCAAAATTTCAAAAAGAAGCTGACTTAAAATTTAACTGTAATTTATCCTGAATTATTTCAGTATGAACCTGTGCATGAAAAAAAATTAAGGTGTTTTGCGTTTATGCAGAATGTATTTAAATTCCATTTTTTAATATGCTATTGTCATAATTCTGTTTGATTTACAGTATATATTTGTGTTCTTTAGACTGTGCCATCAAAACAAAAAATCAAACAAATGTAGCTTGCAAAATGACCTTTTCCTGTGGTCATGTAAATGAAGATCTTATCCATGCATAATTAAAATGACTCATTAACAGTGGTGCATAGTCTGATTTATGGCTCTTGAGTAAGACTCTAAAGCAGGGCTTTCCAAAGTTTTCCCGCGGCGACACACCAACCACTGTTGGTGTGTCGCTGCGGGAAAACCCGGAAGTGCTGCCATTGCGGCAGCGCGCAAAAACCCGGAAGCGCTGCTGCTGCTTTCGGTTTTTGCGCGCTGCTGTTGGTGTGTCGCCGGGGGAAAACCCGGAAGCGCTGATAATGATCAGAGCTTCCGGGTTGTGTGGCGACACACCAGACTGTGTCGCGACATACAGTTTGGAAAGCTCTGTTCTAAGGGAACTTCTGAATTCTATGTAAATGTCCCCTATATTCTCTTTTTTGTTTCCATAGATCATTAAGGACCAAAAATTAATGGTGATCGTTGGAGGAATGCTACTGATAGATCTTTGCATCTTGATTTGTTGGCAAGTTGTTGATCCCTTGAGGAGAACAGTAGAAAAGTACAACATGGAGGTATGTCATTTCAACTATTTTATTTTAATGGTTCTCCAGTTAGCTGTTTAAGATTGTAATGCAAAATAAAAATATATTACAAAATGTCAGGAATAAATATTTTTAGTGGACTGGGAAGAGATAGATAGATAGATAGATAGATAGATAGATAGATAGATAGATAGATAGATAGATAGATCACAAATGGAATCCAGCATCTCTACCATGCTTAAGAGGTTTTAGATGCAGTAATATTGTAAACACAGGGGAGTTGTCTGCTAAAAGTCTATAAGAGATGGTGTTGCAATAAATAATAGATTTTCAGACTCCATTAGCAGAATTCATGAGGAACTAATGCAAGCTAGACATAAAATAAAGGCATAAAATGAACTCATCTGTTCCAAAGATCACTGTATCAAAAAATAAGATTCCATTGCTACTGTGGATCTTTAGGTACTGTAATATCACTGACTATTACTTTGCTCAAATTAGTTGATATATCCAGAATGACTAGTCCGATTTTGGTATCATTTTAAAAAGGGTCACCCTGGAAATATAAAATTCAAGGATGAGAGAACTCATAGCATGTTGTTTAATATCAGATTTGCCAGTTGTGTGTGATAACTATTTCTAGAAGGAAAGGAAGTAGAATTTATTTAAAACAGAGTAAATTAATAGTGAAAAGTTTCTTTGTCTGCAGTTGCTGAGTATTGCACATACGGGATTTGCATCAAAGTGAAATATCTGAAAAAATAATTTAAAATGTAATTTCTATTTCATATTGTGTATCCGTATATTCTCTGGAGGGCCAGTTGGTTAAGGTGCTGGAGTAGGGCTAGGGAGACCTGAGTTCTCGTACTTCCCTAGGCACAGAAACCAACTTGGTGACTTTGGTCCAGTCACTTTCTCTCAGACCTAGGGAGAAGGCAGTGGAAACCCACTTCCAAAAATTTTGTCAAGAAAACTACAGGGACTTGTCCATGTTGTCACCAGGAGTCAAGACTGACTTTAGTAAAAGGTTTATGCAATCTTTAATTTTTATTTATTTTATTTATTTGAGTTTATTAGCTATCCAACTCCAATGGACTCTGAAGAAAAACTGACTTGATGGCCAAAATACACCCCCATCACAATTCCTGTAGTACATTTGATTTATAAGCAAAAATACATTGAAGCAACAGCATTGAATAACATCTGATACATACCTACAGTACATAGGTTCTGAGAGGTTTTAGCATTTCTTGTGGGTAAATATGGCTGTTTTAATGCTTTTATGACACTGTTGCATCATTTGACAAATCATACTGTTGACTTAAAAAACTAAGATTTGAAAGGAGGTCTTCTCTAGGTTTGAAAAGGAAGTCAGATGTTTGTTATAAATTGTATTGTTTCTGCTATATTCTGTTGATGGCCACCATAGTTCTCTTTTTGTAAAGCAGAGATGGCTAATCATTGTGTTCTTGTACTATACTACTTGTGGGTCACTTCTCCAGGTACTGATTAGGTGGCCCTTTCTGAAATAGACTGGCTTCCCAAGAGATTATCAAGCTCTGGCATAATAGTATACCTTCAAACACTAAAGACTGTATATTCATGGAGTTATATACAAACACACATGTGTGTGCATGCATGTGTGTGTATACAGGGTACTGTATATCAAAAGTCAGATCCCATAGACAATTTATTATATAAATTACATTAAATGTTCTAATTGGTTGCCATTTTCTTTTAAACACTTCCTTACTCATTTGACACATGACCTTTGAATGTTTTCTGTGAAAAAAAAATTAATAAAACATATTGTGATTGACCTATGGGGCTTGACTTTTGGTACACCCTCTGGGTATGTGTATGTATGTGTATGTATACATACACACTCCCAAATATACATGCATATGCATGTATGTATATATTTAAAAACTGGGACTTTATATACAAAATTTAAAGAGACATTTTAAAAATTAGTTGAAAAAATGATTTGTGCTTCCATCTGATTCCTACAGTAAAGCCAAAGGAAGATAGAACACTAGAAAAGCAATATGCTATGAATGCAAAACATTGTACAGCTAGCTTCTGCCAGATATCTTGGAAAATTAGGGCTACTCAGGTAGGCATAATTTATTACTAAGCAAAACGGACTTACTCATGTTCAGTGTTGAACCTTTTGTTAAGAATTCCATTTATTTTCATGTATGGTTTACTTCTATCAGCAACCAACCTTCAATATACTCACATAAAATGTTTTCTAATTCAGGCCTATTTACGTTATTACACACTTTCTCTGAATCAACATCCAATAAACTTCCTTTCTTATATTCTTGCATTTCTCAATAAGTACCTGAAGAGCAAAACCTGGTGCACTTCCCAAGGTTTAATAATTGTCCACCACTTGTACCTTTACAGTCAGAATTCTGCCAAACACTTTCCCAAAGCAAGCTTAACAAAGTAATCCCGTTATAGTTTTTCCATTCATCCTTGTTACCTTTCTCTTTTATGAGAGACTATTATCATAATTCTTTTCACTTTATTCTAAGCAGCTTCCACGTCATCTTTATGTCCACTTTCCATTCATTCTGTTGGGAGATTATCTAATATTTTTTTCATATAGGACTTATACTTTCTTTTCCTGCAGTCATTCTAACTTCATTTTCCTTTCCTTTCCTTTCCTTCCCTTCCCTTCCCTTCCCTTCCCTTCCCTTCCCTTCCCTTCCCTTCCCTTCCCTTCCCTTCCCTTCCCTTCCCAATTTTTTTTTGCTCAGCAGATACTCACCAAACTATTACCATTTGGTTGCCAAATGTCCCAATTGCTTTTTCTGTATACCCATCTCATTCCCATCCATCCCTTCATCCATGTACGTATATCACCTGATTATCACATTAATTGAGTTGCACAATTTTTCATTTTACTTCTATACTTTATTCATCCAACTTTTTTCATAAATGCATATTGCATTTTTCCCTCTCTGTTAATTCCACAAACAACCTGCCACTTTGCCTTGCCTTGCCTTGCCTTGCCTTGCCTTGCCTTGCCTTGCCTTGCCCTTCCTTCTTTCATAAAATTGCCTAATTGGAAGGGACCTTAGAAATCATCTAGTCAAACTTTCTGTTCAGTTCAGGATTTGCTAGAACATTTCTGACAGACAACTGTCCAGCCTCTGTTTGAAGATCTCCAGAGAGAAAGAACTCATCATATCATGTGGCAGCCTATATCATGCAATCTCATACCATCAGGACGTTTCTCCTAATGTCTATCCTGAACCTCCTTCCTTGTTGTTTTAACCCATGGGTTTGGATCCTGCCTTCTGGGTCAACAGATAATAAATTTGCTTCATCTTTTGGATGACAACGCTTTAGCTATTTGAAGATTTATCATATCTTCCCTTGGTCTTTTTTTTTTTTAAATTTAAACAATACCCAAATCCCTTAACAGTCCCTCACAAGGCTTTGTTTCCACACCTTCACCATTTTGGTAGCTCTTTGAGCTTGCTCAAATTTGCACTGTCCTTTTTGAACTGTGATGCCCAGAACTTAGCAAAGTCTGATCACCGCCTGATAGTATATAAAAATTATTCCTGTTATGTAGATTCTAACTCCTATTAATGCACCCCATTAATGGTAGCTCTTGGAAGCCTCAGCTCATTTTGAGATTTAGCTTTTCCTTCCTTCCTTCCTTCCTTCCTTCCTTCCTTCCTTCCTTCCTTCCTTCCTTCCTTCCTTCCCATTAATTCATGTGCTTTACCATATATTCCCCTTACATTCCAGGTCACAATCTTACAAACATGGTCATCAACATATGGTTCCATGAAACCTTTGTGGTTTTGTCAACATAATGCTTTTTAGTAAGATAAAAAAAGAGTAGATTAGGTTATTAGCCTTAGTCATACCCACACCATATACAATATTCCCTGCTAATAATAAAGGTAGTACTTGTCAGTTCTAGCACATTTTTCTACAAGCATAATCAAAGTGTTAATATTGAAATATACTGTACTTCTGTTTGCTCACTAGATAGGGAAATGCAAATTATGTGTGCATGAAAATCAAAACTATACTAATTTCTCTTCTATCACTCCTGTTGATGTGCAATGGTCACCAGATGCTTATACTGATTTAACTGGGTTGTGAATTATTTGCTAATCTTTTCCATTGACTAAAGGGAGATGAGGCTTCTTTTTAATGTCCAAGAGCAATTAGTCTCTGATTTAATCTCTTTCACTGTACAGCTGTGAGATGAACTTGGTGCACAAATAAAATATTAGAGACAAGATCAGTATCCCCCTTTAAAAAAACTCATAATGCTGCTAACTGCATATCATGAACCTGATAAAATATTTTGTGTATTATTTACCTACCGAGGTTTTCTATATACCTGGAAGAGTTGGGGAAATGGACAAGTTATGGCAAGAAAGACAATGACTGTCGTGATAAAAAGTGTTACTGCTTTTCTCTTTATTAAATGAGATACTGACTTTTTTAAAGTTCTAGAATTTATACCAATCTCATCTTCCAAAACTGATTGAGAAGGGAAATTGTGGGGAAAAGGGGGGGGGGACCTACAAATGTCTTGAGACCAGCTAACTGAAGGAATGACTTATTTCATATCAACCTTCATAGTCCTTAAGGGTAATTTCATGGGTCTTGTTCCAAGTACTGTTATGGGTATCAAAGATAAGAAAGGGCCTCCTTTGTATGAAGACAGTGTGTTTCTGGAATGCATTCTCCAGGGTCATCCATTTAGCATGATATCTGGCATTCATTTGATAGACTGATATTTTAGAGTTATTGGAGGTTTTAAAACAATTTTATCTTTGATATCATATTGATTGGTAAAAATTTGTCTTGACTTGTTAGCAGACTTCCAAAGACTTTATGTCAGAAAGGCAGAAATGTAAATATCTTAACATTGTTAAATAAATGGGAAACTGGTAATCTGCTATGCAAGATTTAGCATTCTCCTCTGTCCAGACTGTATTGGGAAACTTTTATTTGTGACAGAACTAGATGTGAGGAGCTGTGAACAGTCCTATGTTACAGTTAGTGTGTATCTTCGCCCATTGCATTTCGAAGTTGTCTTCCCCAGATTTAGCATAGGTAAAGGTAAAGGTTCCCCCCGCACATTTGTGCAGTCGTGTCCGACTCTAGGGGCCGGTGCTCATCTCCGTTTGTTAGCCGAAGAGCCAGTGTTGTCCGAAGACACTTCCACGGTCACGTGGCCGGCATGACGCACATGGAACGCTGTTACCTACCCACCGAAGTGGTCCCTATTCATCTACTTGCATTTTGCATGCTTTCGAATTGCTAGGTTGGCAAGAGCTGGGGCGAGTGCGGGAGCTCACTCCATCACGCAGGGCTAGGGATTCGAACCTCCGAACTTGCGATCTTCCGATCGACAAGCCTGGCGTCTTACCCACTGAGCCACCACACCCCTATAAATCTGCTATGCAAAATTTAGCATTCTCCTCTGTCCAGACTGTATTGGGAAACTTTTATTTGTGACAGAACTAGATGTGAGGAGCTGTGAACAGTCCTATGTTACAGTTAGTGTGTACCTTCTCCCATTGCATTTCGAACTTGTCTTCCCCATATTTAGCATATATTGATGTAATTCAAATTAAGGGAAATTATTGAAGGGTGCAGACAGATTGATGTAATTCAAATTAAGGGATTATTGAAGGGTGCAAACAAAAGTTGACATAAGTAAAAAAAGGGGGGGATGAGGTTGCAAGAGATTAATAAAAATAATCAAAAGAAAGAAGGCTTTTTGACACTACTGACTGTGTTCATATAAAAAATTTAGTCCTTCCTGAACTGGCTTACAATTTTTCTTCCTTCCTGAATAACCATATGTGATATTAAATCATTGGGGAATGTTGTCATTTACTATTAACTGGATTATACTTTAACAAAATGGAAAATAGTAGCTCTAGTGGCCATAAGAAAAAATTCCCCATACTATATTTTGGGCAATATTAGATCACAAAGTAAGTAAGCTTTCAAGTTCTCCAAAACTTTTTTAATGAGATAAGATAATAAATTAAAAGGGAAAGGAAGAGAGCAGGTGGTGGGTTTTTAAATAATGCAATCCATGCATTGAATTGTATTTTAAGGTTAAATTTGGGAGTTGGCACTAGGCATTCAAATTAGGCTCAGTTGCAGCCTTCACAACCTAGTGCCCTCCATATATTCTGAACTCTAATTTTCCTCATGCTGAACCAAGAAAGCCATTGTCCATGTTCACTGAAGTGATGTAATCCAACACATCTGGAAGATACCAGATTAGGTAAGATTGTTTTATCAGATACAGGAACAGAAAATGTTTGATTCCTATTTTTGAAAGTATAAAACAATATGGCTTTTAGACCCATTTATGGTGCTATTAATATATGCCAACTTAAAGAATATTTAAAATATCAGAATAACTCTTCTTTCATTTTTTCTGCACTTCTTACCTATTTCACAGCTGCTGTTTTATCTGCCTGTTTCCAGTGTTTTCACTTTGCTTTGCTTTGACAGTATGCATATTTGTATATATGTTTGTGTTCCTGCAACTATCTTCTGCACACACAAGATGTCTTTTTTGGAAAATTAGAGCATATGCTGTTAGCATACCTTTTAATCCTTTCTTGATACTAGAAATACCTTGATGTGTTAGCAAGCTTTTTAGCTATGCATCCAGAGATCCATATGGCTCCCACCCTGATGATGTTCCAAAAGTTTCTGAAAATTTGACTCTTCTCCCAGGCTTTGGAGTAGAGTGGTTGTGAGCCCCTCTAGGTTTCTGTTTTGCTTCAGGTGTATATTTCTTCTGGATGTACATGATCTATTTCCTTCATTTTAAAGTGTAAGCCACCCAGAGTGTCGTCTGAAGTTGGGCAGCCTCTAAATCATCCATCCATCCATCCATCCATCCATCCATCCATCCATCCATCCATCCATCCATCCATCCATGTCTGTCTGTCTGTCTGTCTGTCTATCTATCATCTATCTCCAACTGGATTACAATTTTTGTTACAATAAGGGGTCCTTCTACTTGTGAATGTTCTAGCTGTATGTGAAGATACTGTATATCAGCATTTAAAACTTTTTTATATAACTTGTGTGTTAAGTTGTACAAGGGAACTAACTGAAAACATTGGAGAGTCAGTTGTTGTGATTAATGTTGAAAGGTTGGTGTTCCCATTTATCCCTCCTTCTCTGTTTTCAGGTCAGGAGGAATCACTGAAATGATCATTTCTGATATGTTGCATAACTTTCACAAATTTCATTTCTTACTGTATCTCTTTGGATCCTTCCAATGTTACAACATACTCATTTAAAGCATCAGCCAGCTAATTAATATGACTATGTGATGAAAAACATGGGCAGGTTTTACTTGTAATTGATGCATTAGTAGGTTCTAAGTAAAACATAAAATGTTTATCAAATATAAGAGACATGTTTTAGAAGATGGTTGCTTTTAACTTGATATTCCCAGGATATTTTTATTAATGTATATATGAGATCTCATTATGAATTATAGATTATTGTTTAAGGAATAGCCCTCTCTATTTTTTCCATTTGTATTGCTTATTCCAACCAGAGTCCAAATTAGCTTCTTCAAGAGGAACAAACATAGTCATCATCTACTCTAGCCCTCAATTGTTTTGCTCCAGTGTGATTGGTTGATTGATTGATTGATTGATTGTTTTTTTGTTTTTGAGTCAGTGTTGACTCCTGGCAACTGCCTGGACAAGACCCTGCAATTTTCTTGGCAACATTTTTTGGAAGTGGTTTGCCATTGCTTTCTTCCCAGACTGAGAGAAAATGACTGGTCCAAGGTCACCCAGTTGGCTTTATGCCTAAAGTGCGACTAGAACTCACAGTCTCCTTGTTTTTAGCCTGGTGCCTTAACTACTATACCAGAAGCTGTTATTTTCATCTTTTTATACCAATTTAATAAATGTATCACTAAATGCAGCTATCTGAACTTTGCAAGTCAGAGCACTTTATGAACTCCCAGTAAATTTAGATTGAAACATGGCTTTATCTAGGCTAGTATAATTTACTCAGACTTGCAAAATCTCACCAAGATTCTAGGAAGTTACATTTTTCAGTCTTGTTGAAATAAAATACCTTTTAAACAAGATGTGTCAGGGTTAGAACCTGAATTTTTCTGAATGGAAAGCACATGATCTACTGAGTAACAGTCCTCCCCCATATTAAGCATCTTGCTCATTTTTGATGTGGGAACAAACATCAAATGACTCTGTTCATATGAAAACTGAGTGTCCTGCATTTTCAGTAGTGGTACTTTGATTGTGGAACATATTTTCATAGGACATTGAGCTAGCTCCCTCTTCTGTTAAGACATGCTTTTCAGTAACATTAAATACAATTCAATATCTGTGGCTATGTTATCTTTTTTATTAATTAATGCTGCATCCTACTTTTGCCTTTTGTTTTAATAGTGTTGTTTTATGTTGTTTGGTTAATCTTTAGCTATCTCTGAGACTCTATTGTGGAGCCAAAAGGCAGAAAACAATATTTTAAAAAAGCTTAGTGTTTTTAAATTCTTCTAATTTAAACTATTCAAAGTAATAGCTAAAACACAAATATATATTTTTGACAGAACCCATTTTAAATTTTATATTTTGGTAATAAATTGTGTTTTAAAGAATTGCATCTCTGTAATATTTTTTAAAATTTTCTGTGATGCCTATTTCAACATCTATTGCTAATTGCTGCTACTGAGTAATCATTTTGCTATGTTGCTTTTAATTTCATTTAATGTAAATGTTTGTATTTTTATTCTACAATACTTTGAGTGATATACCCTGCAGAAATAAATAATTGCTATGTGCATATGGGTGAAGGACAGTATTACATACAGAAGAAAGGAGTGTCTGTATTTGTTAAAAACTAGCCTGAACATTTTGGAGACACCTTCAAAGAGACATTTTAGATACTTAATCCAGACAACCTGATTCCAGGCCAAAATGTCTAAAATTAATGAATTAAATTAAAGCTTGTGCTTTTAAGGGTTGGTTTATTTAAATGAAGTAATAATTTAAATAAAATAAATAATGTTTAAATAAAAACATTAAAGTCACTTTTTTCTCTCTGCTGCATTGAAGCTTTTGTTTTCTTCTGAATGTACGTGCAGCAGAAGTTCAAATGCCCTGTCTGTACAATTCAAAAGTGCATAGCAGCCAAAAGTCATGCTTTCATTTTTCTCCTAGTCTGAACTATCTGCTGAAAAGCATCTGCTTACTTATGACAGTTTCTTTAGACAACCTCTCCCTTGCCGAGATATTTATTTATGTTAGATTTATAATCCCATCTTTATTTTGTACAACTCAAGGCGCCGTGTTTAGCTCAGGCAGTGAATAATCTCATGAAGACAGGGTCTGCCCATCTCCATGCGTAAGGGTGAAATATTGAAAATGGGAGACTGTCGTATGTAGCTCCTGTCCTGATACGGAACTTTGGTTGAGCAGGTTTTGAAACCATGGAGTAGCCAGGCTTTTTCCTCAAGAGTTGAATGAGAAATGCCAACAAGGACAGAGTAACGAGAGTGGAACTGGTGGGGCATGCTGCACTTTTCTGCTACACTTGATGATTTAGAGCAGGAATGAAATGCCCAGTGCTTCTGTCTTTGTGTTGTTTGCCTTCTTCTTCCTTCCCTATTCCTTCCCCACCTTCCCACATTTCTTCCCAAATATCAGGAGTTATACGAAATTTAAAATGCAAATTGTTGACAAGTTTTCTTTCACAGAGATTGGGCTGCAAACATTCTGGCAGCACTGCTCTTTTTGTCCTGCAATCCATTTATTTATTTATGACAGTATGTATGCATTTCAGTAACTATCAAAATTTAAATAACCATTCATATATAATTCAAACTTATATATGTGATTTAAATTCTATCTGCCAGGCAATTCAATCAGTTTTAGATTAGAAAGAATTTTATCAGAGAGAAGTGTGTAATAAAATCTAGAATTAGATTGCTTGACGTAGTCTCTGAGGGTGTTTAATGTACTGAAGTCAGACTGATTAGTTTTTTTTTCCTTGACAATTATTACATTCCTCCATTTCTGCCAGTTATTAAAAGTGTGTGTTTCTTTTTTCTTTTTTTTTTAGAAAAAATAAAATATGTCTGCATGATAACTCTCATTTGCAAATCAGCCACTCTAAACTCAGGAAGGAAACAGCGTGAAGTGAGAGTTGCTCATTTCCACTGCTCCTACTGGCCAGCTTCTGGTAACCATTCCACAAGGAGTAAAAATGAAAGTTTGACCTTGCTTCCATTAAAGGCCCATGCAAAACCTGCAATTGCTTAAATACAACTGGCTTGAATCTAGTTAGGAGACATGTTCTGTATTCCTATAAAAATAACCACTGCCCCTGATTTTTTTTATCACTTTCAAATCAGTTTCTAGGGAAACAAACAACATTATGATAACTGGAAACCAGCAGTAGAAGCTGACTCAGCTGGTGGCCAGTTTTGTTTCTGTTTCCATGGAAACAGATTTGAAATAGGCATAAATAATCTCACAAAACACAGACAGTTCTAAGAAGGTTGGACAAACATATATCCTCAGTCATTTACCTGGATCAATAAAGACTGCCTTGAAGACTAGTATTTAATAACAATCATTCTATTTTATGAAGGTCACTGACCAAGACTCAAGTTCATATACTTCATCATCAACACCAACAAAAATATAAAATTCTAATAAAATCCCTTAGAAAGTATATAAATAATTATTCTGTTTAACGACATTCTTTCCTAAAGAGGGACACGGGGCCCACCAAGCAGCCAGACAAGATTTTGCAACTTGCCATGTAATTGTGCAATCTTGGTCCCCAAGTAAAATTGCTAATATAAAAATGATCTGAGTAACAAGGGATTTTGCAAATTGTAGGACATAAACAAGAATAGCAAAAATCCTTATAAAAACAGCAATATAGAGTCATGAGCCAGCAGTTTGATTACACTCTCTCCACAAGGGCAAAATCTTTCGTAATACTGTAGGGTATTTTTTTAATACCTGCTTTCTCAAACTGCAGAGAGAAGGATATTAAATCATGCCAGGTAAATGTGCTAGAACATTTTGCTGTGAAAAGATCTTCCAAATATCTTGCTGCCTGGAGTTTACTTCCAATTATCTTATTTCCAATTATTACAGTTATAGTGATTATGATCTGTTTGTCAAATAACAGTTATTTATTTATTTAATTTTTATCCCGCCTTTATTATTTTTATAAATAACTCAAGGTGGCGAACATACCTAATACTCCTTCCTCCTCCTATTCCTTTCTCTTAGTATTGTTTTAGTTCCATTATATCCCATCCTCAGATTAACATGGTTAGACCTAGTCAGGAGAAGCTCAGGTTAAGCCAATAATGAATTATTCTTAAATAGACTCTGCACTCCACAGTTATCAGTCCTGCTTTACTTCTAATTGATGTGCTACATTTGGGATGCATTTTGCTCCTTCTTGTGGTCTGCTTTGTTCTCCAAACCCAATTTTATGACATAAAGGAGTTGTGCCAAAGGTGTAGCTGTAAGTGATTTAAATACAGCTGGGATATATTAAGCCTCTCTTATATAAATATTGGATAAGATGCTGCACTTGCTTCAATGCTCCTCTGTGGGCAGTACATAGGAAGTGGGTTTCACAATTACTAGAGAAATGAAAAATCATTCCTAGGTAATTGAAGCCATTCCACCTGCTAAATAATAGTAATAATGCAAGTCCACATTCTGGGTCTTTCTGTAAAATTCATTGTATTAGTCTTACAGTAACTCAACTATAAATGTTGCTCCTTATGTAAAGATGTAAAGGACTAAAGAGCCGACTTCAGCCCTATTGGTGGTTTGCAATAAAATTATCATATCATCTGAATATTACAGCACTGTAATATATCTATTTGCAATTTCAGGGTACAGAATTTTGCTTTGGTTAAATTCTCAACAATTGGATTAATATAGTGATTAAAGAGCAATCCTTATTTCCCACTCTTTTGGTGGCTATAAACTTAGAAAGTTGGCCAAGACTTTAAAATTAGTATTTTCATACATTTTATAAATAAGAGTAAGTAAGCAGCAGTCAGCTGATATAGCTCTGGGTCTGTCTTATAATTTTATATTTGAAACAGGATCAAATGCCTACTTAAAATCAATGAAGTAGCATATATTGCAGATGTATATTTCTCCACCAGATAACTTAACACAACTCCCAGTTCTGTTTTATTTCTACCTGTTCTAACCTGCTTACTCTCCTGCTAGAATACTTTTTGACTAATCAGTCTATCAAAATTCCAGTTTAGGTGTCTTATTAGATTTTACTAATAATATTACACAGCAAATAGGTACTGTATTTTCTTCCCTTCTTAAATATTAGAATAACTATTGCTATACCCTAATCTCTAGAACAGGGCTTTCCAAAGTTTTTCCCGCGGCGACACACCAACCGGCGTTGGTGTGTTGCTGCGGGAAAACCCGGAAGTGCGGCAGCGCGCAAACACCCAGAAGCGCTGCTGCTGCTTTCGGGTTTTGCGCGCTGCAGTTGGTGTGTCGCCGCGGGAAAACCCGGAAGCGCTGATGATGATCAGCGCTTCCGGGTTGTGTGGCGACACACCAGACTGTGTGTGGCGACACACTTTTGTGTCGCCACACACAGTTTGGAAAGCTCTGCTCTAGAATATACACTGTAGCTATGCTGTCTATACAGTATATGTGAATAACATGGCCACTATTTCAGATTACCCTAATCCCTGGCACTTTTCCAGGTTTTCGTTAATTAATTAATTTAGAAACCTTGGAGGCCAAAGGAGGAAGGGTACAAAATCTCTCCAAAGATACAGAACAGGACTCCTCCACATATAACTCTTGAAAATATTCCTCCCGTCTCCTTACTAAAACATGAGATTCCAAGTAGGAAGGCTTAGTATAGATATGGGCAGATATTAATCCCCCAAAATTAGAAGTGTCTTTTGATTAGCTATCAGGATTTGGTTGCATTCTTCTATTATCACTCTCTCATTCTTCTATTATCCCTTTTCTTTTCAGGACAATCAAGTATTTTTAATATTTATTAGATCGTAGGACTATTTACTGTATCTTGGGATTTGGGCAGGGTAGATCATAATCTTTCTAGTAGAAACAATGCTTTCTAAGAGCACCATTTTAGAGGAAGGTATTGTAAAAGGTCATAATTTTAGTCTTACACTGGGAGTTTACTAATTTACTTAAACATCTAAAAGCTTGCATATCTGGGTATTCTGTGTAAGTTAATTTGTCCTCTGAAAACATTTTTCTCTTGCCTTGAGAAAAAAGCTGCCTTATCTTCATCCAGTTTTTATTCATTGTAGTTCTGCATTCAAACTGCTTTCTCAGTTTCCTGATGCACAGCAGATCAAGCAGTTGAATGCTTTCTCAGTTTTGTGATCCACAGCTCCCAGCCCTCCCAGCTTTCCAGTTGATTTCTACTTACATCGTGCATTTTCTCTAAACCATGGTAAGGCAACATGGTGCTAGTATGCCCTTGGTGCTCATCAGGCTCCTTCACCCATCTGACTTTAAAAAGATTCTTTGAATAAAATAATAAATAGACATGCTGCACAGCATCTATTATCATATTTATTTAGAGGAATGCTTAAGGGTCTATAAGAGAGAAGCAGAGGGGGATAATTCTCCTTTTGGTAAATGTCAGCCATTTTGTGAATGCATTAGTTCCCATGGCAGCCATTTTGTAAGTATGCTAACCACCTATTCTCGTAGTTGCAAGTGGCCTGAATAGGTACTACCTGCACTATGAGACTATATTTAGAATATTGGGCATTTTGGTGCTGGGCTAGAAACCAGGAGTCTGTGAGTTCTGGTCCCGCCTTAGGCATGAAAGCCGGCTGGGTGACCTTGGGCCAGTCACTCTCTCTCAGCCCGACTCACCTCACAGGGTTGCTGTTGTGGGGAAAATAGGAGGAGGAAGGAGTATTAGGTATGTTTGCTGCCTTGAGTTATTTGTAAACATAATAAAGGCGGGATAAAAATAAAATTAAATAAATAAATACTTGTTACCACATATCATTTATGAGGTGCATGGAGTATAATCCTGAGAGGAGTGTGTTTTTGTGTGTGTGTGTGTGTGTGTGTGTGTGTGTGTGTGTAAGGGTGAATTTCCATACATGGGGTAGAGCTCATCTTTACCCCCAAAGAAATAATGGAAGAGGAACAACAGAGGAGGGAGTGAAAAACTGTCAAGCCTGGCCCTTGGCTCTTATGGGAAATGCAGAGTAATGAAGGACTCAAGGGCAGCAAAATCCTCTACCTCAGGCACCTCTTCTGAGTACATGGGGATGGCTTAGCCTAGACTGAGTGCTGGGTTGCTGCTATTGGTTTTAATTCCTGTAGGAGAAGAAGCTTTGTTATGCTTGGAAGACTTCTACACTCTGTGCTGCTACACTCTGATGAGGAGAGAGAAACAATATGGCTTTTATCTTACTCTAGAGTTCAGGGGTGTAGACAAAGGGAAAGAGGCCTTGGGAATTGTTCCGTATTTAGTGCAGAGGTGGAAGGTAAGAAGAAAAGCACTGAATTCTTGGGGGAGGTTTTAGTGCTTTGTTTGCTTCTTTGTTGCTAGTGAGAAAGATTTTCTCTTTGTGAATGGTAAATTTGCAAGGGAATTAGGACACAGAATTTAATTTTTAGAAAGAGAATTGCATGGCATGATGCAGAAAGGAACCATGAAAACCAGAGTGGTGTAGAGATTCAAGTACTGGATTAGGACCGGGACAATCTAGGTCCAAGTCCATCCTCAGCCAAAAAAATTCACCAGATGACTTTGGGCCAGTCATTCTCTCTGGCCCAGGATACCTCAAAGAGTGGTTGCTTGGGAATTAAAATCAAGGGTGTGATTCTCTTGTAAGCCATCTTGAGCTTCTGAAGAAAAGGCGGAATATAAATTAAATAAATAAATGAAGATATGCCCTTGTCTTTCATGTTGGAATGTGTATGGACAGTATGTGTGACAGAAAGAGCAGAAAGGAAATAAAGCTGACTTATGTGCTCTGTGGAAAGTTACCCACATAGAAAGAGGTATCTGAGAACACTCTAGCAAGAAAATAATAACACATTCCTAAGCCAAAAAGCCAGGTCCTGATTTAAAAGTTTCATTCCCTAGGAGGGCTTTGATTACCAGTCATAGCAGAAAAATACTATCTATTCAGCATGCTTTAATGTAATTTCTTCTTTGACTCCATAAAAATCTCCACAAGTTCTGAATGCCTCATAAGTGTTACCTTTTAAAATTCAGTTTCAATGTCCTGGTCATAGAAACAGGTTTGTAGCAGCCCACATGTTGTTCCTGACTCTCCTCATGGAGACAAGAGGAAAACCAGCACAGAAGTTACCCAGTGCCACCCCCATCAGGACCTTGCCATGGGACATCATGGGTCCACATTCCAGGAGAATGGGAACAGGCCATTCAGTTGTCCAGAAGATGATCCTGAATGCATCTGACTTGCTTTGCTCTTTGGGGGTGGGAATCATACATGCCACTGTGCTCTGACCATGTCGCTGGTGCTGTCCAGCTAAACCATTTTTTTTCACCCTGAATCAGTGGGCTAATTAAGAGATAAGATGGCTGGGAAGGGTGCTGGAGAGGGCATGCTTTTTCTCCTGTTAGAGAATAAAATATGACAGTATAAAAGTCTACTGACGTAAGGTAAGGGATTGTTCTTCACTTCAATTAGGGGACTATAAAGGAACTGTAGTGCAGTGTTCTTAGTCTCATTGCCAGAGAAGAAAATGGGAACAACAGCAGAATCAGCTGCCTCTGCTGTCATTAAACACCCTTTCTTTTGACAGTCAGTCTTGAAAGGCACCAGCTACTACTGCACAGGAATCTTTATTTTTGCCACAAAATATTAACTCAGCTAGCCCTCTAGAAAAAAATCAGGTTTGCAGCACTTCATCTGTAACCTGACATGGTACAGTCCTCAAATACCTCTTCCATATGTTGTTGTAAATGTGTAGGTCAATTTATTTATTTATTTATTTATTATTGTATTTATACCCCGCCTATCCCCTCCCTAACGGAGGACTCTAAGCGGCTTACATACATCGTTATACATATACATCGTTATACAATTTCATTAAACTGCGTGTCAAGGAAGGGGGTAAGGGAACTGACTCTTCTCTGGCTTCTGGACTACATGTCCCACGATGCCTTGCGTCAGAGCCAGCTGCTGACGTCCTGTAGATGTTATTACTTCGGGATCCGTCGTGACCGCCGCCATTCAAAGGATCTTCAGTTTCGGTGGAAGCCGACCCCCCGACAGGACGTCAGCAAAATTTCCCACTTAAGGTGGTACCCAATTTATCTACTTGCAAGCTTTCGAACTGTTGGGTCTACAGGAGCTGGGACTAGCAACGAGAGCTCACCTCGTTGCGCAGGGTTTCGAACTGCCGACCTTCCAACCGGCAGTCTACAGCTTCAGCGGTTTAACCCGCTGAGCCACTGCGTCCCATATCAATCCTGAATTAAAACCATAGAAAGCAGAAGTATTCATTCTATTGATATGATTTCAATATAAGATTATGAATACTTTACAGTAGGTAAGTACATGACTGGTATGCAGTGCCATGCTGGGGGCAATTAAGAGCAAGAGTGAGAAACTTGTTAAGAGCTGGAGTTTATTTATTTATCCGTCAAATTTATATGGCCGCCAATCTCACAAACAAGTGACTCTGGGCAGTGTACAACAAAGGAGTTCAGAGAACTTCCCCTCTCTATTGTAGAAAATCTCTTCATAGATAGTATGAATTAAAAAATTATTTGAGAGAAAATATCCTTCAACAGGGCCTAATTTGTTTGATGTATTCTAATATAGTTTAATTACTCCAAGTTAATAGGAATACAAATCAAACAGTCTCCAAAGAATTTTTATTTCGGTTGCAGAAGGTAAATCACTATTGTTTTTTTTTTATTCTAGCAATAGCAGTACCTTAGTGAATTTAACTACTGTAATTCACAACTGCTTCAAGAGACTTACCAGGTCACAGCTTTTGTAGATTCCTAAAAAGAGAGATTCTATGTTTTTTCTACCTGTTTAGAGAAT
This sequence comes from Charina bottae, assembly GCA_023362775.1. Taxonomy (NCBI): domain Eukaryota; kingdom Metazoa; phylum Chordata; class Lepidosauria; order Squamata; family Charinaidae; genus Charina; species Charina bottae. The sequence goes on from JALMGJ010000016.1 coordinate 13,342,525, forward strand.
GATTTAGAGCACATGCTGTTTTGAGTGTGTGCGTATGTGTGCATGAATGTATGTATGTATGTGTATGTGTATATGTATGTGTATATGTATATACACACATAAATACAAACACACACTCACACCCACATGCACACATACACACAAACAAACCCAGGCTTCCTATTGCTCAGCCTCAAAGAGGCTTAAAATCATTCATATGTGCCATCTTTGCTTGAAAAACTTCCTTCAATTTTTCCTTTTGAAAGGACCCAACTGCCCCATGATCTGCTTTCCATTCCATCAGAATATGTTGTATAAAAGTGAAGAGATTCAAGTCTACCCTTGAATCCTTGCTAGCAGAATCAAAGTGGCAACAGCTCAGCTTGACTTGACACCATGATTTTATTCTGCTCAGATACCCCAGCTCTTTGCTGCTTGCTACCCATCCCAAAGGTGGAAGTGAACATGGTGTCTAAGATGTGTTACCAGACAATGCACTCTTTCAAAGACAGGAGAACCACAGAAACAAGAGCAGGAGTGATTGTTTGTATTCTCATGATACCCCATAATTGTCATTAAAAATACTGACAAGAGCTTTAGTGGAAGAGAATGGTAAAGAGAATTTGAATTGAAAGAAAACAACATTCTCCTTGCACTAGTTAGAAATGTTGTGCACAATGTAGAACAGAGCTTTCCAAACTGTGTGTCGGGACACTTTAGTGTGTCGGCTGTAGTGTCTGAGTGTGTCGCGGCTGCTGCTGCCTCGGAGCCCTGCCAGGATTCCATGCAGGTCCTAGTGCCTGCCTTGTGCCTGGCTGCCTCCAAACCTGCTGTGATTCTGCGTGGGTCCTAGTGCCTGCCTTGTGCCCTGCTGTAAGAGAGTGTCGCGAAATGATGCATGTCTAAAACGTGTGTCACCAACATGAAAAGTTTGGAAAGCTCTGATGTAGAAGAATAATTCTACATGAAATAGTATTGCAGGAAAATAATTTGGATTGGAACTATGGAGGAAGGCTTTATCCCTTCCCATCCACTTGAAGCTGCTTATTGCCCTGTCAAGGAAAACTTACGGATAATGAAAGATTTAAATGTAGGAATATAGGAAGCCTTTTTTTTAATTTTTAAGATCCAGTTCAAATGGAATAACAAACGGGCGTCTTATGCTCATAAATTGTTCATAAATGAGGTTTTATGAGTTGCCCAGTATGCTATTTCTAGGACTAGAAACTAATTAATAGGATGCCTGCCACTATTTCTCACTGAAAAATGAACATTATCTTCTGGTTTGGTGCATCCAGATGTACAGTAAAAGACTAACACATAGGAAAGAGAAATACCACAGTTATCATTGCATCTTTCTTCACATGGTTCATTTGCCGTGGGCTTTTAGATTTCATAGTAATGAAGATGAAAGATTGATTGGCTCACTGCTGACCTACTTTGAAGAAATGAAAGAGCAGGTGGCTGATTTTTAGCTGACTGAAAACAAAAAGCGCTAGAAAGAGGTATAGAAATAAATGTTCTGAGGTCTGCCTTTGCATATAAAGCCATTTCAGGAAAGAATCATTTACACATGCTATGTTTGAAATAATTTCTTTTTGTTATTGTTGTATTTATTTGCTTAATTACACAGTCAGTTTTTGTTCTTGCTTTTAATAAACATATTGCTGAAGCAGGCTGTAATGCACCATTAATATGTAATGCTTAATATTTTAGATAGTTATCTGCAAAAATTCATTCTAATTGAAATACTTTTAATCTCTGCATGTAAAAAAAATTCATCTTTGTCCAAATTCAACATTGGTCTGTTCTTGGCTATCCATTTTTATGTAATATGAGACCATTACAATAAAATATAGTGGAATAGGGCACTAATTGCCAATTTCTTCATCCCACCTTGTTGGTTGCTCTAAAACAAGATATTTATTTCTCTCTTCAAAAATGCAGTTTGGGCTGGGCTTGAGAACTAAAGTCTGGGGCTCCAAAGATAACCATCCAAAGAGAAGCAACAAAAGGGTATAGAAGGGCTCCATGGTTGTTGCTAGTTGCTATAACATAACAGCGTTCCGTGCTTGTCATGCCGGCCACATGACCACGGAAGGGTCTTCGGACAGCGCTGGCTCTTCGGCTAAGAAACGGAGATGAGCACCACCCCCTAGAGTCAGACATGACTGTGCAGGGGAAAACCTTTACTTTACTTTTACTATAACATCTTTCCTTATTTTTAAGAATATTTTTTTACCTGATAATCAATAAACACATGTTGATAGGTGCTTCTTTTATTTATTTATTAAATTTATTTATTAAATTTATATTACCGCCCATCTCCCCCATCGGGGACCCTGGGCGGTTCACACTTATTATTTTTACTTTAGAAAATTGACCTTGATGTTTTTGACCTTAGGACCGCAGAAACCACCTAGTTTGTTCCTCTAGTCATCATGGTCCTTTAAACTGAGTTTAAAATGTGAAATGTTGCATGTGCTTCAAAGTAGGAGAAGAAATTTGACCGTGTGCTTCATAGCTGAAATAATACACTATTAATGCATTAATAATACACGTTATTATTTTGTAAGACCAATTAATGTAGCAGCTAAAATTGCATACCTGCACACCTACTCATGTTCTATGAGATTGGTCTCTCGCCCCATTAGAAAAAAGTTTCCCTTAACATTTTGAGCAGAGAGGCCTATTCCAGCCTTCCTGTTATTTGTTAGATGGAACAAACTTGGCTTTGGTAGGCTAAAGCATCTTCCAAATCCCCTACGTTATCTTCTGCCCACCAAATTGCAAGACACAGTTCCCAAAGGACTGAGTTATGTTGATATTTCTCAGGTTACCAAGCTGTTTAAATTCAGGCCTTGGGGTTTTTTCCCCTGAAAGTGTTGGGGGAAGGAGGACAGGTTTTCTACCAGCTATTTCTTTGGAGAAAAGTGGGATATATAGGGATGCTTTGTGTAAACTGCTCCATGGCAAGTAAAAATTAGCTTAGGAATTTGTTTCTAACACTTTCTAAACTAGCTCCATACAACATACAACATCATTTTCCAAAGTAGATAATAATTTTGCTTCCTCAAGTCACCTCCCAGGAAACTCAATGCATGGAGCCCCATGAGACACAAGAAGAATTTTTTTCACAAAAACATTGGCTCCTACCAGAGCAACTAGGGGAATTTGTTTTTTTTTAATAAGAATTTTATTGTTTCAAGCAAAGATAAAAGCTATAGAAAAACAAAACACTACAAAGAAAAAAAAAGAAAAAGCTAAAAAAGTGTAGAAACACAAGAGAAAATTTTTCAAAATTACAAAAAGAGGTGACTTCCGACTTTTAACAGCAAGGATATACAACAATTTTCCATAATCAATCCCTTACTCTATATTAAACCAAAATCACATTATTTCTATAAATCATTCCATAGGCACATTATAAAAATCACTAAATACAGTTGCTCCCTCCCCTTATATTAAAAGAAATATATATACTGTAAAAAATAAATCCCTTCTCACCCCTATGGGTGGTATGTGTCTTCCTCAACCTCGGGTCCTCTACCAGAGGCCTGGGAGTTTGACGGTTCTGCGCAGTATCTTAGCTGTTCCTAGCACTGCACTCTTCTGGACAGAGAGCTCTGATGTTGCTCCTGGGATCTGTTGGAGCCACTCTCCCAGCTTAGGAGTCACATCCCCGAGTGCTCCTACCACCACTGGGACCACTTTGGCCTTCACTTTCCACATCCTCTCTAGTTCCTCCTTCAGGTGCTGGTACTTCTCCAGCTTCTCATACTCCTACTTCCTGATGTTGCTGTCACTTGGCACCGCTACATCTATCACCACTGCCGTCTTCTGGTCCTTGTCTACTACCACAATGTCTGATTGATTGGCCAGTACCTGCCTGTCTGTCTGGATCTGGAAGTCCCACAGGATCTTAGCCCTGTCATTCTCCATGACCTTCTGTGGAATCTCCCATCTGGACTTTGGAGGGTCTAGCCCATACGCTGTGCAGATGTTCCTGTACACAATGCCAGCTACTTGGTTGTGTCGTTCAGTGTATGCTGTTCCTGCCTGCATCTTACACCCTGCCACTATGTGTTGGACTGTCTCTGAGGCCTCTCTGCACAGTCTGCACCTTGAGTCCTGTCTAGTGTGGTAGACCCCTGCTTCTATGGATCGGGTGCTTAGTGCCTGTTCTTGTGCTGCTATGATCAGTGCCTCAGTGCTGTCTTTTAGTCCAGCCCTTTCCAGCCACTGGTAGGATTTCTCAATGTCAGTCACCTCAGCTATCTGTCGATGGTACATCCCATGCAGGGTCTTGTCTTGCCATGGCACTTCCTCTGCTTGATATTTCTTCTATGTCTGCTGCTGTTTCAGGCATTCTCTCAGCAGCTCATCTTTAGGTGCCATCTTACTGATGTACTCTTGGATGCTCTGGGTCTCATCCAGGACAGTGGCTTTGACACTCACCAGACCCCGCCCACCCTCTTTCCAGCTGCTGTACAGTCTCTGGGTGTTGGACTTGGGGTGAAAGCCTCCGTACATTGTGAGGAGCTTCCAGGTCTTCACATCAGCAGCCTCCATGTCCTCCTTTGGCCAGCTCACTATACCAGCAGGGTATCTGATGACTGGCAGGGAATACATGTTAATGGCATGGATCTTGTTCTTCCCTTTGAGCTGGCTCTTCAGGACTTTTGGTGGTACTTGGATGTTGCTGTCTTCCTTGCCTCCTCATTGTGGTTTCCATGTGACTGTGGGATACCAAGGTACTTGTAGCTGGTCTGTATGTCCGCTATGTGGCCTGCTGGTAGTTCCACCCCATCAGTCTTAACTACCTTCCCTCTCTTTACGGCCACACTTCTCTAGTCCAAATGACATCCCAATGTCCTCACTGTAGATCCATGTCAGGTGGATCAGTGAGTCGATGTCTTGTTCACTCATAGCATACAGCTTGATGTCATCCATGTAGAGGAGGTGGCTGATGGTAGTTCCACTCTTGAACTTGTATCCGTATCCAGTTCTTGTGATAATCTGGCTGAGGGGGTTCAAGCGCATGCAGAACAGCAGTGGGGAGAGTGCATCACCTTGATATATGCCACACTTGATGGCCACTTGTGCGAGCTGTCTTGAGTTGACTTCCAGTGTTATCTTCCATAGTCCCATTGAGTTCTTGAGGAAGGTTCTTAGCATCCTGTTGACTTTGTATAGTGCCAGGCATTCACAGATCCCTGTGTGTGACATTGAGTCATAGGCTTTCCTGTAGTCAATCCAGGCTGTGCTCAGATTGGTCTGCCTAGACCTTGAGTCTTGGGCGACTGCCCTATCTATGAGCAACTGTTGTTTGGAGCCTCTGGTGTTGTTCCCAATGCCCTTCTGAGCTGTGCTCATGTACTGGCCCATATGGTCCTGCAGCTTGGTGGCTATGATGCCTGTCGGTGTTAAATTCCTCAGTTTCATCCACGACATCCCCAACCAGATGACACATTTTAGACCTCATATTTTCCACAATGTCCTGAATGCCTTGCATAAAAACTTGGTAGGAATCAGAAAGAATCTGTTTAAAATCTCAGTGGAAGTCAGAGAAAGTCTGTTTAAAATCCTCCATGTCTCAAGCAGTAGATTATGGCACCCCCTAGGAGCTTAACCAGCGAAAGTCGAAGATATGAAAGAATTCCGGAATGTGTTTACACAAGCCAACGTGAGATATGCAGACAGTTCCCCAGGGAAAGTAGAAGCAGAAAACTGAAAGTTCAAAACAGCCGATTCAACGTGTAGGAAAATGCTAATATCTTCAAATTTAGTACAAAAATAATAACAGGGAGACAATTATTTACTCTCAATCCTCCTTAATATTTGGATGGAAAACAAAGTCCAAAACTTAAAAAGAATTTTTTAAAAAAAATTTATCCCAAAAATAACTATAAGCACCAAGAGAACCTGTTTCTCCTTGCTGTAGAAAGTCTCTCTTAGGGTACGCGTACTTAAAAGAAATATAAATTGGGTGATTTAGAAATGGGGTGGCCGGTCTTAGTGTCCTTTTAAGGCTACAGCGCGGCTTGGAAAACGGTGACGTCCCAGCCTCTCGGCTAGCTCTTACCAGTCGAGCGCAAACACAGTTTGTGATCTTCTGGCTGCAAGCAGCCGTCCGGAGGACAGATGGGGTGATTCCAGGTGTTTTCCTTTTTCCGGAAAAACACTCCTGGGCTTCAGGAAAAACCTGCCTGAGCCCGAAAAACCTGCCGCGTTGTCAGTTCTGCCCACTGAGCCTGCAGGCACAGCTGTTCAGTCCGCCATGTCCCCACTGGAAGTCTAGGGGAATTTGTTTTGTCGCTGCCATCCATGCCTGCCTCTCAAAAACGTATTACCAGAAATACTGGTAATTAGCATGGACAGTATTGAAGCTGTCATTAGACATTTAATTTTGATTTGCTGCAAAAGTTCTAATGGAAACTTGATTAATTTTTATGCGACTGTAAAAACTCAGAAATGAAATCAGAGCTCCATCCACTTTGTCCCACAGCATTTTAGGTGATGTACCTCAGCCCAATGTCATTCAGCAGTAATCTTAACACCTCTAAATGACTGCCATTCCCCTGCCACCAGAGCTCTAGCCAAACAATGTGTTGTACCAAGTACATAGGTTCGCTAAATAATATGGAAACAAATACTTCAGTCCTACCTGCAGAGCCTCTTCAGCCCCTGAGTTCACATCTCAATGGAAAGCAGTTGTTCAAGTTGGAGCGTACCAAGGGTAGCAACAGTCATTTCAAATCTGACTCAACACTAGCAAGAGTTCATTATCAAGCCTCCTTTGTGGTGGTGGTGATGGAGACAGACAAACATTTGTTTCTCTACCACTGCATCCTCTCAGTACTGCCCGACAATGCTTTCCCAAGTGTTTAGGGGCCTTTGGGAATTTGGTCCAGCTAGACATCATAAAGCTGATCATAGCCTGGTAGCTCATTGTCACATGTTGGCCGGATGCTTTGAAGGCAAAATAAATCAAATTTGTCACGATTTAGATTCTGCAGTTTTGATAGTCCAATCTGTCAAAATGTCCAGGGCCCTGTCAGATTTGGGGAGGAGGGGGGGTTTCATTTTTTAAAGGTTTGATGATGCAGGCAAGTTTTGGCAAACATATCTTTGCTTGCCCCTTGCCTCTCATGGTTTGTTCCACCTAGTAGGAAAGGATTTTTGTTGTATACCCTACTTGTTGTGGGGGTCTTTTTCTTTATCTTTTTTTGTTCTGGTGCCACCTTTTCTGCTTTAGAAATTCTTGAAGTTTTTAAGGTAATGTAACTGGGTGGAACATGGGTAAGATTCAAGATAGCACAGACTCTTGATTGGTGTTCAAACATGCAGCCCCACCCCCGCACTCCTCCTCCCATGAATAGTTGTATTACGTGATTTCTCTGAATCTGTAGGTCAATCCTTAGATTCTTTAGCCATGGATTAGGCTGAATTGGATCATTTCCAAGAAGAATTTTAGCTGAATAATTGTATCACACCTCAACTAGAACTCTCTGGGTTATTGCGCTTTACTGTAGAATAATATGAATGTTTGATATATGTTACTGTTAATACTCACAAACGGGTGCATTTGCATATGCACATATAGTACAGCACATACAAGAAGATTCAGTTGGATGCTACTGATGATAATTCTCATAGCCCACCAGGGTATTTTCCTTAATTATAGATCTTTTAATGAAAGCACTACGTCAGATAGATAAGGCTGACCCTTTAATATCATGATTGGTTGTGCAAAATTAGTGGGAAAATCTGAAAGAAAAGAGCATTGTTTTTTTAAAAAAACTATATATTTTTGAAGCTATTTTTCTAATTATAGCAAAGCTATCTATGGGACTGAGGACAAATAGCTTTTGTTATCTGAATTACTGATGATCTCTGTGTCATAATTATGAAGCATAAGCAGGAAAGTTCCATATATACAATTTTATCATATGAGGTTTGTTAGCAGCTGAATTAGAATGATGAAGACAAGTCTCTGAATAACATGTTAAAATGCACTGGCATTTCTTTAAGGTCAGAAACCTTTCCAAACAGAGAGCTCTTAAAAATAAATGTTTTGAAGCTAATTTAGTGAACCAATGATGTCACAATTCTGTCATTAGATTTGAAATGTTTCACTATGGCTTGAAAATTGTTTACATAACTTTCAATGACTGATTAATTTAGCCATTAATCCATCTAGTATTAAGCACCAATAGGTCCTCTTGATTTAAATAAGAGAATTAACATACCTTGACTTAGTCAGTGGGATTTAATGTGCTTTTAGTTAGATCATGTGTATTCTTCCTTGACATCTTTTACCATATCCAAAATGCTGACTTTTAAAAACTAGGTACAAATAAAGAGAAAAGATTTGGAGTCAGTAGTTCAAATTCCTATAAATTTATCTATAGTATCTATAGTTTGGATTCTCTACTGAGCCCTGCTTGTGCATTATTTACATTAAAATTATCATTAGGAAAAACTGGTTTTTGAGAAGTATGAGCACTGATTTACTATTTTTAAACAATAGCAAAATGAATTCGTCAGAAAGCTATGCTCTCTATTCCTTTATTACAGTATCTGTGTTGAAAATACTGTAGCTGTTCCATTGAGACACAAATTTTATTGTTCTCACCTGCCAAATGGGCAGATATTCAGCTTATTTTATTCTGTTCCATTGTTTTCTCTAACTGGTATTGCTTTAGGCCACATTCTATTCAACTTCTGCTTCTTTTTCCTTTCTGGATTAAATCATGGGAAAATTTCAGCTAGTGAAAGATTGGCATTGGAAAGGTTGCTATCAGAATGCTATATAAGATCCTCTGAGTTGACAAGAGGGTGATGTTGCTGACAGTTAATAATGCTAATTAAGAGTGAGAACATAAGCAGAAATGAAAATATTCCAATGAAAGTTGTTACAAGTGCCAAGAAATCACCCAAATAAGACTCTTTGTCACTATTTAACTTGATCAGAAAAGCAGATGACTTTTGACTCAGCTCCTGTTTCATCTTATTTAACTTACATCTATATGTTTAGAAGCTCAGAAATGGTACAACTGCTAGAACAGAGCTTCCCAAACTTTTCATGTTGGTGACACACTTTTTAGACATGCATCATTTCGCAACACACTCTTACAGCAGGGCACAAGGCAGGCACTAGGACCTGCGTGGAATCACAGCTGGTTTGGAGGCAGCAAGGCACAAGGCAGGCACTAGGACCTGCACGGAATCACAGCAGGTTTGGAGGCAGCAGGGCACAAGGCAGGCACTAGGACCTGCACGGAATCCTGGCAGGGCTCGGAGGCAGCAGCAGCTGCAACACACACAAACACTGCAGCCGACACACTAACGTGTCGCGACACACAGTTTGGAAAGCTCTGTGCTAGAGCTTTAGATGTAGAGAACTTTTTTCAAATATATTTAAGTGTAGGTGGGTTTATTTATTTATTATATTTGTAGAATATCTGACAAGCATAATTTCCTCAACAGCGTTTTAAAGCAGGGGTCCCCAACCTGTGGGTCGTGGCCCACTAGTGGGCCGTGGCCTGTTAGGAACTGGGCCACAGGACTCCCGCCTGCAAACAACCTTTCACGCGATTGGCTCCTGTCTGCAAACCCCGCCCCCGGTGCTTGTGATTGGCTCCCGCCCGCAAACCCCATCCCCCGGTGCACACGATTGGCTCCCGCCTACAAACCCCGCCCCCCGGTCCACAGAAATCCCAGAAACCCCGCCCCCCCAGAAATCCCAGAAACCCCGCCCACCCAGTCCGTGGAAAAATTGTCTTTTGAAACTGGTCCCTGGTGCCAAAAAGGTTGGGGACCCCTGTTTTAAAGGATATTACAAATACAAGAATACATATTGACATCATGATAGTTTCTTGAAAGTTCTTTTCTTTTCATACTTTAAATATTAAAGTATAGTAAGTTAAATATTTAAGTATAGTAAGAAAGACTTAGGAATTAAACGGTAACTAGACACGAATTGAAATTGATATTTGGAAAATATCAATTGGGAAAATCATTATGAATTTTATCATAAATTTTATATAAATTTGATTACTGATTCATGTTTTATAGATTTATGGCCAGTAGAAACTTGGCATAAAGGATATAATAGACAAACATATCTGTTTATTTTTATTTTTCTTTAACACTTGCATGCTTATCCACGTATTTTGCCTGTTTGTTTAACTCCTTCAAATGAAGAGAAACTACAACTTCTTGCTTTGATGTTTATCCCTTTTGGTTTGAAGATCATCAATTATTTAGGATTCCAAATCCATAGAGCCCAATACTTTGAACAGAACAGTATGAATAAAGCATGCTGAAGATCACTGATTTAAAATAGGTCAGTTTCCAAAAAGCCTTTAGCCATCAAATAGTTGAAAAATCTGGAAAATCCTTCCTTAATTAATCTGCATTTGTTAGCTATAATACAAGGCTACAGTGAAAAACCATAGGAAATATATTTTCCATTTGTATGAGTTATCTTTGGTGTTCTTTTTTAGGAACAATTCTTTATAATTGAGAACAATTCTTATTAATCATGCTCATTATTTAAATTATTTCATCTGAAAATGAGAGGTTGAAGTCCTTTAAAAATAGAGAGTTCACAATTCCCCTTCTCTTGTGGAAGGCAGCTTTTTTGATGGTTGTGACATTGGCTGGTCAAGCTGGAGAATCATGTGCTTTATGATGAGATCTTCCCTAATGGACTTCCACTTGAACCAAGAGATAGTTTTACCTCCCCTTTTTCTCTGCATTGTTGGAAATATCACTTTGGATATTCTTCATGTCCCTGCTTTTTACTTGAGGAGCACTATTTTTCACTGTAATCTTAGACTGTGTTAGACTTTGGAACTGAAGGAGTTTGTTGGGAGCTGCACCTATTTGCATGGTATGCATGGAGAGGCAGGACTCCTGTGAACATTTCTGTAAGCTGTGGAACGTCCAGTGCAGGGCTCTGCAAAGGTGCATAATTTGTGTTATTCATAGATGTCTGCAGTTACAGATAAACAGCTAGTTATTTCCAACTCAAAACAAACTGTTCTGACCTCTTCCTCTGAGGCTGAAATAGTCTGTTTTGAACTCCCAACAATTGTTTTGCATTCAAGGCACTTTGCACATCTCTGCTTATTTGACTTTTTTTAAAATCAATAGAATATTTATTTTCCTCCTGTTGGTTTTGCAGCCAATTAAGGCCAAATGCAACCAGATAATGGCAAATTAACAAACTTGTCCAAATGCCTCCCATCTACAGTTTAGAGCTAACTGTCCAGAAAGTCAGAAATGTGTTACTTCCTGAGCAATGGCTAGGAGCAGAACAGAGAGATTAATGATTGAGCCTAGCTATATTTGGTAGTTTACATTCCAAGGTTGCAGATGCAGATCAGTTAAATCAATGCAATTTAAGAAGGCTGCTACCCTCTTAACAATAATCCTCACTCTACTCAAATGGACTCACATCTGAATAAGCACGTTAATAGGATTGCACTATGCAAATAGCAATTTATCCAAGCATTCTACAGAAAGCACTTCCATAGATGACTTTGTATTGATGAGGGGGGGGAAAGGTGGTGGTGGTGGGGAAACTGGCTGCTATTTGTTGGTGAGTTTGTTGTATACTTGTCTTTAAGACAGCTGCAACTTAAACATTCTTATCTGAGAATAAGCTATACTGAAGTTAGTGAGGCTCTCTTCTGAATAGCCATGCAGAAGGCTAATATTTTCAACTCACTCTTTGATTTCTTTTGAGTAGGAATGCTAAGAAAAAGTCTCTACTACTGATGCCTTTGCTTAGCTGGCAATTGTTTTTCTTTTTCAGCTCTATCCTTTTTAAGTATTCCCCCATCAAAATTGGTGATTTAATTTAGTTTAGTTTAAAACAGGCAGGTGGGTCACCTATTCTGCAACTAGTATATTTGTTTCCTGCTTCCAAAACAAGTAGTTTGGCATCTTTGGGGAGGTGGAGCTGGCAAGGGAATGAGGGCCTGGGACAGATATGACATTATGTAAACTGAGCGTAGGTGTCATCAACAGCTCAGCCTGAAGAAAGGGAAACACTCTTTTGGTTTTGGTGGGAGAAAGAAAAAAATATTTAAATATTAAATATTAAAAAATATTTGTCAATGAAAAATTCATGGAACATGTCGATGAATTAATGTTCTACTGGAAAAGGAGATAAAAGAATGAAATACAAATGAATAAACAAGGAATTTACAAATATCATGGAGGTTATAGTTTTCCAATATATCATTAGCTAACTATGATAGCTAAATATATATTGCTTTAATTGCTTGGCAGTTGCTATTAAGCTCTAAGCAAAACATGAATGACAGTAACCATGGTCAAAACAATATAAATCGTTGAGTGAGATTATAAACTAGAATATATTCTATGCATATTGCTAAAAGTCTGTTATGATTTGGAAATTGTGTAAAATTGAAATATAGACACTAAGCATAAAGAAACCCAATTTTGGGTGTGGTACAAATCCGCGTTCCGCGTGCGTCGTGCCGCCCACATGACCGCGGAAGCATCTTCGGACAGCGCTGGCTCTTCGGCTAAGAAATGGAGATGAGCACCGGCTCCTAGAGTCGGACACAACTGTGCAGGGAAACCTTTACCTTTACCTTTACCTTTACCTTTACCTTTACCTTTACCTTTACCTTTACCTTTACCTTTACCTTTACCTTTACCTTTACCTTTACCTTTACCTTTACCTTTACCTTTACCTTTACCTTTACCTTTACCTTTACCTTTACAAATCCACGTATCTAGCAATTGTTTCCAGTTTGAGTTTAACTCTGTGTCAGATTTACTTTTCAGATAGGAAGTTATTCTACACATCAAAGCATACTCCCACAATTTGATTAGCCATTCTTCCATTGAAGGGATCAAACAACCTTTCCAGTAAAAAGCATATAATATCTTTGTAGCAGTGAGCACGTACAAAGCTATACTTGGATTTTAAACCTCGGGGCATGTGCATACACATATGTATGGCTAGATTCATATGCAGAAGCTGATTTTCACTGACACAATAGTGACTTGTGTCTGCAATATCTCATATACTGTAGCCCTTGCTTTTCCCATGGGAACTTAAGAGTACAGTTTGAGTTCCAAGAGAAAGGATTTTTACAGTGGCCTGGTTATAATCCCTGAAAATTTTCTGAACAGTTAGAGTCGGAGGAGGAAAAAAACTAAATAGAAGCTGTAATTAGTACTGAACGACTAACAGTAGTTGGCTGTTAGTTGTTAAATATAAATCTAATTTCAGAAATTAATACACGTAGGCAAAGATATGATTGTCAGTGGTGGACCATGTTTAGTGACTCTCAGAAAGTTTAACAGATGCCATAAATTCTGGTCATATTCTTAAATCCATCTATTTCCTCATTAAGACAGCAATGTAAAAGAAGCTGTCTTGCTTGATTTATATTTCAAAAAAGCTGCCATACTGTCAGCTGTGCAAATTGTTATATCAAGAAATCTGGAATAACAATAAAAATTAAGCGGGTTAACTTTGTTTCAAAATATGTGAAGTAATCTTTACAACATTCTGTTAAAATGGCAGCTAATTGATTATTGAACTGCAAAATATTTTCAAAAGGTAATGCTGGAACGTTTTGAGCAGATTTCTGGAACCAGCTACTTTTTCTGGGGGGGGGGAACTAATTTGCAAGCCATTTGATTAAAAAAAAAGAAAGTATGAGCAGGACTGTTGTGGACAAAGCTTTCTAAATGGAAATTGGGTTGCTTTCTAAACTGACCTGAATGCAACAATATGAAGATTAATAAAGCCACATCTTAATCAATTAATAGAGCCACAGCTTATCTTTGTATCTAAGACTCCATTAATACTTCATTTGCAAAATATCCATTAAAAATGCACAAATTCTCATATTTTACAAAGTTGATGGCATGTGAATTTTAGATTATATGAGTAGAACAAATCACACTCTGAACATACACATGTTCAGCATGTATTTGATTCCCATATTAATAGCATTAAGTAATTGATTTTGAAAGCAAGTGCTTTTTTAAAGTAAGCAGGACTTGCCCAATACTATGAATCTAATTAAACTGGGTTAATAGTGAAAAAGTTGGAGTGAATTATGTCCTAGGAATATATCATTAATGGGCTTCAAAGAGAATGTTCAAGGTCCTATACAAAAGCCCTTTTTAAGCATCAGTGACAGTGAAACAGGAAAATTATACATAAAAATTGAAATGAGTGAATAACTGTACATTGATTATATTTTTATATCCTTTGGAGATTCATAAAATACATGAAACTTAGATCCTATAGTTAAATGTTAGGTCCTATTTTCACAGGCAACTGCATGAGGGCCAGAATCTGAAAGAATATATCCTGAATGTTCTGTATGAACATTCTACACTGAACTTCAAGTTTTCATTGAACAACAATGAACTTCTACATTCTTTTATTTCTGCACATATAAGAAATAGTGTACTATTTATTTAATTAGGAATAAACCTGCTCTCAATTCCTAATGATCCAGGATGTAAATGCTGAGATGTTGAGATAACAGATAAGCATTTAAACTTTGGACAGTGTTGATTCTATAATACGATACTTGCTATTTAAATGCTTTTATAGTTCCACACAAACTTTTTCCAGTGGTAGAATCAGGAACTTACTTAATCAGCTTCTTGTACAAAGGTAAACGTTTTGGATAAAAGAATGAATGAATGAATGAATGAATGAATGAATGAATGAATGAATGAATGAATGAGTTTTGCCTGAAATAATAAAGCTGTTTTTTAGAATACAGGAATCCTGATTATTGTAAAATATTTCTTACTAAGAGCTAGCCTGAATTCCATTACTTTTAAATATATCTGAACAAGAATTGCTGCATCTTTGGTTACCAGCATGTTGATAAATTCCACTAGGAATAAAAACTTACAGTGTACAATGTGGATATTTTGCTTGATCAGAGATCTATATTAATATTCTCTTCTGTAGGTAGAAAGGTGAATTATCCTAACTTAAGCTATCTAGAATTCCCTCTGTACTGCTAATTTTACTTTTGTTGCCATGGTGCAGAAGCTAGAGAAGCAGAAGAAAAATAAAATCAAGCAATGAAGCTTACAAGTAGTTTCTCAAGGGACTGTATGGTAAATGAATAACAAATCAAACATTGGGTCTTGCATATTTCATTGAACTGAGGTGGAGGAGAACAATGGCAACTTAAGTATAAAAAAATAAAACAAATCACTGCTGGGCTCTTACATTGTAGCATTGCTATTAACTATGTAACAAGGTCTCCTAATATGATACTACTCTTTACACCAGAGCTTTCCAAACTGTGTGTCGTGACACAAAAGTGTGTCGCCACACACAGTCTGGTGTGTCGCCACACAACCCGGAAGCGCTGATCATCATCAGCGCTTCTGGGTTTTCCCACGGCGACACACCAACGGCGTCGCACAAAAACTCGAAAGCGGCAGCAGTGCTTCCGGGTTTTTGCGCGCTGCCGCAACGGCGGCACTTCCGGGTTTTCCCGCGGCGACACACCAACGGCGGTTGGTGTGTCGCTGCGGGAAAACTTTGGAAAGCCCTGCTTTACACATTGTTAAATCACTTTGCCAGACTTTAGCCTAGTACAATGGAATGGCCACATTTTAAGTTAATGTAGTGACAATGCTAAGAAATCACTGGTCCAGTTTTGGCATTATCAATTACTAGGCAGTTTTAATCAAGCCAAATCTCCCAATGTTAACATCCACAGTTCATTATGATAATGGTACTGATCTATCTGACAGGATTGTTGGACTATGAAATAATGTGTTCCCATCCATCCATCCATCCATCCATCCATCCATCCATCCATCCATCCATCACTAGTGTTTCCAGCATAGCCTGTTTCTTTGCCAACTGATATCATTCACTGGTTTGCTTTTATATGACAAGCCTGGTAACATATTTTTCCAATTGGCACAGTCTCCTTTTTATTTTCCAGATGTCATCATTCTTCTAATTCTACAGATTTTACAGATTGTGATTCAATGATTATTGTTACAGAAAAAAGAAAAAAATATGGAAAAATAGTTGCACAGTAATAAATTGACAGGCAGTCCAGATTCTAACTGAAACTGCTTTAATTGGAGATATGTAGAGGCAGACAGACACCGAATTGAATTCTGTGACTGTCAATTTATAATATTCCAATAATATTCTCATGGAAATGGGGACAGCACCATTTATGATAGCATATTTTTCTGCTGGCTCAAAGGCTGATGTATAGAACCTTAACTCAGCTGTATGGAACAGCCCTTAGTTTAGACTTTGAGGGATGACCCCATGGTATTGTTACTGTATATAAATATATAAATGGGATTTCATTTTGCTTTCCTCTTCTGCAACCACCAATCACACTGCTTAATGTGGGATGGAACGGGGTGTGGTAAGGTAGAATGCTGGGTTGGTTTAGCCACTTAGGAAGCTTCCTGTGAACAGGTAGCAGGCACTAAGAGAGTATGTTTGGGTTGAAATGGAAAGGAGCTCTCCTGTCGCTCCTTTCAACCCCTCCTCCACTAAGCCTGGGTTCAAAAATAGTCCAGCTGACAACCTAACGGGCATGGAAGAGAAGTGTGGTATCAGGAAGGAGTTCTCCTGATGCTTCTGCTTGGTGCAGCCCCTGCTCCATGCCTGTGACCTGTCAGTTGTGCTGCTTTCAGACGTGGGTCTTACATTCTTCTGAAAGAGTGCTGAACTCAGGGACATCTGCGGTGGGGGGAGAGGGGAAGGAGGGGGATCAAGAGCATCAAAATGACAGGCATGACTAAGAAATAAAAGCCCCACCCCTTTTTACTTGTACGTATGTGATGCATGCAATACATATTAAAAGAGGCAGAGCTTCAATTGCCTAGTTGCACCTGGCAGTTTGACACTGTTGGCACCCCCTGCAGACGCCCCTGCCTAAACCCACATTCAGAAAGAAAGGTTTTACCAGGTAAAAGGCACAGAAAAGTAAAGGGTGAATTGGGAGGGACCGAACAACAAAGAGCAAGCTCTTCTCTTGACTAGTCCTGCAAGGGAGTGGCAGTGGCAGCAGTAAGTGACCAAGGAATCTAGTTCTGCTTGCGTGGCCCCTAGGAAGCCATGGAGAACACAATATTGTAATCGGCCCATGCCTTGTAGAATAACCGATATCACCAAGACACCTGGTGCCATCAAAGTTCGAAAAGCATCCCCTCCAGGATGACAAAAGGAACTGCAGCTGCATGACAGTGGTCTTGGGAGGATGGGCCAGTCAGAACAATAGTTTTAGTGCTCCTGCATAAGTTCTAATAAATAATAAAAGTAGGGAAAACAGTAAAGAAATATATACAGTATATAGCCACACACAAAACCTCTTGCTGGCAGAAGACGTGGAAAACCTATAAAGCACCCAGTGTGAGAGAACCAGCCACACACGGCCGGCAAATCCTGGCTCTTTCCTAGTTTAAATCAACGCTGTGGGCACCACAGGTCTGGTACTCTCTCACAAAAATGCCAGACCCATCCTGCATAAAATCTGGCAAGCATTATGGTGAGGGCTTATGTGGACAGATGCCTCTGCAGAAGCCAGCTGTCAGGTCTGTCCTGCAGTCCAAGCCCAAAAGGATGTGCGAGGCAATGCCAAGTCAGCGAAGCATGTCAGAACATATCCACAGCATTTAAAAAAAATGTTTTGGGAGATGAGGGAAAACACGACCTTAAACCCGGAACAGCAAAGGACAATTTTAAGCTACCTTAGCAAAAGGAGGATGAGACAAAAAGGAATGGCATGAGGACATGGCAGAAACGTGGTCATGCTGTGGTTAGAGGCAAGTGAGGAAGGCCCCTAAGCCAAATGACTGACAAAGCAATATATTACAGGAGGATTTCTCCAACTGAAATCCATTGCTTTGGTCTGGAACTGACCAATCCCATCCCTAAAACTACCTACTTGAGGTTTTCTCAACAGATTTGAGCTCTTTATAACAAAGATTAAGTGAAGATGTTTATTTTTAGGTCCGGGAGGGGGGTTGCTTTTATAAATGACTGCAGTAAATTATTATTTATTTTTATCCATCTCGTGGTCTTGGTTTTTTTAAACCATTCCTTATATTGTAAATTACATCCAATAAATATTTTCTTCAGAAAGTCAACTGATAGATTTTTAAACCGAGTAGTGAACATGGAAGAATAAAATAGAATTTATCAGAGGTAAATAATAAAAACAGAACTGAGAAAGATCTTGGGTCTTCCTTAGCTTCCCTCCTTGGAGAGAGTTATGGGTATAGGCTGGTAGCCACAGGAACTTTGAAAATAATGGGCATAATAAATGAACTGCAGCTGGAGACTTGCTGTGTTTAAAAAGGTTTTTCTGGTCTTCCTGCTCTTTCCTCATGGTCAACAGATGCCTTTTCCCAGACTATTTTCCATAACCTCCAAGGAACAAACTATGTGAAGTTTCTTCAAAACATGTTTAAGTTCAGTTATTGTTCCTTTTTGCTTTTAGTATATTTTAGTCCTCAGTATTTAATTTTAGCTTAGAAGTACAGTATGAGCCAGTTTGATGTAGTGGTTAAGGCATCAGACTAGAAACCGGGAGACCGTGAGTTCTAGTCCCGCCTTAGGCACAAAGCCAGCTGGGTGACCTTGGGCCAGTCACTCTCTCTCAGCCCTAGGAAGGAGACAATGGCAAACCACTTCTGAAAACCTTGCCAAGAAAACTTCAGGGACTTGTCCAGGCAGTCTCCGAGAATTGGACATGATTGGATTAAAAAAAAAGTATGAGGCTAAGGTAGGGTTGTGCATTTTACATACTCCTTCTGGGTGTTTTGAGAACTTTATATCTTTATTTCTTTGGTAGTTTATGCTTGCTTTCACTGGCTACTGCAGTATGTTGTGGCACATGCTTCTCATGGGAGGTATTTCTGCTGCTTTAGATGAGTCACCAAACCAGTTGGGGAAAGGCCAGCAATTATATGGATCCATACATAGCTCCACATCCAGGAAGCTCACAGTCTAGAGGGAATGAACAGGAGCAAGAAATGAGGAGCTTTATTGTAGCAGGAAGGTTTGAAGGATAATCCAGGATGTAGGACAGTGTTATGTTGGAACCCAGCTGAGAAATCATCTCAGCAGAAGTGGAAAGTTTCCAGGGTAATAAAAAGAGAATCAGTCAGGCAAGTTTAGTAACAATGAGGGAGTAGATAAGTTGACACTTCTCTTTCTAATAGTAAATGATTAGGCTACTAGATAAAAGCTCAAGTAAGGTTTTGGAGCCTATCCAATGATTGTATAAAGCATCATATGTACATATCTGCACATCTACTTTACATCAGAAATGGTAGGTGGTTGCTATGCTAGTTGAACTGGAGAAGCTGAGAAACTGATAAATCAGCAACATGAAAGCAGCATCCCATTTCCAGAGAATAAAGATGTCAGAAAAGGGAGTCTTCACTCTGCAGGAAATGGAAATTATTCCTTAAAAGTAATCTATTTGTTTGAGGGTGAGCAGATATGTTCTTGGGGGCTAGTCATCGTGGACAAGGTAATCATTACAGATACAAACAGCTGAGTTTGGAATGTAAACCACATGGTTAACTGGCTGCTTGTAGTAAAGATTGTATACATCATCTACCTAGCTTGGTAGAAACTGCTAGGATTGAATGAGTCATAGTGTACATTGATACCAGTTATATAGAGAAAGGGAGTCATAAGAATCTGGAACTCAAATTCAAGTTATCTGAATTGTTACCTTTTCTAGCAGGGACAGCTAGAAAGGAAAATTGAGATTCCCAATATGTGAATGAGACAATGGTATAGGGAGAATTCAGATTTATTATGCATTGGAGATTATTTTGGGAGACCTACAAATGCGGCAGGCCTCATTCAGAATGCTTTGGCTTAACATGAAAAAGAGAACATACAGCCTCTGGTAATAATTTTGAATGGCAGGATTTTACTTGAGCCTCCAAAAACATTGCTGGATATAGGAGCATCCCCCCCCCCATTGTAAATATGGTTCTTTAATGGATGGTGCAAGAGCACCTGTAACAGATAGAGTACCATTCCTCAGTAGTTAAACTAATTATTTATAACTTTCCATCTTTTGCTAATTCAGTTTAATTTTATTAGTCTTCATCTATAATGAAGTGGGGGAGATGGGCGGGATATAAATGAAATAAATAAATAAATAAATAAACAAACAAACAAACAAAGATCAACAAGTTCAGAGACACGTTCATCACTTTTACCACCTTTCCTGAATTGAATATAAAATAGAGTTGGGTGTCATTTATATACTAGTGACACTTAACTCCATATCTCCAGATAACCTCCCCCACTGCTGGCATGCAAATATTAAAGAACATTGCAAATGAGATGGAACCTTGTAGGGCTCCTTAGATAAATACCATGAGATCAAAAAGTCCCCCAGTAGCTTTTACAAGCAAAAATTCTTCCTGTTCCCAGCTCAGTCGGCATATCTCAAAAGGGCACCATGATGAATAACATTGTAATAACTTTTATATTTCATTTTAAACCAGATGTGTACAACCATTTTGGTAGCTGAGGGTGCACTTAACATTTAGAAGGAGCTCAAGATGGGTGATAATACAGTGGGTGGGACTGGGGGGTGGGTTGTTTTTGTTTTAGGGAAGTTCTTCTAAAACTACAGTAAGCCTATTTTAGGGATTATACTAAAGATATGTTACCAGCCACAAAAGGACCAAAAACCACATCACCAATTTCCAGCAGTCCTGTTCAGAGGAGCCTCTGGGGATTGCAAAAAAAATAAAGCTTAAGAGACCACATGTGGTCCAAGTGCTGTTCTTTACATTATTATTGCAATAATTACTATGCAATAACCAACTGAGCAGTAGGTTTATATTTGTATTTCAGATCTGGGAAGGAGTTCCAGAAATTCTCTTTCCTTCCCCCTTATACCAAAGAGAGTCAAGGTGGGGGCACTCTTGAGTTTCTTCTTCACTTCCTTCTGTCTTTCCAGGCTAAACTCATCTTTTCATAACAACTGCTGCATTTGTTCTCCAAGGCCATCTCTGTACTTCTCTGCAACGAGCTGAAGCTGAGGAATTGCTCTTGCCTAAGACTCTCTAAAGAGCCAGTTTGGTGTAGTGGTTAAAGGCACTAGACTGGGAACCAGAGGATCGTAAGTTCTAGTCCCTCCTTAGGCATGAAGTCAATTGGGTGACTTTGGGCCAGTCACTCTTCCCTAGGAAGAAGGCAATGGCAAACCACTTCCAAAAATGTTGCCATGAAAACTGCAGGGACTTGTCTAGGCAGTCGCCAGGAGCCAAGACTGCCCTGAAGGCACATACACACAAAGATTCTGTAATGAGTCTGTGGTCTCTAAGTATCTGCTAAGTCATGAGGAGAATTTAATGCAACTATGCACTCCCCAGATGGCAAACAAGTGGCAAAATTTTCCTTCCTCATTGGCTTCAGATATTAAAAATGGCTGGCCAGTATTATCACATAATCCATGGTCATTTCCTAATGTTCAGTTGTTGTTACCATTTTTTTTAACCGCATCTGTTTCTGTATTTGTGCCTCCATATAATTCCCCATATTCAAAATGTTGTTCTAGAATAAATAATCTACAAACTGCCTAATTTATTTCAGAATGAAAGCTCCTAAAATAAAAGCTAAAGGATCCAAAAGATGAGAGGAATTGAACTTTTCCAGTGGCAGCTTGATTCAAAGAAAACAGGCCCATTAAGTGTACTGACAGATGGCTGCTGTGGGTGGAGTTTGCTCTTAATGGGATGCGAATCAGAATTTTAAAAACAAAAATAGCCTTCTTTTCCTGAAAAATCGTTGTGTAAAAAAATATTAGCTATGAGTAACAGAATCTTGGTTTTATGTTCAATGCTACATAAAATAACTCCATATACTATTTAAGAACCTGACTTTTTAAAGCCAGGAAGTTTAAGAATCATGATGTGTTTTGGGTTCCTATCGTGCTAAGTCATAAAATGGCTTGTTTAAGTTTTGGCTTAGCATATTTTGTAGACCTCGCTACTATGGCTTCTTTTAAAAGCCAAGTTTAAATAAAACATGACTTACCACAGTTTTATTATGATTATTTATTATGATGATCATTAAGCTGAAATAAGGATACATTCATATTGAATTTACCTGAGGCAGAGTAAACAGCCTAATTAGATATTACCATCCGATGTACACAGCAGGTCCTACCACAGAACATAGCTGCAGTGTCCTTTCCAAATAATAATCTGATACTGCGTGTACTCTCTTTAGTCTTACAGACTTTAGGCCACACATTCTTTATGAGTCTTCATTTCATAAAACATGGATCACTGCCACAACCTTCTCTGCACCACATTGGCAGGTGTGAGGTTCAGTGGAATGTGCCTTCAAATAAGCTTGACAAAAGAATATTCAACCTGAGTCATAGCAAAGTCCTTCCTCTGTTTGGGAATAATGAGTTTATTGGAACAATCTGCCAAAGTAGTTGAGTCCTGATGACTTCAAAGGTATAATAACTGGCATCTGGCTCAAGACTTCCTGGTAATTGATTTCCCAGACGAATGGCCACCTTAGCTTTGTGGAATATCTATACTGTATTCAGCAAACCCACAGGCTAGGCTGACCATATGTCCCGTTTTGAACAGGACAGTCCCATTTTTTTAGCATTTTTCAACCATCCCATTGTTTTTATAAAAATCTCAATTTTGTCCCGTTTTTTAAACCCGGCAGGAATGGCGCGGAAGGAGGATCCGAGCCGGAGCTGCCAATTGGAGGCAGCCCGGAAGAGGAAGCCCTCCCGCCTATCAGCACGTGGCAAAGGAGGACAGGGTTTGCAGGCGGGAGCCAATCGCACGGACCGGGGGCGGGGTTTGCATGTGGGAGCCAATTGCATGGACTGGTGGGCGGGGTTTGCAGGCAGGAGCCAATCGCGTGGACCGGTAGGCGGGGGCCCCTGTCTTTTTCATGAATATGGAATATCACTTAAGACCCCGTCCCGTTTTGCCATCCCAATGCCCTGTCTTTGTCTCAAGGAAATATGGTCAGCCTACCACAGGCTAAAGCTTACCTTTGAAAGCCCTCTTCTATTAAGATTAATAATTTTATCAGATTAAGGGAACCAATCCCACTAGAAAGAGTAACATTTTTAACAAGAACTTTAAGATGTACCATAGAGGTTGTGCCTTAGTACAGCCTTATTGCCCTTCTACAGTACATGTAGCACTGCATTTGAGACTTGCCATGCTAACAAAGTTCTTAAAGCTGTCAGTTTTGCATGGTAAATGTCATCCACCAGATGTCCTGTAGAATCTCAAGATTGCAGCAGGGGGCATTCTTACCTGCATATTTAGGTTGTACCCTCCTTGATCCAGATTCTTGGAAAACAATCCCAGATATTTAACAAACTTCACCTGTCATTCCCATCGCATTAGGAATCCCATGTCTATGAAATTTAGCCCTCTTGGCAGACAGTTTTGACTTCTGGTGCCTCTGGGTATTCAGTCATAACTCAATTCCATATTTCTCAGGATAATTTCTCTCTGAGTAGTGTGTGCATTTGTACATGCAGTTATACACATTGAATGCTCCCTACCAGCCAAATACTGTAAATTTATCTGTAGAACATTAACCTCTGACGCTGTTGTCTTTATGACTATATTGGGCCCAAAAGGTAGAGATCAGGGTGGTTTATGTGTTGGACTAAGACTGGGGAGTCTCAGCTGTGGAAACTAACTGCGTAACTTTCGCCCTGGTCATTCTCTCAGCCAAATCTACCTCATAGGTTGCTGTTGTAGAAGTAAAAGGAAGGGAAATCTCAGGCCACCTTTTACTGGAGAAAAGATGGGATATAAATAAACTTCAGGGAGTAGCCGTCTTGTACAGCCTTTTTACTGCAGTCAAGTGTGTGTGTGTGTTTGTGTGTGTGTGTGTGTGTGTGTGTGTGTGTAGCAGCACCAATATAGAATAGGAATTAAGATATTTGATAGAAGGAGCATTACTAGCTATATAGAGTACTTGAAGCTCCACCACCATGTAGTCTAGTCCAGTCACTCTCTGACTGTCATGTGACTTAACAAGCAACATCCAGAACAATTATATTTGCAGTGACTCCCTAAGTATTGTTTTTTGGAAGACAGTAAAATCTCGCGAGGCTTGACAAAATATTGGGAGTCTTGTGGAAATCTTTGCAACCTGGCCTAGCCTCTTCTTGTCTGTCAACGACCACTTCCTGGTCCTGGGCTGGCTCTGAAATGCTGCCGCTGCTATTGTTCCCTTTTGACAGAAGTGAGCTGCTCCACTGCCTTTCTCTGAACGTTACGGCTGATGGCAATGCTAGTTGTAATATGGTCTGAATGAAAAATACTTACATGTACAATAGAATGTGAAATACTTTGTTTAAAACATTTTTAAAAGCAAGAAAGAGAAAATGCAGTATTTAAAAGCAAAGGAAGAGAACAAAGAAAGAGAACCCACCAGAAAGAAGACCCCTTCTGGATGTGCTAGGTTTTTTCCCCTTTGAGGTAGTATTTCTCTTCCCGTCTCACACAGACATGCCCATGTGCATGCATACACACACTCCCACCCCGAAATAGCACATGCCGTGAAAAATTCAACAACTTATTTCTACTGATCATTTATCCTAGGCAACATTCAAAGCTTAAAAACACCAGTGCTAGGTGGTATTAGGGCTGGTACAGAACAATAAGGCAGATGTAGACTGCTTACAGAAAGGAAGAAAGAAAGAAAGAAAGAAAGAAAGAAAGAAAGAAAGATTGAGTCTATTATTAATTCACAATCATTTGTTGATTAATAGAAGCAGGAAACTATTTTTATGCCACTCTTCCTCTTGAAGGACTTTTTTTCAAGAAAACGGCAAGGCTTTATAGCTTGCTGATGTAGCTTTATACATCTTCACTGACAATGTTGCTGCTGCATCTGTGTCCTTGGAAATGGGCAGTGCATTAAGAGGGACCAACTTTTCTGCCATTGGAATAAAGAAATGCCTGCTGAATAGCACTTACTTTCCATGCTAAAATGTCTGAGCATATGCAGAGTGCATTTATGTCATTGCTAAACTATCACAAATTGCCACTCATAAGAGAACATCTTCAGTCCAGGCTCGAGCCCCTCATATTTTTAATGTAGAAATTAGAAAGGAAACCACCAGGTGCTCAGAAGAGGAAAACTGCATCCCCAAGGAATGCAGTTGAAGCACCGAATTAAAACAAAGAATCTACTTGCTCATTGCATTGTGGGGAAAATGGTCAAATTGGTAAGATTCCTGGGTTATTATATACCATTCCACTGCAGAAAAATACTCTTCCATGAATAGGTTCACATTTGTTAGGAACAGTATCTCTGTAAAGAATGAATATTTCTCATGTGAGAGCTGCTGTTTTCTGTCAGATACGGTATATTTCAGTTCAGTTGCTTTTTGGTCATGGGAAGAGAGAGAAGTGTTTCCAGACATTTCCAAATCATACTGCATTGGGAATTTTAGAGCACAGTTTATTTAAAAAGTCCAAGATTTCTTCTCAAAGTTGGTTAGGTATCAGCTGATGGATAAGGATATTGTTACAAAATTTGCAACTGTATCCATAACTCTTTTTACTCTTTGGGACACCCCTTGGGTTGATGTGTGTATGCATATCTATTCAGAAATAAGCCCCCTTGAATTCAATGAGACTCACTGCCAAGTAAGTGCTTGTAGAAATGCAGCTATTCTGTATGTTCAGTAATATTAGGACTTTCAAAAGCCCCTAGTGATTCTCCAAGTATTTGTTAAAACAACTGGAGCCAGACAATTGGTTCTAACTTGAAAAGAAGGCATCTATGCAGAAAAACATATATGTGGAGTAGGTCCAATTAGCAATCAGCAGTTATGAGCATTGATATAAATCCCCAAATGCATGAACTGGAAAGTGGCCAGAATACCTTTTTACTAAAAGAGAGGAGTTAAAAATTGATGTGATAATTATTAATTTCTAGCTGTAATAGAAATATTTTTCTTTAATGGTATGAAACATTGATGAGTTGGCTCTTTCTCGCTATAGCTTTGTGGAATGTTTAGAGTTGAGTCATTTCTTTTCTTTGAAGCGTAAACGCACCTTAAGAGTGATGCCAGATATTTCAAGTAATCTGTATGAACATGAAATCTCTCTCATTAATGCCTTGTAACTTTCTGCAAAATGCAGATAAGAAAATAAACAGACTTGAGAAAGAGAAAAAAAAATGCTCAGAAATTCTGGAAGGAACATGATTTTGCCAGAACAGAATTTCCTTTTCTTGACTGCTTTCCCATCTGTGTCTATTGAAAAAATACGAGTAAAGTAGAAAATTAAAGCAACTGTGCACATGTTATTCTCTTCTTCATAAAAACAATCCATAATGATAACATGGTGCACAAGGCCAACGCTATTCTACCTGCTTCAAAGGCAACCTTTCTGAATGGTGTTTGTTTTGAAATGTTTTTCATCTATGTCATTTGATTAATTTTGAAATGTATTTTAAACAACATTCATTGATGTCCATTTAAAAATTGATTTGACTGGCTTAAAACAAAATGACAACAATAATTAATATCTTCTTTCATATTTAATTAAGGGAAATTACACACTAAAAATGCAAACATCAGGGTATGAAGCTAATTACTTAGGCTAGATTATCATTTAAACACAATCGGTAATAAAAGCCATCACAAAAGTATGTGTAACATCCAGGCATTTTGAGAGTTGCTTTTCCATTGATGTATCTTTTTGGATTGAACAAGAATGTTATTTTGCCATAATGTAGTGCAGAGCTAGTATTACAGGTTGAAGAGAGTTTATATTCCTTGCAATAACTATCATAACGCCCTCTGCCCTCAGTCCATAAAATAGCTATTTCTCTCATCGTTCAACCAATTCTGGAAATGTATCATTCCTGCAATAAATCCTATATAACCAATTCAGCCTTGCAAAAAAAGTAAATAAAATAAAATAATAAAATCTCTAAATTCACCCACAGCAGCCAAGCTTCTGTGCCTCCATTAAGGGTAACTACCATCCTTAGATCACAAAAAGTACCAATTTTCATAGAATATAAGCCACATCTGGAGGGATGTCACATTCTGTTCAAGAGTGATCCTTCCCAGTAGATTGTTCTGGCTTCTTTAGCCATCTTCTCTTTATTGCTGACTCACTGGCAATAGTTCTGTAGTCCATAATTCTTTTACTGCTCTTATGAAATATTTGATTGATTGATTGGTTGGTTGGTTGATTGACTGATTGATTGATTGATTGATTATGTCATCAAGTCCATGCCAATTCTTAACAAATACATAGATAGACCTCCAGGATGCATTATCCCCAACCTAGTCCTTCAAGTCTTCCAATGATGTATCCATCGCCACTGTAATTAGTCAATTCACCTTGCTCTTGATCATCCTCTTCTACTCTTTCCTTCCATCTGTGAGAAATGTGGGTTCAGATATCTCAACAGAAATAAGCCTCACTATAAGCCTCTTTGGATATAGGAAAGTTACTTTATTAAGATACAGTCCATTGCTCTGCAAAGTCACAAGTGACTCAGATTCCCTCTTCCCCCTCATTCAGAACATTGGTTTCCCGCCTCCCCTTTGAAATTTAATCCCTGCAACGTCTTCGGTTTTATGGCACAGTTCCCAGGCTCTGCTCTTGGAGTGGTGTTACTTCTGATAAATGGCTTGCCATAACATCTCTTTAGTCTCTGCCCATCTTGCTTTCACCCATGACAGTAGATGCATTCCAGAGGCTATAAACTATTGCCACTGGGGTGTCTTTCTGACACCATCTTTCTCAGTACTATGGCCTTCTTAAGGGAGCTGGGTCTTTGTATAATATGTCCATAATATGATCATTTGAGCCCAATCCATTTGTTTTCTTGCCTATCCATATTTTTCTCAAGAGTCTTCTCTAACACCAAAATTCAAAAGTGTCAATGCTCTTTCTATCCTGCTTCAAAGTCCAACTTTTGCTTCCATAAACTGTCAAGGGGAAAACAATTGCTCCATTCTGATCGTAGTAGGTATAGACACATCAGTGCATTGAATATCTTTTCCAAGACCTTCATTGCTATCCTACCAAGTACTAGTCTGTGGCATTATTTCTTGACTGCTGGTTCTTTTACTGTTGATAGTTGATCCTAAAAGGCATACCACATCAGTATCTTCATTGTCAATTCTAAAGCTGATTGCTGCACCTGTTGTTATATGGCTTGCCCATAATTACCAAATCTCATCCTCTAATAGTAGCAGTGAAATGTTTTGTGCATTTGTTTTATATTGTTTTTATTATTTTAAGCTGCTTAAAAGCTCTTACATAAATAAGCAGAAAGGCAGGGAATAAATTTAATAAAGAAATAAATAATAGGTTTTCCGTTTTGCCCATCTGTGTGTATACAGTTTGTTCCCCAAACCTCATCATGCATTAATAAATTTTATTTATTTATTTATTTATTTTTCCAATTTCTATCACCACCCACCTCCCCTGAAGGGGGGACTCTGGGCGGTTTACAGTGAAATCAGCAATTAAAATACATAAAATACAATACAATACGATACAAACACTATACAAGTAAAAAATAAGTTAAATATAAAATCCAAGGGGTGGTAAGTTCATGTTTAAAAGAGGACTCTATGGCGCCAGCCATCCCCAGGAGGAGCTGTTACCCTTCCCATCCCAGGTGAGGCAGCAGAACCAGGTCTTCGAGTTCTTCTGGAAGGCCAGGAGCGAGGGGGCCTGCCTCCTCTGGGGGTAGAATGTTCCAGAGGGCGGGCGCCACTGCAGAGAAGGCCCGCCTCCTGGACCCCGCCAAGTGAAATCCCCTTACCAACGGGGTCCGCATCATGCCCTCTCTGCATGACCGAGTGGGATGGTTCGATGTTATGGGGATGAGATGGTCCCTCAGGTAACCTGGTCCCATGCCATGTAGGGCTTTAAAGATGATAACCAACACCTTGAATTGGACCCAGAAGCATACTGGCACCCAGTGCAACTGGCGCAGCAGAGGTGTCACATGTGCCGATCTTGGGGCACCAATAACTGCGCACGCAGCCACATTCTGGACCAGCTGAAGCTTCCAGATACTCTTCAGGGGTAGCCCCATGTAGAGCGCATTGCAATAGTCTATATGGGAGATGACCAGGGCATGAGTGACTGTATGGAGGGCATCCCGATCTAGGAAACGGTGTAGCTGGTGCACAGCATGGAGTTGCGCAAAGGCCCTTCTGGCCACGGCTGCCACCTTCTCTTCGAGCAGGAGCCGTGAGTCCAGAAGAACCCCCAGATTCTGCACTGGGTCTGAATGGGGTAGTGCGACCCCATCCAGAACTAGAGATGATAACTTCCCAGATCCAGAGGAGCCATCAATCCACAGCCACTTTGTCTTACCAGGGTTCAGCCGAAGCCTGTTGTTCCCCATCCAGACCCCCACAGCCCCCAGGCACTGAGAAAGGGCAGCCACCGCATCACTTACCTCACCCGGGATGGAGATATATAATTGAGTATCATTGGCATATTGATGATATCTCATCCCGTGGTGACAGATGATTTCACCCAGTGGTTTCATGTAGATATTAAAGAGGAGAGGGAAGAGAACCGAACCCTGCAGCACCCCACAGAAGAGGGGGCGAGGGTCGGATCTCTCATCTCCTATTACCACCGATTGGGACCAGCCCTGGAGGAAGGAACCAGCGCAGAACTACACCGCCCACCCCCAACTCCCTGAGCTGTCACAAAAGGATACCATGGTCGATGGTATCAAAAGCTGCTGAGAGGTTGAGAAGAGCCAGGATGGATGCACTCCCTCCATCTCGCTCCCACCAGAGATCATCCATAAGCACGACCAGTGCAGTCTCCACCCCATATCCCGGCCTGAAACCTGACTGGAAGGGGTCTAGATAATCCGTGTCATCCAGAATCCTCTGGAGTTGTAAGGCCACCACTTTCTCAACCACCTTCCCCAAAAAGGGGAGGTGGGAGGATGAAAATTGTCCAACGCAGTAGGGTCCAGTGATGATTTCTTGAGGAGGGGGTGCACCAGCGCCTCCTTGAAAGCAGCCAGGAACACCCCCTCTCCCAAGGATGTATTAACCATTGCCTGGACCCAACCACATGTCACCTCCTGGGCTGCCTTCACCGGTCAGGAAGGGCATGGGTCTAGATGACATGTGGTGGCCTTTACAACCTGGAGGATCCTGTCCAATTCCTTAGGTCCAACAGGATCAAACTGTTCCCAGATAACAGGGTAAGAACGTTCCCTCGGCATATCCCCAGCCTGTGCTTCATGCTTAGAGTCCAGCTTGGAATGAATCTGAGCAATTTTATCCTGCAGATGCTCAGAAAACTCTCTGCATGGCCCCGTAGGTGGGTCACTGACTCCACCTTACCTAAGAGAGATTGAATAATCTTAAACAGGGCCATCAGGTGGCATTCTGGGGATGCAATAAGAGCAGAGAAATATTGACGTTTTGCCACTCTTACCGCCACAAGGTAGGCCTTAACAGTGGCTCTAGCTTGTGTTCGGTCAGATTCGGTCTTTGTCTTTCTCCAGCGATGCTCTAGATGTCTCTTAACCCTCTTCAAAACCCTTAATCCCTCCGTGAACCACAGGGAGTGTCGGGTAGAATGGGGCAAGAGAGGCTGCACAGGCGCGATCCTGTCCAAGGCCCCGGCCACCTCCCTATTCCAGGCTGCGGCCAGGACCTCCGCTGGACCATGCAGTAGATCCTCGGGTATAACCCCCAGCTCCTTCTGAAACCCCATCAGGTCCATTAGTCGCCGGGGGCAGACCAATCGAGTGGTTCCTGCCTCCCTATGGAGTGGGGCAGCATAGGAGAATCTCAGCCTCTGTCATGAGATTCATCTTCTGAATTAATTTTATGATCAACCATCATAATCCTTAATGTCTTCTGCACTTTTCTGCTTAACCAGTGTAACTTTCAACTAATAAAAATGCATTTCAGTATATTTGTATTTGCCTTTTGGGAATGTGTTGTGGGGGGACATAAAAAGTCAAGCACCCTCCTTTGGATGCCCCTAGCTGATGACACTGACCTGCCATGGTTGTTTGCTTCTAAAACTAAAGTTTTTAAATTCCCAAGTGATGTTTCCTCCTTTTGCAGTTGAACAACTCAAAATGGGAGATGAATCTGCTGTGAGGTAATTGTTCCCCTTAGATTTCATTACTCATTTACATGCTTGAGCTCTTCTGAAATAGCCCAGCAGAGAGGACGCTATGCAAATATAGAAGCTCCTGTTCCTCAGGCTAAAGACTATTCTTCCCCAATGGCTTCCCAAGAAACCTACTTGAATGGTGTTTAGCAAACACAGTAGTTGCATTGGCTTGGCTTTGAATAAAAGGAACAGCTACCTCCTTTTTCCTGAATAAACTACTAATCAGATCACTATCCAGTTGAAAGTCAGGGGCTTAATCCATCCTTCCTAACATCGATGCTGACTAGGAAGTCTGGGAGTTCTGGACTGACCTGTCTAGGCTACAGCAGCTTGGAAACACTGGATTAAGGCAGGAGTTCTCCAAAGAAACTTGGGGCTGCAAGCAACCTGGAAATGGCTCACAATATTTTTTTTAAAGTACTACTTTGTTCTCTTTGCCCTGGGCTTTGTTCCTCCTCTTGTCTGCACAAGCCCACAGTGGGTATTTGAGGTATTACAAAGGTCGAGAACCCCTGTAATATACTGTATTATAGATTAAATGTTAATTATTAAAAGCAAGTGACACATTTGCTTTTAACCTAACACTAAATGCAATTAAGTCTTTTTTTTTTAAGGAGGAGGGAAATCTAACAAAATCATTTATAATAGGAGACGGGGGTACTGAAGACTTTGGTAAACCCAAGCTAAAGGGATTGTGGATTCATTCAAAATTTGGAGGCATTGCCTCTCTGAACCTGGAAGAGACTGATAGAGGCAGGCCTGCCCTTACAGAGCCTGATTTTCCACTCTCAAACAGTCAGTTCCAGTCGACAACTGGAACAAAGCTGTGTGTCAAAGACTGCTAATCTTAGGTTACTCTCACTCCTGGGACTTCTTATACAAATTCTATTAATAATCTTTTCCTCCTAAAATATGTTGGATCATTAATGATGTTGTTACCCCCAAGGGTGGAAAATAATAAGAAGTTTAAAATTTGCTTCTATTGATTCATTCTGATATAAATGGTTGAGGAAGAGAAAAAATACCACTATTTTCTTTTTTCAAATTCCATCATTTTAATTCACAAAATAAAATCTTTTCTGTGAGATTATTGGCATAGGTCGTAGCATGAACAGGTCAGGTTATTTTCGACCATCTCTGAGCTGATAGGGAAACTGAAATGTATTTTTGCCAACTTTTCCTTTCTGTCTCATTTCACTGCATATGTTGTGAAAAATTCTGCTTTCTAGTCAGGCTGGCTGCATCATTCCCATTTGCCACCCTGCCATCTGTGGAATAATTAACTTTCTTGACTTAATAGAAAATCAGGA
Source organism: Charina bottae (assembly GCA_023362775.1). Lineage (NCBI taxonomy): Eukaryota > Metazoa > Chordata > Lepidosauria > Squamata > Charinaidae > Charina > Charina bottae. The sequence continues at coordinate 13,375,023 of JALMGJ010000016.1, forward strand.
GGAATTAAAACTGCTTAATTTGTTTCCCATTGCCTCTGAAAGATCACCAGTTAAAGCCTGCTATCCAGCTTGCCAGAGGCATGTTTCCATGATCAAGTTGAGCAGGCAACTTATTGCCTCTTTAAAGAAAAACATTTCACTGCAACAGCAAGGCACGTTCTATGAAGCTAAATTATATACCAATGCAGTTGATGGCCGAATTAATTCCTGATACCCAGAAATGTAACTTCTTGTTTTTAATAAAGTCTACTTGTATTTAAGATTTTTCAAAAAGAAAGACAGAAAGAAACATTATGTGAATATCTTGCAAATGATCTCTGCTTGCTCAGTTACAAATGTGATATGTGCATTGTTTGAAAATGTGTTTTTGTATCATTTGGCAAGATTAGAAAAGATTTTTGCTCTGGGATGAGAAGATTATGACAGAGTATCATTCAGTTCCTCCCCTTGTTACAGATAATGCGTGATTATTTTTCAGTTTGTTGTTTATTCGTTCAGTCGCTTCCGACTCTTCGTGACTTCATGGACCAGCCCACGCCAGAGCTTCCTGTCGCCCTTTGCCATCCCCAGCTCCCCCACGGTCGAGCCCGTCACCTCCAGAATATCATCCATCCATCTTGCCCTTGGTCGAACCCTCTTCCTTTTGCCTTCCACTTTCCCTAGCATCAGCATCTTCTCCAGGGCATCTTGTCTTCTCATTATGTGGCCAAAGTACTTCAGTTTTGCCTTTAATATCATTCCCTCAAGTGAGCAGTCTGGCTTTATTTCCTGGAGTATGGACTGGTTTGATCTTCTTGCAGTCCAAGGCACTCTCAGAATTTTCCTCCAACACCACAGTTCAGAAGCATCTATCTTCCTTCACTCAGCCTTCCTTATGGTCCAGCTCTCGCAGCCATAGGTTACTACGGGGAATACCATTGCTTTAACTATGCGGACCTTTGTTGTCAGTGTGATGTCTCTGCTCTTAACTATTTTATCAAGATTTGCCATTGCTCTCCTCCCAAGAAGTAGACGTCTTCTGATTTCCTGGCTGCAGTCAGCATCTGCAGTAATCTTTGCGCCTAGAAATACAAAGTCTGTCACTGCCTCCACGTTTTTTCCCTCTATTTTTCAGTTACACTTTATTTATTTATAATTTATTAAACAAACTTAAATAGCCACCCATCTACTAGAAAGAACTCTGGGCTGTGAATGAAATAAAACCACAGTACACTAAAAAGACCATTTGAAAACAATAAACAGTGCTGAGGCCCTGATAAAACTCAGGTTCATCCATCAATCACCCCATGCCAGCTTCATCAACATCCTGGCCTGGGAGAAAAGCCAGGTCTTCACTGCTTTCCTGAAGGCCATCCATATCTCCAATGGGAGGCTGTTCCATAAAGCAAGCACCATGACACAGGAAGCATGTTTCCAAGGCCCCACCAGGCGATATTATTTCATCAAGGGGACCTGGAGCATGCCCACCCTACCAGATCTAGTAGGATTGGCAGAAACTGTCAGCGATAGGTGGTCTCGCAAGTAACCTGGCTCCATGCCATGTAGGGCTTTAAAAGTGATAACCAGCACCTTGACTTGCACCTGGAAGCCTACTGAGAGACAAACCCCGTGGGGCGGATGTTACACAGGTGCAGCAAGGTACACCCACTACTGCCTGTGCTCTTGTATCACTTAGCTCACAGGTTTGACACACTTATATAAGATGTAGTGCTTTGCTTAACTGGTTTTTTTTTACTTATGTTGATTATATTATTACATTTATTATAATGTATTAAAAAGGAAATCCTTACAAATGCTTCTTAAAAATATTATTTTGTTATTTCAAATACAGGTACATTCTTGAATTATTAAGAGTGCTAATTGATATTTTTCCCTTTCCTACATATCTAAAATGGGACTTATAAAACATAGAGAACAAGTGGATAATGAAACAAGACATTGCAAAAAGAAGAATAAAGTATTGACAAACCACCATTTATTTAGTTAAAAACAACCAATAATATAAAAATTGAAAGTTCAACATTTTCTTTAAGTGTATATATGACTTAGACATCTGCTTCTAATTGATCGTGTAGAAAATGGAATTCAGGACTAGAAACTAGCAAAAACATGGTTCAAATCTCTGCTTCTCTTGGACAAATCACCTACTGCATAGGGTTAACAGAGGATAATAATATGAAATATGTCAACTTGAGGGATAGGAAAGATATAAAAAGATAAACTTTGAATTAGATATAATGCTGTCTTCTAAAAGCCATGTTACTGTGAATGTTTGGATGTCATATTATTTGCCATAATATGGCAATTGTTAATTAACAAGAAATCATCATCAAATAAATCAATTATTATGGTGAGTGTAGGTTGTCACAGCTGCTATCTTTTGGTGAAATGAATTCTGGGTAATGCTGTGTGAGACAATGAACATGTGCTGTTTTGCTAGCCATGATGCTAGCTTCTTCAGTGCAGATTTGAAACTGAACTTGGCAACAGATGTCACATCCTTATATACTGCCTGTGTTCACTGCAGTAGAATGCCCACATCCAACTGCTAACTGCCATGTAGATGACAATTGACAATCTTTCTTCTCATTTAAATTGTTTGGATGTTTCTAATTTCTATAGCTTCTTTAAAAATTCTGGTTGAAATACTGTATCTGTTACATTGTGTTTGTGACGATCCACTCCTTTGATATTAATTTAGAACTCTCATCACAAGCCATGGTAGGATATGAAAAAGTGCTTTAATTAATACAAGCTAATAGAATTGACGCAAAGAGCAGATTGAGCAAAAGCGCGCACAATCACAACTTTAAACATGCCAGTTTCCCCTTTCTCCTCACCAACTCCTCCCCTTCCGACTCAGTTCCTATAACTCTAAACTGTTAGTCCTTTGATGATCCCAGCTGAACGGCCTTGGAGTCTGGTTCCTGTCTCTCCACCCCCACGTTCCAACGCCTTGCATTCCCTGCCTATCTCTAACGCTTCTTCTAACGTCCTGCAAGCATGCTAACTAATTACTGCCCATCTACCTACTGACTACAACCCCCATCTACCTACTAACTACAAACCCCATCTACCTACTACCTACAAACCCCATCTATCTCTGGCAGGATGGCAATGGCATCCTGACAGTGCTGGGATGCTGACGTTCTCCAGGTCTATTTTGTGATTTGGCCATTGTGAGTGAAGTTCAGACAATGCTGACAGTCCTGTTTTAAGTCTAATGTTCCTTTCATTATCTTTAATTCTCCTTTCTGTGCACTTTGTCATTTAGATGTCCATCAGGGTCTCACTTCGCTAGAACATCCAAGAATGGCAAAACTACCTTTGTTCTCAACTTCCATGGTAGATTATTATAGAGCAATATAAATGTAAACCTCGAAATAACCTCCCTTAAATAGCAAGAAAGATGATCAACTGTCATATAATATGGTGATTAGTGATTGATTATGGGCATTCCACTCCACTGAACAAAGGCAGTGTTTCAGGATGTGACATCTGTTGCCAAGTTCAGTTTCAAATTTCTCTGAAGAAACTAGCAGTATGGCTAGTGAAACATCAGCACATGTTCATTGTTTCACACGGCATTACCCAGAAATAATTCAACTAATTATGATATTTCTTACTGAAAAGACCAGGTTAGGGACAGATTGTCATAAAGAAAATCTATCTATGTGGTCGCTCAGAGTTGACACCGACTTGATGGCACATAATCAATTACTTCCAAAGTATCTAAAATTGTGAAATAAGTAAAGAATAAGAATTTTTTAACCTGAATAATTAGCAGACAAAGAGGAAAATGAAATAAGAGTGGAACAGGAAAGCAAGCAAATTCAGATGCCAGTCCAAATTGCCAGGTCACATAATTGATCTTATTGTGGCTGGCTTGAATAGCCACTGAGACTATAGTTGTGCAAGAACAGTCAAAATAATAGTAGATCCCAATTAACCTCTTTCTTGGACACAACTGCTACATTTGATAATATTCACATGTTATGCATGATCATAGCACTTTTCAGTTATTAGAAACAGGCAGAGAATGCTCATTAATTTCAATCTCTCTCTCTCTCTGTGTGTGTGTGTATATACCCTAAAATGGTAAGTCTTTCAGTGTGCTAATAATTCAGCCCTGATATGAAATTCTGAGATACTCTTGTAATTGGGAGGAAAAAAGAGATTAAGTGAAAACTGACATAGGAAGTTCTTTGTAATCTGATCACCTTTTACTCACTTCAGTGAAGGAAATCTAAATTCTGCATAGTAACCAAGTAAATATTGACTTATGCAAGGAAACCTCAATTTATCAATCCTCAGTACAACACACTTGGCATGTAACAGAACAAATTTTCATGGCAATTTATATTATTTCCATAATGATGTCATTAAACAAATGAGAACATTTTACAACAATCTGTGTCATTCACATAATGACATCATCATGCAGGAGATTTAATTAGCCTCATTTGCATAATTACATTATTACACAAATGATATAAATCTCCAGTGATGTACTTCTGTATTTACTGGACATTTGTGTATAATGGACATCTCCCTGCAATTAATGTGTTAAAGTGAGGTTTTACTATATATTCTATTAGATAACATTTTAGGCATATTTATCCTAAATAATGGATATTATTATTATTATTATTACTACTACTACTACTACTGTTGTTGTTATTCTTTTAAATAATGGACATCTCCTTGCAATTAGTTTTACTATTGGACATGATTGAAATGATTAAAAAAGTAGATAAATATGGTAAATAACTAGGTGATGTTCATTAAAAATATGTTTTCTCAAGTCAGTTACATTTTATTCTGGTATGCGTATGAGGTGCTAGATTAGGATTCTCTGTTCAGTGTTTTCCAGGATAGGTTGCTAGGGTTAACTTTCATTGGCATATGTTGCTCAGATATGCAACACTATATTTATTGATTGATTGACTGATTGATTGATTGATTGATTGATTGGATTTATCACCGCCCAACTCCCCCAAGGGGGACTCTGGGCGGTTTACAAGAGAATTAAAATCATTAATATACATTTATAAATAAAATAAAATACATAATAAGTAATAATTTAAAATATAATGAATAAAATGGGATCCAGTGGCAGAATATTCTTAAGTTTGTAAAAAAGGGCACCTCAGAGCTAATCTAAGGAGCTAGCCATCTCCAGGTATCTCCATTCTCCTTCCGACCCCAAGCATATAGACAAAACCAGGTTTTGAGTCTTTTTTGGAAGTCCAGGAGTGAGGGGGACCGTCTGATCTCTGGGGGCAGAATGTTCCAAAGGGCAGGGGCAACAGCAGAGAAAACACGCTTCCAAGACCCCGTTAGGTGGAACTCCTTAACCAATGGGGTCCGTAGCATGCCCTCTCTGCATGCCCGGGTGGGATAGGATGAAGTGATGTGGATGAGACGATCCCTTAGGTACCCTGGTCCCATGCCATGTAGGGCTTTAAAGGTGATAACCAACACCTTGAATTGTACCCGGAAGCAAACTGGAACCCAGTGCAGCTCGCGCAGCAAAGGTGTTACGTGTGTCCTCTTTGGGACACCCAAAATTGTCCGCGCGGCTGCATTCTGGATCAGTTGTAGCTTCTGGATATTCTTCAAGGGTATCCCCATGTAGAGCACATTACAGTAATCTATGTGGGAGATAACCAGGGCATGAGTGACTGTTTGAAGGGCCTCTTGTTCCAGGAAGGGGCATAACTGGCGCACAACACGAAGTTGGGCAAAAGCCCTCCTGGCCACGACTGCCACCTGCTCTTCACGCAGGAGTCGTGAGTCCAAGAGGACTCCCAAGTTACGCACCGGGTCTGTCTGGGGTAGTGCAACCCCATCCAGAATTAAAGATGATAATTTCCCAGATGCCAAGGAGCCATTAATCCACAGCCACTCCGTCTTACTAGGGTTCAGCTGAAGCCTGTTTTTCCCCATCCAGGCCCCTACAGCCCCCAGGCACTTGGACAGGATGGTCACTGCATCACTTACTTCACCCGGGATATACAGCTGGGTATCATCGGCATATTGATGATACCTCACCCCGTGGTGTCAGATAATCTTGCCCAGTGGTTTCATGTAGATGTTAAAAAGGAGCGGAGAGAGTACCGAGCCCTGTGGGACCCCGCAAAGAAGGGCCCGCAGACTGGATCTCTCGCTCCCAATTAACACCGACTGGGCCCGGCCTCGGAGGAAGGAGGTGAACCAGAGTAAAACCACGCCGCCCACCCCAACTCCCTAAGCCGTTCCAGAAGGATACTGTGGTCGACGGTATCGAACACCGCTGAGAGGTCAAGAAGAGCGAGAATGGATGCACTGCCTCCATCTCGCTCCCGCCAGAGATCATCCATAAGTGCGACCAATGCAGTTTCCATCCCGTAACCCAGCCTGAAACCTGACTGAAAGGGGTCCAGATAATCCGTTTCATCCAGAATCCACTGGAGCTGCAACGCCACCACCTTCTCAACCACCTTTCCCAAAAAGGGAAGGTGGGAGACTGGACGAAAATTATCCAGTATAGTAGGGTCCAGCAATGGCTTCTTGAGAAGGGGGCGAACCAGCGCTTCCTTAAAAGCCACCAGGAACACCCCCTCTCTCAAGGATGCATTCACCATCGCTTGGACCCAACTACAAGTCCCCTCCCGAGCTGCTTTCACCAGCCAGGAGGGGCATGGATCTAATTGACAGGTGGTGGCATTTACAGTCCGGAGAACTCTGTCCACTTCCTCGGGTCCAACAGGATCAAACTGTGCCCAGATAACAGAGTAAGTACGTTCCCTGGGTATCTCTCCAGACTCTGACTCACACTCGGAGTCCAACTTGGAGCGAATCTGAGCGATTTTATCCTGCAGATGCTCCGAAAATTCCTCAGCACGGCCCTGCAGATGGATTTCCAACTCCCCTTTCCCCAAAAGGGATCGGGTAATCTTAAACAGGGCTGTTGGGCGGCATTCTGTGGATGCAATAAGAGCGGAGAAATATTGACGTTTTGCCACTCTTAACGCCACAAGGTAGGCCTTAATAGCGGCTCTAGATTGTGTTCGGTTGGATTCAGTCTTTGTTTTCCTCCAGCGGCGCTCTAGGCGTCTCTTAATCCTCTTCAAAACCCTCAACTCCTCTGTAAACCAGGGGGAGTGTCGGGTTCGAGTGGACAAGAGAGGCCGCACAGGCGCGATCCTGTCCAAGGCCCCAGCCGCCTCTCTATTCCAGGCAGCAGCCAGAGCCTCCGCTGGACCGTGCAGCAGATCTTCCGGTATAACCCCCAGCTCCCTCTGGAACCCTAACAGGTCCATCAGTCACCGGGGGTGGACCAATCGAATGGGTCCAGCCTCCCTGTGGAGGGGGGCAGCATAGGAGAATCTCAAGGTCACCAGGGCGTGATCTGACCATGACAAAGGGGAAAGATGTTACTCTCCCCTCAGGTCACATTGCCACTGCTCCGACAAGAAAACTAAATCCGGGGTGAGACCACTCTCTCGAGTTGGGTCCTAGATGATCTGGAACAGGCCCATGGTCGTCGTGGTGGTCATGAACTCCTATGCTGCTTCTGAGGTTCGTCCCAGGGAAGGCAAGTTGAAGTCCCCCAGAACCATAAGCCTGGCGAACTCAACTGCCAACCCCGAGACGGCCTCCAGCAGCTCAGGCAGGGAGGTTGCTACGCAGCAGGGAGGCTGGTACAGTAGCAACACTCCCAACTGTTCCTGAGAGCCCAACTTAAAGAACAAAGTCTCACACCCAGTCACTTGTGGAGCAGGGCCCCTGACGGCCATTAGAGATTCCCGGATGACAACAGCCACTCCTCCTCCCCTGCCCTGAAGTCTCGGCTGGTGCCAAACCCGAAACCCGACTGGGCATATCTCAGACAGAGGAACACCTCCTTCCAGGCCCAGCCAGGTTTCTGTAATACATACCAGGTCTGCCCCCTCCTCTGTACTCAAATCATGTATGAGGAGGGCTTTGTTATTGTCAGTTGACCTGGCATTGCAGGCATTCAGCAGCCGAAAGTCAGGGCAACCACGAGTCTGCTGACCAGGCCCTTGGGTTGAGCACGGAGGGCCAGAACACGCCACCAGTAATAAACACCGGGGACGTCTTCCCCTACGATGGCCTGCTCTCCGGCTCCCGCCATGACATCCCCTACCCATCACCACCTCAACGTTCTGCCCTGCCCTATAACCCCCAGAGTCTCTAAGTCCATTAGCCTCCACTCCTGGACTCCCGAGATTCCTGGATAAACTCAGTAAACCCTCCATCACTCAACCAACCAACAGACTTACTAGCAATCAATTCAAGTGATGATGGGCCCCACCAGTGCACCAGCTCGTGCTCTCGGCAATGGCTGGGCCCACTCACCACTCTCACAATTATACACTCACTCCCTGTGCCCCCCCATCGACTTCTCTCACTAGTCCATAGGGGGGCACTCCATACACTACCTCTCCCCCCTGTCTCTCACTCAGGGGGATGAGTGCTCTCATATTCTACACCCAACCCAATACTCCCTCCCACGCCTCTCACTCCTGAGAGGGAGAATTTCATTCACTTGAGGGATCCCAATGATCTTAGCTATATAGGGTGGTTAGGGATGATTAACCAACTTTCGTAGGGGCTTCTTATCTTAATGATCCGTGGTCCATAAGTCCCGACAGCATTATTATACTTCCACCAGTCTATAGCAACGCTCAGTAGATTGTCAAGGCGTTGCTGCGCCCACAGTTCTGTTCTCTGAGCAGTCAGAAAAGTTCTTAAAACTCTGCCAGGTGCTGGGTCAATCCACTTATCTAAAAGCCGACCAAATCCCACTGGTTTGAGGGAGAGAGTGAGAGAGGGAGGGAGGCCAGAGTCAAGAAAGCTGTTCCAGCTACCACCGAAATGACTCACTAACTTTTGTGCTTGGATCTGCTTTTTCAAACCTCCCCCCATCATCACCACCACCCTCTTCCTCCTCCTCCTTCACGGTTTGTTCTGCTAAAGCTTGGAGATGTATTCTGGGGGGGGAGGGCCCGGGTGGAAAATCTCCGCGCCAATCAGCTGTGCGGCGGGGAAGTGGACTTGCACCCGTGCACCATCAGCGCTTCCGGGTTCTTGTGCGACACACTTGGGCCCCCCAGGTGACACAGTATTGTGCGACACACAGTTTGGAAAGCCCTGCCGTAGATACACGCGCACCCGTCCGAAGGCTTAGCTGGGCGCGTGACGGTATTTGTAGAGCGGCGTTCTATTTTAGACCGTTCGGGACAGTGGTGCGGTATTTTGTGGAAGAGCCACACTCAAGGGGCCAAAGAGCCGCATGTGGCTCGCGAGCCGCCATTTCCGACCCTTGGACTAGAAGACCTCCAGGATCCCTTCCAACCTTATGGTTCTGTGATGCTATGATGATTCTAGTTGGATATAGTTATCAACATTTGCTAAGTATTTTGAAACCTTTTAGCCAATCCTAATTAATTAATATATTAACAGAGACACTTTGGTGTAGTGGTTAAGGCACCAGGCTAAACCAGAAGACCGTGAGTTCTAGTCCCACCTCAGGCACGAAGCCAGCTGGGTGACCTTGGGACAGTCACCCTCTCACAGCCCTGGGAAGGAGGCAAGGGCAAACCAGTTCTGAAAAACCTTGCCAACAAAACTGCAGGGACTAATCCAGGCAGTTGCCAGGAGTCAATACTGACATGAAGGAATAATAATAGTAGTAGTAGTAGTAGTAGTAATAATAATAATAATAATAATAATAATACAAACATACTACAAGAAGACCTTATCTATTGATAAAAACTAAATGCATTGATTTTTTAAATTTATTATTAGATGTATTTATTTATTTATTTATTTAATTTATATGACCGCCCATCTCCCCCAACCGGGGAAATTTATAGGCTGCCCAACTCCATCACAACTCTGAGTGGCACCAATAATCCAAAAATGAACATTTTGAAAAAGAACAACAGAATTCAACATTCCACTCATCCTACAAAGGATCTCTCAGCCACTGTACCTCAAGACCTGGGGGAAGAGCCATGTTTTAAGGGCTCATTTAAATAAGGTCGGGGTGATGGCCAAATTACTCACTGAATTACTGGTTGCTTTTGCTTTTCTACGAAGCTGGCTGCTTATTTTCTAACGTTTTGTTTGATCCTACTTAGGTTTAACTCTTGCACTCTTGCTAAAATATATTTCTATTCAGTTCTGTGGTTACTGTTGATTAGATAAAAAGAAGACTTTGCTGAACAAGCCTCATTAGTGCTTCTTCAACAGAAATAGGACAGAAATATTCTTCTGGAATTGGCAGACCAACTGCTTCCTTTAAAACTGGTGATGCCATTTCATCATGCAGAGATGCTTTTACCACTCTCTGGATCCACCCAGACAGTCCCCTTCAGCTACTGTAGCTTGAATAAGCCGAGATGATCAGGGTCCCAGAGAACATGTGATAGGCTGGACAGCTACAAGTACCTTGTCTACATTTCAGTCTCAAAAAGCGAAAGGGATTCCATGCAGCTGGACCACCTGATGCATTGGACATGTCAATATGTACTGTATCAAAACCAGAATTAAGTCACCATAAAATGAGCAATGTTATCCTCCATGTCTTGCAAGGCTGCCAACAGGTCTTTAAGGGCCTCAATATTGTGAAGCAAGTATTGTGAGGCAGATGACAGTGAGCTCTTGACCACCCTAAAAAGCTCTCCTGGATGACTTCTGGAGAATGCAGAGGAGGCTAGAGTACGACTTCTGTGTGGTCTTCACTGTCACAAAAGAAGCACATTTATGCTCACTAACACATGCCAGTTTAGCCCATTGCACTAGTTTCACCCTAGCTGTCTCTCGGTCTGTTTCATAGCCTGGAATTGCTTAGAAAATCAAATATTTCCCTTCCTATGAAAATACTGCTTGATTTATCATGGATACAAAATCTCACTATCAATTGCAGGGAATTTCCAAGATCAGTATTAAGGATTGCATTGGCAGTGATTCTGGGTATATTCTGAGGAAGGTGATTTATTTATTCTTAAATTGGTCTAGAAGGGATTTATATCTCTGGCATTCTCACTGATAGGTCTCTCATAATATTGATGACAATGGTTTCAGATGGATGGAGAGAGAGAGAGATGATAGATAGATAGATAGATAGATAGATAGATAGATAGATAGATAGATAGATAGATAGATAGATAGATAGATTCATGCCTATAAATTCACTGTTGGGATAGAACTTGCTGCAGTATTGACTTGTTTTCTTTTACCTATGCTGCCTATGGCAGGAGATTGCTTCAGAAAGTAATGTAAAGTACTATTCATAAAACTACAAAGAAGTCCATTTTTCTACATTATATTGATCAAGATTGTTCTACTTCTTTTCAAGAGTTGGGCAGTTTGAAAGACATGCAAAGTCAATTAAGTACAATCATTGCCATTCCCAGTACTTTCTGCTGATCTTCCTTAGAAGAATTAATTCAAAACACTATGCTCTTTCATAAGACTTTTATAGACAAGTACATAAATCTGCTTTGCATTGAGTCATTGAGTCATTGTTATTCATCAATTTATTGTTATTATTTAATATATTTGTGCTTTTTTATCTGAACTGTTGTCCAGGGATTTAGCTAAAAGTGTTTTTAGCCTCCATCTGGGGTAGATATTTAACTCAGGACATTCTACATACGAAACATGTTTTACCACTGACACAAATATGGATAGACATTTTTCTACTATCTCCTTTCCTACCTCCAGCTCAAATGTATATTGAAGGAGAAACTGTACTTGCTGTGTACCAAATGGAGGTCACAACTGCTCCATCCTAGCATCAGAAATTATTGTTCTGTTCCAGCATGCCTGGGAAGTGGAGTTTAGAAATAACTATGAACTGTAGGTTCCTGCTTGTTTTCTGAGCCCAATTTTTCCCATTACGGAAGGAATTACATAAACATCTCAGTGAGCAAGAGTCTATGTATCTTATGCTAAAAAATAAAGTTCTGCATCAAGCATGCATATTCTATGCTGAAAAACCTAAATGCTGTAATTTATATAAATTGGTGTGAATAATTTATTCTAATATTGCTAATCAGGAAAAAAAAAAAGGGTTATTCAAGGCACTGGAAATCCTGCTGAATCTCCTGGTTCTAGTGATTTCACCAGACTCTATCCACAAACTCTTTCAAATCTATCTATTTTATAGTCATAGAAGAAGAATCTATAAAAATGAACACTAGAATTCTCTGGAAATGTAATAATATTCATTTCTGCAATTGCTCTTTGCTCTCATTAAATTGTATGAGACATTGTAGCACAGTTGAGAGGCTACTTTAAAATGCTTCAATATTTTTATGTGTGTTTTAGAGGATATGTCTAAAACTTTTCAACCTTTTTCACATATTTATAGCAATATGGACTTGAAGGATGTAAACAAAACAAATATGCTAGAGATGGAATTGGTAGTCACAAGTATGAAGATTTTTGGTACAACATAAGCCACTGTTATCAAGAAAATGAAGTCGTTATGATATGGTAGTCATATGAGAACGATGCAATTCAGTTTTAAAATCCTAACTGAGTAGATTTCACCAAGGTTAGATCACGTATTTGCTTCAATAGTAGGCTGACCATATTTCCTTGAGACAAAAACAGGACATTGGGATGGCTCTGTATGCTTCACTTTTAATTTGATTTTTCCTCTTTCTCAAATCATTGGATTTTTATTTGAAGACTACCTACCAAAAATAATTGTGCTGGCCATTAGTATAGAGTCACTATTATAGATGCTAGAGTAAATTACTAAAGCTTCACATTTTCTGGAAACTAAAAATAGAGAGTTGAATCACACATGCAAACTGTCCCAATATTCCAGGCACAATTCCAGTATGCAGTAGAATGTATTACTTTCAAATACAACCAGATATGAGAACAATAGTACATTAAACAATCTTTTCAAAGTTATCTGTTACAGTCAATGCTGCATTGCAAAATAGTCAATTGCGGGGATAATAAACACAGGATATGACTATAATCAGTATTTACCCTTGGCATATTCTTTTTTCAATATATAAATATAGCCTGTTTTTCAACTATGAAATTTTGGAGTGTTTAAAATAGGAAGTTTGGGGTGATATAAGACTTAATTCAATACTCAAGTCCCTGTAGGTTTATTGTAAAAAGAGGCCACCCATATGATTTTGCAAATTAAAAAATAAGTGTTAAATTTACTTCTCAAAATAAGGATGGCACTATGAAATTCCAATATCTGCATCTTCTGCATCTGCTGGGAAGGGAATTTATAAATTCATGTTGGAGAGAGATATTGCTGCCTAACTATAGCTGAGCTCCATTGTTGTCCATTGACAGAAATCAATAATGACTTGGGAGAAGAGAAAAGGACTAAAGAAAATTGAAGTCATATATAAATAAATCTAACAATAACAGCTTGGTTGAGGGCAGATGAAGCAAGGCATGTTGAAGATTAGCAGGGCAAGGAATTTAAGCTATCAGTAAGAAAGGAGATGGAGAACAGGCAGATTTCTTCTGCCTGGTCCCTTAACAGTTTTAATGTCTAAACATTACTGTGGGCAGGCAGGGATTTCACCATGAAGTCAAAAATACTGTTTCCTTCATGCTATACTTTGCTCTCCCCAGTAAGACAGCAGTAATGCTCAAGGCTAGTAGCCATCTCTGTTCCTGAGCCTATTATTAGCAAGGCCAGTTGGAGAGCCAGTTTGGTCTAGTGGTTAAGGTGCTGGGCTAGAAACCAGGAGTCTGTGAGTTCTAGTCCCACCTTAGGCATGAAAGCCAGCCGGGTGACCTTGGGCCGGTCACTCTCTCTCAGCCCAACTCACCTCACAGGGTTTCTGTTGTGGGGAAAATAGGAGGAGAAAGGAGTGTTAGGCATGTTCGCCGCCTTGACTTATTTATAAAAATAATAAAGGTGGGATAGAAAATAATTTTTTTAAAAAGGCAACGGGGGTGGGGGGGAGGAATAAGTATCCTTTGCAAATGCTACACTGTCAGAAAATTCAATCCCCACACCTTCCACTACCTGTGATCACTGAGAACAGACTATGAGATGTTGCAAAACTCTCTGAAGCTTTCGGTCTTCTTTTGTATATCAAAGCAGGCCATGAATGCTTTTGGTCTCACATCTGGTTCTTAGCTTAAATGAAAATAAGAGCAAAGTAAGCCATAGCTAAGATAATTAGCATGGCTGGATGGATACACTACTGAAGCATTCTGAATAATCAGAGCATTTTTCTTGCCTCCTCCTGAGAAGATTCAGACTTCTGTTGATGGGTCAAAAGGACAGGCCTTTAAAAATTAATTTACAAATTATGGGCAAAACAGACACATCAAACCAAGGCAACTCTGGCCTGAACATTTATAATCAAAGGCAAACAGTATCAAATGTAAGTGCAAATGTATATTACCAAATACCAAAAACATTCAGTAAGGGCACCTTCATACCTCAACCCTTAGGTCAGGATTAAACCACGTGGATGATGATCACCCATCTGTGACATCAGAACTCCTATTTTGGGTTGAACAACTAAGCTTTTCAAAAGATCCTGGAGATATCCTGCTCAGATGTACAGTAACTTCTTTGCCTCCTTTTGCATAAAAATAGTGATTGAAACCCAGTTTTTCTGTTACTTTTAATAACGTTGGATATAAACATTTAAATTGGGTATAAACTTTTATTCATTTGAGTCTCTCTTCTACACCCCCAACCTATGTGCTAAAATTGGCTGGAGAGGCCTTGCTTTTGGTCTCACCTCTGGTTCTTAGCTATGATGAGATTAGAAGTGACGGTGCCTCAATTAAAGGACTCTGTTCAGGGGGATGCCAGGCTGTTGTTGTTGTTCAGTTGTTTAGTCGTGTCCGACTCTTCGTGACCTCATGGACCATAGCACACCAGGCCTTCCTGTCATGCCCATCTTTGCACAAAACGTTCCCTTGATATCTCCAATTTTCTTGAAGAGATCTCTAGTCTTCCCCATTCTATTGTTTTCCTCGATTTCTTTGCATTGTTCATTTAAGAAGGCCTTCTTATCTCTCCTTGCTATTCTCTGGAATTCTACATTCAGTTGTTTATATCTTTCCCTTTCTCCCTTGCCTTTTGCTTCCCTTCTTTCCTCAGCTATTTGTAAAGCCTCATCAGTCAGCCACTTTGCTTTCTTGCATTTCTTTTTCTTTGGGATGGTTTTAGTTGCTGCCTCCTGTACAATGTTACGAACCTCCATCCATAGTTCTTCAGGCACTCTGTCTACCAGATCTAATCCTTTAAATCTATTCCTCACCTCCACTGTATATTCATAAGGGATATGATTTAGGTCATACCTGATTGGTCTAGTGGTTTTCTCTACGTTCTTCAATTTAAGCCTAAATTTTGCGATAAGAAGCTCATGATCTGAGCCACAGTCAGCTCCAGGTCTTGTTTTTGCTGATTGTATAGAGCTTCTCCATCTTTGGCTGCAAAGTATATAATCAATCTGATTTCGGTATTGACCATCTGGTGATGTCCATGTGTAGAGTCGTCTCTTGTGTTGTTGGAAAAGAGTGTTTGCTATGACCAGCGTGTTCTCTTGACAAAACTCTATTAGCCTTTGCCCTGCTTCATTTTGTACTCCGAGGCCGAACTTGCCTGTTATTCCGGTTATTTTTTGACTTCCTACTTTAGCATTCCAGTCCCCTATGATGAAAAGGACATCTTTTTTTTTGGTGTTAGCAAAACATCAGTGCAAAATAGGTGCAAGTCCTTAGCTTTAGTTGCTGGTTATGAGTTATGAGCAAGGTTATGCTCAAGATGTTATGCCAGGCTGTGTCCCCCCACAATCCCCGCCATCTAGTTTCAGATGACAGCTTAAAATGTATTTGTTCCCTCAGATACTTGTAGGCAATACTCTCCCAGAACTAATTTCCCATTACCTCAACTGCTATTTAAAGCATTTTATTTTGGATTAATAGTTGAATTTGTTGAACAGCTAAACACTGCAACTTTATGGCCTATTGTTTTATCATAAGTTCTCCTTCCTGCAGCCCTCTGACCTGCATTGGGACGAGGAGCAGCATATAGTCAGTTAATCAGTCAGACGGAGAGTTAGATTCTATGCCATGGGAGGCTCCTGTTGGTATACTGAGAGAAATACTAATGCATCTGCTTCAAATCTCAGATAACGGTGCGAAGCATACACCGAGAGAGATATTCTTCTCACCGTTATCCGAGATTTGGAGCAGATGCATTAATAAAAACACAGTCACTCTCAAATCCAAAGGGCATATGTTTGGGGAAATCGTTGTTTCTGTTTAGAATGCTCACAAGTGGGAAATTAATTCACGTATTTCAAAGAAACACTAATCAGATTATGCATACATTCTGACTTTTATTCTGTTCACCATACTTAGGCACATATTCCGTATTCCCAAGTGCAAAATGATGAAACCGAGAAGTAAATATAGGTAATATCAGAATGTTGATAAGTGCTATGCCAGAGAAGGGAACTTCCCCTCACAACAGTGTTGCTAATTTTTCTATATAAAAATTGTAATTTGTTTTAAACCCATTAGTCTGGAAGAATTACATTAAAAAAGATTCACAAAACTAGTGAAGGAATTCAGACATTCTGGTGTTCCTAAAAATGTAATATGATTTTTAATATTCAAAATTCATTTTTAATTAAAATTGAATTTAAGAACCTCTCTGGCAATTGTATTTTCTGCTAAGGACTTGCACCTATTTTGCACTGATGTTTTGCTATGTTCTTCATTAACTTAGGCCAGAGGTTCTTCTACCATACAGACCATCTTCCATACACATTGTGTTAGCAATTGTGGCAGGCATTTTGCCCCCCATAAGAAACAATAGAGTTTTTTAATTCCAATTTCGTGAATTACAATCTGATGCCATCTAGTGGTTTTAATGGAAAACTGTGACTCATATCTGAAGTCAGGTATTTTATAGCTTCCTTTTTATCAGATTAGCCCGACATATTACTTCCCCACATTATTCACTTTTTTTAATGAAATGACATGAATATAGCTAGTGACTGGTTTATGACTATAGTCTGTTAAAAACTCATTCAGCAGTCATTCTGGCAAAACCAAGGTTTAATGATTAATCAGTCACCAGTGTGGCTGTGATCTGATCTTTCCCCAGAGCGTACAAGAGAAGACAGTAGTTGATATTTATTGCCTTGGTTCTCAAGCAGAAATCTATTGGCTATTGATGAAGATTTCCCATTAGAGTGATTTTGTTCCAAAGTTGGAGCTATATATATTAGAACAATGGAGGAAAGAACAAGGAATGGATGTAAGGATTAAATATTTGATGTTGAACTAAACTATATATGGTATGACTCAACTTGCATTGTATCTACAGTGTAGGAAGGGAGAGAGGGTAAATATCAAGACCAGCAATGAGTCTACCCACACTTTTCTCCTTGCAGCTTCTTTTTGTCCCCCATCATTTCTTTCCTGTTGGGTTAGAGGAAATTATTTCTCTACCTCCACCCACAAATCATGCCATCCCTTCCCCCTCCCCAGGGGATTCAGCAGCAACTCAATCATAGCTACTATCACATTCGGTGTCACGCTACAAAAGGTTATTCTATTTTCTTGTACCCATCTAGATTGTTTTTATTTCTTAATACACTATTATTTTTACTCCATCTTTTTCGTAATAAAATTATAACTATTTTTTTCAGTATTTCTGGACAATGGTTTTTTTAAAACCTTAAAAATGATTGAAAATATAAACTAATGAGAAACAGGTGGCACAAAGGATGGCCAGTTATTTGTAGACTTCAGTAATTTTCATTATTTCAGAATGATTGAAACAGTCTTAAATAACTAGATGCCCTTCTGTTTACATTCTGTATTTTCAAATAAATGTAGCCCATTCTGACTTTCAGGTTCAGCTTTTGGGGGTTAGTCATGCTTATTACCTATACCTGTACTCCCTTCCGTGGCCAAATATGTTCACAGGGTCTCATGAAGCAAAATCAATTAAACTGTAAGTAACCACATTAAAGTCAGATGGCATTTGACATCCTACGATAGTACTGCTCCACTGTTCATGGTCACTTCTCTTTTAATATATTTCAGTGGTTTACAGTATGTGTTTTCTTTTCAGTTGTAGAAAAAGTGTTTTAATATGTTGCGCCAATGGGAGATGCATGGCATGACAGGTAGTGTAGAAATATTTTAAATCAACATTAACAATCAAGAAACAATGTAGCCAGGAACCAAGCTCACCCAGCAATCCATCTTGAATTGGAAGGGATTGACAGATCTTGGGAGATTGGTAACGGGAAGATGGCTTTTCTGAGAAGACAATTCTATATGGTGATGCCAGACAGAGCCCAAAAAGGCCTGTAACACATTATCATTTTAGATTGGCACTCAGTACTTAACTTAGAAGAGTTAAGAGATCTCTTCAAGAAAATTGGAGATATCAAGGGAACGTTTTGTGCAAAGATGGGCATGATAAAGGACAAAGAAGGCAGGGACCTAACAGAAGCAGAAGAGATTAAGAAGGTGGCAAGAATATACAGAAGAACTATACAAGAAAGATCTTAATATCCCTGATAAATACGATGGTGTGGTCACTGAGCTTGAGCCGGACATCCTAGAGAGTGAAGTCAAGTGGGCCTTAGGAAGCATTACTAACAACAAAGCTAGCGGAGAAGACAGTATCCCAGCTGAGCTATTTAAAATCCTAAAAGATGATGCTGTTAAAGTGCTGCACTCAATATGCCAACAAATTTGGAAAACTCAACAGTGGCCACAGGATTGGAAAAGGTCAGTTTACGTTCCAATTCCAAAGAAAGGCAATGCCAAAGAATGTTCAAACTACCGTACAATTGTGCTCATTTCACATGCTAGCAAGGTTATGCTCAAAATCCTACAAGCTAGGCTTCAGCAGTATGTGAACCGAGAACAACCAGAAGTGCAAGCTGGGTTTCGAAGAGGCAGAGGAACTAGAGATCAGATTGCCAACATTCGCTGGATCATGGAAAAAGCAAGAGAGTTCTAGAAAAACATCTACTTCTGCTTCATTGACTACGCTAAAGCCTTTGATTGTGTGGATCACAACAAACTGTGGCAAAGTCTTAAAGAGATGGGAGTACCAGACCACCTTACCTGTCTCCTGAGAAACCTGTATGCGGGTCAAGAAGCAACAGTTAGAACTGGACATGGAACAACCGACTGGTTCAAAATTGGGAAAGGAGTACGACAAGGCTGTATATTATCACCCTGCTTATTTAACTTATATGCAGAGTACATCATGAGAAATGCCGGGCTGGACGAATCACAAGCCGGAGTTAAGATTGCCGGGAGAAATATCAACAACCTCAGATATGCAGACGATACCACCCTAATGGCAGAAAGTGAAGAGGAAGTAAAGAGCCTCTTGATGAGGGTGAAAGAGGAGAGTGCAAAAGCTGGCTTGAAGCTCAACATTAAAAAAACCCCAGATCATGGCATCTGGTCCCATCACTTCCTGGCAAATAGAAGGGGAAGAAATGGAGGCAGTGACAGATTTTATTTTCTTGGGCTCCAAGATCACCGCAGATGGTGACTGCAGCCATGAAATTAAAAGACGCTTGCTCCTTGGGAGGAAAGCTATGGCAAACCTAGACAGCATATTAAAAAGCAGAGACATCACCTTGCCGACAAAGGTCCGTATAGTTAAAGCTATGGTTTTTCCAGTAGTAATGTATGGCTGTGAGAGTTGGACCATAAGGAAGGCTGAGTGCCGAAGAATTGATGCTTTTGAACTGTGGTGCTGGAGAAGACACTTGAGAGTCCCTTGGACTGCAAGGAGGTCAAACCAGTCAATCCTAAAGGAAATCAACCCTGACTGCTCATTGGAAGGACAGATGCTGAAGCTGAAGCTCAAATACTTTGGCCACCTAATGCGAAGAGAGGACTCCCTGGAAAAGACCCTGATGCTGGGAAAGACTGAAGGCAAAAGGAGAAGGGGACGGCAGAGGATGAGATGGTTAGATAGCATCACCGATGTAATGAACATGAATTTGAGTAAACTCCGAGAGACAGTGGAGGACAGGAAGGCCTGGCGTGCTATGGTCCATGACAGAGCTTTCCAAACTGTGTGTCGCGACACAAAAGTGTGTCGCCACACACAGCGTGGTGTGTTGCCACACCACCCGGAAGCGGCGGCGCACGCATGTACGGTGGCGGCGGCAGCCGCTGCCGCCACCACCATGCACACGCGCACCGCCGCACGCCCCCCCGCGCCGCTGCACGCCCCCCCGCGCCATCGCCGTTGAAGAAAGGTGCAGCAACGCATCTTATTAAGGTTTCTCTTATGAAAGCTTATGCTGAAAACCTAAATTAAATCAGACAGAAAGGTACTTCATTCTTTTACTTGTTTACATGCAGTAGACTCTTACAACAGTCATGAGATACAACTCTGCTAGTTTCACATTCATGACTTCTTCATGGTTTTGTGTTGCCAACTTCTAGAACACTTTATTCTTTTTAAAGAAGGCCGAGATACAAAATTATAGAGGTTAAACTTTTGCTTCCACTCTTTTCCATGCCAAGAATGTGTCCTGCAACAATTCTGCTCTTAAATATGCAGGAATGAACTAGAAAAAAAATGCAGCAACTCTGACTTCTGCATGCCATATGATCTACCCTATTATGAGTACAATTCAGTATAAAAGTGGAATTCAGATTTAAATAACAATTGTTAAATAATAGATTTAAACAAACAAATATTGGATCTAGATGTTGGAAATTTTGCATCACAAGAATTTGCAGGGAAATTCCAACTCCATTCTGAAAACAAATCAGATCTATGCAGGATTCTTGAAAGACCTAAATAATAGCCTTTCTTGAATATGGACATAAAATATCTTTCCAGGTTTATATTACAAGGAAAATAATAAATCAATAAAATACATTTTAGAAGTATCAGCATGCTGGTATGATTGATTGACTGATTGACTGATTGATTGATTGATGTAATCAATCAGTTTCTAGCCACCTCAATTGCCAAAGTAATACTAGGCAACATGTAACAAAATAATAGAAATAAATTAAAAACAAATCCAACAGATGTACTATCATCCTGAGAAAGTAAATAATAAACAGTTCACATTGGAGAAACAACAATATCATGTGTGAAATGTTTATGGACTTTTTGCTGATACCAGGATTGAAAAGTTTATGGATTTGCTTATAGATAAAGGAATGGGATATGGGATGAAGAGATATTTGTTTAACCTTATAGGGGTTGAAGAGTTATTAAATTTGTTTATACTTGTTATGATGAAGGGTGGAAATCAGTTCTTTATATATTTCTTTTCTTTTTCTTTATTATATTCTCTTTTCTTTCTTTCTTTCTTCTTTCTTTCTTTCTTTCTTTCTTTCCATTCTCTTCTCTTTCTCTAAGTTTAGTTTGTATTAGTTTTTACTATTGTAATTAAAATTCTTAATAAAAATTGTATTTGAGAAACAACAATATCACAAGTGAGTGAGAAAATGAAAAGAGTATTTTTTTCAGAGCATTTGTACAACTTAGTGTGACAACATGCTGCACAATATGATCTGATATTAAACACTTAGTAAGAACACCTCTAGTGTTTCAAGATATTATGTACAAGGTTTTGGGAAATTTTGGTTTTGCTAAACACTCTTGATTAAAGTGATAAAACAAAAAAATATTTATTTTCTATATTTTTAATTGTGATTGGAGCATCTAATTTGTCCATCTAATCCAGTCCTGTCTGCTATGACTGCTACCTGACTCTGTTAATTGGAGATGCAGGGATTGAACCCAGGTCTTCTGTGTGATATTTCTAAGTAGGTGAACTAAACTGGTTAGTTTTAATAAAGTAGTTCTAGCTGTTTTCGTTCTATTACCAGCTAAACTGGTGGGATATGTTTTCTCAGAAAGTTATAAAACCAATCCCAAAACACATGTGCACATGCAACACACACACACACACACCATCCATTAAATTCTTTGTCAGTAAAACTGCTTTAAGCCATCACATCTGTCAGCATGAACCTCATATCAGAATATCTTGATGGACTTAAATAATTCTAAGGCATTTTCTCTGCAAGTGCTAAATGATGACCTTGGAACAACAGAAAATAGGTTAGCATAAGAATCTTTCTACCCCAACTGCCCCCAAGTCTGCCTTCTCTCAGGCATTTGAAAGAATAAAGCAACAAGAGACCTTCAAGCTATTGGCAGAAATTCAATAGGATT
Source organism: Charina bottae (assembly GCA_023362775.1). NCBI lineage: Eukaryota > Metazoa > Chordata > Lepidosauria > Squamata > Charinaidae > Charina > Charina bottae. Next base: position 13,397,257 of record JALMGJ010000016.1, read on the forward strand.
TAATAAGAGAACTATTTTCTTTCAAGTGGCCCTTTCAAAAGATGTGCCTCCTTTAAACATAAAATATACCCCTTCTAATCTTTCCTATCTAAATGAAATATTATTTCGCCTTAATTTTTCTGTAAAGAAGGAGTAATCTTTTCTTTTTCTTAGTATCCTCGACGGTATTTCTTTTAGTACAATTATTTCTTTTCCTTCTATGTTTAGTCCAGTATTATAGTGGTTCTTCAAAATTTGCTCTTTTATAACTTTTCTCACAAAATGTATCAATATATCTCTAGGTACTTTCTTATCTCTAGCATAACGTGAATTAACTCTGAAAATTTTATCTTTTTCCAAATCTAGATCTTGTTCTTTCATCTCCAAGAATTTAGCTAATATAGAAACAATCCTTTCTCTTACATTTTCATTTAATTGTTCTGGAACTGCTCTCAATCTCAAAATATATTCTTTCTCTCTCATTTCTGCTAATGCAGTAATATCTAAATTATATTCAAGTTCCTTAGTAACATCTTCTGATTTAGTCTCTAATGTTTGCATCTGGCCTTGTATATCTTTAAATTCCCCTGACAAGGTATTCACAACTTCCTTTACTGTCTGAACCTCCTTTTTAAATTCTTGTGTAATCTCTTGGGTTATCTCTTTCTTCATTTCTTCCATCTTCTTATCAATTTTTTTATCTAAAGATGCAATTTGTTCTTCCATCTGTTTATTTTGTGCCATTGAATCTTCCATTTTCTTGTTAAGTGATGCCATTGCTTCCAGAAGTTTTTTCATTTCTGGTTGAGGGGGCTCCATTGATGCTCCAGGTGTTGAAGGATCTGTAGATGTCCTTCCAGTTTCTTTTTCCTTATCCTTCTTCCTCAATGCCATGGTTGTCATAATGTAGATAATTTCCCTGTAAGAGAAAAAAAAAGAGAGGAGAGGGGGAAGACAAAAAACAAACAGAGAAAGGGGCTACTATTTTTTTTAAAAAAGGGAGTAAAAACTTCAAAAAATAAAAATAGTCCTTTAAATGTAGTTGTCAAAATAGATAAAATCTAGTCCATTAAAATTGTATATCCAAGCGTAAGAGTAAAAGATAAAAAAGAACAAAGAAGCTTCTATTATAGTCAAAATAATAACAAAAAAGATAAACAATCCCAGAGTTTCTCACGCCAGCTTATATCCACACAGTCCAGCCATGAATAAGTAATCTAATTTATGTACAAAAGAAATCCAAAACGTTCATAAAAATTCTATAAAGTAACTTATATAATCCAAAGAATATTCAAACACTTATAAGGAAAAAAAGGAAAAATTCTTTCATAGTAAAAATCACAAACAGGTAAAAGAAAGGATGTCAAATCATTAATTCATTAATCCATAAAAACTTTAAATCCAGGCAAGTTAATCCCAAAAGAAAAATACTTATAATTGCAATAAGAGTAAAAGCAAACCAAAAATAGGAATACTAAGAATAAAAAGAGAAAGTCACTCAATCCATTTCCGGCAGAGTCAATTAGCTTTCCAATCCCACCGTTTAAACACTCCTTTGGCAAGAAAGAAATAAAACACCAGCATTTATAAATCACAGTCCAGAGATAAATCTTAGATATTAGTAGGCAAATAATATTTGAAAAAATAAAAATATGTGTCTAAAAGGTTGGGTGATGTGCTACTTATCTTATTCAGATTCGCGGTTTCCGCAGAGCTGTAGTTGTCAGTTCCAGCCGTCTTTCACCGCTTCGATCTCCCTCTCCCCATGGTGGATTTACGGGGGTCAGGAGAGAGCGGCGATCCGACAACCCTTTTGTGAGCAATCTTCTGCTTGCCCTCTCTTCGAGGGTGATTTTTCAGTGATTTTTTTTTTGTTTTAAATCGCCGCAAACGGAAAAACTGAGCGCACCGGTCACCTCAACACCCGGAAGTCGATGTTTATGTTTAAAGGGCAAAGGTTTAGGATAACTTCCATTTTAAAAGCAAAAGCATTTTTAGAGAAATATAAGACAGATATGAAAGATGCATCTGGAGATTTGGAAGGAAAAGTGGAGACATCAAAAGATAAAGATGAGTGAAGATTTATCTGTGTTGGGAGCTGTACCAAAAAATAAAGAGACGAGTGAAGACTTATCTGTGTTGGGAGCTACAGGAGTGGACTGGAAAAAAGGTTTTTAATCGTCAAAATACCTATGGATTACAAATATTTGACATGGAACATTAATGGTGCTAATTCCCCACAGAAGAGGCGAAAAAATTTTCACTGAAAAAACTGAGATTGGATATAATTAGCTTACAAGAGACTCACATTTGTAAAAAAATACACTAAATATTTGATTTGTAAACAACTTGGAGAAGAATTTATTTCGGCTGGACTTAAAAAAACTAAGGGAGTAGTTTTGTATATACAATCAAAGCTAAATCCAAAAAAAGATACTATTTGATGATGAAGGAAGATACATTGCAGTTGAAATTAAAAGTAAAGAGTTATGTTTAAGAAATAAGCCAGTGGATGATACCTTGCTTACGCAAATTAAATTTCTACAAAAACAAATATCAATGATATTGACACAAGAAATAGAAACACAAATGAGATTTACAAAACAAAAATACTTTGAACATGCAAATAAGCCAGGTAGATGGTTAGCCTACAAATTGAGGAAACAAAGACAAAAAAAATTAATTGTTAATATACAACATGAAGGGAAAGTTCTGGCGAATAATATAGATATACAGGAAGCCTTTCACGATTATTTCAAAATTATATAAAAAACAAGACGTTAAACAAATTGATATTGATGAATATCTGAGTAAACAAAAGTTAACTGCTCTTAATGATCAACAAAGACTAATATTAAATAATCCGATAACAATAGAGGAAATGGTAAAGGCTTTTAAGAAAATCAGTAGTGGAAAAGCACCTGGGCCGGATGGTCTGTCGGCAGCTTATTATAAATACTTTGAGGATGAATTATGTTTACCACTGCAGAAGACTTTGAACATGAAAAAACACTCAATTTTGGAAACAGGAACCATGCCAGAGACTTGGAAAGAAGCGCATATAACATTGATCCCTAAAGAACAACAAGATTTGACTTTAACTAAGAATTATAGACCAATATCTTTATTGAATAATGATTATAAGATATTTACAACCATATTGGCAGAAAGAATGAAAAATATTCTTAAGAACTTTATCCATCAAGATCAAGCTGGATTTTTACTTAAGAGACAAATTAGATACAATGTCCGAAATATATTAGATATATTGGAATATTTGGAACAACATTATGAAAAACAAGCGGCTTTGATATTTATAGATGCTGAAAAAGCTTTTGACAATTTAAATTGGCCTTTTATGTTTAAAGTATTGGAAAATATGAGTTTTGGAGGAAACTTTACTAAGTGGATTAAATCAATATATACTCCCCAATTTGCAAAAATAATTATTAATGGAAAATTTAGTAAACCATGTGAAATTCAAAAAGGCACAAGACAAGGTTGTCCATTATCTCCACTTTTGTTTATATTGGTACTAGAGGTGTTACTTAGAGACATTAGACAAGATGATGGTATTCATGGTATTAGAGTTAAAAAAGAAGTTTATAAACTGAGAGCCTTTGCTGATGACTTAGTCATTACCTTGGAGAATCCACTAGATGGAATTGAATTATTGATACAGAAATTGAATGACTTTGGGTCATTAGCAGGGTTTAAAGTGAATCTACAAAAAACAAAAGTTTTTTTTTAATTTTGTAAACTCTTTATTTTTACACCAATAACATACATATACATGTACATAAAGAAAAACAAAAAACAATATGTGGTGGACTTGTGAGATTGCTAAGAAATTTTGGATTCAGATACATTCATTGATGCAAAATATTTTACAAATTCAAGTTCCATATAAACCAGAACTATTTTTATTGGGAATAACAGAAGAACAAATAGGAAAGAAATTTACAAGAATTATGCAATATATGGTTACAGCAGCAAGACTTGTATATGCACAAAATTGGAAAAATCAGACTATACCTACGATACAGGACTGGATGTTAAAAGTAATGGAAATGGCAGAAAATGATAAATTGACATGTTTATTAAAAGAAAATACAAATTATTATTTTCTTAAAGAGTGGAAACCATTAATGGAATATTTGCAAAATGCAGGAGGGGTAAAGCTTACATGGGGTTTTGAAGATTAAAATATATATAAATTGATATATTAGACAGGAAATGTTTTACAATGTTATATATAGACCTAGCATGTAAGAGACTATTTGTTAAATTACTATGACCAGAGATAAATCGGAAGTTGACTAATTTCTATGTTTCATCTTTCTCTTTTTCTAGTTACTTTACTACACTTTTTTCTTTCTTTCTTTGATTTGTACTTCTATTTCTTTTTCCTTTTCAAACTTTTATCTATGTATATTTAAAATTCAATAAAATATATTAAAATAAAAAGAAAAACAAAAAACATCCACATACGTAAACAACATTAGACAATACATAACCTTCAAACTTCTTTTAATATTAAAATACATCTTTACCCTCTATTTCAAACCCCTTTTTCTTTCTTTTCTCATTCTTAAGTCCTACTTGACCTCCTCTCCTTTAACTCTCTTTCACCTCTTTCCCCTTCTTCAAAACTTTCTGTCTCTTCCCCTCCTCTACCTACTCTTACCTTCTATACTTTCTAACTCCCCAATATCTCTCTATACTATTCTTCATCAAAAGAAAGAAAGGAGAACGCCCCCCACACACACACACACACATAAAATAAAATAAAATAATAAAATAAAATAAAATAAAAAAATAAAATAAAATAAAATAAAAAAATAAAATAAAATAAAATAAAATAAAATGGGCTTCCTACTTTCTCATCCTTATTTTCTACAACTAATTCTGCATAATTTTAATATAATTGCTTAATTATTTACAAAAACAAATCTTATTTACATTAATTCTCTATCTGTATTTTTTGATTTTTTTCTATATATTTATAAAATGGACCCCAACATAAATTAAATTCTTCCATATTTTTATCATTTAATAGGTCTGTTAGCTTAGCCATCTGAGCAAAATCCATTATTTTTAATAACCACTCTTCAATTGTAGGTGAACAGTCCTCTTTCCAATGTTTTGCAAAAGTAACTCTGGCCGCTATTATTAAATAAAATAATAGTTTTCCATGTTTCTTATATATATCTGGCTTTAAAAATCCCAATAAGTACATATCTGGTTCTTTAATTAAATTTTCTTTCAGTATTTCACTTATAGTTTGATGTATCATATTCCAATATTTTTTAGTTTTTTGGCAGGTCCACCAAAGATGGAAAAATGTACCCACTTCTTTTTTACATTTCCAACACCTATTAGATATTCTATTGTTCATTTTTGACAATGTGTTAGGAGTTAAGTACCACCTGTACATCATTTTGTAAAAATTCTCTTTCATATTATAATTTAATGTAAATTTTAAATCTTTTAACCACATATTTTCCCAAATATCAATTTGAATATTATGGCCTAAATTCTCTTCCCATTTAATCATACATTTCTTCTTTGGTAAATTTATCAAATTAGTTTGTATTAATATCTTATAAATTTTTGCAATCAGGTGGTCTTTATCTTTCCATAACACATTGTCCCATTTAGCCACATTCTCTTTAAACTTAAATATTTTATTGTCCGTTTTGAACTGTTCTTTCATCTGTATATATGTAAACCAATTACAATTAAACCCTTCTTTTAATAAATCTTCTCTTGATTTTAATTTATAATCTAATCCTTCAAAACTTAATAAATCCTTATATGTTAGCCAATTTCCTGCATTCAAATTTCCATGCCACGTAAATGCTTCTTGTGGCGAAATCCACAGAGGTACAGTATATTAGGTAAAAGTGTATTTTTATATTTAAGCCAAATTTTTAAAATTGATTTCCTAATAGGGTGATAATTAAATGCCAAATTAGCTTTGATTTTATTATACCAGAGGTAACCGTGCCATCCAAATTTGAGATCATGTCCTTCTAAATTAAGTAATTTTTTATTATCCAGTTTTATCCAATCTCTAAGCCAACAAAGAACACAAGCCTCATAATATAATTTTAAGTTTGGAAGGTCAAAACCCCCATTATCTTTGGTACTGTATCTTGTTAGAATTTATATTTTATCCTTTGTTTTTTCCCCTGCCAAATAAACTTAGCCAAATCTCGCTGCCAATTTTGAAACGTTTTATCTGTTATCACAATTGGTATTGATTGAAATAAAAAAATAATTTTTGGAAGGATATTCATTTTTATTGTCGATATTCTACCCAAAAAAGATATTTGTAATTTTGTCCAATTTTGTAAATCAATTTTTATTTTATACCATAGTTTTGTATAATTGTTGTTAAATAAATCTGAATTATTTGATGTTATTTCCACTCCCAGATATCTTAGCTTTTTAACATTTGCAAATCCCGTAAGTTGTTCCATATTATGTATATTACTTTGATTCATATTTAAATTTATCATCTTTGTTTTTTGATTGTTTATTTTAAACCCAGCCAATTCACCAAAGTCTTGTATTTTTTTTAACAAATGTTTAATCGAATTTTCAGGATTTTGTAAAGTTATAACCACATTGTCGGCAAAAGCCCTTAATTTATATTTTTCCTGTTTTATTTTTATCCTTTCGATCTGATTATCTTTTCTTATATTTTCTAATAAAACTTCTAAAACTAAGATAAATAGTAGGGGTGAAATTGGGCACCCTTGCCCCTACCTATAATACATTTTTGAGTTATATCACCGTTTGCCACTATCTTGGCAGTTTCCCGTGTATAAATAGCCTGAATAGCATTAATAAAATATTCACCATAATTCAAATTTTTCAATGTTTTAATCATAAAGTCCCAATTTAAATTATCAAAGGCTTTTCCAGCATCTAAGAATAATAATAAAATTTGTTTTTCTTTGTGTTCTTTTGCATACTCAATTAAATTTATAATGGTTCTCATATTATCTTTAATATTTCTTTTTGGCAAGAAGCCAGATTGATCTATATTTATCATGTCTTGTAAAACCATTTTTAATCTATTTGCCAAGATAGTGGTAAAAATTTTATAATCTGTATTTAGCAGCGAGATTGGTCTAAAATTTTTACATAAGGTTTGATCTTGGTCTATCTTGGGAATCAAAATTATATTAGCGTTGGTCCAAGACTCAGGTACTGCATTGCCAGTCATTATTGAATTTAGTAATATATTATATGGTATTAATAATTGATCTTGAAAAAGTTTGTAATATATGGCAGTAAATCCATCTGGACCTGGCGTTTTGCCTGCTTTTTGTCTTTGAATGGCATTCGAGATTTCCTGAGCAGTAATAGGTTCATTAATCATTTCCTGTTGTGATTTAGATATTTTCTGCAAATTACTTTCTACTAAATATCTGTCCACCCTATCTGTATCTATTTGTTCTTTTTGGTATAGTATTGTAAAAAACTCATGGAACGCTTTTTATCTTTATCTTTAACGCTGGTTATCTTTTAATTCTACCCCTTTATCATTTATTTTATTTATAATTTTTTCCCCTTCTTTTCTTAACTTAAACACCAGCCATTTACCCGCTTTATTTGCGTGTTGGAAATAACTTTGTTTAGCATACTTCAATTTTTTTTCCAATTCTTCAGTTGTTAATATTTCCAATTGTTTCTGTAAAAAGATAATTTGATTTTTAATATCTTTATCTCTTGGATTATTTTGGAGTTCAGTTTCTTTTAATTTGATTTGATCACATATTTTTGTAAATTTTTGTAAGTTCATTTTTTTTTATGCTTGCCTAAAGACATAAAATGGCTTCTCATATACGCTTTACTTGCCTCCCAGACTGAATTTATATTCATATTATCTTGCATATTTATTTCAAAAAACTCTCTGAATTTGACCTTACTCTCTTCTAAATAATCTTTGTTTCTTAATAAGAATTCATTTAATCTCCATCTAAATGGTGTTTGTAAAATTTGTAAGTCTAATTGAATTGCATTATGGTCTGACATTGTTTTTGGCAAAATCTTCATGTCTCTAATTTTGTTTGCTAAATTTTTTGAAATCCATATCATATCTATCCTGGAATAAGATTGAAATCTATCTGAGAAAAAAGTAAAATCCCTAACATTACCCACTTTATGTCTCCAGGCATCAATTGTTTCTAAATTATTCATAAGTTCAAAAAAAAACCTTGGGTAGTTTACGTTGGTATGATTTAATAATCTTATTAGATTTTCTGTCTAGAAAGGGATTTACCACACCATTCCAATCCCCCATAATGATCCAATCTTTGTTGGGCAGTTCTGTTAAATAATTCATAAGAACTTTAAAAAATTTATTTTGCTTTTCATTTGGAGCATAGACACCCACTAATATCACTTTTTTATTTTGAATTTCTATCTCTATAATAATAAATCTACCTTTACCATCCTCTTTTAACAAATGTGGCTTTAAATTTGGTTTAATATAACAGACTATCCCATTTTTCTTATTTTCATTTGTTGTTACAAATTCTACTCCTAGTTTCTTATTTATTAACAATTTGTTATCTTTATTTCTAATGTGCGTTTCCTGTAAACAAATAATATCAAGTTTGTACTTATTCAGAATATGAAAAGTTTTTTTTTTCTTTTAATTGGTGAGTTTAATCCATTTACATTCCAAGAGAGACATTTTAAATTATTCATTATCAGATTGACTGCTTAATTCTTGTGAACCAACCGCTTGAGAAAATATTTTGAATTTTTCTGTTATCTTTTCTTTTGGAACATTATTCCCTGGTGAATGCTTGGTCTCTTTTTCTAATTTTCTAAGAAAATCTTTCGCTTTCTCAATTGAGTTTAGTTTAAACCTTTGCTCATTATACAACACATTCACCCCTTCCAGAACTTCCCATCTATACATAATTTTCTTCTTCTTTAAAACATCTGTTAGGAAATGTTATTCTTTTCTTTTTTTCAGAATAGCAGCTGGGATTTCCTTAAAAATTTTAATATCTTTACCTTCTATATTAATTTTCTTGTCAAACCCCAATTGCAAAATCATATCTCTTAATTTCTTCCTACTAAATTCAATAACTAGGTCTCTAGTTATATTACGTTCTCTGGCATATTTTGAATTAACCCGATACATGAATTCTATTTCTTCCTCTAACTGATCTTTTTCCCAGTCAATCATTTCTGCCAACGCCTGTATAATTGTATTTTTAATCTCTACTTCTTTACCTTCCTTTAACCCTCTTATTCTTAAGCATTTCTCCTTTTGTTTCAGTTCAATTAAAGTTAATTTGTCAAATTCCTCTTCTTTTTCTATTTTTTTTACTTTTTCTTTCAATCCTTTAATTTCTCCTTGAAATCTTTGTTCCATGCTGTCTAGTTTTTTGTCCAAACTCTGTTCAAAACCTTGTACTTTTTCTTGTATTAGAGTAGTCACATTCATTGTAATGCTCTGTATAGCTTTTTTAGTAAAGTCATCAAAGAGCGTTTTTAGCCATTCTCCTTTGTCCTCTCCCGGATCTGAACCTCTTCTAAGAGTTTTCTTTGAAGTCATCTTTAATATAAATTTTATCCACCAGATGTATAACAGTACAGATTTACAGTAGATTTACTTAAGACTTATTTTCTATCAGTTCAAAGTTTTATTCCTTGGAAGCTTTGAAGCGGTCAAAATGGCGAATTTAAGTAATTAATTAATTAAAGAGTCCGTTCCACCTACTAAATCCAAAAGCGTCGAAGTCTCAGCCGCCTTCTTTGGAACTCCAAACAAAATTCTCTAGATGAGAAAGTCCTTCACTGTTTATCTTTTAGTCTATTTCGTAGAATTAGTCTATGAAAGTGCAGAAGAAACAACAGCAATCCCTGTAACAGGAAAAAAGCGAAGATAAACGCGCACCCAGCTTCCCGGCTTACTTTCACTGCGGGCTGTCAGCAGGCTGAGAAAGTGAAAGTAACTTTTGCTTTCTCACCGTTGCCACTCAGAAGCTGCAGGATTTTCTTACTTTTCTTCGGGACCACCCTTATTTTGGCTACCCTGCCGATATTCGTTCCGTTGAAAACTCACGAAATCAGTGTTTTATCTTCTTTTTAGGATCAAAAGAGAGACTAGCTGTTCTTTTCGCGTCCGCTCGTCATTTCTCCGCACCAGAAGCCAAAAAAAAAAAGATCACTCACCCTGTCTACTGCCACCTTTTCTTCCCCCATGTATCTTCTTCTGTTCCCCCTTTGGTGGAGCAGTACCTACCAGCGATCCCTCATCTTGTGGACACTGATGCCGTAGAAGGAAGTCCAAATCCAAACCCTCACTCAGCTCCTTTCCATCTCTGCTACCGCGATTGCTATTGGAATTTGAGGCCCTTAGCTACTGCTCTGCCAGCAGGGGAGAGAAGGAGAAGGTTTCTGAAAGAGAAAAAAAGCTCCAGAGATCTCCAAAATTGAGAGCCCACCCTCAGCAGAGGCTGCTGCTATAACAACCAACATGATCAGCAGAATGGGAGTATACTGTATAGCGCAGAGCTTTCCAAACTTTTCATGTTGGTGACACACTTTTTAGACATGCATCATTTCACAGCACACTCTTACAGCAGGGCATCATTTCGCGACACACTCTTACAGCAGAGCACAAGGCAAGCACTAGGACCTGCGCGGAATCACAGCAGGTTTGGAGGCAGCAAGGCACAAGGCAGGCACTAGGACCTACACGGAAACCTGGCAGGGTTCGGAGGCAGCAGCAGCCGCGACACACCCAGACACTGCAGCCGACACACTAACGTGTCCCAACACACAGTATGGAAAGCTCTGGTATAGTGGTTTGCCTGTGTAAGACTACCCCAGAATTTGAGACCTCCTTGAAATTTGCTTGTCACCTCCAAGGGATCATAAGCCATAGTTTGAGAAGATAAAATAAATTGGTCTAATTCACACATTTGCCAACACAGTGAGAAAAGCCAGTCACTCTTTATTCTCATTATGCAAATAAGTAACCAAGCTTCCCAAAAAAATAGCAATTTGACTTAGGCAAACTTTATGAATCTGCAGCAAACGGGATCAGTGCTACCATTATCTGAATCCAACATGTTATAAAATATGGTCACACACCTGCAGCTGAAAGTTGTATAAGAGCACATTTAGAATTAGTCTTATGATAATCTTAAAAGGAGAAGGGGGTGGAATAATCTTCTGAACTCAGAGCAAAGTGCTGGGTATCACACTATAGGCCTAAGTAATAGATGAGCTCTATACGTATGAATCTCCTTGTGTGTTGTGTGTTAGGAACTCAGGAAGTCCTATTCTGATATTGCAGTTGTGGAATTCATTCCAGAGAAAGACCTCCCAATCCATATTAAACTTGGTGTTCTGTGGTTTAAAAAATATTTCAGTTCCTCCGGGTCTTTGGAAGGTTATGGGAGGACAACGGATTAAGTGTTTTACCTTTTTGAGGGAGGATTTAATAGGGGGTGGTGGGTGGTGTTGTGCAGATACTCTGTATTCCTTGTATCCACAGGAACTACTGTACATGGGAAGGAGCAGTGATTAGATTCTTTACATTGCTTACCTGCCAGGAAAGGTAACCCAATTGAAGGAACCATCTAATTGGCTCCAGCCCTATGGTCCTAATATATGAGTATTACTAGAGCAGATGCAAAAGGAAGTGTGAAGATGTGAAAGTGACTTCATTTGTGGCTATCTTATGAACATAGGCATCTGTTCCTAGTCATGATGATGCCAAAATCATGAAACCTGCATCATGACGTTGTAACATAAGCTCCATTTTTTTTGTATTTGTGTTATGGCATTACATGCAACTATCTGGGGCAGAGTTTGCATCACAACATATGTTTTATCACTAGCCCCCCACCCCCACAGATGCCTATCCATATAATTGGTCCATTAATATTTTTCTTAAAGGTGTCACCTTTTCAGGTCCCTGTCCAAAAAGCTGAGTGCCATTGTCCAGCCTTGAAAAGGTAAAAGTAAAATCTCCTTTGAGCTGAGCTCAACTTGAGTTGAGTTTTCTTGGCAACAATACAACAATGGTTTGACATTGTGATATGGTCACGTACGGATTTGTTTAGAACAGATTATCCTCCTTATGGCTCATTGCCTCTTGGAGTTTTAAATATGCAGTATACATACTTAAGGGGGAAGATTCTTTCCTGAAGCCAATATGCTATAGTTTCCTTTTAAGAAAATGTAGATGTTTCGCAAAGTAACCAAGTTTGTTTGTTTGTTTGTTTGTTTATTTATTTATTTATTTATTTATTATTTAGATTTATCCCCGCCCATCTCTGCCATGGCAGACTCTGGGCGGTTTACAATCAAAATATAAACGATAAAACCTAGACATTTAAAACTACAATAAAAATAAAAAGCAGAAATCCAGAAGATGGTCTGTTCTTACAAGGAGGAAACCACTAAACCAACCACCCCCAGGAGGAACTGTCCTTTCCTTCACTCCAGGCAAGGCGGCAGAGCCAGGTCTTCAAGGACTTCCTAAAGGCTAGGAGCGAGGGTGCCAGTGATATGGTCACGTACGGATGGTTTATTAGCAACAATGCAACTATATGGCACATAGAAATAGTGTGTCATTTCTTAATGATGCTGTCTGATGCACATGGAAGCATTCTTATCTTATTTAACACTACAGTGGAAAAGATGAGTTCCTTTCAGAAAACAGAACTCCTTTGTACAAATTGAGGGTTATTTAACATTTCCATATACATAGCAATTATTGTTTAAAAAACATGGTATAATAACTGCTTTATGAGGGCACACTCAAATTCCAGTGAAGGACCCAATTGAGTCCTATTGCCAAAATTGATTAACTTGCTTTAAGTTAATCGTGGTGCTTTTTGTAACTGGTGTGGCCTGGGATGTCTTTACCTTCATGTTTCTCCCTATTTTCAAAACTAATTTGCCTTACTTAGCCACAATTGCTTCAGCCTCTTAAAGTTTAAGTGTATAAGTTCATTAGACAATAGTGAATGCATTTCTGATGGTTTCTTATAAAAACAACAATACAGTATATATAAAGTTTTTTTTTTTCAAATAACCCAACACAATAGGTCACATACATCCCATGTGAAGTGAAAATAAGATGAATGTTGAGTATTCAAGTAAGAAATTTAGGGCAGTGGGTTATTCTAGAAGCTATCGGTATATAAGCAGACATTTGTGGATTACAAGACGGAATAAACTTGGCTGATCTGGTGAAACTAAATATAGAGAAATCTCCATTCCTGCTCTCTACAGGAAGAAGGAGTTAAGTTTAATCTTTCTTAGATAAAGTTTTTTAAAGTTTTATTTTTTAAATAGTTTTGCTGGACATGAAAGTGCAATGCCTGAATCCCAAACTCTGAATTCTAGGCTAGATTCAGACTCAGGGAAGCTACTAGGAAAGCTGCATAATATTCTCCTACTCCCCATAATCTTTATGTTCTCCCCCTTTTCCCCCCCCTTAAAAATAATAATAAGCCTGTATGTTCTTCAATCCTTACATTGCCCAGGAGCCACAGAGGCTTAAAATAGCTGTGACCTGATCCCAGATTTCCTGCTGTGTTAACAACATTGTGAATCTCAGTGGAACTTTTTGCATCGATTTTACTGTCATTCCAGCCTCAGGAATTCAAACCAATCACTTTGATAAATATGATTGCAATATTGAATATTGATCCTTATTTTTTAGGTGACTGTAATATGCTGCTATTTAATGTACATGATAATGTGACCTTGAAATTGTGATGGGTAATGAGCCACAATAGCATTTCTGCAGTGATTCTCATGCCACTCCTAACACGGTCCGCTACTGCCTTTCCACTGTGCCTAACAGAGGTTCCTTACCAACCCAGCAATACATGCTTTCAAGTGATGCTTTCGTCGTCCACTAAAAGCAGGAAAGCAAGATTTGCATTCATTAGATTGGTTTGGTGCAAATGAAGGCTGAACAGGTTCTCAGACACTGGCCAGTGAGAACAACTCAGAAGCTTTTGGGTAGATAGGGCCAACAAGCCTCCAAAGCTCAAAAGGCAGACCTAGAGAAACGGGGGGCGTGACTGCTAAGAGTTTTTATTCAAGCCGAATAATTGTAGTTCCCCACTTCTGGAGAGCCAAGGCTCGGAGGCTCTGCTTTTCAATAGGCCCTCTGGAATGGCCTCCCAGTAAAAAATTAGGTTAGTTCCTACTTTAACTACTTTCCAGAAGCAGCTGAAAATGGAGCTGTTCTGGAGGCATTCAGGAAGGTGGCACCATGAGCAAGGTTTGTTATATAAGTTTTATTTTAAGTCAGCTGTGGATGTTTTAATTGCTTATTGTGCTTCCTGTAAATAACTATTTTTTAAAAAGTGGTAGTGCCTTGAGCAACCAGTATGTTTTCAAACTGTCCAGGCGGCTTTACAACATATGTCCTTGTGGGGGAGATGGGCGGGATATAAATGTGATAAATAAATAAAAATAAATAAATAAATATGTCTATTCTGCCTCGCCCTCAGCTTCCAATGTGACCATCCTTATGAAGTTACCATAAGAGACAAGCAAAATTTGGTTTATTAATTTGTCTCCTTTGGAACAAGAATGATAGAATTTGCATTGATAACAGTGAAGCCATTTTGATTAAGTTTGCTTTTTACATTAAATTTGCTTTTTAAATTCAGTCTCAAGAATGTAGTGTTGTTACATGAGGTCAGTAAGAATCAGAAAACTGGTCATTTACCTGGCAATATTTGCACTAAAAAGCAAAAGTATACAAATATGCTTTCTTCACTGTACAGCATACAAATTCCTAACAAGTTGAAAAGCCGTTTTGTATGGCCAGCCTTCCTGTAAAAATCTGAAATCCCATACTACCAAACAGAGACTTCAGACCAGAGGTTTCAAAGAATACAGCTTTAATTATTTGGCCAAAAAGAAAAGCCGGGTGTGACACACACACACACCCAAACATGGAGTAACAACAGACTATATAGTTACAGAGAACAAAGAAATTTACATTTTTTTTAGCATAGGGACCAATCAAGTGGTTTCCACAGACGTTGTTGCCTCCTCTTCTCTCCTCTTCTGGGCTGGCACGTGAAGAAGAGTAATTGGCAAGAAAAAAATATTTGGTAATTCTTTTGATAAGAGACAGCACTGACCAGCTTTGATCTTCCTCAATTTCTCTTTTGTTCCAGTTATCTATCTGTCTCTCTCCAAGAGAGTTAGCAGACCTTGAGACATTCCTGTCTTCCCCATTAACACGCTACATTTCAAAGGATTCAGGCAAAAGGTAATAAACATGCCTTCAGCAGAGAGGGATCCTCCCAAATGACTATAGTGGGGGCCCCTTTCCTCTCCAAACAAACAAGACACAACTTTATCCAGGGAACCATGTTAGAGTGTAACAGAGCACACACACTTGTGTTATAGAAACTATATAAAGGTGTTTAAAACTATACAGATAAAACTATACATGCTAAATATATATCAAAACTATGGGGGGGCCTAAATTGCCCCCCAGGGCCATATAGTTTAATAAAACTAATACTAAAAAAAGCACCACATGTTTAAAACGTTTTAAAAGTCTTGTTCTAATTTGTTCTGTAACTTACACTAATTTGTTCTGTAACTTTGCTTGAAGTGATACATAAAAGTTTATCAAAATATCCAAACATAATGATACTTTTTAGAGAAGTTAAAGGTATGTAGAAACGTAAGCAGTATTATTACGTAAACAAATATTAACAGGATTTCATATTGCTAAGACAAAAATATGGAAACGTTGCATGATCACCGTGCTAAAACCATTTGAAGCATAATTAGCACTTATTTAGCACTGGCATTATCTCAGTAGTCTTTACAACCCACTCTTGAAAAATCTTGTCTGCTAGCAATATCAGTGCTAATTAAGGATATTCCAAAGAGGTACACTAGGCAATGATGCTGTGTAAGTTGCTTTTGTCATCTCATTTTTAGGAGTAGTTAGAGCTTCACAGAAATGGTTGTGGATCAAAGACATGGCAAGGTGCTAGAAGAGGCTGGTAAAGAACCACACACCTGGTGGCCCAAGGTGAAAATAAGTCATACTCAAGTAGTCAGAAAGAGCAAACGTGTTGAAATCACATTTGTTTCAGGCAAACACCATTCCATAAATAGCAAGCACGGATGTATGAGGCAGCTGAGACATCTACAGACATCCCTGCTTCAGGGATGTCTACAGGAAGAGAAAAAAAAATCAGGATGATGGTTTTGACCATATGATCAAAACTACCCCTTTTATATGTGTGTGGATATTGTACCCATCTGCAAATGGGTGAGGCCATCACAACTGCCATCTTGATTTTCTTGAACACCCCTGGGGAAAGGCAGGTGAAGCTGGGCTGAGGGGAAGTTGTAGCTGCTCTAAAAAGGAATAAGGGGGAACAAAACTGGATGGAGATGAGGCAAGGGGAAGAAGTAACGGGGGGGGGGGGAGAAAGCATTTCTGTTTAGCATTACTAAGGAAGCAATTCTTTGTCCTTTAGAAGTTTAGCACCATCTACTGAGCGTAAGGGATTTGTACCATGGTTTGTTGGTCCGTAGATGGCCTTTATGGCATTAAAAAAGCCACGTGCATCATGAGCATCTGCAAAATGTTGGGTTTCTTGGGTTTTTTTTATCCACCGTATGTTCTTAAGTTCTCTAGTTCTTCTTTGGACTTCTGCCTTTGCACTGGCATAGATTTTTTTCTTAACGGCACAGTTACTATCTTTTTGCCATATCCGGAAGGCTTTCCTTTTCTTGTCAATAATATGTTCAATCTCACTATTGTTCTCATCAAACCAGTCCTGATGTCTCTTAGTTTGGTATCCGATCGTTTGTTCACAGGCTGAAATAATAGAAGTCTTCAATTTAACCCAGTGTTCCTCAACATTTTCAGGAAGTTCCATAGGCAGATGTTCCTTGAGAGTTGATTGAAAGCAAGCTCGTTTAATAGAATCTTGAAGGGCCAGTGTATTCATTTTACGCCTTGGTTTTCTTCCTTGGAGCCTATGATGAGGGAAAATCTTTATGGCCATCATGGATCGAATTAATCGATGGTCTGTCCAGCAGTCATCGGCAAGATACAATCGGCAAGAAACAAAGAATCTATCGCACTGCGCTGGAAAGAGCATTACTACAATCTCCTTAATCGTCACTCTACTGTGGCTGATGAAGTCTTCTTGCAAATCCCACAAAAACAAATAAGAGATGAGCTTGCAGTACCCCCTAGTTTGGAGGAAGTCAGTAAAGCCACTAAACAAATGAAAAATAACAAAGCTAGTGGACCTGATGGGATTCCTGCCGAAGTCTTTAAAGAAGGCGGGCCTGAACTTACACAACAACTTCATAAGCTCATCGAAAAAATCTGGATGAGGGAGGAGATTCCAGCAGACTTTAGGGATGCCATAATTATCACTCTCTTTAAAAAGGGTGATAGAACACTGTGGAAACTATCGAGGCATCTCCCTTCTAGCCACAGCAGGCAAAATCCTGGCAAAGATCATCGCAAACCGTCTCCTATCTGTATCAGAAGACATCCTCCCTGAAACGCAAAACGGCTTCCGCCCTTCCAGGGGAACAGTGGATATGATCTTCACTGCACGACAGCTTCAAGAAAAATGCAAGGAGCAAAACTGCCCTCTGAACATGGCGTTTATTGATCTGACTAAAGCTTTTGATACTGTAAATCGTACTGCTCTCTGGACCATCCTTCTGAAAATCGGATGCCCTGATAAATTTGTGAACATCTTGCGGCTACTCCATGACAACATGATGGCAACAATCCTGGATAACAATGGCTCTCAAAGCGATCCATTTAAAGTGGAATCCGGCGTTAAACAGGGATGTGTTATTGCTCCAACCTTATTCGCTATCTTCATCGCTATGATTATACACCTTGTTGAAGAGAAACTTCCTACTGATGTAGAAATTATATATCGAACAGATGGAAAGCTTTTTAATCTTAGTAGGCTGAAAGCAAAAAATAAGGTAATTACAACTTCTGTTATAGAACTTCAATATGCTGATGATAACGTAGTCTGTGCACACTCCGAGGAAGATCTTCAAACTATCCTAAACATCTTTGCAGAAGTATATGAAAAGCTCGGCCTCTCGATTAACATTAAAAAAACCAAAGTGCTTTACCAGCAAGTTCGAACCAATCCCTCCAAATTCTGCAAATTACTTGGGAAGATAGGCGGACTAATGTTAGCGTATTAGAAGAAGCGAAAACCACCAGCATTGAAACAATGATCATCCAACATCAACTTCGCTGGACCGGCCATGTTGTTCGAATGCCTGACCATCGTCTTCCAAAGCAGCTACTTTACTCCCAACTTAAGAATGGAAAACGGAATATTGGTGGACAGCAAAACAGATTCAAAGATACTCTCAAAGCTAATTTAAAAAAATGTAATATCAGCATTGAGAACTGGGAAGCCCTAACTCATGAGCGTTTCAATTGGAGGTCAGCCTTTATTAATGGCGCTATGGACTTTGAAGAAACACGAGTACAGGGCGAAAGGGAGAAAAGAGCTAAAAGGAAGGCACGTCAGGCAAACCCTCATCATGACCGTCTCCCACCCGGAAACCTATACCCTCATTGTGGGAGGTTGTGCGGATCCAGAATTGGCCTTTCTAGCCACTTACGGATCCACTGTTAAAATTTTACCTTTGGAAGACAATCTTACTCGGCTACGAGTGATCGCCAATGATGATGATAATGACTAAGGAAGCAATACCTGTTCTTCAGACCTTTTGACCACAGCCTTATCTGCTCATTCCTTTGTTGTCAAGAGCTTCTTCTGTTCTTATCCTCAAATGTGAGACTACTCAATTGACAAATAATGACTGAGTGAAAATCCTTCTTTTCCTATTATGTAAATACATGAGGGAATATTTATTCTGCTCTATCTTTGCCTTAATAGCTTTGAGATTGGAGACCCAGAAGCAGAATTATATCAAACCTGAGAATACAACTGAGGTTTCTCTCCAATGGTGGGTGTTTCAATGGCAGAAGCTAAATTTTGTCCCATTTTTGCAAGCTGAGTAATGGAGACTTTTGCGACTCTACAGAGGCTGGCAGAACGGGCTCCCTCATCAATAGCAGCTTTTTTTCATGTGCGGCTGCAGTAAAACAAAATTAATTGGAGTGAAAGGTTTTTCTCAGCCGTTCCCTAGTGGAGCATAAACAGGCCTAGTTATTTACTCCTGGTAGTCACTGGAGCCAAAAAGAAAACCTATGGCTTGAAAACATTCATTTTAAACTTGTTTCCCAGTCTAACAACTTCCCTTTATTTTATTGTTTGTTAAGGGCAACTTCAAGTACATCTGTCTTTTTCCTTATTTTAAGGAGGCAATAATCTGATAATAGTTTAGCAATAATCTCTTTTTTATGACAGTTATGAGTAGTCAGTCAGTGTGAAAATCTGTCTGGTATAACTGTGCTAAATGGAATCTGGTATGACATCTGCTGTGGAAAAAAATTAATTTATTTAAGGAAAATACTGAATAAAACGTTCGCTGATCTAAATGGAACAATGCAAGCAAACCTACATTGAATCTGAATCTCTAGTCAGAACTTAAGTCCTATTGAAGTCAAGAAAATTTACACCTAGGTAAATTTGTATAAAGGATTGCACATTTACTCTATTTCTGAGATGTTCCTGAATTTCTACTCAAGTTGCAATTGGACAATATACTTTTTTAAAAATCAAAGTTGCACTAATACTAATTAGTGCATTTTTCTATTCAATGTATCCCCAATTAAAAATCATGGAAACATAGTGCTTTAAAAACAAATCAGAAGCCATTATAACAAACAACATGGAAGATAATATTACCATTAGGCAGACCTGTGCAAATTCTACTCCAGATATCCAGTGTTTGCATAGAGAAAGATATTTTGATCCTCTGTAATAAAAAGCTCTGTACTTTGTGACTGTTTTCTTCTTTGGAGAAGATAAACTGAGACTTGATGGTGGGTATAAGTAATATTAATAAGCATCTAAGGAGGGGTACCCATCAGAATAGGAATGGAATAGCTGGAATGGAAAACCTTAATTGCTTTTTTAAATTGGAAAGACTTAACCAAATGAGGTTTGATTTTTTTTAAAAAAAAATCTTATCTTCAAATCCACTGAGAAAGTTTCAAAGCCCTGGAGGGCTGGAAAGAGGAAAACAGAATTATATTTCAAGAGTGTGAATCAGATAATCTCAGCACATTAAAGACCAGGTAGCTATTTGTCAGCACCCTTCAAGGGGTTAGAACAAATTACAAATCAATTTGTAAGCACCTAGAGGGAAGCATATCCATTCTTTAATAACATAGCTAATGTAGCAGACTGAGAGACAAAGTCTGTGTAATGTGTCTTGATTTCATGAGACATTTGATGGAATGGCACATGCTATTCTGTCTCGGCTGGAAGACAGAATCAATGTTGGGAGGGCTGCCCAAATTGTTAAAAAGTCAGATCCTGCTTATTGCTCATCAGTGACTCACTGTAAGGTTGGCAAGAGGATATTTCTAGGTATTATGCCAATAGCAGTTATTTGCATGAAACAGTACATTGATACATTGGCAGATAATGCAAGTCTAAGTTGTTGTTGTTGTTGTTCAGTCGTTAATCAGTTGCATTTCCATTATATTGACTTCTTCAGTATCAGCCTCTGCTGATACTTCAGCATTATAACCACATGTTGACTTTTTATTGTAGTGTCAAAAATTTAGACCAGCCTGATACCTGTATATTAAGAAGGGATTTTCAAGAAAAGGAAAGTCAGATTGCTTATCTATAACTGTGATCTTCAAATGACCCTCTGTGCACTTGAAAAACTGGTGTCAGTGTAGGAGTAGGGGCTGTGTCAAGATACTCTCCATGCCTCCTCTCCATGGGCCGATATCTTTGCCATAGTCTCTACCGGTTCTTAGCTTGTCTTTTCTTGCTGGACTCAACCTGCAGGTCTATCCAAAAGGAGAATGCAAGACAAGCAGAGACTGGTGCTCTTTCTCACTGCTTTTGTCACTGTTTGCCTACATGTGGTCAGGATTCAGCAACAAAAAAGAAGAAAGAAAGAAAAAAATAATTTGTGTTTGGGGCAAGTCAGCAATGGACCTTTGCTGAAGTATGAGTCTTGGCTGATGTCCAGCAATGCCATTCACTGACACCAATACTGTGAACAATCTGCTACAACTCTTTTCGCCATTGCCTGAACTTTTTTAGACTAGGTGTAACAAGACAGCAGGCTTAATGGCTGGGTCACCAAGATAGAGAGGAGCTTGTATTCTGCTCCATTGGTTTCCTCATGTCCTGCCTTTTCATCACAGTCACTGCCATCTCTGGTGGGAGCTCACATAAATGTACAGTGTCTCTATGAACAGCATGCTAAGGCAAGGATTATGCACCCCCCCCCCTCCAAGGGGAGCTACAGTGTACAAATCCTTCCATTTACTCACATGTACAATGCACAACCATGGGCGTTTTACTAGCCAAACATATTAAAACATCTAATTTTCCACTCCCATTTTTTGATTTCCCAATGTAGAAAGATCACTTAGAATTTTTTAAAAAGTTGAAATAGTTAGGGTCATTCAAAGATTCATTAACTACAGTTTTCTTCACTTTGGTTGTATATGTACAGGGATCATACACAAGGACAAATGCTCTTTATTTTTCTGTTTATTTTTCTACTGAACTGATTCTATTGGATATGTATGTGTTTGGGAAGAACAAGTACTAATTTTCTTTTCACTCTGTGTTGAACTTAATGAGGGAGACTTTTAACTCCTCCACAGCAATATCCAAGATGATGAATTTATTTTCCTTAATGTATAATGCTTATAAGATGGCATGTTCAGAAGAAAAAAGTTATTTTAAAGTGCAGTTTCCTAGATCCTTTTATGCTACCCACTGGGCAAGAATGAATTCTATAATATTATAGAATTCTAGAAACTGCTGCTATCTATTTTATTCAATATAAATATAATGAATCAGATGGAATTTTAAATTGTTCTCCCCACCCCCAACACTCTCTAGTTAAAGCAAAATTGTGTGGTTAAATTAGGAAGGTGTAATGACAGTACAGCATCAAGTAATCATTTGTTTTAAAATACAGCATGCTTATAAAAATCAGTTTCTTATAAATAAATAAAAAGACTACACAGGACAAAGTGCTAAATGATGGATATATTCTATTGAGAAATTTTCAAGATGGCTATTCCCTTGTCTCCCAGAGCTCTAAACCCGCCAGAGACTGCTATCTTGTGGTCTCCTCATGAGGAGCAGCTGTCCGGAGCACTTGTGGGCGATCTCAAGTCATCTCCTTGTCTGGAGAGGAATTATTGAAGAGCTGGTCTATACGCCGGCTCTTCATCCCGCCACAGTCATCAGCTCTGCTTTTCACGGAGCCATCTTCAGTCCGCCATTTCTTCCTCCAAAAGTGCTAAATGATGGATATACAGATCGTCCTTGCTTAACAACCATTCATTTAGTGATGGTTCAGACTTACGACGGCGCTGGAAAAACTGAGTTGTGGTCAGTCCTTGCACTTATGACCGTCGCAGCGTCTCCTCGGTCATGTGATTGTGATTCGGGCACTTGGTAACCGGTTTGCATTTACAAACATTGCAGCATCCTGCGGTCACATGATTACCATTTTCAACCTTCCCAGCTGGCTTCCGGCAAGCAAAATCAATGGGAAAGCGCGTGATTCACTTAACCACTGCAGAAAAGGTCGTAAAATTGGGTCAGATTTGGTTAACAACTGCATCACTTAGCGATCCAAATTCCAGTCCTAATTGTGGTCATTAAGCGAGGACTACCTGTATACTATTGAGAAATTTTCTTGGTTTATGGTGACAGAGAAAGTGTCCATTGATAGCTCTAAGAGAATTGTTCCATCTCTAAATCTCCATAAATTGCTACCAAAAGGTTATTTGAACAGGGACACAAATGCAGGGAACAGAAGCAGCTTGTTTCAGAGATAGAAAATGTTTGGATATTGTTGAGGTAAACGGATTAATTCAGAACATTATTTTATTTATTTATTTATTATTTAAATTTGTATCACCGCCCATCTCCCCCAATCGGGGGACTCTGGGCAATTCACAATAAAAGCAAAGTTAAAAATATAAATATAAAATTACAATATCAATAAAATAAATATAAAATCCAAGTGCAATAGATGTTAATAATAGGAGGGGCTTCATGGCACCAGCCACCCCCAGGAGGAACTGTTGGCTTTCCCATCCCAAGCAAGGCAGCAGAACCAGGTCTTCAAGTTTTTCTGGAAGGCCGGGAGCGAGGAAACCCACCTCAGCTCTGGGGGCAAGATATTCCAAAGGGCGGGTGCTACTGCAGAGAAGGCCTGCCTCCTGGACCCCGCTAGATGGAATTCTTTTGTCGATGGGGTCCGTAGCAAGCCTTCTCTGCATGACCGGGTGGGGCAGGTCGATGTTCTGGGGATGAGACGGTCCCTCAGGTAACCTGGTCCCATGCCATGAAGAGCTTTAAAGGTGATAACCAACACCTTGAATTGGACCCGGAAGCAAACTGGTACCCAGTGCAGCTCGTGCAACAGAGGTGTCACATGTGCCGATTTTACGGCACAAATAACTGTCCGCGTGGCCACATTCTGGACCAGCTGAAGCTTCCAGATACTCTTAAAGGGTAGCCCCATGTAAGGCTCATTGCAATAGTCTATATGGGAGATGACAAGGGCATGAGTTACTGTTCGGAGGGCGTCCCGGTACAGGAATGGGCGTAATTGGCGCACAAGCCGAAGTTGCGCAAAGGCCTTCCTGGCCACAACTGCCACCTGCTCTTTGAGCAGGAGCCGTGAGTCCAGAAGGACCCCCAAGTTCCACACTGGCTCCGAATGGGGCAGTGCCACCCTATCCAGGACCAAAGATGACAACTTCCTGGATCCCGGGAGGCCATCAATCCACAGCCACTCCATCTTACCAGGGTTCAGCCGGAGCCTGTTGTTCCCCATCCAGATCCCTACAGCCCCCAGGCACTGAGACAGGGCAGCGACCGCATCACTTACTTCACCTGGGATGGTGATATACAATTGAGTATCATCCGCATATTGATGATACCACATCCCATGATGATGGATGATCTCACCCAGTGGCTTCATGTAGATGTTGAATAGGAGAGGAGAGAGCACCGAACCCTGCGGCACCCCACACAGGAGGGGTCACGGGTCAGATCTCTCCTATCACCACCGATTGGGAACAGCCCTGGAGGAAGGAGGTGAACCAGCGCAGAACTACGCCACCCACCCCCAATTCCCTGAGCTGCCCCAAAAGGATACCATGGTCGATGGTATCGAAGGCTGCTGAGAGATCTAAGAGAGCAAGGATGGATGCACTCCCTCCATCCCACTCCCGCACTTTCCAAAAGCACTTTCCAAAATACTTAGAGATGACAATCCACTTTCATGAAAAATGGGGTTACATTGTATATTTTGACAGAAGGCTTCAATGATGCGAAATAAACTAGGTCAGGCAAGCTGAAAATGGTATCAGGTTGAGCACTATGTTATTTTAAAAATAATATGTTAAATTTGTTGCAGCATTTGTAAATTTCCACATGTTGTCCAGTCAAAAAAGCTACCATCACCAATATAGAACTATACCTTGATATAAAAAGATTCCTTTTTTTTATCAAGTACACGGCAGGATCACTTCAAATAACTGAATATTGTTGTTGTTGTTGTTCAGTCATTTAGTCGTGTCCGACTCTTCGTGATGTCATGGACCACAGCACGCCAGGCCTTCCTGTCCTCCACTGTCTCCCGGAGTTTACTCAAATTCATGTTCGTTACATCGGTGATGCTATCTAACCATCTCATCCTCTGCCGTCCCCTTCTCCTTTTGCCTTCAGTCTTTCCCAGCATCAGGGTCTTTTCCAGGGAGTCCTCTGTTCGCATTAGGTGGCCAAAGTATTTGAGCTTCAGCTTCAGTATCTGTCCTTCCAATGAGCAGTCAGGGTTGATTTCCTTTAGGATTGACTGGTTTGACCTCCTTGCAGTCCAAGGGACTCTCAAGAGTCTTCTCCAGCACCACAACTCGAAAGCATCAGTTCTTCGCCGCTCAGCCTTCCTTATGGTCCAACTCTCACAGCCATACATTACTACTGGGAAAACCCGGATGGTATAGCAGCTGCACGTGGCTGAATACCAATGTCTAAAAATATTTCTTACGAGTGAGGATTTCAAAGTTCTAAGCAAAGTGGATTTCCTCTAGGAATTTGACACCTGGAAAGTATTAAATGATTTAAGGCTGTACTTAAGCATAATAAATTTTAAAACACAAAGATTGTGGTTTGGCAGTTTAATTTGGAAAAATTAACTGTGGAGGAATTCAGTACTGCTGTCCAATGTCTCTGAAGCTGAGTACACTGTTATATGTATGTTCATAGAGACAGAGAGAAGCCTTTAATTACTTTGCTAAAATAAAAAGTATGTCATTAAATACCTCCTCCTTAATTTCTTTATAACCACATACTCTGCTACTGCCTGTTCAATGCATAATCTTATTTTTATATTATCAGAGATACAGTGTTATTCAAGAAGGGTCCAGCTATTCCTATGGACATGTGAGAAATCACAGGAAGCCTTGGATTTGTCCAACCTAGGGTTGACTGATTTTCTATTGTTCTTCATCTATGCTTTTAGTAGCAGTGTAATATTCAAAAATTTAAGAAAACGAAGTTTCTACCTCTAAAGACACAGATATAGGGTCAGTAAAGGTAGCAACTATAATCTTCCCTTCCCTTCCCATTCTGTCTTTTGGTTCATACCATATATAGGTATACCCTATATCAGTATTCTTCATACATTTTTTTCTTGGCTATGCCAAACATGGATTCCATTTTTAAACTTCATTTCCTCCTGCATAACTTAAAAAAGACTAGAATAAGATTGTCCGTGCTGTTTTGATGGGAAGTGGTATTCACCCAATTTGTTTTAGTTGATTTGTGCAGAATGTTAAAACTTTGAGATGCACAATCCAGAACAATAAAGGAAAGCCTGAAATAATCATGTTATTGAGTGTGGATGGATAATCCTGTATTCCATTAACATAAAGCAGATGGCACACTGGGCTGACTTTATCCAAGCTTGGAGGTAATCAGGGTCTGATCTGGTACATGTTTGGATGGGAGACCAATACAAGGATTGTAAGCTAAACTGGGAGGTTGAAAAGCATCCTGTAAAAAGCAATGACAGACCATTTTCAATACATAACATGGCCAAGAAATCTGCATGCTTGTGTCCATACAGTCATTTGGTGATATGCTTATCTCAGCATATTTGTAGGAAACTGAGGTAGGAATTTGAATAGTCTAATACAGTATAAATCCATTATCATGCTGCACTGCTGAAAACATCTCATCTTCAAGGTGCTGGTTACAACCTATAAAGCCCTATATGGCATAGGGCCTGGTTACTTGAAAGACCACCCATCTTCCATGGTATCAGCCTGGCCAGTTCAATGCAACAGAGTTGGTGTATTACAGGTTCTTTCGATCAAGCAGTGCCATCTATCAGGACCCCACAAGCATTCCTTCTCTGTCATGGCGCCTGCTGTCTGGAATGAGGTTCCCCTTAATTGCTGGGTAGCTCCCATATTGATGGCGTTCTGGAGGACCTTAAAGACATAGCTGTTCTCCCAGACGTTGGACTAGGATGGTTGGAACCCTTGTGTGTGAATGCTATGTTTGTTTTGTTGACCACTTCTGCCATCTTGTTGATATATGCTTTTTGTATACTTGTGGTTTGTTTTTATGCTGTGAGCCACCCAGAGTCAACTAGAGTTGGGCAGCATCCATGTTGAATAAATAGATACTGTAAATCTTTGCTTTCATGGACAGAAATAATGTTACATTTCAAACAAGATAGAGCCAAGCTTAATTTATTGAAATAATGTTATACTTCAGAAAAGCTAGAGCCTAGCTTAATTCCCATTTATTACAATTGATCTACTCTAAGTACGGCTTTATCTAAATCAATCCAGAGCCTCTTAGCTGGACATTAATGGTAGCACTAGCTCAATGTAGAGAAGTATTGATGGTGTGCAACATGCAAGCTGCTAATGATTTTTAATAAGAAATGCAGTGTTTGTCCATTAAAATTGACTGGGTAGACATTTAAGATCACTGAGACAAGGATTTGTTTTATTCCAGCTCTCTCTATAAGTACATGCAGTATTGTTGTTTGTAAAATAAGAAATCATAACATGGCAAAAGGTAATTGGGTGTTATCAAGCTACAGTATTTTACTTATTTTAAGTATTCAATGCATACTTCATTGATTTAATACTGTTGTAATGTGCAGTATTTTTTGACACTACAAGGCACCTGGCTCTTGTACTATTTGATTAAATAACATCCACGCTCCTCACAACCATGCCCTCCCCAGTTTCCTTAATCCACAGTATGGCCTTCTTGGATAGGAATACAGTAAGATACCAGAGCTATGTGTCTCATCCATATCTTGGGGGTAAATAAAAATATCCACATTCTTGGTCCTCAGCTGTCAGCTCCAGGTCCCCGGTCTCTGCTTCCTAGGCTGACTCTTTGTTTCTAAATCTTTCCTTTTCCTCAGCACTTTGCATGCAGAGGTTTTCCTCCTCTCCTTTGTAGGTTATTTTTCCTGCAGGATGCCATACATTTTTGTTGATAAGGTGTGCTGCTTTTGTAAAATTAAACCAGTGAAGACCCATGGCTGAGCAAACAGATTGATGGAGAGAAAGGTTACACTACATAGCCATTTGGATGGTCCCCCACCCCACCCCAACCCAACAGTCACACTACAATGTCTTAGGTGAACCGTTTGCTCTCTATCTCCACCCTCCCACCTCCATGGGTATGAAAGAAGAAAATGACTCCATTATCTCCTTGTTATGGATGGGGCTTGATGGGTTTGAGACTGAAGATGGTGTATTTTAGATCACTCTTGCAGGGTTTATCTCAGTAATGTACTGTATATATGAAGCTGCTGTGAACACTATAAAATACTAAATATTGCCTCCTCCAGTATTGTAGTTAGTTAAAAGAACTTAAGTTTTAAATGCTTTTAGTGATGCTTAAGTGTTGTGGTCTACAAAGAAAACGTCAGCTATTGAGTGGATTAGAAATACAATATTTATTAATAATAAATATATTAAATAAAATGTATAACAGTGCAATCGTTGCATACACACGCACACATGAGAATCAGCATGGTAGGAGAGGGGAGACTCAGGTTCTAGTCCTCCCTTAGACATGAAAGCTGGTTGTGTGACTCTGGGCCAGTCAATCCTACTTAGCCCTAGACTGAAAAGTTGAAAATCTGCCAACCCATACTGGACCATAACCTTGAATGAAGAGGCCTTGATCCTGCAATGGGTTGGTTCAGGTTGATAATGATAACAACAATACATATATGCACATAATAATAATACAGAGAGAGAGAGAGAGAGAAATAATTTTTTTTCCAAGTTAGTAGGTCTTATTCCCAGTTAAGTGTGTATAGAACTGCAGCAAAAATGCCCCAAAATGATCTGACAGATGTACATTTTTTGAATAGTGAAACTCAATCATTCCGACAACCTTCTTCCATCATACTTCCATTTCTTGCAGAATTTTTCTCTTCAGACCAACCACAGTCTTCTTTTTCCTCACCTATAGATCTAAAGAAATAAATATCAACTACAGCTTCTCTTTTGTTCTCTTGTATCCCCTTGTAGCCTGACCCTGCAGGCCGAGATATTTCAATTCTTCCCATTTTGGAGCATTGTGAAAATACTCACATGACTATCTGGCTTGGCATCGTTTATGCCTATAAAGGCCTACTCATGGTAAGTTTAATGGTAAGTGCAGCTCACAGCCTAGGGGGTGTGATGTTTAGTGCGTTGGCTCAAGATTCAGGAAACCTTAATTCACAGTTCTGTTTAGCCATGAAACTCACTGGGGTCACTTTAGGACAGTCACTGTTGCTCTGCCTAGTCTACCTTATAGGGTGGTTTTTGGATGAAAAGGATGGTAGGGAGAAACTGTGTACCCTCCTCTGAGAACCTTGAAGGAGTGATAGGAGAGAAATGTATGGAATAAAAACATATACCCTGCCTCTCTTGTTTTTGCTATGTTTTTCTAAACTGAACATCTACTGTATATTAGAGAGATTTATTTCATTCAAATATATTTGTTATTGAAATATCATTAAAATATAGACATGCATATGAGATTATCATTGAAAATACTTTTCTTGTGATAAGAGTGAGACTAATTTCTCAAAGCCTCCATCCCTCCCAAGCCAAAGCTATAAGATTGTGGTTCCAACTTTTCCTTCTAACATATTTTTCCTCTGTCTCACAGAGGGGAAGTTTTGGGGAAAGTTGGGAGGGTGGAATGTGTTGTCTGGAGCGATTGTAATATTTAGCAACTAAGAGAGGGGCGCTTGTAGGAATTCTGGGATGGTAATACCAGAACTTCACGCAGCTTCTTATTAGTATATAGCAGAGTAGAAGCGTTCCCATAAACTTGCACAAGGATTAATCAGTTCAAAACACAAAATAAACACACTTCACACGTTAATGTAAAGTAACATTTAAAAAAGAGCTCACAATTTTATTGTAACTCACAGTTCCTTAGTAGAAACATTCCATGCGTGCAAGCAATAGGTTCTGACGAGACCCACATGCTTCTTTAATGTGGCCCACCTGAATGGAAGTGTGAGCAACGTGGGCAGCCATAGCTGACCATCCTCCTTGGTAGGAGATTCGAGCAGAAAGAGGAGAAGAGAAGGGAACAGGAACAGTTAATCAGGATTCAGCCCCATCCACACAAAGCAAGTAAGATTAGGTTACAGCAGGGGCTGCCTCCTCCTTCAAGCTTGTGTGAGACGTGCTTGGTTGAAACCTGATATCTCTAACAGAGCTGCATATCAAAAGTTTGGCTAGGACCATGATGAACTGAGTGAGCCCTTTGTCATCAAGCATTCTCATTTTCTGATGTGACCATGGGTTTCTGCCCCTTTAAACATGACTAGTGAAAATAAACAATGTTGATTATTTGGGGGCTGACTGTTCAAAGTAGTCTCAGCTTACTGTGCACCTGTATAAAGTCATTATAGAAATATGCCACTTGATAAAAACTTCAGTAATTCTAGCCTAACGCAACTATACCCAGTCTGTTGGAAGTGCTTTTAATAGCTCTTTTAGCAATGAGCCTTGTTTATAACTTACTGCAGTGCTTTCCAAAGTCCCGCCGTTGGTGACACACCAACGGCGGCGGTGTGCACGGAGGCGGCGGCGGCCTCGTGTGTTGTGCTAAAACCCGGAAGCGCTGATGGCGCGCCACTACCGCTGCCACCACCACCGCCACCACGTGCACCACTGCCGCCACGCACGCCACCACAGGGGTGGCGGCAACGCGCCATCAGCACTTCTGGGTTTTGTCGCAACACACTAATGTGTCACAACACAGAGTTTGGAAAACTGTGACTTACTGTTTCAGTTACAGAAATACAAATAATATGTTCATCTCATGTGCTGTTTGTTAGATTTCTATCCTGCCTTTCCTTCAGGAGCTTTAGGTGGTACACATACGCCCTCCTCCATTTTTTTCCCCTTACCACACAGGGTTCTTGAGCTGGAATACAGCAACTGGGGCAAAGTTACTCAGTGAGCTTCGTGGCTGAGGGTAGGCTTGAACTTGGGACTCCCAATTCCTAGTCCAACACCTTAACTACTCTTTCTAGCTAATGATGGCAGAGATGGGGGAGACTCAGCTGCTCTGTGAGTTATCGGAGCTGCTCTATGTTTCTTGATTAGGGTGTGCTTAGTGCCCTCTGGTAAGTGATGTAGTTATAGGACATGTAGGTAGGCACCATAATGACAGTAACTCCCCCCACCGCCCAAAATTAACCACCCTGAAGCATGATCAAGTCAGTATTAAACTCTTTCAAATCCTATCCATTTTAAAAGAAGAGTTAGGTATGGCATCCATCAATGCAAATTAAATATATTTGTATTTGTCGAACTAAGGGCCAAAAACATAATGCAGGAATCACATTGTCTAATGCCTAAGAATAGAAAAAGTAAAACTGCTCCCTTTTGGTCAAGGTTTAACGCTGTGTTTAAAGAGCTGCATTCTATATGTATAATGTGTTTTATCCCTTTCTTTTTTACATGTTTCTGTTTGCTTGTGGGGGGGATCCCCCCAATTCCATATGTGAATGTAATTTTTAAAAAAATGAAAAATGCAACTGCTTATTTTGTTACAACATTCCTTCCCTTTTCTGGTTTCAGCTATTTGGGTGCTTTTTGGCTTGGGAGACTCGAAATGTGAGCATTCCTGCTCTGAATGACAGTAAATACATTGGCATGAGTGTTTATAATGTGGGCATCATGTGCATTATTGGAGCTGCTGTTTCCTTTCTTACACGAGACCAGCCCAATGTACAGTTCTGCATTGTGGCACTAGTCATTATATTTTGTAGCACCATTACACTCTGCTTAGTCTTTGTACCTAAGGTAAGTAACTTGATTTATGATGAATGGTTTTATTTGCATATAATTTTGTACGACAATTAGGTTGTCGTCGAGATGATGATGATGATGATGATGATGATGATGATGGACAAAAATGCCAAATCCAGTCTAAACATCTGGCTGACTGTGCAACCAACCATAATATTAGCAGCATTAGAATTGGGGAAATCAGGACCAAATCTTCACTTTGAATTTTATTGTATAGGAAGTCTAACTGACATCATAACATTGGCAATGGGGGGAAGGGGGAAGAGGTGGACAGAAAAATATATAATGCTCTAGACCAAATGCAAATTAAATAAATAAGATGAGTGGATATTTCCAGGGTCTGATCCTTTATGTCTTGACAAGATAGGGACCCTAACCGCCCAGAGTCACCCTTGGGGGAGATGGAGCGGTGATATAAATCGAATTATAAATAAATAAATAAATTAGGAGCCTAGTAGCACCTTTTCTGACTAAACAGATTTTATTTAAAGGCATACGTTTTTGTGAGCTGCAGCTCACTTCATCAGATACATAGAGTAGATGCATAGAATGGATGCATTGAGGTGGTAAGGAATCATAGCAGTACTGTAGCTACTTGCATGCGTTTGTGGGTTTCTGACATTGGCTAAGTGGTGCGATAAGAAATTTTTGCAAATTGGGAATGGGGTTGCACCTTGGATTGTGTTTATAGAGTTAGATAGTCAATAAATGCATTTTAATTGATTTTTAATATATACCTTTTAACACATGTTATTATTTTAAGTTAGACTATGTTTATCTTATAGAACACCACCACTGTATTGGTCTATGACCGCAATAAATAAATTGATTGATTGATTGATTGATTGAATGGGTTATATGTAGCTGAATAATTTTAACTCATCTGTATGTGGAAAATGAGCAAGCTGCTGCTGAAAACTTTGCCTCTAAACTTGATGCTTGAATGTATCTGTGTGTTCTATAGCCTTTATTTTATGTTAAGGGATGGGAGGCAAAGTTAGTCAATGAATCAATAAATATTCTTGAGGATTATCTCATTGCTGTTAAAACTTTCAGTTAATTACTCTGAGAACAAATCCAGATGCTGCCACTCGGAACAGAGGGCTTAAGTTCACTCATAATCAGAAGAAAGATGACTCAAAAACATCAACATCTGTCACCAGCGTCAACCAAGCCAGCACATCTCGGTTAGAAGGGCTACAGTCAGAGAACCACCAGCTCAGAATGAAAATCACAGAGGTATGGCCTGCTCTGGTTGCATCCTGTTGACTTTGCATGCAAACTCATTTGGTAGAGCCAGGAAGCTATTTCACATGTGGAGTCAAAACAGAGGAGACACCAAAAGCCACATTTTAAACTGCTCATGTTCTCCTTGTACGTAAAAAAAACAAACAACGCTGGAAAACCCAAATTAGACTGGGCACTGGCTGCATGAATGTAGAGAGTTTTTTTTTCAGCTACATTGTCTCCTCATTTCTATTTCCCAATACTGCTGCTGCCCCACCAAATGTAGGGTGTATTTTTAGCTATGAACTGATGGTACTTTCAGCCAGGATTTTTTAATCATTATTATTAGAACAGAACAATCATCCATTATTTTGCAGATACCGTTTATTGCTGGTATTACTTGTAATTGATTTTCTACACTTCAAGAAGTAAGACGTTTTAAAAATAAAACCACATTATTGAACATTGATTCATTTTTAGTATAATAAATGCAGGTTTCATAACCCACCAATGCCCATTTCCTAATCATCCTAATCCATTTGTACTCTAGTGGGAATATTTTAATTATTCTTTTTAAATATAAGCTAAAAGGTGTTTAATGCAATGCGCAATGACAAAATCCAACATGCTGCTAAAGTGATAACTAACAGAAAGGCTGTGGCCATGTTGAGATGAAATTATTAATAGAATTGCTGAAAATTCTGATTTCTCATTCATTTCCATTTGGCTCTTCTCACCAGCAGCAGAGACTAACCTAGTCAGAAGCTAATGAGAAAGCAAACATGTCCAGTTATCTGTGCCTGTCCAGGGCAGTCCAGCAGGGTGGGTGCACTCTGGGTCCCACCAATTAAAGAATGTAATCTTGCAGGACCCAGGAAGCACACCTTCTCGGTTGCAATTCCTGCCCTCTGGAATTATCCCACCTCCCCCCCCCCCCCCCCAGATTTCAGGAAACTGTTGAAGACCCGGTTGTTCACCCAGGCCTTGGGGAAGGGTGATTGTGAAATCTCCTTTTGTCCTTTTGCCTGTTTCTTTTAGTTTTCTTTAGTTTTGGTCTTGTTTTGAATACTTTGCTCTTCGGGTCAGTTGTAGAGAGAGAGAGAGAAGGTTTCTTAGTTGTAAGCCACCCAGAGTCATTTGGGAATCAAGTGGCCCATGGATTAAATAAGGAGATAAATAAATTTCCTGTAATATCTGAATCTGGACCCTTTTATGTTGCTCCCTTAAGAAACCAGGAAGGAGAAACCAGCTTCAAATCCAGATTTTAGGACAGAGAAAGTGGAGGAAGGGCAGCCCAAGCAGACCCTCTGCCTAAGATAGAGGGCTGCTGCTTCTGCACATCCCGTATCTTTTCCTGCCCTCGTGTGCCTGCCATCCCAAGTCCCCTCCCAGGCAAATTCTGAGGAGTTCCTGAAAGCAAGGGTTTGGATCTCATTCACACTCCAGAAAACTGCACGGGTATGCAGTTGCTGCAGTAGGAATTCTCAGAGTGAAGTCCTGGAGGGAGTAGTCTTGTTCTGAGCCTTCAGAGCACAGCTCTGGGGCTAAACCTTTCCAGGTGGTAGGCTGGGAGGGAAGCCTGGCCCCGACCTTCTACCTTCCCAGTCTGCTGCCTGAGTGGGCTGTCACCCTGCTCCTCCTGCTGGTCCTGAGCAGGTGGGCTTTATTTGCACTTCTATAGTGCAAATCCTTGTCATACAGTAATCTCAGTAGTCCTTATGATGATCGTCTAAGATAGCAAGACATTATTACTTTCCCCAAGTATAGATAAAAAGCACGGTGAGAGGACATTGGCTTTCCCAAACCAGTCTATTGAGTTCATGGAAGGACAGAATCAGAGATTTCCTGATGCAGAGGTCAGGCTTCAAAGCACTTTGTCTGTGCCTGTTATCCATTTTGCAGCCAACTGGTGGTAGGGTGGCAAATCTGGGTATATCACTGGGGATATGATTATACAGTGAAAGAGAGGGATTTTTTATTTGTCACTTAACCACTTTAACTCAGTGCAAAAATACCCATGAGAGAGAGAGAGAGAAATAGATTATGTGCCATAAAATTGGTGTCAATTCATAGTGAATAAATAGATTTCCTCCATTTTGTTCAGGTCTTCCAACAGTGCACCCATTGCCACTGTAACTGAGTCAGTCCACCTTTCTGCTGGTTGTTTTCTTCCTCTCTTTCCTTCCACCTTTCCCAACATTATAGCCTTTTCCAGAAAAGTTGGTCTTCATTATGTATCAGCAGTCTTCTCTAACACCAAAGTTCAAAGGTGTCAATTCTCTTTCTATCTTGCTTCTTCAAAGTCCAACTTTTGTTTCCATAGAGTGTCGCAGGGAAAATTATTGCCTGAATGATTCTGATCTTTGTAGGTATAGACACATCTTGGCATCTGAATAGCTTTTCTAAGGCCTTCATGGCTATTCTACCAAGTGCTAATCTGTGGTGTATTTCTTGACTTCTGGTTTCTTTATTGTTGATGGTTGATTCCAAAAGGCAAAACTGTCCACCACTTCAAAATCTTCATTTTCAGTTCTAAGCCTGGTTGCTGTTGCTGGTACCTGTTGTCATTAGTTAGGTCTTATTTATATTTAATCTTAGTCCCATTTTTCCCCTGTTCTCCATTCTCCATTTTGAGAATTACTCCAAAATGTTCTTTTTTGGATAAACAGTCTAAAGTAATTTTCTTTCATTCAATTGAGAGGATTGAAAGGGAAATTAAATCAAGAACTTTTTACCAGTCATATTTTGGAACTTATTTTTTATTAAGAAGACTATTTTTAGTGTACTGTTTTACTGTTTCATTGTATTTTAATTAATGTTTTATTCCTATTTTATGTAAACTGCCCAAAGTCGCTCTCTGAGTGAGATGGGCGGGGAATAAATTTTATATATATATAAAATTAATGCAGGATAATTTATCTTCCTGAAATAAGTTGAAGGAGGGAAGGATCCATCTTATATTGACTGCAATTATGTACTCTGGCAATCAGTTTCCATTTTATACTCCTTGTCCTTTACAGTGAGAGTAATGTCCTAAGCTTGTAAGCAAGAGCTCTGCTGCTGGGCATGCCTGCCAGAAGAATTCAAGTTCTTGCTAGCTAGCCAACTCAAAGCAGAACATTCCTTTTTTTTCCTATAGAAAAAGGGGGGATTGAATGCAACCTCCTCAAAAATAGTAAAAGGGGCTTCCTTAATTTAAACCTGGCAGAAAGCATTTCCCAACTGCACCACGATGAGTTCATATTGATGTCTCAGTGATTCTTACATTAACCCAGTATTACAGTTTCCATAATTAAATGAGAAAACTCTCTCCTCCTCCCAGTTGGTACTGCATCATAGCTGGAGCATTTTAAATAACTGGTAACAATGGAATGGAAAGGAGCAGAAAGTTACATACTCTTCCCAAATCTCTCCCACCAAACTCAGTGGGACATAAAGTTCCAAAATTTAGCTGGATTGCAATGAGGTTTAACTGCACTGATGATAGTGACTGAACTGGAAATCAAACTCTATCATATGGAGTTTGCTACTGACCATCTGCTAAACTTCTGTGGCTTCATGTATGAACATGAAGGTCATGCAGGGAGGGCATGCTACGGACCCCATCAGTTAAAGAATTCCATCTCACGGGGTCACGGAAGCGTGCCTTCTCTGCAGCAGCGCCTGCCCTGTGGAATATTCTTCCCCCAGAGTTAAGACAGTCCACCTCGCTCCT
Source organism: Charina bottae (assembly GCA_023362775.1). Taxonomy (NCBI): domain Eukaryota; kingdom Metazoa; phylum Chordata; class Lepidosauria; order Squamata; family Charinaidae; genus Charina; species Charina bottae. The sequence continues at coordinate 13,433,730 of JALMGJ010000016.1, forward strand.
GGGCTTCAGGAAACAACTTAAAACTTGGCTTTGTCAACAGGCCTGGGGCGGTAAGGAGGGCAGAAACTCCTGGGAATGGCTAGTATAGTAAGATAGTCCTAGAATAGCCCTTCCAAGGCTGAAAGAACATATCGCCTTCTTAATTTTTATATGTATGGTATTTTAAATCTTTAATATTCGTAATTTTGATGATTTGTAAACCACCCAGAGTCCCTTGAGGGAGTTGGGCGGTGAGAAATCGAATAAATAAATAAATAAATAAATAAATAAATAAATAAATAAATAAATAATAAACATTCTTAGAAGAAATATGACGACTTGGTTTTACTTTGGCTTTCATCTTAGATTAGAAAGTGTATTCTTTTTAATCTGACCTGCCATCTTTTACATATTTTTACACATATACACACACACAGGATATACACTGTGTAAAAACAGACACCCAACTCCTCGAGTGAGACTGTATGGAAGTCATGTAAAACCTTGTATATGAGTGTGTGACATAATATAATATCCATATCTGTCTAGTCTGACAGCTTAAGTAAAAGAAGGTGCTGGACTGTATATCCCATTCTAAAGATAATATATTTTAGACAGTATATATAGGAAGCCTGGAGATGGCCTTGGAGAGGGAATCCAGAAGTCATCAGGTCAACAACAGGCAGACTTGCAAGATTCTGTCACTATAGAGCAGAGCTTTCCAAACTGTGTGTGGCGACACAAAGGTGTGTCGCCACACACAGCGTGGTGTGTTGCCATACCACCTGGAAGCAGCGGCGCGTGCGTGCACGGCGGCAGCGGCAGCGGCGCGGGATCAGTGCTTCCGCATTTTAGCGGAGGCTGCGGTTGCTGCCGCCGCTGCTGTGCGTGCATGCGCCGCCGCACGCCCCCCGTGCGCCGCCACACGCCCCCCGCACCGCCGGTGCGCTGCCGCCACCGCCACCACTATGTGGCGCCAGCGGCGGCACTTTGGAAAGCCCTGCTGTAGAGTATAGTTCTAGTTTTCCTGTAGAGTCAGTTTCCTGCTCTGGTGTATCTTGTAGGGCTGACAGCATGTTTGGTGTGTTCTTGTCATTCTTAAAAATATACTGTGTGTCCTTTATTTATCCCTTAATGGAAGTGAGTTTTCAGTTTTCTTTTTAGGCCAGGTTAGTTAAATTATGATGCATGAGCTCCTGCTCCACACTTGACACCGAGGATTGCAAGCCAAGGACCTCTTGCACCTTCTTCCCTCCCTGCCATCGTCATGGCAATGGAGAGGAAAAATACAGAGGATGTTGCCATTCCCTTATTTGTTCAATGACTTCACTAGGGGCAAACTCCCTAAAGAAATGTTCCTCCCCTCACGACAAAAATAACAGTTCCTAATCATAAGCTCTTATTTATTTATTTATTTGTTTGTTTGTTTGTTTGTTTATTTATTTATTTTTCAAATTTAGTCACCGCCCATCCCACTCAAAGAGCGACTCTGGGCGGTTTACAATAAAACAATAATAAATAATCATTAAAATACAATAAAACAATATTCTTAAGGAAAAATATAATCCAAGACATAGGTGTTAAGAAGTTCTTAACTGAAGAACTTAAATTTCTTAAGAGTCACTTTTAGAGTGAGATGGGCGGTGTATAAATTTAATGATAAATAAATAAAAATAAAATAAACAATTTATGGGAGCATCTTCAGGGTACTAACCACCCCCAGGGTTGGTTACTCCTCCTCACGCCCCACGCGAGATGGCAGAGCCAGGTCTTCACTCCTTTCCAGAAGGCCGGGAGAGTGGGCTTGCCTCACTTCTGGGCGAAGAGTGTTCCATAGGGCGGGGGCAACGGCAGAGAAGGCTCTCTTCCTGGGCCCCGCCAATCGACATTCTTTCATGGGCAGGGTCTGTAACATGCCTTCTCTGCTTGACCAGGTGGGAAGGGTCAATGCAATGGGGATGAGATGGTCCCTCAGGTAACCTGGACCCATGCCATGTAGGGCTTTAAAGGTGATAACCAACACCTTGGATTGGACCCAGAAGCAAACTGGCAGCCAATGCAGCTCGCGTAGCAGAGGTGTTACATGGGCCATCCTTGGGGCACCCAAGATTGCTCGCATGGCCGCATTTTGAACCAGCTATAGCTTCTGGATTGGTTATTGGTGGCTGCTCCCAGCCTCTGGAAATCTCTACCAAGAGAAGCTAGGATAGCTTCATCTCTGCATCCTTCCACCAGGGAAACATATCTGCTGACTTTCTGCTGAAGTACTGTAGGTTTTCATTTGATGGGCTACTGTTTATTTTTATTGTTTTAATTTGGAGAGTTTTAATGTTTTAATTTTAACTTTGTTGATTTATCTACCATGTACTGTGAGCTACCTTGAATATTATTTTTAGCCGAAAGATGGACAGAGTGAAGTGCAGCCATGCCAGAGAGATTTCTTGGTATTAAAATCTTAAAAGTGTTTTCACAAGAGAGGTTTAAATGTACTTCAGTTTCTTTTGCATTGCTTAAGTTAATATGATGGTTCTTGTTATTTATATTATCTGTCATTTGTTATTTAGTTATCTGTCATTTGTAACAGAAAGCTGAGGACAAGCTTTTGAAGTGTAAATAAACATCCCAGCTAATTTAGGTTTTACAACCACATTACAAAGATAATTGAAGCAAGGGCCACTTCAGTCTTCAGGTATAAAAACATTAGAAGGCTTAAGGCTGTGAATCAGCGGGATGACTTGAGAAAGTGTAGGAAACACCTCATCAGCTCTCTTTAATGATCAAAGCTTTATTTGAGAGTGTTTTCTAAAGAACAGAACACTAGTATTTGTCCTTGTAAGTTTTACCCTATATTTTCTGCATTAAACAATCTACTTTTGGGGGAACAGCTGAAACACCAAGATGGAGAGATTTTAGTGCACAGTTCTCCCTTTCATTTGATTTCAAGAACACTTGTCTAAATAAAATCATCTCCTTAACTACGCATTTGATAACAGCCCCCATCTAGCTACCCAGAGAGAATGTTTTTCCAGACCTTTCGCAATGTCATTATTTATTTTTTATTTTTATTTAATTAAATTTATATAACCGCCCATCTCCCCCAACGGGGAACTCTGGGCGGTTTACAATAAAATAGATTAAAACAGGATAAAACATCAATGTACAATATATAAAATTAATAAATAATTATAAACCCAGATGGAGATGGAATTAAACGAAGGACAATAAATTAAGGAATTAACCACCCCCATGAGGAACTATCCCTTCCTCCTTCCCATGCCAGGCGGCAGAACCAGGTCTTCAGCTCTTTCCTAAAGGTCGGGAGGGAGGAGATCTGCCTCAACTCTGGGGGCAAGATGTTCCACAGTGTGGGCGCTACCACAGAGAAGGCCTGCATCCTAGACCCCATCCGATGACATTCTTTAATTGATGGGGTTCGTAGCAGGCCCTCTCTGAATGACCTGGTGGGGCGGGTCGATAAAATGGGGATAAGACGGTCCTTCAGGTATTCTGGCCCCATGCCATGTAGGGCTTTAAAGGTAATAACCAACACCTTGAATTGTACCCGGAAGCAGACCGGCACCCAATGCAGCTCGCGGAGCAGAGGTGTTATGTGTGCAGATTTTGGTGCACCCAAAATTGTTCGCGCAGCCGCATTCTGCACTAGCTGAAGCTTCCGGATAGTCTTCAAGGGTAGCCCCATGTAGAGCGCATTGCAATAATCTACATGGGAGATGACGAGAGCATGAGTGACTGTTCGGAGGGCGTCGCGATCCAGGAATGGGCGCAACTGGCGCACCAACCGAAGTTATGCGAAAGCCCTCCTAGCCACGACTGCCACCTGCTCTTCGAGCAGGAGTCGTGAGTCTAGAAGGACCCCCAAGTTGCGCACCGGTTCCGAATGGGGCAGTGCTACCCCATCAAGAACCAAAGATGATAATTTCCCAGAAGACGCTAGGCCATCAATCCACAGCCACTCGGTCTTGCTAGGGTTCAATTGTAGCCTGTTGTTCCCCATCCAGGCCCTCACAGCCCCCAGGCACTGGGACAGGGACATTATATACCCACTAACACCCTGGCGACTGCTGGGATTCTTTCTGCTGCTGGCTACTCTTGGGAGGATGAGCAGAATTAGAGGAAGGAATACTGGGAGAGTTCCCCAAAGGTGCCTGTAGCAGCTGTCAAAAATCATAGAGCTGTGTTGCCAAGAGTCCAAGTGCCTTGATCAGGGGCCCGGGCAATTGGTTCTTTTAGATCCAGAGATAATAGCATGCCAGTGGATAAAGAAACTTCAAGCTTTATTACAGAGCTTTCCAAACTGTGTGTCGCGACACAGTCTGGTGTGTCGCCACACAACCCGGAAGCGCTGATCATCATCAGCGCTTCCGGGTTTTCCCGCGGCGACACACCAATAGCGGCACGCAAAAACTGAAAGCGGCAGCAGCACTTCCGGGTTTTTGCGCACTGCCGCAATGACGGCACTTCCGGGTTTTCCCGCGGCGGCACACCAACGGCGGTTGGTGTGTCGCCACGGGACAACTTTGGAAAGCCCTGCTTTATTATAAACTTAAGCAAACAAAGTCAAACAAAAACACAGTTTAAACAGATTACACAAAGCATAACAAGCATAGCACACAGAAAGAAATGCATACATACCAAACAAGGTAATACCTAATCTCCTATAGGCTGCCAGGAGCCCCCTAATAAGGACAGCGGAGATACCCCAAGGTGGCAATTTTCACAGCACCCAGCACTCAGACCTGTGTGGACTCCCAAAACTCCAAAGACAATACTAAGGCTTTTATCAAAGCCTGGCTTCCAAACCCCGTGACCAAGCCCAGACTGACCTTGACTGGGATTCCTTCTGGGGCCGGGCACCTGTCCATGACATCATTCCCAGAGCCTGGGAAGCTATCAGATAAGCCAGTGCCTAAGCATAAACAATTTCTTATCATCCCCCCCCCACTCCAAGCCGCTAGAGGGGCGGCTGGAGGAGTGAACTTATGTTTAAACTTAACAAGCTGGGGGTTTTCTCTCCCCCCACTTCCCACAAAGATATGTTCTGGAGGGCTGTTGGAGGAGTGGGTATATTCTTCTTCTTCTCCCCCTCCCATGCCAAGCAGAAATAAAAACAAGCCAATTAAACATCAGTATAACTCAAAATAAACTCTATCTCCTAGGTGTGGGGAAGGAAAATCAAAGCATGCCACCTAACTCATCGAAATACAAAGGTCTTCCGCAGGTTGCCACTACAAGAGCCTAAACTAGCACCCATCTCTAACAATTTAACAAGGCCTAGTCTTAATATGTAATACGGGATGACACATGAGAAATGAAATTAGAAGTAGCATTTACCTCCATCATACAGATTTCTGTTCTGTTATTCATAGACCGAGAACCTGTTTGATATACTGTATATAAGAAGTTTACTACTTGTGGTTGGACATATGCATAATCAAATGACAACATACTTATTTCTATGCCAAACTAGTGTGATTTTTTAAAATGTTGGGTACATTCTATCCCATGCACAGGAATCCTCTGCAAAGAAATAGAAATGAAATAGGAAGGATATTTTTTTTGCTGTCTCATCATCTATGGATGTCTCCACAGATGAGTAATTGCAGTTTAAGTTCTTTCTTTATATGCGTGTCTTTACACATAGTTGAAATAAAAATACCACACAAAGCTGGTGAAGAGGAAGAACTTAGTCCATAAAAAGTAGAAAGAAAAAGGAGAATAAAGACTAGATAACAAATGTTTTCGTATTTTTATAACATGCTTTTCTTTTAACAGTTGGACAAAGCTCTAGAAGAAGTCACAATGCAGCTTCAGGACACACCTGAAAAAACAACATATATTAAACAGAACCACTATCAGGAGCTCAATGATATTCTCAGTATACGCAACTTTACAGAAAGCAAAGGTATGGAATTTATAAGGCCCAATAAAGATTTAGTTATATAAAAGGCATTGATTCCATGTGTCCCTTATGTGGTAAAACAGAATAAGAGCCAGCGTTATGCTATGATGCCACTGTTTTACATGAAAAATGTCAGTGAAATTTTGTATGATTGTAGAAAACCTCATAATACAGTTCTGCCTGAGCAACCTATAAAGGCAATGGTACAGAGACCTTTTGATCTTGGACTCTTTCCCATTTCTGGAATTTAATCCACATTTATCTGCATACCTCAGTTCTAATCATCTATTTTATTAGTCACCATCCTGAAGTTCTCATACATTGCTCCCTACGACTTCCTAATCCATGTGCTAATCCAACATGGGGAAGAGAAAGGGATGGGACAGTGCTTCTCATTCCTCTCCTATATCACACAGAGGAATGAATTTATGAATTCAGATAAGGAGCTCTTCATGGGTTCCCTTCTTCACAAAGCTGACTGGGATATTGGGGCAATGAGGTTCAGTGTTTTCACTCTTCAGATACTAGGGATTTCACCTGATTAGGTTTTGACTGATGAAGAAGTAGGCTTTACTTTGCTCCTGGTTATTCTCCATTCCTAGAGCTTTGGGTGAGTCCTTTGGCCCACCCCTAAATTAGGTAATGGGTATAGTAGGGTTAAGTTAATTATCTGCTACGTCAGAGCTTTCCAAACTGTGTCGCGACACAAAAGTGTGTCGCCACACACAGTCGGCTGTGTCGCCACACAACCCGGAAGTGGCAGCGGGGGCGTGCACGGCAGCGGCGGCGGCACCGGCGTGCCATCGGTGCTTCCGCGTTTTAGCGGAGGCTGCCGCCGCTGCCGCCACCATGCACGCCCCCGCCCGCACCGGGGTTTCCCGTGGCGACACATGAAAATCCGAAAGCGACACATGAAAATCCGAAGGCGCCGCAGCCGCGGCGGTGCGTAAAGACCAAAAGCGGCAGCAGCGCTTCCGGGTTTTTGCGCGCTGCCGCGGCGGCGGAACTTCCGGATTTTCCCGCGGCGACACACCAAGGGCACTTTGGAAAGCCCTGTGCTACGTAGTAGCCATTAGTTCTTATTTTTGGCAACTGACTTTCAATTAGAAATGGAGCTTAATTCCTGGTGAATATATTGATATCTCCATGTAGTTTTCCTGGTAGTAGTACAGAAATCATTTGCTATTACATTTTCCTAAATGTTTTTACAACTCCATATAATCTAGCCTACAGTCCTATTTTCTGATAGGCTTCCTTTCAACTATAAACTAGATCTGACCAAAGACTCTTCAACTTTCTGTTTTATAGGAGTTGTAATCCAACATATCCAGCTGGGTGGAGGGCTTACTGTACATACAGTATATACTGTATATATATACACACATACATACATACATACATACATACATACATACATACTGTATATATGTGTGTGTGTATACACACACACACACACGGAGATAAAGATAAAATCCATAGAGCACCTGTTCCTCAAAAGAATTCCCAGGAGGCTGGCAAGTCAATAGCCAAAGGACTGAAAAATAGCCAAAGCTTAGCATTACCTACTGGGAGCGTTCAGACAAACACAAAGAAGTGCCTCTACATCCCATATCAGCTAAACATCTGGGAAAGAACCCATTATTGCAACAAGTGAAAAAGAATTTTTAAGCACAAGCCTGGTTTACTCAGGCAATTTTTAAAAAGGGAGCATCAGTGACAGATGATAATGTTTATTCTTAACTTCATTGAAGATGTATTAAAATACCACTGTAAGTATCTTTTAGCTTCTCAGAAGAAAAATAAGCAAATTTATTTGTAATACAACATTGTTGAACTGAAAGAGCCATGCAGTACTATGAGGTTTCATGAAATCGGCAGAATGATGAGAAATATGATGCGCAGAGAGGATCAAGGCACTCACTAATATACCAGAAATCCTCGCACTGCTTGTCAAATTATGAAGGAAGTAAGAGAGAGAGAACTCCAGAAACAATTACCACAGAACAACTTTTCCAATTCTGGCTCCCTATTTACCATATCTTCCAAAATTCCTGATAGAGTTTCTATTTGTAGTCCAACATATCTGAAGAAAAGCAGATTGGAGAATGCTACTATAGAACCTGGGTACTCCTGAGATAATTGTATTATTATTATTTATTGCATTTGTATCCCCCCTTTTCTCTGGTAGCTCAAAAACATGTACACAGAACTCTCCCCTCTTTTTATCGCCCCCCCCTAAACCACAACGTTTTGAGTTAGGTTAGGCTGAGAGAGAATGATTGGACCAAAGTCATCCAGTGAACTCCATGGCTGAATGGTGGTTTGAACCTGGTTTTCTCAGATCCAAGGCAAACAATATGACATGACAGTTCATTGGTAAAGTGTGGTGGGTGGTGGTACATGGTAAAGTTAAGTCTCCTTCAAGTCAAACTTGCCTTCTAATGCCTTTGTGGACATATCAATGAAGCTTTCCTGGCAACAGTACAGAACTAGTTTACCTTTGCTTGCCTCCAGGATTTTTTTTTCAACTTCCCAATCTAGTCCGCTTGAAATTCCCTGGGAATCTATCAGCCAAGGAAAGGCCAGACCCAACTCTGCTGAGCTTAGTGTCAGCCAGGTACTCCCTGTGTGCCAATTGCTGGACTGATGTATGGGGAAACAAGAGTCTCTCAAGAATGCAGAATTATTTCACTTGGAAATGTTATCACCACTTTTAGAGGATGTTGATTTCCATCTTAAAATATCTCCTTTATAGAGTATGATTTATGTACATATATTTCTTGTATATTAGAGAAGGGGGGGAGAGAGAGAGAGAGAGAGAGAGGAGAGATGAGGAATTAACTTAATAGAACTATGAGCAGTTCTTGTTGGATGCCAGAAGTGGTATTTACAGTCATTTGGGAGCAGTGGAGTCAGAGAGTCACAGCAGATCGCGTTTGGTCTGAGGCATTTGGAATAAAACCAAGTTTCAGAGCATATTTCTACATTAGAAAATCTAGGTCTTCAATAATTTAGCTGTTTGTTAGGGGTTATTTTCCTAGAAAGAAAGATTGAGAATAAATCAAACTACGTGCTTGATTGTAAAGGTTTTAAGCTTTGCTGAGGATGAGGGAAGTGCTCAAGTTCTGTGGTTTGAAAGCTTCCTGAGGCAAGAACAGCCCAGTGTTTGTCATAGCAGCCTCCTTTACTCCAGTACATGGCAAACCATGAAAAACTGGGTGACTAATTTTGGGCAAGAACTGCTCTCTCCCTCCGTCTGCACTTGCAATTCTCTATTACCTGAGAGACTATTGGGTATTTCTGGAACTCTGGTGGGTATGGTCAGACAAAAAAATAATACTAATTTCTCAGAAGATCAATGTTAGAAATAATTTGTCCAACACCCAATGAATAAGACAAAGAGGGGGTCTAAGTTCCTTAATACAAAATTAGAAGTTCTGACTTCAGATAAAAAATATCCACTACATCATCAACGTAAAGATGGAACATGGGGAAATATAAGAGATATAAATATCATGGTTCTTAGTTATGGGTTTGTTGGATTCTGCAAATATAGGGTTTGTTCATAATTGAAAATCCCCCTACTTTGCCTACATTTTAGAGTGTTTTTTTTAAAAAAAATATTCAGTACTTCATGTAGATAAAAAAGCCAAGGAAGAAATAGTTCTACTTATTATTATTCTTTTTCCAACAGAATTAATAGGAAGGGTATAACACTGGAGTTTATTTGTAATCCTAATTTTAGAAATCTGATTTTGTGTGTGTGTGTGTGTGTGTGTGTGTGTAGCTTTTGTAAATGCTATTTTTTTTTGGGGGGGGGGAGAAAGGTCATTTCTTCTTTCTTTACCTAATTTGTTTATAATTTGTTTTAATCTAAGTAATAAACATTAGTATTTCCTGATTACCACAAGAACTATTGTTGTCTAGTTGGAGATATATTTTAGATCAAATGAATAATTTTGAGAAATAGTATTGTAGTTTGTAAAATAATTGCAAATAATATGTAGTGTAGAAAAATGCATTATAATGTTCTTTAAATAAATGTCTGAAAATATATTTTTGCTCAGATGGTGAAAAAACAGTGTTGAAAAATCATCTTGATCAAAATCCACAAGCACAATGGAATACTACAGAGTCATCCAGAACAAGCAAAGATTTTATAGAAGATATTAACTCCCCAGAACAGTAAGTACCTTAATTCTTTCTTGCTAGATGTTGACAAGAATTAAAAGTACCTTACTTTTAAATCTGCATATTGATTATACAAAACATGTTTTAAGAAAAATCATTTGAGACAAACTAGTAATTGTCTGATAATTTGGGGAAAATTTTAACATTTGAATACAATGATATTTATGATGATTGCTTGCATTTTTTTTCTAATTTGGGGCTTTATTAACAGTGTTGATCCCCCTCTGGAGATCTGAAATGCTTATGCTCATGTATAGGGTATCTCTGCTGTACTATAACAGCCCTTCCCTAGTATTAATACTGCACTGGGTAAGTACTGTTTATATTTCATAAATGAATGAAAGAGAAACACAAAGCAGAAGGTAAAATCCACAGAATGACTTACTAAGGAAAGAAAGAACAGAACGTAGGAGGGTGTCCTGCTCATTGTCCAGGGTTTGCCAGACCAGCTACAGAATTTTTTGAGGTTGTAGTATAGTTCCCAGTGAGTGCATCCCAAGGTGAAGGGCCCTTTGCTATTGAACACCTGGGTAAACGTCCTTCCTGTTTATCTGTCCACTTTATGTCTTCACAGCATACAGCGTCGACTCTCCTTACAGCTGCCCATTCTTCATCACGCTTATTTGCCATCAATCGGAGGGGTTGATGCCAGCTGTGCCAGTCCATGTGTCAGCCCCAGTGCCAGTCCACGGCACAGACATGTGCCACCATCTTTTCGCGTGATGGTCTCTGGCCTGTAGGAGGACATCAGAGCTCCCTGAACTGCTTTTGGTACTCAATGGCTGGACTGAACATCTTGTGTCGAACTCTTGCCTTCTACATATCCTTACTCTTACCACAGAGAAACTAGTGCTATAAGGCCATTATCAATGGAGGGCCAGCTCCGCTGCTGGGAAAAAGCATGTGAAGCGGAGAGGTTAGGCAGAGGTTGATCTGTAGCCTTACTTGTGGACGTTTTTATTTCTTCACAAAGAAAGTCACCAAAACCATGTTTCTTCCCAAATTTCTATAGGAGGCAAGGTGGCTACGAAATCTAAACTTGACCAAAAACAAAAAAGACAACAGACCCCACTGCAGCATCACTAAGCTTTACATTGCTACTGAAAATGTGGAAACATGAGAAGAAGAAAAGAAACATCTCATCAAAAGAGTGCTGTATTAACTGAAATGTATACCATCTGTATATCAGGGATTGCGTTCAGCTTCTGGAGACCACCATTAGTTGGGCTGACCTTAATTTCTGGGACTACATTAAGTGAGGAGGAGGAGACTTTTAAAAATAGTTCCAGCGTCATTGAGACTTGTACACAGTCCAGCTTCATTCCTCTCAAGATACACTTGGGGCGGAAAATGCTTTAGGGGGAAGCAAATCCAAGGCCAGTATCTTAGAGCGGCTACAGCAGGCACCCCAGGTTTTGGGAAGGATCCCTTCCTCCTGTTAAGACATTGTGCTTGGTCAAATCCCAGGGTGACCTTCTGCAAATAGCAGGAAACTGGGTCTGACAGTACTTAAGGCTGAGGGTTGCTAGTGAAATCTTAAGGTCACAGGGTGGATTTTTCTCCTGGAGTTTGCTTGATTTAAACCACAGCATAATTAACAGTACAGTTAATTGAGCAGAAGAGCAAGGGGGCGGTAGGGCCCTCAGGCACCACACACTGCTGCTGCAGTTGACTTCTGCAGAAGTAGAGAGCATATACTAGACGCCACCTATGCTTCACATCTGTGTGTGTGAGAAACAGTGGTAGTTGAGCATAAGATAGGCTGAACCAAGTTTGCCAATATTGGGCAAAACATACCCTTTGAATTTAAAAAAAGACAAAACCACAAATATGGTGTAATTTGAAGCAAAACATGTTTTTTCTCTCTTGTGGATTCCACCCGAGAGAATAGATTTAATCTATTTCCTCTCTGGGAGCAACTGAATCTGCTATTAATTAGAAATGAAATGGGCTTCCATAACTTACTGTTAAGGTTTGATCCACACGTGTGCTGCTTGAATCCTAGTGGTTCTAGGACTAAGATTATCTAGGCATGCATAATACAAAGAGAGGCACCTGGGCCCTTTACAATTACATGGCATGGAGAACTTCAGGAGATGCATTTCCTTCCTGGCTAAACACACGAGAGATGCCACATTGTGTGAACTTCCAATTGCTATGTAGTTCTGGGCCACAATTCCTTCACTGCTGCAGGTTGCACGTTCAACATGGGAAGGGCTTAGATGCAAGGGCTAAGATTGCCCTTGCTTTACTGCTTCCTAGGATGTTCAAGTGAAAGCTTAGGTCTATACTTTTTCATGCCTCTAGGTTTGTTGATTTTGTTTTTAACTGGTGGAGCTGCTTGGGTCATCTGACATACTGTATAGTTCCACCAGTTGAAAAATATGGATCGTTTGGGAAGGCATCAATCACACAGTCTGTCAGTATCTTGAGTAAGCCTAAATCCCAAAGCGTGCTGTGATAAGGATGTGCCGACCATGTGAAAGGCATCGAAGCACACCTCAGTGCCTGCTGGTGGGCAGAAGACAGACAAAATACCATTTCCCCTCCCCAAAAACACTGTTTTTCCTTCATCCCAGTATCATATTGATTCAGGATGTTTTGTATTGCTGTAAGAACAACAACAAAAAACAGACACTGGACCTATTACCCTGAGCTATTAGCCAGATAAGAAAAACCAAACTAAGCCTGTCATGTCACTTTCATTTTCCCTAAACACCATTCTCACACTATAACCGATACCAGTTTGCCAAACTGCACTGCTCAGCATTGGAACTGGCCACCTTTTCAAAATCGTGTATTAAAGCTTGTAAAAGAAGGCATGGTGAAGAAGAGGTAGTCTATTTCTATTGCACTTTCTGTTCCCACACCACAGGAATGAACCTGTTCCACAAACGTCCCCCAGAATAGCATTTAGTATCTGCACAAGAAAGAGACATGCCAACCGCGTCATTGCCGATGCCTCTGATCCTACCTGCCTGATTACATTTCCCATGAATCTTAATCCCTTGGAGGCATCACAGAAATGCTCCCTGAACATGTATAATGGAGAAGTCAGGAGGGGATCTGGAAGGGTTAGAACCACAGTGAGTAAATTTACCACAAAGGAAGTAGAACACATTACTCCGTTTGAGCACTAACCACTGAAGGTGTTGTCTGGTGTGGGTGTGGGTGTGCACATGCGTGCACGCACTTGTGCGCGTGCATGTATGTATGTTAACAGTATTCTCAAAGTATGAATAAACTTCATCAGGATTTTATTTAATACGAATAAATATTACTTTTCAAAAAAGGACAATAATACTGTATATAATGTATACACAAACATTTCTGTAGAAGATATTATTCCAACCTAGCAGGAAACAAAACAAAAAAAATCAAAAGTATTGGACTCTTGGCGGTGAGTGTGTGTCTGTAACTCTTTGTGAATACTGACTGTGTGCTGTTTCTTAGGTTTAAATCACGCAGTACATTCTTTGTCTAAAATGCAACTGTAGTTTCTCCCACAAGTTTTCTTTTCTTTTTTAATTTCCTGCAGAAAATAAGACCCATAAAATGACTATAGCTATTTAATGTTTCTGGGGTTTTTTTATATCCTGCAGCAAAAATGTCCTGTAAAAAATTATGATGAGCCTACGCCCCAATGGCATTTTCCAACAACGTTAGTGCACAAATGCTTCAACCCAGACTGGACCAGTAAGAATTATTTTTTAAGAAGCAACAGAGAGGAAGAGCGAGAGAATTTGGAGAATTTCTTGTATACCCCTTATACTGCATGAAAATAAATTTTTAATAAATTGTTGCAAAAATCTGTTTTATTAATAAAATAGAGAAAACCTAACTAACTACTACTTGGTGATTCTCTTTTTACAAATACCCTTGTAAAAATACAACAAAGGGTTCATAAAAACATAAAAAGGGCCCATCTGATCAGCATTATTTGGGGAAACAGGGAGCAGCCTGGCTTCCTTTTGTATGCCAGACCACGTGTGGATTTGGTGGACAAAAGCCATACTAGGCTTTCTTCTATGTTTAGACTTTTCCAAGAAAAGTCTACACAAAGCGAACAGCAGCAAAACAAGAAACAAAATAATCACAGTCATGACTACATGGTAAATAGACTCTGTTGACTAAGGCCAAGGAACTCCCTTTTTCCTCTTCTTCTCTAAATGGGCTAGAAGCCACATGCTACTTTTTGGATTATAATAGGAAGCAAAAGTTGTCCATGAGGTTACAGTTCCCAGGCTCATTACCAAATGCATTGTGCAACTGTAGCTTGCTTGCTTGCTTGCTTGCTTGCTTGCTTGCCTCACTCACTCACTCACTCACTCACTCACTCACTATCCCGCCTTTATTTTTTTATAAATAACTCAAGGTGGCTAACAGAGAGAGAAATAAGTGGATAGCAACACAGAAAAAATACCCAATGGAAGGAGGGAGTAATACTGTACTGAATGTTTGTTTTCTGCATTTTAACATACAGTTTTAGAACTATTTTTTTAATGCATATAACTATACCACACAGCAAACAGTATACTGTACATTTCCAAACTGGATTTGATTGCATATGTGCCAGACTATATGGAACCTGTATCAGTTTCTACTTGTTCACCTTCCTATGGATGAACCTCTAGAGTGATAAGTTCAATACAGTATATAAGAAATGAAACAAGAACAAACACAAGAATTACAATCCTACTAGTGTATTGGGAATCTTCATCTAATACTGGGCATTTGTTGTTTGTGCACACCTGCATGCACTCCTTGGAGACAGTCAAAAATATTGAACAATACATATTATATATTCAGATAATTAAATTTTAGGGATATGAAAGACGCCCTTTGCTTCACTTATGTGTTTTGCACAAGATTTGTATTTTTCTTCTTCCTTGTTAAAATTACACTGTGAGGACTAATGTGTAAGAAGTAATCCATCTGTGTCCCTATATCTTTATCCATGTTAAAATGACATACCACATGACAACACAGAGACTGTATATGTTCAAGGATTTGCTTGCGGAGCCCTCAGGAGTCCGATTTACTTTATCATAGCTAGGTTATGGGGAAATGATTAATGCTCCAACATTGCTACTAAAAGCACCAAGACAGTGACGTTGACCACGACTGCTGATGAGGGCTTAAATTCTCATCCAAACAATCCCAAAGTTGCTGAGACAGTAGCAAGCAAACCTTGGAAGAGATTGCTATCACTGGGAGAGGGCAAAAAGCATTATAACTCTCCCGTATTAATCCTACTCTCAAATCTATTGTTTATTCTAGTCCACTAAATAGATTTCTTTAATAGTGAAGGAACACAATCTTCTCCTGCTAGGATGAAGAAAAGATATGATATTCTCTACCTCCCACAATCTGTATGGATTTGTTCACATGCATGTACACACTGTATGCTTGCATGCACCTATGTGTATACACTTATTGCTCAACCGTGTTGTACATGTTCTTTAAAGTCATGGATTAAGCCTTGTGTTTGTTATCAGTTGAAAAAAAGATGAAACAAATATGAACATACAGGTAGTCCTTGTTTAGTGATCACAATTGGGACTGGCAAGTTAGTCGTTCAATGAAACACTCGCTAAGTGAAACCGCAACTGTACTTATGATCTTCCGCTTTCCTTTGCTTTAAAGACCTGAGAAGGTCATAAATGTAAGGATTGGTCATAAAGTTACTTTTTCACCACTGTTGTAATTGCAAACAGTCACTAAATGAGGCAGTTGCTAAATGAGGACTACTTGTATGCACCCTTAAATTCAACAGCTACTTTCACCATGTTTAGCTGCAATATCTGCAACCAAATCTTTCATTATCACTCTCTCATATCACTTTGTAGAAATCTGGTTCATTCTTTTATGGTGAACTGCTTCAACCCAGGAATCAGTTGACAGTTTTCTAACATTATTTGCTTGTTTCAGGTTCTGTCTCATTTCTTTGACTTGGCCATTATAAAACTTTGATCTTGTTCTTCATTCTCTTATGGCAGGGGTGGGCAACGTCAGGCTCGCGGGCCGTATAAGGTCCACGGGGCTCCCGCCTAAGGCCTGTGGGGCTCCCGCCTAAGGCCTGCGGGGCTCCCACCCGCAAACCCCGCCCCTTCCACGCGATTGGCTCCCACCTGCAAACCCCACCCCCCCAGTGCTTGTGATTGGCTCCCGCCCGCAAACTCCGGCCCCCGGTCTGCGGAAATCCCAGAAACCCCACCCCCCACCCCCCTGGTCCCCGGTTATAAATATCCAAATGGCCCTTGGCAGAAAAAAGGTTCCCCACCCCTGTCTTATGGACTTGCTTGTATCTGTGGAATTATTTGTTGCTGTATGACTCACTTGCACCTCAATTTCAGCTGCCATGCAGTTTCTCCTGCAGATGCAAAATCAAATTCTCACCTCCTTCAATAATGGCAAGTCAGCCAGATCCTGATTCAACAATGCATCCTCAAAACCATGAGACAACCATATGGCCATACTTGACAGTTGGCATGAAGTTCTTATTGTGAAAAGCAGTGTTTTGTTTCCACCAGACATTGGTACAACATTTGGTTTCCATATAACCCCAAAAATTCCACTTTTGACTCCTAAGACAGTTTGGTCTAGTGGTTAACGCAACAGGCTAGAAACCAGGAGACTGTGAGTTCTAGTCCCGCCTTAGGCATGAAAGCCGGCTGGGTGACCTTGGGCCAGTCACTCTCTCTCAGCCCAACTCACCTCACAGGGTTGTTGTGGGGAAAATAGGAGGAGGAAGGAGTATTAGGTATGTTCCCCCACCTTGAGTTATTTATAAAAAAATAAAATAAAGGCGGGATAAAAATAAAATAAAAATAAATCAATAAACTTAACACATGTGAACATGGCTTTTGGATTAAACACAAAGAAAGACTCACTTTCTTTAAGAAGGGCAAAGTGTCCTTCTTAAACTAAAGCCTCTCTTACTAACTCCAGAATCACATAGTCAAGTGTCGGCAAGAAAGACATTACTAGCAGCTTTCTTCCATGATGGAGCCTAAGCTAATGTATGTAGGATACTAAGGCAGTCTAGCATCAGACACCATCCATAACTACTGCTGGTGATGAATGCAGGCAATTTTTTTAAAGTAAGAATTACTCAAGAATTTAAAAAGTGAACACTGCTGCCTTCTACCATAGTAAGAGAAGTCTCAGAACAACTGAATCCTTTCCTTCAGTCCACTGGAATTTTTCTGTGAATCAAATGGCTACTTTTTAAAAGAAAGACTTAGAATAGATTTTGCAACTTCCTTTGATCAAGAGATCCTACAAATGTTACTGATAACCACAAAATCAGCCTATGAGTTTGAAATTTAACCTTTGACTACATAATACTGTACTTACGATTTAAGCTAAACTCTGCTCAGACATAATGTAACTGTGTGTAAATATTAATTCATTCATTCTACTACACATATCACAAGGACTCCAGGTGGTTTACAATAGTAAACCACATCACAAAATAAGGAAGGAAAAAGATGGACATACAAAAGAAACTGGCTGATGACTTAATTAAAAGGGATATACAAATAACAAACCAAGAAAAAGACCTGGATAATCTTCCTACAGTATATTGGATTTACAAGAGGCTTGTTAAAGCTTTGAAGAATTTTGTAAGACGGGACAAATAAAAAATGAAAAGAAATAAAGTTTTAGGACATTATTTGAAGGGACTAAAGATCAAGATTGTTAAAAGTAAAAGGAAGGAATATAAAGTTGGTTTATTTGAACAAGGTTAAAATAGATATGTTGTTATCTCTGGTAACCCTTAATGGACTTTTGCTGATCAGGACTGAAATGCCAAGGTTTTAAAGGATTTGTTTATAGATAACAGATGGGGTATGGGAAGAAAAGATCATTTTTTGTATTTTAAGAGGTGATAAGTTACTAAAATTGTTTATACTCTTGATGAAGGGGGAAGTCATTTCTTTATATATTTCTTTTCTTTTTCTTTGCTATATTCTTATTTTTTCTTTCTTTTCTATTTTCTTTTTTTCTGCACTATTTTTTTAGTTTGTATTAGTTTTTCATTGTTGTAGTTGTAACTTTTAATAAAATTACTATTTAAAAAAAACCAAAATAAAAACAAAACATACCTTCATCTCCAATAAAACCATTACCAAAACTAAAAACCGCAACAAACAATAAAAATATCCTGAAACAAAAAAGCCAACAGCACCACATAATGTTCAATGCCTCTTAAAACAGAACAATTTTTAAAGCTTTCCAAAAAGACAGCAGGGTGGGGGCCAAATATATCTTGGGGTAAGCTGTTCCCCCACCTGTTGAACTTTAAGACCTTTGATGGGTGGAGACTCTCAGCATTCTGTCCCGGGATGATGGCACAGGGCAAGCTGACGGTAGCCAGAGACATACTCCTGATGGTAAACAGGAATCAAGCCATGCACGGCTTTTTAGGTTAACACTAACACTTTGAAATGCAACCAGAAACCTGCTGGTAGCCAATATAGTAATTGCAATATAAGTTTTTTATGCTACCGAAACAGCTTACCTTTGCGGTTAGTCAGGCTGCTGCATTCCAGTCACCTGCAGTTTCTGGATCATCTCCAAAGGCAGCCTTTGGAGTGCATATATGCATGGTGATAAGGGCATGAGTCACTGTCCTAAGAGCACCAAGTCCAAGAAGGGCTGAAACTAGTGTACCCAAAGAAGCTGGGCAAAGACTGTCCTAGTTGTAGCCTTTACTACTACTAGAATAGAAGCCATGAATCCAGTAGAACCTTCAAGTCATGGACCTACTTTTTCAAAAGGATAGCAGCTCCATCCAGAGCTTACCTGAGAAGCAGGAGAATGCAAGACTATTTAGATACACACAGCAGCTCAATCTTGCATGATTCACTTTAAGCTTATTTTGTCCCATCCAGTCCCTCCTCACAGCCTCCAGACATTGACTATCGATCTCCATTGATTTCTGGCATACCCTGTAGTGGTGATACATAAAAGTATTATCTGTATACTAATATACCTCATCCCAAACCAACAGATGACCTCCTGTGGTGGATTCATATCGATATTAAAAAAACACAGGGGAGAGAGTTCAGCCTTTGGTAACCCATCCTGAAGCAGCCACAGGGTCATCTAGTGCTTTCCCCATCACCATCAACAAACCACCCAAAAAGGTTCCTTTTTCAAGGTGGATATTACCACCATTAAAGAGGCATTGATTGCTCTTAATACCAGCTGCATACACCTCTCCTAGCTGTCGGAAGATGATGATGGGGCATAGCTCCAGACCACATGTAATAAGAGTCATAATACAGAAAGCCCTATCTAATTTCAGCAGACGAGTTCAAAGGAATCCCACCCAGATGACTTACAAGAGGTTGCTCCAGACAGCTCACTAGATCTAGCCAACAGGCATCTAACACAGAGTATATGTTGACAATTTTATCCACAAAGAATCTCGCAAACACATTTAGTGGCCTGAGTGCAAATTCTCCTGAACAGAACTGATGGACAAGAGTCTGCATCAGACATAGTAAGTACAGAGAAGTACTCCTTGATACTATTATTGCCACCCAATACTCCTGAGGTTTCATAACTTTGCTGGCTAAAGGCCATAATAAAACTGATCTGATTTGGTTTCATACCCACATTTGATGACATTCAGCATTTGTCTTCCACCATTGTCACTGTATGCATCTCTTCTATTGTTTCATCTTCCAGAAGTCCTGATAAACCAAGTAACTTTTTGGGATCAGTGCCCAGAGACAAGCAACATCATCCAAAGTCCTTGTGTCTGTATTCCAGAGCTTGGCAAGGTACATGGTGGAACTACTTGCCTGATCAATGAAGAAGTCCCCAAGGATCCTCAGAAAGCTCACAAGGCCATCAGATGCCTGGGGTGGACGGTTTAATCAGTCTCCCACTCTTGCAGAGATCAAACATGCCAGCAACATTTGACAAGGCAAAAACTAGTCACAATGTCCTCCATTTTCAGATCACAGATCATTTGCTCAAAAGTCCACACAGTCATCTACAATTCTCCAATAGCAGTCTGAGGCTAGTGTGGTGGTAAAAGGTACTCCCACACACACATAAGCTGTATTCACTACCAAACCTATGAGATGCCCCCCTCCCCATGTGAATTGCTTAAAGTGCCCTTGTAAGAAAACACTGACAGCAAGCCGAATTGACCCTGAGTGGCAACAGGAAGAAGACTCAGTCAGGAACCTGTGGCCCACTAAACCAAATTGTTTCTATTCACTGAACGATAGTATAGCTTGCATGCTGACCAGTAAAGGTAAAGGTAAAGGTTCCCCCACACAGTCGTGTCCGACTCTAGGGGCCGGTGCTCATCTCCGTTTGTTAGCCGAAGAGCCAGCGTTGTCCCAAGACGCTTCCGTGGTCATGTGGCCGGCATGACGCGCGCGGAACACTGTTACCTTCCCACGGAAGTGGTACCTGTTTATCTACTTGCATTTGCATGCTTTTGAATTGCTAGGTTGGCAAGAGCTGGGGTGAGTGCGGGAGCTCACTCCGTCACGCGGGGCTAGGGTCTTGAACCGCTGACCTTCCGATCGACAAGCCTGGTGTCTTAACTGCTGAGCCACCATGCCCCCCACTGCTGACCAGTAGGAAGGGATAAATATTGAGGCGGCCATCCAGAGGGATTTTTCTAAAACACTCCAACATGATACTGTAATTTACACTCTCTCTCTTTTCCTCTCTCTTGTCTCTGAAATGTAGTAGTTCAAAGGTATATAAGCTTTTGCTCAAGACTGCTCAGCAAGCTGCCAATGCTTTGCTGGGAGCCTGATGTGCACTGTAGTTGTTTGCATGCTTAATAAATTTATGTTGTATCTTCAAACTGATTTGGTTGTTTTAAGTGAGCCAGGTTTTGGCCACACCACTAGTGATCTAGGCCTCTTGAACCCAGGACCAAAGCAGATGAGCTAGAAGCAAAGACCTGCACCAAACTGCAGATTTCGCTTCTGGAACAGCCAGCCCAATGTCTCCCACCCATCTTAACCCCCTCTAACTGGCACTGTGGGAGTTTGCTCCTCAGCATCCACACCCCCGAGGCTTCCCAGAACCTCCCATACTGTCTCAAATAGAGCTTCCATTCAATATGTCCCTTGAGATAACCAATTGCTAATTAATTAATTAATTAATTTCTATCCCTTATTTTTATAAATAACTCAAGGCGGCAAACATACCTAACACTCCTTCCTCCTCCTATTTTCCCCACAACAACCCTGTGAGGTGAGTTGGGCTGAGAGAGACTGGCCCAAGGTCACCCAGCCGGCTTTCATGCCTAAGGTAGGACTAGAACTCACAGACTCCTGGTTTCTAGCCCGCTGCCTTAACCACTAGGCCAGGGCTTTCCAAAGTTTTCCCGCGGCGACACACCAACCGCCCTTGGTGTGTCGCCGCAGGAAAACCCGGAAGTCCCGCCGCCGCAGCGCGCAAAAAGCCGGAAGCACTGCTGCCGCTTTCGGTCTTTGCGCACCGCCGCGGCGCCTTCAGATTTTCATGTTTCGCCGTGGGAAAACCCGGTGCGGGTGGGGGCGTGCATGGCGGTGACAGCGGCGGCAGCCTTCGTTAAAACGCGGAAGCACCGATGGCGCGCCGGTGCCGCCGCCGCCGTGCACGCCCCCGCTGCCACTTCCGGGTTGTGTGGTGACAGAGCCGACTGTGTGTGGCGACACACTTTTGTGTCACGACACAGTTTGGAAAGCTCTGCACTAGGCCAAATATTCATATACCACCCCCATCACTTTACTCAATGTACACTGAAGATTCCCCCCCCCCCCAGTAGAGCTGCAACTTTACTCATGTTGCCCTTCTCGGCCAGTCTTTGAGCAGCCATGGATGGCCAGCACAGCAGCCACCAGCAGAGACTCATTTGTAGTACTTGCGTCTCCTTCCAACTCAACAGTCCCTGCTGTCAGGTCTGCCCCCTGGTCTTTTCATTCCAGGCACATCGGTCTCACCTGGATCTCTTATTTGTCTTCTTATTTGTTCCACTGTTTGTTCTTCTCTCTCTCTTCCCTTTTCCAACTACTCAATCTTTAAGGACATTTGCCATATCAGAGATTTGTACCCAGGGGCTGTAACACCACCACCACCAACCACCACCACCAAGGATCTCCACCCCTCCTCCACCTTGCACGGGCACCTCTATTCAGGGTGATATTGCTTGCTCTTTCTTGCGTGTTTGCATCATCTTCTGGTTTCTTTGGAAGAACCACTGTTTATTCTCCTGCTTCTTCCATTCCAATCCAAGACCACAAATGTTGCAATCTGCCAGCATCCACTTCTTCCACTCTCCAATTCTACCTAACCATCATCCCCAAAACTTCCCCAGCCTGCACACTCCAAAAACAATGGTCCCTACTGCAACCCCCCTTACCCATTCCAGAAGTCACAAAAATGGACTTCAAAATGGAATCCCTGCACTCCATTGTGAGCCTGCTTGATGGGCAGCAAAAACAAAACCATCCTGCAACTTTAAGCTGAAATGCACATGGTGCTTTTACAAACGAGAAGGAAGCAAGAAACAGCATTCTCTTTCTCCCAGTGTGTGCTCTTCTCTCCATTTGATATCTGTTCTAGGTGTGTGAGGATTACAGTGCACTCAGCTCATAGGGACCTTCTATGAGGAGTGGCCACTGCTAAGCATACAATGAACGCTTGTTTGTACAGAACCCATGCCCATATTATGCCCATATTTTATTTCTCAGGCTGCTTTAATATGTACGTTCAGCTTATACTTATGTCAGATTGCATGAAGGCAAAAGGAGAAGGGGACGGCAGAGGATGAGATGGTTAGATAGCATCACCGATGAAATGAACATGAATTTGAGTAAATTCCGGAAGACAGTGGAGGACAGGAAGGCCTGGCGTGCTATGGTCCGTGATGTCACAAAGAGTCGGACACGACTTAACAACTGAACAACAACAACAGATTGCATAGCTCTCAGAGCTAGAAGTCCAATTTTTGCTTCTTTCAAATAAATCAGGTTAGGAAATGGCTGGTACTCAGGGATGTCAACAAGTAGAGTATTCCTGCCCCAAAGTCATCATTTAAAGGCTGTGCCGATTGATATTGAAGATCTTGACACAGTGATCTGCCCCGCAGCTCACCAGCTGCAGCCACTTGCTGCTCTCTGCTGTGTCCTGCCCTGCTCTGCCCACGCGCTTTCTCCACTGCAGTTGTTTGACAGCAAGGGTATGGCTTTGGCTGCAACAAAGACAGAAGCTATTAGTCGAAGGAAACTCAACTCATCTCTCATAATCACAAAATGTCAAACTCAGCTGGACTTTGTCAATTCAAAACATCAGCATTTATCTAATTAGCATGTTCCTTTGCAGCGCTGCCAGAATGGAAAAACTAAACTTGTCACTGCCTGTAGGTGTTAAAGATGCCAGAGCTATTATCAGTGCAAGTGACATTTCTTCACTTTATCCCATTAATAATTCAAGCAGCGATCTACTTATTTTCACTGCAATTTCAGGTCAAGCATCAATATTAAGAATGATGCTGCTACTCAGGAAGCTAAGAATCATACTGGAAAGTTCCAAAAGAAGAGGCAGACTATCAGCAGCTTGAAGTGCGTGCTCGATTCAAATGCAACGCTCAACTATGGTCAGCAGGCTTGTGTGCCCTTCCTCTCCTCCTTCACAGGTTACCTTCTCCTTTCCTCCATGGTTTTCATTAATCGTAGTTTGCCATTATGTCTACTTTGGCAGCCTGTAGATTTTACCTTGCTCTCAAACCACTGCTTATAAAAGCATTTTTAAAACATAGCTTCAGGTGGTGTGCTGAAGGCAAGCTGCCCCCATGCAACTCATCCAAATGCCACTACAAATAATGATCAAAATCGGGAGGGGTTCTACACACCACAACCTTCTAGGGGTTCTCCCAATGCCCAAAAGATCATGAGACAAAGTTGGACAATAAAAATGACAGCAAACAGAAAGCTGTATGAAAAAATGTAACCAACTATTTCATTCTGAAATTCCCCGTATGTTTGAGGCACACACCCATGATCTCCCTTGAAGAAAACCAATTAAAACTAAGTATTAGATTTAGTTCAGTCTTGTCCAGAGTAGCTAAATGTATCCTAGAATTAAAAACCTGTAACTTTGCACTGATACAGAATGCAGTGCCTATTCAGTAAATTAGACTTGGTATTTATGCAGAGAATTCACATTGTGCCAACCAAACTATGTAAAACCTAGCTATTACTGTATGGAGCATTTATTATTGTATTTTTTATAATAATTATTATTACAATTGTTATTTTATACTGCTGTTCTTCTTGGAGATGCCCAAATGGACTCAGTGTGATATGGCATGTACGTGAAACTAGGCAAACAACTTGAAGGAGGAACAAGAGGAACAGATGTTCCTGGTACACCAAGTAAGCCATTTGGGCCTACTTAAATGAATGAAAAAGTTAATGGCATAGTGAGAAATTCAAACATTTAAAGTCTCATCAGGCTTTTACAGTCCTGCTGTACAGCTTGTTACAACCCAGAGCTCAAAAGGCACATAACTTTAAATCCACATGAGAGCCAAACCAAATCTAGATCTATTTTTAATTTGAAGTTTCAAGAATCTGAACAGAAATCCAGATTATTAATTCAAATAAGGGTAAGGCTTCAAAAAAGCCCTGATAAAAAGAATTGTGAATATATAAAACCAGCATGTAAGGGAATGTTCTGTATTTGGTGCAGACTGGTGAAGTTAGTGAAGGTTTCCGATGGGGCCGTGGCACCCGTGATCACATTGCAAACGTTCGATGGATAATGGAAAAATGTCATGAATATCAAAAGAATATTTATATGTGCTTCATCGACTACAGGAAAGCTTTTGATTGTGTTGACCATGACAATCTATGGAGAGCCCTAGCAGACCTTGGGGTGCCCCTACATTTAGTGAAGTTGATGAAATCACTGTATGTAAATCAGGAAGCCACTGTATGAACTCAATATGGTGACACTGATTGGTTCAAGATCGAGAAAGGTGTGCGACAAGGTTGCATTCTGTCACCTTTCTTATTCAACTTGTACGCCGAAGTGATCATCAGGAAACTGGAGCTAGACAAATCAGAAATTGGGGTAAAAATTGGCGGAAGAAACATCAATAACCTTAGATACACGGATGATACAACCCTCGTCTCAGAAACCCAGGAAGGCCTAAAGCACCTAATCATGAGACTCAAAGAAGAAAGCGAGAAGTTTGGCCTCTTTCTGAATATCAAAAAGACCAAACTCATGACAACTGCAAAGAATGGAAACATCAAAATAGTAATTGATGGATATGAGGTGGAATGCATGGAAGAATTCACCTTTTTAGGATCAGTGGTCAATCAAAATGGCAAATGTAGCCAAGAAATTAAACGCCGAATCATGCGGCGTAGTACAGCAATGATGAGTATGAAACAAATTTGGAAAAGCAAGGATGTCAGCTTGACAACTAAGTGTAGACTAGTCCGCACTATCGTGTTCCCCATAACTATTTATGGCTGTGAAAGTTGGACAATGAAAATGTTGGATAGAAGGAAAATTGATTAATTTGAACTATGGTGTTGGAGGCGGCTCTTGCGAATCCCGTGGACTGGAAAGATAACGAATAAAGAAGTGCTGAAGTGCATAAAACCAGACATGTCACTAGAAGGAAAAATAACAAAACTTAGACTTAGTTACTTCGGTCACGTCATGAGATCAACATCGTTGGAGAAAGACGTTATGCTTGGAACGGTCAGTGGCAAAAGACGACGAGGACGCCAAAGAACGCGCTGGTTGGATGTAATCAAAGCAGACACAGGCCAAAATTTAAAGCAACTGAAAGAAGCTGTACAAGATCAGAAATCATGGAGAGAGCTGGCTTATGGAATCGCCAAGGGTCGGATACGACTGAATGGATAATTCGATTCAAGTGAAGTTAGCTAAGAGAATGGGCTACAATTCAAGAAGTCCCCAAATCCAGTTAAGACCTCATCTCAGCCATCCTTCTATTGGGCAATCTAAAACTAGTCACTTGCTCTTCTTCTTCTCTCTCTGCCCCATATCCGTAATACAAGAATCACATGGAAAGAATACTGACCTATTTTACAGGGTGGCTGAAAGGGTTACAAGAAGATAATGTAACATGAGGCACTTTGAATTCCCTACAGTGCTATATAAAGAACAAGTATTATTAATTCTCTCTTTGCCCTTTTCCAGGGCTGAGGAGCACACCAGGGAAAACGGAGGTCATCTGCTGCTGCAGCCGTCAACCTGCTGTGTAGGAATCTGTGATGATAGCCAGTTTGGTAGAAAGAGAAAGAAAACTTTTCCTTTGTGCCACAGAACGTCTCTCTTTCCCATGCTGCACTACTCAAGCTGTCTCTCCTTACTCCTGATAAATATATGGGCATATGAAGTCGGGTAGATGCATTCCCAAGAATCAACTATAGTTGCAAGTACAGATACTGTATCAGAAAGTGTGTGTGCAATTCAGAGATTACAATCATTACAAAGCTGTGCCATATTACTGTATAATTCTGATCAACTTTACCTTAATCACATTATCACACACAATTCAGTATTACCATGTGGCTAACATTTAAGTGATCTAAACCCGACCAAAATTAAAACTTTTACAATATTAACAATATTACCTCTGAATAAGATCAACTTTTTTAAAAATGTAAGGGAAATATAAATGGCAAAAAGGCCACAGAGAAAGGCAAAGGATTCTAGGTGAGCTTGATAAGCCCTTAAAAGAAATGGTTCTTGAAACACAACTGGGAAAGGGCCAAGAGCAGCCATACAGAGACCCAGACATGAATTCATTTGGTTGGTTGTCTGAACCTACATCTCTACGGGTTCTGGTACTGGCCCTTTCCTCCTGAGGTCCAAGTGCACCTGAAGAAATCTGAGAACAGGGAGGGGAGGGAAAGGAAGAACAAACAGGACAATGCTGACTTGGAAGAGGAGATAAAGATTATATCCAACTTCAACTTGCTTAATACAAGCCACCTCAGTCTATTATTTTTCCCAATATCCTACTCCCTTACCCTTCCTCCAAGCCTTCTCAGGGACCCCAGTCTTTCAGAGAGGCTTTAGGAGGGTACCGAAGGGTTGCAGCAGGTGGAGAATTCATCTTGTGCAAACACACAATGTTTGCAATCTTTGTCTCTACAAAAATAGTAATTCAGTAGATGCTCTGTTTATCAATTACATGGCATTACGGATATTTGTCAGTTTAATTCATCTAACAGCAAGGAATATACTGACAGAGAGGCATTAGCAGAATTTTCAAGGATAAACTATCACAGGCATTGATCATTTTACTTAAATCGGTATTCATTATAGAATTATTTAACTACGTTATATATTTGCATTTTTGAACATACATTAACTTTCTCATTGAAGAATAAGCAATCTGATGCCCTCCAAATATTCTGGACCAAATCCCATCGCTCTTGGTCAACATGGACAGTGCTAAGAGATTGTGATAACTGCAATTCAAAACCTCCAGAAGGCTTCAGAGTGCCTCCCTGTTCTAATCTAATAACAAGACATCCAGAAAACTGATAAGGTCTGCTTAAACATAACACAAATAGAGTAGCTCACCTCTTATCTGTCTCAACACACTTGCACCAGTCAGAAAGTGGCACCCTTTTATCACCTGGCTTCCATTTGTACAAATGAATCTTCCCACATTCTGTCCCAATGGCAATTATGAAGCTACAGGGGAAAAAAATAGGTCTGTTAGGTGTTGTTAAAGCAAGCATTTTCCTCTGTCATGTATACTTAAGTTTTGAAAGATGTCCCATGTTTTAATCACCACTTCTACTGAAGCAAGCATGCACAAACTATGAGGCATAAGGGATACTACCAAACAAATTTCTGCTTCTTTGTGGTAGTCAACTTTGCCCCATGGGAACCCTGTGACTAGGGCAGGGTTGGCTTGCACATTCACAAAAGCTGCTGTGGCCAGCCAGAGAACAAAACCATCTACCAAACGGCAAACTTGCTTTCCACTAACACGCTGGTCTCCTCAAATGTCCTCTATCCCCTCAGCTGGTCTTTATCTTTTTCTGTGCAGGGGGGCACCTTTCAAGCAAAGCTCTGGCTACAGTCATCCACTATGTCTATTCTCTACAAATATCTATGCAGTTTTAGACATGCTTGGGGGAAAAGATTATGTTGGAGCTCTTTGTGTCAGGGACAGCAGGGAGCCTGATGGGAGTCAAGGAAGGCATCCAGTGGCACATCGGTATCCACAGGCAACAGGTTATCTATTCTTGAGTTAATGAGTTCTAGTCCCGCAGAGAGCTGAACTGGATTCTTAGGAATATACAGTATGTTCCGCACATATGCCTTCTTTGCCATACTTTGCAAAGAAGGAATAGTCTATTAATTCATAGTACGTATGTCCTATAGCAAACCCTGTAGGTAGACCTGATTAAACACAGATAAACCTTGCTAAGATGCACACTTTTTATATGAATATATAGTTATATGAATATATAATTAGTTATATTCCCCGAGATGCTGTAAACTTAAAAAAAAAAAACTAGGAGAAAGAGGAAAGGCTAGGAGCAGTATAAGAAGGATGATCACTGTCAATCTGTTTTTTCTTGGCATAACTCAAACAACAAAATGGGTTATGTATCATTATCATGTTCAGTCTTCCCTCAGTCCATTTCCAATGTATTGCTTGCCAAGTATGATATCATCTTAGATCATGCATTATTTTTAATAAATATTGAGGGAGATGTTGTTTAGCAGCACCTATGAGCCCCCCCGAAAATGATATTTTGTTAAACCTTAACTTAGATAAATGGCAGAGGGATAGATGAGACGTAGAAGTTATTATACAGCTAATCAAATCATTAACTGGTCACACTAAGACTGGTGTGGGCCATCTGTTTCTGTCAAAGTCTGCATCACCTCAGGGATAATGGGGTGGGGGTGGGGAAGTGGGTGGCACCACCCATTCTTTCAGATATTTCTCCTTTTTTTCCAATCTCTTTTTGCTTCAATCTCTTTTGTCACTTCCCAGCAGTTGGTTGTCAAGAGAAGGACACAGAGCTGTTACAGAGGTTTGGATTTGTCTCCAAAGGGTTTTTAACATTAGATCAAAGGCCTCACAAAATTAAATTGAGGGAAACATGACTGTTATCCATCCTGCTCTAAAGAAAGATCTGCATCTATCTATGGATTATTTTTAGACAGAGGGGGAAAAAATCTCCAAACCCTAAAGAGGTACATAAATATTTATATAAAGTTATAATCATGATGGCCTCATCTTCATATATGTAACATTACATCTAACTGGAATAAATGTCCCCCCTCCCAATTTATGATAGCTCCCCTCTCCTCCTATAGGGCCTAAGGATACAACAGATTATATGCCATTTAACCATTATGACCTCAGAGAGCCCAGTAAATGAAAAAACTCTAAAGTACAGTGCAAATTGGAGAAGATTTCTGGCTATATTTTAGGAAGCTGACCAATATGGAATACTCTTACTCAATGTGCAAACAAATGACTTCTCCAAGAATACAAGAGGTACATACCTCCCATCAGAAGCAAGTGTATGACTAGCACTAATTGCAGTGACTGAATCGCCAACATCCAAGACTGGTGAACAAGGCTGGATTGGGCCCAAGGCTTTATCTTTATTCTCCTCTGCTAAACATTTACCCCAGATCACAACCTGATTGAAGTACAAAAGTCAGTCACATTGAAAATAGAACATTACAAAGCTTATATATATACCACCACCATAAAGTAAGTTGAGAGAAATTAACCGTCCTCCCTAAAAGAAAGAGGGGTTTACATGAGCCCAGAATCTTAAAATCCTATTTTTCACATCTACTCCATTCCATTCAGCTGAATACACACTCATGGTGAGCCCTCCAAAAGACATGAAACTGTATATGCTGTTCAGTGCTGTTATTCACCCTGGTCCTTAAGATAAACAGGGTATAATTCCATATAAACAGCAACAGTGACAGCAGTTATAATAAACTAATAATTCATATACATCACCAAGTTATATAAAAACATCATACATGAGACATTAGTATAACTCAATACTGAGAGCAAATGCTGAACGAATGTCTTTCTATTTAGCCGTATAATGCCGAGTTTCATAAATCTACTTGCCTGCTTCAAGCACAATTCCTTTCCATCCACCCAGAGAAACTTTTCACTGCCTTTCTGCTAAACCTCTGACACGGCTTGCATCTTTCTCAAAAGACTAGCGTGAAAGCAAATGCCCCAGCCTACCACAATTTTTTGCAGAGGAAGAAGAAAGGGGGACAAGTAGAGATGAGGGGGACAACAGCAACTACAATTAACAGCCTGTTAGCAAGCTAAGCCAAAATATGTCAATCCCTCTATATCTGAACCATCACTTAGAAAGAAGAATAGACATTAATAGTTTTGGTTAAAACTATCCAGTGTCAACCACAGATACTATGGCATAGGTTTTGTAAGCAACAGTATCAGACAAGGAGGGAATACACCCATTTTTGTGTGGCTGGCTGGGGAATTCTGGGAGTTGAAGTCCACACATCTTGAAGTTGCCAAGGTTGAGAAACACTGCCTTAGATCTTTCTTAAAAATTATGTATGGTTCAGAGCAATCAAAAGGTTGTCCATCCCTGGTATCTCCTGGCCCACACTGGTAGAATTGTTACAGCTTAACATGACTACCCTGTGGGTATTTGTTCAAATAGTTAAATGGAATGAAAGACAGCCAAAGGACATAAAGAAAGAAGTCACAGAAAGCAAGCAAGAGATGTGTCTGACTATACTTACTTCATTTACAGTATGTTTAAAATTGGTGTATCTTCTTCAAAACCAAATATAACTATAATTTTAAACATGTTCAAAGGAAACAGCTGTATCTATAAGATTTTAAACTATTTACAGACCAAACACTGGCTTACATATTAGCCATTTTGCCTTGTAAAAATGCTTCTGAGGATTTCCTGGGGAAATCGGGTTAAGAGAAAGTAAAAACCACTCCAAGTTGTTCACTCTCAGCTATTCTTACATGTTTACTTGAAGTGCATCATGAGAATCCTAAAGCAAAACTAGAGGAAAAACAACCAAAAGGCAGACTTTGAAATGCATTACCTTTTTGTCTCTGCTTCCAGTAATAAAATAATTGCTATCTGGGGTCCAGTCACAGGTCCAAATGATACGACTATGCACAGCAATGTTCTTCTCTGTATAAGCAAAGAGGCTGAAAGCTGGTTCTGTAATGACAGATCAACAGAGAATACCCTTTCTTATTGCAGCAAACAGACAACTTTCCAGAAAATCACACTGCATCAAAAATAATGAGAGGTTATCAGAAACCTAAAGTTGGGGTACCCTCCCATCTCCTCCTGTGCTTCAGATGGCAGGGCACCTCCCTTTGCAATGATGTAGAAGCTGCAGTGATGTAGAAGCTTCCAGGTGTTGATGCACTTAGATCAGAAATATTTTAAAATTATGCAGCCTAGGAAAATAGATCTTGCCAGCAGAAAAATATTTACTCCCATCTGGGCACTGCTGATATATTCAGTTCAGATTGTTCTCATATCTCCCCTAAGGAAACCCTGTGAGAAGATAAGGGTAAACTATGAGACATGCCAGACAAAGTTCGAAAACCAAGGCAAGAAAGTTTTGGGTCAGACCATCACAAGCTAGAAGTTCCCTCTCCTTGGTTGGAAAGAGGCCAAAGCCACTTCAAGCCTAGAGAAAGCAGCCATTTGCAATTACACACACACACACACACACACACAGTGTCTCACACTTTTTTGGGGGTCTCTTCTCAAGTAAGGACATTTTTCCCCATATTTCCACATCTTCTTGAGTAAGGACTTTATTCCATATTTTAGAGGAGGACTTCCTGCTCAGGAGCCTACTGGCTGGAAGCGGGTGCATCGGTGTGGTCTCAGAAGCTTTATGAATCCACAGTTCAGCCTCTGATACAGCCATAGTCTTGATCACTCTTGGCCTCTGGCTTTTGACCCTCATACCAACTCTGGCCCTGCTTTCAGATTAGAGATACTATTTTATGCTTCACTATTCCTTTGAGGTTGGTGGCCAGACTTAGCCAGGCTTTTCATTCTGTTTTTCTTGCCAGCGTATTCTTACTGCTTTGCACTCTTGCTCTGACTGTCCTCATCTCTACTTGTCTCAAAGCAAGACAAATTCTTCTTTAGGAGTGCTATTGTTCCTGAAGTTGCACATACTCTACAGATCAATGAAAGCATCATTAAATTCTGCCAAATCCCATGCAATATATTCAGTTCTTTCAGCACATTTATCTACAATTTCTGTCTTCCCTTTAAAGCAGTCAATGTTACAGTGTTATACTTCTGGAACCCAACTCTTTCATAGACATTCTACTCAGAAATCAAGTGATTCATTATGTATGTATATTAGCAACATCCTTCCATCAATGAAGTGGCAGCTGTGTCACTAATGGGGTCAATAAAGTTGTCATTACATTTAGCAATCGCTCATCATCGTAAGGACATCATTAACATAAAAATACTCTAAGTTTCCAGTGGTGTCACTTAACAGTCAAACTACTGCCAGAGCTGATTTCGCCTGGTAATGCAAAATGCAACGTTTTAAGGCAGAAATTCTCAAATCCTGTGACACTAAGGACTCCCTCAAATGGCCTAGGGGTGAAGAAACAGGGAGACCCATCAGCCACAGAAGTTCACTGGGTAACTTCGAGCCACTCACTCTCTCAACCCAATCTACCTCACAGGGTGGTTGCTTTGGGGAAAAATAGGAGGAGGGAGCACTTTATACACTGCCTTGAAGAAAGGCAGAATACAAATCAGATCAATCAATCAATCAATCAATAATAGAATTTGTGTGATAAATATACCATTTACTTTTAATAATTTTTAATCTCTATATCTAATAAAACGATAGAACCTTGTAGTTTTATAAAATAAAACGATTTCATTGGAAATATAAAAAAACTTCATTTCATTTCATTTATTTATTTAAATTACCCATAGAGCTGCCCATCTCACAACAATGACTCTGGGTGGCATACAAAGATTAAAACCACCATAATCGTATATAGCATATGATGCCCTGATTAAAACAACATCACCACTCCCATAAAAAAGAGGAATATGACCAAAAGAGCTCACCTAACATCCTGGCTCAAATGCCTGGGGGAACAGCCAGGTCTTCATGGCCTCTTAAAAGGCTAAGAGGATTGAGCCATCCAGTTCTCAGGGGGATGCTGTTCCACAGGGCAGGTGTAGCCACAGAGAAGGCACGACTCCAGGGTCCAACAAGTTAGCATTACTGTATTTGATGGAAGGGACCCGGAGCATACCCTGCCTGCTAGAACTGGTGGGGTGGGCAAAAACAATGGGGGACAGGCGGTCCTGCAAATAGCTTGGTCCTATGCCTTGCAGGGCTTTATAGATTGTAGCCAGGACCTTGAATTGGGCCCAGAAGCCTACTGGGAGCTAGTGCAGCTTGGGGAGCAGTGGTTTTATATAAGCATATCAAGAGAGGCAAAAACTGCCCATTCTGGACCAGCTGCAGCTTCCAAATGCTCTTCAAGGGCAGCCCCATGCAGAGGGCATAACAGTAATTCAAACAAGAGGTGACTAAGGCAGGAGTCCCCATGAGCAAGACCTCCCGGTCCAAGAATGGGCGCAACTGGTGCACAAGACAAACCTGCACAAAGCCCCTCCAGCTACAACTGCCTCCTGCTCTTCAAGCAGGAGCTGTAAGTCCAGGAGGAGTCCCAAAGTACACACCAGCTCTGACTGGGGAAGTGCATCCCCAGGCAGAGTTAAGATGGAAAATCTCAAGAGCCGGGGGTGGGGGTGGGGGCTAAAACCCACAGCCACTCAGTCTTGCCAGGGTTGAGCTGAAGCCTACTCTCCCCTATCTAAACCCCCATAGCCCCCAGGCGCTGGGGAAAAAGTCACCCTCTCATTTCAAGTGGTGACTAAAGCCTGTACCAGAGCCCCAGGATTAACCCCAAGCTCCTTCTGGAACCCAATAGGGTCCATCAGGTGCCCAGGGTGGACTGTTCGAATGAGACAGCCACTCTCATCCATCAACATCAAGAAAAGAAAAAAGAATGTTTCCTTGCCTTAACTCAGCTTCTTTTAAACTACTTGCAAAACACTAGCAAGTTGCATGATGCTTCGGGCACTCTTTCTCCCAATTCAACTAGACTGAGATAACCATCACAACCCATCTTTCCCCCCCTTTCAGCTGGATGTTCAGTGCTTGTAAATCCTCCCCCTCACTCTTGCAGTTTCTTCCTCACTGCAAGCCATTTGCCTTTCCTCCACTTAATTCCCTCTGCAGAGTGGATGTCAGGTCATGTGGTCAGAGATTTGCATAGAAACCTCATCCACCACCCCCATGATTACTCCCTTTTTTGACAGGCAAATGTGGTGTGTCGAAACAAAACAAAACTCTTAACCTTCACTGGATTCAACATACTTTTGCATGAAACCTAATTTCTGATGCCGATTCCAACTACCACATATTAAGGAAGGCTTTGGATTCGCAGAATTCAAATTAATATTTCTGCTTTAAAAAAGTACATTAGCCTCGAGCTGATATATTTATTTTCTCATGCATTAATATCAATGAGAGGAAACACTAAAAAAACACCAGATCTGGGGGTGTATTAGAGCAACGGCTACATTGCACAGAAGGCTTTTCCAGATACTGCAACTGCTGGATGAGACCTCAAAGCAAAGCAATGCCACTGTTTCACGTTTAGAAATGGAAGAACAGAACTACTTTGAAGCTTTGAAGCCTCTGTCAAATTAAAACAACCCTTCAACATTTTGCACATCCTAGTCCTCAATTTCTTAGGAACGCCATTCACAAAAAAGAAATGAAATCTTAGGAAGGAACTAAAATATATTCTTTAAGAAGTTTTTTTTAGAACCCTATTCTTAAAACAGTTTAAAAAGCTGCATCAATTTTCAACCAGCAAGCTTACCTGATTCTGTTGGGTTGATATGATTAGATTTCCAAAGCGACCAATTCCTATCTCTTGAAACTGCTAGCAAGAATTTATCATTTGGGGAAAAAGAAATCTGTGTCACTGTCAGACTGTGGAAAGGTAAGCTCTGCAATTGTTTCCAGGTTGTGGTGCTCCACAAAATAATGGCTGCATATTCTTTTTTAGAAGCCTGTAAAATGGAAAAAGGCAGTACTGAAAACAAGCAGACACAATCTGGAAAAAGGACCTGAGGCCACACCAGAACTGGAGCTCTCTGAGTGTGTTGAATCGTAACTCCCATCAAGAAGGAATGTACCAGGCTGGGGCCGATGGGAGTTGTAGACCAACAACCTGTTGGGCATGAGGTTGTGGAAGGCTACTGTGGTGGCTAAAGAGTTAAGAAAACAGCAAACCCATCTTCTTCTGATTAAAAAACATTCTCTTGGCAAGAATCTTGCCTACACTCCTTTCTTTTTTTTAAAAAAAACTATTTTTATGGAAGTGAAGGCATGTTTGTTTATTGTTATGAATGTTTTATGCCTCTTCAATCATTTGACTCTAGGTGGTTTACAAGCAAGAACTTGTAAGTACCCAATAACATAGTGATCAGAAAAAAATGGCACTTTTATATAAACTTTTATAAATCAAAGTATTGTGTATCATCAAACAGCAGAAATTCATTGCATACTCAAGTATTTCTACCCACTCTCATCCCTGTCCTCAAAAACACATTGAAAAGGCCATGTTTTTAAAAGCTTCCTGAATATTAAAAAATGAGGGTGGGGTTCTACATCTACAGGTGGGGAATTCCTACAAAGAATGCTCACCTCCCAGTCCCCTCTTGTGGTGCCTCATGAGGAGCGGGGACTCTCAGCAAGCATCTTCTATGGGCATGCCTGGGGCAGGGGGCCAGATTCTATTTGGATACATAGTCTTGGAGGTAGCCAGGTACCTTGAAGTGCACCTGGAAACAAACTGGCAACCAGAGCAGCTTCTGCAATATTGGTGTTACATGGCAATAGTGGGTTGTCCCAGTTAACATGCAGTCCACTACATTTGCTTCTGGTGGCCTTCGCAGGCAATCACACACAGAGCACATTACAGTGTCCGCCTGTGAGGTGGCAAGGGCATAGCCAGCACCTTCAACTCTAGAAATGTTTGTACTGGTGCACAGCTAAAACTTCATGAATAACCTCCTAAGTGCAGCTTACACCACCTATTCCCGCAGGAGCTGAGAGTCCAGAAGCATCCTCAGACTATCAGTTCCTTCCAGGGGAGCACAACCCCATCCAGAGCTAAAGCTGACATTGTTACAGAGTCAGTTTTGGAATCCACAGCCACTCCATGCCAGGGTTGAGTCTTGACCTGCTTTTCCCCATCCAGACTTTAGCAGCCTCCAGGAACTGAGACAACACTTCTACCGCATCTCCCATAGGACGTGGGTTAGAGATGCATATTGATGATACTGACACCAAACCCCTAAATCATAGCTTTCCAAACTGTGTGTCGGGACACATTAGTGTGTCGGCTGCAGTATCTGGGTATGTCGTGGCTGCTGCTGCCTCCAAGCCCTGCCAGGATTCCACACAGGTCCTAGTGCCTGCCTTGTGCCTTGCTGCCTCCAAACCTGCCCTGCCAGGATTCCGCGCAGGTCCTAGTGCCTGCCTTGTGCCCTGCTGCCTCCAAACCTGCTGTGATTCCGTGCAGGTCCTAGTGCCTGCCTTGTGCCCTGCTGTAAGAGTGTGTCGCGAAATGATGTACAGTATGTCTAAAAAGTGTGTCACCAACATGAAAAGTTTGGAAAGCTCTGCTCTAAATGATCAACCTAAGTGGCTTCATGTAGGTGTTAAATACTGTAAGGTGTAAAAGAGGGTCAGAGAGCCAGTTTGGTGTAGTGGTTAAGGCACCGGGCTAGGAACCGGGAGACCATGAGTTCTAGTCCCACCTTAGGCATGAAGCCAGCTGGGTGACCTTGGGCCAGTCACTCTCTCTCAGCCCTAGGAAGGAGGCAATGGCAAACCACTTCTGAAACTCTTGCCAAGAAAACTGCAGGGACTTGTCTAGGCAGTCTCCGAGAATCGGGCACGATTGAACAGAAATATACACAATACACAAAAGAGGGTCAAGCCCTGAAGTTTTCCATCTTGGAATGCCTAAGGGCTCGATCTTTCTTCTGTCATGCACACTGATTGGAAAAGCCCCATCAGAAAGAAGATGAATTAAGAAAGAACAGTGTTCCTAATTCGTAAATCTCATAGGTGGTCCAGAAAGATACTGTGGTTAATGGTATCAAAGGCTGCTGACAGATTTAATAGGATTAGTAGGGGTGCACTCCCCCTCTCTAAGCCTCATCACAGGTCTTCAATGACAGCAACCGATGCAATTTCTGTCCCGTGCTCGTGCCTGAAACCTAAATGAAAAGAGTCCAGATAATACTTTCCTTCCAGAGCCCTTTGTAGATGGCCACCACCTTCTCAATAACATTCGTCAATAAGTGGAATTATGAAACTGGGCAACAGTTGTCCAATACAACTAGGAGTAGGCAACAACAAGGCATTTCCCCCTCCCATGATGAGGAATTACAATCATGCAGTGTTATCTTCCTTGGAGTCCATACAAACTAGGTGGGATGTGACTGAATCCCATAGTGTTAGCCCCACTAGGTAGACCAGGCCAGGAAATCAACTCCACAGGAAGGCTAAAACTACTTTTATTGAGATTGGCTATAACAACAGACTCTTGCAAATCTAATTGTACTGTACCTCCCTTCCCCTTCTTATACTTCAGGGAATTATGGAATTGTCTGCCTGAGTCGCTTCCTCAGTCCCTTTTGCCTAGGTAACGGTTTCGGTGTATCTGTGTCAAGGTCATCTTCCTTACTTTCTACACATAGTGGCACTGCTCATCTCCCAAAAGATCTCCACTTCTTCAGGATCAACAGGTACACTTTCCAGATAACATGATCAGACATTACCCCTGGCACCTCTTAGGATTCTTTCAAGATGGCTTCTAACTCTGAGCTGATGCAAATGATTTTGTCTGTGAAGTACTCTGCTATTAATGTGTCATCTGGTCCATCGTTCACTAGAAATGTCCAGGCACATTTCTTTGTTTTCTTGTTTATTACATTTGTACTCTGCTGCAAACAAAAATACTCCTGGTATATCATTTATTTTTCCATCCCAATAGTCTGATTAACCTTTTTTCCTCTCTACCCTTGTAACAAGCTGATTAATTTGTAAGGCACATTTTGAAACAGAAGTATTAAGACTGGAATAATACACATTTTAATGGCACAAACTCTCCTCATTAAGAACTAATTGTAATTCTATGAGCAAAAACAACAACAACAACAACAACAACAACAACAACAAAACCCTACAAGTGATTTATGCTCTTTCTATCCTGGAGATTTTGCATCAAAATTGTCAGGTCTGCTTTGGCTTTTGGAAATCTTTTCATTTTGCCATGTACACTATGTACAACTGATAGAAGATATGTGGAATCATCCATGAAATATTTTTATCACGTGTTTTTTTTAAAAATGTATCTCAGCTGTGGCCTCTTATCTTCACTTTTTTTTTTAATGAATAATGTCTCAACATGAAATCAACCGCCTAGGGCTGCTCATTCTTAACTGCTGGGAGCATCACCATCCAGGGGCCACTGCTTTTAGACTTGAGGGATTCCTAATACATTTGGACACGTGGGAAGCAGAATGGTAGACTACTGCAACATTATAGGATTCTTCTGTTGTCCCTAAGACCATCCAACACACTGAGTGGCCACACATTTTGCACTTTGGATGTGAATTTCAAAGTTACTGTTTAAAAGTATTTTCTTACCTTACACGCTGAGGCTATCACAGTGTTTGCATTATTGCAGGCAACACAAAAAATTTCGTAACTATGTCCATATCTAAAATAATAAAGAAAATGAGAAAATGAGAAAATGAGTAAAAGGAAAAGTAATCTCAAGTGCAAGATTCATACATTATTAATCAATTCAAATGTTCTGAAACTTGTTAATCTTCAGCAAAACAATTTACCAGTCCAAGGAATCCATGCACTTTTGCTATGAAATTTGCATATTTCAGAAGAAGCCTGGACATATCTTAGGATGGTCTACTTTGTCAGTCCCACAAAGTAGACCAGACCAAGAATCAACTCCACAGGAAGGCTAAGACTACTTTCATTGAGATTGGCTATAATAACAGAATCCTGCAAGTCTGATTATGCTATGTCTCCTCCCCTCCTTATACCATGTGAATTAGGGAAGTGTCTGAGCCACTTAACACATACTTTCTAATTGTTTTGCCATGTTTTTATCCTTGTTGCTTTGGTAACAGTTCTGGCCTATCTCTGTTAAGGTCATCTTCCTTATTCTCTACACCAGAGCTTTCCAAACTGTGTGTCACGACAAGTTAATGTGTTGGCTGCAGTGTCTGGGTGTGTCGCAGCTCCTGCTGCCTCCGAGCCCTGCCAGGATTCCGCGCAGGTCCTAGTGCCTGCCTTGTGCCTTGTTGCCTCCAAACCTGCCCTGCCAGGATTCCGCGCAGGTCCTAGTGCCTGCCTTGTGCCCTGCTGTAAGAGTGTGTCGCGAAATGATGCCCTGCTGTAAGAGTGTGTCGCAAAATGATGCATGTCTAAAAAGTGTGTCACCAACATGAAAAGTTTGGAAAGCTCTGCTCTACACACACCCTCATTTCATGCATGCCTGTTGGGCATCACTATCATCATTCATGAACTGAAGATGTGCCCTATAAAGGGAAAAGTTCCATCTTATGTATCTTTTCTTTTCTAGCCACTGTTATCTACTGCTCTTTTTTTCTTGATAGGTAGTTTAAGCAATGCATTTGTTGTTGTTTATTTGTTCAGTCGCTTCCGACTCTTTGTGACTTCATGGACCAGCCCACGCCAGAGTTTCCTGTCGGCTGTCAGGCAGTGCATTAGATATTAGGCAATGCATAGAAAGAAATTAAAAACTAATCATAAAAATAGCCAAGACACAGTCCAAGAAGCCAGATTCATTAAACCAAAAAGAAATAATGGTTACAAATGGATTCTTGCCTGAAAACTAACCATCATGGTTCCTTTTTTGGAGCAAACTATAACAGCACTCAGTGTTATGTGAGAACACACTGAAGATTCTTCAGTGATGTATAGGAAGGAAACAGCATATTGGGAGAAAAGTAGAGTTGAACTTTTTCCTAAGTTTTCTATGTTTCTATACAGAGAAGCTATACTATACTGCCCAAATCCTACCTACAATCACTAGTTCAGCCCATAAGAGGTTCCTATGATAAAAATGAAACAAATTTCTCTTCTTGAGTCCATGAACATGAGAAAAAAAGCTACATGTTGGCATGAGCCATGGTCTAGTTCAAGTTGCATTCTAAAAACATCTTTTGCATCTCTAGAGAAATTCTAATGTGTGCTCAGTGTTGGGAGCCTTGTTTTGTAAATGACACTGCATGGAGGAAATATTCTCCCCAAACTACTGATTTCATAGGTAGAACATTTTGGTAAAATGATGATGGTCTTGGACTAGGACCAGGAAGAAACAGGTTCAAGCCCACTTTGACCAGGGGTAACTTTGGACAGTCCCTCTCTTTCAGCTCACTTCTGAGGGTTATTGTTCTGAGGAAAAATTGAGTAAACGATATTGCCTTAAGCTCCTGGAGGAGAAAATTCAAATCTTATGTTAAAATTTCTTGTCAAAGCGTATATGGCTGTGTTCATGTGTGTTAAATAGACATTTAAATTTTGTTATGCTTGAGGTTTTGTTTTTTGTGAGGGACCACTCATTTCTGAAGTCATAATTCTGTGCATTTCAGATATAGGACTGCATAAATGTACATATATCTGATTAGTGTTAGTTTTTAGGTGTATAATACCATTATTTTGGACTTTTCACCTTGCATTTTCTTTACAAGTCAACTGCAGTGTGACAAATGTACTGACAGGGATTGGACTTAGTGGCCTGAATGGCTTCCAACCACATGATTCTATAAACTGCCAAAGAAAATGTAAAGCAAAAAATTACCCTAAAATAACATTAACTTTGTACCTTTCAATTAATAAAGAACTTTTTATATAAAAGTTAATCAACTCCTTGTAAAAAACAAGGGAACAAATAAAACATCTACATTCTTAACTATCTATATTATTAATTTAATTTATTTTCTATCCCGCCTTTATTATTTTTATAAATAACTCAAGGCAGGGAACTATTACTCCTTCCTACTATTTTCCCCATGACAACAACCCTGTGAGGTGAGTTGGGCTGAGAGAGTGTGACTGGCCCGAGGTCACCCAGCTGGCTTCCATGCCTAAGGTGGGACTAGAACTCACAGTCTCCTGGTTTCTAGCCCGTTGCCTTAACCAGTAGACCAGGGGTGGGCAATGTCAGGCCCGTGGGCCGTATAAGGCCCGCGAGGCTCCCGCCTAAGGCCCACAGGGCTCCCACCCGCAAACCCCGCCCCCCAGTGCTTGTGATCGGCCCCCGCCTGCAAACTCCGGCCCCTGGTCCGCAGAAATCCCAGAAACCCCCCCCCGCCCCCCCCGGTCCCCTGTTATAAATATCCTAATGGCCCTTGGCAGAAAAAAGGTTCCCCACCCCTGCACTAGACCAAACTGGCTCTCAAAATACGAATTATAAATACAAAAAAATATATTTATAAATTATATTTATAAATATTTATAAATTATATTTATAAATATATTTGTATTTATAAATATATTTATATATATTTATAAATTATATTTATAAATTATAAATACAAAAGCAAAAAGTAGAAAAATAACACTTAACATCTTGATGGATATTTACAACTTATATCTGCACAACAGAACAGTTCAATAACTAAACTGCAACAAAAAGAAAAGTTGAAAGTCAGTTTGGCTATCTGGATTTATGGGATTTAGCATATATTTACAAAATGAGTAAGCTTCCACACATTTTTCATACTGTAGGTTGGTCACCTATGATTACCCCAGAGTCTTCTTTTCCCTTTCTTTCTCTTTGACAGAAAACACAGAGAAATTAGCCAATTTGTTAACAAGATAAGTTGAAATCTACCAATGAATATTGGTCAACTTGCTTAATATCTAAAAGGAGATAATCCTCAAAAGACTCGACCTCAAGAGACTTACTTACCTTTATTTATCAAATTTTTATCACTGCCCATCTCCCCCCTAAGGGAGATGGAAGTGTCATTATGGAATGACACTTGGACTTGGATCTTCAATCCAAAGCAGATCATAAAGCACTGTTGTAATATGATTATATTGACCAGTGAACAATCTCATTGCTGAATTTTTATCGGCTGAATTTTCCAAATCATTTTCAAAGTCAGCATCATATATTAATGATTCAAACAAGTATTTAAAGGTAAAGGTTCCCCCTGCACATTTGTGCAGTTGTGTCCGACTCTAGGGGCCGGTGCTCATCTCCGTTTGTAAGCCAAAGAGCCAGCGTTGTCCGAAGACACTTCCACGGTCATGTGGCTGCATGACACACGCAGAACGCTGTTACCTACCCACCAAAGTGGTACCTATTCATCTACTTGCATTTGCATGCTTTCGAATTGCTAGGTTGGCAAGAGCTGGAGCTAGTGCGGGAGCTCACTCCGCACGCAGGGCTAGGGATTCGAACCTCCGAACTTGCGATCTTCCAATCGACAAGCCTGGCGTCTTACCCGCTGAGCCACCATGCCCCTAAACAAGTATTTACTACGGCACAAATAACAGAAGCAAAGCTATCTCTGTGCAGATGTAACTTTGCACTTGGTATATTAGCCAGAACAGATACAAGATTCTCTGCTCACCAGCAAGACTATTTGGGCCTCCAAATGACAATGAACCACTTATTTTGTGTGTACAGTAAATAGATTATTGTGGAACAGAACTTTCATAATCACACAATATCAAAAGAGTATCTTTTAATAGCAACCATTTATACATGCAGCTAGG
Source organism: Charina bottae (assembly GCA_023362775.1). Classification (NCBI taxonomy): domain Eukaryota; kingdom Metazoa; phylum Chordata; class Lepidosauria; order Squamata; family Charinaidae; genus Charina; species Charina bottae. Next base: position 13,476,790 of record JALMGJ010000016.1, read on the forward strand.
GGTTGTGAAATGTTAATCAAGTGATATAAGAGTATAGATGTGTGAACCATTCCTTATTCATGCCAAGGTAACCAGTGGTAATCTAACATCTGGCAGCACCAGATGTACATGGTGAATAGCTGAAACAAAATTCTAAAATTTGTAAAGGGCATCTGATTATAAGCATTAAACACTACTGCATAAACCAGGGCTTTCCAAACTGTGTGTCGCGACACAATACTGTGTCGCCTTGGGGCCCCAAGTGTGTCGCGTGATAACCCGGAAGTGCCGGCAGTGCTTCCGGGTTGCTGTGCGGCGGCAGCGGCTGCCCCTTCGAAAGGGCAGGCTCAGAGACCCCGAAAATGCCCTCGGTTCCGGCAGGGAGGCGAAAAGCCTCGCCGCACGTGCACGCTGCCGGGATTCCCGGCACAGCTGATCGGGGCCAGGGTGGAAATTGAGTGCTGGAAAGCCCGGCAACGTGCACCCACGCACGGGGAGGCTTTTCGCCTCCCTGCCGGAACGAAGGGCATTTTCGGGGTCCCTGGAGCCTGCCCTTTGGAAGGGGCAGCGGCAGCAGCACCGCTGCCCCTTTGAAAGGGCAGGCTCCGGGAACCCGAAAATGCCCGCGGTTCCAGCAGGGAGGCGAAAAGCCTCGCCGCACGTGCACACTGCCGGGATTCCCAGTACAGCTGATCCGGGGCCAGGGTGGAAATTCTCTCCACTGATCAGCTGAGCGCTCGGCAACGTCCGTGCGTGCGTGGGGAGGTTTTTCGCCTCCCTGCCAGAACCAAGGGCATTTTCGGGGTTCCCGGAGCCTGCCCTTTCGAAGGGGTAGCCGCTGCCGCTGCGGTGGCAACCCAGAAGCACCGCCGCCGGCACTTCCGGTTTTTGCGCGGTGGCGCTTCTGGGTTTTTGTGGGCTGGCCGTTGGTGTGTCGCCAACGGCAAAAGTTTGGAAAGCCCTGGCATAAACAATGCAACTGACGTTCTATTAAAAAAAATATGACCTATTTTAGCTATTTCAAAGTTCATAGTTTTCACAATTTGATTGTGATTTGATATCTATTTGATTGTGATTTGATATCAATTTTATATCTTACAAATATTTCAAAAGATTCTTATACAACATTATCTATTTAAATATTCATAAAAATTAAAAATTTATTTTAAACTATGATGCTGAGGCTTCAATATTCTCTTACAGACGTGCAATTGCTAAATGGTCTATTTTTGGACAATTATTCCAAACTTATCTATTTCTCTGCTGCTATGGCAACTTTCAACCTACATTTTACATGATTGCACATTGCTTCTTTCAAGATTCTTTCAAGATACAAATACAATAGGGAACCAAAAATATTTTCTTATTGCTTGTCAAAATACCTGGGTAACTTCAAACATGTACAGTAAAATTCTGAGTTTTAAAAATCATTTGGCTTGTTAAACTAACTAGACAAATTAAGGGCTGTTATAAGTATACCCCCATCAGTCTTCTCTTGCAAGGAATCAGCTGAGAAGTTTGTATTGCTTACAAAACAATTCAAACCACTGTAACTTGCTGAGAAACTAACATCATTGTTGCAACTATCCAAGAGGAAAAAAGTCTTAGTAAATACTGACTTTCAGGGAGAGATCAGGCCACAACTACCCAGTACCTCTCTTTACTAGTTTTATAATGTCAGCAGGGTAGATTCTTCTGATTTATACAGTATCAGATACTTTCAGTTTCCATTTTTTTTTATTAGTGTTCAAACAGAGGCAGAAGTGTTATTTTTAAATAAAGTTTTTTAAATGATAGTGCCAAAAGAAATTCTCAACTACTTACAGTATATCTAAGCAATATCTGGGATTTGTTGGTAAAACAAGACAAGAGCTCAAGTGGGCCAGGAAAGGACAAAGCACAATTTTAAATCCATGGTTTTCATATAGGGTGATGAAAAAGTGAGAGGCAAATCCAAAATCAGACAATTTCTCTTACTGTCAGAAACCTATATTGGATTCATGTGGTGTGAACTGGGGAGAGATATTTACTTCTACAGACTCTCTGTATAGAGTGATACAAAATCTCTGCAGCAGCATGCATTGCCTTGTTTGCAGATAACAACAGGAAGACAGCATGCGGAAGGCCTATCTATGCCAGTGAAATGAGATCTGGTCGTTGAAAACTTATTTTCTAACTTAAATTCCTGCCAGATAGGATTGCTAAAGGTCTCAGTACAAGAAGCCTATCAACTGAGGCATAACCACACAACCATTCAGGCACAAGTAAGTATGACAATTTCTGGGATTCTATCTTTATAAGCAGCTGTGTGATATCCACGTGGGCTCTCTCTCTTGGAGCTCATCAAACCCCTGCCTCACTCAACTGTAAACGTCACTTTGATTCTAAACAAAAAATTGAAATGGAGCCTAGCATGCTGCAAAACAAAGCAACAGCCACCACTTTATTAGAGTTTTGAGTGTTGAGACTTGGGGTCTCAAATTGTGCACATTTGTGTTAACAACCCAGCTGCTGTGATGTCCAGGAGTATAAAGTCATGATTGTGGAGACTGAAAACTGTGTATTATTCACACTCTGCACTAAACACGGATGATACCCAGAGTCCACTGGAGTTGGGGAGCCAATAAATTTAATAATAATAATAATAATAATAATAATAATAATAATAATAATACTCAAGCACAGGTACAGGTGTTGTTATTAGTGTTTTGGTGAATACTTGTGAATTTGTTTTACATCCAAATGGCAAAGCCCCAAAGAAGCTACTACAAGGCATTATACCTCTGAAAGATCTATGAATGTCTAAAAGTCTTGATGTCTTATTGCTCACAATGTGGAGTTCAATGGTTGTTTTATTTTTGGAAGGCAATAGAATGTGGGAAATAAGTTACTTAAGAAGGCTCAGGATTCTGCACACCTGTCTGTCCATCAGCAAGATAATTCTCCAAAAAATGCAACAAATGGGGAAGTGGGGGGTGAAGTTAATAAAAAAGAGATAAAAAAGAGATCAGGCCAGAGGCTACAGAGAAAAAAATTCCAGAAGTAATTCCCCAATGCATCCCTATGCATTGGGAGAGAGCGCTGGAATATTGCTTAGAATGGAATTCCGTTCTAAGCCACCTTCCTTTCTCCTTTTGGTCAGGTGACTCAGAGTGGAGCATATTCAGCCTGCTTCCCCATGACACATACATACAAACACACAACATGAGAGAAGAGCATGAACAGATACACAAACAACTCACTAATTTGTTATACAGAAGAAAATGTAGATGCCTCGTATGGCCACTGAGGGTAGGAGTGTGAAAAATTCCAGGAGCCATTTTCTGCATGTTTTCTCTACCTTGTTTTATGACTCTCTTTAGCCACGATTAGGCCAGAATTTTCCATGTTTGGATTAGCATTAAAATTCAAATGGTAGAAACACTAGAAAACTGCTCTAATGAACCTTTTGCTTATTAAGCCTATTAAATGGCTCGAAGCATGAAGTAGCATTTCCCTTTGTTCATAGCTTTGCACTGAGGTCCTTCCATGAAGAGTGGGATACACAAACTAGTTTCAAAAAATACATTTTTAAATACATCTTTCTGGCCCTGACCTAACCCAGAACTCCAGATTTAACAGGAAAATTGTATCGTGAACTACACTGAGGTTGAAACTACTTAAAAATCAGGGACTTTAAATGGTTTCCACATTTTTGGGGTATGCTTTTACATCTATAAACAAAGTAACTTACAACTTTTGGGTCTCAGGCCATAGTGTATTCTGCAACAGATGATCTTCTGTGGGAGGTTCTGGAAGAAATAATTTGATTCAGTATTGATAACTGCTCTCCTTATCCTGAATCTGGTCCATTTGTCAGCTTTCTGAAGAACCAGCTTTGTCCCAGAACTACATATTGAATTTTTAATGAATTAATTTTTAATATTGCATACCTGAAAGACTACACGGCTGAAAGTAATTTTCACGGTACTGGTTGGAAGCATTACTGAGATTTTCTTCTTCAGTTGTTTGAGCTCTTGTATCTGCAGCTGCAAATGTACAAATGTTATTGCTTTAAAGTCACCAAGTAGGGAATCTGCAAAAAGATGGCATCTGTTAACAAGCACTAAACAGAAAGAAACAACTCCAGTTCCCAGTTAAAAAGAATCTAAATACAAGCTAAGCCACTATCTAAACAGCCTGAGTAGGAAAGTTAGAAGATATTACTAGGCAGAGAAGGCATGTTACGGACCCTGTCTATGAGAGATTGTTGATTGGCAGGGTCCAGGAGGAGGGCCTTCTCTGCCGTGGCACCCGCCCTTTGGAATAAGTTACCCCCGGAGGTGAGGCAGGCCCCCACTCTCCCGGCCCTCCGGAAGGGGGTTAAGGCCTGGTTGTGCCACCTCGCTTGGGGTGGGAGGGGGGATAGCCAATCATGGGGGTGGTTGGCACCTTGATGGGGCCAATGATGAGATCGTTATTTGCCATCTTGGACTTTATATTTTATATTTTGCATTTTTATATTTATGTGTATTTATATTTATATTGTATGGTTTTAACGATATTTTAATCTTTTATCTTTGTAAACCGCTCAGAGTCGTTGCAATACGAGATGGGCGGTAAAGAAATATGATAAATAAATAAATAAATTACACTGCAAGGTAAAATAATTGGGCCTTGTGATGCAAACCATGACAGGAGCTGGAACAAGTTAAACCCTCCCAATGGGATGAAAGAAACAAGCTGGTATAGCAATACATTCAGATTTCCTTATGGACTCTTAAAAGGGGTTATGGTAGAAAAATGCAGTATGAACGAGACAAGATGAATGAGAACCACTCATTCATTAATGGTGTATTCTTCAAAGTGTTGGACTAGGAACAGGGACAGCCAAGTTCTAGTCCACCAATTAAATATATCAAAACAAAAGAAAAAGGAGACAAGATAAAACATTTATGAAAGGGGGAATGACAGCCACCCAGAATTATAATAATCAACATATTACTTTAGGAGTGGGATTTACTCCTCAATATGAGCCTCGTGTGGCGCAGAGTGGTAGGCGGCAGTATTGCAACCGAAACTCTCCCCACGACCTGAGTTTGATCCCAGCAGAAGCTGGTTCTCAGGTAGCCGGCTCAGGTCGACTCAGCCTTCCATCCTTCTGAGGTCGGTAAAATGAATACCCAGCTTGCTGGGGGAAAGGTAATTACGACTGGGGAAGGCAATGGCAAACCACCCCGTTCTATAGTCTGCCAGGAAAACGTCGTGAAAGCGGCATCTCCCCAGGGGTCACATGACTCGGTGCTTGCACAGGGGAACCTTTCCTTTCTTTACTCCTCAATAGGTATGCATAAGCTGACACTACAAGGCAGTAATTCTATACCTGTCAAGGCTAGGCAGGACTTTGGATTCAATTCCAAAAAGATGCTTTGGAGCTTGCACATAGAACTTCTTTTTTTAAAGCACTGGCACCTTTCCCCAGGATTGTGTGGCTGCTGTGAAGGACTGCCATTCAGTTCTTGGAAAAGACAAAGCTATTTTAAAGAGCTGCAGGTACTACGTTCATGCTCCCACATGTTCCAAAGCGCCTTTTGGAACTGAATCCAAAGCCTTGCCCAGCCCCAATGCCCAGAAGTATAATCCACGGAACTCAATGGGAACTTCAGAAGCATGGTATAGTAGTTAAGGCAGAGCTTTCCAAACTTTTCATGTTGGTGACACACTTTTTAGACATGCATCATTTTGCGACACACTCTTACAGCAGAGCATCATTTCGCGACACACTCTTACAGCAGGGCACAAGGCAGGCACTAAGACCTGCGTGGAATCACAGCAGGTTTGGAGGCAGCAAGACACAAGGAAGGCACTAGGACCTGCGCAGAATCCTGGCAGGGTTCGAAGGCAGCAGCAGCCGCAACACACCCAGACACTTCAGCCGACACACTAAAGTGTCCCGACACACAGTTTGGAAAGCTCTGAGTTAAGGTGTTGGACTAGGAGTGGAGGGATCCAGGTTTTAGTTTTCCATCAGCCACAGACGTTAACCAGGTGACTTTGGGTTATTCACTCTTTCTCAGTACACCTACCATACAAGACCACAGACCGGGGGGGCGGGGTTTGCAGGCGGGAGCCAATCGCGTGCACTGGGGGTGGGGTTTGCAGGCGGGAGCCAATCGCACGCACCGGGGGCAGGGTAATCACGCACACCGGGGGGCGGGGTTTGCAGGCAGGAGCCCCGCGGCCCACTTCCTAACAGGGGGCCCACAGGTTGGGGACCCCTGCGTAAGTGCACACCAAATAAAAATACTAACTACTATAACACTTCTGCATATGTAAAGCTCTATTAAAAATATAGATCTAATGGTTATATATTAGGGCTGTGCAGAGCTTTGGATTCAAAGATGAAAAGTTCTTTGGAGTGGGCAGGGCATACTCACATAGCAGCTGTCTGCCATTCCCTAAAGCAGCTCTATCTTTTTGCGGGACCACACAGGTACCCTCCTCTGGTGCAGGAAAAGATCCAGGAAAAGATATGTTTGGTTTAAAGTGTTGCAGATAGCTGCCATGGGAGCATCCCCAAAGGGCTGCATGCTGTTCCTATATATACCACTACATGAAAAACATGTCAGAAACAAATTGCAACTACCTTACTCATTACAGTGTAAGTCCTATTGCTTCATTATCCTGTAGTATGTTCAAGAACACACATCATAGAATGGTTTACAATGATATGCATCTATGGCGAAAGTGCAAGTTCTGTTCTCAACACTTGGGATATAGAAGGACAGGCAGGATGTTTAGCTGACGTGCCTTTGATGCCCCCAATATACTTTTTCCTGGGAGAAAAATGCTGCACTTTGGGGGGAATTGTTATGGTTAGATTGTCTGGTCTAGTTTTCCTTGAGGGAATCTCACTAAAATGCTATAGGTGTCTATATACAGAGCATTGAAAAATGCATACACAGCACACATCTTTGCTAATCATGCCTTCTCCTCACTCAAATATGTATACTCCCACCTGTAATAATAAATACCTTTATTCATTACTTATTCAGGGCTGAAACTTTCTAAGCTTTGGTATGTTAACCTAAGAATGCAGAATTAACTCAACTGCCTCCATTTTTAACCACCCCCTTGATGCAGAAATGGGAGATCAAAGATCCTCTGAGAACCATAATTTCTATTCCTCTGCTGATATCTCTTATAACCATTTAAGCTCTCTAGGCCTATTTCTGAAACAATTAAAGCTTGTAGTTTCATAACAATTACACTAAAATTATTGATAAAAGGAAGTTCATTCAAAAAAAGGAAACACTTAAAATATACGGAAGAGAATAATTTGATCCAGTCAAGATTGTAAGTCATGAATTATGACTGAATTGCTTCTATTCAAGAATTAAAAGTTTTCTGAAAATACATGGGCTGCTCCTGAATTCAAACAATATACAAACATGTGGAAACCATGTCTAGCTACCCTGCCATCATCTGCTCAAAGTAAACATAGTGTTAATATAGTAACTCCACTGAACAAAATAAATTGCTCAAAAGAAATTAAATACGATAACCTACAAGGACCTGCATGACAAATGATGTACTGGATAAAGAAAATATGTACCAATCAAAGAGAATATTTGTAGCTCAGGGTTGAACTGTGGAGTCCATGGTGCTCTCTGAGCCTTGTTGTTTTCTTGCAGACATTTCATTGCCAGGCTAGGCAACATCTTCAGTACAAAAAGGGAGTGGAACTTGCTCTCTGTTTATATACCCTCAGCTGTGCAGCCGATTGGAGGTTTGTATCTGGGTATATAAACAGAGAGCAAGTTCCACTCCCTTTTCGCACTGAAGATGTTGCCTAGCCTGGCAATGAAACATCTGCAAGAAAACAAGACTCAGAGAGCACCATGGACTCCAAAGAAAAGATGTATTATCAAGAACCTTTGGGTAACAATTGCTATGCTCTCACATTTTATTTAAGTTATAATATGAGATACTTATATGCTGTGTGTCGTTTTATAAGAACTCAATAGACAATAATATATGTGGCTCAGGGTTGAACTGTGGAGTTCTTGGTGCTCTCTGAGCTTCGTTGTCTGCTTGCAGATGTTTCATTACCCAACTAGGTAACATCATCAGTGCTGATGATGTGTTGGTTTTTGGGAGAGGGGGTTATAATGTTTTGTTGAGTTGTGTTTTACAGATAAGATGGTTCTTACTGGATTGGTATAAATTTTGTTACATAATTTAATCAGTTTCATAATCTACAAATTGAAGCTAGTTAACAGACCATATTTAATATTAACTACATTGTGTATGTATTTACACATTATAGTCAAGGCATGGTTTGTTTTAACCACTGTCCATTGAACAAGTTACAGTGATCAAGTTCATATGTACAGTACTAATAAGTAATATACCAAACAAACTATCTTATGGTTTAAACTGATATGTAAAGCCATATTTTGCCAACTTAACAAGTTAAATTGTTGAATTTAATTGTTGAAGTAGAAGTTTCCAAGTTTCTCCTTGTAACTAGACAAAATTTCCAGATGAGAGAAACTTTTCACTGTGCATATATTTTGGACAGCAACTCTCAGAGTCTCTAATTATTGAACATGCTAATTTGAATTATGAGATTTACTATCCCAAACATCTGGAGGAAACTAGGAACTCCCTGCATCAACTAAGGATCACCCATCTCTCAGCTAATTTCTCTCATCAACCTGGACAGCACAAATATGATCAAATAAGCACTCATATACACAAATACAAAATTAGATTCACATACAGATAGATATTACCTTGAAAGACAGCCTTATTGGACAAACCTAAGGCTGGTACAGTAGCCCCTTCTGGAAGATCCAGCATTTGCTAAGAAGAAAAATGTTATTTATGGTTATCTGAATCTTCTCATTTATAAATATAGCCTTCTTACAATTTTGGCCTTCAGCATAATTTTCCATGCGTCACAAATCTAGAATGCAGTATATACGTTACTAAAGGTATCCTTTTTTTAAAATAAATTTTATTGAATTTTGATTATACACAGTTAAAAGTTAGAAACAGAAAAAGAAATAGAAATACAAATCAAAGAGAGAAGAAAAAAAGAGTAGTAAAGCAAAGAAAAAAAGAAAAAGATGAAACATAGAAAATAGTCAACTTCCGACTTATCTCTGGTCATGGTTATATAAAGAATTTATCTTACTTGCTAGGTCTATCTATAATATTAAAAAACATTTCTTGTCTAATATATATATATATATATATATATATATATACACACACACACACACACACACACACACACACACACACACACATACATACATACATACATACATTTATATATATTTTGATCTTCCAATCCTCATACAAGCTTTGCCCCTCCTGCATTTTGCAAATAGTCTATTAATAATTTCCACTCATTAAGAAAATAATAGTATATATTTTAGTCTTCATAACCCCATATAGGCTTTACCCCCCCTGTAAGTCGCAAATAGTCCATCGGTAGTTTACATGCAATCTTATATCCTTGATAAAATCCAATTTTCCCAATTTTTAAGAAGTCCTTATAGGTCATTTACCTCTATTTCTTACTTCTATCTATGAAATGCTTCTTACGTTCTCCTGGTGCATCCCTCATATCTGTCTTGTACTAAAGGTATCCTAATACCTAGAAAAATCTCAAACTAATTTAAAATCTTTGCCTAGTTTCAATTTTCTAGGTCATACAGAATTACATGACTATTGAGTTCACACATCGTGCTAACCCATACTCTGTTCAACTATGTTCATTGAATAAAGCACAATTGTTTGGGTCTATACCCCATATTAAGTAATAAACCATGTACCCCATATTAAGTAATGAACTATGGTTTTAAGTCACAAACACTGTCTTTACAAAACATCTTAAGAAGTAACAAGCATACCATACAGCACAGATTATGAACATAGTCTAAGAATTTTGATTTGATTGTGACTAAGCTTTCCAAACTGTGTGTCGCGACACAAAAGTGTGTCGCCTGCGGGACCCAGATGTGTCACGTCAAAACCCGGAAGCACTGATGGAGCGCCATCAGCGCTTCCGGGTTTTCCCGCGGCGACACACCAACGGCGGCGCACGAAAATCCAAAAGCGGCAGCAGTGCTCCCGGGTTTCTGCGCACTGCCGCAACGGCGGCACTTCCGGGTTTTCCCGCGGCGACACACCAACAGCGGTTGGTGTGTCGCTGCGGGAAAACTTTGGAAAGCCCTGTTCTAGAGTATAGAGTAAGACCAGAGTATAGTTCTAGTCTTCTTGTGGAGTCAGTTCCTGACCAGGTCTATCTCACAGGACTGGCAATGCCATTAATTCTGTCTGTGCCATTTTTGGTCTCTTCTGTTAAAATTAAGAGTGGGAATGAGAGTCAAAGGCCTCTAGGAGCTTCTTGTTCCCATTTCCAAGTCCCCCCAAATAGTCTAAAACTGTAGTTTTCAGTCTGATTTTGCCCCATTGTTGTCATTCTGGGAAGTTTCAGTGGTACCAATCAGAACAGGGAGCCTCTTGGAGGCAAGCTATTCCTATGTCTACTTTTACAAATCTCAATAGCCCCCCAAATTGGCTCTAAATTATGCCCCAAATATGCTATTAGGGGGGGGGCTTAAGAATGGGGATGGGCGTGAATTGATTCATAGAGACATCCTGCTCTTGTTCTCACCCTGCCCTCCCCAAAAAAACACACTCTGGAAAATGTTGATCCTACCCTCTCCAATGATATTGTACCATTCTCAGATGGCCTCCATAAGGTCAGAAGGCTCATTTATAGCCCCTGACCACTCAAACTTCAACCACCCTTGAAATAAAGAATCTCTGAGCATATTCAATATTTCTGTAACATATGTTTAAAAATGTGTTCAAATTCAAATGAGAGATGCAAACATAAAATGTAGCAGACAGTAATTTTTTCTTCTTTAAAAACAAGTGAATACACAACTTACACCAGAATATAATTTCTCCAGAGATATTCCAGAAGTACTGCTGAAGTTTTCAATGAAATTCCTAGGTGCGGTAAATACACGAAGCACTTTCTCATCTGCTCCAGACACAAACTGAAACCGCCCTGTTAGTGCTATACACTGCATATCGTACCCATGGACTTGGGGTCTTGCCATTTCATGCCATGACACCTAGTAAAAGGACCATTGTATTTATACAAGTACCAATCTTAGAATCTATAGGAGAAAAGGATCCAAGAATTTAAAATTTTAAGTCCTGTTAATCTATTGCCAATTTTAGAACTACATTTTGCTGAAAATACGCATTCAGTTCATTTCGTACAAAGAATGCATTCTTGCCTCTATCCAGATCTCATTGCAAATGCCAGGAATCTCTCCTCATTAATAAATAATTGAGACAGAGGGCTGGCATGTCCAATACACGACAGGAAAGGACCAAAATCCTATTCTGGTTCAAAATACAACTCTGTCCCCCAGTTTGGCCTTCCCCTGAATTTTTCTTTAACAATCTTTATTCCTCACTAGAAACAGAATATGATCAATACTATGTTGCATGAATAATGATATAATTAAGTGTAATTATAGACAAGATCTTATTTTTAAATGACTCTTTCCAATATAAACTTCTAAATGTTTATATTCATGTGATATTGTCACAATACCATAGTAGCTAACTACTGATCAATAGGAATACAATATGAATGCATTTTAGGAGAGTTTAAGAAATGTTAAGAAAAGCTATTGCTCAGATTTCGTATTCTGTTGGGAAAAAAGTCATTTTTTTTAGAACTATCAAAATTTGGCTGTAAAAATCCTAACAACTTCTGGAGTTAGAGATTTCTCTATCTCTTTGCTGCCATTCAGTGGTCATCCAGATTTTTGCAGCGCAGATATGCTAGCTCTAATCTATCTACAAGGGTTGTGCACAAAACAAACACATTGTGGCTGGGATGTTTGGCATAAAGTGAGACTGGCCCCTTCACTCCTGGCCTTTCGGAAGACCCTTAAGACCTGGCTCTGCCGCCGGTCCTGGGACGACAGAGGCGGCAGTGCCTCCTGGGGTTGGCTGGCCCCGTAGTGGTATGGTCCATCCTGCGGTCCCCCCTTGGATTTTATGTAATTTATTATTATTATTATTCGATGTATTTTAGATACTGTTTTTGTATTTTTAAACTTTCAATTGTTGTAACCCGCCCAGAGTCCCTTGCAAGGGAGATGGGCGGGGAATAAATTGAAATAATAAATAAATAAAAATAAATAATGGTATCTTGGTTGTTTTAGGTTTTGGCAGAGTCAAATTCCAGGGAATTCTTATGGGACAAGTAGGGCAAGCTTAGGGCACTTCTCCCCTCTTCCTCTGCAGGGTCTATGCACCAGCCTGGCCACCAATCTTCCTAGCACCTTCTTTTGCTCAGCTCCCTTTCGCCCTTTTTGTGTTTCCACCACACTTGAATTCAAGTCCAACATATCCAACCAACCAACCAACCAACCAACCAACCAACCAACCAACCCCTTCCCTAATATCAATCTTAGCTGTGGTAGCTAAGGGGAAGTGGGAAAGGAAGGTGCTGCGAAGATCAGAGGGAGCCAGTTTGATATGTTGTATTTGAACCAGTGGACTGGTCAGATACTTCATATGACAAGAGCATGTGGCAGCAGCAGAATAGCCAACTGGCCTCCCTGCCCTGCCCTCCCCCAATCTTCCTAATGTCCTGCTTTCCCTACCTCTGCCTTTTTCCCACTCTGCCAGAACACATGTCCTTTAGGTCCACATCCAGATCAAACATGCGTGTTGTCAGTCTCATTAGGCAGACCAGACCAGAAAATCAACTCCACAGGAGGATTAGAACTATAATTTATTGAGATAGGCTATAAAAACAGAATCCTGGAAGTCTGACTACGCTATCCTTCCCCTCCTTCCTCCTCCCTCCAGTGAATCAGGGAGCAGTTTGCTTGAGCTGCTTCTGAATATTATCTTGCTTCCCAAGACTTAAAGAATGTTTCAGTCCTCTTTGTCTAGGTAATTGCTCTTACCCATTCTATCAAGGTCATCTCCCTTACTCTCTACACACACTGAGTCCATGCCCAGTAAAAATACTCATATTTCAGTCTGGAAATGGACCATCTGAAACTAGTGATTCCATCCACATAATTTCACAAGCTTGCAAAAAATACCTCTGGGTTGTTCTCTCTTTTCCATGGAGCAAATATCCTTGTTGTTTGGTCAGAACCAACAGAGATTATAAAGTCTCCCTCTGGATCCCACTTCACATCTTGAACACAATTAAAATGCCCTGAAATCATCACTTCTGGAGCCCATTCTTTCTATTAAATCAAAAACATTTATATTGTAATCCATGAATGAGGTAAAAGGTATTTGTTAGATAAAGTATTCTCTTCATTGCAGAACTATATCCAAAGTTGAAAAATGATTTAAGATTTATTTATTAGATTTATATTGCACCTTTAATTCTGAAGCTCAAGGTGGTATACATCACATTCCCTCCTCCTATTTATTTCCATAACAATCCTGCAAGGTAGATTGATCTGAGGAAGAGTGTGCTGATCCAAAGTCAGCCAGCAACCTTCTGTGGTTGAAAGGTGAACTTCAACTTGAATCTTCCTACTCCTTAATCACTACACCACATTGATTTAACAAAACATAATGGCCAATGAGGGATGGGCATTAAAAGATCACTGTAAAGGACAAAGAACCTTAAATGGCATCCTTGGATGATAAAACATACTGGTTGTTTTTTTATGTTTATAACAAAGGAAACAGACACTTTTAAAGTGCCTGCAAAACACATTTTTTTCCAACAAGCAGAGTAGGGGTGTACAACATTTTTGGGGCTGAGGGCCACATCTGGCCTTGGGATAGCATGCCGAGATTGCACTCAAAAAAAGGAAGTGGAGTCAAGACTAAAACTACTTTTGATTTAACTTACTGGTAGTCCTTGCTTAACGAATATCCTGTTTAGCAACTGTTTAATGTTACGATGGCGCTGAAAAAGTAACTTTATGACCGGTCCTCACACTTACAACCACTGCAGCATCCCCGCAGTCACATGACCGAGATTCAGGTGCTTCGCAACTGGCAGCTGTTTACGACCATCGCAGCATCCTTTGATCACCATTTGCACACATCACACCTAGCTTCCGACAAGCAGAGTCAATGGAGAAGCTGGCAGTAAAATCACTAGTTGTGGTTATGTGATGTCTCACTTAACAACTGTGGGTGATTCGCTTAACGGCCACAGCGAATTGAGGTCATAAGTCTGTCACGGTCATGTGATGTCTTGCTTAATGACCCTGTCACTTAGCAACAGAGTTGCTGGTCCTAATTGTGGTTGTTAAGCAAGGACAGCCTGTACTTTTAAATTTAATTCACATTTAAATTTAATTAAAATGATATGGTTAATGTAGATATTCCCATTATCTTTCCTTACCATCTCTTCTCTCACACTAAAAATCACAGCACTGAAATACCTCTGGGAGCTGAGCCCAAATCTTCCAGGGACCATATGCTGCCCTGGGGCTTCAGCTGTAGAATCCTAAACAATTGTTTGGGAACAGGCTCTATCCAATGGTACAGCAGATACTATTCAAGCAGAACATAATGAGTCCAGCTCAGAGCACTGTACTAAAAACAAATTCAGGTAGTGGGCCTTAAAAGGTCTCTGTCACAGACCTGGGAAAGCTCTGCTGCGGCAAGAGATCATCCTGGGCCAGATGGACAAAAGCTGATCCACCCAAAATAACTTCACACAGCCATTTGTTTTTCCCACCCACAAAGGCCAACAAGTCTATCCTAATTATCCAAACTGATTTAATTGAACTTGTTTGCTATTCATTATAGCTCAGAAAGGAAAAGAAAACCTCCTCAATGCTGTAACTTATAAAAGATGTTTAAAAATATACAATTTGTTACATGGAATGAGCAAAGAGCCATTTCTTCCTATATAAAGATATTCCATATATGCTTTTGTGATAGAAATAAACTCTATCTTGCCTTGTTTGCAGAAGTCTGTTTCCAAAGATGAAGTGCTCCATGGAAAGCATGAGCAAGAATCATTGAGCCATCTGGGCTGAATTGACAGTCAAAAAATCCAAGTGTATTTCCTCCCACTTCTCCTATTCGGACCTTTTGAAAAAAACAAGATACAATATGCATGAATGTGTGTGCCTTTCCCCTACTAATTAAGGACTGTGAGCAAAAGACATCTGATTTAGAATTACATCCAAAGTGAAGTTAAAAGAATGTCATTCTAGAAGTATTCAAGTATCTTGCACAATTTAAAAAACACATTTTCAGACCTTTTCAAAATAGAGGTTCGCAAGATAGTTTGTAAGTTCATATAAAATGAATAATTGTTTTGATAGTGGTATGTTTTCCTGGGGGCTGGGATCACATGCTACAATATTAACCAGTAATATAATCAACCTCTAAAAATTCTTTCCTCCAGCAAAGGAGATCGTTACCTTGTCGTGGTGCTGGAGCTTGAGCACCTCAATGACGCCATGAGCTAAACCGTGAAGGGACACCCAAGACGGGAAGGTCGTGGCAGAGAGGTCAGACTAAATACGATCCCTGGGGAAGGTAATGGCAACCCACCCCAGTATTCTTGCCATGAAAACTAAATGGATCAGTACAACCAAAGATATGTCGGTATACCATCGGAAGATGGGACTCCCAGGTCGGAAGATGGTCAAAATGCTACTGGGGAGGAACAGAGGATAAGTTCAACTAGCCCCAGATGTGATGACGCAGCTAGCTCAAAGCCGAAAGGACGGCTAGCGGCCGACGGTGCTGGTGGTGAACAACGAATCCGATGTTCTAAAGATCAACACACCATAGGAACCTGGAATGTAAGATCTATGAGCCAGGGCAAATTGGATGTGGTTATCGGTGAGATGTCAAGATTAAATATAGACATTTTAGGTGTCAGTGAACTGAAATGGACTGGGATGGGCCACTTCACATCAGATGACCACCAGATCTACTACTGTGGACAAGAGGACCACAGAAGAAATGGAGTAGCCTTCATAATTAATAATAAAGTGGCAAAAGCAGTGCTTGGATACAATCCAAAAAATGATAGAATGATCTCAATTCGAATTCAGGGTAAGCCATTTAACATCACAGTGATCCAAATATACGCCCCAACCACAGATGCTGAAGAAGCAGAAGTAGATCAGTTCTATGAGGATCTGCAGCACCTACTAGATAATACACCAAAAAGAGATGTTATTTTCATTACAGGAGACTGGAATGCTAAGGTGGGTAGTCAGACGACACCTGGAATTACAGGCAAGCATGGTCTGGGAGAACAAAATGAAGCAGGACATAGGCTGATAAAATTTTGCCAAGACAACTCACTGTGCATAACAAACACTCTCTTCCAACAACCTAAAAGACAACTTTATACATGGACTTCACCAGATGGTCGACACCAAAATCAGATTGACTACATCCTTTGCAGCCAAAGGTGGCGGACATCTATACAGTCGGTAAAAACAAGACCTGGAGCTGACTGTAGTTCAGATCACGAACTTCTTATTGCAAAATTTAGAATCAGACTAAAGAGAATAGGGAAGACCCACATTAGATATGAGCTCACTAATATTCCTAAGGAATATGCAGTGGAGGTGAAGAATAGA
The DNA here is from genome assembly GCA_023362775.1 of Charina bottae. Taxonomy (NCBI): domain Eukaryota; kingdom Metazoa; phylum Chordata; class Lepidosauria; order Squamata; family Charinaidae; genus Charina; species Charina bottae. Next base: position 13,493,400 of record JALMGJ010000016.1, read on the forward strand.
TTTAAGGGACTAGATTTAGTAGATAGGATCCCAGAAGAACTATGGACAGAAGTTCGCAACATTGTTCAGGAGGCGGCAACAAAAAACGTCCCAAAGAAAAAGAAAATCAAGAAGGCAAGATGGCTGTCTGCTGAAACACTGGAAGTAGCCCAAGAAAGAAGGAAAGCAAAAGGCAACAGTGATAGGGGGAGATATGCCCAATTAAATGCAAAATTCCAGAGGTTAGCCAGAAGAGATAAGGAATTATTTTTAAACAAGCAATGTGCAGAAGTGGAAGAAGACAATAGAATAGGAAGGACAAGAGACCTCTTCCAGAAAATTAGAAACATCGGAGGTAAATTCCAGGCAAAAATGGGTATGATCAAAAACAAAGATGGTAAGGACCTAACAGAAGCAGAAGAGATCAAGAAAAGGTGGCAAGAATATACGGAAGATCTGTATAGGAAGGATAATAATATTGGAGATAGCTTTGACGGTGTGGTCAGTGAGTTAGAGCCAGACATCCTGAAGAGTGAGGTTGAATGGGCCTTAAGAAGCATTGCTAATAACAAGGCAGCAGGAGACGACGGTATCCCAGCTGAACTGTTTAAAATCTTGCAAGATGATGCTGTCAAGGTGATGCATGCCATATGCCAGCAAATTTGGAAAACACAAGAATGGCCATCGGATTGGAAAAAATCAACCTATATCCCCATACCAAAAAAGGGAAGCACTAAAGAATGTTCAAACTATCGAACAGTGGCACTTATTTCACATGCCAGTAAGGTAATGCTCAAGATCTTGCAAGGTAGACTCCAGCAATTCATGGAGCGAGAATTGCCAGATGTACAAGCTGGGTTTAGAAAAGGCAGAGGAACTAGAGACCAAATTGCCAATATCCGCTGGATAATGGAGAAAGCCAGGGAATTTCAGAAAAACATCTATTTCTGTTTTATTGACTATTCTAAAGCCTTTGACTGTGTGGATCATAACAAATTGTGGCAAGTTCTTGGTGGTATGGGGATACCAAGTCATCTTGTCTGCCTCCTGAGGAATCTGTATAACGAGCAAGTAGCTGAATATTGAAGCGTGTTTCTTCTCTGCCTCTCCACTGAAGGAAGAGTTTGTTTGTTTGTTTGTTTGTTTGTTTGTTTGTTTATTTATTTATTTATTTATTATTTAAATTTATCCCCGCCCATCTCCCGGAATAAGGGACTCTGGGCGATTTACAGGATAAAATGGTTAAAAAACTATACATAAAAATTACAGACCATATAAAATAATTATAAATTATGAATCCAGATGTATAAGATATTCGTTAAAGAAGGACAATAAAATCAAGGGATTAGCCATCTCCATCATGAACTATCCCTTCCTCCATCCCATGCCAGGCAGCAGAACCAGGTCTTCAGCTCTTTCCTAAAGGTCGGGAGGGAGGAGATCTGCCTTAACTCTGGGGGCAAGCTGTTCCATAGCGTGGGCGCTGTCACAGAGAAGGCCCGCCTCCTAGACCCCATCAGATGACATTCTCTAATTGATGGGGTACATAGCAGGGCCTCTCTGGATGACCGGGTGGGGCGGGTCGATAACATGGGGATAAGACAGTCCCTCAGGTATTCTGGTCCCATGCCATGTAGGGCTTTAAAGTTGATAACCAACACCTTGAATTGTACCCGGAAGCAAACCGGCACCCAATGCAGCTCGCGGAGCAACGGTGTTACATGTGCAGATCTTGGAGCACCCAATATTGCCCGCGCGGCTGCATTCTGCACCAGCTGAAGCTTCCGGATAGTCTTCAAGGGTAGCCCCATGTAGAGCGCATTGCAATAATCTACATGGGAGATGACGAGAGCATGAGTGACTGTACGGAGGGCATCGCGTTCCAGGAATGGGCGTAACTGGCGCACCAACCGAAGTTGCGCAAAAGCCCTCCTAGCCACGACTGCCCTGCTCTTCAAGCAGGAGTCGTGAGTCTAGAAGAACCCCCAGATTACGCACCAGTTCTGAACGGGGCAGTGCTACCCCATCGAGAACCAAAGATGATAATTTCCCAGAAGACGCTGAGCCATCAATCCACAGCCACTCGGTCTTACCAGGGTTCAACTGAAGCCTGTTGTTCCCCATCCAGGCCCTCACAGCCCCCAGGCACTGGGACAGGGTGGACACTGCATCACTTACTTCACCAGGGATGGAGATATACAATTGAGTATCATCCGCATATTGATGATACCTCATCCCATGGTGTCGGATGACCTCACCCAGCGGTTTCATGTAGATGTTGAACAGGAGAGGAGAGAGAACCGAACGCTGCGGCACCCCACATGGGAGCGAACGCGGGCTGGATCTCTCCTCCCCTATCACCACCGACTGGGAGCGGCCCCGGAGGAAGGAGGTGAACCAGCGCAAAACTACGCCACCCACCCCCAACTCCCTAAGCCGCCCCAAAAGGATACCATGGTCGATGGTATCGAAAGCCGCTAGAGATCCAAGAGAGCCAGGATGGATGCACTACCTCCATCCCGCTCCCGCCAGAGGTCGTCTGTAAGCGCGACCAATGCAGTCTCCGTCCCATATCCTGGCCTGAAACCTGACTGAAAAGGGTCAAGATAATCCGCTTCATCCAGGGTCCTTTGAAGTTGCAACGCCACCACTTTCTCAACCACTTTTCCCAAAAAGGGAAGGTGGGAGACTGGACGAAAGTTGTCCAGGATGGTAGGGTCCAGGGATGGCTTCTTGAGGAGGAGGTGCACCAGCGCCTCCTTAAAGGCAGTTGGAACCACCCCCTCCAACAAGGATGTATTAATCATAGCCCGGACCCATCCACCTGTCACCTCCCCGGCCGATTTCACCAGCCAGGAAGGGCAGGGATCTAAATAGCATGTGGTGGGATTAACAATTCGAAGGATCCTGTCCACTTCCTCAGGTCCAACAGGATCAAATTGTTCCCAGATAATAGGGTAAGACCGCTCTCCCGGCATCTCCCCAGACTGCAATCCAGGCATGGAGTCCAACTTAGACTGAATCTGAGCGATTTTATCCTGCAGATGCTCAGAAAATTCCTCCGCACAGCCCTGCAGGTGGGTGGTCGAAACCACCCTACCCAAGAGAGATCAAGTAATCTTAAACAGGGCCGTCGGGCGGCATTCTGCGGATGCAATAAGAGCGGAGAAATATTTATGTTTCACCGCTCTTATCGCCACAAGGTGGGCCTTAATAGCGGCTCTAGATTGTGTTCGGTCGAATTCCGTCTTCGTCTTTCTCCAGCGGCGCTCTAGACGTCTCTTCACCCTCTTCAAGACCCTCAACTCCTCTGTAAACCACGGGGAGTGACGGGTCGAATGGGGCTTGAGAGGTCGCATCGGCGCGATCCTGTCCAAGGCACCGGCCGCCTCCCTATTCCAGGTTGCAGCCAGTGTCTCCGCTGGACTGTGCAGCAGATCCTCGGGTATTACCCCCAGCTCCCTCTGAAACCTCAATGGGTCCATAAGTCGCCAGGGGCGGACCAATCGAATAGGTCCAGCCTCCCTGCGGAGTGAGGCAGCATAAGAGAATCCTAAGGATACCAGGACGTGATCTGACCATGACAATGGGGATAGTTCTAACTTTCCCCTCAGGTCACTTTGCCATTGCTCTGACAAGAAATTAAAAATACTAAAATTAAAAAATTAAAATACTAACTGCCTAAAATCTGTGAGACTTGGGATTTAGCTCTATATTTCTTTTACTTTGGTGACACAAATGGGGGAAATGAAAAACCACGTCTACCTGTTCCAACCACATTCCAGATTCATCATCTGGAGACCACAGGATCACAGTTTTGTCCACTGAAGCAGATAGTAACCTCATTGGCTGTTCCATTCTGCCATCTACAGTATCAGGAAAAAATATCCTCATATAATATGTTTTCATTCATTTTTATCAAATACTGTTTTTATCACATCTGAAGAAAAGAAAAAACTTTAAATGGGAACTCTACAAAGATGCCACACAGAACAACTATACATGGCTGAAGTTGGAAGAAAGGTCGCAATTTACAATGTCCTCAAATGTGTGTATGGACAAAAATCTTGTAAACTGAATCCTAGATACTGTGATTCTTCAGTACCTGTTTTACAGGATTACATTTACAGATCATCAGACCTTTAACTAAATTGCACAATATTCAGCCCTGGTCCTCAGAAAGGAAAAAAAAATCTTGCCCAAAGGGTCAAATATTATTGTCTCTCCCTTGTAATTAAATGCTAACAGATGCATACAAAATGACTTCATATACTATACTTCCCAACCTCTAGTGCAGAGCTTTCCAAACTGTGTGTCGCGACACAAAAGTGTGTCGCCACACACAGTCTGGTGTGTCGCTACACAACCCGGAAGCGCTGATCATCATCAGCGCTTCCAGGTTTTCCCACGGCGACACACCAACGGCGGCGTGCAAAAACCCAAAAGCGGCAGCAGCGCTTCCGGGTTTTTGCGCGATGCCGCAACAGCGGCACTTCCGGGTTTTCCCGCGGTGGTTGGTGTGTCGCCGCGGGAAAACTTTGGAAAGCCCTGCTCTAGTGCACAACATCAACTTCCACATAGGGTGGAAAAAAACATGATGTGATATGTCATATCACACATTTTAAATTTTACATGCTATCAGATAGAAGGGGGAACTCAGCATGGAATTCTCCATTTTGGCAACAAATTCCACATTCCTTGTCATATCTATCAGTAGCCCAAATTGCATATCACATACTTCTTCTTACCTTTGAAACATGGTGGATGCCAATGAATTCCATATACCCAGTTTTCATGGCCAGCTAGCACTGAGTCCAAGGTAACTGCAAAAGATTTATCTACACCTATCACAAAACAAAGCAAGCAAAAAAGGGAGTGAAAAAAAAACATTCCAAGCTGTTTTTAAAAGAGCCAAAAATGGAGCTCATCTTCTTTGTATTTGAAACTAGATGTACCAGGGTAATAGCTTACTGTCAGAGTCCCACATAGCAAGTTGCAAGAGAATTCAGTTATATTTGTTGAAATCAATCAGAATGGAAAGCATGTGTCAAAGAGTAAATTAATTGTCAAGACTTATCTAGCCATTGTATAAATGACTCAGGTTTGCAAATAATTGCATGACAAAATTTATGACCCTGTGTCTATGAATTCATCTGCGAAAAAAAGATATGATGGGGCCCAAAGACTTCTGTACCTCCAAGGTGCTGGATGCAAATACATCTTTCACACATAGACAAAATGTAACACACCAATAACATGGAAAGAAAAAACTGTATGTTCATTCACTATATTCAGTTGGATGTAATAATTTCTATTCAATTTATTACAAAATGAAATTCATGTGCAGAAATAGAAATCTGTTATGTCATGGGGGGACACCAATCAAATTAGTTGAAAGAAAACAGCAAAGCCTACCCTGTTTCAGCTAATTAATAGCACACTCTTCCACAATACATTAGAAGAATAAGAAATCTTATATTTTACTTAACCAAGCTGAAAACATTTTTATAGAAAAGTCCAATATAAAATAACAGATTTACCATCATTATTTTTTATGCTGAAGACATTCTCTTTCAACCTAATAGTGTCCTCATCTTGGATTTCCCCAAACAATGAAGTTACATGCATCTTCCAGATTCTTATCAGACAATCCTGAGCACAGCTTGCCAAATACAGATCTCCATCTTAAAAAAGAAAAAGTTAAAGCGGTCATTAAAGAAAGAGTTTAAGGTGGAAATTCAGTGCCCCAAAGAAATCAATATTTACAATGGTTAGTTACTAAACAAAACTGGAACTTTACTCTTTGCAATGGTTCATGTCTCCAAATTACATTATATTATCATGTTAACTGCAATAGTAGGAAGCGCCTATTATCCTTCAAGCCCCCATCAGAGAGAGAGAGAGAGAGAGAGAGAGAGAGAGAGAGAGAGAGAGAGAGAGAGAGAGAGAGAGAGAGAGAGAGAAGGCTCATGTCTTTGATAAATGGAGAAAAAAATGTAACTATTTCTGATATGAGATATATTGTAGTTTCTAATGGTTGTGTGTATTCTGAAGTTCCATGGAAGAGCAGAAAAAAACAAAAACAATGTGGCAACAGATATAGAATTCAGTTTCTCAAGACCCTCAGTATTATTTCAAAATATGTTAAGTGCCTAGCTTTTATGGCTGCAAAACATGAGAAATCCCTCCTGAAACCTCATAAACCAGATTGAATGAGATTTACCACAAACTGCCCATTCAACTCCTCTTATCCAGTCTTCGTGTCCATATAGTAGTAAAGATTTCTGAAACTGAAACAAGTAAGGATCCTCAATATGCAGCATAAACATATATATTGCAATTTTCCCCACTGTAGTTTGGGGGTTCTCTAACATCCAACTTTGCTGCTAGATACTAAAGTAGCTTTAGTGAAACAGTGCCTGTTTGCAGCTTTCCTGGTTTATTAGCCTGACCATAGATATTTGTATCTTAGTGAAACTCCTGACTGGATTATTGCAGATTCCCCAATCTCAGTGTCCTTGTGTTGCAAGTGCAGCTCCAAGACTTACATTCCTCATATGGATCAGAATTCAGAGCATTCATATATACCTTCATACATCTGGAGGGGGTCAAGCTGGGAACTACTACAGTGTGTTTTGCACAAGCTTGCTTTGGAACACAAAACAGCTGCTTGAATTCTGACTGGCACTCACTTCTATCCGGTGTTGGTAGAGCTGCATATGCTTCCTAGGGAGTTGCCCATCCAGCCTGCATCCAAGCCCCATTCAAAATGAAAATATTAAAATACTAAAATAACAGAAATTTAGTATTTTAAAATTTAGTATTTTAAAATACTAAATAACAGAAATCAGCTAAATGAAGGAGTATATTGGCACGCTTGACCTCTGCAGTGTAGAACAAATTCAGATGCCTCAGGCTCCTAAAGAATTTCCTGAGGTCCCAGGGGAATTTCACAACCTTGCAGGCAGTTTCACTGTGAACTTTGCCTGCAAAGTGGAGATGACTGGAAGCTTTTTTTCCCCAGTGGTTCTGTTCCTTCCTGAGTGGGCAATTCCAGTCAATGTGCATGGGGGAAACAGTCGTGTCCATGGTTGTTTCCATGTGGGGTGCCACAGGGCTCAGCTCCCTCTGTCATGCAATTTAATATTTACATTAAATTGCTAAGGGAGGTTACTCATTATTTGAGGTAAAGTATCATCAATGTAGGGGCGTGGTGGCTCAGCGGGTAAGATGCCAGGCTTGTCGATCGGAAGATCGCAAGTTCGGAGGTTCGAATCCCTAGCCCCGCGTGACGGAGTGAGCTCCCGCACTCGTCCCAGCTCTTGCCAACCTAGCAGTTCGAAAGCATGCAAATGCAAGTAGATTAATAGGTACCACTTCCGTGGGTAGGTAACCGCATTGCCTGTACATCATGCTGGCCGCATGACCACGGAAGCGTCTTCGGACAATGCTGGCTCTTCGGCTAACAAACGGAGATGAGCACCGGCCCCTAGAGTCGGACACGACTGCAAAAATGTGCGGGGGGAACCTTTACCATCAATGTGCTGATGATACCCTGCTTTACACAGCCACTCCAGGTTCCACCAGGGATGCTATCAAAGGCCTGAACCAGTGCATGGAGGCCATGAAGTATTTTAGGCAGCAAAGCTGCACAACTGACTCAGTTCATATCAGGCCAATCTCTGGCTGAAGTAGAGGCCTGGAAATGCAATGGGATTCATTACATCTAACAAGGCCTTTAGCCCCATCTCCTCCCCTTCTCCAGGTTCTCCTCTGGAGAAGAACAAATTAACCTCTAATTAGCACTGGAGTCCTAATAGATTAACCTGACATCAACAAATGAGCATGCTTCTAAACAGCTTTCCTTAGACATGAACATGGCTGATTGGTTATTAAAATGATGCCGTCTAACAGCTGAAGACTGTTATTCTCAAGAAATACTATCTCTGAAAAACTAGAGATTTCAAACTTCCCTGAACTTGAGTCTCAGAAATTAAGCAGGGTATAAAAACAAACAAACAAACAAACCGCCACAAGAAAAATCCTGTAGACTAAGAAGCAGAAACGATAGCTACCTCTCCAGCCTGTTGCACGTATAAATGAATTCTGCAGTCATCACCACCACAAGCCAGTATTGGTACTGAAACAAAAGATCATTAAAAAGTTGCTGTTTCAACTAAATATACTGAAACAAAAGAAAATAGAAACAGGATAAAGCATTTATGGAAGAGGAAATGATAGGAACACTTCCCTAGGAGTAAATCCCATTCAAACTCTGTGGGATTTACTTCTGAACAGATATGCGTAAGCTTACACTACAAGGCAATAAATGTGTATCTATTAGGGCTAGGCAGCACTTTGGATTCAATTCCAAGAGGATCCTTTGGCATTTGCATGTAGGATCTCTTTCTTTAAAGCACCTTCATCTTTCCCCTGAACTGTAGCAGCTGTGGAGGACTGCTGTGCAATGCTTGGAAAAGAAAAGGCTGCTTTAAAGAACTGCAGCCAGGTACAAAATTCAAGTTCCTGCATGCTCCAAGGGACTCTTTGGAACTAAATCCAAAGCACCGCATAGACCCTATACCTGGAGGTCTATCCCACCATATTCAATGGGAACTTCAAAGGTGTGATGTAGTAGTTCAGATGTGGGACTCTGAGAGGAAAGTCCCAAGTTCTACTCCACCATCAGCCACAAAAGACCTGGTTCTGCCGCCTGGCTTGGGACGGGAATGCCAATAGTTCCTCTTGGGAGTGGCTGGTGCCATGAAACCTGCCTTATTATTAACATCTTTTTGTTTGGATTTTATATGTAAATTATTGTTGCTGTAATTTTATATTTTTAACTTATTGTTGTGAACCGCCCAGAGTCCCCAGGTATGGAGGAGATGGGCGGTGATACAAATTTAGATAGATAGATGGATGGATGGATGGATGGATGGATGGATGGATGGATGGATGGATGGATGCTCACTGGATGACTCTGGGTCCATCATTCTCTCTCATTCTCTCTATTACACAGGACTGTTATTAAGAGGAAGAGGGAACACTATGCTGCTTTGAGCTCTTGACAGGCAGGACATAAATCCAATGAACAAGTAAGGATTGCATTGTACAGCTTTATTAAACAGATTCAAGGAACTCAGTCTTAAAAAATAAGTGTCAAGTCACACCAAAGTCCAAGGACAGGCTATAAAAGGCACAATAAACTTAACAAACTAAAAACCTAATTCTTCAGGGTTTTTCCCCTGACAACAACAAAAGACCAAAATATCTTGCTCTAAATTTCCACATTTAACTACCACATTTTAGTGTGACTTCAAGAGGCTTTTAAAAAGGAGGTGACTGGCTACCTACCCAGTTAATCAGAATATGTGAAGACCAATGAAGTCTACCTTAGCAATTTATAAGATCAGATATTAGAAAACTACCTCTTAAAAACGACAACAGGCACATGCACTGTTAGGCATTTCTTGAAATGATTTTTAAAATTACATAGCCACTCTTACTGTCATTGCCTGGCAAGAAGGACAACGAGACATCCATAGCAAAGCCATTCCCAAACAATAATGTTTGAAGACATTTAACTGAGGAGGAGAAAAAAAATGAGGTTACATTATTCACAGTGATCACTACAGAGATATTTAATTTAAAAAAACACAGAAATAAGGTACTAATTATTAGATTCAAAGGCAAAAATGTGCTTCACAGCACTCCTTAAAGCAGCTGAGCCTTTCCCCATGGCTGCACAGCTGCCACATGATCCCTCAAAACTGCATTTGGTTTAAGGAGCTGCAGACAGATACTACGACATGAGCATCTTCATGTGCTTTGAAGCACCTTTTTGCCTTTGAATCCAAAGGATTGCACAGCTTTGCTAACCGTAGCTATAATGAAATTCAAAATTTACCCAAGATTCATGTAAAGGGTTATACAACCCAGAGAAAATCAACAACGGAGAAGCTGGTTTTAGTCAAGAAAAGTTAATAAAGAGAAGCCAGAAGGCATCACAGTATACATAGGAGTTTATGACTGTAATGATGATCTCTTATTATTTATCCACAGTACTTGATCTTTAAGAGATGTCATGCTCCGGAACAGTGACTTAGCCAGATTATAATGACAAAGATTAAAAGTGTATCTCTTTTTCATTCATCTATAACAAACAGCTTTCCAGACAGCAAGGTGTGAAGGTGAGTTTAGTCACAGATGTTTGGAAACTGGTTCATATGGATGTGTATCAACTTTACTTATTTATTCTTTGTATAACAGTTAAGCCGTATTTCCATGGCAGTAACAAAAAAGAACAAATATGGAAGTATTTCAACAAATCTGAAATATGGTCAAAATATGGAGTATGATGATCAAAGCACTAACATCTGTTCTAAACCAGCTGCTACAATCGGTAAAATGTAGATTATTGCAAAAATAGGAATGGAGGGTCTCTGCCAGAAGTGGTCTATATTTTTGCAAGAACAGCAATTTAAAAATGCTGATCTCATATATTCATGCATCTCTGCCTGGTTGGGGATGGCCTTCCCTGTCAGCCAAGCAGTGCTGGGGGATTCACTGGGGGGAAGGGGAAATTTCACCTTTCCTTCTCTCCAAACTCTTAATTAAATCCTCCCCAGCTGCTATCTAGCTTCAGGTCTACGCAAAGTCAAAGAAGTTGATTGGAAGACCTTGGGCTAGAGCTTTCTCTCAGCCTAACAAGGTTACTGTACTGGGGTAATACTGGGAAAGTGGAATATAAATTTAACAAAAAGATAGATAATAGACTGCAGAAGCAACCTGGAATATGGGGGGCATTACTTAAGATACAGTATTCTTTGATACACGGAATCTTTACGGAGCAAAGGAAAAGAAACTTTTACCTTCTGTTCCTTGTCTGGACCAGATTTTGACAGTAGAATCTGAAGCTGCAGAAGCTATTAATAAATTTGATCGTATTGTGGATTCATTTGTCATGTAAACAGCATCTAAGGCACAAATTGCTTCGGTGTGACCTTCGAGGTGAACATCATTCACAAGCTAAACAGAAAATTATAAGATTACAATGAAGAATAACCCTGAAATTGAAACCACATTGTCAAGCAATTGCATAGTTTTCAGCTTTGTGCAGCCATGGAAATGTTGTACAACTGTAACAGTGAAGCTTGAGCAGAGAGAATAAGTAGCTCTATAACTGTGTGCTCAATTTTTCCACTGAATTAGAAGTCATGTACTCTATACAGCTTTCTATTTGCAATTTATATTAGACTGTATTTGGGTAAAAACTAAAATTTTGTTGTGTTCAAAAAAACAAAAAAAAATGCTTTTTTCAATACCTTTCTGTAGCTATTCTTATGGTTTTGATAGAATATTAAATGAATTATAGGTAATTGAACAAGAACATATTTGAGAAGAAGTTTTAAGACAAGCAGAAAACAACAGAAAAGGAGCATTGATTTCCTGATTACAATAACCTTAGGCCAAATGTTGGCTAAGTCATTTAACGTAGCTTCCAAGAACTTCCTAGGTGTCATTTAATTAAAATATGCCTTTTTAGTAAAAAAAATTCTTTTTAAAAACCAAGAACCAAGTTCCACCAGTTAATGATGCACAGGAATGTTTTTGGGTGAGTGCATGCATGCAAGAGGTTTTGCAATTGCATATTTTTCCAGTCATATATTATATATTACTATAGGAGACTATAGGATATACTGTACATTTTACATATATCCTCTATGACTATATACAGTATGTAAATTTTAATTTTATTCTAGTAACTCTAACAATCATTAGAGTTGGGGGGGAAATCATAAAAATGGGAGAAATGGGAAAAAATTAAAAATGGATTATGGAATATTTTCTATATATATAAGTGTCATATACTAACACCTAACACTTCATTCACCAAAATAGTTTCTAAAAACAATGTAGGCAGGAAGTTTTTAAAGTAAGACCATATACAATTTGGATCATTATAATTACTATATTCAGTGGCCAACTCTCAATTCAAGGATGAGAATGTGTTTCTTCCTTCAGGGAGTGCTGATATTCATTTTCTGAAAAGAAAGAAAGATTTGGTCTTTCTTTGCTTGTGGGCTTACTTTCTCTCCTTGATTCAGAGATTGGTGGCTTTGTTTCTGTCCTCTACTAGGCCTCAAAGTACTGGACATAAGAGATATTGGTGGCAGCACCCAGTTATTTTAATATGTGAGTGAGTGAGTGAGTGAGTGAGTGAGTGAATCCCCTTTCACCCCTCTGGGTGGTGTGTCTTCCTCAACCTCGGGTCCTCTACCAGAGGCCTGGGAGTTTGAGGGTTCTGTGCAGTATCTTAGCAGTTCCTAGCACTCCACTCTTCTGGATAGAGAGCTCTGATGTTGCTCCTGGGATCTGTTGGAGCCTCTCCCCCAGCTTAGGAGTCACAGCCCCGAGTGCTCCTACCACCACTGGGACCACTTTGGCCTTCACTTTCCACATCACGACGAGATAGGAGAAATACACACACACAAACACACACACACACACACACACATACAGACACGCAAAAATAAGTATTGCAGTATTTTAATTTTTTCCTCAAATTTCCCTTGTTTCCAAAGAATGAAAGAAAATAATTTATCTCCGTATCTCAACTCCTTAGTATTTCTCTTTAAACTTTCATTTCTGACTATATTTCTAGTAATAAAGGTACCTTATTACAAAAAGTATTCATTTCCATCACAAGCACCAGGGAAGTCTGCAAAGTATGGTAAGAAAAGTCAAGTTGGCAGCCATGACAGTTTGACTGAAGCTCCATCTGGTTTTTTCGTAGTCATATCTTGACTTTTTTTTTTTACTATACCTTGCAGATACCCTGACAAATACACTATTGCTTTCACATCTACATGCATCTAAGATCAATGAAAACATGCAATTTAACTGTTGCTGTCTTGAGATTTGCCAGCAGCCCTTACCTAGCCCTTGAATTTATTCAAACAGGACAGAACATAGTTCAGGCCAATTTATTTTTCTCTTCTTCCATCAGAAAAACAGATTCATATAGACTCAAGTTCAACCATGCCTAAAACCTTCTTATTGGACATTCGAACAAGGAAATAAAAGCAGAATGTCACTATTTATTTACTTGGTCACACTCAGGGATAGTGGGAAATGAATTCTCTTAAGTCCTTCAGTAATGTCACTGGTTTCCAATTCCTATTCCCTTTCTAGTATTTTCAAATGCATGATAAGCTGTGACACATTTCATAATCCCAAAGTAGCATTCCTGTTATTGTAGAAGAGATAAAGCTGATCTCTAGCACAGCACAGTTATGTCTCCCCTTGCTGCTATAGCAGCTGGCAGTGTTTAAGGATGCAAAAGAAGAGAAGCTTAAAAACAAATTCACTTCTTTTCTTTCCCAGCTTTATAGCAGGTTCCAAAGTAAATAGGGCTGCAGTATTAAGGCTGATTACAGAGGATGTCTCTTCTCAAAGAATCAGAATATTTTTGTACTATAGCTCAGGCAAACTATATTTTGAGATTCCATGTAAGCACAGCATGTGGCACTAATTACAAAGTTCAGATTCCAGAGAATCTCAGGCATCATTTTAGAAAACACAAGTTTCTATTCTTTGTGCTGCAAATATAAGCTTTTAAGGAAGTCTGTTCAGATTTTTTTTCCTTTTACAGGAAGCACAGACATTCATCATATGTACAGATCAGACACTTATACAGATAGTCCTCATTTAGCAACTGCCTCGTTTAGTGACCATTCACAGTTACGACAGTAATGAAAAAGTAACGTTATGACCAATCCTTGCATTTACGACCTTTGCAGGTCTGTAAAGCAAAGGAAAGCTGATGTAAGATCATAAGCACAGTTGCAGTTTAGCAACTGCTTCACTTAACGACCAAGTCACCGGTCCCAATTGTGGTCACTAAATGAGGACTAACTGTATAGCTATATTTCATTTCATAGTGTTTCTCACTATGAAATAAACTTTGAATTCAGATGACTAGCAGTAGATCTTTTGCTTTGTGTGACTGCTTAATACAACACAGTTGAAGCTGTGTTTCTTTGACAATATCGCAAAGGAGGTAACATCAAGAACAGATTATTTTAGAACTTCTGGTTTGGTTTCTTCTCTCGCTCAACTTACTTTTTAAAAATTATGTATACAAAGATGTTATCTTCACTTACCATGATATTTCTACATACCTTCTCATTTTGAATTTCCCAAAGAATAAGAAGTTTGTCTGACCCGCCAGATATTAATTCCGTCTCATAAGCTATGATACAGAGGGATATAAAAGATTGAATAATCCAGGTCAAAATTATTTTTCAAGTAATACTCTATGTCTGAGCAGCTTTTTTTAAGATCAAAATCTATTTGTGAATAATTGTAGAGCCCAGTTGGCTGTTTTTGGTTTATTTTTTCCTATCATTTCCAAAGGGAAAAATAGGAGCTGTTGCACTCTAAAGATAATAAATCAATATTCTCCAACTTGATTCCCTGCTGAAACTTAACTCTCAAAATACCTAGCCAGCATATTTTATAGTCATGTTATATTTCATCTCTTTTTTTTATTTTGTTAATAAAAAAATCATGTGGGGCAGGAACCTTGGCAGGCCACAATGGAGATCCCAGTCTTTCTAAATATAAAACAGCAGGATTACTCAGTAGCTTGATTAAAAGCCCTACGACAGAGGTGCAGAGTTGATGCCAAATTCTTCTAGAATGACATCAAATCATCAATTTGATTTATTAATGAAACACACCAAACACAGTAGTCAATTCAGACACATAAAAAATGTCATTCCAACTTCTAAATTTCTAAGAGGTTTCAGTCATTATTGGTGTAGATCTTGAAAAATGTGTACCCTTCAGAAATGCATTTTGAATGTAAAAATGTCCACCAGAGGGCACTCATACAGCAATACAATAAAACTTTGATTTTATGGACCAATAGAGGGAAGGGATATCAGTTAAAGCTGAGTATCTGTTAAATGTAAATTTTAGATAATTGATCTAAATGAATAACTGTTTTGGAAACAATAGGCTTTGACTATTATTTCAAGGTACATTCAAAGTCCATAATATGGCAGTCCATAAAATCAAGGCTTTCTTGTCATTATAACCCAGATAATAATTTTGAGAGCTTACAGGACAGAAAAAAATCTCTAGTCTGTACCCAAAAACTATCCAACTAATTCTGCATGTTTCAAATGTTGAGAGTTGGACATCTTAGATAAATTCCATAATGTAAAACAAGAAAACACCTCAGGTGTTGGGCCAGGACGTTAGATAAGCCAGTCTGGTGTAATATTTGAGATGATGCATTATGACCTTGGTTTGTGCTGTTTTATGTTGTGCTTTTGTTTGTTTTAATTGATTATGTGCCATCAAGTTGGTGTCGCCTCAGAGATCACATAGACATTTTCTGCATGACAATCTGTCCCTACCGTGGTCTTTCAGGTCTTCATATTTATTACACTCTATATTTTAATTGTACATTAGTCACCCAGAATTGAGCAGTCATAGAAATTGCATAAATAAAATAACATGAAATAAATCTTTCCAGCATTTCTCACTGCTTTCCACAAGCCTTGCCTGATCTTCATCAGCCTGCCCACTCTCTTCCAACTTCTGTGTGCTGCCTTTTCCACCCTTACCCACTCTTTCACTTGCTAAAAGTCTGCAGCTCTTTAAAATGATATCCCTTTATGATATCCCATTTAAAAAAAGATATCATTGACTTACAGTATAGGGGGAAAATGCAGCACATCTTCCAATATACTTTTCTGGAACAAAACAAACAAAAATGCCACTTACATCAGCAGAGAAGGCTATGACAGTCTTTGTATCATAGCTCCCTCTACTGGTAAAGAAAAAAATGCAGCTTCTTCTTTTATGTTGTTATCCCATACCCTGCCAAAATAATGTTAAATTTAAAAACAAAATAATAAAATGTAATATTGAAAAACAACAAAATAAAATATGAAGTATATATAAAACTGTCCTTGTTCTTTCTTGGAGTGTGGCATTTGCCTGAAAAATCCAAAGCCTTTTAAATCAATGGAAATTGTGTACCCGCTGGCTGAGTATAATGTATCAAGCCTATCATGGGTTTTTTTCAGTCTAACCCTGTTCCTATTACAATGCCTTTACTTCACATAATGAACACAGATTTTAAATTCTCTACCAGTACTTTCTATTATTCCAGGTACAAAATAAAGCATTAAAAGCAGGCACATTCCTTCTAGACACATGGATACTGTACTTACATCCATCTTTTCTGTGAATCCACCGAACACAATTAATTCTCTCAGTATGACCATTCAGTGTTCCCACTACTTTTCTTTTCTAGAGGGAAAAACACACACACAGCCAGATTTGTCTTAGATATAAAAAGGAATGGTGAAAAGCTTTGCTCTTAAGAAAAAAGAAAAAGTTCACTGTAGAGACACTTTTTGTTGAAATAGTTTCAATGTTTTCAAACAGGCAGAATAGCCTGGGAGAATACTGAGTAAGATATCAAATATTTCAACTACTCAGGAACTCTATGCAACCATCTGTCAGGCATTAACAAAGCAAAGCAATGCAGCAGGACAGGGATTTTGGGTTGATTGACACATGCATATATGTTACTGTAAATATTTATCTCCTATTTTATCATAAATCATACCCAAAGCAGCTTATGATTCACAAATAAGGAACTGGGTTTATTCGGTTTATTTGGCTCTTCATTTGTGTTATGTGGAAACCCAGTCATTGTAATTTGTCAACTCAACATTGTGTAAACTAAATACAGTGGCTTAAACAACAATTGCTGGCTAAAAATCTATGCTTAGTGTGACACAAGAAGCCAGAATGTGCACTTATTTCACTGCAATTAAGCATTGTTTGTAGTTATGCAAGTTTTCAATTTAGCTTTCTTATTGTTTTGTGATTGTGTGTTATTTTATTCATTTAGTAGGTAGGTAGGTAAAACGGGCATGGTGGCTCAGCAGGTAAGACGCCAGGCTTGTCGATCGGAAGATCGCAAGTTCGGAGGTTCGAATCCCTAGCCCCGTGTGACGGAGTGAGCTCCCACACTAGCTCCAGCTCTTGCCAACCTAGCAATTCGAAAGCATGCAAATGCAAGTAGATTAATAGGTACCACTTTGGTGGGTAGGTAACAGCGTTCTGCGTGCGTCATGCCAGCCACATGACCGCGGAAGTGTCTTCAGACAACGCTGGAGATGAGCACCAGCCCCTAGAGTTGGACACGACTGCACAAATGTGCGGGGGGAACCTTTACCTTTTTAGGTAGGTAGGTAGATCCCACTTTTTCTTCAGGAACTCAAGACATCAAACATAGCACTCCCTCTTCCAAATTTTTTCCACAGCAACAACCGAGGCAGGAGTCCCCAACCTTTTTGGCGCCAGGGACTGGTTTCAAAAGATGGTTTTTCCGCGGACCAGGGGGACAGGGTTTCTGGGATTTCTGTGGACCGGGGGACGGGGTTTGCGGGTAGGAGCCAATCGCATGCACCGGGGGCGGGGTTTGCGGGTGGGAGCCAATCGTGCGGAAGGGGGTGGGGTTTGTGGGCGGGAGCCCCACGGCCCAGTTCCTAACAGGCTGCGCCCCCCTGACCTAGAGTTAGATTAGGCTGAAAGACAGCACCCAGCCCAAAGGCACCCAGTGGGCTCCCATTCCTGAGAGTGGACTAGAACCTGGGTCTCCCCACTCCAAGTCCAGTACCTTCACTACAATGCTACACAGCAGCCTGACTGACAAACCTGTTCATCTAACTAACTCATCAGTATTAATTTTATGTATCCAAGTGTTTTATGGACAGGTCATTGACCGCAATAAAGATTCTGTTCTGTTTTGCTACAAGGGCATATATGTGCGTCCCATAGAAAACTCTGTAAATTTTATTACACTTTATTATGCCTTTCTTCCATAAACTCTAGAAGTTGCCCACGGTCTCTCCCACCGTTTCATCCCTATAACCAACTACACGATCTAGATAGGTTAAGAGAGAACGGCACTCAGTAACGTTCAGGACTGACCCTCGTCCTCCTCACTGAAGGCTAACTCGCCATTACCAACACTTTCCAAAGCCGCTGTATCTTTAAGAACAGCAGGACGCAGAAACAAAGTCAGTTTTCTCCGTTACTGGGAAGACAACCGACTGAGCTGCATCAAGACACACAGGAAGAAGCAGGAATCAAATCCCCCCCCTCCCCGCGCCTCTACCCCATAGCAAGCCTACAACGCACATGTGTAGGGAGCTTGCTAGCTAAACATGAAGCCCGCTCGGCAAAATCTTCGACCTCCGTTCACGCCTCACCTGTGGGTCGTAGAGAATGACTGAGCGACAGGACCCGAACGCCAAAAGCTTTCCTCCCCCCCAAGAAATCACTCCGGGGCCGGCGCGGTTAGCGGAGCAAGCTACATGGCACACTTCTAAGGAGGCTGCCATTTTCTCTCGCGTTGCAATAATATTGACTCCAGGCGGCCGCCGTCGAAAGGGTCGTCCATAGAACGGAAGCGATGCGCTCTGGCGACGGCTTTAACTGTATTGTTGAGCTCCATCAAGATTCTTGGATTGCGGTCACAGTTGGGAGTGCGGAGAGTTTACAAAACTACGATTTCGTCAGAGTTTTCATCCTGATTAATTCGAAAATTCCATAAGAGTCCGTCTGTTTTTCTTACTTTTTCGGAGTTGTCTGTGTGTTCATTGGTTTTGGTAGGGTTCGTTCTTTCTTTTTCTTCCTTCCTTCCGAACTGGTGTGCCTTAGCCAAATTTGGCTGACCTCAAAAAAATCTGAACAGTTGTGAGTATGATGCCCATATACCGCTTTGCCTACCCTCACAGAGGGATCATCTTCCTGCCCCCCGATTTTGGAGTAGTTCAATCCTCCCATCGCACCATTCTACTCTCATCTCTTTAGAAATCAGTTGCCCTTCCATAGCTATAAATCTATATTAGTAGAACAGGATGGTAAACAATTGATTTGGGAAATTTTCAGGAGTCCCAAAATTACTGAGAATCTTCAGGAACTCCCCACTTAATCTGACCTCGCATGTGCAAGTAACTCCTCAATCTGACAATGCATGAGCAAAATTACCTAACAGGTAAGTCTGACAATGCATGTATGAAGCACTGATTTAACAGATTAATGGGGAAGGGATTATGCATGCATAAAATGGTGAATGGATTTTGTGCATTGCACCCAAAGTCCACTAAACCAATCCAAATTGAGGATTTTTAAAAATTGTTGTTATATTTATATCACACCTTTATTTTATATAGTTCATGGTGCTATGCATAATGCTCTCACCGGGGCCACCGCTGACCTGTAAGGTGCCTTTGTGCAAAAGGTTTTTTGCCGCCAGAGTATCAGGTCATGTCATGTGGCAGCTGCGGCTTCCTGGCGCTTTGTTCTCTCTTATCTTCTACAGTGCATGCGCAAATGTGCAGAGTAGTAATTGGATGGTCTTCTTCCCCCACTGGGGAAGCACTGGGCTACTACTGTTCCCATGGTTTGGTACCCTCCCATGTCCTGGCGCCTTTGTGCAGCACACAGCTTGCGCACCTACTTGTGGCGGCCCTGGCTCTCACCTATTTTCCCCCACAACAACGCAATTAGGTAGGTTGAGCTGAGAGAGAGTGACTGGCCCAAAGTCACCCAGTCAGCTTTCATACCTAAGAGAGGACTAGAACTCACGGTCTCCTGGTTTATAATCCAGCACCTTTGCCATCCCACCAGGCACCTTGCACTAATTAATAAGCATACACCAACTTTTGAATAAACATACAAAGAATTGCACCAACCTGATTCAATCTGTTGAAAAATATCTTTTAAATCAATGAGTCTCTGGGGAGATATATTTTGGTTAGGTTGCTTATCATTTGCTATTTTTTTAGGATTAGGTTTAGGGTCTAAATCTAGCTTGACTCCCAGTGATCCATGGACACATTTTCTTGGCAATAACATGGAACTGATTTTGTCATTGCCTTCTTCCAGAATGTATTTTTGTCTTCCCAGTCTAACCTATAGCCCTAGTGACCTTCCATCCAAATACTAACCAGGCTGCTTAGTCAAACAAAATCAGCCATGCGCTGCTACCTGATGAGACCATGTATTTGTAGTCTTGTTACTTTTTTAGTAATAATAGGTAAAATCCCCATTTTCTGTCTCAACTGGTCATTTGATAATTCAACAAGAATATTTAGAAAAAAGGCTGTCACATGCTAATTCCTCTTCTGCTTCACTCTTCTTTACAAACAAATAAAACTTCATTATTCTAGGAGAGTTGTTAAATTCTACATATTCTTTCCCATGTCCTCAGCAACAATCCAACCAGGAGCGTACAGACCGTAGGCTCCTCCAGAGAACAAAGTCACTTTTTTGAGAGATGGCATAATTTTCTAAAAAAGCCATATAAAGTTTCTAATCCTGCCCTTTTTATTTGAAAGAATACACTCCAACAACAGCGAAAAATATTTGGAACCATGGGTTTTCAAAGACTTTGTAATAATGGAGTTTGAGCCATTAACAGCTCCTTATTGTTGCAAATTCCACTGATTCCTGGTAGTAGAGTTGAGTGGGAGCTAAGCAACAGACATTGCTAAGCAACAGCTTATGTTCTGGTTGAAAGATATTGACATGACAAGGTGCAGAAATAGTATTACAGCGAAAGAGAATGACAGGTCTAAAGTAGAATGGGGAGAAGTCTTAACACATTCTAAGAAGAATTCAAATCCCATTTTAGGATTTTATGCATAATATTATGCATATTATTGATACACATTGTTTACCGAAATGTGTTAGACACATTTCCAGAGAATTCTATCCAAGTGAGGTTGCCAACTTTTTCTGCTGGCCTGTTCCTAGGCATTTAATTGTAGCAGGATACCCAGAAAATTGGTAGACGGAGCTTTTTATGCCAGGGGAAATTTCATCAAAATTACTGATACAATATAGACATCATTGACGCAAGTTAAATATTGAATGCAAGTTAAACCCATCTCTTTAAATAAATATGTTTCTTCGTTTGTTCATCTATACAAATCTAATTCAAATGTTTAAAACCCATTTCTGAACTATGATCACATTTTTTTAACCGATACGGACAGGGTAAGGAAATTCCATCACTAATCTCTACAAATATATGCATATCAGCAGGATTTTCCACATGTCTTTGTATGATATCACTGCCATTTCACTTTGCTCATGGGATCGGGAGAATCTAAGTTGCTAGCATCTCCTCTGCTATGCAGACTGGCAAGAGACCAACAGGAAATCAACTCAAGCCAAGTATTCTATGCAGCACACCTGATGGCTTTTCAAAGTCAATATCCAACAAATACAGAAAGTGATCATTTGCTAATTATGGTTGCCTGCAGTACATTAAAGCATGCACTCAATCTCTCATGCTGGCAAGACACATTACTTTCCTAGAATAGAACATGCCATCTTAGTCAACAAGTTTAGGCTATTGTTAGCTGCTCCTGTAACCAAACGCTTCTTTCTATGCAACTTAACATGTGTATACTATATTAAACTAAACCTCAGGATGTTATAGAATAACTTTGAATGCTAAATTAATGGTCCTGGTTATAATAGTGATGAATAACAGGGCAAACTTTAAAAAGCTTTCACATGGCAAACTTTAATTTCTTCAGCCAGATTATAGCCCTTGTATATATTAGATGGATGGCATGTTTTATGATGGCAAGAATACTTTTTGCTAGGGAACATCTTGTTAATCAATGTCAGCAATGCTTAATCCTCTGGAGTTTTATAACCCAGCCACCCATTAAAATGCTAAATTAACGATCAGATTACCAATTTTAATTTGATCATCAAATGTTGCTCCTTCCTCCCATTTAAGGCACATATATCATTCTCAATATTTAAGACTGAGCAAAGCAACAGAATGAAATAATTAGGGTAGCTGTAAAGTAGGGCATGAAGCAATTTATTTCAGATTCTTGTGGGGAGTTATCCTTGCCTTTTTCATCTATTCTTCCATATATT
Organism: Charina bottae; assembly: GCA_023362775.1. NCBI lineage: Eukaryota > Metazoa > Chordata > Lepidosauria > Squamata > Charinaidae > Charina > Charina bottae. Next base: position 13,515,381 of record JALMGJ010000016.1, read on the forward strand.
TGCTTGTTTGTTTATTATGTTTGTTGATATTTATTATATAGATTTATAGTCTATACGGTCACACAGCCGACATGTGACTCTGGGCAGCTAACAATAAAAACAATAATAAACAGAAAAACAATTTGCGTGTTACATCCCTCATATAAAATATTACTCAAATGTTCCTCAATACAAGAACCTGAATTTTTTTTATTATGAATTTTATTAAGTTTGAAGAGAAAGATACAAGCTACAAAAAAACAAAAAACTACAAAAAAAGAGAAGAAAAACTAAAAAGGTGTGAAAACACAGAATAATTTTTTTTTCAACATTACAAAAAGATGTGACTTCCGACCTTTAAGAGCAAGGATATACAAACATTTTCCATAATCAATCTCTTACTTATAGTAAACCAAAATCACATTATTTCTATCAATCATTCCCCTTTAGCACATTATAAAAATCACTTAAGTACAGTTACTCCCTCCCCTTATATTAAAATAAAGAAAAAAGAATTCATATAAACCTAAACAACTCCCCCCCCCAAAAAAATAACACTTATTTAATTATTCCCTTCCTACTACTATTCTATACATTTCTGCCTACTATAATAAAAATCAAACTAAAAAGCACATAAATTGTCTGCCATTATACTAGATAATACAACAGTTTTAATAATCTTAATCTTAATAAACCCAAAAAAGAAAAGCAATTCAAAACAATAACCTTAAATCAAATTCTTAAAACCATCCAAATAAACATTTAAATACCCTAATAATCTTAATCCACATCCTTAAAAACAAATAACATCAGTCAAACCCTAAAAGCGATCCAGATAAACATTCTTTAACCCTTATCCCACTTCAAAATAAACCAAAGCATTTACATATCCCCACAATGTGCACAGAGCTCTTCTCTTGAAAAAAATCAAACAACCCAACTGCCCCCCTCAAAAATTCCAACTTCTCTTCAGAAAACCTCCCATACACAATGACCCCTTCTTTTTCATGGCATTTCACCAAAAAGTCCATTTTACTTATTGCTTGCAGATCCCTCTCTCCGTTAAATTTCTCCAACTCCACTATCCAATCTTCATCCAGCATCTCAACAGAAATCCCAATCTCATTCTTAGAAGAAACATTTCTATCACTGTTGAATTCCTCAATTTCATCCACTACATCCCCAACCAGATGACACATTTTAGAGCTCATATTTTCCACAATGTCCTGAATGTCTTGTATAAAAACTTGATAGGAGTCAGAAAAGACCTGTTTAAAATCTTGATGGAAGTCAGAAAAAATCTGTTTAAAATCCTCCATGTCTCACACAGTAGATCAGAGCTTTCCAAACTGTGTGTCGCGACACAAAAGTGTGTCGCCACACACAGTCTGGTATGTCGCCACACAACCCGGAAGCGCTGATCATCATCAGCGCTTCCAGGTTTTCCCGCGGCGACACACCAACGGCGGCGTGCAAAAACCCAAAAGCGGCAGCAGCGCTTCCAGGTTTTTGCATGCTGCCGCAATTGCGGCACTTCCGGGTTTTCCCGCGGCGACACACCAACAGCGGTTGGTGTGTCGCCGCGCAGTAGATTATGGCGCTCCCTAGGAGCTTAACCAGCAAAAGTCAAAGATATGGAAAAGTTCTGAAGTATGTTTACACAAAGTGAAAGTGAGATAAGCAGACAGTTCCCAAGGGAAAGTAGAAACAGAAAGCTGAAGGTTTAAATCAGCCAATTCAACGTGTAGGAAAATGCTAATATCTTCAAATTTAATACCAAAATAATAACAGGAAGACAATTGTTTACTCTCAATCCTCGTTTATATTTGGAAGGAAAACGAATTCCAAAACTTAAAAAAGAATTTTTTGAAAAGTAATCCCAAAAATAACGATAAGCACCAAGAGAGCCCGCTTCCCCTTGCTGTAGAAAGCCTCTCTTAGGGTACGTGTACTTAAAAATATATATATAAATTTGGTGATTTAGAAATGGGGTGGCCGATCTTAGTGTCCCTTTAAGGCTACAGTGCAGCTTGGAAAATGGTGACGTCCCAGCCTCCCTGCTAGCTCTTACCAGTCGAACGCGAAACGCTGTTTGCAATCTTGTGGCTGCAAGCAGCCGTCCGGAGTACAGATGGGGTGATTCTAGGTGCTTTCCTTTGTCCGGAGAACACTCCTGGACTTCAGGAAAACCTGCCTGAGCCCCCAAAAAATTGCCGCATTGTCAGTTCCACCCACTAAGCCCGCAGGCACAGCTGCTCAGTCCACCATGTCCCCACCGGAAATCCAAGAACCCGAATTTTTTGTGCATTCTTTTTAAGATTAAGACACCTTTTAATGATTGTATCCATGCACATTTTTTGTTATGGGAATAATTTGCCATTGCCTTCTGAGATTTCTTTATTTTAACTTCCCAGCTTAGCCAGCAGCCCTGAAATTCCAATAACTTAATTAGGTCCAAGCCTGCTTAACTTCCAAGATTAGTCAAGGATGGCTAAGTACTTCTATTTGATGTGGTATGCTTACTCTACTAATGGTATATATGATTTTGTTGCATTTAATGTTTTGGTTGCATATTCTGAATATGTAAATGCCATCACTTGAATATATCTGGTGGCCATAGAAGGATGCTCAGTGAGAAAAACTGCTTTCTTGTTATGATTGAAAATCTTGATTTCATATACACACATTATTTTGATTTATTGTATGTGTGCAGCTGTCTACAGAATTATATCCAATGCTTTTTCAAGGTGCTATGTGACCACACAATTTGTTCATCTCAGACCAGGGTAGCATTAGCAGACACTTCACAATATACTCATAAGGAATTTTATTCTGCTATCAAAAGGATTAAGTTATGCTAGTTTGTAACCTCATGATTTGATTAAAGCTGAGGGATGTAGGCACTGGCTTTCAAACAAACAGAAAAATAGGGTGTGTGTGTGAAATTGTTTTGCGTGTGTCCTCTAATCATGTTTATTTAGCTTGCTCGATTCATTTCAGACATTAAGTTCTTTGTCAAGAGCTCAAACTCCTTTTCCACTTTCAAAGACCACTGAGACCTTTCTTTTAATCAGTGAAATTATAGCAAAGTATAAGGCAGAGACAGTGAGTCTTCTGGTTGTTGCGGAACTACAGTTCCAAGAACATCTCACCATTGGTTATGCTAACTGCAGTATAGATCCCTATACCCGGTATTTTTTATCTAATATATATATTATCTTGTTTATGGTAAGAGTAAGAAATGAGAACCTCCCCGCTTGTCCTTCTATCTCTATCATATATTCCATTCTAAATATGTACCCATTTTAAAGAACCTTTAGCACCTCTTTCCTACTTTGGAGAAAGGTATTTATAATACATGAATATTTGGCAGGAAATTCTTAAGAAGATAGTGAGTGTAACCTTTCTCTGATAAGCTATTGCCCCATCTCTGAAAACACAGACATGTTTATACTTGGTTTATAGAGGTTTGTAGATTTTTATATCATAAAGGCTGCAAGTACAATAATAAGATTATAGTTTGCACATTAAGAACCTCTTCATCTTGTTAATCCTGCCCACCGTAAAAAAGCCAGCCTGCTTTTAAATGTTGAACAAAACTTTGGAAGTTATGAAGTCTTTAGTTATCTAGAGAAGGAATTTCATAAAGAAGTAATGAAAAGCATAACCTCATTCCTCTGAGCTGATCTGATAAGGTGGTATTAGTTTTTCAACTGTTGATCATCATGACGTTTTTTTCCCCTTTATATGCCACCTTGGCAATTTATAAGCAGTTGAGATGGCATGCTGAATATTACAGCATTTATCTCTGTTTCAAATCAAAGCTGCACCTGAGAATGCAAAGCATAGCTTATTTATGGGATGTTTGGTCTTAAATAAAGTCTGCTTATTTTTTAAAGGACATTTTCTGATACTATCTCTTTCACATTCTGTCCTCTGTCTCTTTTCCTTAACGGTACCTCTTAACTTCTTGGTCATATTATAAAGAAAACAATATGAAATGTACTGTATAAAGGTGTTACTGGGGCAGCAGAGGGTGGGGGATTCTAAAGCAAACAGCATACAGCCAAAGTATATACCACTTGTGAGTGAGGTGTATTAATCTCCCATCCTATTCCAAGGACTAAAATGACAAAACAAGCATCATAGCCATGTGACAGTAGCTTTGCCGCTATTGGCCATGTGCGCAGATCTTGCATTGCAATGGCACATTGGTCATTGCCATTGGCTGCCTTACCCTTCCCACCAACTGATCCTACAGTATATGATCCCTGTCTCCCATGTTTTCCTGTTTGTTAGATACAAATAAACCATTGGCCTTTTGCCCCCCTAATGTATGTTCAGGATATATTCTCAGAGCCATGGCATGTCTAACTTGATCCTTAGCAGCACACAAGTACACACACAAGATTAAAGGTGCCTTCACATGCTCCTCCTCTAATATGATATAAGCCATCATCTGCCAGCAATGCCCCCCTGGATTCTACATAGGCAAAGAGGTCAAATTTTGTGCAAAACAATTAATGGGTGTGATGATCCTGAATTATAATCAGAACTCCACACACGAGACACGATGGAATCGTTAGGAATCTTTATTATATCAGTGATCCCAGGCACGTCAATGCTTCAAATGAATTAAGGTTACAAAGATTAACATATATATATATATACATACTCTCCTATCCCCTCCCCATTGAGCACTGTAAACTTCAACTCGCACCTCGCTGCAGCTCATTGATGTCCATGGTGCTGAATATACATTCTCCTCTTTCTGTTTGTTCTGGCTAGAGCTTCCAATTACTTCTTGTCTACATGTCTCTTGGCTGGCGCCATGGATGGTACCCAGGTGGGGCCATACGTGACAATGGGCATGTTTGACTTCAGGACCCAAAACAAAGACACAGTAATATCAGAGATTTCAACCTCCCAGGACACTATATGGCAGACCTCAAAGTGCCCATGTTGAAAAATGAGACTTTAGCACCACTACTGAGCAAGAGATTGCTGGACTCTTATACATCAAAAGGTTTCAGGAAATCTCAGAAGGTCTCAACAAACACAATGCTTTTTTAACACATTACAATGGTTAATTGATTAGGTACTTGTAATCTGTCTCAAATGTAACTTACATCTGTTTAACTAATCTGTCTTCCTCCCCTCCCACCTCATCCCAATTAAAATCCTACATCAATTGAGCCACTCTACACATCTGATGAAGTGAGCTGCAGCTCACAAAGGCTTATGTCTTTTCATGAAATGTGTTAGTTGGGAAAGGTGTTACCAGGCTCCTTTTTGGCCACCAGGTGGGAGGGCATGCTGAAAGACATTAACCTTGGTTCTTTCCTCCTCTGCCTGGCTATTGGATACGCACTTTGGTTGCAGAGGCTGCTAAGACCCAGCACGTGCTTTTGTGTCCTCTCTGGGCTTGGGGATTAGGGTTTTGGTCTTAAGTACAACAAGAGGATGCAGGACATTTTGTCTCTGCTATGCTCCTTCCTCAGGGCTTCTTCCTTGCTTCCCTTCTGCAGGACTAAGTCATTGCTTCTCTGAACAGCTTCACTGTGAAGATGAGTTTCCATTAGGGATCCATCTCCCAAAGTACCAGTAATAGGCGCTGCTGTGCCACCACTTCCAATGCCCTAGTTCTGGCTGTAAAGTGTAGGCAGTGCATTGAGATGCCTGCCCTGAGTTCTGCAGCTCGGGGAGGGGGCAGTCGGTTACTGCTCTCAGACACTGTATTGTAACCCTTTTCTCTCTCTCTCTCTCTCTCTCTCTCTCTCTCTCTCTCTCTCTCTCTCAAAATCCTCTATCTAACTAGATGCTGAACTAGATCAGGGTATTTTTGTTTTTAACTTAAAGACATCTCTGAATGCAGCTGCTTTTTACAGATGAGTGCTACTGTGCTAGATCTGTGAATGTATCTCACAAAAATAATACTTTAAAAAGCCTAATGAAGGGTTGGAAGGTAATTTTTAGAGGCAAATAGAATTCAGTGGGATCGTTTATCTCCACTTGTATAACACAGAATGCCATTTCAGCTATCCTTGTGCAAGTACAAGTTGCACTACAGAATGAATAGCCCTAGATCCAAAAGGAGGTCACATGTATCCACTACAAAGAACCAATTGTCACTGCAGCATAACCTATCATTTCAAGTCCTATCTTTTTCATCTAATTTGTATTCAACGTTCCCATTTTTAGGACAATGACATGATGCAGAAATAGTTTTTCTAATTATTATGAAAACACTAATATACTTAAATTTTGTAGAGTGTTTTCAACTGAAACAACTTATTCCTTTCCTCCTCTAGGGTTCTGTGTGCATACTTCAGTAATGCCCTTCTGCTACCCAGGCATGACAGGCAATGCAGTTCCAAATGGCCCCAAGATGCATGTTCTCTTGAGGATACTGACAACTATGGTGACATTTCCTCAAGTGGAGAGCTGTAAAATACTGTAGATGTATTGAATGAAAAAGGACAGCATGGGAAGGGGAAAGTCTAGAGACAGCAAAATCTGCAATATAAATGAATGAAACCTGAATGAAATGTGAAAAATGGCCATATTTCTTGGTCTCAAAAGGTTAAACGTCATGGAGCCAAAAGAGAAGAGCTGGGTGTCAGAAAGATGTCTGTCTGCCAACAAAATGAAATTTGAACGTTCTGGGGTGGGGGTGGGGAATAGCATGTTTTCCTTGAATATCACCTCTTGGTGCTCATGGTTCATATCTCTTGCTACCACCACACCTCAGCCCAGTGCTGTAATTTTAAGCTACCTCCGTAACAGACTCCAGAGCTCTTCTGTTAACATGCATCTCTCTATCCATGAGTTGGCCGAAATGTCTACAAGCATAAATTGCACGGTCCTGATGGCCTAGCTCTGACCTGCATCAGTAATAAGACCAGTGAGTGGTACTTTCTTTACAGTTTTGACGCAGGGCAAGTTAAAGGAAAGGAATTGGTGGATTCCCCTGGTTTTATTTCCCCTCCCATCCAATGTTACTAACTGGCAGGAAAACATCCATTAATCGCCCTACTTATTGGCTGGGGAGGAGGCAAATTCTGACAGATAGCTAGACTGACAAGCTTAGCTATCTGTCAAAACTTGCTTGGATGTTTTACCTTCAAAGAGAGGCTGACTATCAGCTGAAAGTCTGGCTCCTTTTGAACATAGGTTTAGCATTATTTTGGAACATAGCTACTCTGGGAAATTGCTACTGAGGCAAAGAGAAGCAGGGGGAGAGTAAGCATAAAGGCCAAAAGCAACTAATAGGAACTGGGGAGATGTCATCACCAGCATTGTTTAGGTGGCATCTCAGATGGTTTGCATGATAGGTCTTGTATCAGGAAAAGGCAGAAAATACTACTTTAAATCTGGAACAGCTGAAGACAAATCCAAGCAGCCTGCACAGCGAGCTGGGGATGAGATGAGGGTGATACCATGAGCGTATGTCTTAAATTAGCAGGTCATCTTCTTCCCACAGCCAGAGGGATGTGAGGATGAGCCCTATAACAATTCAAGTCATTTGTGCATCCCCTCTGGTTCAATCTCTTCTGCCTTTCCAACTTAGTCTAAGAACCTTTTACCTGGAAAAAGGGGGACAGAAGCAGGATCCTTCTGCCTGGGAAACTGAATTAAAACCCTTCCCCCAGAAAGTATTGCAAGAAAACTACAAGAGAGATGTAGGCCACACATATAGTACAGAGGCACAGCCATGTTGCCTATTTCTTGGCTTGCAGTGAAAGGACAAGGTATTAATTAATCACACTGGTTCCAGCTATTATCCGATTCAGCTGGAGGACCTGAGCTTCTGGGCACAGGTATCTTTTTTTCCCCCACCCAGGATCCCTTCAGGCAAGCAGAATGTTAGCCTGGCTGCAACCATTAAATTTAGCCACAGGAAGATTAAAAGCTCCTGAGAACTGGGGTCCCTTCCCTCCCTTCTGCATCTGCCTTTTGTATTTTTAATTGTTTATTTCCTTTAAAACTGTTTGCTTTTTATGTTTTATTATAAGGTACTGTACACTAGGTGGAAAAACACAATAATCACCGAATAAATCAATCACATCTGCCAGTTGCCCTCTGGATCATAGTTTTGGAGATATCAATGAATCCCTCCTCCCCTCTTGAAAACATAACATATAAATATTTATTTCCTCTCCTTGTTAGCAATTTGCCCTTCTCAAGTACAATGGTTATATTTGTATTTCAGTATGGAAAATGTAGATAAAGAGATAAGTGTATAATATTAGAATTCTAGGTAATTCATTAAAATTAAACATGGAGAGATATAGATCTAATAAATCCAAAGAAATTCACTGCCATCAGATGTTATGATGGTCGCCAATTTAAACATTTTTAAAAGGGGATTGGACATATTAATGGAGGATAATTAAGAGCCAGTTTGGTCTAGTGGTTAAGGCACTGGACTAGAAACCAGGAGTCTGTGAGTTCTAGTCCCGCCTTAGGCATGAAAGCCGGCTGGGTGACCTTGGGCCAGTCACTCTGAGAGCCCAACTCACCTCACAGGGTTGTTGTTGTGGGGAAAATAGGAGGAGGAAGGAGTATTAGGTATGTTCGCCGCCTTGAGTTATTTATAAAAATAATAAAGGCGGGATAGAAAATAAATAAAATAAAAATAAATAAATTAATAAATAAATAAAGCTGGCAATGTCTACTATTTAAAAAAAACATATTAAATTTATTTTAAAACATTCAAAATAATAGAGTCCATTGGAATTGGGCGGCTAATGAATTCAAATAAATAAATAGAATTTATTTTAAAACATTTAAGGAGCAAAATAAATGACTACATGATGGGGGGGGGAAGCAATAAAGTACATACTGAATAAACAATAAAATTCTTGACTGTGTTAGGGCTGTGCACCCTAAGAAATTATTTGGAAGAGATACTTTCAAGTCTGAAAATAGAGGCAGCTATTGTAAGAAGTTGCAATAAAGATTTGTCAGCCCTTCAAGGTAGACCAGGTCAGGAAACAGACTCCACAGGAAATACTAGAACTCTATGTTATTGATATAGCCTATAATATCAGAATTTTGAAAGCCTGACAGTGTTTCTCTTTTCCTTCGGCTTATACTAAAGAGAGTCAAGGCAGGGTTATCTTGAGTTTCTTTCTTATCCCTTCCTGTTTTTTCTGGGCTAAGCTCATATTTTCCTAACAGCTACTGCTTATCTTCTTCAAGGTTATTTCCATACTCCTTTATAAGATTTGATTGCTTTAATGAGTCAGCATGGAAACCTGAAAAAGGATGTGGCTGTGCTCACAGAACGCTTGCACATTCTGAAGCACCCCTTCTGAATAGTTTGTGAAGCATGAACAGCTTTACTGTTTACAGAATCACGGGCAGCTGCTTGGAAGCAGCAATGGAAAAATGTTTCACTGCCCAGTTTATGCTTTTGAGCTTCTGGAGTGTACACTGCAGAACTGAATTCAGCGGTTGGCCACAAGCTGTTGGACTAGATCATAGCTTTCCAAACTGTGTGTCAGGACACATTAGTGTGTCAGCTGCAGTGTCTGGGTGTGTCGTGGCTGCTGCTGCCTCCGAGCCCTGCCAGGATTCCACAGAGGTCCTAGTGCCTGCCTTGTGCCTGCTGTAACAGTGTGTCGTGAAATGATGCCCTGCTGTAAGAGTGTGTCGCGAAATGATGCATGTCTAAAAAGTGTGTCACCAACATGAAAAGTTTGGAAAGCTCTGGACTAGATGGACCATTGGCCTGACCCAGCAGGCTCTTTGTTCTGAGGATTGATCTTTTAACTCAAGGTCAGACTCAGGAAGATGATCTGTCTGTATTCCTTTTCTATAGCGTACAGCAGGGTTTCTCAACCAGGGTTCTGCGAGAGGTCACTAGTGGTTCCCTGGGAGATCACAATTTATTTTAAAAATTATTTCATATTCAGGCAACTTATCATTCAAGAAGTAAGTTTCATTCTTTGTTTTCAGTTTAAGAACACTGTTAATGCATATATACAGGCCTACACATGAAACAAATATTTTGTAACTTCTGGCCTATATTTCAGCCTGAATGTGCAGGGGTTCCCGAGGCCTGAAAATATTTCAAGAGTTCCTCCAGGGTCAAAAAGTTGAGAAAGGCTGGCATAGAGCATCCAGAGCTTTATTGCCCTTGCAGGGTTCAGTTTAGTTATCATGCCTAACAGCCATTAAGAACTCTTTTATTTATAAAATTGGTAAATTCCAAACATTAATAATGGGTTGTGTGAAGAACTGTAATTAAATAAAAGCAGATAATAGTTTTTTCCCCTTAGAGAGAAATTATAATTTCCTTACCCAGTTAGGATTAACAAGTGAAGCCAGACGTTAAACTTTTTAATAATTAATTTTCTCCTAGAAATGTAGTTATAACTATGAGTATTAAAGACACATCTGTCAAACTAAATCAAATATATTCCAAAATTGTTTCTTGAATACATATAGGCAATAGTAGTTTGGATCTTTTTCACTCTTTCCACTTAGCTAGCCAGCATTGTATCCATATATTGATAAACAAATTAGTATAAAAGAACATCAACCACCTGCACTATTCTCTTCATCCTCAGCTAGGATTAAATATTTAGCAGTGTTTCACCTAACTGCTGATAAAATATTTAAGCCCCATGGCAATTGTAGTAGGAGGCCTATAGTGAAGATGGTACTGTAATTATTTACTAAGGATGTACCCCTAGATAGATTGTGAACACTTCCTTGGTATTAGAAACCAAACAAAGCTTGATCTCAAGAAAAGCTTGATCTTAAGAAAAGTGTACCTAGGATTACAGTCAATGAAAAAGCAAACTAATATCCATAGCCTGGTCAATTCATCACTACAGTGCCTCGAGAAAAGCAAAGACCTAAAAATAAAAGAGGATGAAATCATGGTTTCATTTAATGTCACAGCACTCTTAATATTAATAGATCCAGAACTAGCAAAATAATCCACTGTAGCATTACTAAGCAACACATCCAACCTAACAGAATACACTGATTGAAATACCTAGACTCACAGAACTCATTGACCTTTGCCCCACAACCTACTTTCAGTTTGATGGACAAATATACCAACAAATCAGAGCAACACCCATGGAATCACCAAAGTCAGGATTCATAGCTGTGATGCATCTAGAAGCAATAGCACTCCCAAACAACCAGAAATATGGATCTGCTTTGTAGATTATGCCTTTGTCAAGGAACAATTATAGAAGACACATGAGACAATCAACAACATCTTTAAAGGAATAAATTTTACAAGAGAAGAGAAAAACAACAACACACTACCCTTCCTGGATATCTTCATCAGCAGAGAAAACAATGGCAAATTAGAGACCTACGTTCACACTAACCAAGCGCTTCACTATCAAAGCAGCAACCTAACCACCCACAAAATAACCTGCATAAGAACATTATGCAGAAACATACTGCAGTAACCCAGAATGCCTAAAAGAGGAAACAAACCACCTACACAACATCTTCCAACACAATGGATACCCACCCAACTTTATCAGAAAGTGCCTGACTACACAACCCACCACAACACCATCATTACAACTTACAAAAAGGATAACTCTCCTGTATATCAAAAACATTCCAAAGACAGCCAACAGACTACTGCAACCACTTGGCATCACTGTAGTAATGTAATCTGAAGAAAGTAATCTTCACAAATCAACAAAATATATCCAAAATATCTTAAGCAAACCAAAACACCCAGTAACCAAAGAAGAAAAAGCAGAAGTCATCTACAACATACAATATAAGGACTGTAACAGCCACAATGTAGGACAGACAGGTACAAGATTGGCAGACCACATCCACAATCACCAACTGGCAGTCAGAAGACATGACAAATACACCTTAATCTCACCACACATGGACAGATACAATCACAGTTTCAACCAGGAAACAACATTTTGCATCAAGCTGAATCCAAAAATGCTAGGGAATTTCTGGAAGCTTGGCATTCAGACAAATCAGCCATCAACAGACCTATAGAGACAAACCCCATTTACATACCATTTAAAAGATATAATCAAAAGGAAGGAAGGAAACAGCCTAGACGCAACCAAATCCCAGATAATCAGGAAACAGCACAAGATAAACAATCAGGAAAGAAACAATACTCAAATCAAAGAACAATCAAGGAGGAAGCCACACTCCCACCAAAAGTGGCAGGGCAAGCTACCATATATAAACAGCCAGCAAACCCTGTTCTTCCTTGCACTGATGATGTTACTTAGCTTGGTAATTAAATATCTGCAAGAAAACAACCAAGCTCAGAGAGCACACAGTTCAATCCTGAGCTACTTATATTATCTTCTATCAACTTATATCCCCATACCAAAAAAGGGAAACACTAAAGAATGTTCAAACTATTGAACAGTGGCACTTATTTCACATGCCAGTAAGGTAATGCTCAAGATCCTGCAAAGTAGACTCCAGCAATTCATGGAGCGAGAATTGCCAGATGTACAAGCTGGGTTTAGAAAAGGCAGAGGAACTAGAGACCAAATTGCCAATATCCACTGGATAATGGAAAAAGCCAAGGAATTTCAGAAAAACATCTATTTCTGTTTTATTGACTATTCTAAAGCCTTTGACTGTGTGGATCATAACAAATTGTGGCAAGTTCTTGGTGGTATGGGGATACCAGGTCATCTTGTCTGCCTCCTGAGAAATCTGTATAACGACCAAGTAGCAATGGTAAGAACAGACCACGGAACAACAGACTGGTTTAAGATTGGGAAAGGAGTACGGCAGGGTTGTATACTCTCACCCTACCTATTCAACTTGTATGCAGAACACATCATGCGACTGTGCTGGGCTTGATGAATCCAAGGCTGGAGTTAAAATTGCTGGAAGAAACATTAACAATCTCAGATATGCAGATGATACCACTTTGATGGCTGAAAGCGAGGAGGAGCTGAGGAACCTTATGATGAAGGTGAAAGAAGAAAGTGCAAACGCTGGGTTGCAGTTAAACCTCAAAAAAACCAAGATTATGGCAACCAGCTTGATTGATAACTGGCAAATAGAGGGAGAAAACGTGGAGGCAGTGACAGACTTTGTATTTCTAGGCGCAAAGATTACTGCAGACGCTGACTGCAGCCAGGAAATCAGAAGACATCTACTTCTTGGGAGGAGAGCAATGACAAATCTTGATAAAACAGTTAAGAGCAGAGACATCACACTGACAACAAAGGTCCGCATAGTTAAAGCAATGGTATTCCCCGTAGTAACCTATGGCTGTGAGAGCTGGACCATAAGGAAGGCTGAGCGAAGGAAGATAGATGCTTTTGAACTGTGGTGTTGGAGGAAAATTCTGAGAGTGCCTTGGACTGCAAGAAGATCAAACCAGTCCATACTCCAGGAAATAAAGCCAGAGAGCTCACTTGAGGGAATGATATTAAAGGTAAAACTGAAGTACTTTGGCCACATAATGAGAAGACAGGATACCCTGGAGAAGATGCTGATGCTAGGGAAAGTGGAAGGCAAAAGGAAGAGGGGCCGACCAAGGGCAAGATGGATGGATGATATTCTGGAGGTGACGGACTCGACCTTGGGGGAGCTGGGGGTGGCGATGGCCGACAAGAAGCTCTAGCGTGGGCTGGTCCATGAAGTCACGAAGAGTTGGAAGTGACTGAACAAATAAACAACAAAAATTGGATAGCCTAGTTCAAGGGTCGGAATTGGCGGCTCGCGAGCCAGATCTGGCTCTTTGGCCTCCTGACGCTGGCTCTTTTTCCATCTTTGCCGACCGACATCAGAAAGCCGGTCTCCGGAAGCGGCGCGAACCCTGGAGAAGACGCTGAGACAGAGACGCTGATTGGTGGAGGCTCAGAAGGAAGGGCGCCCCCACCAATCAGCGTCCCTGTTTCTTCTCCAGGAGAAGAACCCTGGAGAAGAAACGGAGATGCTGATTGGTGGCAGCGCCCTTCCTTCTGAGCCTCCACCAATCAGCGTCCCTGTTTCTTCTACAGGAGAAGAACCCTGGAGAAGAAACGGAGATGCTGATTGGTGGCAGCGCCCTTCCTTCTGAGCCTCCACCAATCAGCGTCCCTGTTTCTTCTACAGGAGAAGAACCCTGGAGAAGAAACGGAGATGCTGATTGGTGGCAGCGCCCTTCCTTCTGAGCCTCCACCAATCAGCGCGCGCCAAAGCACCCCCTTCCACGCGATTGGCTCCTGCCCGCAAACCCCGCCCCCTGGCTCTCGAGCACTTCAAAATGTGCACGAGCATACCAAAATGGCTCTCGGCTCAAAAAGTTTGCCGACCCTTGGCCTAGTTGGTTAGGCTACAAGCCTACTGAGAAGAGTGACCAGTTGAAGGGCTTTAGGAAGCAAGCAGAATCCCCACTAGTGCAAATAGTGGATAGTCATGATTGGTTTCACAGATGTGTGTGTGCAACTCCCACAATTAAGTTAGGGAAACCTGCTACCAGCAGAGCTGCAGCTATGCCATCTCTCAAGCCCCAGTACAATCTGTGTAATGAAAACTACATTATGAGAAATCTGCTATTGTTCACAGAGAGGAAACAGATGAGGATAAGGAGAGAAGCCTCCAGCTTACCATTCATTTAAAAAAATGGCCTCCCTCCAACATACCAGATATATTGGACTACAGCTCTCCTCATTCTTAGCCAGTATGGAGATTACAGTATAATGTTGTTATAATTGGAAGTATCTGGTATTTGGACTTTCTCTGTCCTTCAGTTGTTTTCTCTGAATAGAATGAATGTAGAAGTTAATCCTTCCATATTGCCTTTACAATAAGGCTACTATTCCAGAGATGGAAGGGTGTGAACAGCATGAAGAATATGAGCTGAGGGAACTCGTAGTGCTACTTAAAACTCATGGGACAGTAACAGTAAATCTGCCCACCCCAAAAAATTTACATGCAATCCATAAATGTCCTATTTTATTTTATTTTATTTTATTTTATTTTATTTTATTTTATTTTATTTTATTTTTTTATTTTATTATTTCCTTTCCTTTCCTTTCCTTTCCTTTCCTTTTCCATCTTTATACCAAGAACTGGCACTCTGGTGGTTATTGTACTTTATTTTTGTGTGTGTGTGTGTGTGTGTGTGTGTGTGTGTGTACACATCAACACATTATGTTTGTATCCCACTCTTCTATACTGTTGCCAAGATAACTACACTGACATCTCTGTGAAGTCACCAGCAGTCAAACTTGAAGGAGACTTTATGTTTTTCTTTGTTCCAAAGAGCTCAAAATGACATACATGGAGTTCTATGTTTTATCTTCACAAATATCCTATGTGAAGAGATAGTAACTTATCCTGTGTCACTTGGGTCAGCCTGGTATCTCTCAGGCAGCTGCTATCAGCCCTACTCCTTGGAGGCCCTCTGCTGTCCCCTGCCATGGAACCCTTTAAAGAAAACTATTCTGACCCCACAGAATAAATGGCTGTTAAACTCAAATTCTCTGGGCACCACCATTGTAACCAGCTAAGCAAGATATCAACTCCCCCCACTTTCCTCCCTCCCTCTGCCATCTGAACCTAATACTTGCAGAGGCAGAATAATCCCACAGGGAAGAGCTAGGAAAAAAAGAGTTGATTTGTTCTACTGGAGTGCTGAATAGTAATTATGGGTTCTTATTACTTGTACAAGTAAATTAAATTGATGTATTATACTGTATGTGCATGGTTGATTTACAAAGGGTTAGGAAATCAGAGGCATAGATCCAGCAGCTGCCTTTTTTAGAATGAAAGACTTCTGTCCACAAAAATAGAGCAGTTGCTAATTGAAATAGGGAGGAGGTGATAGCCACTTATTTCTTCCAATATACCCTAATCAAGGAACTATCAACTCAGTCAATCAAACAACAGCCCAATCAAGGAACTCCCAAGGAGTGAACAACACCTCCACCAACAGAAGCAGGACAAGCCACGATATATAAACAGAAAGCAAGTTCCACTCCCTTTTCACACTGAAGATGTTGCCTAGTCTGGCAATGAAATGTCTGCAAGAAAACAACAAGGCTCAGAGAGCACCAAGGACTCCAAAGGAGTAAACAACAAGCTGAATCAAATATTTGCATCTCTGAAATATATTATATTTCGATTGTTACTGTAAACCCACAGTCTTCAAGGTGGAATGGATCAGATTATCCTTTTATGTGGAAGTGCTGTTGCTCTGGAACCAAAGTTGTTTGTAAAGAAACAACTTTGCTGTGAACACACCATGCTTGAATAGAGGGAAGGGTGGATTGGCTGATTACAAATTTCCTTATGGGATTAACCCCCCTGGTTTTAATTGATAGTTTTGTTGCATCCTCGGGCGGGATACTGTATGAGAAACTGAAATGGTAGGGTTTCTCATTGAATGCAATTCTGATGATGGGATAGGAGCACACCCTTAAACAGTGTGCCACGGATTTGGAAGGCCAATTAGATCTGGCTTCCATACCCAAAGATGTGTTCCTGGATAGTCCCTTCCTTTTTTTCCCCCAAGCTGGCTAGATATTTAAGCCAAATAATGGTTCCCAAATTCAGAAGAGCCCTAAAAAGGTAAATGCTCCCCCCGCACCTTTGTGAAGTCGTGTCCGACTCTAAGGGCCGGTGCTCGTCTCCGTTTGTTAGCCGAAGAGCCAGCGTTGTCCAAAGACGCTTCCACGGTCATGTGGCCGGCATGACGCACGCAGAACGCTGTTTCCTACCCACCGAAGTGGCACCTATTAATCTACTTGCCTTTGCATGCTTTCGAATTGCTAGGTTGGCAAGAACTGGGGCTAGTGCGGGAGCTCACTCCGTCACGCGGGGCTAGGGATTCGAACCTCCGAACTTGCGATCTTCCGATCGACAAGCCTGGCGTCTTACCCGCTGAGCCACCACGCCCCTTAGAAGAGCCCTAACTCTGACAAGATTTAATGCCCTTCCTACAGCTGCTTTTGAGGGGAAATTATGAGGTACTGTATACCATTCAAACAAAGACATTTTCCTTGTGGTGACGGCATTACTGGAATATTACACTATGTTTTCCTATATTGCCCTCATTATAAAGCTGCCTGGGTTGCAGCTAATAATACCCCATTTTGTCAGATTTCTGGGCCACCTGGATTATTTTATTTACAGTTGTTATTGTGTGATCAATGTGATTTTATTTCTCTGAAGATGGTTAACTGTTGCTTCACCACTTGTAAGACACATTGCATTTCAATTGCATCAGTTTTATAATTATTTTATTGTCATTTTTATTTGCTATCACAGGATTTGTTTTCCTTTTTCTTTTTGAAGTGCTCAATAACTGTAATAAAATGTATTGTATTGTGCTGGCTACAAAGTTGGCAAGCACAAATAATCCAATTTTCTCTTTGGACTCCAAAGGAATTGGCCTTATTTTTTTTCAAATATTATTTATGTATTTAGCTCTTTGTGAGCAACTACTGTTTTGCTCTGTAATTCTAACAAAAGAATTCTGTTCACTTTAAATCTTTGCAAATATTTATTTCAGCTAACCCCCAAAAGATCCACATAGGCAAAGATTAAAGAAAAATCTCCTTCAATACTTCCCATCCTCAGGGAAAAATATGTGCTGCTTTCCTAGACTGGAAGGCAGCTTTCAACTGAACCCCCAGAAATAAGTTATGGAAGAAACTGAACTCCATCACCAGACTCCAGCTGGTGTCCATTAGCTCTAGTCATGAAATTTTACAAGAAAAATACCATGCAGGTTGTTATGGCACTCAAGGATATGCTGTATACACCTCCCTAAACCATTTCAAAGTATCTTAGTTCTAATCCTAACCCTAAACTTTTTAACTATTATAGAAATCCAATGGCATTATGTTCTGCGTAGAATTCCACAGCCCTTGTTAGTCAGTAGGCCTGTCTAGGTTTTTGTTTAATTAGATAACACAGTCATCCTCCAAATGTCCTTTGTAGGTCTGAGGCAGGGCTTTCCAAAGTTTTCCCGTGGCGACACACCAACAGCGGCGCGTGAGAAAACCCGGAAGCGCTACCGCTTTTGGTTTTTGTACACTGCCACTGCGGCGTTCGGATTTTCGCGCGCCGCAGCGGTGGCGGTGTCCTTGTGTGTCATGCAAAAACCCGGAAGCACTGATGGCCTGCCTCTGCCGTGCGCGTGGCCGCAGCACGCCATCAGCGCTTCCGGGTTTTGACGTGACACACCCGGGCCCCGCAGGTGACACACTTTTGTGTCACGACACACAGTTTGGAAAGCTGTGGTCTGAGGAGAAGTCTCTCTCTCTTTCCTGCATCATGATAAAATAGAAGCCACAGTGTTCTCAAGAAGTTCTGTTAAATGTCAACATTTGTGGGCAATCCAGGATTAATCAAGTTAATTGCTTTAAATATCTTGGGGTCTCTTTTTATGTTTCTAAGTCTTGGGGGGGGGGGGGAAGAGATAGACTGTGTCCGAAAAGGCTCAAAGTCTGGCACACGTAATTTTGTGCTTTGAGCCAGAGTAGCTCACAAGTATCTGCTGGCAACTCTTGCGATATGTAGGACGAAGGTTTTGAGCTACCTGAGCTATCACCCTCTTTGAAACTCTTCAGTCAAAATTTCCTGGGGTTAGATGTTCTTCACCATGTTTCTATTCTTCTCCTCAGGCTGGAGACTGGCCTGATGTGTACTGAGATATGTATGTAGCTTTGCCACCTAAAATACTGGATCAAATTAATGTATGACTTGTTGTGAGGTTTCGTACACTTACCTGGATGCCGGCCGACATGCTGGACTCGGAGGAGGAGGAAGAGCCAATCACAGGAGACGGCAGGCTTGGCGCGAAACCAACCAGAGACCCGGAAACGCTGATTGGCAGAGACTCGGAAAGAAAGACGCCTCCACCAATCAGTGCGCGCCAAAGGAGAGCAGAAAGGCGGGCAGAGCAACGCGAAGCCCAATTGGGCCCTGCTCTCCCAAGGTGCGAAAAACAGAATAAAAAGCCAGTGCGACTTACCTCAGGTGCCGGAGACAACCGTTCTAACCGTTCTACGCTGAAGTCTCTAAACTCCGCGCCAGACCCTGCTCCCGAGCCTTGCCTTACGGTCGCCCCGGACCTCGCTCTAGAGCCCTGCCTTACCACAGTCCCGGACCCCGTGAACAAGCCTAGCCTTGCTGCCGTGCCGTGCCGGAACCGGATCCCATGCCTTGCCCCGCCGCCGCGCCAAGCCTCAGATCCAAGCCTTACCTTGCTGCCGTGCCAAGCCTCGTGTCCGAACCTCTTCCGTTCGCCGCACCTCTGTCCTTGTTACCTGTGGAAGAAACCAGCGTCGGGGTAAGCACCGCCACCTTGCCTGCTCCTCTCCTGACTGCCCGAGCCACCGACTCTCCGTTGCTCTCCGCTCCGGAGCCAGCCGACGCCAGCCACCAGTGGGCTGCCTTTGTCGGGCCCCGGTCTACCCAGACTCCCACCAGTCCAGATCAACAGTCAAGCCCAGCTGATGCCGGTCACCAGTGGGTTGCTTTTGTTGGGCCCCGGTCTACCCCCAGCCCTGACAGCCCCGCTAACTCCACGCCCGCGGACACCTTGCCTGTCACCTCCGGTTCGCCGCCGGCTGCAGCCTCTTCTACAGCGCCTGTACCCTCTCGGCTCCTTCCTGTCTTGCCAGGAGTATTCACGGGACTCGCTGCTATCCTGCCTGTAGAAGAAGAAGAGGACTGTGTAAACTGGGCGGCTTGTGTATCTTGTAAATAAAGTTATTTCAGTAACGCTTCCGTGTCAGTCTTAGTCGGAACAGGACACTCGTCTGGTTGTCTGTGGCAAGCTTCTGTTCTCATGGTTAAAGGAAATAAATCAGGATCTACAACTTTGTGGCCTCTGTACTCAATATCTAAGTTTAGTTGGTTTCACAAGAGCCTATGTGGAGGTAAAAAGGCAGATTTTTAATTAAAACCTGCATACCTAAGGTCTTGCCCAGCGCTCTACCTCTTTGACTTATTCAGCAAACTCTTTCCCCTATCTTACAACAGCTTTTTCCCAAAACATAGACAAAACTTTATTCTGGGTAAATATGATGCTGCCATCACCATATCTATATATCTATCTATATCTGGGGGTGTGGTGGCTCAGCGGGTAAGACGCCAGGCTTGTTGATCGGAAGGTTGCAAGTTCGGAGGTTCGTATCCCTAGCCCCGCATGACGGAGTGAGCTCCCGCACTCGCCCCAGCTCTTGCCAACCTAGCAATTCGAAAGCATGCAAATGCAAGTAGATTTATAGGTACCACTTCGGTGGGATGGTAACAGCGTTCCGTGTGCGTCATGCCAGCCACATGACCGTGGAAGCATCTTCGGACAATACCTATATCTACATATCTATATATTTATTTATTACATTTCTATCCCACTTTTCATTGAGAAGCCCAAGGGGATATATATAGTGCTTTCTCCTCGTATTTTCCCCACAATAACCTTGTAAGGTAGATTGGGCTGAGAAAGCGTGGACTGGCCAAGTCATCCAGCAAGCTTCCACAGCTAAGGGTGGCTCTCTCCACTACCACTCTAACACCCATCATCACTACACTATATTGGCTCTCCATTACAAAGCTTTTTCAACTGAACCCCTTTTCAGAAATATTTTAACCCTTGTCCTGTGGGGAAAATTGATTGTTGGCCATATCCTTTTCCATTGACCTTTTTATCTACCTTGGTATAAGGATCTAATCATGTCTCACCAATCATCACAGAAATCCAAAGATTCTGTTCTTTTCCTTCTCACATATATGTTAATGACTACTTCTAGGAATGCTGCAAAATTTTGTGCAATTGCCTTTTCAGTCCTTCATAAGTGTTTAGATTTGTACTGTGGATTTTATTGTAGATTGCTGTATTTAAATTATCTATTTGTTTTATGTAACAGCCAGTAGTAAGTATACTAGTATGGTTATTAACTATGAAGTGTAGGGCATAGCGTCAGGCTTTATAGCTTTTCTGATTGTACTATTGTGTTTATTTTGGTCCAAGGTTGTAACATAGTCTTTATATATCACGTTTTCTTGGCAGCAATATGGAGGTTTGCCACTACTTCTTCCAAGATGGTTTTTCAGTTTCTCAGTCAAGCCAACAGCTCTGGAATTCCAGTGATCCCTCATCCAAGTATCAATCAGGTCCAATCCTGCTTAGCTTCCAAGTCCAGATAAGCTCAGTCAGGTGCTGCTATACATTTACTCTAATAAATGTATGGTTTCTTGTTTATTTGTACAGAACATTTTGTGGTATCTTATTGTGTTGTATCCACATCATTTTATAAGTGGATAATAGATACTTGTAATTAAATAAATGAAAATAAGTTAGGGTAAAAAGCTGAGTTCTTGCAGCCATTCTGTGCTTCCCTACAGCTACACATCTTAGTCCTTGGTCTAAGTTCAAAAGCTCTCTGGAATTGATCACTTAAGACCTTGCCAAGGATAATATGTTTGTTTGCTAGCAGCACAATGATCAGGGAGGAAAAGAGAAAGAGAGAGGAACAATCTTGCTGACAGGATTTAGGGAATCCTGGGAAAGATGTCTTGAGTGGTCCACACACTTTCTGTCACCTCAGTTGCCCTTTCTGGTGCCCTCAACGTTCTCAGTCTCCCCCATTTGATTTTTTTTTAAATCTGGTGCTGTATCCAAGGGCCCTAGGGCTGTAAGGCCTAGTTACATGGCTAGAGGTCCTACTGTGGTGGCACTCATGAGTGTCAGAAAGTGAGAGACTGCTTCCAGATAGCACTATAAGTCAAGAAGCATTGCATGACTATTCTACCTCTTCCCTCTTTCACTGATTTTTTATGGTGAATAAAAATAAAAAAGGTGGAAAAGCATGGAAAGAAAACATATTGGACCAAATATGTGATGAATTAACTAGCGTTCTTAATTCATCAGGACAGCTTGATGGTAAGTAAGATATCCAATCACAGCTCCTATAGGAAAAGCCACTAATGTTCAAGGTATTATCACTTGCATGAAATCATCAAATATCAATGAACCTCTGAGAACAGTCTGCATCCATTTATACTTCTACAGATATAATCATGAATGAAAACACTAGACTGGCTTAAAGCCATCAGTGCTGTCATCTTATTTAGCAGAATCTGTGACTTTAATAATGTTGGTGACTGTAAGCCTTGAAATGTTCTTGATAACAAAGTTAATGCTTTCTAAATTGAATCCAGCAACAAAAAGAAGAGAACAGTTTTTCTGTGTGTATTACTTGCTAGGTGTAATATATCTATATCTATATCTATCTATGTAAACTGGTAATATATACCAGTTTTTACTAATTGTTTTTCAAGAAGTGCCCATGCTGTGAGAACGTATTTTCTGAGTGAGTATTGAGGAGAGGTTCCTTAATTCCCTGGATTCCTAGGGTCCCAATATATGGTTAATATCCCCAATCTTAAACAAAAACAAAACAAAACATATCTATGTAAAAGGAATTCGAAAGAACAACGTAAGTGACTAGTTTCCATGGGGGGGGGGGGTGTTGAATTTTGGTAGGGTCAGAATGGGCTTTCCCCATTTCCTTTTATAATTACTCTTTTCACGTTTGTGTTAAAAAGGCTATGGGATGAACTATAATTATACAAGTTTAAATTATTATTATTATTATTATTATTATTATTATTAGCCTAAAATTGGGAAAATTCTAGTGACGTGTGTTTCAGTAACTTCCCCCAGCGTTTTCACATACAATTTGTATATGTGCTGTGAGATATAAAGGACATGAAGGAAGTAACTTTTGCCTGTAGAAAATTTGAAAATCACCTTGCCGACAAAGGTCCGTATAATTAAAGCTATGGTTTTCCCAGTAGTAATGTATGGCTGTGAGAGTTGGACCATAAGGAAGGCTGAGCGCTGAAGAATTGATGCTTTCGAACTGTGGTGCTGGAGAAGACTCTTAAGAGTCCCTTAGACTGCAAGGAGGTCAAATCAGTCAATCCTAAAGGAAATCAACCCTGACTGCTCATTGGAAGGACAGATACTGAAGCTGAAGCTCAAGTACTTTGGCCACCTAATGTGAAGAGAGGACTCACTGGAAAAGACCCTGATGCTGGGAAAGACTGAAGGCAAAAGGAGAAGGGGACGGTAGAGGATGAGATGGTTAGATAGCATCACCGATGTAACGAACATGAATTTGAGTAAACTCCGGAAGACAGTGGAGAACAGGAAGGCCTGGCGTGCTATGGTCATGAGGTGACGAAGAGTCGGACACGACTAAACGACTGAACAACAGCAAATAAAACCCAGAAGAGCAGCGGCCAGACAGTGTACTGCAGACCAGTATTCCTCAACTTGATACCATCTCAAAATGTTGGACTACAATTACAATCACCGTTGCCCTCAGCTAGCAGAGCCACTTGCACAGTAACAGCTCTAGTCCAAAACATTGGACTCCCCAGGTCGGAAAAGACTCGATGGACCACTGGCTGCCCTTGGTAAAAGGCAGCTCCCTATGTTTCCTGTGCATTTATATCGATGGCTGTTGTGAGGTATTGAAAGCATAGCCCAAGTGCTCCTAAATACATTGTTTCATTTTTGTTTCTTTGCACTGTAAACACTAATACACCCAAGAGCAGAATACTCAGCTGGCACTGAAACCAGAAACAATGCTTCTGCCATTGAAATTTAACAGAGGCTTCTCATATCTGTCAATATTAGTAGATTCTCCCTCATTATGTGATGACTAGCAGCTGAGTGAGTAACTGCACTTCAGTGAAAAGCATTGTACAAAATGATATTCATGTATTTATTCTGATTTAGTATGGTTCCTTCAGCCTTGCAAAGTGATTGTAATGGACCCACATCAAGCATCAACAGCAGATGTCACCTTTCTCTGAGGAAAACATTCACAAGCTCTCCAAGTATTATGATGGCTACTTTTTAAAAAATCTGACATCAGGTAAAAGTAAAGGCTCCCAACTTACTGCTGGTAAGTATGTGAACACAAATACATACTTTTCTTGGCAGCAGTGTAGAAGTGGTTTGCCATTGCCTGCTTCTGGAATATTTTTGTTTTACTTCCATTCTAACCTTCAGGCCAGAGATTTCCAATGATGTCTCTTATCCAAGTATTAACTAGGCCTGACTCTACTGAGCTTTTGGGGATCACCCAGATCAGCCAGTTGCTGCCACATTCTGTGACAAATGCTACTTAATTTCAGTCCCTTCAAGCAACCTTATTCTGTGTAACAGTGCTTCAGGATTAAAGGGTTTAAGATTACAGACATTTACATTGCGAGGATCTCTACATACTTAAACCCTCTTATGCTATAGCAGGTTTTAGGAATACCAAATACACATTTGTATTAGTTAATATTTCTTTTTTAAAAAATATAATTTTATTTGTTTTGAATCTTTGTTGCTCTTCTAGTGCATATGCATCACTTTTTACGACAGTATAATGAAATAATTTGCAATGTGAATAATGAGGCACAATAAAACTTGGATTATCAGTAGAATGTATTAACACTTCTCACAGGTAAAAACTCATCCAATAACTGAATCCTAAAGCCACAATCCTATGTACATTTACTTGTGAGAAAGAGCTATTGAATACAATTAGTCTTATTTCCAAATAAGTATGCATAGAATTAGGCTTGATGATTGCAATCCTACACACCTTTACACTAATTTTTACTATGAGATTCATTATCCTCATGTTATCCAGCTGTATATCTTGGGTCAACCAAGTGATGCTGTCAAGGTCTTCTCCCAGTCTTCTCCTATTGGGATCTGAATGGGGAAGAATAGGCTCAACCAGTGCTTTCCAAAGTGCCGCCATTGGCGACACACCAACGGTGGCAGCAGCGCCGGCGCAGGGGTGCGCAGCAGCAGCATGCACGGTGGCGGCGGCCTCGGTAAAACGCGGAAGCGCTGATGGCGTGCTGCCGCAGTTGCCATGCACACTGCTGCCGCCGCGCACGCCCTGTGCCGCCGCTGCACGTACCCCGGTGCCGCAGCTTCACAATACACTAAACTGTGTGTTGCGACACACTAAAGTGTCACGACACACTAAAGTGTCGCGACACACAGTTTGGAAAGCTATGGGCTCAACATTGACAAGACAGAGTGGCTGGGTATTGTTGATTCTTTCAGTGCTGTAGTCCTGAAAGGGGCCGCACTTCCCCAGGGAGAACTAGTGCACGATTTGGGGGTTCTCCTGAATTCACAGCTCCTGCTTGAAGAGCAGAGAGCAGCTGTGGACAGGAGGGCCTTTGCTCAAATTTGATGCACCAATTGCACCCTTTCCTGGACCAGGAATGCCTTTTCATAGTCACTCATGCTATAGTTACCTTGCAGGTGAACTACTGCAATGTGCTCTACATAGGGCTGCCCTTGAAGACCATTCAGAAGGTACAGCTCGTCCAAAACATGGTGGTACAAGTAGTTATGGGCATGCCTCAGCATGCCTATGTAACACTTTACCAATGCAATTCAAGATGCTAGTTGTCACTCCAAAGCCCTTCATGGTGGAGCGTCTGGGTATCTGAGGGACTGCATTTCTCCCATTGCATCTGCCGATACCATAAGATCTGACAAAGTGGGCATGTTCCAAGTCCCATCTATTAAGCAATGCCATCTAATGGGACCTTAATGCATTCTCTGTCCTGTCACCTGGCTCTGGAATAGTATACCCCTGGAGGTTCAATCAGCCCTGAGCCTTGAAGACCTTTTTCCATGGGGTCTGGTTTAGGTTGGGGTGGGTGTTCACCTAAATGGGATTATGTTTAGCATATTGGTGGTTTAGCATATTGGTGGTATCTCTGTTTCTCCTTATTTTTGAATTTGATTTCATGTATTGGCTTTTTTTAAAAATCTGTATGCTGCCCAGTCACTGTGAGTTGGTAAGCCTTATACATTTAAATTTTATATATACAGGGTGTACCAAAAGTCAGCCCCAACAGGCCAATCACAATGTTTTATTAATATTTTTTCAGAGAAAGTGTTACTGAATGTTCAAAGGTCATGTGTCAAAAGAATAAATGTTTGAACCAAAATGGCAACCGATTCACACATTTAACATAATTTATATAATAGTCTATAGGGCCTGACTTTTGGTGCACCCTGTCTATGTATGTTTAATTCTTTTTGTCTCCGTATATCAGTTTAGTCAACAAATAAACCGCACTTTCACTGCCATGTAACTATCATCGGATCACTTGGCCTAACTGAATGGAAAGTAGTGTTTCCGAAAGAAATAACGTCCGTGGTTTGTGCACGCGTGGGTGCATGTTTTGTAAGAAACACCTGCGATCTCTCAGTAATTTACGACATTTGTGTTCACACAACGCACTTTATCAGGTCAGTTGCAAACTCACCAGCTGCATCTGCCCAATATGCTAAGCTTGATCACGTTTAATCTTGACCACTATAGTTACTTTTGTTGTGGTGGCTTCTGTTTGCTGCGATTCCAAAGCTCTTTGCTTACTTAGGACTCAGGATACAGAAGAGCGTGCGTGTGATGGAAATAAAAACTGAGGTTCTGCCAACAGACGCGCAGACGGGAGGAGGCTGGATGTTTATAACAGTTACAGTACTGTGTAATTTTCCCGCTCGCGAGTCACGCCCGAGGGACCGGCGAGATCACACCAATCCTCCCAGGGAGACCAATGTCCCGTTTGCAGCTGGAGGCAAGGGCGAGAGCAGAAGGCGGGAAGACGGAGGAGGAGGAGGAGGAGACCAGGCGGAGCACAGCCAAGCAAGAGAGCCTTGGCTTCGCCTCCCGCCTCCGCCTCCTCCTCTCCCCGGCAGGTCCCGTGCGGGCGGGAGAGTCGGGAAAGAGCAAGCTGTGCAGCGCCGGAGCAATGGCCGCGTTTCCCGGTGGCAGCGGAGTCTCGTGGCCGCGCTCGCCGCCCGCCTCAGTTCTGGGCTGGGAGCCAATGCTGGGGCTCCAGATCCGTTCGCGCTCGGTGGAGCAGACGCTGGTACCGCTCGTGGCGCAGGTACTGACCAAGTAAAGCCGAGCGGGCGGCTTGCTCCCGCGCGGGTACCTCCATCCCGATCGGTCGCTTCGTCCTTCTCTCTCCGCATGCCCTTCGGCTTCGTTCCTGAAGTCCTGATTTTCGTTTCGGTTGCATGCTATCCAGAGTCACTCCGGATGGGGGCCTTAACATACGACTTTACAAGCAGAGTACCTTTGGTTTACATTTTCGGTGGCTCTGCCCTCCGGGGTGTCGCTGGAAGACGCCTGGAGGTTGGGGACTGATGCGGAAAGGGGGGGGCGGGTTTTAAAAAGCATTTTAAAGTAGCCAGGAGCAAGAATCTCTCCCCCCTCTCCCCTGCGCGCGCGCTTTCGATCTCTCCGGAAAGAACTTGGAAGCGTCGCCCGGAACCGCGATTCGGAACGTGGGTTTGGTCTCAGCCCAACTTGGTGAAACGAAAACCCGCTTAAAATAACTTGACTTTAAGAGTGCAAACGAGGGTTCAGTTTCTAGTCTTTTGCCCAGTGAGAGAACATCTTGGAATTGCAGCCTGGCCTTTGTGCTTTGTTTTGTCTTCCTCTCGGGCCCAGAAGTCGTGCATAACTTTTTTTTTAATGCTCACCCTCACGAGCTGTAACCCTTGAAAGAATTTTGACTGCCTTCCGGAGGATTAGAGTCGCGTCGCGTGTAGCCTTCGTTCGCAGTTTTTGTATGACGAGGGGGGAGGATATATATTGCATGAATGTTAGCTTAGTCGAGGGCGATGCACGGCTCGTATTCCTCCTATACAGTAGGCAGCACTTACTCCAGTCTCTGCTTCACAGATAACGCTGCAACTTCAATAGGAGTAGTTCAGCTGCAGCTCTCAAAACAGTTATTCTTCAAGTCGCCCCATAGAATATGTCTTCAGAATAAAGATGTTTCAGGAAACATGCGACTGAGTATCTCCACTGGTAAATCTGTGCCTTTGAAATCAGTAAAATTTATTTCCCAGTAAATGTATTTAAGTTTGGAATATATGTGAGCACACAAATCATAGCTTGCCATTGTGGCAAGAGTTGAAGGAGATTAAGTAATATCTTGGTTTTCTGCAGTTGTCATTCACTTCACAGGGAGCATTTTGTTCATCTTGGTGAATTGGGTTTAGTGCTGTCAGTGCTTGTCAAAAGCAAGGGGGCAAGTCAGTCTGCTTCTGGATTAATCCCTGTTCGGGCAGTGCGTTTCAGCAGGAAACTAAGAAGGTTGCTGAATTGCAGCATTAATTTTGTTGAATGTTAAGTCTGTGGGTGTGCACAGAATTTCAGACATTTCAGTTGGAAGCCAGAATGAGTGGGAAACTGGAGCAAAAAACTAGTGAAAACACATTTGGATTTTACAGGCTAAAATTCACAAACATACTTGACATTCTTGGTGAAGGGATTCTTTTTAAAATTCTATGCAGAGTGCTGGTTATGTTGGATGGTAAACTACTATGTCTTTATCCTGTATCAAATATTTATTTACAGAATGTGTATAATTCATAGTTATTATATATTTTTTCTGACTTTATTGTCTCTGGTTATTGAGAATAAACTGATTTGGAACAAAAGTTGCTCTGCTGCTTTCGTACTAAAGGATAGTTAATACTGTTTAAATATTATTTAAAACAGTTTAACAAACTCATAGAAGATGCTGTTCCATTTTTTAAGATTACCTTCCCTCATCCCTCTGTTCAAAAGCTTCTTTGCTGTACTGGGTGCACACCCTTTTCCACTGGGTAACTTAGAAAGCAGCTGTTTACTTGCCTAGTTGCATCAGGCCCAGTAAGAATATTGTAATAGTTTATATCATGCAATGCATTCCGAAGCATGAAATGTTTGGAAGTAAATTTCAGTGAGTCTCGTTTCGTGTCAGAAATGCAGGAAATAAAAAAGGGAAAAATATTAATTAAAATTTAAAAAGTTAAAACATTTAATAAAAATATTAAAAAATTATATAACTCTAGCCCAATGCCGGGCCACATTGATGACAGAGGTGTTTCTGGCCAATAAGTCACCCTGTGTGCATGTTGGTCCCAAAGGGCACTGTAAAAGATGGGTCGTTGTTTGAATATTGCCGCATCCGCAGCAAGTATCCTTGCCCTCAGGGGGAAACCCCCATTTTTCCGTATTATCTTTAGTTCTGGCCAAACCAGTGCGCAATCTGTTTAAACATCTCCAAACCGTCCACTCCTCCTCCGAACCTCCGGGCAGCTCCTCAAGCGGATCTATCCAATTATGAAGATGTTCTGCTTAACTTAAATTTCAGTGAGTTAAACAGGACAAGTGAACATGTTTTGCATTAAGATTTTGGAAGCATCTGTAAGACAAGAGACACAATGTTCAGTAGTTTAGGGACTGGCTTTGAAAAAGTAGGAAATTAAGAAATATTGGAAACAGGAAATGAACTAATAGTTTTAAAACTAACATTTAGGAGTATTTAGAAGTAGTCCAAGTATTTATTCTGATTTGACTACAGTACTACTAAATACAAGATGTATATGTGATCACTTTAAAAAGGTAAAGGTTCCCCCTGCACATTTGTGCAGTCGTGTCCGACTCTAGGGGCCGGTGCTCATCTCCGTTTGTTAGCCAAAGAGCCAGTGCTGTCCGAAGACGCTTCCGCGGTCATGTGGCTGGCATGACGCG
The DNA here is from genome assembly GCA_023362775.1 of Charina bottae. NCBI lineage: Eukaryota > Metazoa > Chordata > Lepidosauria > Squamata > Charinaidae > Charina > Charina bottae. Next base: position 13,544,924 of record JALMGJ010000016.1, read on the forward strand.
CGCAGAACACTGTTACCATCCCACCGAAGTGGTACCTATTCATCTACTTGCATTTGCATGCTTTCGAATTGCTAGGTTGGCAAGAGCTGGGGCGAGTGCGGGAGCTCACTCCATCACGCGGGGCTAGGGTCTCGAACCTCCGAACTTGCGATCTTCCGATTGACAAGCTTGGCGTCTTACCCGCTGAGCCACCACACCCCCTGATCACTTTAGGTTACAATTAATAAGCCATTATGTGTATATCTGAGTAAACAAGTAATACAGATTTAGCTTTTCCAGGAATTCAAGTTGAATTTAAATGAACTTGTTCAGATAATATAGAAGTATATGGATGCACAGAAGGCCAAACACCATCATGAGACAAATATAACTTTGGCTCTATATTGCACAAAATAAACTTAACTTTTGAAATTGTAGAATACTGGATTATAAGAGCAGGAATAGCAAATACAGACTGTTTGCCCAGAGTTTACATTTATATTAAGCTGAATTATTCCCCTCACTGATTTACAAATTTGCTATTCTTGTCATCAACCAGTAAAATAGGGGTAATCCTTCCTGCTTCACTCTGATTTGGTTTCAGGTAACACAGTGTTGGTGATCAGATCAGCATACTTTGTTAGGTTCTGATGAAGATAAAATAAAGGGAGACTCAGTGTGAACTCCCACAGTGAAGATAGAATATGTGTAATAATAAAATAAGAAAATAATATTGCTAGAGAAATTTGGCTGTGTTACAGCCTCTGAAGTCATTGAAAAGGGAGGATAATTCTTTCTGCTCATATTTGGATATGTTGCAAATAGAAAAATGGTGAGGGTAATGGTGCCTAGTAGGTAGAGTAGGCATAGCCCAACTAGGGCGAAAGGATGGGTGGTTTGGGTGGCAGCAAAATACCAGATGAGTGGGACTGTTGAATGTTTGCTGGAGAATAAACAACTGGTTTATATCAGGGCAGAGAATTTGACCATTTAGCAAAATACCAGATGAGTGGGACTGTTGAATGTTTGCTGGAGAATAAACAACTGGTTTATATCAGGGCAGAGAATTTGACCATTTAGCCCAGTATTGTCTTTTGTGATTGATAGTCAGATTGATTGACAGTTCTCTGCGGACATTAGGCTGCATTTCCTATGTCCAGAATGGAATAATAATAAAGTTTCCCCTTTTATTCCATTGTACTCTTTTAGAATATTCAGTAGCCATTCTAATATTACTGCATCTGCTGCTAAAGCCTATGCATATCTTGATAACATGTTGACTGAATTATCACAGCAGTCTTCTTGCCACTATTATCTGATGTTTGATCTTTTTAAAATTATTACTGTTGTCAAATCATTTCCCCTCCTGCTGCAGTGTACCTGTTTCTTGTCTTGACACTTTTTGCTGGCTATTCATCATCTCTAGCCCACATCTGCTTCAAGATTTAGTTCTTACCTCTTTTTTTTTTGTAGATAATTTCTTGTTTTTATTGAGCCTGGTCTCCGTAGTAATGTTAGAGGTGGTTGTCTGGAATGGGAACTGGAATATTTGGGAAGAACTTAATATCCTGTCAAGGTAGGAGGTTTCTGTTGTCCTGCCAGGCCCTAGTCTCTATTTTATCATAGAAAATTGCCTTGATGTTGATGGTGAAACAGTAGTAGTCAATTCTCAATATTTTCATTTGTATGGATCACTATATTGTCCTCAAAAGCTTTTGAGGACTACCATACAAGTTACGGATTGCTAGTGCAGCCAGATAGTGTTAATGAGACCACAACATTGAATACAGGTAAAAGTTGTTTTTTAATTTTTTTTCTAAAGAAATGACTGAAATTTTGTGAGATTGCCAAATCTCATGAGGTAATAGTATTTCTTCTTTAAAATCAAGGATGCCATTAAAGAAATATCTATTTTATTTTTACAAATTCCAGAAAACGACCTGTAGTACTTTCAAAGACCACCACTGGTCTCCAGAATGGAAACCATTGCCATAGAGGAACCAAGCGGATAGCTTGAAAATGTTTGCTTTAACAAAAAAGAGCCATATTTAAATTATTACAGTATTTGTGATCTGAGCCTGAACAGTATAGATTGAAGAATCAGAAATTGTAACAGTAATAATTATTTCAGTAAAATAAAACTAGCATTGAAAATTAATTAAATGTTGGCAGCATGATATGTGATGCTGGTGGTGAGGGTTGCATATGCTACTTGGCAGAGTGACTGGCTGATGATGTTAACTAGGGGTGCACAAGCTGTTATGGCAGGAAAAATACACTTAATGTTTGAGGGAAGCTGTTGTAAGGAGGCTGGTGATACAGATCAGATGGGACAGTGATGTAAAGAAGATAGGAGCAGATTTCCTATTTTTTCTGATTTTTTAAAGGAAACATGGGGGTTAGTTTGTATGTATCCCACTAAAAAGAGACGGGGAAAAAACTTGCAGGGCTATAACAACGGAGTTCAGGAGTGGCATGATATCTATAGACTTTCCATTCCTGCTGCAGGATTGAGGGCAGATGCTCAGGAAGAAATAATGTTTTGTTTTTCATAATGTATGTCTATCAAGACTTTGAGCTTTCAACGCCATCATGGTTTTTTACATGAACTATTAAATGAATTTTCAGGGAAGAAAAAATGTTGAAGTGATTCCAGATTTATTTACAAATGCTTCTGTTACACTTCTTAACTCAGAGGTAAGCATCAGACCTTTGGGTTGTCTGTTGGGTATACACTCAAACCAATGTCTCATTAGGGTCTTTATCAAATAAATTTATATTTATTGGAACCTTGTACATGCCTGCACACTGGAAGATTGTAATTGGAAGACTGTACATGATTCAGTATAAATAACTACCCAAAGGGGCAGTTATATGATGAATACTGGCTGAGGCAAGATTATATCTGAAAGGATGTTATCGTAACTGCAAGAGTTAAAGTATGAAAGAAGCTATTATTTTGATTCAACATCAAGATATATAACTGCAATATCAAAATATATAACAACATCAAATAGTACAAGCCTGTACAAATAAATCAAATATATCTTTTATTTCTTCCAAATGTGATACTTTTTAATGGGCAATTTCTTGCATTAATCTGAACCACTGAGTTGAGATATCTTTCCCTGGCAATGAGTCTCATTAAACAGAGGAACTTACTTTGTAGTGATATTTATCTACAGATGTGAATCAGCTTTAAGTGCCTATAATTGTAGTTGTTACAAAGTATTGAGAATAGGTAGCCTGTAAAATTGACAGGAAGATTATTATAAAGTGTGTGAGTATGTTGTGAGAGAGCAAGAGAGAGAGAGATTTGGAAGTGGGGGGAGAGAGAGAAGATAATGTGTGTTTTCCCCAAATAGCAATCTTTTCTCAAGCTGCAATATAAACTGCTTTTGAAACTCGAGGGGGAAGGGTGGAGGTAAAAAGGGATGTTCCGAAATCTCAAATTATTGATACGGGGATGTAACTAGTATGGCCCAGTCTTTTGGACGTTTCCAATTCAAGCTGCAGTCCTACCTGTAACTCTCCTGGGAGCAAGTCTCATTGAATTTGAGTTGACATGCAGAAAATTGAACTGTCAGTCACATAAGGTGAATTTAGTTACCTGTAAAAAACAGTTTAGCTACCCTGCCAGTAGAGAACGAGTGGTGCATAACGAGTGGACCAAAACCAACGATTTACAACATTTGGCATTACGTTCTGTGTTCTTAGAAGTGCAATTTTGTCATGAAAGCCCTGGCAACAGTGACTCATGCCCTCATCATCACAAGGTTAGATTACTGCAGTGCTCTTTCCATGGGGCTTCCTTTAAAGACCACTTCAGAACTGCAGTTGGAGCAGGGCAGCGGCCCACATACTAGGAGGTGATGTCCATCGCAGCCATATTACAGCCTCTGTAGTGGGCACTGTGCTGGCTTTCAGGAGGTCATTCAAAGTCCCAGTTTTAACCTTTAAAGCCCTGTTTGGCTTGGCTCCCAGTCATCCTCAGGACTGCTGCCTTCTTGTAGTGCCAGTTCACCCTGCATACTCATTGTAGTAGGGATGCTTAGGGTGTCCTATATATGTGTGAGGGAAAGGGAGCAGGGTCCTGGAAGCAGTGTTTTTCAGTGGCAGCCCCATTTAGCAGAATCATCCCACCAGAGGTGTGGTTGGCATTTATTCTTTTATCTGTCTTTTTTACATTTAGCTATTCATTATCTTACTTACAGGTAGTCCTCAGTTAATGACTGTAATTGGGACTGGGAACTCTGGCACCAAGCGACATGGCTGTAAAGTGAAAAATCGTATGACCATGGGGAAGCTGCAATGGCAACAACTTTGAGGATTGGTTGTAAGTCTCCTCGTTCAGTGCCATCATAACTTTGAATGGTCACTGAACGAGTGGTCTCTAAGTGAGGGCTACCTGTATTTAGATTTTTTTAAAAAATCTTTTAAAGTTTGTGAAGATAAAGCTTTTCTGGAAGGTCTTTGAAATCTAATTATTGCTGCTATTAAACTGAGTTGGTGCCAGGGTTGTATTTTGTGATTTGTCATTTTTTTGTCACTTCACTTCAGTAACTATTCTTCTACTCTTTTATTTTATTATGTGCTTGCTTTTAATTGTTTTGTACACCCCTGGGAATGATCTGATTATGCTAGTCTGCAAGTACAACAAATGAATAAATAAATCAATCTAGTACAGTGGTAGTTTTGTATCTCCCCAATACATGTGTATTACTTGAATTGTATTTTGTACTGTCTGCATCATGGCTAATTGATGTGCTGATTCTTGGGAAAAAGGATTGCTGGCAACCTGTGGTATATAACATCTAACAAATGAGTTGGTAGCTTCTGCCAACTTCTGGTCATTTCAGTTTTTAAAAACTGGAGCTGTGGGGCCTTTCAGCTAAGCTTTTTATAGTGTTCAGGAACTTGTAATCTCTAGGCTAGATCCTGCTTTTTAAGAGATTTGGTCTTAGCCCCTGAAGGCAAGATCATCTTCCCATTTAACTCCCTGAAGTGTATTAGAACATGGGAAGAAAGTAGAGAGAAACTGTATAGAGAATGGAAGCAAAACAAGAAATGTATGTGTTCCTGCAGGTTCTCTGCCTGAATGTATGCTTTCTGAAAGCACACAGAACAGAAGGAACAGGGAATGCAGATAGCATGCTTGTGAGAATTGAATATGACAGGAGGCTTCTTGAGGTAGACTTTATTCATTGACTTTTTTTTTTTTTTTTTTTTGCTATGCTCCTAAATAATGTATTCTAAGGCAGGAATTTTCAAACTTTTTCAGGCTATGGAACCTGTTAGAGGCAAAACTCTAGTGATAGAAAATTAGCTATGTTTGAGAGGGTTTTCGGTTTGCTTTGCTTTGCTTTGGGGTTTTTTTGGTTTCTGCCCTTAGACTCTCACAGAACACAGTTTGAAAAACCCTGCTCTAAGGGCGATTTTGTATTAGGGACATAAGATGTTGAAAGACACTGCCCACCTAGAGCTTTCTCATCCCCAGACTCAATCAAGTCACTCAGTTCCAGGCCAGCAGAGTGTCTGCTCACTGCCTAGTACTGTATGGTGCAAACTCTGGGGTCACATTTGTTAAGAATATCTTGATCTTATAACATTTGATGGTGCATCTGCATGAGGAAGCCATGCTCAAATCAGTTTATTTGGAAGCACATCAGCAGCGAAGCCGGGTGGTCCCAACGTTCTTCTTCTAGTAAAATAATGGCAGAGCTGATTCAGATGACGGCACCTTCTTTCTCGACGAAAATAGGCATTGGTTTAAGACATGATAATAGTGCCCACAAAGATCAGCCCAGATTCCCATCAGTCCTCTTGCTTATTGAAAAGTACAGTATGGACAGAGTGTTCTCTTCTTTTTGATTTTTTTTCCTATTAGGAAAGAGAAAAAGAGAGAGAAAGAAAAAAGGAGCTTGTGTGGATATATGTAAATATTTTTCCTTGGTGGATTCCTTGCTTTCCTCCATGTACTCTTTGTAGATCAGGAGTGGGCAATCTGAGTGGGCAATCCCCAGAGTGCATGTAACCCCTGAACCCCCTTTGTGCATTTCCCCAAAACACTTCTGTCCATAGTTGCCAAAAATCAGTGGCATGCTTTCCTGCCATTTTGAAATGGAAAAAGATATGCACAGAAATATAGTGTAAGCTTTGAAGTGGCTTAACTTACTTTGAGAAACAAAGGGAAACTCCAGTCTTTCTCCTCCCTAAATTCAGAAAATCTTGGCTCTGCTCTGCATCATCGCCTCAGTCTCTGCTGTCCTTGGCCACCACAAGTTGTTAGGTGAAGCTACCAGCGCAATCATATTCAAAGAATAGACTTGCCTTGATATCCTTTTTTGTGTGTCTGATTTGTGTCACTCCGTTGCTGGATCAGAAAAAAACAGGTTCAAATAATAGGTTGTGTTTTTTTTGGTTTGGACATTCAGAATCTTAGAGTTACATGTCTCAGTTTACTTTGTTGTGCAAGAGTGGTTATGTTGCTCAGTTGCTGAATGAGAAAAACTTGGGGCCAAACTGTGCTTTTTCATGCAGAGGTAACTGCTCTGAATCAAAAGACGCTGAGTGTGGTGCTCAGTGAATCTCCCCTTTCCCCCACCAAACTTTGTTTTTCCCTAGATATTAACTGCTCCAAGGACCTTTGCAAAGCTGAGTTTTATTTGTATATATTTTTTAAACATCCCCACACTCTTTACAAAAGAGACTGCCAATGCAACTTACAGCATCAGTGGAAAGCAGTCTCTACTTTCAGACTTGCCAATACATAACACACAGTGAAGAAAGCATCGGGTGGGGGGAGGGAGGAGAAAAAACTTACTTTATTGTCAAGCTTTGTTTCATTCTTGAACAGTGATGCTTCTGAAAGTTCTGTGGTCAGATTCCATGTTCAAAGAGTTATGTAGCTAACTGGAGGGTTAGGATAATTGGCTGTAAAAGGTGGCAGAGGCCATACAAAAATATTGCTAATGTAGTGAAGTGTTACTAAGACATCAATTTAGCTATTATAAGTGAGACGCTATTCCTCAGTTTACTTAGGTAATGTGGAATTATTATGTATTTTGCTTAAGTGCTTTTAAGGATGTTTAAAAGAAGGTTGTGGTCTCTTTGCTCTGCTGACTGCCTTCCTTCTGCTTTATTGTCTTCCATGGGTACCAGCCGCTAGTGAGGTCTATCAAATACAACTACTGATCAGGGCAGTGAAGAGATGCTTCATCATACTGATGATAGACGAGGAGAAGGAATACACACTGTGTACACCCTGACGTCTGCTTCTGACTCAGGACCAGGTGGCATCTCCAGCCTTCCTGGAGGCAAAGGAAAGGCAAAAGAAGCCCAGCCTGACCCCACCCATTGGCTAGAAAAGGAGCAGCTGCAGTGAGCTGGGTCTTCCCATCCCACTTGAAAGGGCATCCCGCCAGAGAATTAAGGGCTCCTGCGTGTATGTTAAGCCTTGGGAATCATTTGATTGAAATGATCTAATAAACTCTGCTATGTGTATGATGCAGTGTCACAGACCTCATATTCCTACTCCCACTGAGCAAAACACTGCAAATTAAAATAGATTAGTGTGATATGAGTGATATGTGTAAAGTTATTTATTTATTATTTATTTTTTATCCCGCCATTATTCATGCCTAAGGCGGGACTAGAACTCACAGTCTCCTGGTTTCTAGCCTGGAGCCTTAACCTCTAGTTATATTGATCTGTATTCCTGTTCACTGTTCAAATTGTCAGTGTCCTCAGAGGAACTCAGGCAGCCTGTGTTCAGGTTTGCAGGTTTTGAATATATGTAAATGCTTTCCCATATGAACATTTTTGGCATAAAAGTTGATGGCTTTCCATATAAAACACACACACCCCAATTATATAGTCTAGTGCATAGCTTTCCAAACTCTGTGTCAGGACACATTAGTGTGTCGGCTGCAGTGTTTGGGTGTGTCGCAGCTGCTGCTACCTCCGAGCCCTGCCAGGATTCCACGCAGGTCCTAGTGCCTGCCTTGTGCCCTGCTGTAAGAGTGTGTCGCGAAATGATGCATGTCTAAAAAGTGTGTCCCCAACATGAAAAGTTTGGAAAGCTCTGGTCTAGTGGTTAAGGTGCTGGGCTAGAAACGAGGAGACTGTGAGTTCTAGTCCCGCCTTAGGCATGAAAGCCAGCTGGGTGACCTTGGGCCAGTCACTCTCTCTCAGCCCAACTCGCCTCACAGGGTGGTTGTTGTGGGGAAAATAGGAGGAGGAAGGAGTATTAGGTATGTTTGCTGCCTTGAGTTATTTATAAAAATAATAAAGGCGGGATAAAAATAAATTAAATAAATAAATAAACATTAATATGGATAGTAGCCGAGACTGACGTTGTTTTGTTTCCCTTCCTGTCAGCTGTGCTCAGATTAACTGAACACTTCCTTGATTTTTAACATAGATTTAATCTTTCAGGTATGCTGCTGAGTAACGGATTTAACTCTTGGGAATATTAATATCCCTTGAACTCTAGAAGTGTAAGACTATTTGAGGAATAAGCTCCTGGTGTTTGAATGCCAAGGGTGAAGTATAACGAGATGGAGTTAAAAAAAAAGTTAACAATTTATATATGTTGCATTACAGCATAATTAAAATGAAGTCTTTCTAAGGAAAAATACAGGCTAATCATCTAAGTACTGTGAATTAATATAATAGCATGATTTTTTTCTTTATACCGTATATGAGAAGGATCATTTCTAAACTGTCTATATAGAGAGAATCAAGAATTAACATGTACCGAAATTCCTAAGATTCCTAAATGTGTGTGAGCACATAGTTCCTAAGTAATTCTAAGCCATGATTTAGTATCCTTGCACAAGTGTAATGCACTTGCATGAAATGTTGAGCTCAAGGGCTCTGCTGTCTCTCCTGTTTTGAGCATTCCTCCCCCCCCCCCCTTTTAAGGGGCGTGGTGGCTCAGCGGGTAAGACGCCAGGCTTGTTGATCGGAAGATCGCAAGTTCGGAGGTTCGAATCCCTAGCCCTGCGTGCAGAGTGAGCTCCCGCACTAGCTCCAGCTCTTGCCAACCTAGCAATTCGAAAGCATGCAAATGCAAGTAGATTCCAAATGCAAGTAGGTACCACTTCGGTGGGTAGGAAACAGCGTTCCACGTGTGTCATGCGGCCACATGACCGTGGAAGCGTCTTCGGACAACGCTGGCTCTTCGGCTAACAAACGGAGATGAGCACCGGCCCCTAGAGTCGGACACGACTGCACAAATGTGCGGGGGGAACCTTTACCTTTTTTACCCCCCTCTTCTGCTAAAAAGAATTTATTTCAACAGGCAAACTAGAGCAGATTTCAGTTCAGTTCAGCAGATTCTTGGTTTGTGGTTTTGTGTAAACCAGGATTAGAAGGCTAAACTATAAACCAGGGCTTTCCAAAGTGCTGCTGCTGGTGATACACCAGCGGCGGCAGCGGCGCGGGGGGGCACGTGCATGGCGGCAGTGCGGGGGGTGTGCGGGGGCACGTGCATGGCGGCAGTGCGGGGGGTGTGCGGCGGCGTGCACAGCTACGGCGGCAGCCTCCGCTAAAATGCGGAAACACTGATACCCTGCCACCGCCGCCGTACACACACACACCGCCGCTTCTGGGTGGTGTGGCGACACACCACGCTGTGTGTGGCGACACACTTTTGTGTCGCGACACACAGTTTGGAAAGCTCTGCTATAAACTCTTTAGTTAGATAAATCTTAAAAATTTTCATGGATGATTTATTGAGCAAATGATACTATTTTTAAATCATAATTTCCAATCTGCATATAACAGCAAACTAGGAATCTACAGATAAACTACTCAGTTCTAGTTTATTCCACCTCCCAGTTGCATGGGAGGAGAGGAAAGGTGGGTGGGGTAGAGTGCCAAGTATTGTGTGTGTGTTCCTTCCTGCTCAGGCATACAATGCTGTATTGTGAGTGAGCCTTATGTGTGAGAACCAGCCCACTTTGTAGACTTCTGAGCCTTGGAATGTTATTCACTGTTGTAAAATATTTCAAAATGAGTCTACCATTTTTAGGAACTTATCTACAGGAAATAGTATCACCTTAAATATACGTATTATGATTTTATACTGCACTTGAGAACATTTAAAAAACTTATTTGTGTAAAAGAGCAGTGGTCTTTTGCTGTGCCTAGATAGCTTTTTGAATGATAATTTTTCTACTATTAATGATACAATGTGCAACCTAAGAATACAAAACTTAAATACAATATCTTTCTGCAAATTTGAATGTGTGCTTAATATTTATTATAGTTGTTTACAGATTCAAAAGAAGAAAACACTGAATATGGCAGGTGCAGAAATTTGGACACCCTTTAAGTGTGTACTTTGTAACACCTTCTTTGGCAGAAATAACAGCTTCCAAATATTTAATCTTGCCAGCTAAGAGTCTATTTTTGGTTTTGGATTTTTCCCCCCACTCTTCCTTGCAGAGCACATCTAGCTCATAGATAAAAATGGTGGCATTTTTAAAAATCCTGGTTTATGTTCTACACTGTTCAGAGCCATTTTGAATGGAGTGGCATAGAAATGTGAGTAATAAATAAAAGAAATGAAAAATATTCTTAGATCTCTTTACAGGCACAATACATCAGAAATCTCCCTATAGATTTTCAATTATATTATTATTATTATTATTATCATTATTATTATTATTATTCAGATTTATCACCGCCCATCTCTACAGCAATAGACTCTGGGCGGTTTACAATAATATTATAAAAATTAAAACCAATAGATCTAAAATACAATATAATAATAAATAGAAAAATCCAGAAGATGGTGAGATCTTAAAAGGAGGATATTACTAAGCTAACCACCCCCAGGAGAAACTATTACTTCCTTCGTTCCAAGCAAGACAGCAGAACCAGGTCTTTAAAGACTTCCTGAAGGCCAGGAGCGAGGGCGCCCGCCTCACCTCTGGGGGCAAGATATTCCACAGGGCGGGTGCTATCGCAGAGAAGGCACGCCTCCTGGACCCCGCTAGATAGAATTCTTTTATTGATGGGGTCCAAAGCATGCCCTCCCTGCATGACCAGGTGGGGCGGGTAGATGTGGTCGGGATGAGTCGGTCCCTCAGGTACCCTGGTCCCATGCTACATTCAAGTCTGGGGACTGTGAAGGCCATTCCTGTAGCTACTTCCTTGTTGATTTTGAAGTATGTTTTGGATAATTGTCTTGCTGAAATATCTAATCTATATTCAACTTCAATTTCTTGACTGTGAGACATAGCTTGAAGATCAAACCTCTGCTGGAACAGTCTCCAAACTGGTCAGATCTGTAAAACAGAATCAGCAGATTACTGAAAATAATCTGCTGAAAAATTTAACACTTGAGTAGTTGTCCACAGGTCATCAGTACAGTGTCGCTGTTACAACAGTGGTATTCACGGGACAGCTGTTTTACGTATATGTGTATATATATAATTTTTATTGAAAATTTTTTTATTACAATAATTAAAGCAAATACAAACAAACTCAGAGAAAGAGAAAGAGAATAAAAAGTGCAAAGAAAGAAAAAGAAGAAAGTAAGAAAAAGAAAAGAAATATATAAAGAAGTTACTTCTGATCTTCATCACAAGTATAAACAAATTTGGTAACTCTTCACCCCCTTATAAGGTTACAAACAGATATCTCTTCTTTCCACAACCCAGCCCTTATCTATATACAAATCCATAAATCATCAACTTTTCAGTCCTGGTGTCAGCAAAAAGTCTGTAAAGGTTTACCAGAGCTTTATAGGAATATGTCTCATTTTAACTTCAGTCAAACAAACCAACTTTATATTCCTACCTTTTCTAACAATCTTGATCTTTAATTCATTCAGATGTTGTCATAGGATTTGGTCTGTCTTATTTTTCTTTTTCCCATTCCAAAAGCTTCGAGGCTTTAGCAAACCTCTTTTGTAAATCCAGTAAGAGGTAATTACCCAGGTCATTCTCTTGGTTTATCATTTGTAATTCCACTTTGATTTTCAAAGCTTTAACCAACATTTTGTTTATCCAGTAAAAGGTCCTTATCAGGGTCATTCTCTTGGCTTGTCATTTGTATTTCCACTTTAGATGCCTTCTCTATCTTGTAATCCACACTTTTTTTGTTATCCAGTATTTTTGGTTCTACTATTTCTTCATCAGGTAAAATTTGTTTGACATCTGTCATTCCTTCATTAGCATCTTTTGGACATAGTCTATCCATGAAAGCAGACATTATTGTTGACATATCTGACATTGTAGCTACTAACTTCTGGCCCCATTTGAAAATCTCCTGAAGTATTTCAAATGTTATAGCATTTTGTGTCATTTTGTAAATCCCGTACTAACTGAAAACCAAAGGCAAGTTTACACTTTTTTTTTCCTTTTCTGCCTGGAATCTTTAGTCCCCTCTAGTGTCCAATTTCTGAGACCATAAAGTCTCAGATCTTTAAGTCTATCTTAAGTCTGTTATGACTTTTACTTTAAGATTTTGGAAATAATTAAATAAACAGCTTTTCGTGGATAGACAAAACAGTTTGGTTCCCACGAAAAGCTGTTTATTTAATTATTTCCAAAATCTTAAAGTAAAAGTTTCAATATTCCAAATTTGTCTGGACCCTTAATTCATTTATAACTTTCTTAGATCAAAATCTTATTTAGCTTTTTGCCATTTATTTCCAGTTTATTAAGTTCTTAAACTTATGGTTAATTTTTCTTTTGTTCAAGAAGATAGGTAAACTCACCAGGTGGCTTTTCAAGCTTGTCGTTCCAAAGATCTCTAATAGCCTTAGAATAGTTAATAAGCAATTTCCAAAAATGAACACTATAACAACATGGATAGGCTCTCTCTCTCTCTCCATTGATGGATATACCCTTCCATTTAGAAGAGCCCTTACTTGCTGAAGACACAAGTTTGGAGGTCATTCTGATTTGTTCTCTGTTGTTAAATGTTTTGTTCTAGAAAGCCTGGGTTATTTAGAAGTCAGTAAGAAAACTGTTAATTTCCTCCTGTTATGTGTGATAAACAGTTGGAAACAAATGGAAACAGTTGTGTTCTAGGGGGAGGGGAAGAATGTCAGAATACAAGGTTTAATACCTTAACATTAAAGGCTTTTACTCAAAAGTAAGTTTTATTATATTCGGTGGGGTTTCTTCCCAGATGAGTGGGCCATAAGGCTACACTTTTAATTACTTTGATGGAATCCAAGGGAATGCCTGATAAGCATGGTTTAACAGCATCTTGTCCAATCTTGAATAGAGAAAACCTTTCTCTCCTTTTTGTGTATTATTCTATGTCCTCATCTACCCTTCTTTAGCTAAGAAGTTTTTAAAAAGAACAACAGTAATTAATTCTATCTTACAATACAGACCTAAGATGATTAAATGAGAAGTTAACAATCTTCCAAAAAGTAGTATTATAATTTGGAGGGTATTGAAATACTCCAAGGCTGTAATTGTAGAATGAGTGAAAGTGTATCTCATAATTAACAGCAGTATATTAGTTTGTGATGATGTTTTGGACATACCTTGAACCTTCAGGAGAGACATAATTTTGGATTTCTTTTAGGTTGAAGATATCTATCCTTCTGTAAGCTTGATACGTACCATGGGAAGTGATTTGATCATTGGGATAGGGAAAGTCCCTATTTCTAATCATTCTCTTGCCACCTGAGTTTCATTTTGTTGTTCTCTTTTCCTATTAGCAGCTCAAGGCCCTAACAGCAACAGTTTAAACTGAGTTAGTTAGAATGTTTCCTGTGGGTTTCTCAGTCTTGTTGCTGTCTTGGTGGTTCTTAATTGTCTGAGCATCAGTAGAACAGCTGAAGATTCACTTTGTGAATCTGCTTTCATATGGCTGGTGCAGTGATGTTCTTATTAAGTAGTAATGATAAGAAAGAATATTGATTTGCACATTTCATTCATCTTAGAAATAATTAGGAGAACTTCTAAATTGGGTTGTAGGTGATATAAGTATATCGGGATGCATAAACTGGCTTTTGCTCATGTCAGCATAAAATTGTTGTTGCAGCCTAAGGAGAATTGATAAAGAAAAAAAATTCCAACAAACTTAATTGGCATATAACAATTTTAGTAGTCTGCCTACTTGCATGGCCTTTTAAAAATAAGATTATAGTAGCTTTCTGTATAACCCCAATGAAGATCCTATTTTCAAAATGAAAATTAGAGTTTTCATAATTATATATTTATACCCAGTCTTTCTTTCTGTTAGAGTTTTATTTTATTGTAAACAAACCTGTCAGATAATGTCAGATTAACAAGGTAAGCTTTTTGCACAAGGACTGACTGCATGCAAGGTATCCTATTGTAATGAACATTTTTTTGGCATGTTAGCTTTGAAGGCAAAAGGAAGAGGGGCCGACCAAGGGCAAGATGGATGGATGGTATTCTGGAGGTGACGGACTCAACCATGGGGGAGCTGGGGATGGTGACGGCCGACAGGAAGCTCTGGCGTGGGCTGGTCCATGAGGTCACGAGGAGTCGGAGACGACTGAACAAATAAACAACAAAAAGCTTTGTGTCATTCAGTATACCAGAGACAGCTAGAATTAGATAATTTCTGCTGTGGTGAGGAGTGGGGATAGCGCTGCCTATTTGAAGGAACTATCTCATGTTTGCCTTCTGAATCCCTAGTACTAATTACCCATTTTCTGTCAATTTTATCTCTTTATCCTTCTGAGATACATGCTCAAATTATGGTTTCATTAGCCTTTTCTGCAGGCATTTTTATGTAGGCGGTACCAGATGAAACACTTTCCGTTGGGAACTATGCCAAGCTAAGCGTGTGCTTGCAAGTGAGGCCATCTTGGTATAAATTGACATAGCTCTGTTACATGTGGTTTATTCTGGAATGAAACAGGTTCAGTCAAGTGCTTATGGTTATTCAGAGCTGCTTTTGTTTGTTTTAAACTAGCCTGAACTTTGTTATCTTCCATTGATCAGGTACTAGGAATTATTTTTCCAGTATAATCAGTTGTGCAAGTTAATACTTTTATAATTAGACTGCCTGTGCAGTTGATCTCTACCAGGTATTCTGTAATTTGTCTCTTCCCAGGCTCCAACTAAAATTTATAGTGGCTGTTTTTATACTTAGGAATCCCTTAGCTTTCTGAATAGAATGATTGGTTTTAAATGTGATTGGTTCAAGTATTTCTTCTTGAGGTCTGTAATAGTCCTGGCTAATTAGTTTGAAGTAGTTTCTTGTTAGAGATGAGGGAGGAGGGATGACTTTCATGTTTGGTGTCTTTTTTTTAAAAAAAGGTTCTTCCTCAAAAATAATTGCAGTAGACTTCCATTAATCAGATCAAACCTCCTGATTTACTTGCAATCTATACAGCTGGAGGAATTCTAAGTTTTCTTCTGTCAACCTAAATCCGGGAGGCAGGTGTGTGTGTATGAAAATCTTTAGATTTATTTGCCCAGAGCTCAGAAGACACAAAACCTGTTTGTAAAATATCTTAAGAATACAAGGGATAATTTGACAATAATGCAGCCAAGAAAGGAAGGGTTTTCTATGTGATAAATTATCTTTTAAAATAATAGAGCCAAGCGTCAAAGAATAAAAAAAGCAGTGTGTTAGGAAGACAGGCTAAAGGAGGAAGAAAGGATTATAAACAAAGCACACAGAGTGAGAACCTTCATAGACATAAAGCACACATACAATTCCAAATAAAAAAACAATTTAAATCTATTTTATCTGATGACATAGGACTTTGGGTTTTGAGGCACAGTGTTCCTTATTAAAAGGATGGTCTGGGAACATTTGGTTAGGTGTTGCCAGGAAAATAACAAGTGAGGTCAGTATTTTTATGGAAATTTGAAACCTTAAAGGAGGCTGATGGTTTTCCATTTAGTTGTGTGACAAAGTCCATTTCTAAGGTCATGAAGCAGAAGGAAGATTAGCATCTATTAATCATCTGGGTGATTTGTAGTAGATAGCAATAGGTTTTTATTCTCTTGTGGTTGATAACAACAGAATGGCTAATAGCAGCAAAAAACAAACAAAATCAGAATGGATCTGCGTATAGACAATTATAAGATGAACTATTTATTTTATGTTCTTCTCCCTTCTACCAAGCTATCATTCTGTACTTGGTGAACTTCTGGGTTCTAATATTAATACATTTTAAAATAATCTAGCAAGCCTAAAGAAATCAGCCTGACCCACTCTTCAGCCAATCATCATATTAGTTAAGGACTAGATCCAGTGCCTTAGTAATTCCAAATTTATATTTCAAAAGAACTGGCAAACTCCAAATTAAATGCAGAATTTTGGGGAAAAATAAGTGTTTCAAGTATGCTGATAGTGATAGAGAGGGAATTGGAGTGGATTGTTTAACTGCAAGTTTAAGGGGAGAAAGTAGATTTAGATTTACTGATTTAAATTATTTAGATTTACTGTAGATTTCTGGATAATTTTCAAAAGAGTGTAGCAACAAGAGCTATCTTCCCTGGCTAAAACTGTACTGTGAAATGAATGAGGCTAGGAAGCATATCCATTGGTTTTTAAATGGGAGAACTATGAGCTCTGTTCAGTGCTGATACATAAAATAAATTGGAGCCTGCCAGTTCCATATATATCAAAAGAGCTAGCATTTTAGAAAAAAAATGTAACTTTTAGATGTAAATTTTGGGAAGAAAGATAACATTTTGCCTATTGATTGACACATTCCTTGGAGAATAGTGAAGAATAGAACTCTAGTGAATGTTGGCTCTGTTCGGAATATCAGTTTGCCACATCTTCAAGTGACTGTTATGCATAATACATGTTTTTGAAAGTGGGATCTTCAGGCATAATTTGACTCAGTGTGTCTATAATAAAACTTAGTTTCAGTTATGAAGACCAAGAAATTTGGTTCTTTCAGGCCCATGCATAGAATATGTGGTTAGAGTATGTTTCTTTGTACGAATAATGAATGGTAAGTGTCTATGCGTGTATCGATGTGAAAAAAAGAGAGTAATCTCAGATACAGCCTTTACTGGACATTGAATTCAGTTATGCTGAAATTCGTCCCCAGTTCATTATAAACAGAAATGATTAAAAATGCATAGATGCAAAGATATAATGTGCACTTGTTGCTATTATTATATTGTTCATGAGTGGGGATTGTTTTGCCATGGAATTGTTTTAATATCCATGAAACACATTAGGAAGTAATTGCCTCAAAAAATAGTACTGAGATGTCATTTAAATGCTTTTCTTAAAAAGCAAACACTAGACATATTTTTGGATTATAGGTATATCTGTAGCTATCTGTCATGAACTCTTAAATGAAGTTCTTTTAACAAATCTAATTCTAGTTGCTTGGGATAATAAAGGATTAGTGTTGCATTTGCGAGTTGCAGAAAGATATTTTGCTGGTCCCCATTTGAAGATAAGAATGCCGAAAAAGATGTTGCATTATATCATAAGCTGACTCCAATAGTACTGTTGTTGCCTCCATTTCCAGCAAGTGCACAAACTCGGCTACAGTCCTCTGAAACAGGAAAAAATAAATACAGATAAATACAAGCATCAGCAATGCACTGTTGCTCATTTCTCATTGGAGCTGTTTGGAAAAATGAAAGAGGAATTTAGGAGGTTGGAGAAACTGAACTCCATGTCCGAGCATCTTTTCAAGGACAATATAGTACCCTCAGGATAACTGGAATGCATGATCACAGGAGAGAAGAGAGGATAGAATGTATTTCCAATTCTAAGGCAATGGCCATTGTCGTTAGACAAAATGGAATGGTCCGGTGCTAGGGGCAAGCATGCTCACTTTTAGTTCAGTGCAAACAATGCACCCTGATTGCTTTTGTTATTCATTGTTCCAGAAAAGTGTCTTAAATAAAAATATGTGCCCCAGAGGTGCCAACATGTACCCAACCTTGGCTGATTTCAGAAGTTAAGTTAGTATTAGTGGAAATTAGTGGAAATTCTCCCCGCGGAACAGCTGAGCGCCGGAAAGTTCAGCAGCGTGTGCGTGGGGCGAGGGGAGGCTTTTCGCCTCCCTGCCAGTACCGAGGGCATTTTCAGGGTCCCCAGAGCCTGCCCTTTTGAAGGGGCAGCCGCTGCCGCCGCGCGGCAACCCAGAAGCACCAGAAACGTGCTTCTGGGTTGTCACGCGACACACTTGGGGCCCCCAGGCGACACAGTATTGTGTCGTGACACACAGTTTGGAAAGCTCTGTAGTATTTGAATGAAGGACTGCTTCAATTTTCTAGAATTGTAGGCTAGACAGAGAAGTTGGGTGGGGGGAATGTCCAGAAGATAACAGCAAACTTTTTTCATATTGTCAACAAATCTGGGTTGTCTTGAGGGTGCCTTTATAATTTGGAAGAAAATAATCCAATTCTATACATAAGATTTACAGATATGTTTCCTTTTTAAATGATTAACCCCGTTAGTGTAAATGTTATTGTAATTATTGCTGTGAGTAGAAAGCTGGGTTTTAAATTGAATGGACCACCTTTTGGAGTCAAGGGCAGCAGTTAACAGTTTTTGGCGGGGCTGAATGCACAGAACAGTTTTTATCTGCTTCCCAACAGGGAACAGCTATACGTTTTTGCAATCATGATTAGAGGGAGCCCCAGGGAACATAAAAAAAATAGTAAGACTTAGGGCTGCAGGTTTCTCCTCCCCATTGTAGTCATACATATTTAAATATTATTTTCTAGAAAGAACCTACCACACCTCTCAATGAATTTGCATTGCTTTCTGCAATTAAAGACAATAGATCGAGACAGCAAAACATTAAGAAATGTTATGGCAGATAAAAACATTCCAAAAGTTTTGGAAACAAACTTGTTTCCAAACTTGTTTGCGTTTCAAACAAGAAGAAGGTATAATTTAAAATCTCATTGGCAGACCCCTCCTTCCAAGGGTTCTCCAATAAATAGGCTGCCATCAGTCAGGCTGAATCTCCTGACATGACCTAGTCTGTTCCCTTCGGGAATTCATAGCCTTTTCATTAAGGATTTCTCCAATTCGTCTCCATGCAAAAACCCAAGAAAAGCACATGTTTATTAACCATTTAATTTAAAAAGGAGGGAAAAAGTATTTATTTATGCCTGTCTCCCAGCATGCATTTTGTTTCTGAAGCTCTAAATAGTTAGCTCTAACATAATTATATTTTTATTGTATTTTATATCATTGTAAGCTGTCATCAGGCTGAATGATTCAGTAATATTCAAATTATTATTATTATTAATTAATTAATTAATTAATTAATTATTAATATACATGAGTAATTGGGCTGAAGGAATACTTGCCACTGTGGAAGCAGTACTGTATTCTCCTAAGCCAAGGCTGAGAAATATATCCCAATACTCACAGCTAAATATCGATCAATTGATTGAAATACTCATTCATAGCAAATTCTGTGTTCATTGCTCTGTCTGTAATTGGGTTATACAGATTGAATCAAGAGCTTATAACACTTGGAAGGTTTTTAAAATCTTTTGACTTTTTGCATTTGTCCTACGTTTAGCGGTATACACCTGCCCCTTTGTACCATGAATCTTGCCAGGAGATGTTTCAGGAAAGGCATACAGGTAGTCCTTGCTTAAAGTGTGTCACCAACCTGAAAAGTTTGGAAAGCTCTGTTCTAGATATTAGTAGAAGCAATTGTGGTATCTTTAAGTTTCCACCACAGTTTAATCCTGAAAATCAAGTTGAATGCAGCCTTAAAATCAATGAAAGCCACAAATACACATGCTGGAGCACTATAGCATTGTCTAGTGTAGATCTGCCTTCCCTGAGCTCTGCCTGTTCATCACTCAGAATAGATTCAGATTGAGGCCAGTCTGCGGAACATGATCTGCAGGTACATTTTACAAATCATCTTAGATTGGGGAGGTGGAGTTAAGCTGGCAATATGGAAGCACGCTTTTACAGGTACTCCCCAGCATATTTTATAAACTCTCTTTTTAGTTAGCTTTCACTTCTATTTTGATCTATTTCGTTTTATATTGCTTTCTGCTCTGCTTATCAGACTTAGAATTTTAATTGGATTTGAATTGTTGTATTTTATCATCTGCTGGGTTCTGCCTGGACTCTGTCTGTATTCCCTCGCACAAGGAAAGCCATTAAGATGGAAAGAGAAAGAGAGTGAGTTCTGATGTACAAACATTGCATAAACAATTCAAACAACAGAAATTAAAAGACCTCATAGGAACTAAAGAAGAAGGAACATTTAAGTAAAATTAAAAGAACACACCCTGGGCCAGACACATGCAAGGCACAGGAGTGGGTTTCACAATCTGTTATTCAGATATTATTTGGAGTGGAATTCTTGGGCACAAAAACACCAGAACAATATTTAATACGTGGTTTTGGCTGTCACCTCTTTCTGCTTTCAGATAACAACTCTGATTAACCATAAGGATAAGCCAAAGAGGTCGGATAAGACTTTGAGGGCAGTCCAGCAGGTGGGCCAAGCAGTTAACCTAGCTGTTGGAAAATTTGTCATGGTGGGTGAAGCTATAGCCGATGAAAACCAAGAATTGAAAGAGGAAATGAAGGTTGCCTGCACTGAAGCAAAGCAAGCAGGTAGGTGAATGTTTTTGAACCTGAGAGGCAGGGCATCGTTTGCTGTGGAAATACCTGCTTGCCTTCTATTCTGTCGGATTTGGTAAAGCCTTCTGATCTTGAATTTACCTGCAATGGAGACTTGCATTTTAAATCTCTTAAATGTTTGGAGAAATACCACAGGAGATTATTTTAGATATGATGTCTCCAGTTTTGCTGAAATTGTATTAACTCCTGCTGCTGATCTGTGGCATTCAGTAGGGAAGCATTAGCACATAGAAACTGTGGGATAGTCACGTTTCTCAAAAATGTCTGCTGTGATTTAAAACAGTAACTCTGATTATGATTTTGTTGGCTCTTTGGAGCATGAAGTGCAGTTCCTAGTTTCTCAGAATGTTGAGTGATGTAGATGAACAGTATTCCATTCTAGATGCTTGGTCACTTCAAATGGCTAGGACCATTTTTTTTTTGGTGAGGAGTATTCTGTGATTACAGCAGCCTCCTTCTCCAAAATATGAAAGTTTACAGGGGAGGAACTGGTTGATAGGGCTGTAAAAAAGGTACACCACTGTTCTCCACATTTTGTGAATGACTGATTAGGACATGTATATTAAAGAACTGTATGTCTGTATGTCCTAACCAGTAAATTGCCATAGTACATGATGCTGTAACAATGAGTTTCCTTGCTCCCAAAATCATGGTCATTGAGGAAGACTATGAAAACTCCTAATGCAGTGACATTACGTCACATGTTTTAGATTATTAGTTATTATGGTCAAAGAATAGCTAGGGTAATCTCCAGAAAATCTAGTTTCAGCCTCAAAGGTGAGCAAAGGGCTTCCTTTAAGGGAAGCAAGTACTATGACAATACATTTATACTGTATAGAGGCTTTGTTTTTATTTGTTAAACTTGTTTTTTGTTGTTAGCCACTCTGGACTGAAGGAAGGAAAGGCAGGGTATAAATGTTTTAAAATAAAAATGAACCACCTCACTTCCTTCCAGAACATAAGCAATGTCCTACTGTCCCATCAAGTCCAGCAGTCTCTTCTCACTGTGGCCAACTAACTGCACAAAGAAGCCCATTAGTCTCCCAGCAGATGGCCTTCAGAGGCAGTTAACACTGCCATCAAAGCTACCAGCTATTGATCCCCATGATTTCCCTGAATTGACCCAACACCTTTTTGAAGCCAGCCAAGCTGGTAGCCAGCACCACACCTTGTGGTAACCAGCACCACCATCTCATGGTAAAGATAATGCCCAGAATTTAAAATTATCTTACTGCATCACTGATCTTGGTAAGTGCCTATATCTCTTTTGAAAATCTGGTTTTCGCCAATTGATTTAAGATAGCATCCAACTGTTTGTATTTGGAGCAGGGCTGAACTAACTGCTTTTCACTTTAGGTGACACCATTGCACAGCTTACAGACGTTGCAACCTTGGATCGTCCAGAATCTGATGGCCAGATAACAATTTTTACAGACAAAACAGAAGTGGTAAAGGCTGCAAGGCTCTTGCTTTCTTCAGTTACTAAAGTGTTGGTTCTGGCTGACATAATAGTTATTAAACAAATTATAACTTCTAGAAATAAGGTAATTAGGATTTTGTGAATGCTGACTGTACATTTTGCATACAGTTTTATATTGTATTTTATGGAAGTGATAGTTTATTATTTTTAACTGGCATTGAGTTCAATCCGAGGTCATCAAGTATGTGTGTACACACATGTATACATATACATATACACATTTACTATTTTAATAGGACAGCTAAATGCTAAACTTTGGCCAGATAATACATAATAGATATGTGTAGCCATTATGGGAGCAACAAATAAACCTTTCATCCAGTAACACATAGAGCTGAACTGCATTGTATATAGTAAGAATACATAAATATAGTAATCTTAACTGAATGGCCAAGTAAAGTAATGTAGAATATGTGGTTGCATCTTAAAACAGAAAACAACAACTTAATTTTGGAGAAATTCTAAATTTGTCTTGTCAGTGATACATTTAACATTGATGGTTTCGTTCAACATATTTGGCAGGTCCTTATGACAATGGAACAGCTAGAGAAAGTGAGTAGTTTTCAGGAGTTTGTGCAAATATTCAGTCAATTTGGAAATGAAATGGTGGAATTTGCCCATTTAACTGGAGATCGACAAAATGTAAGTACTAGATAAAATACTATATGTTCAATGCTTTGTAGAAAACATTAGCAAACGATACTGCCTTCCTACAGAAAAAATAGTCACCTAGTTAAAAACTTACAATTATTGTTTAGTATCTTTTTGTGTGTATCCCAACTGCGATTTATCAGGTATTGTAAGACATAAAAGTGCCTCTGAACAGTGAGATCCCATCTGAACTGTCACGGTTAATAACCAGGAAAGGCAGGATACAACTGACTGTAGTAATAATGGTGACTTTTGGTCTCAGCATCTGTCCTAATTGAGCCACAGCAGCAGTGTTTGCTCCCAGCTGGGAAATACTGGCAGTCTTGGATGAACCCACCATTTGCAAGAGTACCAAAAAAAATAAAAAATAAAGCAGAAATATACTGGGAAACTGCCATCATTAAACAAAAAACAAAACCCCCACCACGGCCTGAGTATGGAATGCTGGCTGACCATCGGAGGGAAAATGTTCCTAAGTGGATTGCCAGATCAGCAGAAGTTCTTTCTCAGCATGTAGACCATGGTGGGAAGTCGGCAAGCAGCTTCCCACTCAAGCACCTAGGACTGCACTGCCAGAATTTGCCAACAAACTACTGAAGAAGTCCACAATGATTTTCCGGGAAAACAAGATGCTTCTGACAGGCTTAAGACACCACTGTTATTTAAGCAAAGAGAAAGCCCCACACCCAGTCCCAAATAGGAAAAATTGGTGTGTTTGCAAATGTTCCAGATCCTTTGGACATGTCATCACATTGTTGCCCTGCCCTTTGCTGCTATCTGCCATGAAAAAAGTGGCAGAAAAGTATGGTTACCAAAAGGCTACCTGCTCCTGATCTAGACTAGCAAACAATTCCTTTAATTATTCTGTCTGTTGAAACCAAGTCTATCTTACATCTAAATTATTAAATCTTTTGGATTCCTTCTTAGTAACTTCTGCATTGTAAAAGGAAATGTTTGTGTTATAACTGTTGAAGGTTTTATTTTGATGAGTCAGAGATGTGAAACATGTCTCCTTTACTGACTAAAGCTATTTCAGCTGTCATACCCTCTCCACATGAAATTCTAAGAATTAGGCAGAATTAACATCTTCATCAGGGTGATAGAGGTGAACTATAACCAGCAGTGATACTAGTTATTGAAAGCAAAATAGTAATGCATATATGCCCACAGTGGTCAAAACCTGTGCATGTTCAGGTATGGTTGCAGAAGGTGTTACCACTGAAATCACATGAATCTAATATTTCAGAAGTGACAGAAAAGCTGCCCAAATGTCTCTCTATAGCCCATTATCAAGAGCAAAAGGTGTCTGTCTTTTTTTAATAATTAAAAGATATGACATGCTTTTGTTTATCAGTAGATGTCCAGCATCTCCCTTTGCCAAGAATTATTAATTGTTATCCATCAGGAGAGTTCTCCTTTTCTTTCCTTAGGATCTGAAAGATGAAAAGAAGAAAGCTAAAATGGCAGCTGCTAGGTCTATTCTCGAGAAATGTACCATGATGCTTCTCACTGCTTCCAAGGTAACTCATTTTCTCTGTTGGTTATCAGCAAAGCAAAAGACTTGAGAGCTGCATGGGGACTGCATTGACTAAAGCCACATCAGTCAACACCGGAGGCTGGGAGGCTTTCCGAAGGACACCAGAAGAAATGTTGACAAATGCAGTGGCTGACTCACTGATGGAACCGATAAGCAGCCTTGGCTGATTTGCCTGAGGCGGGGAGGGGTGGGGGAGCATGTGGGGATTCATCTTGGTAGACAGCACAGAAGCATCCAGATAATGTTGATATATTTTTATTTACTTCCTTGCTTACTGCCTTTGCTCAAATTATTGATTTTCAAGACCTGTTTAAGGCATCCTGACTGTGAATCTGCCCGTGTTAACAAAGGAGCAGTGTTCCACAGAATGAGGCTAGCTTTGGAGCAGGCTATAGAGATCGTAGCAGACACTCGGCCCAGTGGAGAGAATGAACTGGGCCCAATGAGCATCTATACTGGCATCAAGGAATTCAAGGTGAGGACAGATGTGGCTTTTTTGGAGATTGTTTCTAGATGAATGCACCTGCCTATAAGTGGATTATCTACATGCAAGGGGAAAAAACATTTCTGTGATTTTGATTAGAACTTTCCAATGATTTTCAGATACTTCAGTACGTTCCTGACTTTCCAGTCCAGTTTGTTCATAATCTGTCCTATTTTAGGAATTTTGTAAACTAAAAACTGCATGTATATGTGTGGTTGAAATATGACAATTCCTAGAGGAGAATGTGTCTGTTCCTTGGCAAATGAGGTTTAGTCAGAAGATAGATACCATTGGATACAACTCAGACCACTGGACTAGATAGTTAACCTAACGTGCTGAAGCAGAAATGTACTGTAACTCCAACCCAATATCCTGGTAACTTCTAGTTTGTATTAAAAATGGCAACTATATAATAGGTATTACTGTGCAAGTAACACATGCCATCTGGATGGCTTTTCTATAATACAATCTTCTTAGTGTTATATCTCATGGGAGTGGTATGGATTATTTCTCCTGCAATTTTGCCTGTTTCAGCCCAACTTTTGAGGGGAGATGGGTGTGTGAAAACTTGACAGATCACTTGGGAAGCTGCTTCGCACAAATATCATCTGGTACAATTCCCTATTCATATCAGCTATTTTACATAGATGGTTGTGTAGGTTATTGCATGTGTGAATTGGTATTATCTCATTGCAGCCTGCTGTCCTTTCAATAAGAGATGTGTATTCTCAGAAGAATCCAGCGGGATGTGGGTGTTGTCCCATCCATGAACAAACTGGACTGGAAAGTCAGGAACGTACTGAAGTATCTGAAAATCATATTTATAAATTTTTAAAGATTTACGTTTTCCTACTGCTGTTCTGATTGTAAACTGTAGTTGAAGCAAAGTAACCATATACATGTATTTTGAGACTGGGAAACTTGATTCCTTCTGGATGTTTTGAACTCCAACTCCTGACAGCCCTAACCAGCATGCCAACAACAAAGAATTGTGAGAATTGGTCCAAAACATTGACAGGGCACCAAATTGAATGCCCCTGATGTATGTGAAGTTCCATTGTGGGACATGTGCAGTCAGCATGAAGACACTGGGGTGCCATCTTTAACCCCATTAACAGAAGATTTTAAGCAGTAGCTTATATGATGGAATACAGAGTATTAATAACTTTAGCCCTAAAAATGTTAAAAGAATATTGAGTGAATTTACCATATTGCAGGTGGGAGGCTGAGAATGTATGGCTTGCTTTAGGTCACGTGATAGAAGAGAGCTTTGAAATGGGAATTGATTCCCAGCCCTTTCTCCTAACTGGCATGCTATCATTGCACTGATATTTCAGTCTTCTCTGTTTTAGGATATCATGTCTCCCCTTCCCCTCTTTTCAGAATAAGGTGGAAAGTCTGCGAGAAAACCTTTACCTTCTGTCAAAGGAGAACCTTAGAGCATTGCTGCGTCTTATCCTTGAACTCACAGAAGATTTTACTGATTCTGCTTATACAAGCCATGAAACCCGGGGACATATCTTGGAGCTCTCCAAGCAAGCAAAGATGGAATTGGAGCAGTTGGTGTCAGCCTGGATCAATGCTGTAAGAGACACCTTTTTCCCAGCAAAACTTATGGTTTGAGAAGTAATACTAAATCAGTTTACTGTATACACTATGATAGCATGTGTATCATCACAGTATTGCAAATTCAGTGGGGTCAACATCCTTGCCATTTAAAACAGAATTTGAGTTTTACAGATATTTACATAAATCAGAACAAAATCCCAATATAATTCCTTCTATAAATATAACTCTTCTCCCATCATTAGTGGTCAGATTCAGAAAAAGACATACGTAGTACATATTTGTCCTCTGGTGTAGTACTTTTGTTTACCAAAGTAATTTATCCTACATAGTGATCTCTATAGAGAGTGGGACTATAGCACCCAATGTTCTCAGCTAATATGGGCAACATGAAAACATTAAACCCAATACATGTGGAGAACTCCAGAAGACTTCTAAAGATTTAAATTTTCTCAAAATGTGCGGAAGAAATTGAAATTACTGTATGTGGAACTGGAATAGTATATGCTATACTTTAACAAATCTAATATATTTAATTGGTTTTACAATATACCATTATTAGAGCAGTACATATTTCTGGATGCCAACCTGTAAAGCCATTGTTTACAAATTAACAATGGTTGTGCTCACATGTTGCCCTAAGCTAAAGTATGGTTTGTTTGGTTTTGGGTTAGTATGATGTATGAACACAGCTATTGTGATTTGGAAAGCTGTGTAAGCAAACAGTGGATTAGTGTGATATACTAATCCAGCTAAACTTTCCAGCAACAGGTTTGTCATATCAACCATACACTTCAGGACTCGTAACAAATTTTGCTAAAAAGGAACAAAATGGATTGTTCTTGTTAATTCTGTCATATGGAAAATTATTGAGTTCACAAATTGCACTAAACCATAATCTGGTTTGATTTTAGCTTAGCACATTGTGTGAACCAGTCAGTTGTTTCTTATTCAACAAACTATGATTAAACCACAGCTCAGCATGATACGTGAACCAATATAGAATTTGTGCACCTCTGTCCTAGGCATATCTATTCAAAGCCAAATTTCAGGGTTCAATGAACCTTACTTCCAGATAAAATTACCATTGGATTGAAATTGTAAAACCATGTTTGGCTTTTTTAATTTTAATATTTTAATTAAAAGACCAAATAGCCTAAAGTCATGTATTTGTGGAATTGGAAATTTTTTTTAAGCAAAATCAGAAGAAAAGAGAAGTCACAGAGGACTTGGAATTATCCATACTAAAAATGTGCCAGTGCATGAATGAGCTTCAAAGAGAGGTAAGTTAGAACCCAGTACAATCTGGAATATGTTTTGGAATTATAATATGTACAACTTCTTCAAAATGAATTATTCTCAGCAGAGATATAATATAAATAGGGTTTCCAACTGTCTGTATTTGCCATTTAACCAGCAGGTTGTTTTGAGTAGAAGCCTGCAGGCATAACTTTCATGCAAGAATACAAATTGTTCAGGATTGTTTCACAATCTATCTTAGCATGGTTTTTATTCACAATGAGTCTCTTACGCTTTTATTAATTCAGTTTATGGTCTAGCATAGAGGTGGGTAATCTGTCAGCCTTTCTTGTGGCCCTCAGAGTCCCCTCTGGCCTTGATTGCTGCAAACTGATGACACAGTTTCCTGCCTGGGGTGTGGGGAACAGAGGAAATTGTAAAACGGGGATATTACAATTCAGAAACAAAGAAATCCTCCCAAATTTTACCCTCAAAATCACTTTCATTCACAGGTGTGATATAACCTTCAGTTCCCCCCCCCTCCCCCATGTTAAACACAGTCCTTGGTCACCAAACAATCGCCCAGGAAGTATTTGGGGAGCTTCTGATGGAAGCAGTGTGCCTAGAAGAGCACAGGCCCATGGAAGCCAATCGCGTGGAAGGGGGCGGGGTTTGCGGGCGGGAGCCAATCGCGTGGAAGGGGGCGGGGGAGGTTTGGAAGAAGGAGAAGGAAAAGAGGCTTGACTGCTCCAGTCGCTTTTTTTTTTCAGCTGTCAAGTTGGGCTGCTGGGGGGGGAAAGGTGCAGTAGTTCTGGTTTATTGGGGCGGGTGGAAGGGCGAATCTGGATTTTGGGAGGGTCGGGGGAGAACGCGACCTGCCTGGCCTCTCAAGGCGGGGAGGCGAAGTGGGCCGTGCGGCTCGTGTTGCGGAGGGCTGTGTTTCCCTTGGCCCTTGCTAACAGGCTGCGGCGAAGAGGTGCAGTCCTGCACCCGGGGTCCAAGCCCCCTTAGTGCAGCAGGACGGGCTTCCCAGGAGACCTGCTCTACGTCAGGTCGGGCGTTGAGTCTGCACTGCTTGGAGGTGTGAAGAAGCGGGTGTGCAGGGGGCTCGGCGGGCGACCGTTTAAGCGTAGTGGAGCTGACGGCGACGGAGTCCCGGCGGGGGGGGTGATTTAGGCACCAGCTGGGAACAGCCACGGCTGGGGTGGTGGTGAGACCGTGTCGGGAGGGAAAACCTGTGCGGGGATAGTGCAGGCGAGGTTGAGGATTCCCCCGTAAATGGCTCCTGGTTATAAAGGGTGCTTGGAAACCGGGAAACGCCGAATTAGGCCTGGCGGAGCTCAGCGAACTGGGTTCTCCTTTCCTTGCCTCCTCCAAAACCCGAACCCTCTTGCTTTCGCCGCCTCTCCTGCGCGTCCCCCCCCCCCCCTCCTTTTGCTGTTCCCGGAGAAGCGGCCCTGGTGGTCAAAGCGGAATTAGATTGTGCAGCATTGTGAAGTCACTCGGGGGAGAGAGGGCGGTGGGGAAGTTGTCCGCGTGCCCACACGTGATATTTTATGGAAGAGCCACACTCAAGGGGCCAAAGAGCCGCATGTGGCTCATGAGCCGCGGTTTGCCGACCCTTGGTCTAACCAGCATTGCAGGGCCAAGGAACTTGTGGCCCTCCAACTGTGGCCAGACTGCAATTTCCAGCAGCTCCAGTCAGCAAGACCCATGCTGAAACATGTTGAAACTTGTAGTTCAGCTGCCTCTGAATGCCACAACAAGGTCTCCATCTATCAGGGATTTGGGCAGAGAGAGATCTTTCCCAACCAGAGGCGTGTGTGTGTTTGTGTGAGAGTCAAGTGATGAAAGCAGGGTTGCGATGGAAGCTCTGTCCCTTTTGTACATATGTCACATTTTGACAAAAGCATTAGATCCTGCAATGCCCTTGTTCCCAGCAAGTGTTAGTTTTTGCTGAAGATGCTAGGATTTGAGCCTAATAATCTCTGCATGCAAAGTGTGTACTCTTCTATTGAGTGACGGTCTCTCCCCAAGTTGTACATGAACGGGCATGTCTAAGAAAAGAACAAAAAGCAGAGAAGCAATTTTGCCCTACTGTCCTTAGAATACAACTATTGCATTAACCACCACTGCTCTCTTTTAGAATTGGAG
The DNA here is from genome assembly GCA_023362775.1 of Charina bottae. NCBI lineage: Eukaryota > Metazoa > Chordata > Lepidosauria > Squamata > Charinaidae > Charina > Charina bottae. The sequence goes on from JALMGJ010000016.1 coordinate 13,574,582, forward strand.
AGAATTCTAAGACTGATGGAAATCCTCTGAATTTGTGACTAAGCCTCATATAAGTTTAATTATCTGCCCCTGGGTGTTATATGTTGCCCTGTAGATTGTTTAGCATACTCTTGATTTTATTCCAGATCACTCAGTTCCCTCCTGGAGGAAGAACGAGGATAAAGTGGGGGTTATCCCTTCTTAATCCTCTTCCTTCTTCTGGCAGATTGGTTGTTTGTAGCAGCAAAGAACGATGCAAGAATTATGAACAATTTTAATGTGAACACACTATGCTAAAGAACACTATAATTATGTGCCAAAGTAATCTAAATTCTGCATTAAGAATATTTTAATTAATTATGAGACCTATATCAATGAATTTATTTTTGTTTTATTTATTTATTTTCTACCCCGCCTTTATTAATTTTATAAATAACTCAAGGCGGCTAACGTACCTAATACTCCTTCCTCCTACTATTTTCCCCACAACAACAACCCTGTGAGGTGAGTTGGGCTGAGAAAGAGTGACTTTAGAATAAGAAGAATTCTTATTCTGCCTACATTTTCTGTTTTTGCTAGAAGCTGTGCAATGCACAGAAAGCCTACCCTCAACAGAAATTTTATTCTTCCTCTCTTCAATGCAGGCCTTTGAGATTTTTGTAGAGTCACCCACACTCTTTCATATACAGTATATCTTTCCAACCATGAGGATTAGACACTTGTTATGTTGTTTAAATTAATTGTGTTGCTCTCAGGAAACTGTTTTTGGGTCTGTGTCCAAGACCTCTGCCTATCAGATGATATAATATAATCATTTGCTGATATGTAGGACTAACCGGTCTAATAGGATGCCAGCATTCAGAAGGGAAGTGATAAATGATTTAGTAAGTTCAAACTGGAAATAGACTTACATAAGCCCTATATTAGTTCATATTTTTTCTACTTGAACTGCAAACTACTTGAGATCAACCATATGTGTTTGAGTTTTTAATATGCCTAGCCCTATTGAATTTTTTGGTTATCGTTTAATGCAACGTGTGAACTAAGCCAGTCATTTCAGCTCTTGGTAAGCATCTTTATCCTCTTCTATCTCTAAATGTAAGTGAGTTTTGATACTATTTATTCCTCATTATTCATAGTTCTTTTTTGGATTCATTATATTGACCTAGCCTAGAACATTAATTCAGAAGTTAGTTGCTCATAAAAAATGGTCAACAACTACGCCAAATTCCAAAAGAAAAACATCAGTAGGTTTTGTGTAAATGTTCTAATCGCCTGGAGATAACGACTGCTTGCTACAAATTATCCATTGTAATATCTACTGTTTTGTGTTAATTTTTCCAATATCAAAGCTCCACAGTGCAGCAATATCTGTTGCAGCAGACCTGATAAAGTATCATTCAGATCACCTTGTTTTGAAAGCGCTGAAAGCCTGCGGAGCAGAAGGAAACATAGAAGCTCTTGCAGAGCATAGCTATAAGCTCTCTGAACAGAAAGACCAATTGATTGAAGTAAGTTTGGGTTATGTTGAGAAAGACAACTAAGTTCAGCTTATTTGGGGATACACCCTTGAAACTACTTTTTTCCTCCTTAATAGAGGTATTAGTAATTGGTTACTACCATAGAGATTTCTGTAGCTGGCTGGGATATTTGAGTTGCAGACCATGCCCCTTGGACAGGGATACCCTTCGCATGGTCATATATGTGCCCACAGCCTACAATCCCTCCAAAAAATATTGCTGAATTACAATTTTAATGTGTCAGGAATTACTATTGGCATGGGGAATAATCAGAGTAACTGTATTTAATTTACATTTACATTTAATTTTTGTTCTCGCCCAGCCCACTTCTTTGTCCTTACCACAGTCATTCATTGGAATATGACCCTGCCCCCACCATACCATTCGAAGACCAACTGTAGCCTCTCCCCTTGCCCCAGGGGAGTAAAAGGGAAAGTCCCCAACTCTGGCAAAATAATGTACTCACAGAATATCTTAGATATTTGGAATTGAGGTGCTATGTTGATGCTCCTGGTTCATTCTTCAGAATATCCTTCTGGTGAAAATTGTTTGGAGGATATCTGTTCTTAGAACCAACACACTGTGGTTGATTTCTGAAACCTAAGTGGTTGTTAGACCAATCCTGCCATATTTTTAATACCATTGTTTCAAAAGGAGAATTGTGAGAATGCTCATGGAGCAAAATAATAATAACAACAACAGCAACAATAATTATTAATTAAACTGGTATGCCACCCAAGTCTCAATGACACTGGGCGGAAACTAGAAATGGATTCCAGATCTCATCAAGCATCTTTAAAAAAATAGCAAGAAGTAGAGTTTCAGGGAAGAGTTTTGCCTAGCTTTGGCTGCTTCCTTTCATTCTTTGCCCCAGCCGCATTTCCCTTGGCTTATTTAGGATGGTTGGCAGAGGAATAGTTAAGCTTTCCTCTGGCTTAGATGTCAAGCAGATGTCCAGCTTTCTGCCAAGATTAAATCTGGGTCTCTAAATGCATTTCTAAATATTCAAAGCTTTCATTTAGTATCCACCATATGTATTCCATAAGAATTCTACAATTCATACATAGGTTTTATGATTATGTTGATTTGTTTTGTTTCTCTTTTTAGATATGCCATCTATTGAGGCATGTCTCTGGAACAGAGCCACTTGAAATTTCTTGTGTCCATGCAGAAGATACTTTTCATGTGACTGGGCCTCAGGTATGTATAATTTTAGCTGACTGTTTGCTCCAGTTGATAATACTCAGAAGACTTTTCCAGTTCTGCTTTAAATCCTTTAGCTTCAGCTGCCAGAAATTGAAACTGAAAACTTTCTTTGTCTATAGTAGGTACTATTTTCACAGGGAAGTATGTCAATATTCCACCAATATTTGAGCAAATAGATCAGAACTTCATAATGGAAAATGTATATTAGACTTAGAATAATAGTGTTAAAATGTCTTTTAATTATCAAGTTCAACGTACATATAGACTTCCTAAATACCTTGGTAGCAAAACAAAAAGTAAAAAACTCCTTGAACCAAAGAGGGTTCTGGGTAAGGAATCATGTTTAGTAACCAATAAACATGGCTAGAATAATTTATGATGCTAGATTCACATTTGCTGTACTGGACAGCATAATGCAATAAAGTGCTTCTTAAGAGCCATTTCACTCTATTGGGAGACCTTCTTCCCTACATAAAAAGAATAAGTTTATAATTCTTTTCAAAATCATATTGAAAGTAAGATTTCTTATAATACAGTATATTCTCTCTGTTTACTTATTTTAAAACAGCCATTTGTTCAATATCATTTAGCACAATAGTACTCCCTGTGAAAATCCCTTGGTTTTTGTAAAGCTTTGTTAGCAAATGCTATACAGTCCTTTTTAATACAAATGAGAGACAGCTTATCTTTTGTCCTGTGGAGGTGGATGTTGATACACAATTGTATGTTTATGACAAAGCCTGTTTTGTTTCCTTCAGATAATTTCTGCTGCTGAAACCCTGACATTGCATCCTTCCAGTAAAATTGCAAAAGAAAATCTGGATGTGTTCTGTGAGGCTTGGGAATCTCAGCTGAATGACATGTCCCTGCTCTTAAGAGAAATCAGTGACGTGTTTGAAGGAAGACGAGGTGAGCGGGTTGTTCCTAAGTACCGACAACCTACTATCCTTAAATACAAGCTTCCAGCTTACAGTGCACGCATATTCTGAGTATTCTGGCTATGAGATGTGATGGTCTACATTCTTCCAAAAGTCAACAAACTACAACTTGAAGTCACTTAACACTTTTTGCTACTCTGTAGGTACTTGGGGGTTGACTACACTAAAGTATATTACCTATGGAGGGCAAACATACAACTGCCAAAACCCATAAATAACATGACAGATCCTTGGAATGTGTCCACCCTGTGTTCAGAGAAACACAGTTCACAGTTCAGCTAATACTAGAGTACCTGTGATGTAGCTTAAAGTTGGAAGCACTTCTTAGGTATTTAGGTAATAACTCAAACAATCCTGTCTCCCAATTTTTCAAGGAGATGATATCATGCTGCAACTGAATCTCTTATAGTTTTAATTTCAGTGGAATCCTGTGTGAGGTGCCCCTCGTGTAGAGTGTAACGTTTCTCTCAAAAACAGGCTTCAGCTCCTGACATCCTGTGAGACTAGGATGGCACACTCTTGCCTAAGTACGCCCATAGTTACTGCTTTTAGTTAAGTGGTTTTCAACCTTCCTTTGATCTTTTCTACTTTTAGATGACAATGGAAAAATCTCGCTTATCAGACATGGAATTCTTGCCCTTTACATAAGATTATGTGGGTCATCTGGTGCATTTTCTAATAGTTCTACATATGTTGGGTGTGTTGTACATGCTGCACCCAGCTGTCTCCTTCGTCTGTGTGTTAACAGAAAAAGGTATTAAGCAGCATGTCCGAGGAGCTCTCTTAAGGGCCCAGGGCACTGTAGTTGAAAGCCACCATTTTAAAGCGATAGAGTTCCTTCAAAGGAATTTTAAAGGAATAGAGTTTATTATACAATAAGGTTATTGTGTAGATCTTGCTTTTTATGGAGGTTCAGCAATACATTTTCAAGTATTCAAGGAAGTGATTCATAATTCAAAGCAGTTGGAATCTTCTTTTTTTTTTTTTGGTGATGGAAGCATAAAAAGTTCTTCTTTCAGTCTGACCTGAACTGTCTACTGTTCTTGCAAAAGAAAGAAACCCTTATTTTCTTTGCTTTCTGCTGACTTCACAATGTAGTGAATTTAGCTATTTGATTTTTAAACTGCTATCGTTTCTGCTTGGATGGGATCTTTCTGATGCTGCCCACAACTTTTGGCCTGTATTCTGTGGTTGGTAAGTCACCTGCTATTTGTGTAGCATTTGGAAAAAAAACTGTAAAGAGCAAATCTGTCTCTTAACGTCCTTGCCGGAGGCACTGTAGTATTATTTGTTGAGCGATTTCTCATTCCTCTGCATAATTTAATTTTCTTCAGAAACCTTTTTAGTTTTACAGAAAAAAACATTTTCACTAAATTCTGCCATTCTTCCTGTGATAGAAATGTTATGTTTGATGAATTGATTCTTTTGTGTATTTTCTTAAACATAATCACTCAGGACAAAACCATGTACTAGGCTTGACATTAGAGAAAAATCAGACAAGTAACAGTAGCTTTTAACTTATAAAACCACTGCAGAATGCCAAAGTAGACAATTGTTCATATCCCGTTATACCCCTCAGTTTCTAGTGTATTGCTTTTAGTAGGGGCAAGACCTGTTAGCACCGTGTGCTGATTTATCCTCAGCTTGAAAGCAAAAGTTGGAGACCCCTTGCAAAAATGAAAAATGGAGGCCTGTGTTTCTCTTTTGTGGGACATACTGTATGTATACAGTGCGAAGAGCCAGATAATGTTTATAGAGCAGTAAAGCTACTTAGGAAGAAGTCATACAGTATTTAATTCATGGAAATGTTTCCTTCCCCCAGGAAACTTTGCTCTGTCAAATTTTCTAGATTTCTAACTATCTAGTGTCTTCTGTCAACACAATCTTTACTCTAGTTTTGCAGAATGTTTTTATATTCTGACTTGGTTCAAACATCAGGCTAGTTCAACCCTCATTTACCACCTGCTAAGGCATTAAAGGTAAAGGTTCCCCCCGCACATTTGTGCAGTCGTGTCCGACTCTAGGGGCCGGTGCTCATCTCCGTTTGTTAGCCGAAGAGCCAGTGCTGTCCGAAGACGCTTCCACGGTCACGTGGCCGGCATGATGCACGCGGAACGCTGTTACCATCCCACCGAAGTTGTACCTATTAATCTACTTGCATTTGCATGCTTTCGAATTGCTAGGTTGGCAAGAGCTGGGGCGAGTGCGGGAGCTCACTCCGTCACGCGGGGCTGGGGATTCGAACCTCCGAACTTGCGATCTTCCGATCGACAAGCCTGGCGTCTTACCCGCTGAGCCACCACGCCCCTTATTAGCCATCGATTATAAACCACAGTAACCGGATTCATGCAATAAAATAAATCAAAAGGCTTAGCATGATAGGTGAACTCAGTCTCTGACTGTGTATGGGGAGTTCAGTATAGGAGAGGATAAAACCATGCACCCAGCCTTTTCCTCCTCCAGGCAGGAGATCTGTAGGGGAGCTGTACTTGTGAATACTTGGACATGGGTATAATTATTGCACAAGGACAGCTATCAATGAGATATAGGCCTATTCCTCTCCCTATACTGAGCTCTTCACACATTTAGGTAACTGCCTGAACAGGACTAGAGTGATTCAAGTCAGGTCATGAGAAAACATATGAATGGCACTTGAAAAGCATGGAGGCAGCCAAGAGTGGCAGCTGAACCAGAATTTAATTTTGTAGGTGTTGAATAATATAAATTGAATTTGAATTATAAATTCATTATAGTATAGATAATTTTAACTATTTATAATATAAATAATGTTTGTATAAATTAAAATCATGTAAAAGTAGAAGTTACGTCACCCCGGTTATGACCTCACTTATAGGTAGTCATATTTCAACAGACTTCCTCATAGGTGTATTGGAGAATAGGATTCCTGTGCCCTTAAGAGCTATGTAGAACTTCAGCAAGTGCAGTTTCTCTGTACTGTACAGTTGACATCAACCAAAAGTCTTCCTTTTGTGCAGGAAGAAACAGGAAACATGTGGCTCCTAATGTAGTTTCACTGAACAGAGGTTTTTAGAATGCCTGGTATACTGATTAATCCAACCTAGGTAAAGGAGAGTTTTGTATCCTATTGTAATTGCAGATAATGCTTTCACCAAGAAAAAACAAATTGAAATAGGATTGTTGACCTATGGTAGGATCTAGAGCTGATATCTTATTTGTAAAGGAAACAGATCAAAAGTATGTGCTAAAGTGATAAAATACTGTTCTTAAGGGCTTTTTAGAAATTGCATTGTGAACAGGAACAAGGAAATTATGTTCCTCTCATATTTTTCTCATCTTACATGATTCTGTATGATTCTATATAGAATCTATATGATTTCTATATGATTATATATATTAACCAGATTATATACAGTAACTACACACCAACATGTTGGATCAGAGCATCTTTTTTTTTCCTTTTGAGGTCAGAGCAATTTTGCTGGGATTCTGAAACCACATTAACATCAGTGAGACCAATCCTGATTTGCACTTTTAGTGGAAAGCAAATTATGTCTTAGATCAGAATCTGCACTGAAATCATTGATACCTTTTCTCAAACCACCTTGATGACTGAGTATGAATTGTCAGCACCATGGATGGTCAGCACTTCTGGCAAACATAATTTCTTCGTAAAGAATATGCTAGGCCACGTTTCTCCCACTTGATAGATACACCTTGCCTCAGAAGCAGAGGGTAGCATTCACCATTATTTTTCTATAGCTCTTTAAAATCAGATTCTAAACCTAAACAAATTATCCACTTTAGAAGTGATCAAATAATGTTGCACTTTAAAATATATTGTATGATATTGCCATTGAAATGTTTTCTATTTATTAAATATAGACTTAACAAATATAATGCAGCTAAAATCTACTGAGTTTTTGTTCATTTGTGAAATGGCCTAGAAGTTACTCCAAAGGAGGAAGAAAGTAAACTATAGTTTTCATGAAGTAACTTGCTATCTTTTCTGTTTATATCAGCACAAAGGAAGAATTCAATGCAAAACCTGAACTGTTATCAAATCAATCTTATTCCTTTGTTAGCTAATCTGCTTAGCCTTTTCTGAAGTGGATATGTTGCTTAGAAAGTCAGCATTTGACCTCTGCCTATGCAGAGTGATATACAAACTGGGTGTAATTGCCTCATTGTCCCCTCTTAACAAACACTCTCATTTCACATTATCAAGTTGCTTCATGAATTCTGAGGGAAGTGAAACACTGGCTGAGTTCAGATGAATATGGATGGGTGTGATTACTGTAAATTATCTGCTAGAGCCTTGGTTTTATGTGTTTTCCTTTCCTTCCTCTCCACTTTCACCTACAATAGAACAAACTACAGAAGCAATTTCCCCACCCCAGGAACAGTGCTAATACCAACTACACTAGGTTCAGAAGTCACTTTGATTCTGAATCATCTGTACTTAGAATGTATCAGTTTCCTGAGAAGATATATAACAGGGACCTTTCTTCTCTGAAGCTTTTCCTCTTCCTCTTCCATCGCATGTATGGAGGATAGGGGGAGTGTATAAGCCTGACCTTTTGAGAAAGATCATTTAGTCATTTAAACTGCTTCAGTCCTCTCCAACCTGGTATGGTGGACTTTTAACTTCCCCAAATCCCCAGCTAGCGTGACCATGCTGAGAATTACGATGTCCAGCACATCTGGAAGGCACTAAGTTGACAAAGACTGAATTAAATGATTATGTGAGCGAGGAATACAAGTTGACCTGATGTTGTAGAATGTTTGGGAATTAATAAGTGCTACCAAATAAGAAGCTACATTGTGATTGCCTAGAAAAACTTCTTAAAAAGAGAGAATGTACTGACAGAATGATGCATTTTTAAGTCCTTGACATCTCAGGGGTGTTTAACTTTCCCATTTAAATTAATGGGACAACATGTTTAAGGGTCCCTCCTTGAGGGGGAGATGGGCGGTGCTAAAAATTTGATAAATAAATAAAAATTAGCTGGTATCTTGACAGTCAATTAGGTTATATTTTTAGTAATAAAAACACATTATTTTTCTAGGTATTTTTTTTTAAATTTCAGTATCAGTAATTGATTCTGCCTTTTTCTGTGGGGAAAAATGGGAATGCTTCCTTGATAATGGGAGGTATATCTTTAATGTTTTGATTGAGAGATAGATGCAGTTAGCATATCAGGATGATAGCTTCGGCTATCACTTCACCCCTTAATTTATACATACTATATTTTTATGGTAATGTCATTTTTTAAATAGCCACTTTAAAATGTTGAGCTTAGCATTGGGCAGTGTGATGAAATAAGTATGTTTTAATGTCTGTGAGACAATAGACCTCTGCTTTTGATGATGGCTTAAGACTAAAGAGCAACCAAATGTGCTGGACACTTTCTAATAAACCAAGTGCATTTTTACGATGAATCATTTTGGCTCCATTTTGGTTTGTTTTCTCTACTTCATGGGAAATAAAGGAATGTAACGGCTTTATTTCTGAATTGCTTCTGCGCCCCACCCTGGTCCCCTATAATGATAAGTTTCTTCTCAATCTTATCCATGTTGCCTCTCTTGCTTTCCTTTTGCCCATATATTAAATTGCTTCATCAGCATATTCAGGATCTCTCAGTCATTCATTGATTGGCAGAAACCAGGACTGAATTAAGGTGGTACGAAATACATAGCTACAATTACTTTTATGTGTTTTCTGCTGAAGGTCTTGGGGTTTGGTATTAACTGGAGCAAGTCATTGGCAAGTCCAATATGGCCATGATTTTTTGTACTTTTTTCCCTATCATAAAACATGAGACTTAAAAACTTTGTTCTGGTACTCTAAATATTTTGGGGAGGGGTAAAAGAAAGAATGGCTGGACCAAGCAGAACTCTATTTCTTGTTATGTGGAACCAGCGTGTGACCTCATTTGGAGGCAATAATTAGGAAGAAGTAAGATGGCATACACTGCCTTCTCTTCCATCACATGTCAAACATAATGCATTTCCCTCCTTTTTTTTAAAGGGTGAATTTCTATAATAATATTGTGTGGGGAAGGGGAAGGGTAAAATGTCAACCTCTGTCTTTGCTGATGGAGCACCACCCGTTAAACATGTTTCAATAGAGCAGTTGTATTTAAAGATTTTCGGTAGCAAATCTTTTTGTATCCTCTGTAAACAGTTTATATAGCTAGCCTTCATAGGTATTAACAAAAATCATTATTTAATCCTTGTGGAAATGCAATTTTTGAACCAACTTGGGACATTCAGTTGTCAGATCTATTTGATGATGATACACATATGTAATTATATCAACCTTGTAAATAAGCCGACAAACTTACTGGACTGCAAGAAGAAAAATTGACAGTCTGCTAAGAGCTTGGTCACCTGCATTTCCCTGCTGGCCATGAATAGGGAGAGGCTTTCTACCTCCTGCCCCAGACAGCATGCAAATATAGTGCATTAGCTTCCTATTGGAGGGAGGGAGGGAGGGAGGGAGGGATGGATGGATGGATGGATGGGGATACACACACACAAACCCTAATATATATTTATATGGCCATCTGTCAAGTTGGCAAGTAGAAGTGTCAGCCTTTCCATTTCTATGATGACCAAAGAAGAATAGATTTTATTTCTTGACAAACAGAAACCAAGTGGGGTGATGGTCCGATCTTTAATTTCTCTGTATTTCTAATCATCTATGATCAAGCTCAGATACTAAATCTGGATGCCATCAGAATTCTCCAAATAATATGACCTTAGGTAGTGGTAGTTAACAAGGAGAACTATTAATTACTAGCAGTTATGGAAGCTTATCTGTATCTGTGGTTAGACATAACTTTTGCTTCCCCCACCCCCATTCCCAAGTAGCTGTTCCTCTTGGTCGTTCAGAAAGATAAAGGAAGATTTTAGAAATGTTAACAATTGAATGGAAAGGTTTTAGATGAATCTGCCAAGGCCTCCCATAAACACAAATATAAGCAGTAGCAGAATTTCCCTTTTATCATGAAACACATGGCAGAATACAAAACCTGTGTGATCTATGAAGAGGAACCAATAAGGGTAGGTACATTTTCTTATATAAAGATTTTTCCAAAGCCTGGAGAGATGATACAAGAAGTACAGTACATAACCAATTTTGGTGTATTGTTTTTAGGAGAGAAGCGTGCATACTTGTCACTACCCAGGCCAGGGGTAAGTTTATTTTTGTGGGGCTAGTGATGTCTTTATACTTTTCATCAGTTAATTGTTCATTTCACATAGTCTTAATGCCCTCATGTTTTGTTTAACAAGCTACACTGGCCTGGTTCATATGCAACACTGTAAATAGGTTTGTATATCACACTAAGCGAAAAGTAAATGAACCACATAATGGCATAGCATTGTAGGTGAACTAAAGTTATCAAAGAAAGACAAATCTTTCTTGAACACTAATAATGAGGCTGAATTCTGCAAGCATCACTACGTTTCTGGATGCTGCTGCAATATCTTCCCTTTCCCATATTGAGGATTGTGTAAGAGTATTAAGGGGAAATGTCTGAATTCTCTGTTTATGATAGAAACATAGAGTTGGAAGGAGGGAGAGTTGGAAGACCAATGTAGGAAATCCAAACTACAGTTGCCATCCAGTATTTTACATTTTTCCAGTCTGTTTCATCCCTCAGAATTTCTTCCTTTTGTTGGTCAAAATTTCCTTTATTGCAATGTCAACTCTCTGCAACAATGATAAATAATATAAGATCTAGTCTTTCATATATGTGACAATCCTTCAGAATTTTAAAGATACATCTAGCTTACTTTCTAATGGCTACTGTTGTTATTATGAAGTATCACATAGGTTATTGAGCAAAAGAAAAAAGGACCATTTCCAGTTACTTTTTGTAATGGCTTATGATTCAAAAATGTCCAGCTTTGTACATTTTTGTACTAAAATTGTAGCTTTTTTGTTCGAAAATACCTGGATAATTTGAAGTCTGTTATTAGTAAGTTAGGTTTTTATTAATGTTATAAAGAAGGCTGTATAAACTCAAAAATGATTTGGAAAAAGTGCCTTGGACGTTGCGTAAGCACAGTGTTTTTCTATTGAAATGACTTTTAAAGCATCTAGATCTTTTTTCAGGCTTGTTTGCAAGCTTGAAAAAAGCTAGAAACAATGCAGATAAAATAACAATGTTATTTTAAATTAAGTGGCTTGATCTTCTATGTCCTATTAACACATCTTTAAATCAAAATCTACTCTTGCTATTCTCTCCTATATATAATCAATGGCAGCATATCCATTTGTATGGAATTCATCCATTGTTTGTATGTATTTTATTTATTTTATATCCCGCCTTTATTATTTTTATAAATAACTCAAGGTGGTGAACATACATAATCCTCCCTCCTCCTATTTTCCCCACAACAACAACCCTGTGAGGTGAGTTGGGCTAAGAGTGACTGGCCCAAGGTCACCCAGCCGGCTTTCATGCCTAAGGCGGGACTAGAACTCTCAGTCTCCTGGTTTCCCATTGGCTCCTTCCTAGGGCTGAGAGAGAGAGAGAGAGACTGGCCCAAGTTCATGCCTAAGGCGAGACTAGAACTCTCAGTCTCCTGGTTTCTAGCCCAACACCTTAATCACTATGTGGAAAGTATCACTGTTGTCTTCCCATTTCCTAGGGCAGACACTGGAGACTTTCCCATCATAATGCCACTCTGAGCACAAATCCCTACAACCACTGTAGCTGCATAGCTAGATGGTATTGCAGCTCTGTTCCTAACACCTTTAAAAAATGAATCTGGTAATAGGTTATATAAAAGACCTCTCCTGAGGTTTTGGAAGATACTGCTAATTCACAGCACTGAGCTATATGATTGATATAGTGTAAGGCTGTTTCATTTATTTTGAAGTGGGAAGAGTTTTAACACAGGCAACAGCCATGTCATGTGTAAATACAGTAGGAGTAATGTAACTTGGACTACACAATTTTTAAAAGGAAATTAGTTCATATAAGCAGAACAACAGTTGCTTTATTGTAACATTGTGCTCAGTTGTCTTGAATCTGGAACTAGAAGGAGGGGTTTATTTCAAAAGCAACCCTCTTCTTAGAAATAATTCTATTTTCTCCAGCATGCTGCTCTTGACTCAAGTTGCTAGTAAATACGTTCAGTTTAAGTAGATTTATAACAACATTAAAATCAAATTCTGTTCTTTAAAAATATTTTTACAGAAGCATAATGCAAATTTAAAAGCCTTAAAGCCAGTCAGACTTGATAATGAGGTAAGATGTTTGTTTTATTCATTGGTACCAATTTATTCTAGTAATTCATCTGAGTTACATAATGAGCAAAAATGATATACCTTCTGTTATCATTTGCAGGAGCAAACAAAACTTGGAAAATTAGGCTTAGAACTTCATAAGCTAACAACACGGGTTGACTCTGAAATGGAGAAATGGGAAGACCCAGAAAATGAGATTGTAAGATACGGACAAGGTCTATCCAGCATGGCTTATTCCATGTATTTATTTACAAGGTAATAACAAGAGTGGCAGAAGGGAAAACATAAAAAGTTAAAAATGAGAGAGACAAAATGGTTTGTAGAAGTGGCCTTGTACCTTTTCCCTTCTATCAAATCTAGACCATATTCTTTAGGTGACTAGAATCTCTTTGAATGAAAGCCAAATCTAGATACTACTCAAATATGTAGCGTAAATCTAAAAATGGAAACTCTGTTTCATTCTCTCCTCTCCTCTTTGTGTGTTTATTAACCACACAACAGGTGGCTAATATATATAACAACATTCTGTTTCAGATATGTTGACTATTGGTTAATGGGGAGGGGATTTGAAAAATGTCACGATGTAAAATTTTGCAAATTCTACATCATGTTATAAAAAAGCATTCTTAGGTCTTGCAAGGACATGATATGAACACAGTTTTATATATTTTACTAGACTTTACTTAACCCATTAGGAACTTAAATAAATAAATGTAGCTATTTTGAGTTCTCATCAGAGTACAAAGGTACAAATAATTAAATAATCTGCTTTATATCTTAAACTTATACTGCCCCATTTATAAATTTTGAAGCATTTCCTATCTTATATTAGTATTACATCTTAAATTATACACCCTTTAATATTTCCAGTGTTATAATGTTTTGTATCATTCTGATAAGTCCCAGTAATAACTGACATCAGGCTTTGTATTTTTTTTAAATTTCTGCTTAAAATCTTTAGTCCCCTCTAGTGTCCAGTTTCTAAAATCATCACTTATCTTTTTGATATGATTTGCAATTGCCAGGATGACCAAAATAAGTCTGTTTCCCACAAGAAGTTGTTTATTTTTTATAGTTAATTCCAAAATCTTGTAGTAAAAGTCAATATTCCAAATTTATCTTTGGAATTTATACCTTTAATCCATTTATAACTTTCTTAGGTCAAAATCTTTAGTTTTTTGCTGTTTATTTCAAATTCTTTAAGTTCTTAAGCTTGTAATTAATTTTTCTTTTTGTTCAGAGTTGAAGATAAACTCACCAGATGAAGACTTTTTAAACCTGTTATTCCAAAGGTCTCTAAGAGCTAATAGGCAATTTCCAAAAGTGATAGAAAGTGAGGTTTGCAAATTTAGTCTTCTTTAAAAGGCTCCGCCGCAGTTGCGAACTAGATGGCTGATCCCATCATCTCCCATTGCTCAAACTGGAAAACTGCTGTCCTGTGGTCTCCTCATGAGGAGCAGCTGTCCAGAGCACATGTGGGTAATCTCCCATCCTCCTCTTATCTGGAGAGGTTCCAAGGAACCAGTCTACTCAACAGTTACTTGGTCTTTGTTGCGGTTGTCGGCTCTGCTTTTGCAGAGCCATCTTCAGTTCGCCATACCTCCCCCGGAAGTAAAAAAATCCACACATTTATCCATTCAATTTTATAAATTCCCCTTAGTTGTACAAAATATGGTGTAAATCATGTGAATATTGAATATAAGGGAAGGATGGTAGCATTTAAGAACTCTGCTTGCTGCTGGTATAACTGAAGTATATAAATCGTATCATTTCCTTGCTAGGGTGAAGATAATAATGTTGTGCTCTTACAAATTTTGCAATATGCTTCTACTTTACTGCTGCTGATGTTAATGTCTATTTTAAATGAATTGAAGAAATTCTGTTATTAAAATAATTGAATGGACTTTGGAGATACGTATCTTGAATCTCTGGTCTGTTGCTTGTTAAATGCCATTGAATATACTGTAGTAGGTTTATTCCCAGTTATATAGTGCAGTGTTTCTCAACTTCTGGCTGGGGAATTCTGGGAGTTGAAGTCCACATATCTTTAAGTTGCCAAGGTTGAGAAGCACTGATATAGAGGATTCTTTCCTAAATAAAGGATCCTCAACTTTGTTACCACAGAAACAGCTTTTTTGGGGGTGGGGGTGGGGGAGGGAGGGGGAGTTACCCAGTGAAATGATGCAACAAAATGAAGCATTGTGCTCCAGCATCTTCAGCCAAACTGATCCTTAACCTTAACCTAGAACAATCTTCCCTCTTCAGCCATCAGGATATTGTATTTTTTCTCAGTAGAATCATTTTTTCTGCTGCTCTACTGTACCTATTCAGTACTCCAGAGTCATAGCCACACAGTTTGTAAACTATTTGTAGATTGTTGATGAAATTTTATTTGTCTTCTTTTTTTGCCTTTTAGAGGGGAAGGACTGCTGAAAATTACCCAAGACTTATTCCATCAGGCAGAGGTAATAAAGCAACAAAAAGAGAATTCATACACTACTTTGAAGTTGCTGTCAGAAAAAGTTTATTTCCGAGTGCATACTTTGAGCCCCATAGTTGATTCATTAAAAACAGCTGTTCTGAGCTTGAATTATTTTTTCCTTGAACCTTCTCTCTCTCATCAATCAATTGAAATAAAAGAAAATCTGCTTATTTCATGCATCCGCCTGATTACATTGTATTTGGTTTTGTGGGGAAGGGTGTGGACGTGTTGCTATATTTTTTGTTTTATACCTTTGACTTATTCTTGACTGCATTCTTGCTTGCAAACTGAGATAGATTATAAAAGGGGATTATATTTTGCATATGTCAGTACAGTTATTATTACCAATTTAAAAAATGCTGTAGAATGCTGAATTTCTTATACCTGAACTATCTAATCTGTGGCACCAAACCTATTATTTATTTAAACTGTTTATATGAATCAATCCAGTTCATCACCAGCCAAAGCCATTTATGATAACTCACCATGGGCTGATATACCACTTTTCCTTTCCTTGTTGGGAAATGGAAAAAAGAAAGGAGTTTTGTCAACTACACTTATTCTGAACTGTATTTGACTAATCAGATTACAGATTGGGCATACACACATTTGAAGAGCAAGGCTTTTTTTTTCCTTAGTGGCTTTGCATTTAATTTTCTATCCTTTTCCCCCTTAGGCCTTTGCTACAGAAGGATTAAAGCTTACTTCAGCTCTCCATATATTTTCCAATCAGGTATGGTATAGCTTCTGAATCTTAAGACAGATGCTTTTTAAATTGTGTAGACCTCATGCTTCAATACGATAGTAGATATCTATGCTCTTAACTTTTCCCATAAGTTTATTATACTGTATGTATTTCATCATGTTTAGCACGCCTGACTAAGTAACATCTGTTTCAGCTGGAAGATGATGACAAGCCACTGCTTCTGCAGGAGATTGAGAGGATGGTCCCTGCATGTCAGCAGCTTCAGGTGACAGCTAAAGCCCCTGTGCAGGGCAAAACTGCAACTTGTTCAAAGGTAAGCTATTAATTTTTTTCAACAGTCATTCTCTGTAAACTTTGTTTTCCTATCTTACTTTGTAGAGTAAGATAAAGAAACCTTGTAACTGTGTGATGAATCTTGAACAGAATGCATGAATGATAGTGCTGAGTTGCTAAATTAAGGAGACCTCAACTTAGTTGGTATCCTGGATGAGAGGCCAGTTTGCAGTTGTGTTGTGAGGTTTGAAGCACAGATTAAAATAGCATACCAGCTAACCAGGCAACTCATTAAAAACAAATGTTCTTCATCATAGTGTCTTGTTTGGGCTACAGATATTTTTGGATTCAGAGGTAATGAGCACACCAGTATGGGTTATCAAAGCTTTACTCCATAGCAAAACAATAGAATACAAAAAAATACACAGTGTAATACTTACATCTAAGAGTACACATAATTTAAAGATTTGCAGGATGCATAATTTGACATATCTATAATACCCTACCATCACTCCTTCCTATACCTTATAATAGGTGGATCTATCTACCAATTTAGTATTTAGTGTTTGGCTTCTTCATGATCGTGAGATACTTATCTAGATGTATGGCTCCTGTTACTGCATTCCTCTACCTCCAAGGTATCATTATGTTCCCTTATCTAGAAGACTGATGTCTAATTCAGGTTTCCTATGCCAAGCTATCTTACCACATAGCTCAAGTATTTCTGCTCCTACAGCATCTGGGCCTATGGGTCAGTTACATGAAGTTTTGTTTACTTGTCTTGCAGGTTATACAATTCATTGTGGCAACAATATAAAACTACTCATTGCCATGATTGCATACACTTTAGGTGCTTGAACCAAATATCTTATAATGGAATTCTCTGAGTCTAGGAATGGGAATGGCAGTTTGCAAAATACTGCAGGACTGGAACATCTGTACATTTCTTCAGCAAATGGCACATCTCCCATGCGTTAGGAAGAGGTCCCTCCATTCAACTTTCCCAGGCACATACGTAAAACAACTCCTCAGTTGTGTTCTGTATCAAAAAAAAAATCCCTCCACTGTGGCTGATTGCAGACTATATCACCAGACACTTTCCTCCCCACTGATACATGCATGCCCAGATAGGGCACTCATTTCTACGTTCTCTGTATCTAAGGTGTTTGGGTGCAAAGCATCTCATCACTTGAATTTGAAAGGTACTGTGAGCCTTCGAAAGCAATCTCCATGGCTAGACTGTTGAGGTTATATTGGCGTTATTCCATGGTAGTTGAGTACCAACAAAGAGACACAATGTCTTTCCCTCTTGTACTTTGTGATTTGGCACTGGATTATCTACCTTTTCATCTTCATTCTGGAAATTCATTGGCTTAGAACCAATACTGAGTTAGCCTATTAGCTCAGCCACTTTTGGCACCAATGAATTTCTTATGTAATGAAATCAGTGAGAGGGTGACAATATAGTCTAGATCAGGGCTTTCCAAAGTTTTCCCGCGGCGACACACCAACCACCGTTGGTGTGTCGCCGTGGGAAAACCCGGAAGTGCCGCCGTTGCGGCAGCACGCAAAAACCCGGAAGCGCTGCTGCCGCTTTCGGGTTTTTGCGCGCCGCCGTTGGTGTGTCGCCGCAGGAAAACCCGGAAGCGCTGATGATGATCAGTGCTTCCAGGTTGTGTGGCGACACACCAGACTGTGTGTGGCGACAGTTTTGTGTCGCGACACCCGGTTTGGAAAGCTCTGGTCTAGATTGTGGAGTCCTTGGTGCTCTCTGAGCCTTGTTGTTTTCTTGCAGACGTTTCATTGCCAGACTAGGCAACATCTTCAGTGTTCTTCATAGTCAACTTCATAGTCTAGATTGTTTGATCTGCTGAATATTTTAATCTATCTGTTGTATTTCATGTATTTCATGCCACTGCTATATTATTATATTATTGTCAATATCATACTACCATGTCTTAAATCTTAATAGTTACAATATTAAGTACAATTCTTATAGTTAGCCCTTAGCGTTAAAAATTTTAGTTTTAGCAATCCTTATAACTGTATTAATAACAACTTTGTTATCAATCTGTTACTCTGTACCTTCTTATTTCTGGAATGATTGTAATTATATGTATTTTATACTGGCCTGTGACTGTAATAAAAATGATCAGCTCAGCCATATCAGAATGGCCACCCACAAATGGTAATGGTTTCTTTCAGTAATGGCCCCCCTCAAATCCCATTGGGGCAACCTTAAGATTGATCTGTTCACATAATGGACAGAAGATTTTTATTTTATTATTTTATTTATTATTTTTTGCGGCAAGGGCAGAATATACTCCAAGTAGACACGTTTTTCTTGGAATGGACCACCTGTTTTTAAAGGAATTGAATAGTGTTCTGCACAGGCACAAAACCCAAGTGTGAATTCACAAGTGACCACTCAAAAAATGTAGTTACATGTACTGTATGTAACTGGTTGTGCTCAAAATGTGCCACTATATTAACAAAGAAATAGAGAAACAAAGGATTAAGGTACCATTAAAGTAAAGGTAAAGGTTCCCCCCGCACAGTTGTGCAGTTGTGTCCGACTCGAGGGGATTGGCACCTTATAAAAAATGGTATTAAATTACTGTTTTTGTCTTCTTGCTAAAGCACTATTTGGTGGTATACATCCATAGCACTGGCTATTTCAGTTATATTATTAAGCTCACTCCATAGGGGCCAGCATATTCCTTGCTTCACAGTTGTGATGAAACGTTAAAGAATGTTATCTTTCCTCAACAGTAATTGTGAAATTATTTTTGCTTCATTGCACTATGATTTTAGGTGGATACCTGTATTCAGAAAGCAAAGTATATTCTGGATATATTTTCCCAAGTTCTGCCACTTAGTTTCAAGTTACTAAGAAAGGTGAGTTGATAATGTGCTCAAATATGGCAAAATAAACCATTTCTGGGTAGAGTGCCACTCCCATTTTTATTCCATGCTTGTTTTGCAGCACAAAGCAGGAAATGAGTATCTAATGGCCCACTGCTCTTGGAATGGCCAGCATGCAACATCAAGAGAAAACAGTGCTCTGGCTGGGAGGACTAACACTTTTGGAATCAAATCCTTGGAACAACATGTAGCAAGCCTCACTGTTTTGGAGAACAAATGATTTGAAGATGGAAACATTTCTATGTTGGATTTGTATTTTAAGTCTCTCCTAATTGCTTTCTTTTGAGAAAGGTAAAACCGGGTTAGAAAAAGCTGATGTAATCTTTTCACATCTAATAGATGTCATGGTACTTAGCAATTAGCAAAAGGAAGAGTCAGCTTTAATGGCTGCATATTTTTGTACAGTGAATAACTTTTGGTTCACTATTAATACTGCTATTTTTATAATCAAGTACATTATGAATGTCTTATTTTTCAAACCCCAAAGATGCTGCTTTGGATATTCATGCAGATGATCTGGATAATCTCAGATATGCTACATGGAAAACTACTGGTGGTGGTGGTGGTTGCTGCTGCTGCTGTTTGTTTAACAGCCCTTGCTAATGTGAGCTTTTGACCCTCGCCAATAGTATTTGCTGTGGAGATCTGCTCTGAAAAAGGCCTAACCGGCTGAGGATCTGCTCAGTCCTTGCCTCCTAAAGTGGCCTGCCAAGAAGTTCTGTTGCCATAGATACTACATTTCTCTCTTGGTGGGCAAGGAAGGGGAGGGAGAACCAAGCTAGAGGTGGTCAAAGAAACCCACGTTGCTGCTACTGGATGCCTAAGTTACAATAAAGCTTTAATGATGATAGTAATTTCATTTCATTAAAACACTTTTAGCAATATTTAAAATTAAAACTAAAGATCAATAACAGCATTAATAAAATCAGCTATACTTAAAAGCTTGCTTTTATCTTATTCTCTTATTTTATCTATATTTTTATATTACAATCTTTATAGCACTATCTAAAGAACCTTTTCAGAAATAGCTCTTCTAAAGCCATTAGGACCTAACTCCCTAATAAATGTGATTATATTTACAGCCTTAAACACAAAAGCTTGAGCATGTGATAGGAAAGCTTAAGCCTGGTCATTCTATTTGGAAATAAGTTGCAGCTATTAAAAATACTTATTTCAAAGAGGGCATTACCTATTTCCTAAGTTCTTTTCCAAGCTTGTTTGAGATCTGTATATATCTTAATGAGTACATTGGTCCTATGTTTCAGATTGTAATGTTATCACTGAATAACTCCTTGCCAGTCTGAAGTGCTGTAAGCTGAGTATATTGGAAAATTATACAGCTTAGGTAAATTACTCCTGTGTCCTTTACATTTTCCTAAGATGACAACTGTGAAGTCAGAACCAACACACGACTCCCAGTCATATTTGACTGCATCATGCAATGTAGGGGCTGGGAGGCAGAAAAAGAAAAGAAGGCACTTCTAAACCTCTTACTTACCTTTTTTCTTCTGTAACCCCTGTCCTATCCTCTTCTATCTGTGACATTTATACAAATGTTGCAAGTGTTAAAACATCTTAACATTTGGTCCCACAAAACCTTGAACCTTCACTTTGCAAACCTTAAGGCATGCAGGTAAGGACTGGGGTATCAACGTTAATTTATAGTTTTAGTGTTGGCTGCTCAGCCATCCTACTCATACTGCACTGAGTGTATGCTTC
This sequence comes from Charina bottae, assembly GCA_023362775.1. Taxonomy (NCBI): domain Eukaryota; kingdom Metazoa; phylum Chordata; class Lepidosauria; order Squamata; family Charinaidae; genus Charina; species Charina bottae. Next base: position 13,595,574 of record JALMGJ010000016.1, read on the forward strand.
ATCACTAAAATCCTCAAAGAAGCAAAACAATAAAAGTATTGTCAGATTGGGATTTAATCTGTAGAAAGTGAACATAATGTATGGATGAAATACAAGTAAATAAAGGCTTTTATTGACATAAAGAACAGTACAATATTTTGGCACTGTGTCCTTAAATCCAACAGTAAATTTACAGATTAGAATTTCTGAAGATCTTAAACACTGACTTTGTTGGCTGACAATTAACAATTCAGCTCATAATTGTTCTAACATCCAATTCCCACTCCACTTTTAAGCATGAAAATCCATAAAGTCACTTTATTATGGGATATACTGGAAGATGTCTGATGTATTTCATACTTCTGCTAAGTTCTCATTCTTTGTATTGTATAATGATGTGGAATTAAAACGCTTTGACAAAAATTCTTCATATGCTTCCCTTGTCAGAAGCCCCTGAGTTACTTTTTTGCTTTCTTCAAATTTTGGTAACACAACTGCAATGTAACCCTCTGTGGAAGGCTAGGAAAACAAATACAGACACAAACACATTTGTGAGAAAATTAAAAGGAGGGGCAGAAGGAAAAGAAAGCAAATAACAAGTTTGAAATCCTGACCTTTTCTTGTAGAAGAGATGGATTGTCCAGAATGTTTTCATTCACTTCTATTAATTTTCCTCTTATACAGCTGCAAAGAATTTTCAGTTTATTAAAAGAACAGTACAAGCAACACAATATCAACAAAACCTTACCTCCTTACCTATAGATGGTGTACTCTTCTCCATCTGAGCAGAGGATTCGACATAGAGGAGCAAGTTCTGTTAGAAACTGAGCACCCTGGAGGGAAACGGCATACAACTAATTAGGATTCTTGGAAAATGATAACGTAGTGAGAGGCTGAGCATTGTGCGACACCAACAGATATAATGTAACATTTGAAATGAGTGTTTAGTTATTCAACATGATTCCTCCTTTAATGTAGGCAGAACTAATTATGTACTAACTTTTAGATGTAGGAAACCCCATATTAAAACCCAGTCTCTTACAAAATCCACAAGGCTTGTAACATAAGTGTTATTTATTTTTCACATTTCTAAAGCCACCCAACTTCTTGATGATTCTGGGTAGTATACACATTTAAAACCAAACAAGTAAAACAATACCAGGGAACAAAAAAGATGGTCATTCTGGTGGAACAGACAAACCGTGTCACACATCCCACCCTGGCCCAAAGCTTGAAAAAAGCAAGGTCTTCAAGGCTTGTTTAAAGAAGAAAAGAGCTGGGACATTCAAATCTCTGGTTCTGTTTCAGTTCTTCTATTATACTTATAGACTGCAAACTCCAAAAATAATTTTTAGAAGCTTTTGCACAAACCTACTGAAATGTATTGAGATTTCACATTTTCACATGCTGTAAATGAAATTGCTGAAATCTCACATTATTTCAGCTGCTTGTTAACCTCTGCCAGATTGTGGCCAGTATTTGAAATTATAGTCAACTCCTGCCTTAGGCATCTTACTGTTTCTCAGCAAAACCTACCTTGCAGGGTAATACATATTATAATCTACCCTGATATTTCTGATCTGGCCATCCCAGTACCTCAAACAACTAAAAGACCGGTATCAGTCATGCAACTAATTAATTCCACGGATTTCAATAACTTTATGCTAGAAGATACCAATGAGAAGGTGCTGTCGGGCTATTTTCAATGGGTGCTAACGACACTAGGTCTAGTGTGGGACAGCACCCATTGAACATTGGGACAGCAAAAATCTGGACCACTACTAGATGGCACTTTTCTGTATTTCTTTGCTCTCATCTAGTGGTTGTGTCAATTTCTGCAGCCCAAATTTGCACTTCCTTTGAAGCTGTCAACTTACACGAGCGTGCAGCTATTTTAATGGTATGTGCTAGCATGAGTAGAAAGTTAATGAGGCATGGACGCAAGAGAATTACTCTCTACCTAACATGTTCTAGTTTACATTCTCTTCTAACAGAAAACAAATGGAAGAATGTTGCACATTTTGCTACCCTGACCCTAATCTGCTGTTCTATCTTGCCCATAGGAAAATAAGTGACTGCAATTTTTTCCATTTCCCTTCTCTTAGCCAGAACACCAAAATAAATTCAGACAGACGGGACATGCCAAAAAGTGGCCATCCTCTTATTGATCTGCCTTTCCTTTGAGATTGGCCCCTTATTTTAAAATTGGTCAGCTGATAAAGTTTTGTCAACAAGGGGCATGCTGATAGAGTTAAGGAAAAGTTTGAGACTTGGAGTATATAACCAAACTTGATATTAAAATTCTTTCACTTTCAGCTAGCCTAATAGATTTTTTTAAAACAAAATCTAGATTGTCACATAAAACTGAAATTAGGTTCTGTGGTCATGGTAAAAAATTAAATGAGCCATACCCGTTTAGACTTTCCAGAAACTTTATTTTGCAGCCTGCTGCAGTTTGCACTAATCTGGTAACTAATACTCTTAATTGGTTTTCCTTTTTGAAGAAGAGGATGGGCATCCGCTATAGTGATGACACAGATTCTACAAGACAAGAAGTTTGGTTTATTCAAAACATGTTTATATATTTTTCAAAGCAAGACTTTTCCCAGAACCACCTGCAACACTTAATAAGGGAATTATTAAAATAGATACCTTCAATAAAGCAAAAAAATACAAAGCGTAAAATTGAAGCACAAAGGACATGAAGAGAATGGAAACACACACATATAAGAGTAACCAATATTACTCTAGAAAAGCATTCTATTATAATTTAAGAAAGCCAGAGTTTTGCTTCAATGAAGAGAAAAAAGCCCTCTGTGAAGGTAACATTGCTATAATATTTAGATAACTGCTGTCATTTAGATGTGCATTTGATTTATGCTTACAGTTCTCAATCCCACAAGGCTGCTTAGGTGTGGAAATCAACTGCAAAATACACCTTTTTAATTGTGTTAGTATATAGAAGGAAAGAAAAAGATAGAAGAAAACCAAAGGTATTAAAAAACCTTGGTTTTTAAAGAAAATACTAAATCTTAAACTTTATTTATTTAATTTATATAGCCACCCATCTCACACTTGTGACTCTGGGTGGTGCACACAATTGAAAACAAAAGACTTCCAATTCAAAAAATGTAAAAACCTGATTGACAATAAACTGATCTAAAGTATGAATACTGTATTACCTTATGAATTCTTTTCCACCTCAACCAAGGGATCTTATCACAGGGCTGGGGCATCTGCAGGGGCCGTCAATGAGATCAAAATGGCAGATGTGACTGACTGAACTCCACCCCTTTTCACTTGTGTAATGCATAAAAAGGGATGGGGCTTTGACTTTGACACCTATCATTTTGAATTTGACAGCCCCTGCAGATGCCCCCGTTGCCGGGTAAAGATTCTTTTGAACAAATTTGTTCTAAAATACTCAGAAACACAAGATTTATCTCATTGAATTCAAGCCAAAGCATTTCTATCACTACACTATCTCTATAGTTTTAGGCAATCAGGTTAATCGATCCTATGAGTGCACTAAAGCAGGCCAATGGTCAACCCCACTTATCCCCAGTGTCCATCATCTAGAGATACAGTATATCAGGACATAGAAGTTAATTAATATATTCAATGGCTATTGATCTATTCTTCATAAATTTGGCTAATCACTTTTAGATGCATCTGAGAGCTTGTCTATAACTGTTCTTTCCTTTTTCTGGTTTCCAGAAGGTAACAGCAGTTAATCCTGTATTTGGAAAAAGACATAAATACAAAATAATGGAGCATATTATTGAATATCAACTACCCCACTGTATCTGTATTTGAAAAATGAAGAGACATAACAGATTTCAAATCAAACACTTTTCTGTCTTTAAGATAAGACATGTGGCTGGTGTTTTATATTCCTTAGTTTTACAAAACTCATTAATTTCTTATGTTGAGAATTACTCAATTACACATTAATTAAGAGTAAATCCTACTGAATGTTGGACTTCATTTTGTATAGTAACATTGGCTACAAAGATACTTAGAAGTATAACCTTATGAAAATTATCTACATAGGCTGTTCTAATTAAATGTCTTCCTGGTGGCTGGTGATATTTGGAGAAGTGAGGGTGGGAAACAAAAACAAAGGACTCTACCAGTAACTTTACTTCACATGTCTGCACATGATAAATCAGGACATAACCATTTGGTGGCAGGCCAGAACAGGCAACCATGCAGGATAGGGATCAGAAATGGCAACAGCAAATTGGTAGAATAAACAGGCATATAACTTGAATTCTTACCTATTAGAATGTTGCAATATGCAATGATCTTCACGTGGATTACCTTTTACATCTGGGGAAAGAAGATTTCAGGCTGAATGAAAGCATGTGAAACTCTCTCCAAAAAGACTTGTAGCATTTTAATAGCTAACAAACTTAATTTTAGTATCAGTTTGTGTGGACCAGAGCCCACTTCTTTAAATAATCAAAATGCTGAATCACCTGGCAAATATATACCTATGAGCAGAGTAGAATAAAATGCAAGAAATACAGAGATAAGAGCTGACATTAATGTAAAATAATGTACAGGTAGCCCATGTTTAGCAACCACAATTGGGACCAGCAACTGGGTTGTTAAGTGAAGCAGTCGCAACTGTGCTTATGATCTTACTTCAGCTTTCCTTTACAGACCTGTGAAGGTCATAAATGTGAGGATTGGCCACAAATTTACTTTTTCATCACAGTTGTAACTGTGAAAGGTCACTAAACAAGGCAGTTGCTAAACGAGGACTACCTGTGCACAAATGATTCACAAATTACCAGAGATAAATAATGAAGCCTTAATAGGTAGCATCATACCTGCAACATGGTGACTTAAGTGACAATCCTTGCTGTGCTTAATTCTTTAATAGTTATTACATGAGGTGCTTTTACACGAGAGTCACTTATGCAAACCACAGGCTTTTTTCCTAAGATCCACAGGATTCTTTCCTAAGATCCTATAATGCACGTTGCTACAGTAAGAGAGGCATGAGTCATAAAAGACTTCGCTGCCAGCGAATATGTACTCACAGAGCTGAAGAGTTCCAGAAATCCACACACCTTAAAGTTGCCACGGTTGAGAAACACCTCTATTCCATCCCCAACCCCAACAAAAACAGCAACCCCATGCGAGGGGAAAACTGGGAGCCAGTCGGGGAAGGGTGGGATAGAGGCGGAAATAGCTGGTGCTGCAAAAGATGCAGACCAGTTTCTCAGCTCGCTCGCCTCCGATCAGGAGAGGGAGACGGACCTGGGTCGGGGATCAGCTACCTGGCTTATACCAGCGGGTGAAATACCGTTCCGTCACGCCGGGCACCGTTGCCATGGAATCCCGGACCTCCGAAACACCCGCCGCCATGATTCCAGCCGTGGGCGGGGCGAAAGAGCCGCGCGTGCGCCTCAGGTCCCGAAACGCCTCAATCAAGCGGGCCATCAGAGGCCTGGCGTAAAGCTCGGGGCAAACCAGGTCATCGCCGTAGACATATACAAGCAGACAAACGCTCTACATTTTATGGTAGGAATTTCCGAGCTCATGTGATGAAGCCAGTTTAAATTTTCTTTAGGGCCATAGTAGGAATTGTCCGTAGAAATCAAGGAAGAAATCCGATTGACCTGCCCCAAGGAGTCAGTACAATGCTATCAGCGTCTATTCAGAAGAAAACTGGTCGAAGGCTCCCGAAAGACCGAAATGCATGCTTTTCTGTCGCGCGTGTTATTTTTTAGGATTTTGAAAAACTAGGACGGAGTAGGATGCATTAATGATGGCTGGCGACAGCCCTGCAAATTAAGTCCGGCTTTTGCAGTATTGCAAGCTTTTTAGAGTTGTTTTCATGAGAAACGCCGCTTTGATGGAAGGAAAAAGTCTTTCTATAACGGTCGATTCTCTAAACTCGCTCTCCAAAGCGGAGCAAATGGCACGGGAAACATTGCACCGCGTTGACTGGAGCGGGGGCGCATTGTTGCATATGATGTTTGGATCCTTAAATAACAATAGAACAAGTCCTGAAAACAAATGGCAGTTTTTACTTCTCTCTTCGGGCAGAGCCAATTAATCACGCTGACGGTAAAATTATAAACATCTCCTTTACTTTCGTGAGAAACTCAGGGAAAAAAACAGGGAGAGAAAGAGCTTCCAATCCAAAAATAAAGTCTGTGTCGGTCTATACATTTCATGGCTCTATAAGCATAGGCTTCGTCCCCCGCTGAGCTGTAGACGCTCTCCGAACTGCTTCACCTTAACCGCGGTGCTAGCCTTGCTTCAGACAGACTTTGCTGTTTCTTCGAAGCTTCATGCCCTTTAGAAAAGTAATTATAGGTAATGAGCATTAAGATCAGGATTTAAATAATAGTACGTCATTGGTTTCATTTTATGAATCGGTAAAGATTATTTTTATTGAATGTACGTGCGTTTATGCACCTTACTGGATAAAATTATCAGCAAATGTGTATAGCATAGCTTTCCAAACTCTGTGTCGCGACAGTTTAGTGCAGAGCTTTCCAAACTTTCATGTTGGTGACACACTTTTTAGACGTGCATCATTTCGCAACACACTCTTACAGCAGAGCATCCGTTCGCGACACACTCTTACAGCAGGGCACAAGGCAGGCACTAGGACCTGTGTGGAATCACAGCAGGTTTGGAGGCAGCAAGGCACAAGGCAGGCACTAGGACCTGCATGGAATCCTGGCAGGGCTCGGAGGCAGCAGCAGCCGCGACACACCCAGACACTGCAGCCCACACACTGTGTCCCAACGCAGAGTTTGGAAAGCTCTGCTTTAGTGTGTCACCAGTTTAGTGTGTTGCGTAGCGGTGGCGCGCGCGGTGGCAGCAGTGTGTACAGCGGCGGCAGCGACGCGCCATCAGCGCTTCCGCATTTTAGCGAGGCCACTGCCACGCATGCCGCCACACGCGCCACCATGCCGCCGCCACCGTTGGTGTGTCGCCAATGGCAGCACTTTGGAAAGCACTGGTATATAGGGTTCACACCTATATCTCAGTCTCTCTAGCCAAAGAGCTCAGTAAATAGCCAGCAAGAAGGACTAAAACGCACTGTGAAGTCGCCAGGAGTTAAACTTGCATCAAGGGAGATTATATTTTTCTGACGTGCAGCCAATCAACAGTTTTCTTCTGCAGCCAATGCTGTTTATGGGGTTGGTTTACCTGTGCGGCTTTCAAGTTGGTATTTTGAAAGGTCTGTCTAATGTGCAAATTAGATTTCCTAGTTCTCCTGGGACTCGGGCAACTTCCAATCTTTCTTCTCCCCTTCCCCACTAAATAACAAAATAAAATAAAATAATTATAAGAGCTTGTTTTGCCACTGTCTGATTTCTTTCATAAATCGCTTTTCTGGAATGCTAGTATAGTTCGTGCAGCCCTTTTGCAACAATTCTAAAATTATCCATCTCATATTTTAAGGCATATTTAATATGCAAATGAGCTCACATTTATACAGCATAACAGAAATCTACTTCATTTCTCTGTAGATAAGAACCAAATAGTGATCTAAAAATAAAAAGTAAAAACAAAATCTGCATAGCTGGAATACGAATTCTCTATCAATTATACAAATGGCCTGAAGAACTTTATATATTTGAATGCATACTTTGCCATCATGAGTTGACTATTTTAGAAATTTGATCTGCACATACTAATTTATATGTTTAATTTCCTATTTTTCCTAACGTTAAGTACGCTGATATAACTTAATTTTGAAATACACGTAAGACTGATTTTTATTAGTATTCGCAAATTGTAAATTTGTGTTTTTCCTCTTTCTCTTTTTACATATAAAATATTAAAATATTCTGAATAAGAATAAAAAAAACAAAAGATGGCACTTTCAAGTTTGGAGCAAAAATCCTTAGAAGCAAGTCATTTCCAGGATTCAGTTCTGAATAATCATGGTAACTTAGGAACAGCCTGCTTAAAACATGTTATCTGTGTGAGGTAATGGTTAGCAATGTTGGACAAGGCCCAAGGAGAATCCCACTGAATGACTCTGGCTAGTTATCATCTTTCAGCCTAATCTAATTTAAATAATTGTTGTGACAATAACAAGGTAGGGAAAGCATTCAGAGCATCATTCCTGAAATTCTTTACAACCCCTTTACCATGAATGGCCATAGGAGTTATCTGTACTTTCTTCTGTGTAACAAAGTAACATGTTGCCTGTGTACATTTTCTCCTTAAAAAACTGTACATGTTACTCCATGAAGCTGAGCTAACAAATGTCTTTTATCAGCTACCTTAGCGTTCTGGCAGTTTTCTGTCACATATGTTCTATTTTTTTAATAATAGCAGGTTTTCAAGAGTGCAGATCCTTAGAAAGCGAAGAAAGTTCTGTCACTTCTATTCTGAGCATACATGGTGTGAAAAAGTTGTTCTGATTCAAATATTCATCATCTACCAAATGGCTGCTGAAGATTCACATGCACCCTTAGATTTAGATAGAACTGCAACTGTTATAACCACACAAATACACAATGTCCTACTATATATTTCTTATTCCAGATGGTCATCTACTTAGCTCATTCCTTACAACTTTTCCACCTGTTTTGTGATTCTGCCAACACATCTATCTAAATCTTTACATCACTTGTTAAAAAGATGCCAAACTCCAAAAAGCAGCTGCAGATGTGTGTTCAATATTGAAATTTGGTTATATTTAGATTCCCGAAGCAAAAGAAATTTTCCCAGTATCAATAAATACACAAAAACACACTTTGGACATATAGTCAGACCAAGGATCATGTAATTTTAATTGAAAACAAAATATTAGATCTCTTCATGTTTGCAGTAACATAACTGTTCTCCCCCATCACTACCAAGAATAAAAGTGATAATTTTAGGTTTTTCTACATCAGCCCTATTAAAAGCAACAACAGTTGACACATTTGTACCACTTTAACATATACAAGACAAACTCTGGCAATGCATGCTCTAACTAGATTTGCAATATTACTTTCTTTTTTAAAAGAAATTGCAAGTTACAAACTATTTTTAGTTTTACTTTTCACTATATTTGGTAAAAGGCAATAATTAATAAGCCAATTTTCTCACTTTGCTACTGGTAATCCACTGCAATTTGTGCAAGTTTATACTATTAAAATCTCTATGATTAATTCATAGGGGGAAAGTGCCTACAATTAAACTGTACAGACAATATCAATAGTATGAAAAATAAAACATGCATTTGAAGCAGTGTGCTACTTCAGTGAACAAGGAAACTTCAGTTCATGGAAGCAATTGTGATCCTTCAGAGGTTCACCCCTGGATGAAGAAAGGGAGGTGGTTTCACAAATTTTTCCATCACTCTGCACCTTTGCATCTCTCATACCTCCCTGGAGGATCACCGAGCCTCTACAGCAATTTTTCAGGAGGTACAAGAAACTGGCAAAAAATTTTCCTCCTCCTCCTCAAGTGCAGCTCTGAGTCTGAATACAATCCTATAAGTTTATGCTGAACACAATTTTATGTTCAAACACAGAGATAAGTAACATGATACCAAAACCTAATAGAATTCCTGCGTTTTGTAATAGGAAATATCCCCAGCGGCTACATCCATGATCACTAGCATCGTTGTGAAGCATTTCAGGCACCTATATTTAAAGACACAAATACATACTTTTTAAGCCATGCATATTACAAAAATAATGTTTCCACATGTTCAATGATTAATGCTGGTAATATTAATGAATCCTCTATTATAATACATGTGAAACCTGCTAGAAAATATTGCAGTATATTCTCATCTATAAAAGATGATCCTATTCTTACTTCCAGCCAGCTACATGTATTATATCTAGAAAATTAAAGAACTAAATTCATGTTCTTTCTCCTTATATATCTATTTCTGTTTTTCAGTAAATACTTAATTTTCCATGCCTCCTGGATGGATCCACTGATCATTATGATCCTTAAAAGACTATTGTGGCTGGTTGCCCCTGATCAAGTATGGGTTAAAAGTTTGTGCTTCAACAAATCTTGAGATTCTTCTCAGCATACTATTTCTTTTCTCCCCCCATGTGTTAATTAGAAGGAATCTTACTTAAGAATGTACATGCCAAGGCTTCATTCTTAAAATGAATCCAGGATGATCCTCAGAAAAATAAATAATATCAGCAATGGAGTGAATGAATTTACCTGGCCACATATGCCAGAACTGGCATATTATTTGGATAAAGTTTTTACTAACCTAATATTATTTCCCCACCCTCATCCCTCTAATCACAACTTCTATTGGCTAGAGAAGTTAATAAGCATATTCTAAAGTCAATGCCAGGCTAGTGTTCCCACAAGAATATGGCATTGGCATTCCAAAGGAAATGTTTCTATTTAGTATCAGAGTGCTATTTGTATCTATTAACAGGCATATACTTACCATATCAACAAGAGCAACATACATGAACAGCCCGGCAGTAAGGGCAAAGATCCACATGGAAACATTGTCAGCGTAGTGTCCAATAAGTATTCCAGTAGCCATTCCGAGGTATGCCAGCATAGCGCTGAGAGCGTTATAAAGAACAGCTTGTTTGACAGTCATACCGGCTTTGAGAAGTACAGCAAAATCTCCTTCGAAAGAGAGGCACAAACATGTTTATATCAATCATTTATATTAAAATGTCAGCATTTCACTCCACATGCAAGTCACTTCAAAAATTAGGAGGGTTTTTTTAAAAAAATACTTGCTTTCATATAATCAGGTGCTTCAAAACTTCAGGAGGAGAGTAGAGACAAGAATAAGCATAATTATTTTTGTCAAATTTTATAATTCTGTATGTGCTTGCAGATACACAGATATATACAAACTAGGATTATGCAATGCTTCACTTTTGAAAGGCAAAATGTGCCACAGGGGAGCTTGAGGAGCATCTGTCAGCAGCTCCTTAAAGCAACTGTGTCTCTTCCCAGGATTGCAGGATTGTCCCCCTCAGCTGGAGTACAAAACCAAAAAAGGAAGACAAAAGTTGCTTTCAGGAGCAGCTCACAACTGCTGTGTATTCACAGACACTGCAAAAGACCTATTTCTCTTCAAATAGAAGTTTTTCCATTATTCTAACAGATACTCCTACAATTTATATTAATGTGGAATAAAACACTTAGAAATTATTTGCTATTAAAACCCTTTAAATTAGAAGTGTGCAATTGAATTGGGTCAAATCCTCACAAAGTGAACCAAACCAGATTAGGTTTGTATGAGTTTTGGTGCTTCTGAACATTGTGAAAATGAACATTCTCTTTGATTAGAGAAAAGACAATATCTACATTTATTGCTGACTGGAAACCACTTATGGACTTTTTGTGGAAAACAGAAAAAATGAACTTATGATTTATGGTTTTAATGATTAGATAGGATGGACTATAGAAAGAAGACAGATATGTTGTAACTTTAGAGAAAGAGGTAAATTTACAATTTTACTTATACAGTAACTGCTGTAAAAAGATCAGAAGCCACTTCTTGGTATCTTTTTTCTTTTCTATTTTTCTTTTACTTTTTCCCCTTTCTTGCACTTTTAGCTTTTTCTTTTTTCTTTATTTTTTATTAGTTTGTATGTTTTTTTCTTTTTTAAAACTTTTAATAAAATTATGAAAAAAAGACAATGTAACATAGGCTACATTTAGATTATGTTTGTTTGTGATGCACAGAATGAGAGGTGAGGAAGAGATTAATGGAACTGACAGGTCTGCACTGGAAAATTGTAGGAATTAGTGAAGTAGTCCTTTAATACAATTTTGGAGTTAGTCACAGCTTGATTGCTTATTTATTTCAATTTAGGTGCCACCCGATGCCAAACCCCACAGAAGCAGTTATGCCTACAACTTTCAACTTATACTTTCCCAAAACAATGACGTTATAGGCACTTTCTTTTTAAAAAATAGCATTTGGAGCTAGGATTTCTTAAAACCTCCTCATCTAGTCTTCTAAAATTGGAAAGGGATAATTTCCTTAGAGGCATCTACAGTGCCTGTACTTTTAATAACATACTGTAAAGATAATTTACATCTGTGCAACTTTCCAATTTTGTCAGTGGGAGACATGAATCTTGCTCCAGACCTGGACCCAAATCAAATCAGGCAACTCTAAGCAAGTCTGAGACATACTGAAACATGGAATCACCCCAACTTGAATCTTATAATCAATTTAAACTGGTGAATTTAAATTAAACATGAACTTCGCCATGATTTATCCAATTGTATCAACTATGGATAAGTTCCAGAATTAAACAATCATAGCTAATATGCATTAAAGGATGAGAGACTCCTATTTTACATTATGCAGTGTGGAAATTTCTGTATTACTCAAATGGTTTAATTTCCTCTAGTAGTTTGGAAGCAAGATACAATTTATTTGCTTGAAATAAAAGAGCATTATCACCTGTGTTTTAGTTTATTTAGCTCTTGCAGTTAAATAAAACACAGACTGAGCTCTACTGCAACTGCATTTTCAACAGGCAATAAAATTATATTAGATTATTGATGGACTTGAGTATTTGTTTGTCTTTTATTAAATAATGTTTATTTCTGCTTTATTCTATTGAGAATTTTTATTGTATTGTTTAAAACGGAATCACCAGATCATTGTTTGAACCTGTGGGTGGTGACTTAATAAATCCTAACTTCACATGTGCACCAATAGGGTCTATGTTGGCCATACAGGTAATCCTCGATTTACAGAGGAAATTGGGACCAGAATTGGGCAATTGGGACCAATAAAGCACAACCACATCGCTTAGCGATGGCAATCCCTGCAGTCCCAATTGCCATCATTAACTGAATCCCATGGTCGTTAGGCGAGGCAACTTCCTGCCAGCTTCCCACAACCAAAGTCAGTGGGGAAGCCAGCAGGAAGTTGCAAGTCCCAGGCCCGCAGGCAGGTAAGTGGCTGCTGCCAGGTGGGGAAGTGAGCAAGGTGGGGTGCACGTAGGTGCGTGAGAGGGCCGGGGACGGTGCGTGGGGATGTGTGAGAGGCGCCACGCAGGTCGGGGAGGGTGCACGAGAGGTGCCACACAGGTCGGGGAGGGTCTGCAAGAATGCGAGGGTGTGTGTGAGAGGCACTGCGCAAGTTGAGGAGGGTGTGGGGATGTGTGAGGGGATGCACAAGAGGTGTGGTGCAAGTCGGGGAGAGTGCAAGGGGGTGCAAGAGTGCAAACACGTTGCCAAGCACCCAGATTGAGATCACATGACTGTGGGGGTGCTGGGACAGCCAGAACTCCAAGGACCAATTGTAACCACCATTTGTTCAACACCCTCGTAACTTGGAATGGTTGCTGAATGGTCGTAGGTTGAGGACTACCTGCATATGTAAAAGGGATCTTGAACTGGAAACTGACAGCTTAATAAAAACAACAGTTCAATATATGAAAAGCAAAAAGTTCATTTCTCAACAAAAATCATTAGAAAATGGAAAGAAGCTTAATTTCCAATAATGTAATGACTTCATACAAATTTAGGAATTTGGAATATTCTTGGAATACCATGCATACTTCTTAATGCTGTATGTCAAAAAAAAATGTGGTAACAAGGGTACAGAAAGGACATCCAGAATAATCTGAGAACTAATACAACTCTCCTATGAGGAAAATAACAAGTTTCAGGCTTAGTTTAGAAAAAGGGGCCAATTTGGTGTGTGGAGCATGTGGATGAAGGAAGCAAATACACAAATGTATTTCTCAATCTCTCACAATACCAGAAACCCATAGCATGTAGTTACACTAAATGTAATGGCGGCCATAAACCTAGCTTTAGAAGGGGGTCAGAAAAATCAATGGAGACCAAGCTTGTCAACAACTACTAGATACAAGGGCTTTATATGATATTTAGGATCAGAGGAATACCAGTTGCAAAGGAACAAGAACAGAGAAGTTTTCTGTTGTGATATCATACTTCGTGAGTTCACTGTGTATGCTTGCCAGGTTGCTGTGAGAAACAAGTGCTTTCTCTGATCCAAGTACACTTTTACATTGTGATAAATCTAAACAAAACAGTAGATTACTGTTCAATAATTAAAAGAAACAAAGCTAAAATACTAATGAGCCAGCAATATGAATTTGGGGCTTTGTCAACGTTACTATCCCACTGCAGCTGATGTACCAGTTAAAGCATGAAATTATATTCTACTGCTCCCTAATACGTATGTCTTACCCAATTCATGTGGCAACTCGTGACAAAAGACTGCAACAGATGTGCTTAAGCCACTAGATAAACCTTCAGTGAAAGCAGCCCCTAGGAAAAATCAAATAACATTATTCATTCATTCATTTTCCGTGTCCAGATCAAACTTTACTCTGCCAAAATGTAGCCACCGCCACAGCTTTGTCATTAGCTTGCTGTAGGTCAACAGTACAAGGCTCCAGCAGTAATCGACACACCATCAGATGCGCCGGGTCTTGGGTTTCTCCGCATTCACATAATGTATTGTTGCAGCCAACAACCCCCCTTAAATAAATTAGTCTTACACCTTGGTACCCCCACCCTGATCCTGTTCATTGTCCTCCAAACTATATAAGGGAGAGTGTTTCCAGCGGCCATTTCTTCCTTCGGTAAAATACTCAAATCGATGAGCTCATTCCTCCATTTACTTATTCGATTCTGTTATTTGGACCCCTCTAGGGTATTAGTTAGGGCAAGGGTCGGCAAACCGCGGCTCGTGAGCCACATGCGGCTCTTTGGCCCCTTGAGTGTGGCTCTTCCATAAAATATCACGTGCGGGCGCGCACAGGCAGGCGTGGTGGGGGCAGGCGTGGTAGCGGACGTGGCGGGGGCAGGCGCAATGGCAGGCATGCTGGGCGTGGCAGCGAGCATGCTGGGCGTGGCAGCCAGTGTGGCGGCAGGAATGGTGGGCATGGTGGGGGCAGGTGCGGAGGCGGGCATGGCGGCAGCAGGCCCTAAGTGTGCGCGATTGGCTCCCGCCCGCAAACCCCGCTCCCGCGCTGGATTCCCCACCAGCTTTACTTTGCCTGGACTGGGGGCGTGAACGGCTCCGGAAGAGAAGCGACTGGAGCAGTCGAGCCTCTTTCCCTTCTCCTTCTTCCAAACCTCCCCCGCCTCCTTCCACGCGATTGGCTCCCGCCTGCAAACCCCGCCCTTCCACGCGATTGGCTCCCACCCTCAAACCCCGCCCCCTGGCCCTCGAGTGATGTTATAAATGTTATAAATGTCAAAATGGCTCCTGGCATAAAAAAGTTTGCCGACCACTGAGTTAGGGTATTAGTTGCCATAAAGGTCTTCCTAGACCTAAGTTGAAGAATTGGGGGAATATATCCGCTCAAAGGGTGACGAGAGTCAGTCTCTTGCTTGGTTCTTTCGGCATCTGCTTCTACTTCCCTTCTAATCTTAGGTGGACCAATGCCAACAAGAGAATATAGCTTATTAACGGGAGTAGGTTTGAGGCATCCCGTCACTATGCGCATTGCCTCATTCATTCACAGCGATATCTAATTGCTTTGCATGTGCCGATGCATTCCATACTGGTGCCGCATAAAGAACATTATTAAAAAGCAATCACATTGGGAAATGCAATCAAATCCATAAATAAATTGAAATTAAGCAAGAAGTTTTCTAATCAGTATAGTGTATAGTATAATTGCTGCATTGCAAGAACCATGGATTAGAATAAAAAAACATACAAGGAAGAACAAGAAAGAAATGACTAGTTGTAAGGAATACGCTCCCTATAAAAAAAGGTTTAAAAACTACATCCATTTACTTACTGAACAAAAGCTATATACTTTCAGCTAGCCCCAAAAGGCCATTCTTATTTCTATTTCAGTTTTAGTGAAGAGAATCAATTTCCTATCTGTGTACTTGTTTAGAATTTAGATTTAAATGAATAGTTTACAGGTACTTGAAAATCACAAAACTATAGCATTTAATAATACGTAATCAGGTAAAGAACGAAGGCACTAGCAACATAACTACAGGTAGTCCTCATTTAATGACAGTAATCGGGACCAGAATTTGTCGCTAAGCAACACGGTCGTAAAGCATGACATCACAAATGGCAATCATGTGACCACAGGGACACTGCAACCAACGTAAGTATGAGGACCGGTCATACCTATCATTCATTCAACGCCATCGTAAGTTCGAACGATCGCTGAACGAGTGGTTGTTAAGCAAGGACCACCTGTAATTTTATGTACTTTAAAACTAAGTCATCTTGATTCTTGGCTATAACAGGAAAAAGTAACCAATTACTAGTAGAGCCTATAGCAGATAGACAGACAAATAAGACTGATGTCTACCTAATTGCTAGTTACGTTTAAGAAATAAATCACAGATTTTAATGAACTTGCAATTTATGATATATGTATAATTGGCTGGGAAAGTACTGAGAATCCTGACAGGCTTAATTCTAACAGAAATCTTTCATTATTCCTCTTCTGCATTTACAAAAAATGTTGCTGAACTGGAGCTTCCATTTACACACACGAACTAGCAGCCATAGGGAAGCCTAAACATATGCACTCACCAATTGCAAGACCATCACTGAAGTTATGCAGGCCATCTCCCATTATTACCATCCAGGCTAAAGTAGCTATACCAGCATCTTTCAATTCTTCACGTGAATACCGCTGGCTATGGCTATGTGGGTGATGGTTCTGATGGTGATGGTGATGTAAAATATGATGGTAGTCATGGTGATGATGACTGAGATGATCTGACTGCCCTAGAGTGTCATGCAAGTGTGAATGGCATTTGTTTCTACATCCTCTGGATGCATATTCATGATCAGCAGTTTCTTTGTGGGTATGTGCTATCATGACCTCTTCTTCTTCTTGTACCACTGGTTTCTGAGACAGGAAATTTGATGGTTCTTGAGAATGTACCCCCAAATACGTTTCAGGCCCTTGTAGGAAAAGAAAAAAGAAAACAACTCAACTAATTATCCAATTAAAGAAAAAAGAGCTCAGAAATAATTAGAATATATAATATATATAGCTATATAGCTAAAAAGACTTCAGCCGTTTTATTTTCACATGTCTTTATTAGAAGTATACCATGTAGGTAGGTAAAATGTGTTCTGATCTATTTTATGTTTTAGGACAAACGTATATATGCAAGCCAGGCACACTTTACCCATACATTATGCCACACGTTTAGGATCATAGTAAGTTTAAAAACCGGGCTATGCATAAATGCATCTAAAGTTAGGATTCACAACATGTGCCCATAATAATCAAGACAAACAACTCCCTTGACACCCATCAGGTTTCCTGTCCCACCTCATTTTTAAAACAATAGATTCCATTCATAAAAAACAAAAGTGGCATTCATTAGAAAACAAAAATGGCAATGACTGCAACCCACATGTTTCATTTGCAGGTGTGTCCACATGCCTGGAAAAAAAAATGGGGATAATAGGGATCATCCAGGAACATCCTGATGACTTGATTTTGTCATGGCCATGATGGCAACTTTTTTTTTTAAACAGGAAAGTTTTCCATTACAATGGGAACTATTTAGCAACAATTCCCATTGCATGATTTCAAAATTCCCAATATGTCCACCACCAGAAATGGTTCTAAACCCTTGTCTTACAACATGCAGAAATCAATTTGAGAAGAACCTCTGCTATTGGAAATGGTGCAAACTGAACAGTCATTTTCAAAACATACTCTTACTCATAAAGGCCACATCAACTTCTGATGAATCAACATAGCACAGGTAGGCCTCACTACATTTTTGATTTGACTAATAATTTATTAGGAGCATGCACATATAACTACTATCAGAATCCAGAGGCATATGAAAGAATAATCTAGCAATCTGTGAGGGCAGTAAACGTGAATCCTCTATCTGCAAAAACTCTGGGTGAGAAAAAGGAGACGGCATACACAAGAGCCAGTTTGGTGTAGTGGTTTAGACATCAGGCTAGAAACTGGGAGACCGTGAGTTCTAATCCCGCCTTAGGCACAAAGCCAGCTGGGTGACCTCAGGCCAGTCACACCCTCTTAGCCCTGGGAAGCAGGCAATGGCAAACCACTTCCAAAAAAAGCTGCCAAGAAAACTGCAGGGCATTTTCTAGGCAGTCGCCAGAAGTCAAAAACTGACTCAAAGGCACAAATACACACACACACAACAATGGAGAGAAGTTCTTATGGAGCAAAAAGCAGGAATAAAGAAGAGGTTGCAATAAAGAAAAACTAACACTGTGTTTGCCAATATGGCTCTAGTAGCCTCTAGTGGAGAAATGCAGGAAACTGCCAATAAAGTCTAAATCATTATAGTGATAATGCATAATGATGAGAAATTATGAAATTAAGCATAGTCAGGGATATTCCAAAACAATTCCTGCAGCCACTTACAAGCAACCCTCCCTACTACAATGAATACACTTTTTGTAAGGTTTTTCTTTACAACTCTAGGGGCCATTTTTCAAAACCTGGGATTGGGAAGGGAGCTTCTAGATTGTCAGGAACTAAGTTGCATGTAGGCTACACTACTTCAAATTTATCTTCCCTACTCTAATATTTGGAACCTAAAAGGGGCTGGAAAAAAAATAAAACTCTGGATCAATGCTAAGTCAGCACTCTTATGACAACAGAAAATGTTTCTTAAAGGAATGCATCTCATTCATTTCTCTCTCTAATGCAGGGCTTTCCAAAGTTTTTCCCGCGGCAACACGCCAACCGGCGTTGGTGTGTCGCCGCGGGAAAACGCGGAAGTGCGGCAGCGCGCAAAAACCCGGAAGCACTACTGCTGCTTTTGGGTTTTGCGCGCTGCAGTTGGTGTGTCGCCATGGGAAAACCCGGAAGCGCTGATGATGATCAGCGCTTCCGGATTGTGTGGCGACACACCAGACTGTGTGTGGCGACACACTTGTGTCGCGACACACAGTTTGGAAAGTTCTGCTCTAATGGAATGGTTTCTATTAACAGAGAAAGGAGAGGACAATTCCCATTCCCCTTTTAGTATATTTGTCAGGGATGGGAGGACAACAGGGAAAGTCTGCTGCAAGGGAGATCTGTTAGATGAGAAAAAGTAAATTCTTCTTTTTTACATACAATACTAGAAAGTGAACTCTGTAATGCATTTAAGCTTGAAACTAATATCATGTATTTTATTTTTGTTCATTCTTGGCTTGAATTACAAATACCATCAATATAAAGCTTCTGAAAACTTCAAAGCAAGAGCTTTGACAGTGCTGATCCTTAAGACAACTGAAAGACAGTATTTATCCATCCTAGAAGCATGTTTGTATACAGGGATTTCTGTCAGTTCCTGCTATTTAAACTCTGAAAGTTTCCAAACTGGTGTACTGGATAAGCTCAGATCTCTTTTATATTGCCATAAATACAATTCACAAAAACTTTATAAGATATTTAAACAAAGTTTAGTGAAACTTACTATCATCTGCATCTATTTTGTCTTCATTTGCTGAAAGTTGAGAGTCATATTTAGACAGCTGTTTCTTGATTTCTAATTCATCATCATCAGTTTTTTTCTGGCTCCGAAAAAAATACATTGAAGTAGTTAACATTTTGGCTATACCTCCTGAATGATACAAGCATCAACAGAATATAGAAAGTATCAATATAGAATCAGCTAAGACTTAAAATTCACTATTAATCTCAAATACTTAAGGATGTATCAGTTTTTTCTTTTAAAAAAACCCTTCTGTAATAGTAAAATCCATGTAAGTGATTACAGAAAAGCAGTATCCAATGAAAGTATTATTTTATAAATTGGTTATAAGCATTACTTTCAAATATTTCAATACAGGAAAATTAAGCAAAAAACATTCCTATGAAAACCAGTGGTGTCCTACCTTTTTTTTCTTATCCTTAAACTGTTTAATTAATGTGATCAAGTGCTCAACAAGAAACATAAAATATAGTCCTCCGAGGGCTGTTAGGCCTTTCCATGTAGAATCCAAGTAAGCACTTTCTTCTGAACTTTGGAAAACTAGATGCTTAAAAGAGAGATCTTTACTGGGTTCCATTAAAGGTTTTTCATGATGATGATGGTGATTTCCATGAGACTGAATTTGGAAATTAAAAAAATAGTTTAGATAACATTCTGTATAGAAGATGAGATAGGATGGGTAGAGAAATAGTGAGGTCCATCAGCCCCAGAACTATATATAGACAACAAGATAGAAAAGGTGAAACTTGCGTGACTATATTGCAATCAGTGATCAGCCACAAGGAAAACTGACAAACTAAGGCCTTGACCACAAATACAGGAGATTAAGAGAGATGAACCTAAAACAGTAAACTGTATAATTTCAGAATATTGATAAGAATATGGAAATAAATGAGACTATAGTCAAATGCTTCCTCGTATAAAAACTTCCTGCAAGAAAAATATGGCATATGGGGGGGAAGGTGGGAGGAACAAACTGTTGCATTGATTTGACTTACAGGAGATTGTTCACTTTCATTTAAAAAAGAGTGATTGTGACCTGTAGCCGAAAAATTAACAAAAAATTGACTATACCACTTCATACTATTCCAGGGATCAGGCTCAAAATATTCAGAGGACTGTGAAACTACACATTTAGCATAATAGTTACAGTTTAAACTCAGAATTTTCTTTATGCCAGCTATGAGATATTTCCAAATTATACCAAATGTATTCCTTGCTTATTATTAGCCAAAGTGTTACAAAGGTTCATCTGATCCTTAGAAGATTTCTTTGCTTTAAATAGTCAACTATGATACTAAACCTTTCAATCCCTTCAAACTGAATGACAACAGCTTTGTATTATTTCACAAGTCTAACATGACTATAAACCATAAAAAGGTAAAGGTAAAGGTACCCCCCGCACATTTGTGCAGTCGTGTCCGACTCTAGGGGCCGGTGCTCATCTCCGTTTGTTAGCCAGAGAGCCAGCGTTGTCCGAAGACGCTTCCACGGTCATGTGGCCGCATGACACGCGCGGAACGCTGTTACCTACCCACCGAAGTGGTACCTATTCATCTACTTGCATTTGCATGCTTTCGAATTGCTAGGTTGGCAAGAGCTGGAGCTAGTGCGGGAGCTCACTCCGCACGCAGGGCTAGGGATTCGAACCTCCGAACTTGCAATCTTCCGATCAACAAGCCTGGCGTCTTACCATAACTGGCAACAATTGTAAGTTTTTTCCAATATTATTATTTTGGGAACCAATATCTATACTGTATAACCAAGCATAGCTTAAACTAGTGCTCCAACTGGACTCAGGAGAATACAAGCTCATACAAGGGATATGTATGTAGAAAAATATGTGATCAACATGCCAATGATCCTGGATACCAAATGTAAAGGCAAAAAGATGAAAGGTCTCAAAAGTATGGATTTTACAAACGTTCATATTCAATTATTTATTGAATGTTTCTCCTTGGTTTCTGTGCCACAAAAGCTTAGCCACATAAATTCTGTGTTACTAAATCAGATTGCTACTGAATGCCCTTGTCACGTGTACAAATTGCAATGCTATAAACATCCCATGATGCTCTTCTCCCAAAATAATTTTTCTCTTCAACCAAAGCAGGAGGGGGTGATTTTTCTCCCACCATAAACTGCTTTAGAGAATGTGGGCTACAAGAGGAAGGGAAGGGAAGGAAAATGTCTCCCTTGCATATATGTACAGAGTTTCACAAAGCAATCTTTTCCTGAGAAATGCACCAGCACTACAGTTTACAAAGAACTGTACCTGACAGGTTTTATATTACCATAAATGCTTACAGGTTGAACAAATAGGCAGTAGAAACAGGGAGACAAGACAGAATTGAGGAGGCCAGGTACAATGGGACCTTCTGAGTTTTAATGGCATAAGATCAACCACACAAGGGAAAAAGTGTAGAATCAGAGTGACTTCAGGGGAGAGAAATAAATAAAATTGAAGCAAGTATATTTCTCTTGCTCCATGCCTGTGGTCTAATCCACCAAGGGACCGATGAATTAATGTGACTTTTAAAGTGTAAATAGTAAGGATGCCCCCAAGCTGTATTTCCACTGGGAGTGAATAGTGGTTCTTCAACAGGACTTGAACTGGCTAACCTCCCCTTTCCCCCCCGTCCTGCAATTGCTTCATCCCCTTCCTAGCAACAGCCATAAAACTGTGTGAGTGCACTGTGTTCATGCAATTAATATTACATTTAGTTTAGCTCTAATATTTGTGAAGAAAAATGCATCTAATAGAGAGAAGGCTTAAAGGTTGATGGACAACAGAGAATCGTCAGATTAGAACCGTTCCTTTTGTTTCACCATGTTTCCCTTCCCTCTTTACAGGCTTCCACTGACCAAAGAGCACTACTATGCTTCCAAGGGACATATACACTATTAATAGTGTAATTAATAGTGTAATTAATAATTAATAGTGTAAGAAATTAATATTAATTTCTGTTGTAAACCGCCCAGAGTCCCTCCAGTGGAGGGAGATGGGCGGTGATATAAATTTGATAGATAGATAGATAGATAGATAGATAGATAGATAGATAGAAAAACCATTGTACTTACATGTGGAAGGAGATGTAAAAGAGCATCTCCGCTTAGCGTTCCAACCGCTAGTGCCACCAGGAAACTTAAGAGGAACTTGAAAAATACACGATTCATAAGTGGCACCAGTATAACACCCAGTAACGAAAGAAAACTGATAATGGAAATGGATATAAAGCCACCAATCCAAGCTGAAAAGAAGAACAACTTTTTTCTATCAAATGATTCAAACATACATTCTTTATTGAATAACATACTTCTTCCTTCCATTTTGGCAACTAGCTAAAAGAATTTTCTAATCTAAAAGATTATATATAGCATTTTGTATATTAGTTGTTGCTGTTTATAAAAAGACCTATTCTTTGAGACAAAAAATACAAATATTTTGTTTCAGATAAATCATCGAAAATAAAGCCAATTCTTGAATAAGAATGTATTACACCATCATAAACAAGAGGAAGTGAAAGTATTAAACGGGAAATCTGATTCCACCATCAAACTTACCCACTTGCAATGAATATGTTTTTGGGGCCGTTTCAGCCTTTTCACTTGTTGCATGAATTATACAGCTTCTACCATCAATCTGGTTAATTATGGCTGGACAAAGATAGCTAAATTCTGTGGCTGTCAAAGACACTTGAGTACTTATTCCATGGAAAAGCATCATTTCTGATGCATTAAAGCACTATAGAAAAAGTGTTAGAAAAAGACACACATCAAGAGACATAATTTCAAAACATATCAGCTCTTCTCTCAACTGATAAACTTCCTGTTTTTTGTCAGAAAAGCAAATAAAACAAGCATAGTGCAAGTTTGTCATGGAAAAGCAAAGAAAATAAATTGGTTTCCTATATCTAGCATTAACAGCCCATGTAAGAAAGAACTGTGCAATCTATTCTTTAAGCCCAAAGTGATACTTGAATATTATTTCCTCCCCAATCCCCACTGTTCCCCTCCCCCCCGTCACTTACTACACATGGCAAACTGCTGAGAGTGACAGCTTTGAAAAAAAAAATCTACTGGGCTAGTACAGTCAAAGAAGCTGTTTAATGTCCAGTGTTGATGCCAGAAATACTAGAAGTCCAGAAACAAGACACAAGCAATTTAAAAAAGTGGATTATAGATGGTTATAGATGTGCCAGTATTGGATTACTTATATTGGATTAATTCATAGCATCATAGGAAGTAATCAGGCAGACTAGTTCCATAGAGCCAATTCATTTTGTATGTCAGAAATAATTTAATAATGTGTTTAACAATCAAGGATATTGCAACTATCTTTTCACACATGGCTTGCAGCATAGGAAAACAGTGTGATAACTAAAATGCTTTTTTAAAAAATCTGCCAAACTAGCTTTATAAACTCAGCTGATCTCCAGGCAAATAAATATTTTTTTCAACAAGCATCAGTTAAGATTTTGCAAAATTGATGGATATAGGGTTTTTCCCTCCATCATGGGCCAATATGTCAAAAATTACTAATATAGGTATATTGTCTTCAAAATTTAGAAGACTGATAACTTTCAGAAGTCAAGAGTGGAACTGGCAAAGCTACTTAAAACAGCAATTAACCATCCTTTGTCTGTTTAAGTGACCTATGGAACTGGAAAACTCTCATACTCTTTTCATGGTAGTGATATAATAAATGTTCTCATTCAAGCTGTACAATTTCCAATAGAACCGTATTTTAACAGTTTCACACCTGAATTATAAGCAAAGCAGGTCACATGGAAAGTTCTTGTCTCCATGAGCTGACAAATCAGTTATGGAGTTTAAGAGTATTTTTTTCTATATACTGGTGAACCTGTGGATTTTAAATTATGGGGATCTTGATAGAATATCCACACCTTTGAGAAATCCAGAACACCTAACCAGGCTTGTGACAAAGGGAACTTCAGCATGCAGCTCTAGGCAAGACAATCATGTGTGAAAGCATCTGAACCAACTCTTAGATGGTATTTCTTTGGAAGTGGAATAACACAGTGCAGCACACCCATAAAATAAAAGGTAATTAAGTAACCAATAAGGTTTTAAAAGAATAAAATATAAATATATCAAATGTCAGGTTTTTTTTAAAAAAATGAAAGCCTATTTCCAAATATCTTTTGTGTAATTTGTTTGCTAATTTTAGAACACATTTAGCCTCCTGTTTCAGACTCCCTCACAAAAACAAGTGATTCATTTGCTTTTCCATTTACAAACAAACTCACATTGCTGCTGCTTCCTAGAACAATGTTGGGATTGGGGCTGGCAAAGCCTACGCGTGCTGACAATTCTGCAATTTCTGAGGGTTGTAGCAGAGGGTTGCCCTCTGTAGTCGTGGTGTAGGTTGATGTCGTTATAGCAACTGTTGTGCTGTTATTCATGGATTCTTGCTGGTGGTGCTCCATATTCTCTGTTCTAGGCACATCTTTTGCTGGATTATTCCAAAAATCTTTGTTACCACTACCAGATTCATCACTATGACAATGGGTTTTGTCAGAGTTTGTCCGGAGCGTAGCATGATTGTGATGATGGTGGTAATGATTGTGATCTAGAGAAATTCTTTTCACTTTCTCAATGCCTATACTGTGTAGCAATTTTTTAAACCCTTCAATATTCAATGTATTGTTCTCCCCATAACGAGAGAAGAGCTCCTGAAGATGATATCTCTGCCTACATAAAGCTAAGCTAATATTGATACCAGCTGTCTTCTCGGGAACGAGTTTCTCTGTAGTTTGAGGAATTGTGGCTGGTTCCAAGCTAGGGTAGGAAGCATCACAAAACAAGAATGTGGAAAGTAGGTGAAAAAAACTTATATAAAGCTTGTTTGCCATAGTAAGGTCCTGTAAGAAGAGAATGACATAGAATTAATTTTAAAAACTGCTCAAATGTGCTATTCGATTAATTCAATAGAAAATAAAATGAATAATTAAAAGAAACTACTGCAAATTTAAAATAGTAAATTGCACACTTTTTACTATATGAAAGTTACATAATTACAAGGAAACTTGCGAAAACAAAGTTGCACAATGTAGTATTTCTGCTTTAGAATCCATACTCCATTCCATTCCTCTCCCGTCCTCAATTTTCTATTTCCCAATTTCTGAACTGTCAATGAGTATTCTGTGCCCACTGAACATGCATAAGCTTCACTATTTTGTTTTCTAACACCATACCTGAACAATTCTATTTTTTATTTTCAGAAGCCTTGGGGTTCGTAGATATCTTGTACATGGATACTGCTGCTTAAAGACCAAAAAAAAAATCAATGTTATTGGTAAAGGAAAGAGTAAGACACTGAGAAAATCATTTATTCCAACTCACTATTACATACAGATCTCCTCTATTATCAGCACAGATATTCAAGATTTCCAAAAGAAACACACCACCAAAAATAGCCTGAATAAAAATCATTCTGAATGTTCGTCTAATACTTTAATATTTATTTAATCCCTTTCTATCAATTTTACTTTAAATAACAAGGTTTCAGTTTTATGATACTCGAAACACTTTGCTGCACTGTGAACAATCTAATGTCTTGGGAAGATGAAGCATAAATGTATACACAAATTGTAATAGTTTGGAGGAAGGGTCAGAGACGAGATAGGACAGTCACAAGTAAATGAAAGTATTTAAGTCCAAGAGTAATAAGCATTTTATAGTTAATTACCACCAATAATAAAGTGGCATATGACTCAAATAAGAATTTCAATATTTTAAATTGAATTTATAACAGCTACTGAGTAGTAATTTAGGACTACTGTACTGGGAATATATTATGACTTTTGCAAACATTTCCTGTTTGGTGATGCTACATCACTCAGATAACAAGAGTATATCCCACGCTATGACCAATTTGCAGATACATAAATACTATCTATGTATCTACTGCCCACCTATAATCTTTATAAACCCTCATTAAAAGACTGAGGCAAGAGTAGTTTATCACTTCTGGGTTAATTTCTTCCTTTTTCTTTCTTCCAGATTTCCCATCTTTGTTTTTCCAAATCTTCCAAGTTAACATACATGGTCCTCCTCACCCCTCTCATTTATTTCTGACATCTATCCTGTGAACTAGGCAGAGTTCATAATTGGCCCACACTCATCCAGTGAGTTTCATGGCAAAGTGGAGACTGAATTTAGGTCTCCCTGGTTGTAACTTCCATTCTGTGCAATCTACCATTAAGATTTGCCACTTGAAGGATGTGATTTCACTGTTTTGTAAATTCATTTCTCACTAGTAGTTAGTGTTTTTTTTCTCACTTACTTTTTCAACAGCTGTTTGAAACTTATCAAATTATACAATTCAGTTAGCTCATACTTAAAAAATATGTATATGATGGTAGGCATATCACAGTTAGCGACCTACTAGTTCATGATTCTAGTCTAGTCCCAGTGGGAGCAGGTGGAAGGCACCTAGACCTCCTTCAATGATGTCCCAGAATATATTCTGGCAAGTTACAGCATGCCACGAGTGGAAAAATCCTGCACCTGGCGAAACTGCTCTCCTACACATTCCTCCTTCTCAAGTATTAGAAAGATATGCTGCCCTCTGTTATGCAAGAATTGCATCGCTAATTAAAACCAAAGAAGAGCCTGTTTATTCAGACTGATGGCCCCAAGGAAGGGCCACAAGCAACAATAGCCCTCTCCTTCCTCCTTCGCCAGCATATAGTACCCAGAAAGACTACCACAAGACATGGATGCTTTTGAAGCTTGAACTACTACTAAGCAACTAAAGCCACGGTCTCACCCATTCACTTGAGAGAGGTTGATGAAAAGAAAAGTTCACTGATCACTGCTGATCCTTTAAGACCCTCCACCATCAAAGGAGCGGCTGCAGGGCAACCGGCGCGGCCGGGCTAAGGATTCCCCAAACACTAGAGCACCAACCACGAAGCCATGCCTCCTCGCCAACTAGTTCAGTCACCCGTCACACGAAACCGCCTTCACTCACCACCCGGAGCAGGGGAGCAGCAAGCTGGCCTCCAGACGAAGAGGGATGCCGTCCCTCAAAGCAGCCAATCAGAATTGGGTTTCTGGTCAGCTGGGCTACTAAGAACCAATAAGCATTGAATATTCGATCGCGTTTCCTCCTCAGAAAGGAGGGCCTTCGTCGAAGGGGAAAAGGCAAGACAAAAGAGTATACAACGCGGCCCACGTGGGGAGGACGGTGGCCTCTTGCGCATGCGTGAGCTGGGAGGCGCTTTAATGTTAGCGAATGAAGTGATTCCTTAGTAGGAATTTCGTGGGTAAATTGGTAACGTTTATGTTGCTGAACTTTTCTTTGCGCCAGCCCTCACTTTTAGATATGTATAAAAACGGGCTTTCCATCCAGCTAGCGGTATAACGTTTAACACCAATTAAACTGTTTTAACTATCCACGGAGCTGAGAGAGATCTGTACAGTTCTAATGTTTGAACTAACCCTGTGGGATAAGATCAAGCCAGATCCAATCAGACCTCACGATACTTACATTGGATCTACAGTATCTGAAAGCCTCCCTATAACCGATCACATCCATCTGCCTAGAATGAGCCATTACGATCATGGATGATGGATCTGAAACTTTCTGGGTAACACCTTGATACTAAACAGGACTTCAAAGCATAAATCTTCGTGGACTTTGACATGAAACCTGAAACCTGGGACAAATCACAACCATCTATATCACAGCTTTCCAAACTGTGTCGCGACACTTTAATGTGTCACAACACACAGTTTAGTGTGTTGCGCAGTGGTGGTGCGGGGGCGCGCGTGGCGGCGGTAGTGTGTGGCGGCGGCGGCAGCGACAATGGCGGCAGTGGCGTGCCATCAGCGCTTCTGCGTTTTAGTGAGGCCGCTGCCGTACACGCCACCACCGCCGCGCGCCCCCCCACACCGCCGCTGCCGTCGTTGGTGTGTCGCCAACGGCGGCACTTTGGAAAGCACTGATCTATATAAAAGGAGCCATAACAGTTGGGAATCTGACAATTGTTGGTTTGTCCCAAATATGATCCAAACCATGGATTCTCATTTCTCGTGAACTTTAGAATGACCTGACCTGAATCTGACTATTTTTGGCACTGTCATACCTAGTGCTGCACCAAATACTCAGCTGAGCAGAACTGAGTCAGATATGCACATACGCACTCACACTCACTCAGCCAAATGTCAGTGAAATGAAACTAGGTCAGCCCTTCTGTCCTTGATCATCACACCAACGAGTGCTGTCTTATTCCAGACTGAGGTGGCATTGATCAACAGCACCACCAGATGAAAGGGGAAGTTGTCATAGCAACCCATCAACCACCTCACACCTCTACACCTAGGTTGGCCTACTTCCCCCCCACCCTTCTAATCCCTATCCTTTCCCACAGCTCTGATCATGGCAGCATCCTTGGATTCCTTCCCTCATCCCCCATTCGTTCAGATGCAAAGCATGCAAGAAAATTGCACATTTTACCCAGCCTACAGCAATCCATCTTTTACAGTTTTCCTAAGCAAGAAGGTGGATTGTGATACCAAAAATATGGACAAAGAATTTAGTAAGGCTCTGTCATGTCAGCCCTTCCAGGTAGTCCAGACAGGAAACCAAAATCATGAGTACTAACACTACCTTTATTGTAAGGTTACAGTAGCAGAATCTTGCAAGTCTGAAAGCACTCCCACCCACCCACCCACCTACTTTCCAGAGAACTAGGGAGGTTCAATTCTGAGATGCTTTCTCCACCCCCACCCCTCTTTCGGACTCAGATTTTATTTATCAGACCGTTGCCTAGATTACGGCTCTTCCTCCTATCTCCCAAGGTTATTCTCACCTCCCATTACAGATGAACATTACACATGAACACAAACAGATCTCTTATGCCATCTTCTGATGAAATAAAAGGATGCAATTGAGGTGGAACATCTTTGGAGAACAGAGAGTTGGAAAGGGTAAAAGTGTCCTTGTTTTCCCTTTTTCTTTCCTTAATATTGAAGATCATGTATACAACCAAGAGAAAGAGTTTTGTTAAGAATGTTTTGATTTCTGATTATAAGTTGTCAAGTTGGTTTGACTCTTAGTGACCACATCGATAGAACTTCTTCAGGATGATCTGTCCGCAATCTGAGCTTTCAGTTCTTCCAGTGGTACAGCTATTGTCACTGTAATCTAGTCGATCCACCTTACTGCTGATCATCCTTTTCTTCTTTTTCCTTCCATCTTTCCCAGTATTACAGATTCCTCTAGAGCAAGGGTGTCCAACCTTTTGGCTTCCCTGGGCCACACTGAGTGAAGAGGAATTGTCTTGGGCCACACATAAAATATATAATATAGTTAATGTATATAAGTAATAAAACTTCATTTATTTTTTTAATATTTTTTATTATAAAATTAAAAAAAGAGGGCAACATAAAAGTAGTGGGATATTTGACCTTGTTTTTGTGAAACTAATGCATCAATGTCTGGTTCAATGAAAGTTGTTGCAATTCTCAGTGAGTTCTCAAGGTGCTCGTCAGAAATTTTAATTCTAATTTTACTCTTCGTGTGCTTCATCCTTGAAAATAGTTGCTCATGAACGTACGTGCTGCCAAAAAGCAATGTCATGATTGTGAAGCGAGGGATATTTTTCTCTGGGAAGATAGGTCTTATAAAAGTCCAGTAGAGAGACATTATCAAATTTTTCTTTGCGTTAAATGTCTGATTGCAACTCTATGCATTCCATTTGAAAATTCGGAGGTACTGTAGTTATGTCGACTGAAAATGGAGTCGAAAATATACCAAAATATTGATGATTTTTCCAGAAATCTTGAAACCTGTTCTCAAATTCCTGTATCAAACTGAAAAGCAAGGCTGCATATGTCTCGCTGTTCACAGGACTGTGTTTAGCCAACGTATTAAAATGTATAAAATTATTTTCCATAACTTGAGCTTGCCATACTTTAAGTTTCATTTCAAACGCTGTTATGGTTTGAAACATTGCAGTGATAAGTTGGTTTTCACCTTGAAGACGCATGTTTAACTCCTTTACATGAGTGGTCACATCCACCAAAAATACTAAATTTGTCAAGTGCAATGTGGCTTAGTTCCCTATTTTTCTACTTTTGATATGCACACTTTCACACTTTCTCCCCAAAGGAGATCTCCAGCGCCGCGTCTCCCAAACCCCTCCTTTGGGAGGAGATGGCTGGGCAGGCCAGCCCCCGCTCTGGCTTCACCACGTGGGGACCCCGCCCCAGACGGCTGCAGTGCGGGCAGCCCTGGAAAGGAGGAAAGGAGGGCCGATCCCTTTCTAGCTGAAACGGATGGGCCCTCAATTCCTTCTTCTGCCCTCCCTGGAGACCTCCAGCTCCGCGTCTCCCAAACCCCTCCTTTGGGAGGAGAGGGCTGGGCAGGCAGACCCCCGCCCTGGCTCCCAGGTGCAGAGATTTATAGGCTAAGCCTCGCCAGCCCTGCCAGGAAAAGAAAGCAGCCCACCTCGTGCTTCTTGCCCGTTACTGCAAATGCCTGATGGCACGCTCACCCCAGCAGCAATCCGGGGCTGACCAATCGGCGACTCGCTTCTCCACTTTGTGGCTTGCAGTGCACCCACTGCCCTTCCCGGGCCTCCTCTTTCTTCCACGCCCAAATCTGCCCTCCGCCACGCATTCCCTACCCCGCACCTTCCCTTGGCTGCTGCCACCTGCTGGGCCGATTGCAAGGTACGAGTCATGAAAAAAATCGCAAAATAATGTTTTGGGGCCGCATTACTAGCTGTTCAGGGTCGCATGTGGCCCGTGGGCCGCGGGTTGGACACCCCTGCTCTAGAGAGCTAGGTCTTTGCATAGCATGTCCAAAATATGATAATTTGAGCCTGGTCATTTGTGTCTTAAATAAGAACACTGGATTTAATCTATTATCCATTCGTTTTCCTCACTATCCATGGTATTTTCAGGAATCTTCTCTAACACCAAAGTTCAAAAGCATCAATATTCTTTTTATCCTGCTTCTTCGAAGTCCAGCTGTCACTTCCATAAAGTGTCATGGGGAAAACCATTGCCTACACAATTCTGATCTTTGTAGATATAGACATGTCATGGCATCTGAGATCTTTTCCAAGTCTTTCATTGCTCCCCTACCATAAGCTAGCCTGTGGCATGTCTCTTGACTGCTGGTTCCCTTACAGTTGATAATCAATCCTAAAAGACAGAAGCTATCCACCAGTTCAATATGTTTATTGTCACTTCAAAGGCTTATTGCTGAACCTCTTATAACTAGCTTGGTCTTCTATTTAATTGTAGTCCTATTTTTTCACTGTGCTCTTTGCTCCTTGACTTTCATTACTAGAGCTTGCAGATCATTTGCATTTTCAGCTATCAGAGTAGTGTTGACAGCATAGCACAGATACAGTAATTGATCTTGGGACAGCTCTTCGGCTAAGAAACGGAGACGAGCACCACCCCCTAGAGTCGGACACAACTGTACAGGGAAAACCTTTACCTTTACCTTTATGGATATAAGGAGTTGTGCAATTTTTTTTTAAATTACCTTGTTTTTGGATAGCCTTATTTTACTTCTAAACAGATAGGTACTCAGCTAACCAAATTCATCATTTTAAAGAAGTATTATAATATAGAGGGGAGAGTATGGATTAAACTAGAGCAGTAATCTTCCCCCTTTTTAGATTTAGAATCCATTTTCTGGGCCAAGATGTACTTAAGGATCCACTTCTTAATTTTTTTTACATTGTATTAGTATGACAGTAGTGCTGTTCCTGAGATCAGTGATAGATGAGACTAACTCAGTAGAGCTCACTAATGGAAGACTAATGATCTAGACATAGTGTGGTACTGTGAGTAATGTTAAATAGGAATTGGGATACTCAATTCTTAATTGCAGCTTTTTAATATATCTGACCCCTTCATGGATCACTGCCTTCATGTTTAGAAGTAAAATAAGGCCATCCAAAAACAAGGTAATTTAAAAAAAACCTGCCTTCATGGATCACTGCCTTGTCGTGGCGAAGGGGCTTGCGTAACTCAATGAAGTCAGGTCAAGAAGAACAGGTCATGATGGAGAGTTCTGACAAAACGTGGTCCAAAACTGGAGGAGGGAATGGCAAACCACTCCAGTATCCTTGCCAAGAAAACCCATGGACAGTATCAAAAGGCTAAAAGATATGACGCCGGAAGATGAGCCCCTCAGGTCGGAAGGTGTCCAAAATGCTACTGGGGAAGAGCGGACAGCAATTCCGAGTAGCTCCAGAAAGAGTGAAACAGCTGGGCCAAAGCCGAAAGGACGCTCAGTTGTGGATGTGTCTGGAAGTGGAAGGAAAGTCCGATGCTGTAAAGAACAATATTGCATAGGAACCTGGAATGTAAGATCTATGAATCAAGGTAAGCTGGATGTGGTCAAACATGAGATGACAAGATTGAACATCGACATCTTGGGAATCAGCGAACTAAAATGGACAGGTATGGGCAAATTTAATTCAGGAGACCATTATATATACTACTGTGGGCAAGAATCCCTTAGAAGAAATGGAGTAGCTCTCATAGTCAATAAAAGAGTGGGAAAGGCAGTACTGGGGTACAACCTCAAAAACGACAGAATGCTTTCAGTTCGAATCCAAGGCAAACCATTCAACATCACAGTGATCCAAGTCTATGCCCCAACCACTGATGCCGAAGAAGCTGAAGTTGACCGGTTCTTTGAAGACCTACAAAACCTTCTAGAACTAACACCAAAAAAAGATGTCCTTTTCATCATAGGGGACTGGAATGCTAAAGTAGGAAGTCAAAAAATAACCGGAATAACAGGCAAGTTCGGCCTCGGAGTACAAAATGAAGCAGGGCAAAGGCTAATAGAGTTTTGTCAAGAGAACACGCTGGTCACAGCAAACACTCTTTTCCAACAACACAAGAGACGACTCTACACATGGACATCACCAGATGGTCAATACCGAAATCAGATTGATTATATACTTTGCAGCCAAAGATGGAGAAGCTCTATACAATCAGCAAAAACAAGACCTGGAGCTGACTGTGGCTCAGATCATGAGCTTCTTATCGCAAAATTTAGGCTTAAATTGAAGAACGCAGAGAAAACCATGAGACCAATCAGGTATGACCTAAATCATATCCCTTATGAACAGAGCTTTCCAAACTTTTCATGTTGGTGACACACTTTTTAGACATGCATCATTTCGCGACACACTCTTACAGTAGGGCACAAGGCAGGCACTAGGACCTGTGCGGAATCACAGCAGGTTTGGAGGCAGCAAGGCACAAGGCAGGCACTAGGACCTGTGTGGAATCCTGGCAGGGCTCCGAGGCAGCAGCAGCTGCGACACACCCAGACACTGCAGCCGACACACTAACGTGTCCCGACACACAGTTTGGAAAGCTCTGCTTATGAATATACAGTGGAGGTGAAGAATAGATTTAAAGGATTAGATCTGGTAGACAGAGTGCCTGAAGAACTATGGATGGAGGTTCGTAACATTGTACAGGAGGCAGCAACTAAAACCATCCCAAAGAAAAAGAAATGCAAGAAAGCAAAGTGGCTGACTGATGAGGCTTTACAAATAGCTGAGGAAAGAAGGGAAGCAAAAGGCAAGGGAGAAAGGGAAAGATATAAACAACTGAATGAAGAATTCCAGAGAATAGCAAGGAGAGATAAGAAGGCCTTCTTAAATGAACAATGCAAAGAAATCGAGGAAAACAATAGAATGGGGAAGACTAGAGATCTCTTCAAGAAAATCGGAGATATCAAGGGAACATTTTGGGCAAAGATGGGCATGATAAAGGACAAAAAAGGCAGGGACCTAACAGAAGCAGAAGAGATTAAGAAGAGGTGGCAAGAATACACAGAAGAACTATACAAGAAAGATCTTAATGTCCCTGATAAATACGATGGTGTGGTCACTGACCTTGAGCCGGACATCCTAGAGAGTGAAGTCAAGTGGGCCTTAGGAAGCATTACTAACAACAAAGCTAGCGGAGAAGACAGTATCCCAGCTGAGCTATTTAAAATCCTAAAAGATGATGCTGTTAAAGTGCTGCACTCAATATGCCAACAAATTTGGAAAACTCAACAGTGGCCACAGGATTGGAAAATGTCAGTTTACGTTCCAATTCCAAAGAAGGGCAATGCCAAAGAATGTTCAAACTACCGTACAATTGTGCTCATTTCACATGCTAGCAAGGTTATGCTCAAAATCCTACAAGCTAGGCTTCAGCAGTATGTGAACCGAGAACTACCAGAAGTGCAAGCTGGGTTTCGAAGAGGCAGAGGAACTAGAGATCAGATTGCCAACATTCGCTGGATCATGGAAACAGCAAGAGAGTTCCAGAAAAACATCTATTTCTGCTTCATTGACTACGCTAAAGCCTTTGATTGTGTGGATCACAACAAACTGTGGCAAAGTCTTAAAGAGATGGGAGTACCAGACCACCTTACCTGTCTCCTGAGAAACCTGTATGTGGGTCAAGAAGCAACAGTTAGAACCGGACATGGAATATCCGACTGGTTCAAAATTGGGAAAGGAGTACGACAAGGCTGTATATTATCACCCTGCTTATTTAACTTATATGCAGAGTACATCATGAGAAATGCTGGGCTGGATGAATCACAAGCCGGAGTTAAGATTGCCGGGAGAAATATCAACAACCTCAGATATGCAGACGATACCACCCTAATGGCAGAAAGTGAAGAGGAACTAAAGAGCCTCTTGATGAGGGTGAAAGAGGAGAGTGCAAAAGCTGGCTTGAAACTCAACATTAAAAAAACCCAGATCATGGCATCTGGTCTCATCACTTCCTGGCAAATAGAAGGGGAAGAAATGCAAGCAGTGACAGATTTTATTTACTTGGGCTCCAAGTTCACTGCAGATGGTGACTGCAGCCATGAAATTAAAAGACGCTTGCTCCTTGGGAGGAAAGCTATGGCAAACCTAGACAGCATATTAAAAAGCAGAGACATCACCTTGCCGACAAAGGTCCGTATAGTTAAAGCTATGGTTTTTCCAGTAGTAATGTATGGCTGTGAGAGTTGGACCATAAGGAAGGCTGAGCACCGGAGAATTGATGCTTTCGAACTGTGGTGCTGGAGAAGACTCTTGAGAGTCCCTTGGACTGCAAGGAGGTCAAACCAGTCAATCCTAAAGGAAATCAACCCTGACTGCTCATTGGAAGGACAGATGCTGAAGCTGAAGCTCAAATACTTTGGCCACCTAATGCAAAGAGAGGACTCCCTGGAAAGACCCTGATGCTGGGAAAGACTGAAGGCAAAAGGAGAAGGGGACGGCAGAGGATGAGATGGTTAGATAGCATCACCAATGTAATGAACATGAATTTGAGTAAACTCCGAGAGACAGTGGAGGACAGGAAGGCCTGGCAGGAAGGTCCATGAGGTCACGAAGAGTCGGACACGACTAAACGACTGAACAACAACAAAAAATATATCTGACAAATGTATTAAGAATAGTAACATAAGAATTACCAAAACAATACAAAATGATTACCAAAAGGACCCCAATTAGAACACTTTCTGCTTTATCACATGATAGACACATATTAGAGGGTATCGAGTAATTATAATCTTAGAAAATACTATTTAAATACATTAATTTAAACTATTAGAAAGAAAGGAGTATAATGATAAAAATTGTCAGTAAATGTTCTGACAATTCAGTAAACCATTTAAATTTACCCAAGGTCACAGTAGCCATCATAGACAATTTCAGTTGACTTTTTATAATTTAATGAAAGAAAACCGTGCTATCCAGAAGATACCTGAGTTTACAGTATTATGTAAAAAGTGAAGTTTGGAGGTTAGTTTTTTTCATTATTGCAATTAGCCAGACTTTTCAAACCAGCTGTTAATAGATAACCAATATCATACCAATATATATCAATAGATCACACCAATATCTAGCAATAACCATATAAACAGGTAGGCTATATTTTAAAAATTACATTAATCACTGGGGAATGACCTGTGTTGGGATGAGTATGGGAAGAATGTGCCCCTCTTGGCTCTACTCAACTTCTGAGTGATAATTCAGTACCATCAACTGTGGTATCCTTCTGGACTGCCCACTAGGACTGAAAATGGGGTGGGTGGGTTACTGTTCTACAGTAGTTCTGCTCCTTTCTAAGTAGGCAAAACCTGTTGGTGGTGGTCAGAGAAAAGAGGTAGGTCCTGCACTGTTCAGCTGTTTCAGCTCTGCGTTTCAACAACTACATGAAACTGCTAGGAGAGGTTGTCTATCAGTTTGGGGTGAGGAATCATCAGCATGCTAATGATACCCAGGTTCAGGCTGTGGAAATCTTGATCTGATGTCTACAGGCTGTGGGAGCCGATTGGGTCAAAACAGGTTGAAGTTGAACCCTAACAAGATGGAATTTCTGGTTCTCTTTTTGCTCTGCTTTTAACTCTGGAGCAGGTCCATGACTTGGGAGTCCTCCTAGATTTACAGTTAGTAGTGTATTTGCAGTTGGTCACCATGCCCAGAAAAGCCCTCACCCAAATTTGGTAACAGTGACTCATCCCCTCATCACCACTCTGACTACTGCAGTGTGCCTTATTTGGGACTGTCTTTGAAGACTACTCAGAAGTGCAATTGGTACAAAATACAATAGCCTGCATCCTGGCAGCTGAGACTTGTAAGAAACAAGTAATATCTCTATTACATTGCTGCATTAGTTACCAATAGGTAACATTTGAAGTGCTGGTTTTAACTTATGAAGCCTTGCATAGCTTAACACGTAGGCATCTTCAGGACTACCTCTTTCATGTAGAACGGGTCTGTCTTATATGTTCATCCCAATTAGTGATGCTTTATGTTCCCCACATAAAAGAAGTGAGGGAGTGGGGGCTTGGAGACAGAGTTTTTCCATGGTGGCCCCCACCTTCTGGAATAGCCTCCCACCATGGAGGTCTGACTTGCACCCACCTTGGCATTATTCTGTAAGGCTGCCAAAATGGACTTCATCGGCAAGGCCTTTAAAAGTTATGGTTGCCTTAAGCGCATTGATTTGATTGGATTTAATTGGTTATATTGTGATTATGGTTTTATGGTCTTAGAATTGTCAATTTTAGTTTTAATGATGTATTGCACTGTAATACTCCATGACTCATTTAGGTTTGGCAATATATAAACATAATAAATGAATAAATAAATAATTGTTCCATCAAAATTTTTTATCAAGGCCAACCATAGGGTTTTTTTTTTAATTTGGCCCTTGCTGCTCTCCTAAAATCATGTGATCTCTCCAGATCTTAGAAGCTCTTCTTAAAATTTTTACTGCTGCCCTGGTGACATTACTAGTCATCAGAAATATATTGCAAATCTGGCAGATAAAATATTAGTATTTAGTCTCAAAGAATATGCCAGTGGTTCTGATGTCAAAATAAATATTAATAGGGACAAGACACATCCAGGTTTTGTTCCCTGACTTATATGACAGAGATATGAGCTAAGTTAATTTATCCTAAGTGAGTCATTGGATGGCTGCATTAGCATAGTCAAAATTATTTTTGACCAAAGCCCAATTTAAACAATTGGGGATACAATTTAAACTGTATATCAAAAGAGAACACTGTTACAGGAAAATGCTAGATTTACTATCTGAATTTTACTAAGTAATTGTTGGTGGGGTTAAAAATGAAATGCCCCAGAGTTAAGCTAGATTAATTTACATAGACAGTAGTGCCTATTACTTGCTTGAGTTGTACTGTATAGCTAAAACTGAAGAAAATATTTTAAAGACTTGGTTCAAAAGAGAGATCAGGTTATATGATTCTGGAATCAATGGGTCCTTCCTTCTGTTTGAAATTAATATAATACTAGATGGAGTTTGAGTGGATCATGCTCCATAATTTTGTTACAGGGTATGTGTAAATGAAAAATCAGTAAATCAGCACATGACTTATACAATTCTTTGCAGGCCAGTGGCTTTGTTACCTTTTAAACCCTAATTATCTCTTTCAGTTCCTGTAATGATATTGGTTCATTCTATATTTCTTTCTGTTCCTTAGAAATGGAAGACAGGCTACTATAACAAGCAATAACTTCTTGTTTTATCTTTCTGTGATGACTGTACTTTATATACGGCCACATAATAATATTTAAACACCTCATGAACTACTATTGGATTAAAAGTCTTAAAGCCATCTGAACCCTGCCATGAGTTGCATTTTTATTTTCAATATGATAGCTAAAAGTCTAGAACAATTGTATTTTGATGCTTGTTGTTTGCTTTGAATGAAGGAATGGATAACTTTGAAGAACAGGAAATTACTACAACTTGAAGGACATGAATTGAGATTTGGGTGGCACGCCTACTTGTGGTATGATAAAGTAAATAAGGATTTTAAAAATCATTTTGTTAGGAGTGCCATACTGAGGGTTTGGAACAAATATAAGGTAAGATTGTCTCCTAATGTACCATTATGGTTGTCACCTCAAGAAGCATTTGTTAGAAGAGAAAATGTGGGAGGAACAAGTTGGTTAAACTATAAAGATTTGTTAAATTTTGAAGAGGGTGAACCAAAGCTCAAAACAAGGGAACTGTTAGAGTTGGAAGGTTTTACATGTCATTGGTTTACTTATCTGCAATTGTTAGAATGTTTTAAATTGGATAAAAAGAATTTTAAATTTGTTAATGAAATAACTCAATTTGAAATGGAACTCTGTACAAACGATGAACATGTTATTACAAAGATGTATAAACTGTTGTTACAGATGAATTTGGAAGATGAGCATGTTAAAGAATGTATGATTAAATGGGCTAAGAATTTTGGATACAATATTATGTTGGAGAAATGGGAAACTGTGTGGAACAAAGGTTTGAAATTTACTTTGAATTACAACTTAAAAGAGAATTTTTATAAAATGATGTATTGCTGGTATTTAACCCCTGATAAGTTGTCAAAATGTATAATGGTGTTACGAATGTTCGTTGGAAATGTTCACAGGGTGAAGGAACTTTTTATCATCTTTGGTGGACTTGTGAGAAGGTTAAAAATTTTGGGATCAAATATGTGTTACTATACAAAAGATTCTCAAAGTGGACTTACAAAAAACCACAGAACTGTTCCTCTTGGGTTTGATGGAGAAGGAACTTGAGAAACAATATGGGACTTTGCTTTTATATATGATTACAGCAGCAAGACTTTTATATGCACAACGATGGAAAGATTCACAAATACCTACAGTGGAAGATTGGATTATTAAACTAATGGACTTGGCCCAAATGGCTAAATTAACAGCATTAATAAGAGAAAACACTGTTTCTGGATTTATTTCTACTTGGCAACCACTTTTAGATTACTTGCTTGTGTTAGAAAAAAATGAAACTTTGATTTTGGGTTTTAGTGATT
This sequence comes from Charina bottae, assembly GCA_023362775.1. Taxonomy (NCBI): domain Eukaryota; kingdom Metazoa; phylum Chordata; class Lepidosauria; order Squamata; family Charinaidae; genus Charina; species Charina bottae. The sequence goes on from JALMGJ010000016.1 coordinate 13,635,310, forward strand.
AAATGGTTTGTTTTAATAGAAATAATGTTGCTAAAGTGTAAACAATGGTAAGAGATTATATTTGTACTTATTCATATCTGTATTGGAGAAAGTCGGAAGTCACTTTCTGTTTCTGTTTTCTATCTGCTTGCACTTTTATAGTTTTTTCTTTGTTCTTTGGTTTTATGTTCTAGCTTTTCTATATTCTGTATTTTGTATTTTAATTATATTTTGAAAATAAATAAAGTTCTTACAAAAAAAGTCTAGAACATTCATTGTCAGACTTGGGTTAGTACAGCTTAATCTGGCAAAGATTTACTATAGTAGAAATCATTTCAATGGATCTGAAATTTTCGTTTTATTTTCAGTTTAAGGATTTCATAACACTTTGTCCTTTTTGCATTTTTCTTTGCAACTTTTTTAAAATAGTAATTTTATTAAAAATTACAACTCCAACGATAAAAACTCCCAGTTTGGGGGAGATGGGCGGTAATACAAATTTAAATAATAAAATAAATAAATTAAAAAACAATAAAAGGAAAAAAGGAAAAAGAAGAAATAGAAGGTGCAGAAAGGAAAAAAATAGAAAAGAAGGAAAAAAATAATATAGTAAAGAAAAGAAAAGAAATATATAAAGAAATGACTTTGCCCTTCATTACAAGTATAAACAATTTTAGTAATTTATCACCTTCTCTTAAAACACAACTAATGATCTCTTCTTCCCATATCCCATCTCTTATCTGATAAGAACAGATACTACACTTGATCTTAGCCAAAAGGCCGAGAAGCCTTTCCCATATCCCATCTCTTATCTATAAACAAATCCTTAAAAACCTTGTCATTTCAGTCCTGATCAGCAAAAGTCCATTAAGGGTTGCCAGAGATAACAACATATCTATTTTAACCTTGATCAAATAAACCAACTTTATATTCCTTCCTTTTACTTTTAACAATCTTGATCTTTAGTCCCTTCAAATAATCTCCTAAAACTTGATTTCTTTTCATTTTTTTCTTTATCCTTTCTCACAAAATTCTTCAAAGCCTTTTTGTAAATCCAATATGGGAAGATTATCCAGGTCACTCTCTTGGTTTGTTATTTGTATATCCCTGTTAATTATTAAGACATCAGCTGGTTTCTTTTGTAAATCCAGTGTAACATCTTTTTCCATGGCATTCTTGTAGCCTGTCATTTTTAAATCCACTTTCAGATCAATCTCAGTCTTGTCTGGTAATACTTGTTCCTCTTCCATAGCATCTTTTATACACAGTCTATCTATAGAGGCAGACACTCTTAAAATCAACTTCTGTGTCCATTGTTCAAAAATATCATTCAATATGTCCAATGTTAAAATATTTTGCTCCATTCTGTATTAGTAAGTCAAATTTAAGTGTTCTTCTTCTTTAATTGTAATCTTTAGTTCCTTCTAGTTCCCTCTATTGTCCAACCTTCAAAGTCCCATCGTATCATGTTTATTTTAAAAGAATCCAAAACAAAAGTACTTTCCCCGTTTTAGCGGAGCCATCTTCAGTTTGCCATTTCTTCCCCAGAAGTCTTTCTTTGCAAATGTTGATCTGGTCTTCTAATTTAGTTATTTGAACTCTACTTCTAGATTTTAAAGAAGTCAGTTCTTTCATGCATTGATCCCTTGTGGAAGCCTTTGATGCCTCCCCAAGAATTGACTAGAGACTTACTCCATGGTATTTTCTTTAAAGTCATTTCCAAGGGCAATCCCTAATGCTCTTGCATCACTTATTTCCACTGCAGATTAGAAGGGGCCACAGATGACAGTCCTGAATAAGTTATGACTGGATAATGATCAGTAATCTTGATACTTCTGTTTACTGTTGAATGACCATCTGCCATTAAAAATGTGGACATTAATTTATAGTCAATTCTGCTCACAGAGTTGTCTTGTTGAGAATAAAAAAAAATTCCTTGCCATCTCAGAGTTTCACTTCTATGAAGCTCCCTGGATGACTTTGAAAGTGCTTAAAGACCAGGGACTACCTTGTTTCAGCTTTTCAGTTGGCTGATTAAAACTTTTAAAGCCTCATCTAGAGGCTTCATTATGTTTACTATCTCTGGTAAGGTCTAAGCTTTGTGTGTATATTAGCTGAAGAGTGCTAAATTTCCTTTGGATTAAAGCAAATATTTTACTATTTTAGCAGGATTAACAGTCTAGTAAAATGCTTCACTGGCACAGAATAGCCAGCGTTCACAATAACATGCTTCTCATGTAGGGAAGGGAATCTTCAGCAGAATTATATCTCATTTCAGAGACAAATGACCAACATTTCAACTTGGATGATTCCTTTACTTCATTAGCATGTCCTTATTAAATAAACAGGTAGTTTCTCTTGGACACTTGTCTTCCTAATTATTACCACATCCTAATTATAAACAGAGTTCCAAGCAAAGTTGGAATCAGATCACCATAGCCTAATGATACTTGTTGGAAAAATTATTACCAGCTCTCCTAGCACATTCTTAATCACCACACTCTCAGACTTGATGATCAGTTATAATTAGGGCAGCTTTTATACTGGGCATGCATGCATTCCACTGCAGCATCTGCGACCGTAGCTAAATGCTGTACCAAGGAGCAATTTCCTGTCTTGTTTAAAAGAGTGGCCTAACAAGATATTTTGCCCATCATGCCTTTCTCATGAGTGGTCATGAATATTTTAAGTGCTCGTTGTATTTTCTACTCAGTTCCATTAACCACGCTGCTGGGAACCAATTCTGGAGTTCTGAGGACCGGCTGCTAGTTATAATAAGCACATTAAGCTTAACTAGTTTCACTTGCACCAAGAGACAATTGGCATTGAAGTATGTTAATGATCAATATGTATCATTGCTTTTAGCTTCTGTGTATGCATATGTAGACACACACTCACACTCTTTTATTCTGTCAGTTGCAGTTATTGTTAATAATTCCTTTTATACTCTCAGTTGTAATTAACAGCAAAGCCAAGGTTCAGTCCATAATTCTGCAGAACATTCTAGTACTGCAAAGCCTTGTATTGTCCCTTCCTGCCCTCCAGCTTTCCCAAACCCTGGAATATCAGACTTAGAGTTGGGCTTGCCAGATGTTGCATGACCATAATAAATGCTGCCGTGGAACCATCAGTCAGCAGCTTCCCATTCCCTTGTCAGAAGAAGTAATTGCTGCAACCAGTTAAATCTGAAATTTGTCAGCTCTCAGCTCCAATTTTGCTTGGGGTTTACTAAGCTTATGCGGGGGGGGGGGGGGGGGGAGGAAATGAAACATTGCTCCAGAAGGCGGTGGGAAATGTTCAAGTGTGTTATGGCTTACTTCTATAAAATGAATCCTGCTGTACTTATTTTTGTCAGTAAGTAAAATCTCAGACCCGATCATTCTCAAATGTGTGCTTCATGAATTTGTGTGTGTGTGTGTAGTCTTTGCCACTTAGAAACAATGTTGCTTTTCAAGGTTACTGTTTTAAGCCCACTCTTCACCTTTTCCTTCCCAACATTTTAATGATGCTTCATTATGGAACAGGAGCTTTTCAATAGGTCTGACCACTGAAGACCTGTATATTTGAAAAGAAGATTTCTGAGTACCACATTCAAAGAGAACTTGTTGCTGTTGTGAAAGCTATTAACTCTGATAGCCACAGTGGATATCTAACAACAGTCTGCTTAATTTCCCATTTAAGTAAGCATTGGAGAGTATATGTTCTATTGTTAAATTCCAACTTCCATCACCATCATCCATCATGTCTACTAGGAAGAGATTCTGGTAGAAATGGTAGCAGCAAGGGGCAGATCTAATCTGGATTTCAAAGCTAAGCTGGGTCAGCCATGGTTGATAAGTGGATGGGAGACCATCAAGGAAGACAAGGGCTATTGGCTAGACATGGAAGCCAGAAAAACCCAAATATGTCAGAAGGAAGCAACGGCAAACTGTTTATGTATTGTTGACAAGAAATCTACATGAAGTCACCAGAGCTGAGCTCAACTTGAGGTTATATTTGCCTTTTTAGTTGAACAACATTTGAATTGCTATGCACTGCCTGTGTGTGCCTTCAAGTCAGTCTTGACTCCTGGCAACTGCCTGGACAAGTCCCTGCAGTTTTCGTGGCAAGATTTTCAGAAGTGATTCACCATTGCTGTGAGGATCATGGTCTTATGGCCCAAATTCAGTAATTACCAACACAAGCCACATGGGATATGTGAAATTCTTTATTGGACCAGCATCATGCCACGTTAAAGCTGTGAATGGGGTCCCTTCCCCCCCCCCCGGATCTTTCTTTAAGCCCTCGGCTCCCTTCTCGTTCCGCCCATTCTCCCAGCCTTCTTCTTTTGTTATTCAATTTCTTTTCCGCGCCCTCTGTTCTCTTCCAGTCTCTGTGCCTGCGTGCGCTGGTGCTCTCGTGTCCTCTGGACCGGATGTGGTGATGGCTGTCTGTTCTCCCCAGCTTCACATCGTCTTCTTTCCCCTCCCCGTTCTCCCTTATTCTATCCTGTGTAAGGGTGGAGTATCCAGTCTATTGCTTCTGGATTCTCCATCCTTACAATTGCCTGCTTCCTAGGGCTGAGAGAGAGTGACTGGCCCAAGGTCACCCAGCTGGCTTTGTGCCTAAGGTAGAGCTGGAACTCACAGTCTCCTGGTTTCTAGCCCAATGCCCTAATCACTACACCAAACTGGCTCTCATGCATTGCCTACCCTGTTTAAATAACTGGGACATTCTCATAAAGTCTATCAATTTAATCAAACCAGAATTGACAGAGATTTCTTTTTTCTTTTGTCTGCAGGATTCAGCACTGAACTGAACATCCGTTTCATCTTTCTACTGCTTACAAGATCTGACTGTTCAAATGTAATCATGATGACGTCCACTCATCATCACAACCAGTCAGTAGCATATCATTTTATATTTTTTCCAAATATGCACACTGAACATTAATAAAAGACATTGCTACCATTCTCCATTTTGCTATTGCTACTTCTTTTATCCAGGTCAAATATGGATACCGTCCCTATGTTTACAACATACTCACAGACACAGACACATATGAAAAACCACAATTTTTACAATTTTTAAAGGACCACAGTTTAGAAAGACCAATTTTTTCTAGTATTTTCTTTTCTTGTATTCCTGCCACCATGACTAATTTTGCAGATAAAATAACCATGGCCTGGATTCCACATGGAATTCAGAGGAGGTGACTCTGGTAGTGTCTTTCAAGGTTATCTGGAATTAATTTTGGTTTGGGGACACCAAGGAAGTAGGTAAGGTGATCTGTGGGCTTGATCCACGCCCCCACTGGGAAGCTTGGATGGGTATGAGGGGCTAGATCTGGGAGGCTGACAAAGCCTTTCTTAGAAAGGGGGTTATGCCCACTGCCTTGAAAATGTCCTCCTGCATTCAGCAAATCTCGACAACTATTTCTTGGTATCTAACCTTCCCTTTTAAGGGGAGGTTGTTGGAGAATGATGGGGCTCCAACTACAGATCTCCTTAGAGGAAGTGTATTAATTAGACCTATTTCAAGAAGAATTCAGACCTGGGCATGGCTGTCCTGTTCCAACTGAGGCATGACACAAGGAGCGGTGTTAGCAATACTTTATTAGTTACTAAAACAAATCCTTAGCAGTTAAGAATGGGTCCATTTCTCGGAAATACCCGACAAGGTCCTTTGCGAGGTAGCCACGTGTTACGGTGCGAGCGCAATCCCGCGTGGCGGCAAGGTAAGGCAGCAACGTGGTTCCAGTGCAGTAACCAGGTGAGGCTCGGAGGCAGGGGTTGGCACGGCAGTGACACGAGGCTGAAGTACACGAACTGGCACATTTACAAGGCAAGGCTGGAGCACGGAGGTTGGCGCGGCAGCGGCACAAGGCTCAGAAGCAAGATCCGACATGGTAGCAAGGCAAGACTGGGGCAAGGAGATTGGCATGGCGGCGGCAGCTCAGAGCTCAGGAATGGGTTCAGTGGCGGCAGCGACATGGAGCTCAGAAGCGGGATCCGGCGTCTCAGCAAGATGAGGCTCTGGAATGGGGCTTGACTCTTTTCTGGGTGAGGCGCAAGGGCGGGTTCTGGCGCGGCGACAAGGCGAGGCTCAGGAGCAGGTTCTGACTCAGCAGTAACACGAGGCAGGAGATCATGGCTCACCTCGGCTGGGCAGGTCATCTGCGCAGGGCTGAACGAACGGTTGTCTCCGGCAACCTGCTCTGGTTACTGGCGCCTTTTACCTGCTTGATTTTCCCACCGTTTTCGGGTCTGGCCCAATCGCATCTCTCGTTGCTTGGCGCACCTCTTGGCCCTTCTCTCTCGTGCACTGATATGTGGCAGTGCATCCTCCTCCTGGTCTCCACCAACCGGCGCCCTAAGATTTTGCCACCCAAAGTTTGAAACTAGCCCAACCCCTTTAAAAATTAAATTAAACCAGATGCTAATAAAGCAAGGTTTCACTCAAGGCAAAGCTGATCCCTGCCTTTACACACGACACAAGAACGACAGAGATATGTTCATTCTGAACATATGTGGACGATTTGATTCTCTGTTATGAGGATCAAAGGGACATTAATGAAGTTGTATCCAACTTGAACATAGAAGCAGAGGTGAAATGTCTTGGGAAGGCAAGCTACTACTTGGGGATACAAATTGACAGAGAAGAGGATGGAAGTTTTCTCCTCAGTCAGAGGCAAAAGATTCTAGAATTATTGGAAAGTCTGGGGCTGGAAAATGCAAACACAGTACCAACTCCAATGGAAACAGATTTTCACAAAATAAAGGACACTAGTGAATTATTGCCTCAGAACAACGGATACAGAGAGGCCATTGGTAAGCTGTTATATCTGTCTACCACAACAAGGCCAGATATTTCCACTGCAGTGGGGATCCTCTGCAGAAAGACCAGTACACCCACCCAAAGGGACTGGACAGGCATTAAGCGGGTGGCAAGATACCTGAAGGGAACTGCAGACCTGAAGCTTAAGCTGCCAGTAACTGATTCTCCTGAACTAGTTGGGATACACTGATGCAGATTGGGCAGAGAATGCAACTGATCATAAGTCCACTAGAGGGAGTGTGTTTTTATTTGGGGGAGGTGCTGTGAGCTGGACTAGTCCAACTCAGCAGCGGAGACATGCGATGAGGTGCAATGGCTCAAGTGTTTACTTGAGGATCTGGGGGTTAGTAACCCTGCTCCAATAAGAGACTTTGCGGACAACCAAAGTTGTATAAGACTCTATCAAAGAAGGTGGGAGGGCGGACAAAGCACATGGATGTTCGCAACCACAGAGGCACAGGAGACAGGACTAATACATTTGGAGTATTGTCCCTCAGAGAGGATGATCGCAGACATCCTGACAAAACCACTCATGAGGGGTGTCTGTCAAGGCCTACGAAGAAAGTTAAATCTTGTGTAGGTGTGATGCATGACTTTGATTTGAGAAGGGGTGTTGGAGGTTCCAGCAAATCAGCATGCCTCATTAGCATATGAGTGATTGCTCTAGGAGGCAAACTATGTGCTTCTTCCTGAGGAAGCTGTTTGTTGCCCCTCCCACTTCCTCTCTCTCTCTTGCTTTCTTCCACTGGAGGAGTAGGATGCACGTGCCTGAGCTCCTTCCATGGAGAGGCCATGTGCTAGGCCTCAACTCCAGAATTTCCCCCTTTTCTCCATGCAACCTTGGCAGCAACATAGGGCCAGGGGTCCACAAAGTTTAGGGAACCAAAGAAGAATCATTTCTACTGAAATGGATGTAACTGGACCAAATAAAAGTAAGAACTCTTTTGTACTTACTTTTTGTAACCTACATTGTCTAAGCGTGTAATTCTTTATGCTTGGGTGGGCTATGTGCTTAAGATCAATATCTTATATCTCTCTAGTGTGCTCATTAGTGCTATTAAGATAAAAACTCCTTTCTGTGTGTGCTTATTGCTCCGCTGCACTAAGCTCTGCTCCATTCAGTGGATCTAGCCGTCCACTAATGGTCTTCAGCACCTAGGTTGAATCTAATACTGTACAGCAATCTGTTTCCAGCATAAGCAGCCAAATGACTTTGGTTTCCAAGTCTCAAGCATGGCCAGAAGTAATAACAGCCATACTCTCTTTTTCCTTTCCTCAGAATCCAGCTAACATGATGCCACTGCATATATACATGGAGGTTTTATTTGGCTTAGCTAATCTGTTTTGGTAAACTTATTTTCCATAATTTTATTTAATTCTTTAAAACTTTCCAGTTATACACATATCTAAGCTCCTGCAGGGGTTGGTATTTATCTATCTATTTGATTTAGCCCAACTCAATGTAGAGGGACCCTAGGAGGTTTACAGATATTAGAAATCATAGTAAAAAGAAGGTATTAGACAATTATAAATTACAATAATGAACAGTCATAAATTACAAACTTCATGAATACATTGACTAATATGGGCATTGATGAACCCACAACTGTTGTGGAGGCTGCAAAAGCATTTGCTTATACAATCAACCATCCTATTATTTGCTGATTTGTTAGAAACATGCAAATTATATTCTTAAATTTATCACCACTGTGTTACCATCAATGTTAGCCATCATTTTATAAAGACTTGAGAAACTGTGTATTCCAGTGTCTTGCTTTAAAGATGACAAGTTGTATACATTTGACACCTTAGTAACATGTAGTTGGTTGATCTGCATTTAAAATATTATTAAGTTGCCTATGTTTAATTTCACACCTGAAACACATTAGGTAGAGAGAACTTTAAAATACTTTTCTCATTAAAAAAAACCTATCCAATCATTAAAAAACCCTATCCAAATGGAAACCATATTCAGTACAGTCTCCTCATTTATTTTGGTTCATGGTTCTACCATTAAACTTTATTCCTTCCTACATAACCATACCAACAACCTGTTTCCATCATATTGGCATCCTACTCTTACAAGTTAGCCCATTAAGACTTAAGGATAGCCTAGTATTTTAAAAGGCAAGTTTTAAAATCTGTGAAATGTATCCTTTAATATTTCTGGCAAATGCACCTGTTTATTTTTTTTTAAGTGACAGTAACTGTAAATGGGATTGTGGCCTGTAAGAACAAAGAAAATTACATATGATGTGCACGTAACTGAAGCTAATGTTTTACAACCAAGAATGGAGAATAGGACAAAGCTGATTGGGAGAAAGAATCAGGATTTGATATTATTCAAATTTCCATGCCAAGAGAATCCAAAGAAAAGGGAAATTATGTTAATGCCATTCTTCAGTAGGATGACTATTAAAGTACAAATTATATAGAAGAGGAGTTACATAAAAAGATATAGTCTGATTTTTCTGTAACTCCTCTTCTATATAGTCTGTCTGTCTGTCTGTCTGTCTGTCTGTCTGTCTGTCTGTCTGTCTATCTATCTATCTATCTATCTATCTATCTATCTATCTATTCTGCCAAGTGTCCAAGCAGTGATCAGGTGCTCAGACAATTGGTTCTTTTAGATCCAGAGACAATAAGCACACCAGTGAATAAAGATATTTTAAGCTTTATTATTAACTTAAGCAAACAGATTTAAACAGAAACATAGTTTAGGCAGATTAAACAGAAGCATAAACAGCATCACATAAAGAAAAATCATAACATACCAAGCAAGGTGATACCCAATCTCGCATAGGCTGTCAGGAGCCCCTTAATAAAGACAGTGGAGATACCCCAAGGCGGCTCAATTTCCATAGCACCCAGTGCTCAGGTCTGTGCAGAAGCTCCCTGCAAACATACCCCAGGGCGGCTCCATTTCCAGTGTACTCAGCCCTAAGTCTAAGGGGAAGCTTCCCAAGCCCATTTTGCACACAGCACCCAGTATCAGGGTCTGTGGCCAAGCTCCCAAACTCAAGAGGCAATCCTCAGGTTTTTATCAAAGTCTGGCCCTAAAATCTGGTGACCCTGTTTCCATTGTACTGAGACTGCAGGATCTGACCTTGACTGGATAGTTCCCAGGATCTGGAGCACCTGTTTATGACATAATCCAAGAGCCTGGGAAGCTATACAGATAAGCTAGTGCTTAGCAAAAACAATCTTGGGGTTTTCTCTTCTCCTCCACATTTCAAACAGAAATAAAAAACAAGCCAGCTAAACATTAGTATAACTCAAAATAAACTCTAAGCTTCTTCGTGTGAAGGAGAAAAATCAAAATATGTCACTTAAACTCCTTGAAATAACAATGGTCTTCTGCATTGCCACTACACTATCTTAGTACTGATAAATGCTATTTGTATCTTACATAAATATTTTGAAATATATATTTAATTCAGAACTCAGTATCTAATATTTTGTAGCATTATGGGATGGGATTCTTTATTGTCTCATTGTAGGAGGAGAGAATGTTAGTCTATAGTAGCAAAAAATCACCAGATTCCTTCTGATTTGAAAAATTTTCCTGACCCTGAATCTTACAATATTGCCTTTCCTATTCTGTTCAAATTCTGTAACTCCCATAAATGCATTTTGAGCTATCTTGATAGAAATGGTTGATAAGAATTTAATAGCATATTCTTCCTACATTCCTACATGAATTGAGAACATAATCATCTAAAGATGCAATTGTGCTTAGAAAACCATCAGCTTGTAGCAGCCATCATTTTAAAAAAAATTCTGCACTAATTAGTAGAAGAAAATTATAAATACATTATTTTGCATTAACAAAATAGTGTATACTTTAAAATTATTATTATTATTATTATTATTATTATTATTATTATTGAAGAAGAAGAAGAAGAAGAAGAAGAAGAAGAAGAAGAAGAAGAAGAAGAAGAAGTAGTAGTAGTAGTAGTAGTAGTAGTAGTGGAAAGGTGGATGGAAAGCAAAGTTATAAACAAGACTACTCCCCCCACAAATTGACCATATATCTCAAAAGTCCCCGTTTGTCAAAATTAACTAACTAAAGTAATTCAAATGTTGACAAGCAACACATCAAGAATCCATTGCTGCAAATAAGGTATAGATTTCTCCTTCTAGAGTCATGTAATTCTTTGAACCAGCCTCCATGCCTGAAAAATCCAAAATTCTTAATGTCTTGTTAAATTCCAAATGCTAGTGATATAGCTAAGAAGAATATGCTTCAGTCGATGCAAGTTATATTAATAATTCTCTTGAAAATGTGACAATAGGATAAGACCAAACCTTATGAGTTAATGTTCTAACTCATGAATTGTATCTCCAACAGCAAGTTGACTATAATTGACTTTTATTAAACATGATTTCAGGCATCCAAAATAAAGAAAGCAATTTTTTTCATTGCAATAACCTCATTTTAAGAATACAGGAAATTAATTTAATGTTATTTAAAGTGACCATCCTTTGGTTTATCAGGATATGGCACTCATTTAGAAGTCATGTAAATATCTAATCTTAATTACATCAACTTCCTATTACAAAAGTTTACTGACTTAAAAAACACAATTAATTCCTCCATAACCTCTACTCATCTTTGTTATTTATGAGTTGCAGGCATTAACTACAGTGCCAGCTTGATCACCTGACAGGAATAAAATATGACAGGGAGTTATCAGTCATTATGAGGTCAGTTCTAAGTCTTGGTTGAGTGAACTGTCTCTCCATCTTTCTGTGTGACTTCAGTTCTCTTACTACTTAGGCTGAGGAGCTGTCCAATAGGTCCGAGAGGAGGATTTCCTGAAGAGGAAGGGAGCTGTCCGATTTTAGATACAGGAAACTGAGCTGAGGAGCTGTATCTGCAGTGGCAAAGCATCAGTTGCAGAACTTATATTGGACAGCTGCTCATGCTGTCTACTCCTTTCTAAAGTGTCATCAGGAACATCATCATTCAGATCATGTACTTGTTCTGGCTTTCTCCACCCAAGTAGAAATCAGAGAAGCAGCTGCCGAGTAGGAACTGTGTATTCTGGTCTGGTTCCTCATTTGGATGTCCCACCCATTCTATAATGGCCGTTCTGAGGTGGACCTTGAGAATTCTGGGGCTGAGAGCTGGGAACCATCAGCAGTTTTCCAGATACTCCTTCTGTTGCTCAAGGTTAGTAATGTCTTATAAAACTGCCTTACATAGAAAAGGGTTATGGGAATAGTAATTAATGAATGGAGGTCCCATGTTTAAACTGATCAATTAGCTTTTCCCCACCCACTTTTGCACTGTGGCCTCCAGTGGGCGGTCAAAGATTGATGAATCCCTTAGCCTAAGAGAGTTGGGTACCCTGCCCTGGATCCAATGTTAGCCCAATCTCAGATAATTATCATTTCTGCTGACTCCACTTGAACCCCAGAACAAGCAGTAATTGCTAAGTCCTTGGCCTCAACAATTACTATTAATGGCTTTACTATGCATAAACAACTGCATAGTAACTAGATCTACACAAACAACTGCAGATCTAATAAATAAAACTATCTGACTAAGAGGATGGATGGATGGATAGATCTGCCACCCAATAACTGCAACTTGCATATTGTAGAGGTTAAGCATCAACTAAATTATGATTAATGAGAAATTAAGGATTACAAATTATATATCATCATATTTTGTCATTATCTGTTTTCTTCATACAAATGCAGAAAGTAATCAATTTTTGTGCAAATCATGCACTTCCCCATTAAGTTAATAATGAGTTTATTCCAATGGACCATACCAAAAATCACAAATAATAGATTTATTGAGTTTTGGAATGTAGAAGACCGCATCTCCTGGATAATAAATGAGTTTGCTCAATATTTTTCAACATACTACTGTCTGAGAATAATATAATAATTGTATTCTAAATACAATATCTACAGATAAAGAAGGAAGCCTCCATTCCTTACTCAGCCTTTTCCCCCAGCTTCTCCAGAGTTCTGCTCCCAGAAAATCTCAGTACTTAGAGATTGCCCTCATACAGTCTTGATTGTTTATAATCATACAAAATCCATAAAAACATAAAATATCCCTCCCTCCCCCCACACAAGCACTGGTGTCTGAGTTACTCCCACATTCTTCAAACATCAAAAGATCTCTATCTCGACTGCCCCTCCCCTAGAAGACAATTAGGGAGAGCATTGTCTGGATCTCTGGAGGTAAGGTGTTCTATAGAAGAGGGACATAACTCAAAAAGCAATGTGCTCTCACTCTCCCCTCGGATTCCATGGAGAGGGAGGGGAAGACTCTCAACATGCCCCCTATTGGTTGAACACACTGAACCAGACAATGCCTGGTTACCTAGAGGCCTAGATGGCAGAACCATACATTTATAAGTTAAAGCCAGCGTTTTAAATTCAGAAGCCTATTGGCAGACAGTGTAGTGCCCACAGCACTGGTGTTATATGATATTGGTGGCTCTCACCTGCTAGTTAAGTTGGCTTCCAGAACCTACCAATTGCAACTTCTAGATAATTTCGAAAGGCAGTCCCATATAATGACATTGCAGCAGTCAATGCAATGCAAGGTGCTGAGGACAGAGGTAACCATTGCCAGAGCATCATGCTCCAGAGCCATAACTGGCACACCAGCCAAAACTGGACAAAGGTCTCCCTAGCCAGAGCTTCTACCTTCCTATCTATCAGTAGCCATGAATATAGGAGGATCCCCAAGTCATAACCTTTCTCCTTCAGAGGAACTGCCTTCCCACCCAGAATTATCACTGCAACAGGCAAAGTACCAAATGGTTGCTTAACAAACAGCAACTCTGTCTTGCAGGGATTCAGTCCCAGTTTGTTTTTATCCATCCAGACATTGGGCCAGGACTTCCACTGCCTTCACAGTTCATCCTGGGGCAGTGATGTGCATTTAGTATCACCTACATACTGATGTACTGAACCCTGAATCTACGGATGATGTCTCCTAATGGTTTCATGCAGGAGAGAGAGAGACAAACCCTGCAACACCCCATAAGTCCTTCTCCATTACTGACTAGTACTGCCCACTCAGGAAAGAGCGGACCACTGCAAAACACTTTCCCCACCTTTCAACTCTCATAGATGTTCTAGAAAGATACCATGATTGATGGTATCTAAGGCCACCAAGAGGTTTAGAAGGACTGGGAAAGATGCATTCCCCCCACTAATGTCCTGATGGAGGCTATCCATTAGGGTGACAAGTCAGTTATTATGCCATTGTCATGATGGAGGTTGAATCCGAGGTGGAAGAGGAGCTGACTGTCGTTGAGGCAGGAAACAGGGAAAAAGGCACGAGATTTGAACAAGGGGTTGGGCTAGTTTCAAACTTTGGGTGGCAAAATCTTAGGGTGCCGGTTGGTGGAGACCAGGAGGAGGACGCACCGCCACCTATCAGCACACGAGATAGAAGGGCCGAGAGGCGCACCGAGCAACGAGAGATGCGATTGGGCCAGACCCGAAAATGGTGGGAAAATCAAGCAGGTAAAAGGCGCCAGTAACCAGAGCAGGTTGCCGGAGACAACCGTTCGTTCAGCCCTGCGCAGATGACCTGCCCAGCCAAGGTGAGCCATGATCTCCTGCCTCGTGTTACTGATGAGTCAGAACCTGCTCCTGAGCCTCGCCTTGTCGCCGCGCCAGAACCCGCCCTTGCGCCTCACCCAGAAAAGAGTCAAGCCCCATTCCACAGCCTCATCTTGCTGAGACGCCGGATCCCGCTTCTGAGCTCCATGTCGCTGCCGCCACTGAACCCATTCCTGAGCTCTGAGCTGCCGCCGCCATGCCGATCTCCTTGCCCCAGTCTTGCCTTGCTACCATGTCGGATCTTGCTTCTGAGCCTTGTTACCAGAGCAGGTTGCCGGAGACATCCGTTTGTTCAGCCCTGCACAGACGACCTGCCCCACCGAGGCGAGCCGTGATCTCCTGCTTCGTGTTACCACCGAGTCGGATCCTGCTCCTGAGCCTCGCTTTGTCACCGCGCCGGAACCTGCCCTTGCGCCTCGCCTGGAAAACGAGTCAAGCCCCGTTCCAGAGCCTTGTCTTGCTGAGACGCCAGATCCTGCTTCTGAGCTCTGTGTCACTGCTGCTGAACCCATTCCTGAGCTCCGAGCTGCTGCCACCGTGCCAATTTCCGAGCCCCAGTCTTGCCTTGCTACCACATCGGATCTTGCTTCCGAGCCTTGTGCCACTGCCGTGCCGACCTCCAAGCTCCAGCCTTGCCTTGTAAACATGCCAGTTCATGTACTTCAGCCTCGTGTCACTGCCGCGCTGACCCCTGCCTCCGAGCCTCACCTGGTTACTGCACTGGAACCACGTTGCTGCCTTACCTCACCGCCATGCGGGATTGCGCTCACACCTTACCACATGGCTACCTCGCAAAGGACCTTGTCGGGTATTTCCGAGAAATGGATCCATTCTTAACCGCTAAGGCATAGCTTTCGAAACTGTGTGTCGCGACACTTTAGTGTGTCGCAACACACAGTTTAGTGTGTCGCAACACAACCCGGAAGCGCTGGCAGGGGTGTGCACGGCGTCATCGCAGCGGCAGCGGTGTGTATGGTGGCGGTGGCAGCGACGACAGCAGCAGTGCGCCATCAGCGCTTCTGCATTTTAGCGGAAAACACGAGGCTGCCGTGCACCCCACCGCCATGCGCCCCCCCTTGCACTGGAAAACAGTGGAACAATGGAAGATCTTCCCATCTGGATTTTGTCATATTTATTACATTCTATTATCTTGTTATTTCTATGTTTATTTTATCGTATTTATAACTGTATTTTAATTAATGATGTCTTATTGTAAACTGCCCAGAGTCCCCCTTGGGGGTGGTGGGTGGTGATAAATTTGACAAATAAATAAATAAATAAATAAATAAATAAATAAATAAAATGCACAACTCAACCAACAGGTTGCCATGTTGAGCGCTCAATTAGCCCAGATGCAAGCCCAACAGACCACAGCACCAGTCGCCCTGACCCCATGACACAAATGCCCCGTGTTGGCGCTGGAAATATTCGATGGGACTTTGAGTCAGTTTCCTGCCTTTTTTGCACAATGCAAGCTGTACTTGAGTCTGTGCACAGAGGACTTTCCGTCGGATCACCACAAGGTCAGTTTTCTGATCAGCTTGTTGTCGGGGGGCACAGCACGCCGGGCATCCCCGCTAATAATTCAGCAGAGCCCCCTCCTAGATGACTTCGATGGGTTTTGTCAGCAACTCCAGAACATGTATGAGGACCCGGTCAAGACCCAATCTGCCAGTAGACGCCTCTGGGAACTGAGGCAAGGGTGCCAACCGGTGGCTGAGTACATTGGCAATTTCCGGCTGTTGGCACAGGACCTGAGGTGGAATGAAGAGGCGCTTCTGAACCAGTTTCATGAGGGTTTGTCTTTGGAGATTCTGGACGAGCTGGCCCGAACCGACTGCCCTTCGACCCTTCAGGTCATGATGCATCTTTGCCTTCGAATCGATGGGCGTTTGCAACAGCAGAGAGCTTGGCGACGTACTACCTCATCTTTGGCCTTCATCCCGCACCTGCCGGCCAATCGAGCCTCTGCTCTGGAGGAGCCAATGCAACTGGGAGGCGTGAGACCTCGCCTCACCCGAGCAGAGAAGGATCGACGCCGGAGAGAGGGGCTCTGCTTGTACTGTGCCGGTTCGGGGCACCTGGCCGCTAACTGCCCCACCAAGTCCAACCCTGCCCCCTCATCAGAAAATGGACTCAGCCCAGCCTAAAAGGGCAATTAGGCTGGGCCAACCTTGTGGCAAGCCAAACTCTCTCACCCCGTTCTGCACTGTTCAAGCATCTGGCGGTTACTGTCACCCTGTAGGTCCCCAGGAATCCCGAGTTGGTGGTACAAGCCATGATTGATTCTGGGGCCACCACTAATTTCATGGATGTAAGGTTTGCCCAGGAGTGGGAGGTTCCCCAGCAGAAAGTGAACCCCCCTTTGGTTGTCGAAACCATCGAGGGGCGAATGCTTCGCTCCGGTCCTGTGTCCTCCTCCACGCAGCAACTACTCCTGAAGATCGGGAATCATCTGGAGTGGGTGGAATTTTATGTAGTTGCTATGCCCCACTTTCCCCTGGTGCTGGGACTTGAGTGGCTTCAAGCGCACGAACCTCGGATTGGGTGGTCTACAGGGACATTGGAATTTCCTAATCCGCAGTGCACCTCGCACGTTTCCCACACCCTTGCCGCCGGACGACCTGAATTTCACCATGCAAGAATGCTGTCTTGATGTCAATATGCTCTACTTGCATTTTTCTACTGGCTGCTAGACTTAAAAGAAGTTGAATTGTTGTGTGGGTCACAACAGGTGCAAAAGTTTGGTCGTAATCTTTGCCATACTTTTGTGAATAGCCCTTGGCTACCAGTCTAGCTTTGTACCTTTGGACTTCTCCCTTCTCATTCTGTTTGGCCTTAAAGACCCATTTGCAACCAATGGCCTTTTTGCCAACAGGTAACTTTGTGAGTGTCCAAGTGTTGTTGTGTTGCAGAGCCTCAAACTCCGCTTGTGCTGCTTTCCTCCACTTACTTGCTTCAGCTAGTGGCAGCTGTTGCACTTCCTTCCATGATGCAGGCTCCCTCGGCAATGCCACTCCTGCGAGGTAGGACAGTCGCTTGGCCGGAACTCCCTTGTTGGGTCGCAATGAGTGTCTCAGGTCTGGAACAGGACTCGGGTCTGGATCGTACTGCATCTCTGCCCCTTCTGTCCCTCCTGGTTCCTCATCGTCTGACTCAGGCGGAGTTTCCGTCCCAAAGTCCTCTCTCTGGGCTTGCCTGCTTGCTGCATCTGGAAACACTGGGTAAGGTACCTCGAACAAACCTTCTTCATCTCCCCCTTCTGCAGTGCTATTGGCTAGAGGATTTTGATTTGGCTCTGTTTCTTCAAAATGCACCACTCTGCAAGTGTGGATTGAGCCAGTCTTAGAATCTGAAACTCTATTTCTTTTTCTTCTCGGGGGGCACCCCAATAAGATTCCTTCCTTTGCTTTGGAATCTAATTTGGGTCCTTCCTCTTTTGGAATGTTACCCCAACAGATGCTTGAATTGGCCCATACAGGTTAGTGTGAATTAGCTCAAGGGGCTGTTTTGGAATTACAGGCCTAGTAGCCTTTCCCTGTATGCAGTTATCAGACTTACCACAGTCCTTGATTTCCAGACTGCCTGCCAATTCATTTCTCTTCATTTGGAGAATTGCATCTAAATCTCTGAGTCCAAATCGTCTGTGCCAGAGGGTGGCACTTTCGTCCTCCTTTCCTTGGTGACTGGCCACACACGCCATGTCTGGCCTCTCACAATTGAGAAAAATTAATCCTTGATCTAGGAATCCTGTTAAAAAGACACCTTTTTGATCCATTATTTCACATTTGTCACCTTTAAATTGAATTGTATGGCCCTTCTTCACGAGCACAGATGCACTAATCAGGTTTAAACTTAGGTCTGGGACAAACAGAGTGTTGGTTGCAATCAAATCCCTCTGGGTGGCGCCATTTCCGCACCTTAGGAGAGCACGACCCTCCCCTTCCACTGGGATTGTCCTTCCATCAGCCAAGCCAATCTCTTCTTTTGAAGTTGGGTACAATTCAATAAAGAGACTTCGGTCCTTCAGCATATGCATGCTACAGCCACTGTCTATGATGAAGGAGGAGCTATATCAATGGCTGAAAAAGCAAGAAGACTTGCTGTTGGAGCTTTTTCTTTGTTTTTCTGATCTGCCTTCCATGCCCAACAATTTTTCTTTAGGTGGCCCCTCTTGCCACAAAAATGGCACTTGATGGGTTTCTTTGTTATTGAATTGCTCCTCTGCTTCTGACCATCGTACTTGCCCTGAGGCACCTTTGTGAAATAGCCTGCCTCATGATGGCCCTGCTTAGTATTTCTGTAGGAGGCCTGCCTGCTACGTTCAGACCTTAATTCTTGAATCAGGTCTGATAGGAGTTGTCTGGATCCCCTGTAGCTTGCAGCAAAACTTGAAAAACTCTGAGGTAAAAATCCAACTTGGATCCTGTTATCCAAAATTGCATCACTGCAAGCAAGCTTGTGCAGTAATGGTTGAATTTTGGAAATATGTTGATCAATGTCTTCATTTGGTTGGAGTTTTACATTAGATAGCTCTCTCACTAGATTAACAGCTTGGGAATCTCCTCCTTCCCCAAAGAGTTTAAACAATTCCTCCATGATTCCTTTTGCAGTTTCCCTGTGCTGGACCTGCACCATCATTTGTCCATCCAAGGAATTCAAGATTAGTCCTTGGTGTTTAAGATCATTGGCTACCCAGTTTTCATAGCCTTCTGAATCTACTTGGAGGTTCTTCCTTCAAAATGTTATGCAGATTAAAAATCCTTGCCTGCCTTTCTACCCAAATTTTCCAGGGGTAAAACTCTCCGGGTTTTAATTTAAAAATTACCAGATTGTAAGGCAGTTGCACACTGGCCATTTTGTCTAAGCAAAATGTTTTTAAAAAATCACTTTCAAAAAGAAAAAAAAATCTTCACTTTATGCTTTCTGGCTAGTTTTCTGTGCAAGATTACCTCCTCAGCATTTAAACCAAGTATTCTCTCAAAAAAACAACAACGTTCATGCAAAAAACAAAACAAAACAAAACAAGCCAAAACTGAAACATTTTGCTGTTTATCTTTTTCTCTATTAAAAATAAATTCTCCTTCTGTAAAAACCTGGGCCCATAACCCTATGAAGACCATTAGTGGACAGCTAGATCCACTGAATGGAGCAGATCTTAGTGCAGCGGAGCAATAAGCACACACAGAAAGGAGTTTTTATCTTAATAGCATTAATGAGCACATTAGAGAGAGATAGGATATTGATCTTAAGCACATAGCCCACCCAAGCATAAAGAATTACACACTTAGACAACATAGGTTACAAAAGTAAGTACAAAAGAGTTCTTACATTTATCTGGTCCAGTTACATCCATTTCAGTAGAAATGATTCTTCTTTGGTTCCCTAAACTTTGTGGACCCCTGGCCCTATGTTGCTGCCAGGGCTGCATGGAGAAAAGGGGGAAATTCTGGAGTTGAGGCCTAGCACATGGCCTCTCCATGGAAGGAGCTCAGGCACATGCATCCTACTCCTCTGGTGGAAGAAAGCAAGAGAGAGAGAGAGGAAGTGGGAGGGGCAAAAAACTGCTTCCTCAGGAAGAAGCACATAGAGAGTTTGCCTGCTAGAGCAATCACTCATATGCTAATGAGGCATGCTGATTTGCTGGAACCTCCAACAGGTGCTGATCCAGCAAGTAATTTCTTGTGATCTTATGTTCCTGATGCTTTTTGTAAACCCTTTACTGACAGTACTGGAGAAAAGTACTTGTAACAGTTGAACTGTTAGCATCAGAATCTTACTATATGCACTCAGGATAATTACAATCCATACAGATCAGCTGTAGCATAGGCTTTAGAGTGCATAAGGGAATAGTTTAAAGCCATGTTAACTATGCCTGCGCAATTACTGAACTGGGCTAACAAGAGCATAAGTGTAATGGAAACCACCCCATCCCCCTTCAGCATGAAAATGAGGGTTGTGAATTACATTTCCAAACAGTGCTAAAAGTGGAGCTATCTCTAGCAATTGATATATAATGTTTCTAAAAATATTAAACCATGGTAACAGTTGTTTGGGGCTTTAATTTTTACTCTTTTCCATTGTCTAATTTGAAGATTTTATGTAGCTGGTGGATGGCTGCCAGAGTATGCATTTACAGGCATGAATTCTTCAGAAGCTGCTACAAGAGGAAATGACATGCTATTGGTACCCTAGTAAGAGGTTTGACACTGTTTCAAAGACTTTATTTAGATATTATATCCAATTGGCTCAAAATAAGAATGATCGTCAAGGCAGGTACTAGTTGTTTTCAAACCCACAGTTTTCAAACTTGATTGTCCAACTTTTCTACAGCTTAGTAGAAAAGGAGATTCTCCTCATCTTGGCAAATAGGTACTCCCTCCAGCCCCAAAAAACAGTCATCTTTGCTTTCCATCCAAAGTATATTAAAAATATCCCCATCTATTTTCATTTCCATTGATTTTTATCTCTCATTGTGCTTGGTGTGCCAAAATAGTAGAATATGTCTATATATCCATTGTATACGCATATTATAAGAAGAGTTATATTAGAACTAATTATTGATTTAGTGTTGCATTCTATTGCCATGTTGGGCAACCCAAAAGCAGAACCTGACTGTAATGGTTTGTTCCTGTCCATGTTCTCAAGAACTTGATGTTGAGAGGTTACATTTCTCCATATTGGAGTTAATATATAGCCATCTCAATATCCTCCATGTCTAACTCCATTTTTAAATCTTCGGAGTTAGCAGCCATTATTACACCTCGTAATGCAGATTCCATAGGAAATTCTGCACTATGGAAAGAAATTTTGGTCAGAATCTCTGTTTAGTTTCATTGCATGACTCCAGATTACAGAGAGAAAGAAAAATGGCAACACCATGCATTATTTTATACAGCTCCGCTATCTGGTTCTTCCTATTTTTAAAAAAGCTAAATATGTATATACAATAGATTTGTATAAAAGTATTATGACATGACATTTTTATTTTTGATACCTTTTCTAATAATCATCACCATGGAATTTATAAAATTTGCCTTTTTTTTCAATAGCTGAATGTGAGAGTCCCAGCACCAGAATCCCAAATCAAGAAATCTTTCAGTCAGTTTATGCTAAAAAGATTCATTTATTAAGGATCAGAATACATGGGGCAAATGCAAAGCTTCGAATGGCCAAAATTGGCATGCATAATTCAATATCAAGAACATCCCTTTGACATCACTTACTATCTAATTTAAAACAAGCTAGTTCCCACTCCAGTTCAGCCCCTCCCATCAGAACGCTTGTTAACAGCCCAGGTGTCTTATCGCAGTTCGTGTGAAGAAAACAGCCGAGTCAGGAATGTCAAGTGAGGCGCAACGGCTCGTTCCAATTAGCAAGGCCTTTGGCGCAAAAGCAAACACGAGTCAAGTCCTGCAATGCTTGACACGTGTACCTATAAAAACATGACAGGCAAACGGAGCTAAAGTGGAGGGAGACTGACACTGCACCAGCATTCCCTGAGCAATCCATCCTTACTGGGAGGACAATATAGTGAGTGACCTTCTTCCTTATTCATGGTCAGCTCAAACGTCACCAAGATACATGTGAGTTTAGGATTTTTTTATTCCAGTGACCCTCACTAAACAGTTGCTTGCTTTGAACTGCATTTTCCACCCTACTGTCTACTCCCAAGTTTGGAGATTTCTTTGGGAGCTGTTTTTTTTGTAGCATTTCAATGTGTCATTAATTTGGTGTCATCAGAAAACTTGAGCATCTCAGTTTTTACTGTTTTTATTCTTCTAATGCAGCCTTTCTCAACCTTTTGACCCTGGAGGAACCCTTGAAATATTTTTCAGGCCTCAGGGAACCCCTGCACATCCAGGCTCAAATATAGGCCAGAAGTTACAAAATTACTATATTCATTTCATGTGTAGGCCTGTATATATGCATTAACAGTGTTCTTAAACTAAAAATAAAGAATGAAACTTACCTCTTTAATGTGAAGTTGCCTGAATTTGAAATAATTTTTTAAAATAAATCGTGATCTCCCAGGGAACCCCTAGTGACCTCTTGCAGAACCCTAGGGTTCCACGGAACCCTGGTTGAGAAACCCTGCTCTAATATGAGAATAGCCTGTTTTTCATATTTGTTCCTTTTTGTACTTAAACCAGAAGATGATATTTCTTTTTATCCCATGTCTCCTAAATTTGTTTAAAAGATTGTGGTTACAAACTTTGTTGAATGCCTTTTAAAAAGCTGGGTTTGCTAAATCATACAGGTTATCCCTATCCCCAGCCTTAAAGAACTCCAATGGCTTAATGAGCCAGGGCTTAAATATGCCATTTTTATCAGTATCTCTTTTTTCCCTTTAAAAAAACTTAGAATGACTTACATGGTACTGTCAGTGGTTTCCCATTTCAAATACAGTCAAGAACACACCCATTTCAGCTCACAGTGCAGTTATGGATTGAGTACAGGAGTTAGATAAAAATGGGGTAACATCTCCAGAGCACTAGCTTCAAACTATTTTCATGCCGCGTTCTATTTGTAGCTATCTAGGGAATTCCAAATATCCAATACGTCTTGTCTGTTTCCAGTTCCTTGTGGGAATCTCATATAACATCAGTAATAAGGGAGAGAAAGAAGACTTGCCAGAAACTTAGAATATATTTCTATTGTATGCTAATGTGCAGGGTAGCTGTTATTGTAATTACATTACTGCATCTCTCCCTGGATTCCAAAGAACATGATGGAGTTGGTGCCAGCTTTTATAGTCTGCAAAGCCAGCTAGCCAGTCAGCCTGGCCGTGCTGCAAAATCCGTTTGCATTTGATACTTACTCAATATGGGGAACGTTGGGCAAATGAACATCTTGTCTGTTTGGGAAATACGGGAGTGGAGAAAGAGAAAAAGAGTAAGGGGAATCAAATATCTAGAGGAGGAAAGAAAGAGCGTGTGATTTAAAATAAGAGATGTTCAAAGAAAAAGAAGGAGAGCAGAGAGAAAGGAGTGGGAAAGAAAAGGATCAGTAGGGATGCAAAATTAAAAGAGCTCATGCTGGGGGGTGCTTGAGAAAAAGGGGGTGGGTTAACAAGGTTTTTTTTAAAAGCACTGACTTAAAACATATTACCATAATGCATTTCTGCATGGAAGATGGAAGTATAATCTTCTTGAGTTAATACAATGGTAAAAGAAGTCCTCAGAGTAATAAAGGTCGTATGGGTCCTGAGGTAGAACATCGCTACTAAAGAAGCTCCTTTAAATAAGAGAGTGGACACTAACAATGAGAAATTGTGTGGCTGATAATTCCGAAGGCTATTTTATTAAGTCCAAAACCTAGCTGAACTTGGCTCGAGTTGCTCAATTGGTAGAAGAGATTTAGTGAAGAAGGCAAGATATATGAAGTAGTTGGTGTAGTGGTTAAGGCACTGGGCTAGAAAAACTGCCCCAAGGTCACCCAGCTGGCCTTAGGCATGAAGCCAGCTGGGTGACCTTGGGGCAGTCACTCTCTCTCAGCCCTAGGAAGGAGGCAATGGCAACCACTTCTGAAAAACCTACCAAGAAAACTGCTGGGACTTGTTCAGGCAGTCTCCGAGAATCGGACACAATTGAATGGATTAAAAGAAAAATGAAGTAGTTAGTGGTTGTTTTGGAAATACATTTGCTTTGTTTCTCTCAACTGCTTCCTCTATATTCTTTCTCTTCTATTAAGGCCAATTGTAAGTATGTTTCTCTTACAGCAAAAATGCATCTCTGCTAAACAATCAGTCAAATACCAATGCTCAGAGATCTTGCAGACAGAACATATTTTTTCCCCAAGGAATTAGATGTGATTTGAAAGAGGGAGTGACACAGTGGTTGGACACCCTTACCCCAATTTTTGCCTCTGGTAAACACATTCTGTGAACTTGACTTTTGTTTTTAAAACCTGTTTGATTGGAAGCAACCATATAAGAAAAGAAATGTGTATGTACATCATAGAAAATGAAGCCTTTCTCCCTTTTCTTCCTTTCCCAATGTATAAACGATTACTGGGTTCAGGCATTGTGAATCAAATAAACCTCAACTGGCTAGGTCTACACAATACGCTAAACCAAAATGAAATCAAGCACATTATGACTTAGCATGTTAATTGAATCCATACAGTATTTTTTAAAAAAAGAAAAAAGGAAACACCCACTTATAAAGCAATTACATAAAAACTAAAACAAACAAACAATTGCTTAAATAAAGAAGACACCGTTTCTATATTACTAAGTGGGATTGGCTTAGAATATTTCTAGGACCAGTCCAAAATGTAGCTGCCCAAAGGTGGAAGTCATCTTTAGACTCCTCCTTTATTACCTCCACTGAATAAACATAGGTGGTTGGCTACAAGAAAGAGAGCCTTCCCAGCTGGGTAACCTCACTTATGGAAAGTCCTTTTCAAAGAGATTCAGTTGACACCCAATATCTTATAGGACCATTTGAAAACATTCCATTCCATTCCTCACAAGAATGTTAGATGTTAACAATTTAGCTTTGAAATGTTACGCATCTATACTAGGCATTTCTGTACTAGCCTCTTGTAGCATCACTCTTGTACTTCTGTATAGGTGATGAATTATATCACTACCCTATAGGTAGGCATTATATCACTACAACAGTATCTGGCTGATGCTACAAGCCACTGCTGAGGAAATGGTCTAAGTTCAGATGGCAGCTTTTAAATATATCTATATTCTGTATTCTTCTCTGGCTTTGTTTTTGAGCTACACAACGTGGCACATACTTTCTCCGCTTTCAGTTTTTCAAGCATCTAATAAAAAGCAAGGAGGGACAAAGCAGGGTAGTACTGAATCCCTTAAACACCACAGGATACAAAATTACTCCTTCCATTTAACATCTAGTAGTCCTCCTTTTTCCCCTATTAGTTAAAGGGTCCAATATGGGGCATTTTCTCTAAGACTTAGAACAACTGGCTTGGAGCCAGCCCTAGTTGATTAATCATATATTTCTGGTAAGTTTTGGAGGATATTTCCATTTCTGAGAACATGGAGCTAAAGTGTCTCAAGGAACTGCAGCTCTCTGAGAAGTCTTCTTGTTGTTCAGTCGTTTAGTCGTGTCCGACTATTTGTGACCTCATGGACCATAGCACGCCAGGCCTTCCTGTCCTCCACTGTCTCTCGGAGTTTACTCAAATTCATGTTCATTACATCGGTGATGCTATCTAACCATCTCATCCTCTGCCGTCCCCTTCTCCTTTTGCCTTCAGTCTTTCCCAGCATCAGGGTCTTTTCCAGGGAGTCCTCTCTTCGCATTAGGTGGCCAAAGTATTTGAGCTTCAGCTTCAGCATCTGTCCTTCCAATGAGCAGTCAGGGTTGATTTCCTTTAGGATTGACTGATTTGACCTCCTTGCAGTCCAAGGGACTCTTAAGAGTCCTCCAGCACCACAGTTCGAAAGCATCAATTCTTCGGCGCTCAGCCTTCCTTATGGTCCAACTCTCACAGCCATACATTACTACTGGAAAAACCATAGCTTTAACTATACGGACATTTGTCGGCAAGGTGATGTCTCTGCTTTTTAATATGCTGTCTAGGTTTGCCATAGCTTCCTCCCAAGGAGCAAGCGTCTTTTAATTTCATGGCTGCAGTCACCGTCTGCGGTGATCTTGGAGCCCAAGAAAATAAAATCTGTCACTGCTTCCATTTCTTCCCCTTCTATTTGCCAGGAAGTGATGGGACCAGATGCCATGATCTGAGTTTTTTTAATGTTGAGTTTCAAGCCAGCTTTTGCACTCTCCTCTTTCATCCTCATCAAGAGGCTCTTTAGTTCCTCTTCACTTTCTGCCATTAGGGTGGTACTGTCTGCATATCTGAGCTTGTTGATATTTCTCCCGGCAATCTTAACTCCGGCTTGTGATTCATCCAGCCCGGCATTTCTCATGATGTACTCTTCATATAAGTTAAATAAGCAGGGTGATAATATACAACCTTGTCGTACTCCTTTCCCAATTTTGAACCAATCGGTTGTTCCATGTCTGGTTCTAACTGTTGCTTCTTGACCCGCATACAGGTTTCTCAGGAGACAGGTAAGATGGTCTGGTACTCCCATCTCTTTAAGAATTTGCCACAGTTTGTTGTGATCCACACAATCAAAGGCTTTAGCGTAGTCAATGAAGCAGAAGTAGATGTTTTTCTGGAACTCTTTTGCTTTTTCCATGATCCAGCAAATGTTGGCAATCTGATCTCTAGTTCCTCTACCTCTTCGAAACCCAGCTTGCACTTCTGGTAGTTCTCGGTTCACATACTGCTGAAGCCTAGCGTGTAGGATTTTGAGCATAACCTTGCTAGCATGTGAAATGAGCGCAAATGTACGGTAGTTTGAACATTCTTTGGCATTGCCCTTCTTTGGAATTGGAACGTAAACTGACTTTTTCCAGTCCTGTGGCCACTGTTGAGTTTTCCAAATTTGTTGGCATATTGAGTGCAGCACTTTAACAGCATCATCTTTTAGGATTTTAAATAGCTCAGCTGGGATACTGTCTTCTCCGCTAGCTTTGTTGTTAGTAATGCTTCCAAAGGCCCACGACTTCACTCTCTAGGATGTCCGGCTCAAGGTCAGTGACCACACCATCGTATTTATCAGGGACATTAAGATCTTTCTTGTACAGTTCTTCTCCGAATTCTTGCCACCTCTTCTTAATCTCTTCTGCTTCTGTTAGGTCCCTGCCTTTTTTGTCCTTTATCATGCCCATCTTGGCACAAAACTTTCCCTTGATATCTCCGATTTTCTTGAAGAGATCTCTAGTCTTCCCCATTCTATTGTTTTCCTCGATTTCTTTGCATTGTTCATTTAAGAAGGCCTTCTTATCTCTCCTTGCTATTCTCTGGAAATCTGCATTCAGTTGGTTACATCTTTCCCTTTCTCCCTTGTCTTTTGCTTTACTTCTTTCCTCAGCTATTTGTAAAGCCTCATCAGACAGCCACTTTGCTTTCTTGCCTTTCTTTTTCTTTGGGATGGTTTTAGTTGCTGCCTCCTGTACAATGTTACGAACCTCCATCCATAGTTCTTCAGGCACTCTGTCTACCAGATCTAATCCTTTAAATCTATTCCTCACCTCCACTGTATATCCATAAGGGATATGATTTAGGTCATACCTGAATGTCTAGTGGTTTTCCCTACGTTCTTTAATTTAAGCCTAAATTTTGGGATAAGAAGCTCATGATCTGAGCCACAGTCAGCCCCAGGTCTTGTTTTTGCTGATTTTACAGAGCTTCTCCATCTTTGGCTGCAAAGTATATAATCAATCTGATTTCGGTATTGACCATCTGGTGATGTCATGTGTAGAGTCGTCTCTTGTGTTGTTGGAAAAGAGTGTTTGCTATGACCAGCGTGTTCTCTTGACAAAACTCTATTAGCCTTTGCCCTGCTTCATTTTGTACTCCGAGGCGGAACTTGCCTGTTATTCCGGTTATTTCTTGACTTCCTACTTTAGCATTCCAGCATAGACTGAGAGGTCTAGGCACATGTTTTCTATGTGCTTTTGGAAATAAAGGTGGATGCCGACAATTGTCTTCTGCTCTAACATGACTACTTAGATTTTAGATTCAGAAACAAATATAAATTGTTGCTTTTTGATAAAGTTGCACACAGCATGCAATGTGATAGACTTTGGGGGAAAAGTCAATAATCTAATCTATATAGGACCCTGCTAGTAATTACAAATCACAGAAACATGTAAAGACAATAAAAGAAAATAGAGTCTGAGAATAGCAACAAACATGGCTAGTGAGCAAGTAAAAAAGATTAAAGCACATGTAACAACTAAGATGATGGCGGTGGTGGAGGTGGTGGAGGAGGAGTTGGAGTTAATTCTATGGGACTTCTAAATCACAGATGCCTAATATTTTGGGGTGGTGGACACATTTGGAATATTGAGATCATGTTTGGGCACTCTTGCAAATGAGGAGGCTTTGCGGTCATGGTATACAAGCTAATTATAAAGCACCAAATTGCTATCTGAACCCCCTTCAGCTTTCTCCTCCTGCAAGATACTTTTATCAGCCTTAGCCAGTATTGCTAATGGTGTGGAAGGGTGGGAACTGCACCTTAACATCTCCGTACCTCTGTACATCGTCTGGATCCAAGAATGAGAACAAAGAAGACCTAGTCTTGGGATATAAAATGTATCCATGACTAGGGGGCATAACAATACTTTGTTCACCAGCCCTGGTGACAAGAGAAGGACATAGTTGCATTGATTGGTTGCTGTTATGAGAGAGGTGATCATGATCAGTCTAATAGGTTACCATCTTCATAATCATGATAATCTTTCTCAGCAACCAATCAGTGTAGTTGTGTTCTCTTTCTTGTGAGGAACGCCTTCACTAATGCATTTGCTGTTATTTTGGAATATCTCCCTTCATTCTTTTCAACAGTTAAAAGTTGGGAAATATCTTTTATTCTTCTTTTTAAGTTGCCTTATTAGTGCTCTCATTAATGTATATATGTTTTCTTCCTATCATATTTGTAAATTCAACTAATTCTAATTCTTCAGAGCAGTGCTTTCCAAAGTGCCGCCATTGGCGATGCATCAACGGCGGCAGCGGCGGTGGTGCGGGGACACGCGTGGGGGGTGCGCGTGTGCACAGCGGCGGTGTGGGGGGGTGCGCAGCCACGTTCATGTCGGTGCTGGCATCACTAAAACGCGGAAGCACTGATGGCGCGCCGCTGCCGTCATCGCTGCCACCGCCACCATGCACACTGCCGCCACGCCGCCGCCGCGTGGGCCCCCGTGCCGCCGCTTCGCGACACACTAAACTGTGTGTTGCAACACACTAAAGTGTCACGACACACAGTTTGGAAAGCTATGCTTTAGAGCTTCATTCTATCCCAAGTTGATTATTACGTTCTGTTAATCAATCTTCCTGTCTCCTCAAACCTATCATCTGTGTTATTCTTTCTATTGACTTCAAACATTTTTTGTATTAAATTAAATTTTTTTGTTTTTATCTTTTTACTGGCTGGCCAAGGCTGTAGGTGGAAAATGCAGTATTCCAGGCAGACCAAAAGATGCTACAAATGAATGGTTTTTGACTAGGTCTCAGAAGAGAGACTGCAAAACTTCCAAATCATATTACAAGTCATAAAAATAGTCTAAAGACAATATTATATCTTAATACCCAGCCTAAATAATGAATAAATGGTGAGAGTGCACACAGTTTTGTAACTTGTAATGTATGGAAAAAAGAAAGAAAATTAGACAGAGCCCAAAATCAAGCATAGCATAATACCCCTGGCTAGACATTTTACCTATTTCTATAGAGACAGAAGACTTATTGAAGCAAAATGGTCCTCTGCTTCAATGTTCCTGGATTGCTCCAGGTTCTTGGAGATCCCAAGCTTTTCACAGAGGCTTTTGGGAAGAATGAAGCCTGTGTTCCTTAAAAGGTAAAGGTTCCCCTCGCACATTTGTGCAGTCGTGTCCGACTCTAGGGGCCGGTGCTCATCCCCGTTTGTTAGCCGAAGAGCCAGCGCTGTCCGAAGATGCTTCCGCGGTCATGTGGCCGGGATGACACACGCGGAACGCTGTAATGTTATGCTGTGTCCCTTACCCAGTCTCTTTCCCCTGCTTCTCTACAGTTGTGACCCTTGTCTCTTTTTCTGTATCCAGCAGAGAGAGAGGCTGGGGATATCTACCTTTGTGTACTTGACAGGGAACATCTCTTTCATGAAAATGTATATTCTGTGTCTAGCAAGCAGCCTGCAGTTTTGTGAATGCCTGGCAAGTAGGCACAGTCACAACAATCTTCAAGCTACAGTATTTTTGTTTTATTCTGCTGAACCTCAGCTTCCTTAGCTAAATCCTTCCAATTCTTGAAATTGAATGGAGTTATGTTGCAGCTTTATAGTTTCCATTTATGTATATGCTGAACTAGATACATGGTGGATGCTATTGCTATTGGTTTTGATATCACATCTCACACCAGATCTTGGATGCCATTCAGGATTAAGTCCGTGACTACCTCTCTTCTGTTGGTCCCACAATCATTTTAATATTCGGGTTACCTGATACCACTAGGTTCTCATGGCTACTCATGAAAATACTTTTTAGGATGGATTAAGACTGTTATTTATTTTTCTAATGAACATTCTGAAGAATGTTGTATCACTACTTAATTGCATTGGCTTTAATACATTTGCCTTTTGGTTAATTGTAGTTTTTATCGCTTACTTTTTATTAAACATTTAACAGTCTAATTCAGTAAGACTATATATTTTAAAATAACAAAATATCCATAAAGTTATTTTTCAGATAAGCAAGTTTCAGCATTTAAGTTGGGAACTAAAACTGCTAATAGAAAAAACATATTGCAAATAAAATAAACTCTATCCTCTCACAGGCTGCAATCCTATTTATTTATTTATTTATTTATTTATTTATTTATTTATTTATTTTCTATCCCGCCTTTATTATTTTTATAAATAACTCAAGGCGGCCAAGATAGCTAATACTCCTTCCTCCTCCTATTTTCCCCACAACAACCACCCTGTGAGGTGAGTTGGGCTGAGAGTGAGTGACTGCCCCAAAGTCACCCAGCCGGCTTTCATGCCTAAGGCAGGACTAGAATTCATAGCCTCCTGGTTTCTAGACCAGCACCTTAATCACTAGACCAAACTGGCTCTCGTTGTTAGGCATTTATAAACAATAAACACTGTTAAAATTGTAATTCAGATCAACAGTGATTCTATTGAAAAACACAAACACAACATGATTGAAAACAGTTCAGACCACAGGATCTAAAAACAAATACCCAATGCAAATGTCAACCATTTGAGGTAGGCCAGGTCAGGAAACAGACACCACAAGAAATACCAGAATCTTGAAAGCCTGGCGTTTCACCTTCCATCCCTTTTATACCAAAGAAAGTCAATCTTGAGTTTCTTTCTCAGGCTTTCCTGTTTTCCTGGGCTAAGCACATTTTTTAGTAATGGTTGCTGCATAGTTTCTTCAAGTCCATCTCTGTACTCATCTACAACAAGGAATTAAAACTGTCATGGCAATTTGGGTGAAGAACAAGGTGGATGTCAGGCACACTTTCCAAGGGAGAACATTTCTAAGTTGGGATGCCAGCATCAACAAATCTCATTGTGACCTTTCAACATTTAGATCTGGGGATACTTGGAGGAGGACCTCGATTGATTGATTGATTGATTGATATAATGTTTAGCTCACTTTTCATTAAAAGTCATCACAAAGGAGTCTCCATTTGCTTGAGTTGAAGTCTCTCTAATATGACTTGCTACTTTCCAAGAAGCCAAAAATAAGAGTTGGAGGCATATCTGCTACTGTACTGCTTACATGTTAATTGTTCATTTAACAGTTATCTAATAAAAAGATTATTCCTCTCCAGATCAGAAACAAAGGTTATTTGGTCATCAGTCTGCACACTCTTTTCATCCTCACAGCTTGGCTATTGGAAAGCAGAAGGCTCTTCATTTGCTTCAAGAAGCTTAAAGCTGAGACTTCTACAAAAAAGGATATGCCATATTTATCTTCCATAACATCCTTTTCTACATGACAAATGGAAGACACTCAGTCACTTATGGTCCACTGATTGGGATAATGGGAAAAGAGAGGTTGCATGTTTTATCACTTGGCTGCATCAAAACAGATTGGTATCTATTTTGTGTCTTCCCTAATAACCACTCACCATTGTGGTGAAGAGAATAGAATTGAACTTGGGTCAGGGAAGGCCTTAGATCAAATCTCAGCTCAACCACAAATGACACACAGCGGCCTGCCATACACTTACTGCAGAGGTCTGTGCCTACTGCATCTGAACAGAGTGCTTCCATATCCTATCAACCTCAATCTTATTCTACTGTAGAGGGGAATCAATTTTACAGGCCACGAAACACCACAAAGTTAAACAGGCTTAAACCTTCAGTAACTCCTACCATGTTTGTAACTCTGTGTTGAATTGCGACCAGCACCCTAAGCATATGCATTTGGTTGTAGCACTAATGACAATTCTGCAAGTAATTGTCCTTTTTCTTGCTACTAGTTCCAAATAAAAAACATCACACAGTGAATGTACTGAGAGCTGCTGGCAAAGCAGGCCCTAAATAATACCTTGTTTGATTGTAATAATAAATTTGATTTGATTTGATTTGATTTATTTATTTATTAGTCAAATTTATCACTGCCCATCTCTACAGCAGTAGACTTTGGGCGGTTTACAATAATATTAAAATTAAAAACCTATAAATCTTAAAATACAATATAATAATAAATAGAAAAAATCCAGAGAATGGTGAGACCTTAAAAGGAGGATATTACTAAGTTAACCACCCCCAGGAGGAACTATTACTTCCTTTGTCCCAAGCAAGGCGGCAGAACCAGGCCTTTAAAAACCTCCGGAAGGCCAGGAGCAAGGGCGCCCGCCTCACCTCTGGGGGCAGGATATTCCACAGGGCGGGTGCTATCACAGAGAAGGCACGCCTCCTGGACCCCGCTAGATGAAATTCTTTTATTGATGGGGTCCAAAGCATGCCCTCCCTGCATGACCGGGTGGGACGGGTAGATGTGGTCGGGATGAGACGGCCCCTCAGGTACCCTGGCTCCATGCCATGTAGGGCTTTAAAGGTGATGACCAACACCTTGAATTGGACCTGGAAGCAAACTGGTACCCAATGCAGCTCGCGGAGCAGCGGTGTTACATGTGCTGATCTTATAGCACCCATAACTGCTCGTACGGACGCATTCTGGACCAGCTGAAGCTTCCGGATACTCTTCAAGGGTAGCCCCATGTAGAGCGCATTGAAATAATCTATATGAGAGATGACAAGGGCATGAGTGACTGTTCGGAGGGCCTCTCGATCCAGGAAGGGGCGCAACTGGCGCACCACCCGAAGCTGTGCAAAGGCCCTCCTGGCCACGACTGCCACCTGCTCTTCGAACAGGAGTCATGAGTCCAGGAGGACCCCCAAGCTTCGCACTGAATCTGAACGGGGCAGTGCCACCCCATCCAGAGTTAAAGATGACAACTTCCTGGAAGCCGAGAGGCCATCAATCCACAGCCACTCCATCTTACCAGGGTTCAGCTGAAGCCTGTTGTTCCCCATCCAGGCCCCTACAGCCCCCAGGCACTGAGATAGGGTGTCGACTGCAACACTTACTTCACCTTCAATTTGATATCTTGTTTACAAAAAGCCATGTTTTTTTTACAGGTCTTTCCCACTTGGACCCAATCATCACACAAACATGCCACGGCAACATCTTTTTTCTGCCATGTCACCTCATCCCTGGCTTGAGGGAGGCTTGAGGGAGGCAGCTTTAAATCATTCTTAGGTGTATCAGCATGATGCTAGAGTTTTCTCCCTTATTCCAACACTGTCCATGGGCAGCCACCATCTGTTGCGCTTCTACACCCATTGCCTTGAGTGACTGGCAGTGATTGAGAACAGAAGCAAAAGAGGCAGGAAAGGAATCAGCAATGGGAACATTTCATGTCATTACTGTCATGTCATTACATTACATTTCATGTCATTACATTTCATGTCATTACTGTGTTCTGGCAACTCAAGGCCTGGTGGATAGCACTACCTCCCAAATGTGAGGTACTGCCTAATCCTGAACATGCTTTTTGGGGAAGCAACCCAACTATGCAGCTCACTGGGGTTTACAGTTTGCCATCACACAATTCAATTCTATGCCTGCTTGATCAATTCACAGGGGTTTCCTAGTTCCAAGGAGATAAACAGAAGCTTACTCCTGAGACAAAACTGCCACCAGTCAATGCGTTTTTATTTCCTCCTAAGTTCCCTCCTATGGAAGTGGTTGAAACGGCCCAAATCTTGCTCTCTCTTGCGGTTTAGGGGAGGGAGAAGATTTCGAGGGAGCAGAGAAGCCCCCTTTCAGGTAGGCTTCACGTGCGGGAAACAGCGGCCCCGAATGTTTGTCCTCAGTCCTCTTTCTTTGCGAAACAATCCCAGGACCGGCGCGCGGCTGAGCGAGGTGCCCAGGCGCTGCTGAACGTGCCGCCACCGCCGCCGCGCACGGGCAAGTGGTGGCAGTCGGGAAAGAGGGGGCGTGGCGACCCGGAGTCGGACCCCCCTTCTGTCCCGGTCCCGGGGGAGGAGGCTGGCGGCATCGGCATCACGTGGACCCCACTCCCATCTTCTCCCCCTCCTACTGACTCCATCTCCCCCTCCCTTCCCTTTGTTGTAGCCCGAGCGGTAGCGGCGGCGGCGGCAGCATCGACGACAACAGCAGGAGCAGGAGCAGCGCACAAAGGGGCGCGGGGAGGCAAGGCGCTCCCTGTCGGAGTTCCGGAAGCCGGAAAAAAGAACGCCAGAAGCGAATTCGGAAAAGAGCGAGGCGGCCCGGGATGCGGAGCGCTGGCTGGAAGCAAGGCCGGTGCGCTCCTCCCGGCGGCGCCCATTGAGACCCAGAAGGGCCTGCAGCCCCCTTTTGCAAGTCCTCGCCATGGCGGCCACCGCCCGGCCCCGGACCTCGCCCGGCTGCAACAGCGCCGTGTTCCTGGTGCTGGGGGTGGCTCTCTGCGCCCTTGTTCCCGTCCGGACGTCCAACCCTCTCTCCCCTGCCGCGCCCGCCACTGATTGCGCCGGCAAGGGGAAGGCGGGCAGCAACTGCTCAGGTAAGCTGCAGGACCAGCGGGCTGGGCGCTGGGCGGGGAGTGGAGGGTTGGACGGCCCACACGCGCTCCTGCTGCCCACGCCGAGCATCCTTCCTCGTTGTCGGCCTCGTCTTTCGCGCTCTTATCCGCTCGTTTTTTTTCCGCCACAGACGCCCATCTCAGCACACCACATGGGCTCATTCCTCCCTCGTTCTCGTCCATCCGCCCCTTCCCTCCATGCTTAATAGCTCCGTCACTAGCCAGCCCCATCTTTGTCTTGCTGTCAGTCACACTTTTGAAAATCATCACGCCACGTTCCTGCCTTCCATCTCTCCCCCTCCCGCGAATTCCCCGCGCCGCGTTCTAATTCCGAAGGGCAAGATCCGCACTTTTCCCCACATCAGTATGCACAGGATTTCAAGCGCTGGGGGACGATTCCTGCCTCTCATGCCATGAACACGGACTCCGCACCGGCTCTGCCTCCTTCCCGCTAGTTTCATTTTATAGATCCAGTTCTGTGTCTCTCCACACAATCCTAAAGAAGAGGAGCAGATTGCAGTGTTGTCCCAACTCTCCAGAAATCCCCTTGCCCAAGGCCATCATCAGATTGTGCAAATGAACATGGATGGATGCAGTCAAGAGCTTAATTTTAGCCAGTCTGCATTTGGACCCAAGGTTCAGCCCTGAGCTATAGAATATGATTTTCACAATAACAGAGTGCCTTCAGATGCAATTCTATACTTACTTACCTAAGAACAAGATGTTTACTCAATAAGCCTTTCTTTCTGAGTAGACATGCATAGGATGGCGAGTTAATCTTTGAAATGTTATTCACTACTTCATAGCCCAATACTATGTGTGTATATTCCAAAGTAAGCAAAATTCACCTGGGCTTACTTTCAAGTATGTGTGTACAGTCCTTTTCACTAGCAACACCCTTCTTCTTAAATTTGCTTACTCAGAAGTCCCACTGAGTTTAGTGGCACTCAAACCTTCTCCACAAGCCTGGGTTCAAGAAGATTTTCTTCTTTTTTAGTTCAGATGTGTACACTTTTTATTATAGAAACTGAACGCTGCCTGGGTCCAAAGCAGCCTATGAAGTCACACATTTCCCATCATCATCCACATCTCTTTCCTGTACAAAGACAGCCTCTCAACAGACACTCCATCTTCTTTCCCTCTGTTCCTTTTACATGCATATGTGTCAGAGCCCTGTGTTCCCTTGTGTATGACTTGAGGCCATGAAAACAGGAAGGTAAATCAGGGAAGGTGAACATTGACCTTGTGTGGGCAGTGAAATGTCAACGGTTCATGCACCTGGAACCACTGGCCAGGTGATGTGAGTTCATTTCCTGCTGCTGGAACAAAGATGGTGCGGCTCTGATTTCAAAAGGTGTTTTTCTTTTAGTTGTGGCACAAGAAGTGAAAATAATTTCTCACCAAAAGGCAGCAAAAGCAAAAAGCAAACAGGAGGTGGCATCTCTTTTGTTTCTCTCTGCTGAATGTATTGTTGGGCCCATCACCACAGCTATTGCATGCATACCCGCCACCTTTAGTTCCCCACTCTTTTCTCACCTCTAGTTTCTTAAAAAGATTGCCTGTGAAACTGCAAATGCAGAAATGTATGTTGTTTCTGTAACCTGTTTAGATAATTGGCCTGTTTCTTGTCAGGTTTGCTGCATTAATAAATGTAATAGAAACCCTAAGATCAATCTAGCCTCTATTATCAAGAAAGGCATTTTGTGAAATGCTTTGTGATCAGAGTAAATGAGACTTTATTCTATCTTTCACTACCTTGCATAAATAAATGCTGTTCTTTCAGTTCACATTTTTTTAAAAAAAGTTATTTTTCCAGATTAGTAGGAACTTAAACGGAAAGATCTGGGAAATTAAGCTTACAACTGGGATTGAGTTTCTAAAAATAATATTTTTCTTAAGCATATTTCTAGTTAGTTGTTCCTTTTGACTAGGTATTTTACCTTCCTTAAAGCATTCAAGCTGTCATTTTTGTGCATCCCCCCCCCCATTTGAAAAGCATGGATGATTGCTCTGAAAGGATTGCCAGTAGAAATTACATGCAACTGCTAGTGCCAGATTCATGAGAGATTCATAAGAGGTACTTGGTGTCCTCCAATCTCATTGTCTTCTCTGAGAGATGAAGACAGCTGCCACTTTTTAAACAGCTCTGAGCACTTTATATAATGCTCCCTTTTGGTAGTGTAAGTTACCAACAGCACAATTCCCTGCCTATTCAAAAATAAGTTCCAATGTAGCTTTTTAAAAAAGTAAGTTTGTATAGGATTGCAATCTAAGATTTCAGCCTTTTTGATACTTGCTAAAGAGTAAATTCTGTGGGAAGTAGCAGGACTAATCTTAAAGTAAACATATACTGTATAGGATTGGGCTGAGTTGACTATTAAAGGAGTAGGCAATTAAGGCCCTAAACAATCTGTTATTTGTAACAATGATCTATGTCTTAGAATATTGAAACATAATGAGGAAGGCCAGTGAAAGGAA
This sequence comes from Charina bottae, assembly GCA_023362775.1. NCBI lineage: Eukaryota > Metazoa > Chordata > Lepidosauria > Squamata > Charinaidae > Charina > Charina bottae. Next base: position 13,672,831 of record JALMGJ010000016.1, read on the forward strand.
GGAATAGAATGTTGAACTCTTCCTTTCCTGCAGATTTCCTCCAAATGTCTATGCACACTCACACTTTTCTGAACCTGGCTTTTTTTCCAGGCTTAAATTACAACCAGGAGTAATTAGTTAGTAGGGAGGGAGCAATTGCAATGGTTACAAGGCTGGTAGCATTCAGCATACTTCTAGGGTTCTAGTAAGTGGCTTACTTCCATGTAGTCAGGCATAGGGTTATAACTGGAAGTACTATTATACTGGATTTTTAACTTTAAAAATATTTATGCTGCACTATGCCTTTGTGGTCTTTCTTATAGACAACTCTGACAATAGTGGTTAGTAATTTCTCACAGAAGCAAACCTTCAAAAGTCATTCCACAATGTAAATTTTACCTTCGTTTGTTCTCTTGATCCTTGTTGTTGAGTTTCTCATGCTGTGATTATAGACATGTTGATGGTGTATTTGAGCAAAGTGTTGCTCTTGCATGCTTGACTTGGATTCCTTTTGCATCCACATAATGACTGATCGTGTTTTGTACAAAGAAAGATTAGTAGGTTAATTTGGTATTGCCAAATGCCAGTTCATCTAACAGGCATATATATCCTGCATGCTGCATGGGAAAGTCAATGAGATTCATTTTAAAAAGCTGGCAAACAAAGTCGATTTTCAGAGCTAAGTACAAACTGATGTTTCTCTATAATAAATATAGCAGTATTGTTTTAAAAGAAAAGTGAAATCACATGCATTCAGTATAAAGAATGAGAAAACAAATTGAACAAGTATAACATAAAAGACAAGACTGCAAAGTTTTTGGTTTACTTATATAATTGGAGAACATATTCTGCAAATTATAATACTTAGTATGGAAATATCTCCCAAGGGTCTTCTTTATACTCAGAGCTGCTTAATTTGGATGCAACACAGACTTTCAAATCTAATTAATTTATCTGGTGTATACTAGGATGCTGTGGCTGATGTTCTTCTCAAAGTTTAGGTCCTGTCTTTTTCACTATGCAGTTTCTGTGTCCAGTGATGATAAATTACCTTTTAGGGAACCATGTTTCCCATTTTCTTTATGTTTTGCTTATGCAGATATTTGATAACAAGTCATACGGATGCCATATGACTGCAACTAGAATTCTTTCTCTTTTCTTTCCAGTCATCCAAATAATCCATTATTCCTTATATACACTCTCCCCTTAGTCTCTCATTGTATTGGTAATATCTAAATGACAGAATTACAAGACAGCACCAGGATTATATTTGCATAATCCACAATAACATTCTTCTTCCAGGAGAATCTCTTGTCCTGGCATGAGCAATTCTAGTGGATTCCTCACTGTATCGTGTCGTTCATTATTCAGACATCTTCATAGGGCGATAAGGCATGATAGTAACACATTAATTAAGATCTTAATGAAAAAAAACCCTTTCAAATGTTAAGTATGATAGTTTCAAAGTCTTCCCCTAGGTAGTTTGGTTGAATTAGGCTTAGATGATAAAATATCTTATGGAAGTTAAGAGGCAAAATTCCCCATCTTCCTCAACCCCCAGCCATCTTCTGCCTCACAACCAACATTGCTGGGGGGGAGCAAGGAGATGGGTTATTTTCCTTCTGTGAATCTTGTTAACCTACTTTAGGATTGAAGCTAATAATTTCAGATTGTTGCTTAGTCTCATGCTGTACATCAGGAGTATGTTTGCCTTGCCTAAAATTTGAGCTGTTCAGTAAATCTAATTTCAAAGTTAACTCCATCCACTGGTCCAAACAGGTTTTTTTTGGCTATTCCTGTATATATTCAGTTATATAGCTTTCTTCTGTATCATTTATACAGATTTCTTCTCCCACTGAAGATAAAAGTCATGTAGAGTTGACAGGTTTTCATTAGTGTTTATTCTCTGTGAAATGCAGAACGTGGCTTTTCCCCATTACTCATGTTAAAAACTCAGGGATAGGACACTAAACAAAAGTAAGTGGCAGCCTCATGGGGACAGAGTTCCCAGTACAATGCTCCTTGCATTTTTCTTTGTCAGAACAACCCTTTTTGTTTTCTGAAAGCAAGAGGATAACTCAGTTAAGTGATTGGTCAGTAGGTATGATGCAGTCTCAAAGACAGTGGAGAGCAGTGGTACGCTGAAATTATATTAATTTAAAGAAATGCTTTAAATTAATGGGGGCGTGGTGGCTCAGCGGGTAAGACGCCAGGCTTGTCGATTGGAAGATCGCAAGTTCAGAGGTTCGAGGCCCTAGCCCTGCGTGACGGAGTGAGCTCCCGCACTAGCTCCAGCTCTTGCCAACCTAGCAATTCGAAAGCATGCAAATGCAAGTAGATGAATAGGTACCACTTCGGTGGGTAGGTAACAGCATTCTGCGTGTCATGCCAGCCACATGACTGTGGAAGCGTCTTCGGACAACACTGGCTCTTCAGCAAACAAACGGAGATGAGCACCAGCCCCTAGAGTCGGACACGACTGCACAAATGTGCAGGGGGAACCTTTACCTTTAAGGAAATGCTTCCCTTCTGCTGATAAAACTGCTAGCAGAAGCAAGAGAAGGTAATTTCCCTTGCCAGTTGCAGGGTTTGAGGAAACATGGTAGCTCTTTGTTCTCAGGCTGAACTTCTGAACTGCAGTTATAGGGCTGTTGAGAGATGGAGCAGATCCTATAGCTCAGAGCTTTCCAAACTGTTCATGTTGGTGACACACTTTTTAGACTTGCATCATTTTGCGACACACTCTTACAGAAGGGCACAAGGCAGGCACTAGGACCTGCGCAGAGTCCTGGCAGGGCTCGGAGGCAGCAGCAGCCGCAACACACCCAGACACTGCAGCTGACACACTAACGTGTCACGACACACAGTTTGGAAAGCTCTGCTATAGCTCCTTCTCCTATAGGACCCAGCTGGGGCCAGGCTATACTTCCTTTGGCAGCTATAGTGTTCTTCTCAAGAGGGAGGAGGTATGAATTGGGGGAGGGGGCAGTGTGACCTTCTCCTTGATTCGGAACAGTTGTCCTGCTTTTCAAAAAGAAGTTTTAAAAAGAAGTAGGATGACAATGTTGATGTAGCTTCATGACACTTTGCATCTTTCAGCCAGGCAGCTCCTTTTCAAGCAATGCTAGAGTTGAAGTGAGGGTATTTGGTGATTGCTTAGAGCACCCAGTGAGAGCAGCCATCAATGCTGCATGCAGGAGGAGGAAAGTGAGCTCTGAGATCCCAGAAAACCAAATTAGAAACCCAAGATCTGGTTCAGGCATAACCCCAAGTGTTTTGTTTGTTTTTTATTTAACCTGGTGGGTGACCAGGCTTTAAATCATCCTTTAAAGCATAGCTTTCCAAACTGTGTGTCGTGACACATTAGTGTGTTGCAACAAAACCCAGAAGTGCTGATGGCGCGTTGCCGCCGTCCCTGCGGCGGTGTGCGTGGCGGCGGCGCGCCATCAGCGCTTCCGGGTTTTAGCGCAAAACACGAGGCCGCCACCACCGCCGTTGGAGTTTGGAAAGCACTGCTTTAAAGCTTATCCGAATGAGTTACAGGAAATCCTGTATATGTACATTTAGCACTGTTGTTTTCATTGGGTATTGCTGTCCAGAAGTGATTACCAAGTTGCAGTCTCAGTCGTTTTTTTCCAGTGTTCAGAGGGAAGGTGATTCAGTGGGCTGTATAATCTCTTAATCCTCCCTATGCCTAATAGAAACAATAAATAAAAGTAGTCATTGGCGATCACTCGTAGCCAAGTAAGATTGTCTTCCAAAGGTAAAATTTTAACAGTGGATCCGTAAGTGGCTATAAAGGCCAATTCTGGATCCGCACAACCTCCCACAATGAGGGTATAGGTTTCCGGGTGGGAGACGGTCATGATGAGGGTTTGCCTGACGTGCCTTCCTTTTAGCCCTTTTCTCCCTTTCGCCCTGTACTCGTGCTTCTTCAAAGTCCATAGCGCCATTAATAAAGGCTGACCTCCAATTGAAACGCTCATGAGTTAGGGCTTCCCAGTTCTCAATGCTGATATTACATTTTTTTAAATTAGCTTTGAGAGTATCTTTGAATCTCTTTTGCTGTCCACCAATATTCCATTTTCCATTCTTAAGTTGGGAGTAAAGTAGCTGCTTTGGAAGACAATGGTCAGGCATTCGAACAACATGACCGGTCCAGCGAAGTTGATGTTGGATGATCATTGTTTCAATGCTGGTGGTTTTCGCTTCTTCTAATACGCTAACATTAGTCCGCCTATCTTCCCAAGTAATTTGCAGAATTTTTTGGAGGCAGCGTTGATGGAATCTTTCAAGAAGTTGGAGGTGGCGTTTGTAGAGGGTCCATGTTTCACAGGCGTACAGAAGGGTTGGTAGTACAATGGCTTTGTAAACAAGCATTTTGGTCTCCCTGCGAATGTCCCAATCCTCAAACACTCTACGCTTCATTCGGGAGAAAGCTACACTCGCAGAGCTCAGGCGATGCTGAATTTCAGCGTCGATGTCGGCTTTTGTAGATAGATGGCTGCCGAGATAAGAAAAGTGGTCGACATTTTCTAGTGACACACCTTTAAGCTGGATTGATGGTGCTGCGGAGGGATTGGTTCGAACTTGCTGGTAAAGCACTTTGGTTTTTTTAATGTTAATCGAGAGGCCGAGCTTTTCATATGCTTCTGCAAAGATGTTTAGGATAGTTTGAAGATCTTCCTCGGAGTGTGCACAGACTACGTTATCATCAGCATATTGAAGTTCTATAACAGAAGTTGTAGTTACCTTATTTTTTGCTTTCAGCCTACTAAGATTAAAAAGCTTTCCATCTGTTCGATATATAATTTCTACACCAGTAGGAAGTTTCTCTTCAACAAGGTGTATAATCATAGCGATGAAGATAGCAAATAAGGTTGGAGCAATAACACATCCTTGTTTAACGCCGGATTCCACTTTAAATGGATCGCTTTGAGAGCCATTGTTATTCAGGATTGTTGCCATCATGTCGTCATGGAGTAGCCGCAAGATGTTCACAAATTTATCAGGGCATCCGATTTTCAGAAGGATGGTCCAGAGAGCAGTACGATTTACAGTATCAAAAGCTTTAGTCAGATCAATAAACGCCATGTACAGAGGGCGGTTTTGCTCCTTGCATTTTTCTTGAAGCTGTCGTGCAGTGAAGATCATATCCACTGTTCCCCTGGAAGGGCGGAAGCCGTTTTGCGTTTCAGGGAGGATGTCTTCTGATACAGATAGGAGACGGTTTGCGATGATCTTTGCCAGGATTTTGCCTGCTGTGGCTAGAAGGGAGATGCCTCGATAGCTTCCACAGTCTGTTCTATCACCCTTTTTAAAGAGAGTGATAATTATGGCATCCCTAAAGTCTGCTGGAATCTCCTCCCTCATCCAGATTTTTTTGATGAGCTTATGAAGTTGTTGTGTAAGTTCAGGCCCGCCTTCCTTTAAAGACTTCAGCAGGAATCCCATCAGGTCCACTAGCTTTGTTATTTTTCATTTGTTTAGTGGCTTTACTGACTTCCTCCAAACTAGGGGGTACTGCAAGCTCATTTCTTATTTGTTTTTGCGGGATTTGCAAGACTTCATCAGCCACAGTAGAGTGACGATTAAGGAGATTGTAGTAATGCTCTTTCCAGCGCAGTGCAATAGACTCTTTGTCCTTTAGAAGTTTAGCACCATCTACTGAGCATAAGGGATTTGTACCATGATTTGTTGGTCCATAGATGGCCTTTATGGCATTAGAAAAGCCCCGTGCATCATGAGCATCTGCATAATGTTGGGTTTCTTGGGCTTTTTTTATCCACCATATGTTCTTAAGTTCTCTAGTTCTTCTTTGGACTTCTGCCTTTGCACTGGCGTAGATTTTTTTCTTAACGGCACAGTTAATATCTTTTGGCCATATCCGGAAGGCTTTCCTTTTCTTGTCAATACTATGTTCAATCTCACTATCGTTCTCATCAAACCAGTCCTGATGTCTCTTAGTTTGGTATCCGATAGTTTGTTCACAGGCTGAAATAATAGAAGTCTTCAATTTAACCCAGTGTTCCTCAACATTTTCAGGAAGTTCCATAGGCAGATGTTCCTTGAGAGTTGATTGAAAGCAAGCTCGTTTAATAGAATCTTGAAGGGCCAGTGTATTCATTTTACGCCTTGGTTTTCTTCCTTGGAGACTACGATGAGGGACAATCTTTATGGCCATCGTGGATCGAATTAATCGATGGTCTGTCCAGCAGTCATCGGCGCTCGTCGTGGCTCTGGTGAGAAGTACATCACGGCGATCTCTAGCACGGACAATTACATAATCTAAAAGATGCCAGTGCTTCGACCGTGGGTGCTTCCAAGATGTTTTAAATTTATTTTTCTGGCGAAAGAGTGTGTTAGTAATGACAAGGTTATGCTCTGCACATTTAGTCAGAAGTAAGATTCCATTCATGTTGCTGTTGTCAACTGCTTCTTTCCAAAAAAAGTAGTCATGATCATCTTAAAATGTATGTACTTTTTGCTGATTGCTAAATTTGGTTTGGATTGTCAAGTAGTGGGTTTACTTGGGAAAAATAAAAAAAAATTAATTAGTATATTATAGAAACCACATTATTGTGTTGTTGTTGGTGGCATGTTTGAACAAAAGAATATAAGAAAGGCTTGCTGGATCAGATCAAAATCAGTAAGAGCAATGCTTTAGGGAGGGAGAGGATGGGAGGGCAAAATCCCCCTCCTGCTTATATACCCCAAAAGCTAATACTGAGAAATGTACTGCCAATATATATATATATATAACTATCATATCTAGCAATGACTGATACCCAACCTTCTATCTATTTGCCTAATCTCCTTTAAAGTTGTCCAAGTTGGTAGCCTCCACTATATCTTGCCATAGCAAATGTCATAGCTTGACTATATTTGGTATAAGGAAGTATTTCCTTTTATCTGCCATGTTTGGAGACAGATTAGGGACCATTAATTGTAATTAGGGACCATTTATTGTAACCCGCCCAGAGTCCCTTGTTTGGGAGATGGGCGGGGAATAAATTTGAATAATAAATAAATAAAATAAATAAATAAAATAAATTAAGCCCAGAATGGTCTACTCTTCTGGTACTATCCTGGTAATCACATAAATTGGCATACTTTTCAACATGCAAAATCGGTACCTACCAGCTATGGCCTTTCTACATATTTTCTTGAAATCCTTTTGCTGTCTGTCTTTTAATTTTTCCTGGGTCCTCTGGTAGTTTCCCATTCAAAGGGCTGATCATCTCCACCTCTGTTTATCTTCAACCTTGCTGCAACATCAAATGCTTCTAAACTATTCATTAATCTGTACTCTTTACTCCATATGGGCTGCTCATTGTGGGAATAGTTCTCTGCCTGATCTGATGAGCAATTTTAAGGAGCTTGCCTACATGTAGAACAATAAAGTACATTTTCTACTTGTAAAACATTTGTCTTGGAGTTGATAAATATTCCAGTACGAAATAATCATAAAATCTCTTTCAACTCTTCAAATACTACTTTTCCCTCCAAGTGCAATGAAGAGGAACAAAAAAAAAATAAAGCCATTCTATAACAATGTATTAATAATGGCATATGGGAAATAAAAGTAATGAAGTAGGTCATAGAATAATTAAATGTTACAGAAGATGAGAAATAAGGGAATCATGAGCTTTTCTGACAGATGATGCCAATAATTGAAAGATACCATCAATCATTTTAATGGACAAGTAGCCACAAGTAACCATTGTAGAATGTGCTTCTTGGCTGCCTCCAGCCTTTTCATGGTCTTAGCAGTCTTGCTATTTATAGAAGTTCAGATGAAATTGCAAACTATTTCAAGGTTTTTATTTTCACTTTGGATTTAAAGGGATGAATGAGATGTTCAGCTCCAGACAGATGTTGTAGGATCATGGACTCTTTCACATAGTTCTTACTGTAAGTAACAAGAGAAAGAGAACTTTTGTAGAAGGACCATTTGTGGAAGGAAAAATGAGGATGCTTAATTGTTCCCTGATGACTGTTTTTTTCAACAGTGCCTTCCTCCAGTACTTTGCCTGGAGATGCAGCAAATACTTGCTTGGGGAACCCAAGTAAGGGTGAAAAGTGAAGGGGAAGGGGAAAAGTAAGGGAAAGGGGGATATGCACTTTTTTTTCTGCCACCTCTCTTGTCAATTATCCCATTCCTTGACGTTCTGACAATTTTAGCAGCCTGTGGAATTTCCAGGCCCTTGAAAATAGAAACATTAGTTATCTACAGTTTATTCTAAAAAGAAATAACAAAGAAATAGCATGAAAAAAATTTCTAAATTGGAAAGCTGATTTGAAATAATACTAGCCAGTTTCAAGTAAAATCTTTTTCATTGATATTAGTAAATTGGTGTATGGTTAGCACTACCTCCTGCATTTCTTTAGATAACATACTTATTTTTCCTGATGTTATAGCTCCTCTGTGATATTCAATAGAGGTATTCAATATGTACTGAAAGAGTTTTGCATTGCGCAATCTGAAGTGGTAGACAGCAATTGATGACGCCCTTGAAATCTATAGAACTTCTACCTGATTCTGGAGAGTAAAAACATTTGCAACTGTGACTTGGGTTGAATGGAAATCCCACAAGGGATTCTTCAGTAGTTACAGTTAGAAAGGTTATATGCTTGACCTTTTTCAGTGAAGACATTTATAATCATAGCTGCTGAAATATCCAAATTCATATCCCAAACATCCATATCCAAATCCAAACCCAAATTTGTAGTAGTAAACTAGGGCTTACTAGAATTTGTAAGTAGGGGTTGGAAAGATCTTGCTGCTGTGTTGATAAGTATGGCATGAAAATACCTTGTGCTGTGTCTAACTCAGTTGAGTCCAAATGACTTTAATCAGTTCTTCACTGCAGTACAATATAATACATAAAATGGATGTTTCTACATAGCAAAGTCTTATTAACTGTAGATTTATGGTACACCTTAGTAAATAAGCAATAGACCCTGTGTGGAAATGGTATCTTGAAAACTTGACAATATTTTAAATATTGGTTGGATACAAAGAGGGTTATTATATACAGTATTTTAATGCTACGTTTAGGTAGGAATACAGTTTAATAGCCTATATTTGGGGATCTAGTTTGTTGCTCTAGCCCATCATTATCTGCTGATACTTCTAAGTGAACATGGAATACTCCTTGGATTTTTTTAAAACTGCAGAAGTTTTCAACTGTTCAACTGCTAACAGCTCTTTTTCAACAAATATGGAACAAGACTCTGTGGTCTAGAGATCAGAAAAGACTGGTATACATATAACTATATTAAAAGGGGAGAAGCAAGTGAATGCTCAATTGCAGCAATGCCTCGTGTAAGCTAAATTCTGCTTAAGATCTCAGAAAAAAGAATAAAACCATACAGTATGTGAAAAGAGGAATGTCAGGTGAATAGTCAGTTTTCAGAAAAGTTAGAGGGACATGACATCAGATAGCTAACACAAGATGGAGAATGGGAAATAGCAAGGGAATACAAAAAGGAGGTTTGCCTTTGTTTTGTTGATTACAGCAAAGTTTTTGACTGGGTATATTGTGCCAGAATTCAGAACATATTAAGGCTAATGGATATATAAGAACACTTGATTATTCTTTGGAGAAATCTTTACAGTGAATGAAAAGCTACTATAAAAGCTGAATTTGGAGAATCAGTTCAAAATAAGGAAGGGGGCGAGACACTGATGTATTTTTTTCTTATATTCATTTAACTTATAAAATTAATACCTTTTAAGACTGGCAATATTGGAAGAGATGACAGCTAAAGTAAACACTAATTATGTGAGATATGCAGACAACACTGGTTTGTAATCTGAAAGTAAAGAAGACTTAGAAGTTATTATTACAATGATGATGATGATGATGATGAAAGTAAAACTAGAAAATGAAAATATGGGTTAATGATAAATAATAAGGAGACAATGATAATTTCAACTGCATACTTATTGAAGTTACAGTTGATTGTGAAAGAGTGAGGTGTGATATCATTTTGTTTTCTTGGGAACAAGAATAGATAAGATGTATTGTGCTGGAGAAATAAAGAAGAGGGAGGAAGCAGTGACAAACAAGACCATGAAGGATTACAACCTTTCAATGACAATGGTTAAAATAGTGGTTATGTACAGCTGTGAACTGACAATGTGAGAAAGGTAGATGCTTTCCAGTTATGGTTTCGAAGATGGTTACTAAGAGTACCATGGACTGCAAGAAGAATCAATGAATCAGTCCTAGATCACATAAAAGTCTGACTGTGGCCTTGAGCTGATGATCACTAAGCAGAAACTCACATAATTTGGACAAGTGATGTTAATAAATGATGAACTAGAAAAAATGACTAAGCGTGGCAAGGTTAAAGTAAGTAGAAGGGAAAGACAATAGATAAGATGGATGGATGAGATGAAAAAAAATTACAAAAATGTTCTTGGAAGAGCTATGAGTTATTATTAAAGAAGGTCAGATTGGCAAGCATTTGTCATAGTGTCACGAAGAGTTGAATCTGACTTAATGACATTTAACTGATGTAGAGAGCTGAGTAGATGGAGGATTTGATTCCAAAAGAGGAGATTTAAATACATGTTAACACTATTGTTAAAACTGGGGGGGGGGGTTAAATTCCTAGTTTTGGCTTGATAGTCCTATTCTTTACAATCTAGTGAATATCCAACTTTTATTCAACTTTTATCTCAATTCAGATTAACGTAAATCATGCAGCTCAAAGGAGGTAGCTTGAATCATGTCAACTGGATTTCTATTTTTATATATATATATATATATATATATATATATATATATATATATATATGAAAATATTCTATTTTCCACTGAGAAAATAGAAATCCAGTTGACATGATTCAAGCTACAGACATAACAGGATAATTTTCCAAGGCTGAGGAGAAGTTTGAATTTGCTATTTCCATATGTTCTAACCATGTGCACCAACCTGAACAGTGCTTGCATAATTGTTGTCTTTATGTAGTTCAGTTTGGATTCAAACATTTATTTTATAAGTAGTAAGTGACATTATGAGACCAAGACAAGCAATGAGTCTGTGCAAATATCAGAGTGTACATATAGCCAACATGATGCTATGTTTAGTATATTTCTTAGTCAATTCCCATGTATCACTGATTATCAAATATGTAATAGATGGAAACTGTATGTGGTATTTGTATTTGAAGAAGATAAAACCAATACATTAATACTTTTGTTTAAATACTTAGTCAAATGCTGGCATTATGAAGTGGTTTGTGTATATGTATAAGAAAGAGAGATAAAGCATCATTCCTGGGGAGTGGGCAGTGGGCAGTGCGTTGGCAATCTGCACACAAGCACAGTAGTTCCACAAATTGCCTCCTGTAGATGCTTGGCCATCTGCTTGCATGAGTATTAGATGGATCTAGCCCCTATTTTAACACTATATCCAATTATCCACTATGTCTCTGTAGCAGCACCTGCCCTCTGGAACAAGGTTCCAGAGCAGTGTATTTCAGTAGTGTACTTCATAGGGAAATATATTACCAAAGATTCCAGTTGGATAGCCATCTTTCATTTTTCTTTCAGTAGAGAAACAAAAGGCATTATTATACCTTAACTTTTTTTTCTAGCGTAGCTTGACTGCACTTTTTTTTAAAAAAAATCAGATGTGTAAAGTGGTGTTCTCAATTAGGCAGTTAACCTATACGAGTATAGAAAGAACAGGCCAGGATATGCAAAATGTTCAGTTTCTGCGCAAACTAAAAAAAAACATTCAGCGTAGGAAGATAATGCTTTATTCAAAGGAGCATAAATTATACAGTCTTACAAACTGAAATGTAAGAGAAAACCATAGTCCTGAGTAGAACTTAAGTGTATAGAGTAAGAGCTTTTGATATTTTGTGATTATTGTGGAGTCCTATTGAAGACATATTTTTTCTCTGAAATAAGCAACAGAATATTCTGGGCAACTGAAATATTCTCTCGAGAGATTCTGAATGTTGCCTGTCTAGCATTCTACGACATATTAATACCATTTGTCCACAAAGTCTTTGGAATAATTATATCGGCTTCAGTATGATACAAACTCAAATTCATAACTTCAAATGTAACAAAATTACCATTGAAATATAAAATACTAGCGTAAAATCAATACAAACTAAGATAAAACTAGGTTTAAAATCAAGCCCTTTAGGGGGAAATGTTTTAAAAATGAACAAAGCATGTAAAAGCTCATAGAAATAGATAGGCATGTGACAAGCCCTCCCCACTCCCCACTGTCCCTTCTGGGACACATCTTCCACCACTGGGTGCCCCAGTCTTTAATCCTAGAACCGTAGAATGGCATTGGCAACTGAGCCGTTGAATGAGCCCCTGAGAATTGGTCTCGCTGGGTTCCTTATTTGCTTTTGTTTGGTAGAGCCTGGTCCCTGGCTTTGGTCTTTTGCTAGATGCTCCTTCTTTGCTGATGAGCTATTTGGGGCCTTTCTTTATGGATAGGTAGGCATACCAGAGAAGTCCCATGTGAGAGAAGTTGCAAAGTTTAGGATGGTCTTTTGGACTGATTGTTCTCCAAGGGCTTTTATTGTCAGGGACTAATCAGTCCCAAATAAGTGGACGAAACAGTCTTACACAACTTGGAGAGGCCATGCTCAGCTGGCTGCTGTGGGAGTTTCAGTGGTAACACATCTGGAGCCCAATAGGAGGTTGGGAAAGGTTGGGCTACTTCCTTAAAATGGTTTTGGCTGTGCACCATACAGGCACAAGGAAGATAAAAATTGAAATAATCCTTGGCCTATAAAGGGTAGTAATAGGTCAACATAAACAAGTATAATAAAAACCCAGTTAAAAGCATACTGAAAAACACATCAATATGTAGAGACAAACCATCCATTAAATTAAAACAGCTTACAGATCAAATGTCTGCTTGGATCAGATGGTACTTCATTGAAGGCAGAAGTATTTTAGAGAGGAACTAGCATCACCTCTCTTGTTAGAGAATTCCTAAGTCCAGAGCCAGCCATTGAAAAGGTCCTCTCTCACGTTCCCACAAGTTTCTCTAATGATGCTGGAACTGAGAGAAGAACTCAATGGGTGATTTGATTTTTTCAGCTTGGTTTCAAACAGTATATACCTTATACAGGCATACTTTTTAAAAAATATGTGTGTGATATAGCATCTAGCACATTAATAATGTACACTGATTAAATAATGACCAGTGTTTTGCATCATGCCAAAAAAAAGATGATGAGCCAGTGAAGGTGTTATAATAAAGAAATCACATATTTCCTATAACTGTCCCCAGTCAGTGGAATGGCTACAGCATTCGGCACTAGCTAAAATTTCTGAATTCTTCGTAATGGAGTCCTGGACTGAGTGCATTGCAGTAGTGTGAACAGAATGCAACTAAGCTATCTACCATTGTGGCCAGATCTGACATTAACAGGAACAGGTATAGTTGTGGTCTCCTGGCCACTGTTGAAAAAAGGACAAAAGTTCAAGGCTGAATCTAGGAGGACACCCAAACTACAAACTTGAGTCTCATTCAGCATAGGTTGAAGGAACCATTTTCTTGATCTGTCTTCAGATGACCAGAAGCACTTTGTCTTGTGTCCAGATTAAGCTCCAGATTGTATCCTCATTCAGTCCATGCTGACATCAGATGCCAATTTTGGGGAGGTTAATGGAATGGAAATATAAAATTGAGTGATGACCTCCTAATTCAGAGTTATGGGCAACCTCTCCTAATGTTTCAGATATACTGTATGTTAATTGCACAGGGGGCAGACATTATAGTTCAGTAGCATGCGTGTCTAGAAGGAGGTCAACAGAATTGAAATGGCAGGTGCAACCAGGGCAATCAAAGCGCCACCCTTTTTGACTTGATGCAATGAATGCAATGCATGTTAAAAGGAGGCAATGCTTCAATCATTCTCTCACACACATTGCTGATTCCCTGTGGATGCCACTGTTCAGTAGCCGCAGCACTCAGTAGGACTTTCTGAGCACAATGGCAATAAACTATTGCCTTCAAATCCAATTCTAGCCAGGTGATTCCAAAGCATAATATGGTAATGGAAATTCAACACGTGTTCCCACAAAACTAATAGGAACACATTTCCTTTAATCTGATTCTAGCATAGATTATTCATCAAGGTGGCCAAGGCAGACTCTGGCTTTTAATGAGACCCAAGATAAAGGGAAAGAAATATTGATATCCCCTCAACTCAAATGGAGCTGCACTCCAGTATCCTGTCCAAGTACAGAATATTGGAGAGGTGTTATAATAAAGAAATTCCCTATAACTGTCCCCAGTCACCAGTATGGATATAGCATTTGGCACTACCTAAAATTTCTGAATATTGGAGAAGAGCAGGAAAATATTCAGAGTGACACAGTTCAATGATTTTTTTTAAAAAAAAAGTTCTCCTCACTGCATCTTTTAGGTACAAAAGAATTACATCTTATTATAAAGAGGTATTTAGTGTCCCTACAAACTGTGTCACTTTCCTCACCTTGGCCTGGCCAGCATAGACTTGCTCTCACATCTCCATGACTCTTGTCTAATCTTTGGAGAGTCCCAGTTGTCCATAACCAAGCAACTCCAAGCTGACCTTTTTAAAGCATAAGCAGGAGTTGGCTTTATGGGTACAGTGCAAACAAAAAGTCTTAAATGTGCACACAGAAAGAATTCACAGTGCCTCATTAAATGCTAGAGATGTTGCTGTACGGTAACATCATATACCTCTTTGTTCTGGATTCCTGTCAGCATTTCTGGGAAGACTGGAAGTCAGCATTTGCTGAAGCAGGGCTTTCCAAGGTTTTTCCCGCGGCGACACACCAACCGGTGTTGGTGTGTCGCCGCGGGAAAACCCGGAAGCGCTGCTGCCGCTTTCAGGTTTTGCACTCTGCAGTTGGTGTGTCGCCGCGGGAAAACCCGGAAGCGCCGACACACCAGACTGTGTGTCGCGACACAGAGTTTGGAAAGCTCTGTACTGAAGGAAAGAATGTAAAAAGAGAGGCCCAAATGACTATTTGAAGACAACTAAGAACCAGTTCGTGAGAGCCAGTTTGGTGTAGTGGTTAAGGCACCAGGCTAGAAACTGGGAGACTGAGAGTTCTAGTCCTGCCTTAGGCACAAAGCCAGCTGGGTGATCTTGGGCCAGTCACTTTATTTCAGCCCTAGGAAGGAGGCAATGGCAAACCACTTCTGAAAAACCATGCCAAGAAAACTGCAGGGACCTGTCCAGGCAGTCTCTGAGAATTGGACACGATTGAACGGATTTTTAAAAAAAAGAACCAGTTCACGCATACAGTTTGCATTTTGTGGCTAATGGGATGCATTGAAAAAACAATCTGAGACATGAAGTGGCAACAACTTGCATCCACAATCATTCCCACATGCAGAATACTATTCAGTAGCTGTGGTCATCATGGGACAAGCATGGATTTATGAATTAATTCTAACTTTGATAATGGAATCATCCTACGAAAATATGAAAGAGGGTCCTTTATATTGATTGCTCAATTAGGTGATGGTACCTAGCTGGCACTGGTGAGTCTTGAAAAGGTAAGCAGGGCTGGTTCAACTTGGTACTTAAATGGGAAATTACCAGAAATACCAGGACTATAACCTATGCTGGGAATTTGAAAACTATGTAGATGTCTCCATGAAGTCAAGCAGGATGAATGTATACTGTAAGTAAAAATAATATGGCACATATTTGGGAGTTAGCCTGGCTACAAAATCTGTAACATCTGATGCCTGCTAGAGTAAAAATTACTGGATTGGGGTACATGCACCGCAGTTCATCTTTAATTCCCCAATAATAACAGGTAGAATAGGCCTGCATAACCTATGGCCCTTGGGCCACATGCGGCACCACTAGCTGCCAAACAGCACATTGGCAGGCCAAGCATTCCTCTGTAGCCCACAATGATTTTTAATTATCAATGTGGCCCATTCCCCTCAGTTGTGCAGGCCTGAGCTAGAACAACTTTAGTTGTTAGCTTAAAATAATTTGAATGGTTGAGCTGTATGCAGGAAAAATAAAAGCAGTATTCTTATTGATGAATATTCCGTTTGACATAATAAAATGTTATAAAAAATTGGTTGGGTGGAGAATTAATTATCCCTTGCTTTCACCAGGTACGGTAAAATCCATTCATCATGCCTAGTGGTTTTATGTGTAGAGCTCACAGATAAATATACAGGAATATATATCAGCAATTGATAAAACTTAAATTACAATTAATATGTATTTCAAAATAAAAGATAGATAGTGAGGGATGATACAAGACACTAAACTAAATAAATCAGGTTATGGGTGGCTATTGTTTATAAACCATGGCTTATGGCTTAGTGTTATGTGTGAAATCAGACGTAATGGGCCTGTCCCAAGTAATTGAGGGTCTGATGCACATTAGATGGGTGTTGCACATTAGATCTGGTTTCCATCTCAGAGCAGTTCTGACGTGATCTGTTTTTGGAGGCTATTGCCATCTGATTGCCCTCTGGCTCACTAGTGCCACCCACCCTTGAGTTAGGGCCTGTTTAACCAGCTCACCCCAGGTGATTGATGGACCCTGTTGGGTTACAGCTTGGGGTTTCCCTGAGGATCTGGTGGGCAGTTTGGCTGAGGATTTGGTTCAGCCTGGAATAGCGGGTGACCATGGCCTTGTGGGGCGTGGTGGCTCAGCGGATAAGACGCCAGGCTTGTCGATCGGAAGATCGCAAGTTCGGAGGTTCGAATCCCTAGCCCTGCGTGTGGAGTGAGCTCCCGCACTAGCTCCAGCTCTTACCAACCTAGCAATTCGAAAGCATGCAAATGCAAGTAGATTAATAGGTACCACTTCGGTGGGTAGGTAACAGCATTTTATTTTTATTTTATTTTATTTATTATTTCAATTTATTCCCCGCCCATCTCCCTTGCAAGGGACTCTGGGCGGGTTACAACAATTGAAAGTTTAAAAACTATACAAAAATATCATCTAAAAAATATACAATAATAATAATAATATACAATAATAAATTACATGAATCCAAGATGGATTGGGGACCGTAGTATTGATCGTATTACTACGGGGCCAGCCAACCCCAGGAGGCACTGCCACCTCTGTCATCCCAGGCCCGGTGGTCTTGAGGGTCTTCCGGAAGGCCAGGAGTGAGGGGGCGAGTCTCACCTCCGGGGGCAAGATGTTCCATAAGGCGGGCGCTATCGCAGAGAAGGCACATCTCCTGGACCCCGCTAGATGGAATTGTCTTGTTGAGGGGGTCCGAAGCATGCCCTCCCTGCATGTACGGGTGGGGCGGGCCGATGTTATTGGGACGAGACGGTCCCTCAGGTACCCTGGCCCTATGCCATATTTTGTGTGCGTCATCCCGGCCACATGACCGTGGAAATGTCTTCGGACAACGCTGGCTCTTCGGCTAACAAACGGAGATGAGCACCGGCCCCTAGAGTCGGACATGACTGCACAAATGTGTGGGGGGAACCTTTACCTTTACCTTATGGCTTTGTACTGACCATCGTCTTCCAAAGCAGCTACTTTACTCCCAACTTAAGAATGGAAAACGGAATATTGGTGGACAGCAAAAGAGATTCAAAGATACTCTCAAAGCTAATTTAAAAAAATGTAATATCAGCATTGAGAACTGGGAAGCCCTAACTCATGAGCGTTTCAATTGGAGGTCAGCCTTTATTAATGGCGCTATGGACTTTGAAGAAGCACGAGTACAGGGCGAAAGGGAGAAAAGAGCTAAAAGGAAGGCACGTCAGGCAAACCCTCATCATGACCGTCTCCCACCCGGAAACCTATGCCCTCACTGTGGGAGGTTGTGCGGATCCAGAATTGGCCTTTATAGCCACTTACGGATCCACTGTTAAAATTTTACCTTTGGAAGACAATCTTACTCGGCTACGAGTGATCGCCAATGCGCCAATGTACTGGATTGCTCCTATGTGGCCTCTCTCTGTGTGCCAGCCTTGACTTTCTGAGGAGTTCTTGGAGATGAAGCACCAGAAGGGACACCTAGAACACCACTGGAGGAAGAAAAAGAGTAAATCAAACCAAACAAGAAAGAGCACATATTTGGGCATACATCATGGTGATAAGGGTGGTGAAACACCAGTATTTCTCTGCCCTTATTGTGTCTACTGATAGCTATCTTGCAGCTTAGGGTGGCTCATTTCCTGCTGGAGAGAGATGTGCCCCAGGAGCATCTATAGGGCTGCTGTGAGGAGTATTCATGCTATCTGGCAAATAAAAGTGGCTCAGATTCACTTGCAGTGAGACTCTGAGTGGACAGGACGAAATGGGTTACCTGGGGCTCAGTCTAGACTGAGTTTGATTATGTGCCTCCCAATGAAGTAGGCAAGATCCTTGGAACTGTAAGTTCAGACACCTGTTAGATCCAGGACCCTACTGGGTTAAGGCAGCATGGGAGATGACCTTTGGGTGGATCAGGTATCAGCCTCTTTGAAGGAAGGGGTGGTCCCCCCAGCCTTGAAAGAGGGCGGTGGTGTGCTCCCTTCTCAAAAAGCCATCAATGGACCCCTCTGTTCTGGACAACTATTGTCCAGTTTCCAACCTTGGTTTTGTGAGGAAAGCTGTCAACAAAGTGGTTGTACAGCAGTTGCACAGGGACATGGATGAAGCAGATTATTTGGACTTGTTTCAGGCCAGGGTACAGTATGGAGATAGCATGGTTGCTCATGTTGCCGACCATTGGTGGAGCTGGGATGGTGGTGGTGCATCCATCCTTGTGCTCCTTGATCTCTCAGTAGCTTTTGATATCATCACCCACAGAATCCTTCTGGACTGGCTGTTGGGTTTGGGAGTGGGGGCCACTGTGCTGCAGTGGTTTACCTCCTCCTTCAATGGCCGGTCCCAGTTGGTGTTGACAGGAAGGGAGAGGTCATGCCTGTGTCCCCTCATTTGCAGGCTGCCCTAGGGCTCATCACTCTCACCCCTTCTGTCTAACATCTGCATGAAGTAGCTGGGTGGGGTCATCTGTCAGTTTGTACATTGTACATCTCAACCAGGGCTGCACAGGTAAAGTTGTCATTGTACTCGTCCAGTGTCTACTGTTCAAGTCTGGATAGGGAGAAATAGACTTTAGCTCAATCCTGAAAAGACTGAGTGGCTGTGGCTGTTTGGGTTCCCTGGTTCTGGGACTTTTCACCTGATCTTGGATAGGGTTTCATTTCCTCATTCAAGAGTAGTGCACAACTTGGGGGTCCTCAAAAAGTAGTGACAGCTGTGGGCCTTTGCACAGGTTCATTGTGTGTACCAGATGTGCCCTTTTCTTGACCTGGAGACCTTGCTGACGGTCATTCATGCTCTAGTCATCTCACAGTTGGACTGCTGAAATACACTCTACATGAGGCTGCCTTTGAAGATCATGTGGTAAATATAGCTGGCTCAAAATGCAGCAATGCAGGCAGTAACAGTACTCCTCATTATGTTTATGTACAATAACAGCTTTGCAACATGCATTGGCTACCTTCTGGGTGTTATTCAAGGTGCTGGTCATCACCTATAAAGCCGTTCATGGCATAGAGCCAGGTTATTTGACAGACTGGTTGTTTCCATTTGTTTCTGTCTGTCTGGTATGTTTAGGCAGAGTAGATGCACCCTGGGTCCCCTCAAATAAATGTTATCTCGCAATACCAAGGTGTGCCTTCTTTGTCAGGTCCCTTGCCAACATCCTTCTGGAGGTATGGCTCCCAATCTTCAACTGTTCCAGAAGTCTCTTAAGACCTGGGTCTGTTCACAGGCCTGGGGTTAGGATGTTTGTGGAGCCCCTGTTGAATGGTTTGGATGTTGTTTATGTAGTTTCGTCCAGGCAGTCATATTTCTTTAAATTAGGTATTTTTAAATACAGTACTATATTGTAAGCCACTCAGAATCTTTTGGAGTAGGCTGTCTCAAAATTCAATGAAGAAATATTAACATTTCCAAGAGAATATTGTTAATCCCTAGCCCAGGTGATAATGTAAAGTCAAGTCTCCTTCAAGGTGAGCTCAGCTTCTGGTGATTTCATGTCCATGTCAATGTAGATTTCTTGGCAACAGTTCACAAACAGTTTGCTCTTGACTTTTTCTGGGATATTTTTTGATTTCCTAGTCTAGCCTATAGCTCTGGGATTTTCTGCTAGTCTTTCATGCAGATGGTAAGCAGGTCAGACCCTGTTTAGCTTCTTGAGATGAGCCAAAGTTGGATAGAAGCTGCCATCCAGCTGGGTGAAGTTAATGTTTTTGTTGTTTATTCGTTCAGTCACTTCCGACTCTTCGTGACTTCATGGACCAGCCCACGCCAGAGCTTCCTGTCGGCCGTCACCACCCCCAGCTCCCCCACAGTCGAGTCTGTCACCTCCAGAATATCATCCATCCATCTTGCCCTTGGTCCTTCCTTTTGCCTTCCACTTTCCCTAGCATCAGCATCTTCTCCAGGGTATCCTGTCTTCTCATTATGTGGCCAAAGTACTTCAGTTTTGCCTTGTAATATCATTCCCTCAAGTGAGCAGTCTGGCTTTATTTCCTGGAGTATGGACTGGTTTGATCTTCTTGCAGTCCAAGGCACTCTCAGAATTTTCCTCCAACACCACAGTTCAAAAGCATCTATCTTCCTTGAAGTTAATGTAGGGAGAAGCTAAAATACCTACCTACCTACCTAACCTGTTGATCAACATTGTTATCCCCCAGTTCAATTGAATTTCTAGGCACTTCATATATATACCTGTAGCTACTGCTTAGCACCTAATGATTCAAATCGTTTGATTTCTGTCTGTAAACATTGATTGTACATTTACAAATCAGCAAACGTTTTTGTACCTATTATTAGTTCCATGTATCCATGCAGGTACAACTCACTGACCACTTTGGACTACAAGGAATCTGTGGTGTTTCTCAGAATAGAGGCTTTCATCCTGTAGTGGATTGATGGAGGCTGATAATTTCCTTCCTTCCTTCCTAAAAAATAATCACATTAATTTATCCTCTGAGAAAACAGATCTCCGGAAGGAGTGAATGAATGAATGAATGAATGAATGAATTAATATATCTCAACCTGCACTGGACTAGCATTGCAGATTGTGGTCCATATCTTCAGTGGAGGCCTCCATGCTGTAGTTGAGTAATTGACTGAAGCTGATAATAATTATATATAGATAATTATATCTATCTATCTATCTATCTATCTATCTATCTATCTATCTAGACAAAAAATAGTCACATTAGCTTATCCTGCATTATCATTCTTCTAATGCCAGGGGGTTGTGGGAATATTCCAGATAGGTTGAGTCCTCTAGCCCTCTCTTTAAGAAAAGCAGGACAGTCTTTTTCCATGTAGACTGTTTCCATATTGAAAGAGTCAGGGTACTAATACCACAAAAGGAAATTCCATTCAAGCTGCTGTCAAAGCTTTGAAGGAACATTTCCCAAAGAACTAGCTCTGCTTCTCCTTGACTGTCTTGAAGGGACAATTCCGGGGAAACGCTGCTTCCAATGGCTGGGATTGGTAGCCTGGATCTCTATCTCTAAGTTAATCTCTATCTCTTGAAATTTTCCTCTTGATGGAGAATTTAGTAAGCCATGTGAAATACAAAAAGGTACTAGACAAGGTTGTCCATTATCTCCACTTTTGTTTATATTGGTATTAGAGGTTTTACTTAGAGATATTAGACAAGATGATGGTATCCATGGTATTAAAGTTAAAAAAGAAGTTTATAAACTAAGAGCATTTGCTGACGACCTAGTCATTACCTTGGAGAATCCACTAGAAGGAATTGAAATATTAATACAGAAACTAAAAGACTTTGGGTCGCTAGCAGGGTTCAAAGTGAATTTACAGAAGACAAAAGTTTTGACCAAAAATATGGATTACCACCAACAAGAGAAATTGAAAGAAATAACAGGATATTCAATGGAAGAAAAAGTAAAATATTTGGGAGTATATTTAACAACTAAAAATGTTAAGTTGTTTAAGAATAACTATATTCCACTTTGGATGGATATTAAAAAAGATTTGGAACATTGGGAAAAACTGCAATTATCATTATTAGGTAGAATTTCAGCAATTAAAATGAATGTTTTGCCAAGAATTTTATATCTTTTTCAAACACTACCTATATTGGCATCAGAAGAACCTTTTAAACAATGGCAGCGAGATATTTCTAAGTTTATTTGGCAAGGGAAAAAACCAAGAGTAAAATATAAAGTCTTGCAAGACTCTAAAGAAAGAGGAGGACTAGGTCTGCCGGATTTGAAATTATATTATGCTGCTTGTTGCTTGGTTTGGATTAAAGAATGGATAGTTTTGAAAAATGAAAAATTATTGAATTTGGAAGGACATGAATTAAGATATGGATGGCATGGATATTTGTGGTACGATAAAGTTAAAGTTAATGTGGACTTTAAAAACCATTATATTAGAAGATCCTTGTTAAGAATCTGGAATAAATATAAATTAATCTTATGTTATAAAAGACCCTTATGGATTTCTACACAAGAAGCATTCTACAGAACAGAAGTAAGAAATAAAGATAAATGGTTAACCTACAAAGACTTTTTAAAGAAAGAACAAGGACAATATATAATTAAATCAATAGAAGAATTGGTATCAGAGGGATACAGTTTTCAATGGCTTTCATATATGCAGCTCGTAGAGAAATTTAAATTAGATAAGAAAGACCTTGAATTTGAACAAACCAAATCGGAATTTGAGATACAACTATGTGAGACAGATGATCATCTAATTGCAAAAATGTATAAATTATTGTTAAAAGGTGAAATGGTAGAGGAACAAGTTAAAGACTGTATGATTAAATGGGCTAAAAATATTGGCCATAATATTCAAATGCAACAATGGGAAGATATGTGGACCAAAGGGTTAAAATTTACTTTGTGTTATAATTTAAAAGAAAACTTTTATAAGATGATGTACAGATGGTATATGACCCCACAAAAACTTTCTAAAATGTATGGAAATGTTTCCAACTTATGTTGGAAATGTAAAAAAAAAGAGGGGTCTTTTTACCATATGTGGTGGACATGTGAGATTGCAAAGAAATTTTGGACTCAAATACATGCATTGATGCAAAATATATTACAAATTCGAGTTCCATTTAAACCGGAATTTTTTTTACTGGGAATAATTGATGGACAACCTGGGAAGCAATTTACAAGGATTATGCAATACATGATTACAGCAGCAAGACTTATTTTCGCACAAAATTGGAAAAACCAGATATCGCCTACGATACAAGATTGGATGTTAAAATTGATGGATATGGCAGAGAATGATAAACTGACATGTTTATTAAAAGAAAATCCAAATAATTATTTTCTTAAAGAGTGGAAACCATTAACTGACTATTTACAAGATGCGGGAGGGGCAAAGCTTATATGGGGATTTGAAGATTAAAATATATATATATTTATGTAATAGACAAGAAATATTCTTTAATGTTATATATAGACCTAGCATGTAAGATAAAAATTTTAAAATACCATGACCAGATACAAATTGGAAGTTGACCAAATTCTATGTTTCAGCTTTATCTTTTTTCCTTTTTTCCTTTACTACACTTTTTTATCTTTTCTTTTTTCTTGATTTGTATTTCCATTTTCTTTTCTGTTTCAAACTTTTATCTATGTAAAATTAAAATCTAATAAAATTTGTTAAAAAAAAAAAGAAATTTTCCTCTTGAGCTATAACCCCATTTCCACATGTAAAGAAAGTCTAAGAAAAAGATTATTACCAATTATGGTAATAATACCATAGGTACTAAAAGTTCAATCTAGTCTTAGAGTCATATTTACATTAAACTCAATAACTTAAGTCCTGTTGGTTTCTATGGGTTACTTGAAGCAGGACTAGATCTCGTTCCAATTTCTGGTATGTCATGAAATAAGCCAAAAGAAAGGCTTTAGGAAGCAGTTGCTTGTTACGGTTTTTAATCACTAATTTGTTGATCAGAATAAATTCTGAGTCATCCAGATAAAATATTCTAGTTTAACTAATACCATCTGCATGTATTATAAATAATATACATTACTGACTGTTGTGATGTCTGCCTGGATTCACAAGAATATCCATTGGCTTCTTATACAAAGAGTACATGGAATGCACATTCTTTCATCTCAAACAGAATCCTGGGGGGAGGCATGACTTCCCACCCATAGAGCAAAGGGAGGGGCCCCAGCCCTTCCCTCTCCTGGGTAGGAAAAAGCTTTATTCTTTTAAAAACAGAGGCAGAAATCTGGAGAAACAGAGAAAGAAGTTGCTGTGCCTGAGCTTGGGGAAGGAGTGAAGTATAACATCTCCCCAACAGTTCTGATAGCTGATAGTTGGAATTACCCTCAATTACCAAACAGGGCAGGTCCAGGGAAAAGAAGCAGAGGGGACTTTGCTTTGGGATTCAGATCATCTCTAAGAAATAGGTCAATGGGTTAGGCAGACCTTGTGTTAGATTTTAGGTTATTGTTTCTGTATGTCCTTAAGTCCAGTATTATTTATAACTCTGAACAAGCTCAGTGATTGTATAAACTTGAGTCTTTTATACATACAGTATATTAGATTGGGCATGAAGATATTCCTTTTTTTTTCAAATATTTTGAGTTTTTTCTTTTTCCCTGAGAAATTCTTTCAGCTCTGTTAAAATTGCTGCCTGGGGGAGTTGTAACATATCAATGCCATCTTACGGTTTTTTGAACTTGAAGCTTAACCAACTTGCCAGCTGCTGCTTACTGTAAATTGGCCAGCTCTATATCCTGGATCCTGCAGCACTGCATAATTACAATTTTACGATTTTAAAGTTCAAAATGATTTTATATACTCCTTTTTTCATTTTTAAAATAAAGTTTTATTTTATCTCTTGTGAGATCGTTTTATTTTCCAAGACTGGGGTGTGTGTAGAGGGGGTGGAAGAAGGGCTGATGATGCTAGTCACATATTTCAGTGTTGTGCAGCCAGGAAATGGCATTATGGCAAGCAGAGCAGTTATTTCATTATGACTTTTTATTCACCGAAAAGGCAGAAAAGTGTGGGGGCTCTATCTCTCTCACGCACTGGAGGTTAGCAGGAGCAGATGCCCAGTGAGGAACCCCCTTGGAAGATAGGTGGTGGCAGCAGAAACTACCAAGCTGCTACATTAGGGCAGAATGTAGGGACAGGATGCAAAGACCCAGAGGATCTGTAGGAAGGGAGGTTTGAGACATCCACCCATGGGCTCAGGCCTCCTAACTACATAGTCTTTATTTAGATACTATAGAGCAGGGCTTTCCAAAGTTTTTCCCGTGGCGACACACCAACCGGCGTTGGTGTGTCGCCGCGGGAAAACCCGGAAGTGCTGTCCTTGCGGCAGCGCGCAAAACCCCGGAAGCGCTGCTGCCGCTTTCGGGTTTTGTGCGCTGCAGTTGGTGTGTCGCCGCGGGAAAACCTGTAAGCGCTGATGATGATCAGCGCTTCTGGGTTGTGTGGCGACACACCAGACTGTGTGTGGCGACACACTTTTGTGTCGCGACACACAGTTTGGAAAGCTCTGCTATAGAGGAATAACTCTTTTAATTACACATCCCTCCCATGTATGCAGAAGTGATAATTTAGTACTCATGAGCATTTGGAATACTGTAGAATGTATATTGTGAGTTCCAATTACCATTTTAATATTCTCTTTAAAGATTGATTGCTATTGTTCAAAGCTGCTATTCTCTTTATTTCTCTATTCACCCTGATTTGAAATGATTATGTGTTAGAGAAATGGGAGGGGATCAGGTTAACTACTCATGGTAAAAAGCTTTTTTCTGTTTCAGTCAGAACATCCCTTGTTCTAGAATATGTAAGAGAGATAGTTTGCAACATTTTAATTTTATACTAATTCTGCTGAGAGAAATGGGTGTCAAGAATGATTAACAAGCAGTTCTCTTAATAGCTAGCAAGAGAGAGCAAGAGAGTTTTCTACAAGACTTGGACAAAATTGGCTCTTCCATTTGACTTCCATTCGTATTCTGACGTTTTTACTCATTTGAATGTAAATATGTTGATTTGCTTTTCAAGGGTCTATTTATGTAGTACTGTACATTGAAAGGGTACTTAAAGTTTGAAGATGAACCTGCAGCTAGTTGACTTTGGACCTTGTTTATACAACCCAGAAATCTGGACTGGGGGATCAGGTGACATCAGAGAGCCTTTCTTGGGTTTTTGCCTGCTGTAAATCTCCCAGATCTCTAACTTCTCTCTGCTTGGGCAACTTATTGAAGAAGGAGACAAGATTAACCAGGCATTTTCTATTCTTCTTAATTCCAAAGTATGCAATAATAATATTTAACATTTGATTAATATGTCTGAGCATTTCCACATTATCACCTTTGCAATAAGCCAGTAAGGTGAGACAGTTGTCTTACCTACTACATAGAGCAGAGCTTTCCAAACTGTGTGTCGCGACACAAAAGTGTGTCGCCACACACAGCGTGGTGTGTCGCCACACCACCCGGAAGTGGCGGCGCGTGCGTGCACGGCGGCCGCCATGCACGCGCGCGCCACCGCACGCCCCCCGCGCCGCCGCACGCCCCTCCCGCGCCGCCGCCGTGCATGCGCTGCCGCACGCCCCTCCCGCGCCACTGCCGTGCATGCGCGCCGCTGCACGCCCCCCCCGCGCCGCCGCCGTGCGCGCGCGTGTCGCCGCCGCTGCCGCCGCCGCCGAGTGTGTCGCCAGCGGCGGCACTTTGGAAAGCCCTGACATAGAGGTTGTGAAAGAAAAGTGTCAGTGACCCTCTAAAGAGTTTATGTCAAAGGTAAGATAGTTCGGAGGTTTGAATCCCTAGCCCTGCGTGCGGAGTGAGCTCCCGCACTAGCTCCAGCTCTTGCCAACCTAGCAATTCGAAAGCATGCAAATGCAAGTAGATTAATAGGTACCACTTCGGTGGGTAGGTAACAGCGTTCAGCGTGCGTCATGCGGCCACATGACCATGGAAGCGTCTTCGGACAACTCTGGCTCTTTGGCTAACAAACGGAGATGAGCACCGGCCCCTAGAGTCGGACACGACTGCACAACTGTGCGGGGGGAACCTTTACCTTTTTTTTAAGATTGGATGCCTACCTCAGTGTTTGTACTTCTCCATCTCTTAGGCGAAACATCTGCATAATGAGAGTCCGTAGAGTACCACAAATCCATTGTCAGAGAAAGCAGTACTCGTAGCCTCCCTGGTGCAGGAAAAGACACATTAAGCTGTAGAAGCAGCTTTCTACATGCCAGCTTGCCCACCTGCAGGTTTATCTTCTTCTGTCTGAGTTGATTGCTTCGGCTTTTCCACTGCCGGTTGTGTCATTGATCAATTTCACTATAGGGTTCCCCCCACCATTCCAGGATGTAAAGTCAGTGCCAGTCAATGAGAATATGCCACTTAGCTAATGCTCTTGAAGCGTTACATGTGGGAGACAGTTGAGCAAGTAATAATGGCAATGCATCAGACCAGAAGAGAGAGCAAGACTGAGGAACAGGAAGAAAGTGAGACTGAGATAATAAGAAAAGGCAGGGAGCTGCTACATGCAGGAAGGGGGGGGGGAGTAGGAAATGAAAAGCTGCCTCTTGAAAGCTACTTGTTTTCTTAAGTTTTAGGTTTTTTTTTAATGGCTTTAATTAAGAAAGTTCAAAAGAACTTACAGTTCCTTGCCTTGCAACACAAGCTCCTTCAGGGAAGAGAAAGTATTCCCCTTTGATAATGCTGGAACTGGGAAACAGCTCGATGAAATTGGCTGAGCAGCAGATTCAGTGCCAGCAAGAGAAATTAGTTCTCCAGATAAAGCACAACTTACCCTGGTTTTCACAATCGGAGACTGTGGTGATGGCCAAATGTTGTGACCTTCAGATGTACAGTGTAATACACCCCCAGTACTGATTTTAGATAGGAAAAAAAAGAGATCTTTAAGTGTTTAAGGTAAGAAACTAGAGTTAGGAAATTATGGTTTACCCTTTCCCTTCCAGCGGTTTCGTCCTTGCACATCATCGATGAAAAACTAAAGAAATTGTTTTTCTTTTGCAATAGAC
The DNA here is from genome assembly GCA_023362775.1 of Charina bottae. NCBI lineage: Eukaryota > Metazoa > Chordata > Lepidosauria > Squamata > Charinaidae > Charina > Charina bottae. Next base: position 13,700,839 of record JALMGJ010000016.1, read on the forward strand.
ACCATCTCTGTTTAACCTTATGTTCCCACCCCCATTTCTTTGCTATAAATTCCTGCCTCCTGAAGTTGTATTTTAAAAAACGTTCCATGGGTGCTGAGCTATTCATGCTTATGCATCTTGTGTTGTTAGCATTTTCTTATGGCTTCTTTCAGAAATCATTCGGGATGCTGGCTAGTGGCTAAGCTAGTTCAATTATCTGCCTAGCTCAGGGGTCGGCAAACTTTTTTATGCCAGGAGCCATTTTGACATTTATAACATTTATAACATCACTCGAGGGCCAGGGGGCGGGCTTTGAGGGTGGGAGCCAATCGCGCGGAAGTGGGTGGGGTTTGCAAACGGGAGTCAATTGCGTGGAAGGGGGCGGGGTTTTCAGGCGGGAGCCAATCGCGTGGAAGGGGGCAGGCGCATCCGGGGAGGGGAAGTCAAAAACGACCTCGCTGGATTTAGGCACATTCCGTCGCCTTTGGAGAGCCAGATCGTTGGGCGAAGCTCTCGGGCACACATTTACCCACTTTTCCCAGCTAACCATATTATGAACCCAAAGGCTGAAGCTCTGGGTGTTTTGTCCATCATATATTTTTTTAATTTTTTGGCTCGCCTTCCTCCGTCGCTCACATCGCCCACCCACACAACCCAAGGCATCTGCCAAGTGGCAGAGGGAGAGATCCAAATCACAGCCCCGCAGACGCGATTCCTCCCCCTTCCCAGCCCACCTCGGGATCGTAGCCGCTTCCCAAACGAGCGGCGCCGCGATCCCCGACCCGGCCATGCGCGCCTGCCCAGGAACGCCGCGGCGCCCAGCGGAGCCCTCTGCACATGCTCCGCGGCGCTCCCTCCTTCCCGCCGCCTCTCCTGAGCTGAGCTCCGCAGCCGAGCCTGGGCATGCGTGCAGGAGGGAAGCCGCCATCACGGGCTTTCTCGCCGAGTTTGTCCGCCGCCTGCAGGGAGGGAGGCGGGGGGGACAGGGCTGGGCGCTGGGGTGGGGGCAGGGCAGGGGCCGCTGACGGCAGGCCAAAGGGAGATGCCAGGGTTACTCTGAGAGAGCCCCCGGGGCCCCTGCCGGGGAGGGGGGTCCCAATCCTAAGGGTGTCCCTGCACCTCTCTCCTTGGCACCCCCCTTGACACCCCTTTCCCCTCCGCCACTCTGCCCCCCCAGAACGACATGCAGCTCTTTGCTTGCAAGGCAAGCGCGCCCGTCACCCCACCCGCCGCTCCAGCCCGGTCCTCCCGCAAAAGAGCGAGCCAGCGCCCCTCCGGAAGGCTCCCCCGTCCCGGCGTGCCTCCCGAGTGGAGCGGGAGAACCTGCAGCGACGGGACGCCGTAGCTCTCGCCTGCTCTGGCCGCGGAAGGGGCAGCTCCACCTCGCTCCCGCAGCCCCTGCCGGCCTTTCCTCTTCCCATCTGGCGGCGGCCGCGGGTCCCGGCCTCCGCTTGCACCTCCTGTGCCGCGGCCCCACGCGCTTTCCTCAGACGAGGTCCAGGGCAGCGAGGCTTGGGGCTGGCGAAGGCGGAGCAGCCCCGCGGATGGGAGCTGGGGGACGCCCGACCCGCGGGCCCCTCGGCATTCAGGGGGCCCGGCTCCGTCCCTCTGGCTGGCGGGTGGCCAAACACGGGCGCGCACACGCACAAATGCGTGCGGGGCAGCCTCAGGCAGACGAGACGCCCCGGACTAGAGAGGTTGGAAGAGCCACACTCAAGGGGCCAAAGAGCCGCATGTGGCTCACGAGCTGCAGTTTCCAACCCTTGGCCTAGCTTAAGGACAGCATGCATTTGAACAGTGTACAATAGGAAAACACAGCAATATAGGGGGGTGGTTGGCTTTTGATCCTTTTGAAGTTCCAGAGGCATCTAATTGACTACTGTTAGGAACAAAATGTTTGACTAGATGGATTTCTGTTTTGATCTCTTAGCTCTCTTTCAGTTAGCCAGACTGATGAACTGCCAGCAGTTCTCTGGATTGCTGCAAAAAGCCCCAGATTACTTTGAAGATCTATTGTAATTATTTTCAAATAAGATGAAAAAAAAATTAAGTTTTCCCTGCCTTAGAGATGGTGATTTTATGTAGATCTTCATTCAAAATAGGCACATTTTAATTAGCGAAACTGTATTTTTTCCCCCCAGAAGATTCAGCATGTGTTACGTTAAACAGTGAGGATTGATCAAAATAAGGCATAGCAATTGATTGATTGAAATACTTTCCAGGATCCTGCTGGTCACTACAAAAATGGAATTTGCAGAAAGAAAAGTCTAATTTCTTTTGTTTAGAACAGCCCTCCAAATTACTATCCTACTGTTGAACTCAGAACCATGAACTCAGAACCCTGCCTGCCCTTTGCATAAAACAGCAAAATCCCAAACCAAAATAAAACAATTCTTATTTTATGAAACAAAATCCACACACAGTTACCTAAATTACGAAGCTATATGACTAAGACCACACAGATAATGCTTATGCTTAAGTTTATGGACAACAATAAACTTATGGACAACAATATCACAGAAACCAGATTTAGTGGAAGACAAAACAAGGCCATGGATGAATTTCTTGCTTTATCTTGAGTACCAAATAAGACTTCCCAGGAGCTCATACCTCACAGATTGCACAATATCTTTCATGCCCTGCATGATGTTGCTCGAGTATAAAATTGTAATTTCATGCTCAGTCCTGTGCTCTCCACTTATTTATAATTCATTACCTTGTTATATTATTTTTCATATTCTTTGCTGTCTCTCACTCCTAGCTTTCTAGGTGCCCTGTTCACTCTGATTTTCAGTAAAATCAACAGTCTGCTTCTGTAGATGGTCTGGCTTAAGTTCCACTTTCAGGACTAGTCTAGATAAACTGGGATGCAGGACAACGTGATTTATAACCTAAACATATACTAGAATGCATCCTTTAGCAAAACCTCTCTCTATAGCTTCAGTTATAGTTGCTGAAGTCTGCTTTAGCATGGCTTGAGAAGCCTGGCTCCCTATAGTCTAACTCAGTGTTTTTCAAACTTGGCAACTTTAAGATGTGAGGACTTCAACTCCCAGAATTTCTCTCTTTGCTGGCTGGGGAATTCTGGGAGTTGAAGTCCACACATCTTAAAGTTGCCAAGTTTGAAAAACACTGATCGAACTCATATGATTATTTATATATAAAACCAGCTTTCCTTGTGTTTATTTCTGTCTTCAGAGTTCTGCAGAATTGCTGTCTTGGCAGAAGCACCACCCTGTGTGAAGTTGCTTCCTCCCTCCAGTGCTGTGTTCCTCCCACTCCTTCCCTGCTTCTCTGGAATGTGCTCAGTATGGCGACTTCCTCTGGCTTTGCAATGGATGCCCCAGCCAGCCTGTTGGGACTGCAAGCAGGCATCATTTTAAAATATACATTATTTTCTTACCGCTGAGGCAGATGGGCTAAATTATTAGCTGCCATTGGGAAGTTGAGCCAATGATGGCACCGATGCAGAGCTGGCTCCCTAATGCTCCAGTGCCTTCACGGGTCACCTGACGTTAACAGGTAGTATCCAATTGGGTTAGCTTGCTTTTTAGGCTGGTGCATAGTGGAATGGCAGGTGCAGCATTTTCTGAAAGTGGAAATGGAAGTTGCAGCACACCATGCAGATGCTGCTGCATGTATAGTGCGCTGTTTCTGGGAGTTGTTAGCTGCCCACCTTGACCATGGACCATCCCGAGTGGTGCTTTGTTGGAAACCGTACAAGAGAAGCCTGTTGTGCTTAAATACTCTTGCAATAGTTGCCATCTGCCCCAGGCACTAACTGGAAAAGACATCTTGAAATATAGTATCTGTGCTTTCCTTGCCAGCGTAACAGGTGCTGGTTATATGTGTGTTTTCTTGAGAGCCTCCCCTGGCTGTAGAAATTAGTGGCTAAAGCAGTGCAGATGGATGAAATAGTCCAACCTCAATTGTTAGAGGACCGCAGTGCATCACGATTTCCCCAGGCTTTGGCGTCAGATGAGCAGAGTTCCCAATTTGATGAGTTATTGGAGATTTCAATTCCGATTGCCATTTTATTCTTTTATTGTTTAAGTAAGTCTGAAGGAGATAGGTTGTTTCGTATTGCTTGTTTATAGCTTTTCTTTCTTTTTACCTTTTTTATGCTGCCCAGTCACATCTGAGTTGGGCAGCCATATTAATGCTTAAATTTAATGTATGTATTTATTTATTATAATAAATATGATGATAATAAATCCCATTATTCCATTAAGGTGGAGTTCTGCAGACTGGTTTGGAGACTGCAGTAGATGTCAGGGTAGTTTTTGAATTCTTTGGTTAGTGGTTTGCTTCTTTCCTCTTAAACATTGCTTTGCTCCAAGAAATCCTAAGAATTTTCCTATAAAATGTAATTGAACATGATTATTTCCCTTCATGTATTAGAGGAGAAGGAAATAGCAGCACCAAAGAAGCACTTCAGTACATAGATTTTTTAATATTTCTATTGAAAATATATAGCTCTGAACAATAAAATTGGGAACTGAATTAAGATATTGGATGTATTTGCTTGTGTAAACAGAACTGACATAATAGGAGCTCAGAAGAATTATTATTGTTGGTATTTTAAACATATTTCACTATTTCCTTTAAAACTGAGATTTTCCATGTATTAGTACCAAAATTGCTTTTTACAAGAAAATTGAATTCTGTGAATGAAACCTGAAACGGGCAATTGGATTTTAGCCTAAGGAAAGCTAGGTATTAAAGATAATATACCTTTCTTTACATCCTTGTATTAATGTGATGTTAGAATGTTGAGTTCATTGAAAGCTCAAGGATTTTTTATCTGCTCTACTGGGTACTTTCTAAGAGACATTTTGATTCCTGTAAGAGAAAATGAAATCCTAGTTTAAGGTTGTAATGTGCATACAGGTAGTCCTGTTGACTTTGCTTGTAGGAAGCCAGCAGTGAAGGTCACAAATGGTGATCATGTGACCGCGAGATGCTGCAGCGTTGTAATTGCGACCAAGTTGCCAAGTGCCCAAGTTGCAATCACATGACCGTGGGGATGCTGCGATGGCTGCAACCACGAGGGCCCATTGTGAGTACCCCTTATTCAGCACTGTTGTAACTTGGAACAGTTGCTGAACAAGTGGACATTAAGTGAGGACTACCTGTACATCTGACATATATTACATGCACACATATGTGAGAGTCAGGTTCCAGCATTCTGATATATTTGGTTCGTGCAACCAAAAAGGAGAACTCAAGATAGAGCTGAATAACTTATACAGTCCCTGACCTAAGAGGGTTTTGGAATGAACCTTCTACATGGCATAGGGCCTGGTTACTTGAGAGACTGCCTGTCTCCCATAACATCTGCCTGGCCAATTTGATCCTTCAGGGTTGGCATGCAGGGTTGGCATGCTTTGATTGAAGAATGTCATATCTCAGGACCCCGGAAGCATGCCTTCTCCATAGCAGTGTATGCCCTCTGGAATGAGGTGTCGTGCCCCCCCCCCCCGAGAGCTGGATGGCCCCATTCTGCTGTTGTTTAGAAGAGCTGTGAAGACCTGGCTCTTCACCCAGGCCTTTGGCGAGGGAGAGTGAGACCCTTCATTTTGCTTGCCATCTTTTATCTTTATCTTTTATTTTTTATTTTTTTATTGATTTCATTGTGATTTCTTTGTCTGATTGTTGTGAGCTGCCCAGAGTCATTGAGAGCTGGGTGGCATGCAAGTTTAAGTAGTAATAATAATAATAATAATAATAATAATAATAATAATAATAATAATAATTTCTTGCTTATTTGATTTACAGTCGAAGATCAGAAAGAAGGCATGAACCTGTGTACACAATCTCCCTTATTTTAAATTGCTGCCAAAGAGACCACACAAGGTCGATGCAGCATCTTCCTGGGAGTCTTGACAGTGGATAGCTGGGTTGTCATCCAGATAATCCTACCTCAGGGTTTGGTCTCAAGATTTTCCCTGCATGGATAACTTGGCCAGCATCTGATTAGCATTTATTAATAACTGGTGAGGCAATCTTATTTTTATTGGTTCATTTCCGATTTACCCTTTGTTTGTGCTTCAGAGCTGGTATACGTTAGCCTCTCAGGCTGGAATTAAGTGACATCATTTCAGGCAGGAGCAGAAAGGAAATCTGTTCAAATATAAATGTCTTTGCTTTTTTAATTCCACTGGGCCTTCTGGTAAGAAATCATGCAAACGGTGGAGGAGCTAAGTGGAAGCTGACAGGAAAAAATTATTAGAAGCATGAGAAGATACTAGGTCTTTGGGAAACAAAAGACAAGTGTTACGTGGGATTTTGTTGTTGTTAGGGTACACAGCTAGCTGATGCTAGGGAAAGTGGAAGGCAAAAGGAAGAGGGGCCGACCAAAGGCAAGATGGATGATATTCTGGAGATGACGGACTCGACCGTGGGGGAGCTGGGGAGGATGATGGCTGACAGGAAGCTCTGGCGTGGGCTGGACCATGAAGTCACGAAGAGTCGGAAGCGACTGAACGAATAAACAACAAGGGTAGACAGGGAAGTGTGTTTCTAAGTATCCCAGAAATAGCGTGGGTAGAATGGATTCTGCTAGGAAGCTAGGGCCTTGGCTCATCTATGGCCAGGGCTTAAAGAATCTTTGTAATTTAGGATAAAGTTACCTGCTCGTGTAACAAAAAATAAGCTTTCAGATACAGCAAAAGTTGAATTCTACGAACCAATTTAATTTGAGCCTTTATTTATTGTATATAAAATAGAAATATTTTTTTGTTGGTTATCTTTTGGGGGCAGCTTTCTTATTCTTTCTAAAGTATGTGGTGTAGCTTCTGATGCTGTTCTATATTGTAGGAAGGGAGGAAAATATTTTTTGCTTTGTTTTTTAATGGCAGTCATGAAGGATTACCAGAGCTGCTTATGTTAAAACTGGGAAAGATACAGTATGCCCCAAGAGTAATCTTGGGGTAATGAAGAAAACTCTAAATTTATAAGGGGAATGTCCAATAACTGAGATGTTTATCTTAAAAGATCTCTATTCTTCCTTTGGTGAAAATAGCAGCAGTGCTAAATTGTTATTTCATTCTGAAGTGAAAGAATAAGAAAGGGGTAGAGAAATTCATCTTGTTGAGAATTACTAACCTCAGGTTTCTATCTGGATTTTTTCTCATTATGTAAAGGTGGATGTGTGCAACCTCTTTTCATATAGGCTTTTAGAACATTATTGTAGCAAGGACTTATCCACTTTGAGAATGAGTATGTGGGGTGGTGATGAGTGTAGAAAAGATTAGAAACCAATAGTCTGTCTGTCAAACCTGATAGGAATTTATTATAATTTCCTGCCTTCTTATAACCCCCCAAATCTCCTGCTAAAATAAAGCAACTGATTGTGCTTCATGATTATCCTGACCAAATCCATGCTAAGTGGGAACTAAAATTGTGTGGAATCTGTCCAGGCACTTCCACGCATTCATCATAATATTGGGAAGGTGCATGTCATGTTAGAGTGCAATGCAATGGTTCACATTAACACTAGGCATAGAATTGCCATATACTGATTTTATCCAGTTTGTTAGGCATGTTCCCAGGGCACTAGATAGTGATACTTATTAAAACTGGGAAGCATCAAGCAATGATCTTACCACCTGCTGTGGATTTAGCTAGAGATATGCTTCATTCCTGCTCCACATGATCGGTGCTATAGTTGTACAGTATTCTAATGCAGCGATAAGGGAAGGTACCCCCCTCCCCCCCAGTTTCTCATTCTGCCATATGGCCAGAGCACTGATTTGTGGCCAGATAGTTAGCTGCCCCCCCCCCCACAACTCATGTTGAATGCACCAAATGGTCTAGTAAGGGGATTGGTCACAGTGTTTCTCTGATGCAGGGATAGAGCATTTTTCATTCCTACGAGAGAAGTACTTTGGTACAGCTAATTTCAATAAGACTTAAGAATGCTCAGCTTTCTCTAGATTGTATCTGCAATTTTTTTTCCTACTGTGGAGGTGACAGACTTGACCCTGGAGGAACTGGGGATGGCGACTGGCAGACAGGAAGCTCTGGCATGGGCTGGTCCATGAAGTCACGAAGAGTCGGAAGCGACTGAACGAATAAACAACAAACTATCCTACTGTTTTGGTGGCTAATTCATTTCTATAAAGAAGATTAGGATTAATAAGAGCATATGAATGCCATTTCTTCCAATAAATTATATAACATCATGTTCCAAGGTTTGCTTTAACAAGGAGGATATTATTGGCTCATAGCCAAAATGCTTTCCTAGGATAAAAGTCGTCTTGACTTCAGAGGGAGTTGTGAATATGTATTTAAGAATACAAATTGAGACAGTAAAGTGTTCTATTTTCAGAGAAACATCAGACCAAATCAAGCCAAATTATTCCCTCTTTTCAAGAGTGATGGTAATCAAATTACCTTCCCAGTCTAAATTGGCAAATGAAGCAAAACTCAAAAAGGCACTATTTTTATGAACCTGCCAGGAGAAACAAGACTTTTCTTCCATAAGAATAGATGATCAGAACTGGGATTTCCATGCAAGCTATTGTCTGTCAGAAGCAATGAAAAGCTAATTGGTACTGTTTTCATGAACTTTGCACATCAGTCTTCATGTACTTTACTCATAAGTATGGTACAGAAGCGTGTTGCAATGCACATCAGAGCAACTCTCCCCTCATTTTCATATAATCCTTGGTGCTGATACTAACTAGCATAGAAATGGAACTGTAACTGATGGAAAATGTCAGTTTATGACTACTGTGAAAAAAAATTCAGGTCAGGTACCTTAGGAAAAGGATTAAAAAATAATATTGCCAATATTGTTTTACCATTGTATAAATCAAGGCTGTTATTACACTTGGAATGCTGTGTACAGTTCTGGTTGGTGCATCTCAAAAATGATACTGTAGAGCAGGGGTGGGGAACCTTTTTTCTGCCAAGGGCCTTTTGGATATTTATAACCGGGGACCGGGGGTGGGATGGGGGGCAGGGTTTCTGGGATTTCCGCGGACCGGGGGCCGGAGTTTGTGGGCAGGAGCCAATCACAAGCACTGGGGGGCAGGGTTTGCGGGAGGGAGCCAATCACATGGAAAGGGCGGGGTTTGCAGGCCTTAGGCGGGAGCCTGACGTTGCCCACCCTTGTTGTAGAGATATAATGGAGCAACCAAAACAAGTGTCTTTTTCCTCAGAACACCTTTTCTAATTTGTATAAAAGTTAACAGTGTGAGGGGATGATCAGGATGAATAAACCTATGCACGGTGGGTAAACGTTTTTCTTCTTTCTTTATAACGGTAAATCCTGGGAAGTTGATTGTCCTGAGTTTTCCACCAGTCAAAGGAAGTACTTCTTTAACATGGGATTTTTTGTGGCAGCAAATTCCATGAGAAGCACTGATCATCTCCAACTTAGGTGGCTTTAAAAGGATTGGACAATTTTGGATTTGTAGCCCTTGAGCATCTTTCTAAAAGAATCTTTTTCCTGGTGGCTTATTTCTACTGGTCGAAAGAATGTATTATCATAATTATCATCTGCATAAAACAGAACTGTTCAAATTAACAATGGAACAGTGACTATCTTTGCATCTTGATAATACAAGAACTCAACATTTTCTCACTGCTTCCACTACTCTTTTCTGAGAGGCAGCGTACATTTTAATCTGATGAGAAAGCTCTGCATGTGCAAAACTGAGTCTCTGGTCTCACTGCAGATGGAATAGTATGCCTAATATCAGGACTGGATTGTTTAGTGGCAAACAGATGTGTGCACATTAGGCCTAAGTTGCACACAGATGTACTGTATAAACCAAAGGCACACTTGGTTTGCAAATATACTCAGCTGAAGCAGGAGTCAAGCCTGCTAAGACTAAGAAGCACAGGCTTGAAGAGAAATATGTTTTGTGATTCACTGAAGAACACAGAGTTATAATTTCAGATTTTAAAAACTGTTTTGCAAAATATTATGTAAATGACACTTTTATTTTCTACAAAAGTCTTTTGTGAATTGGAGGTTTCCTTCTTTTAAATAGACTACTCATAACCCAACAGTTCTTTCAAGGGTTGTTGCCATCATGTATACAATGCTGATTCCATGATTTGCAAACTCCAAAAAATCTGTTTAAAAAACCCCCATAAAGGGCACTTTATAAGAATGCCATAATAGCTTAATATCAGGAAATGTTGAATAGGTAAGAGCTAATAAAATGGACAATGGGTTAGGGACAAGGAATTGTAAAGCTTAATGTGTGTGACACTAATGTTAATTGTCTCCAGCTCCAATTAAATTCTACAGTGGGAAGTTGAAAACATCCTGGGAGAAGACAATGCAAACCACTCTGTAACATGCCAAGAAAACTTCATGAATGCAACCAACAGGAATAGAGCTCAACTTTACCCCTTTATCCAATCACTAGTTGAATAATGCTCCAGCAAAGGAGATCGTTACCTTGTCGTGGTGCTGGAGCTTGAGCACCTCAATGAAACCATGAGCTAAACCGTGAAGGGACACCCAAGACGGGAAGGTCGTGGCAGAGAGGTCAGACTAAATACGATCCCTGGGGAAGGTAATGGCAACCCACCCCAGTATTCTTGCCATGAAAACTAAATGGATCAGTACAACCAAAGATATGTCGGTATACCATCGGAAGATGGGACTCCCAGGTCGGAAGATGGTCAAAATGCTACTGGGGAGGAACAGAGGATACGTTCAACTAGCCCCAGATGTGATGACGCAGCTACCTCAAAGCCGAAAGGACGGCTAGCGGCCGACGGTGCTGGTGGTGAACGACGAATCCGATGTTCTAAAGATCAACACACCATAGGAACCTGGAATGTAAGATCTATGAGCCAGGGCAAATTGGATGTGGTTATTGGTGAGATGTCAAGATTAAATATAGACATTTTAGGTGTCAGTGAACTGAAATGGACTGGGATGGGCCACTTCACATCAGATGACCACCAGATCTACTACTGTGGACAAGAGGACCACAGAAGAAATGGAGTAGCCTTCATAATTAATAATAAAGTGGCTAAAGCAGTGCTTGGATACAATCCAAAAAACGATAGAATGATCTCAATTCGAATTCAGGGGAAGCCATTTAACATCACAGTGATCCAAATATACGCCCCAACCACAGGTGCTGAAGAAGCAGAAGTAGATCAGTTCTATGAGGATCTGCAGCACCTACTAGATAATACACCAAAAAGAGATGTTATTTTCATTACAGGAGACTGGAATGCTAAGGTGGGTAGTCAGACACCTGGAATTACAGGCAAGCATGGTCTGGGAGAACAAAATGAAGCAGGACATAGGCTGATAGAATTTTGCCAAGACAACTCACTGTGCATAACAAACACTCTCTTCCAACAACCTAAAAGACGACTTTATACATGGACTTCACCAGATGGTCAACACCGAAATCAGATTGACTACATCCTTTGCAGCCAAAGGTGGCGGACATCTATACAGTCGGTAAAAACAAGACCTGGAGCTGACTGTAGTTCAGATCACGAACTTCTTATTGCAAAATTTAGAATCAGACTAAAGAGAATAGGGAAGACCCACAGATCAGTTAGATATGAGCTCACTAATATTCCTAAGGAATATGCAGTGGAGGTGAAGAATAGATTTAAGGGACTAGATTTAGTAGATAGGGTCCCAGAAGAACTATGGACAGAAGTTCGCAACATTGTTCAGGAGGCGGCAACAAAAAACGTCCCAAAGAAAAAGAAAACCAAGAAGGCAAGATGGCTGTCTGCTGAAACACTGGAAGTAGCCCAAGAAAGAAGGAAAGCAAAAGGCAACAGTGATAGGGGGAGATATGCCCAATTAAATGCAAAATTCCAGAGGTTAGCCAGAAGAGATAAGGAATTATTTTTAAACAAGCAATGTGCGGAAGTGGAAGAAGACAATAGAATAGGAAGGACAAGAGACCTCTTCCAGAAAATTAGAAACATCGGAGGTAAATTCCAGGCAAAAATGGGTATGATCAAAAACAAAGATGGTAAGGACCTAACAGAAGCAGAAGAGATCAAGAAAAGGTGGCAAGAATATACGGAAGATCTGTATAGGAAGGATAATAATATTGGAGATAGCTTTGACGGTGTGGTCAGTGAGTTAGAGCCAGACATCCTGAAGAGTGAGGTTGAATGGGCCTTAAGAAGCATTGCTAATAACAAGGCAGCAGGAGACAATGGTATCCCAGCTGAACTGTTTAAAATCTTGCAAGATGATGCTGTCAAGGTGATGCATGCCGCATGCCATATGCCAGCAAATTTGGAAAACACAAGAAAGGCCATCAGATTGGAAAAAATCAACTTATATCCCCATACCAAAAAAGGGAAGCACTAAAGAATGTTCAAACTATCGAACAGTGGCACTTATTTCACATGCTAGTAAGGTAATGCTCAAGATCTTGCAAGGTAGACTCCAGCAATTCATGGAGCGAGAATTGCCAGATGTACAAGCTGGGTTTAGAAAAGGCAGAGGAACTAGAGACCAAATTGCCAATATCCGCTGGATAATGGAGAAAGCCAGGGAATTTCAGAAAAACATCTATTTCTGTTTTATTGACTATTCTAAAGCCTTTGACTGTGTGGATCATAACAAATTGTGGCAAGTTCTTGGTGGTATGGGGATACCAATTCATCTTGTCTGCCTCCTGAGGAATCTGTATAACGACCAAGTAGCAACGGTAAGAACAGAGCACGGAACAACGGACTGGTTTAAGATTGGGAAAGGAGTACGGCAGGGCTGTATACTCTCACCCTACCTATTCAACCTGTACGCAGAACACATCATGCGACATGCTGGGCTTGAGGAATCCAAGGCTGGAGTTAAAATCGCTGGAAGAAACATTAACAATCTCAGATATGCAGATGATACCACTTTGATGGCTGAAAGCGAGGAGGAATTGAGGAGCCTTATGATGAAGGTGAAAGAAGAAAGTGCAAAAGCTGGGTTGCAGTTAAACCTCAAAAAAACCAAGATTATGGCAACGAGCTTGATTGATGACTGGCAAATAGAGGGAGAAAAAGTGGAGGCAGTGACAGACTTTGTATTTCTAGGCGCAAAGATTACTGCAGACGCTGACTGCAGCCAGGAAATCAGAAGACGTCTACTTCTTGGGAGGAGAGCAATGGCAAATCTTGATAAAATAGTTAAGAGCAGAGACATCACACTGACAACAAAGGTCCACATAGTGAAAGCAATGGTATTTCCTGTAGTAACCTATGGCTGTGAGAGCTGGACCATAAGGAAGGCTGAGCGAAGGAAGATAGATGCTTTTGAACTGTGGTGTTGGAGGAAAATTCTGAGAGTGCCTTGGACTGCAAGAAGATCAAACCAGTCCATACTCCAGGAAATCAAGCCAGACTTCTCACTTGAGGGAATGATATTAAAGGCAAAACTGAAGTACTTTGGCCACATAATGAGAAGACAGGATACCCTGGAGAAGAAGCTGATGCTAGGGAAAGTGGAAGGCAAAAGGAAGAGGGGCCGTCCAAGGGCAAGATGGATGGATGGTATTCTGGAGGTGACAGACTCAACCATGGGGGAGCTGGGGATGGTGACGGCCGACAGAAAGCTCTGGCGTGGACTGGTCCATGAAGTCACGAAGAGTCGGAAACGACTGAACGAATAAACAACAACAAGTTGAATAATGATGCATTTCTCCCTATGCTCTAGGGCAGAACTTTCCAAACTTTTCATCTTGGTGACACATGTTTTAGACATGCATAATTTTGCGACACACTCTTACAGCAGGGCACAAGGCAGGCACTAGGATCTGCGCAGAATGACAGCAGGCTTGGAGGCAGCCAGGCACAAGGCAGGCACTAGGACCTGCGCGGAATCCTGGCAGGGCTTGGAGGCAGCAGCAGCCGCCATGACACACCCAGACACTGCAGCCGACACACTAATGCAGTGCTTTCCAAACTGCCGCCGTTGGCAACACACCAACGGCGGCGCAGGTGCGCGCACGGTGGCGGGGGCGTGCACGGTGGCGGCGTGGGGGGGCGCGTGGCGGCAGCGGTGTGCACAGCGGTGGCGGCCTCGTGTTTTCCGCTAAAATGCGGAAGCGCTGATGGCGTGCCGTTGTCGCTGCCACCCCCACCGTGCACGTCCACTTCCGGGTTGTGTCGCGACACACTAAACTGTGTTTTGTGACACACTAAAGTGTTGCAACACACAGTTTGGAAAGCTATGCACTAATGTGTCGCGACACACAGTTTGGAAAGCTCTGCTCTAGGGGTCTGTGCACTCTTAACATTGGGCTTAAAAATCTCCCTTATGGCTCTGCTGTCCTACCTTAACCATGTTTTAAAGTATATTGGCACTCTTATTGTAACTGTAAGTTGAAGTTAACTGGGTAGGGTTGCCATCTACTCACTGTTTCTAACTGCAATTTGAAGCTGATTTACAATCTGTGCTACCTGTGGAAACCTGGATAATTTTGGTCATAGTTAAAGAGGACATGGAGAATTTGTTCTACACAGATGGTATCCCACAGTGATTAAAATAGCATTGCCACTGCATTTAATCCAGCTTCCAATTGCTACTATGCAGCTGAATAAAATAATGAGGTTTTTAGCTAGCATATATGCTAATTTCTAGATCCTCCCAATACAAGTAAGTTAATATGTGACACGATTCCAGCAAGTGTGGGTTGTACTTTCTTAAGCACACAAAGAGGATTGTTTTCATGTAGAGCATATGAATCAGACTTTTAGAGTGCTCAATACTCTTGAAAGCTTTGCATTAGAGAGCCAACCTTACCAGTTTTGCATGTTTTATGCAATATTTTTCACTACAGAAAGTAAGAGTATTGTTTTGTTATTGTGATGTAAAACTTAGTCATGATTTCCACACACCAGCATTATTATTTTTAATGTAATATCATTTTCTAAAGGTGGGATGGATGGATGGATGGATGGATGGATGGATGGATGGATGGATGGATGGATGGATGGATGATCTTCATACTTTACCTGTTTTTTCTGTGGTTGACCTACTTTTCTACTGATTGGAACATTTCTGAAAACATACTTTGTAGATTTTTGCTAAAGAATGATCAAACTTGTCATGCCTCTATTATGGCCATAAGGCCAGTAGTGATCAAGCTTCTCCTCTGATGTGGAAATTGGCTTCATGTGTGAATAAGATGCTGAATTATTCCTCTGACATCTTGTTAATAACTAGCTTTTTTGTGATTATCAATTTTTAGTTTAAAAATGGAAAGAAACCATCTGTTTGTGAATACAAACTTGAGATATTTTCTCTCTGGATATTGCACTGAAGAAAATTAATGTGAGCCATAATAAGGGGAGAAAATGTGGAATCAACAAAAGGCAAGCTAATCTGAAATGTTTTGGCTTGCAACAGTTTTAAAATCCAAAGACAGATAATTAGAAAACAGTTGAAATGGTAGAATCAAGACGAAGTAATACATAAATATATTTCATATAAATTATTAAAATCAGAAAATAAAGGCACCGAGTCTACTTTATACAATACATGTTATAGGTATAATTTATATTCTGGGTCAATGACAACACTGCTCTGAGAATAATAAGTATGTTAATATGAATATGGGCCTACTGGAAATATCGTGCTGAACCAAAATAACTAGGAAGCAGGTCCCATTGATTTAGATTTGCCTCTGCTGGTTTATAATTTGTCTTCACTGATTAATCAATTAAAGGTTTAGTTCATTAATCCACTGATTCAAGTGTACAGGCCTAGGTTAAAACTAAGGGTTCCCGCTGGATTTCATCCAGTGGTGGTGTTTCATTTAAGAAATTTGCAAATTGCATGGTCGCTGCCAACCCTTTTCTGTCCTTTGTGGCCTTCACTGACTGCCACAAAGTACTTTTAGTTGCATTACAGGGGAATGAAAATGCAACAGTGCTTTACTGACTACATTTTATTTATTTGTTTGTTTAGATTGTTATATAGTTTGGTAGTTTCCCATCCAGGCAGTCCCATCCAGGAGGATCTGAACCAGCTTAGCTTCAACAAGATGGCAGCCCCCTGTTCCTTTAGATCAGAGCTTTCCAAACCTTTCATCTTGGTGACACACTTTTTAGACATGCATCATTTCGGGACACACTCTTACAGCAGGGCACAAGGCAGGCACCAGGACCTGCACGGAATCACAGCAGGTTTGGAGGCAGCAAGGCACAAGGCAGGCACTAGGACCTGGGTGCAAGCCAGGAGGCAGCAGCAGCCGT
Organism: Charina bottae; assembly: GCA_023362775.1. NCBI lineage: Eukaryota > Metazoa > Chordata > Lepidosauria > Squamata > Charinaidae > Charina > Charina bottae. Next base: position 13,717,021 of record JALMGJ010000016.1, read on the forward strand.
GACACACTCAGACACTGCAGCCGACACACTAACGTGTCCGGACACACAGTTTGGAAAGCTCTGCTTTAGATCATAATCCTTGGACAGACATCTTTCCAAAAAAGTCTAATGAACAAAGAGACAGTTTTTCTCTGCTTGGCCATAGACAGAGATCCTACTTATAATTATAGTGGTCTGTTCAGCACTTTGCTACCTGCAGTGTGGCCTGCAGTGAAATGTTAAATGATTATTAATATATTTGTACTCTGAACCTATATAACCTACTGTACCTTGCTGTACATGAAAAGAAACACAATCATGTTAAAGTGTTTCTTAGGTTTCTTTCCTTAATTTACATAGTCTGGCCAAAGAATAACATGTAGATGATACCAGTCAGTTTCTGACAAGGGTTGGAAAGAGCCAAGATCTATTGCACATCCATCATGCCTTGCTGTGTTTTGCACCTTTGTTTCCATATCTGTATTAATATAAATTATGAAAAAAGCATTAAAATGCTTAGCTCCACTTGTAGGCATATCTTCTCATAGACAAGGTACTGTAAGTAGTGTTTGCAAGACATGCTAAAATAAAAACTCTGATTTATGACTTTGCATGGAGAGCAATTTTAGCCCCCTTCACTGTGTGTTGATCTTTATCTAAAGTCTTAGGCTTTTCAGGCCCGATCCTGGAGCTGCATCCATTTTGGATTTGCAGAAACGGGGAATTATAGCCAAGGGTCAAGCTGTACCACAGAGCAAGCTGTTTGTCATGGCTAACGGAGTGGATTGAATCCCCAAACAATAGAATGTCAATATTGGAAGGCGCCAGCCTAGCTGATGGGCTTCACAGATACTTATGGTGCGGGGACATAAAAGAGGATAAAAGCTTAAAAGGACACATTATAAGACAAAGTTTGATAGAAGTATGGAACTCCATGAGGAAAATAATAAGCCAAACAATTTCACCATTAGCCTCTCCCCTAAATGCTTTTCATAATTGAAACAATTACAGTAAGAAAAGTATAATTCTACTGTATATGCAAATGTGGTCCACCCAGACCCCATGAATAGATTAAAGTCACAGCAAGAATACTCAATGAAGGTCAGAATATACCATGGCTGATGTATTTACACATTGCTGGAAGAATAAAATCTGACCTCAAAAATGAGGGAGGGACGTTAAGAAAAATGACAATTTGAAATGCTTACACAGAATGCAGACCACTATTAGGATATATATTATATATACATATACATATACATACACATACACATATAGAGAGAGAGAGCACCAGGAAATCAGAAGACGTCTACTTCTTGGGAGGAGAGCAATGACAAATCTTGATAAAATAGTTAAGTGCAGAGACACTGACAACAAAGGTCCGCATAGTTAAAGCAATGGTATTCCCCATAGTAACCTATGGCTGTGAGAGCTGGACCATAAGGAAGGCTGAGCGAAGGAAGATAGATGCTTTTGAACTGTGGTGTTGGAGGAAAATTCTGAGAGTGCCTTGGACTGCAAGATCAAACCAGTCCATACTCCAGGAAATAAAGCCAGAGAGTTCACTTGAGGGAATGATATTAAAGGCAAAACTGAAGTACTTTGGCCACATAATGAGAAGACAGGATACCCTGGAGAAGAAGCTGATGCTAGGGAAAGTGGAGGGCAAAAGGAAGAGGGGCCGACCAAGGGCAAGATGGATGGATGATATTCTGGAGGTGACAGACTCGACCTTAGGGGAGCTGGGGGTGGTGACGGCCGACAGGAAGCTCTGGCGTGGGCTGGTCCATGAAGTCACGAAGAGTCGGAAGTGACTGAACGAATAAACAACAAAAACATTAACTTCACCCAGCTGGATGGCAGCTTCTATCCAACTTTGGCTCATCTCAAGAAGCTAAACAGGGTCTGACCTGCTTACCATCTGCATGAAAGACTAGCAGAAAATCCCAGAGCTATAGGCTAGACTAGGAAATCAACAAATATCCCAGAAAAAGTCAAGAGCAAACTGTTTGTGAACTGTTGCCAAGAAATCTACATTGACATGGACATGAAATCACCAGAAGCTGAGCTCACCTTGAAGGAGACTTGACTTTACATTATCATCTGGGCTAGGGATTAACAATATTCTCTTGGAAATGTTAATATTTCTTCATTGAATTTTGAGACAGCCTACTCCAAAAGATTCCAAAAGACAGGATACCCTGGAGAAGAAGCTGATGCTAGGGAAAGTGGAAGGCAAAAGGAAGAGGGGCCGACCAAGGGCAAGATGGATGGATGGTATTCTGGAGGTGACAGACTCGACTGTGGGGGAGCTGGGGATGGTGACAGCCGACAGGAAGCTCTGGCGTGGGCTGGGCGTGAAGTCACGAAGAGTCGGAAGCGACTGAATGAATAAACAACAAAAAATACACACGAACACACACACACACACACACACACACACACACACTCCTACTTAGATAATGTGGGTGATCTGGCTGTGACATCTGTTACCCCATTGATCGTCAGGGTTGATTCAGCTGATCCAGCTGACTAGGTGGGTATCCCCTTCCTCCCTCACCACTCCATGTGCATCCCTCCCGAAGCTGCACGCTTGGTGGAAGGGGACGACCATCCCAGATAGAAGGTGTGTACTGATCTTCGGTCAAGGGTATACAGTAGCTGCGCTCCCCTGCTAGAACCTCCAAACAAAACACATGTATAATAAATTGGATGCAAAACTTCAAAGAAATCATCTCAATAACACAATGTGGAACAAATCTATAAAATTCACTTCAAGCTATGGTTTGAGAGAGAACTGGTATAAAACATTTTACAGATGGTATACAGCCTTATCAATAATTGCCAAAATAGACAAATCATACAGCAATAAATGTTGGGAATGCCACGAAACAGAAGGAACAGTGTACTGTATGTGGTGGACATGCAAACTCCCCCAAAAGTATTGGAAAAATATACATAGCACTATCCAGAGAATTTTGGGGATCAATTTTGAAATGAAAGCACAGTTTATTTTATTAGGTATAATTAAAATATTTACATATTTACAGTTGCAAGGATAAACTTTGCACAATACTGGAAAAAAGATATAGTACCAACAATATCTGATTGGGAACTTAAGCTTGGAGAATAGACAGCAATGGTGAAATTAACATTATGTACAGTATATCACAGAACTTTAACTAAATTTAAGCAAGAATGGCTCCCATATATATTACATATTATGCAGCAAAGTAAATACAAACATTTATGCCAAGTCAGTTGGAGTACAAAGGAGGAGTAAGTCAGAAATTAAATATTTACCTATATTATTTTTAGGTTTTTTTTCTTTTTTAAAAAGCATTTACAAACAATATAGCAGAGATTTTGGCATTAAACTCAAAAGTGTATACTTCTTTTTGATATCATAACAATAACTTAATATACTCTGCTTGGAACTTTTACCAATGTCATATTGAGTAATAATTGCACAACCTCAGTAATTATCTCTTTATTCATAGGCAATATCTTTTTTGAAAATATAGCTTTGTTTAAAATAAAATGAAAGGGTTGTAACAAGACTAAATAATAATAATAAAATAAGCACAGAGTACTGTTGATGTACTTCTTAACAGAGGGAAATGAATATATATATATATCTGTATTTGTGTATCTGTATACGCTGTATCATAATATGTTAAAGTTTTTAAAAACAAACAAACAAGGGTCATCATATGTTTAAATTCTACTTTTCCTAAACCCCAAAGGTCAGCTGCTTCAGACTGGACAACATGGTAAGTCTAAGACTTTGGTTAAAGAATTCTCAATGAAATGGGAGAAGTTGGAGGTATATATGCACCTATTAACAGGCCATTGGTGTGTTGTGTGAACACAGCTGCTAAAGGAAAAAGGAAAATAGCCCTGACAATAAGAAAATCCAGGCATTCCATTTTTATCAAGTGACAGAACATTCAATGCCCAGTTAGAATAGCAACTCAGGCAACATTTCTAAGAAGGGAGAAGGTGGTGGCAACTGATCCTAGCTGAGCCAAAGTGGTTTGCGTTTTGTGGGGAAGGCCCTGCCTCTTTCTCTCTTGCTGATGCCAGATGGACAATTATGAGATATTGCTATTTCATAATTTTTGCCGTTGCTGCTAAGCGAACTGACAGGGGAGCAGACAATCCCAGCCAGGTGGATGGAATGTGCCTCTGCCGCTCTCAAAAGAAGAGATGTTTTTTGGCACTGCACCAAACTGCAGTAGCCAGTAGCTTGGAAGAGTTGCTGTAACAGTTCAACCAGCTTGATGAAGATCAAAGTTTTCTTTCCCCTGCATTCAAATAGAGGTCAGGTAGCCATTTCCCTACTAGGCACAGCCTAGGGTACGTTTCTGCCCGAGAGCAATTCAGCCATGAAACTACTGCACCATTGCATAAGTGAAACCACTGAGGCGCAGCACTTTATGAATCTCAGAGGAAGATTTTGCCAAGCCTGCTTTATATCATTTCAAAGGGATTGTGGAGTTGCTTTTGAAGATCAGTTGCTTAAATTTTTCCTCCCCACCTTTTCCCTGTATCAGGAGATTTTCTGTGGGGAAAGGTAGATCGTTGTTGTTCAGTCGTTTAGTCGTGTCCGACTCTTCGTGACCTCATGGACCATAGCACGCCAGGCCTTCCTGTCCTCCACTGTCTCTCGGAGCTTACTCAAATTCATGTTCATTACATCGGTGATGCTATCTAACCATCTCATAGATCTTAGATTCCAGGTTCCTATGCAATATTGTTCTTTACAGCATCGGACTTTCCTTCCACTTCCAGACACATCCACAACTGGGCGTCCTTTCGGCTTTGGCCCAGCTGTTTCACTCTTTCTGGAGCTACTCGGAATTGCCCTCCGCTCTTCCCCAATAGCATTTTGGACACCTTCCGACCTGAGGGGCTCATCTTCCGGCGTCATATCTTTTAGCCTTTTGATCCTGTCCATGGGTTTTCTTGGCAAGGATACTGGAGTGGTTTGCCATTCCCTCCTCCAGTTTTGGACCACGTTTTGTCAGAACTCTCCGTCATGACCTGTTCTTCTTGACCTGACTTCATTGAGTTACGCAAGCTCCTTCGCCACGACAAGGCATAGATCACAGCTATGTAATTTCTACATTTAACTACTAGGCACATCATTATGTTGGAGAGCTTTCTTCATTCCTTTCCCTCTTCTGCCACCTTCTACAACTCCTCTCTCCCTGGAACTCATTGGTAACAGCGCAAAGACATCTTTCAGTGGCAGCAAACCCCCCCTTCTATCTATTCACAATGAAATGTAGCAATGAGGTATACAACTCTTGCTGATAAAAGTTCCTATTGTACAATTCAACTAGCATTGTAGATTATGGTCTGTAACCTTCAATGGAGGCCTTCATGCCATAGTTTGATTGATTGAGGCTGATAATTATAAATTTATACCTACCTACCTACCTACTGTACCTCCCTGGACAAAAAATAGTGGCGTTAGCTTATCCAGCATTATTACTCTTCTAGTGCAGAGGATTGGGGGAATGCTCTGGAGAGGTTGGGTCGTCTGCTCCTCTCTGCAAGAAAAGCAGGACAATCTTTTTCCATGTAGACTTTTTCCATATAGAAAGAGAAAATCCCATGGTAAAATAATCCATTCAAGCTGCTGTCAGGGCTTTGAAGGAGCACTTCCCAAAGAACTAGACACAGCTACCTAGAAACATATTTAGGATTCCCTTACTAACTTTGCTCAGACTGAAGAAGCTCCTTGGATAAGGAGCGAAACGTTTCCACTGAGAAAATAGAAATCCAGTTGACATGATTCAAGCTATAGATCTGCTTCTCTTTGATAGTCCTGGGAAAACGCTACTTCCAATGGCTGGATTGGTAGACTGGTTCTCTGCCTCTAAGATAACTCTTGAAACTTTCCTCTTGAGCTGTAACCCCATTTCCACAATGATAATGTACACGGCAAACTGTCTTTGAAGTTGATGTGATTCCAGAAGCAGGTGTTGATGTTACATGAGAGGGATTTCTGTTGGTCAAAGGAATATTTAAAAATTCAAGCATGACCCTAAGCTGTTCTACAGATGACAGCCTAGACTCTTCAACATTATTTATGATGTTACTGAATTATATTACTGAATAATAAAAAATGCAGAGCTGGTATTACCCATTATGTGGAGGCACACATATATTTAATTCTTCCCTCACCCAACATTTTTTCCTAAAACTACTCCCTAGCCATTTTCCCTTACCTGGATTTACAGAGAAGCGATCATCATATTGGAAGAGAAGGGAGAAAATAAAGCGCCTCCTTCTGCCTTTTGGTTCTCTCCTGCAAATCTCCCTCTCCATCCACAGAATTAGAAAATTAGGTTTTTCAGCACAATGTGTATTTCCACTTCTGTTCCTGCAGGATTACTTGAAGTTGGAAAAAAAAAACACCCCAAAATTCAAATTAATTTTTCCACTGAAATTATTTTTCCCCCCTTTGATGTTTTCTCTGTTGAAAAACAATCCTTATCACTAACAGTCATTATCTGTACTACTAGCAATCACACATACATGACAATTGATTATTGGATGCAATAATAAAAAGAGAAAGAGAAGCCTGAAGTGAGATGTTCTTTATCTTCTTGGCCTTTCTCTATCAATTTGTCTTTTAGTTCTCATTTAGCAAGAATTAGTTTCATGGGCCGGATATATAGGAAGCCAGACTGGATTATCTGACAAGGCGATTCAGGCAATGGAAATTCTGTGTTGATGTGCAGCAAAAAAACAAGAATGGGTGGCTTCAGTAGCAAAAACGATGATGATACAGTATATAAGGGGGTGGACTGATGAGGTACTGTATTGGCATACCCATTTATTCCTCCTCTGAGAAATGCTATAATTTGGGAATTGTATTGAACATTCTTAAATCTAATTTAAGAAACAATTGAAAACTTTATGTTCATGATTAGCTTAAGTACTTTCGTTGTTGTGGTTTCATCCAAAGAATTCTGGGGGTGTAGTTTTTGAGATGTCATTTTCACCTGAGAGAATGATAATTCCAAGTTTAGAAAGGAATGAGGAAAATCTGAATTCGTTTATGTCTGTTGGGTGGATATGTCCTAAGACGTAGGTGGGAACTGGCAGCTTGTGTGTCAAATACAGCCAGCAGAATATTTCAGCTCAGCTTGCTGTCAGGGCTCAGGAGTAAATCATAGATCTCCTGACAGATAACAGCTTAGTTTCACTGATGAAAATTCTCGGACACAGCTTGTCTAGGGTGCAATCTTTATTTCAGATACTGCTAGTGCAAAGATATAAAATACTGTTTTTCCCCTGAAGGGTTTAAAGTTAAAGCTGCTTCCTCCTGCTCTTCTGAATTAATGGATACTTCACACCTCATTTGGTGGCCCTGAAGCCAAGCAGTTCCATATTTACATCAGGGCGGTCTCTGTCCTGGGAACTGCTGGCGCCTACCTTGCCCGTCTAAACCCTACACCTATTGACTCCTCTCCCAGGTCCCACTCATCTGCTTAAGCCTGGGCACACAATGCTAGTCTGATCCAACTTGAGCAATGCCTTGTTTCTTGTGGAGAATTTGGAATTTAGCTTGAATTAATTATATTTTAACATTTATTTATATACAAATAAAATATTGCATATATATTAGTTGTTGTTATTATTATTATTTGCTATCAAGTGAGTGTTGTCTCTTAGGGGACCACACAGATAGACCTTCTCCAGGATGCTCTGTGTACAACCTAGCCCTTCAGGTCTTCCAATGGTGCAACCATTGTTGCTGTAGTCAAGTCCATCCACCTTGCTGCTCATCATCTTCTCTTTCCTTCCACCTTTCCCAGCATTATGGACTTCTCAAGGGAGCTGTGTCTTTACATAATGTGTCCAGAATATGGTAATTTGAGCCTGGTATTGGCTGAAGAGTATAGAATAAACATTGTAAAAAGAATTCCATACTAAAGGTGCCCTTCAAAGATCAGAATATGCAGGCAATAGTTTTCCATATGACACTCTATGGAAATGAACTTTGGACTTTGAAAAAACAGGATAGAATGAGTATTGACACTTTGGAAAGTTGGTGTTGGAGAAGACTTCTAAGAATATCATGGATAGGCAGGAAAACAAATAGATCATAGAACAAATCAATCCAGATTTCTCAGACCAGATTTGTTGCTGTTGATTAAATACCTATAGAATTTCTGCCTTCAGTAGAAACTTTTAAGGATGTGTAGTGCTGCTTCTTTAACTTTCACAACGCTTCCACAGTGAAGTACCAGGTCAGTTTGTTAGAATAACAATTAAAGCCTTGACACTTCTAGTATATGAAAGCTGTTACCTTGCATTTAAAAGACTATGTTTATAATATTTTATAAACCATGAAGGATGCCTGAGTTTTCTTCTTTCTCAGTTGTAATGCAATTCTCTCTATTGGGGTCTCCTATTAATGTATATTCATGATCAAATTGTCTTTGATCAATATAGAAGACCTACAGTATGCAACTTTGGGGTGCTTGTTCTTGGCTTGTCTGGATGCAAGAGATCAGTGACTCATTGTAACCTGCCAGCTTTTTAAAAATGAATGATCATTTTTGTTTATTTCCAGTTGTTGGCTCTTATTGGGTGAGTTTTCCACCACATTTCTCCTTCCACATTTTTAAGTGTGGTCTCTGTGAATATGCAAAAGGGCATCCTCACAGATGCTTAGACTCCCATTAGCAAGCAGTTATTCAGTTCTGGCTTTAAGTGAGGCAATAACTATGCAGGCTTATCTTTGTTGGTTGAGGTGAGCTATACCTTAATGGAGGATTGAGAGGAGCAGGTGATTGGAACAGATGAGAGTAGGAGGTGAAAGGAAAGTGGAGTGTGATAGATAGTGGGTATAACAAGAGAGCACATTAGAGAGCAAAATCAGAGGACAACTAGGGAAGGAAAAATTAGAAAAGGCAGGAGATGAATTTCAGGATGTGTAGCTGGATGAAAGAGTACACAAGGAAGAAAGAAGATGAGATTGTGAGATGCTGATGAGTATAAACGGGAAAATGTATAAATCTACAAGAATGACAGGATGTGGGTAGATCAAAAGATTATCTACCTGGATACTATCACTGCTCCCAACCCAACCTTAACTCACAAGGTCAATTTGGTTTTCCACTGGGGCCAGGATATGATCATCCCTTCCTTCTGCCCCAGCTGCAATCCAACTAGAGGAGATACTGTATAAACTAGACCAGAGCTTTCCAAACTTTTCATGTTGGTGACACAGTTTTTAGACGTGCATCATTTCGCGACACACTCTTACAGCAGGGCACCATTTCGCGACACACTCTTATAGCAGGGCACCATTTCGCGACACACTCTTACAGCAGGGCACAAGGCAGGCACTAGGACCTGTGCGGAATCACAGCAGGTTTGGAGGCAGCAAGGCACAAGGCAGGCACTAGGACCTGCGCGGATCACAGCAGGTTTGGAGGCAGCAGCAGCCGGGACACACCCAGACACTGCAGCTGACACACTAACGTGTCCCGACACACAGTTTGGAAAGCTCTGAACTAGACATTAGAAGGGCTATCATGAGCTACCTGAGAAGAACAGGGGAGTTGACAGTCTCCTAGTAGCTTTTTGATAATCCCACCTTGGCCACAAAACCTCACTGGCCATGATCTCTAGGTGGATTGAAGCTTATTTCAAACTAGCCTAGGAGACTCAGAATAAGCCTGCTCCACAGCCACTTCACTAGAAGTACAGCCATTCTGGCTGTCTCCAACAATAATGCTTCAATAGGAGATATATGCATGCTGCCACTTGGCCCTCTGTGTCTTCCTTTAGAATTAGGAAGACCCAGAGGACCATAGGGAACACAATCAGAATCTTGCAATTATACTTCAAGAACGAGTGGAAGGAAGAAAGCACTCTGAGCAGTCTGGTGAAGTGGGTGGCATATAGATGGTGTAGAATACATACACATATAAGTCCAGTGTACATTTTCAGTTGCATTCATCATGACAGTTGAGTGACTTGAAATAGAATTCTATGAGCTGCTAACTTTAAGGGTACCAAAATAAATGCATATACATTGCAAATAAAAGCCTTTGCAGTTTTAAAGACCACAGTTTTGAACTGTCTACCTTCAAGGAACATTTTCAATATCCACTGCAGAATGTTTTAAGATGCACACAGTGATCTAGATATTGCTGAGGTAGTAAACCCATGTATGGATATTACCATTCAGATACGTGAGAGAGGGTTTCTATCATAGAATGCTCTTTTATCCTACATTTTTAAAAATCCCACAGAAACATAGATGCCAGTAAGATTGGTTCTTGACTAACATTTATCCAAATGTCTGGTTTTTCCACACACAAGGCATTATCTTGTAAGGAACAGCATTCATCATGTGTGCCTCCCGCTCAGTGTGAAATACATTTGAGTTCCCATAGACATCGGCCAAGTATGGTATCAGTGGAACCCTCCATTGCAATTGAATTGGGGGTGGGGGGAAGCTAGGCAGTGATAAACAAACTAGCCTTCAACCCTCGGTACTGATCTTTCTTTGAGGAATCCCTTGAGGAATCCCGGAGTTTCCTTGTTCATGGTTTAAACAGAGAAAGGGAAGTATGTTGGCAGCTGCTAGTCATCTTTAAATGTCTTATTATACATATTTTGTGCATAAATCACAGTTCTTAACAGGCAATGTCAAGTTGATGTGAGCTGATGCAAGATACATCTCTGGTTCTCATTTACTGCAGTATTTAGCAGCTTGTTGACTTTCACTGAATGTTTCCTCCCAACTCCTTGAAATGGAAAGACTATTATCTTGCTTGTAGAGCAGGGGTGGGGAACCTTTTTTCTGCCAAGGGCTATTTGGATATTTATAACCGGGGACGGAGGGGCGGGGTTTCTGGGATTTCTGCGGACCAGGGGCCGGAGTTTGCGGGCGGGAGCCAATCGCAAGCACTGGGGGGCGGGGTTTGTGGGCGGGAGCCAATCGCGTGGAAGGGGCGAGGTTTGCGGGCGGGAGCCCCGCGGGCCTTATATGGCCTGCGGGCCTGACGTTGCCCACCCCTATTGTAGAGGCATGGAAATATATGGCAGCAAATATTGGTAGTATTTTCTCTTCCTGCAGCCCTGCTATTTGAACAGCCATCTAGTTCATCTTGTTACTTCACACTCTGGTATTCCATGAACAGTACCAACTGAGACATCTTTCTCAGAACTGGCAGCATGGGAGGGGGCAGAGTACACATGATCAGAAATTATTCTCTACAGGGAAAACAAGCAAGGCGGCTAGGATTTTGAGCAAGAAAATGGGAAGAGATAACTTTCCTAGCACCTTTTACCTTTTTTTCCTGCCCAGAACTAAATCCTCTCTAAACTGCCAACTCCTCCCCAAGGATCAGTTTCACAAGGTAGCTTGACCTCTGGTATTCCTGACAGAAAGCAAGTTATGATCTACTGATTATGAACAGCAAAATGGAAAGCAGGGAGATAGTTTAGCACCACAGCTGCTCAATATGCTCCATTGATCAAAGTTGTAACTTCCTGGATGCTTTTTATTAAAGTTAAAAAAAAACCTTTCAGGGCTTCATTCTGCATATTTCTGTTATGCAAATTTCTCCTTAATCAGTACAGCAAAATTAGTTCTTATTTCTTAAAACACACAACACATCATATTTTTAATCTTTTATTTTTCAGAGTTAAATGTTAAGGAATTGGATGTGAAAGTATGTGATGAATCATCATGTAAATATGGGGGTGTTTGCAAGGAAGAAGGAGAGAGTTGGAAATGTATATGCCAATTACAGGTAAGGATTTTTCATATTTATGATTGGACATAAGTTGAACTATTGAGATAATGTATAAATATGTCACTCTGAGAATCTGATTCATGGAAACACATAATCTCGTATAGTATATTCTTTAGAACTGAATTGTGATCCATTTGTTTTTTTACAATGGGACAAGGAAGAAGACTCCCAAGCAATATGGTCAAAGTTTTTGGAGTTGCTTTATTATTATTATTATTGTTATCATTATTATTATTAGATAACTTTAAAGTTATCTTTTAATATGGAATGTATAAATACTTTAATTGTGTTGATTAATTCTGCACAATAAAAATTAAAAATAGTATATTCTTTGGAAACTTAATATAAAAATAAAGTGAAGAAAGACATAATATTCTTTCTTACTGTGATGAGAGTAATTGCGATCAGTTGTGGGAACATTGCTGCACAATTTTATAGACATGCATGCCTTCTAATTTGAATCCTGGATCAGCTTTAAGTATTTACTTTCATTTTGATTTGTAGATTGATCCTTTACCCTGTCTTTTTCTTTAGACTAGTACATATACATTGATTTATTTACATATCCACCCTTTACGTTGCAGATAGCTCTAGATCAGAGCTTTCCAAACTGTGTGTCGGGACACGTTAGTGTGTCGGTTGCAGTGTCTGGGTGTGTCACGGCTGCTGCTGCCTCCTGGCTTCCACACAGGTTCTGCCTGCCTTGCTGCCTCCAAACCTGCCCTGCCAGGATTCTGCGCAGGTCCTAGTGCCTGCCTTGTGCCTTGCTGCCTCCAAACCTGCTGTGATTCCGCGCAGGTCCTAGTGCCTGCCTTGTGCCCTGCTGTAAGAGTGTGTCGCGAAATTATGCCCTGCTGTAAGAGTGTGTCGCAAAATGATGCATGTCTAAAAATTGTGTCACCAACATGAAAAGTTTGGAAAGCTCTGCTCTAGATCCTAACTCTTTAAAATGTGTCAAATATGCCAAGGACACAAGGTATATTAACCGTGATGTTAGAGACAATCATATGATAGCATATTTGCAAAACTACTTTTTTTTTCAAAATTCACTGGACATTTGCTGAAGTGTAATTTTCAAAAACCTTTTTTTCCTCACTGAAGTTCTCTTTAAATGCTGTATCACAGAGGCAAAAAAACACAAATTCATAATGGTAGAGTATTTGTAAATACATACCTTCTAGTGAGGAACACCTGTGACCTAATTTATTGTCTGATGAATGAACCATTTAGGAATGTTTCCTGTGTAAGCCTGTGGGTGTATGTTTGTGTTTTATTTTAAACAGGTTCTTTTTAATTATTCTAACAAATTCCATGGATTGTACCAATCGAAGAGAATATTTGTAGCTCAGGGTTGAACTGTGGAGTCCTTGGTGCTCTCTGCGCCTTGTTGTTTTCTTGCAAACGTTTCATTGCCAGACTAGGCAACATCTGCAGTGCGAAAAGGGAGTGGGACTTGCTCTCTGTTTATATACCATGGCTTGTCCTGCTTGTGTTGGTGGAGGTGTTGTTCTCTCCTTAGGAGTTCCTTGATTGGGCTGTTTGCTGCTTGGTTGATTGACTGAGTTAATAGTTCCTTGATTAGGGTCTATTGTGTAGTTTGATTGCTCCTCTGCTGCTAATCTTGCTGTTAATCTTTGCATATCTGGGTGTTGATTGCTGGAAAGGAGGTGTTCTGGTCTTCTGGCTTTTCTATTGTTTCTTATAAATGGTATGTAAATGTTGTTTACCTCTATGTGTCTGTTGATGGCTGCTTTGTCTGAGTGCCAGGCTTCCAGGAATTCTCTAGTGTTTTTGGTCAAAAAGTGCCTGACCACCCAACCCACTATAACACAACCAACAGAAGCTATGAAAAGGATAACACTGTCATACATTAGTAACATCTCAGAAACTACCAATAGACTGTTACAGCCACATGGCATCACCGTAGCACATAAACCAACCAAAACCCTTCAGAACATCATAAGAAACCCAAAAGACCCAGTAGCCCAAGAAGAAAAAACAGGAGTTCTCTACAACATACAGTGTAAGGACTGTAACAGCCACTATGTAGGACAGACTGGCAGAAGACTAGCAGAACGCATCCATGAACACCAACTAGCAGTCAGAAGACATGATGAAAACTCCTTAATCTCACAACACATGGACAGACTCAACCATACTTTCAACTGGGAAACTGTGAGCATCTTAAACCAAGCCAAATCCAAAAATGCTAGAGAATTCCTGGAAGCTTGGCACTCAGACAAAGCAGCCATCAACAGACACATAGAGGTAAACAACATTTACATACCATTCATAAGAGACAATAGAAAAGCCAGAACACCAGAACACCTCCTTGCCAGCAATCAACACCCAGATATGCAGAGATTAACACCAGGATTAGCACCAGAGGAACAATCAAACAGCACAATATACCCTAATCAAGGAACTATTAACTCAGTCAATCAACCAAGCAGCAAACAACAACCCAATCAAGGAACTACCAAGGAGAGAACAACACCAACGCAAGCAGGACAAGCCAGGGTATATAAACAGAGAGCAAGTCCCACTCCCTTTTCGCACTGCAGATGTTGCCTAGTCTGGCAATGAAACGTCTGCAAGAAAACAACAAGGCTCAGAGAGCACCAAGGACTCCACAGTCCATGGATTGTTTGTATTCCAATCAGTACTTTCTGACCACCCCTGCAACTTGTGTGTAATTTCCAGATACTGTGTTTGATAAGAATGCCATTTCCCCCCCAAGTCATTCTGTGAATTGAGAGGAACCTTTTACATTCCCATATTAGAACAGAAGCTGCTGAAAACTAAGGAATAGGCTGAAGACCTACTGCTGAAAAGCATGGATGTCTTTTAAAATTAGCTGTTGCTTGAGAGAAGCTGCTTGCCTGGTGAATTTAACTCTTTTGGTAATGCTTATGCAGAGCTTTTTTGTTCTGTCCTGTTGAGTTACCTCTTTCCTTGGCCTCAGTTTTGTTTTCTGCCCTACACATCCCTTCCCAGTGCAAGCACCCCTCCCATTTTTTAAAACAACCCATTCAATTTTATTATTTTTTGCTGTTTCTGCTGGAAGCAGGGGGAGGAATGAATGTGTGTGTGTTTGTAAACTTCTGTGTGGAATGATCTGAGTGGTGAGAAAGAATGCTTGGTATATGTCAATCAATTAATTTTGCAAATGTGGTATCTTATTTTACAGGCTATTAATTTTTATTAGTAATTTATTTTTAATTATCTCTTTCCTTCACCCCCCTGCCTCTTTTTTGGAGTGTCTTAAATTCAGTGTTGTCTTCTTTTCAGGTAAACATTATAGGTCTTGTGAACTTCTGTTGCAGAATGACTGTAGGTTGTATATATACAGGAGTTTGCATAAATCCTCCCTCCCTCCCTTCCTTCCCTTCCCCCATCTCTCTCTCTCTCTCTCCAGTGTCACACAAATTATATTCCTGTTTGTGGTTCAAATGGAGACACCTATCAAAATGAATGCTTTCTCAGAAGAGCTGCTTGCAAGCATCAAAAAGATATAACAGTGGTTGCCAGAGGTTCATGTTACTCAGGTGAGTGGCAACTAGCAGAACCATTTTTTAAAATGTAGTTAATTTATTTTCCCAATGAAGGTACCAGGACCCAAAGTAAGGGCCCATTTGTTTAGGGCAGCCTTCTGCAACCTTAAATAACTCTAGATGGCCATTGCTGAGAATTCTAGGAGTTGAAATCCCTATATCTGAAGACACTCAGATTGGGAAAGCTCATTGAGGACATCTCTTGGAAAAGTCATAGATGATGATGATGATGATTTATTGAACTTATTATGGCCACCCAGTTCAGAAGAATATCCAAAAAAAATATTAATCCTTCCAGAACCACAGTAGAATAGGCGCTATACATATATCTGGGGGGGATGCTGTTCCAGAGGGCAGTGACAGAGAAGGCATGCTTCCTCAGTTCTAAAAGATGACAACATTTAACTGAGGGGACCTGGAACACACCCACTCTGCTTGTACCAAGTGGGCAGAAAAGACTGGAGGTAGGCAGTCCCTCAGATAGCCAGGGCCTATGCTATGAAGGGCTTTATAGGTAACAACCAGCACCTTGGATTGCACCAGGAAGCCAACTGGCAGCCAATGCACCTCATGAAGCAGTGGTGACACATGGGCATAATGAGAACTGCCCATTACTGCTTGGGCCACTGATGTAATGGGCAGTAGGAATAACCTTGAGAAACAGGACAAAGTGCCGCAACCAAGGCAATGGTTAGATAAAATGAAATCTGAGTCCAGGACAGAAATGTAATTTGAGAAAATGTCTCAGACATCACCCTCCCTAGCTCTGATGAAGATAAAGGGATGGAGAGGGGAAAGCACATTCAGTCTTGCAATATTATGTTACTGTAACCTTATTAAAAAAATAGTATAGTATTAGCATTCATAACTCTGGCTTCCTAGTTTGGTTTACCTTGAAGAGCTGATAGCTGCATTCTGAACCAGCTGTAGCTTCCAGATGGTGTTCAAGGGAAGCCACATGTAGAGCATATTGTAGTAGTCCAGTTGCGAGGTGAGTGGGGTGTGAGTAACCATCTGAAGGGCCTCCTGGCTATCTTGGCCACAGGTGCCACATGCTCATTGAACAGTAGTTATGAGTCTATGAGGACCCCACGCTTGCACAACAGTCTGGAATGCGGAAGTGCAGCCTCATCCAAGAGCAACAGTTCCCAGCCCAGGGGGCCCATAACAGCCACAGCCATTCAGTCTTGTCAGGATTGAGCTAAAATCTATTCTTCCACACCCAGCCCCAAACAGTCTCCAGGCACTGGGTTAGTACATTGACAGCTTTACCTGCATAGTCTGCAGTAGAGATGTAAAGCTATCATCCATGTCATCATTACCCCAAATTGACAGATGATCTCATCCAATGGTTTCATGTAGATGTTAAACAGGAGGAAGGAAAGTGTTGAACCCTGAGGCACCCCACAAGTGAGGAGCCATGGGCGTGATCTCTCCCCTCCCTCAACACTTACCAGGAATGACCACTGAGGAAGGAGGCGAATCACAGTGACTCCCACACCCAACTCGTGCAGCTGGTCCAGAAGGATACTGTGGTCAATGGTATTGAAGCTGCTGAGAGATCAACAATGCACCATCCTGGCTCTGGCAAAGGTCATCAACAAGCATGACCAACATTGACTCCATATTATACCCCAGTCTGAAACCTGACTGAAACGGGGCCAGGTAATCTGTTTCCTCCAAGATACTCTGTAGCTACCATCCAACTACCTTCTCCACAATTTTCCCCACCAAGATTCTGTTAATGGAACCTTGCAATATAGTAGAATTAGTCCATGTGGTCATGCTTCCTGTCTGGACTACCTTGCTAGGCTGACATCCATCTTGCAGGTCTGAAAGTACATTTCTCCCCCTTCACCTTTACAGCCCAAGAAACTAGGGAGGGTGTAGTGGCAATGTGGAAGACCATTGTATTTTGAGGAGTTTAAGTGACATCTTTTAGTTTCTCCTTCATATTAAGAAGTTTAGAGTTCATTCAGAGCTATGTTTAACCTGCTTGTTTTATACTCTTGATTGAAAAAGGGGGAGAAGAGAAAACCCCAAGATTGTTTACTTTAGCACTAGTTTATCTGTATAACTTCCCAGGTTCTTGGATTATGTCATAAACAGGTGCCCCAAACCCTGGGAACTATCTAATCAAGGTCAGATCCTGCAGTCTCGGTACCATGGAAACAGGGTCACGAGGTTTTAGTGCCAGACTTTGATAAAAACCTTAGGATTGCCTCATGAGTTTGGAGCTTGGCCATAGACCCTGGTACCGGGTGCTGTGGGCAGAATTGGCTGGGAAGCTTCTGCACAGACTTAGGGCTGATACTCTGAAAATTGAGCCGCCCTGGGCTATATTTCCTGTTGTTATTCAGGGGCTTCTGACAGCTGATGAGAGATTGGGCATCATCTTGCTTGGTATGTTATGCTTTTCATGTTATGTTTTCTTTTGTTTCTGTTTAATCTGCCTAAATTGTGTTTCTGTTTAAATCTGTTTGCTTGAGTTAATAATAAAGCTTACTTTATTTATTTATTTATGCTCTTTACTCACTGGTGTGCTCATTGTCTCTGGATCTAAAAGAATCAATTGTCTGGGCACCTGATCACTGCCTGGACACTTTGCAGAACAGAGGGTCCCTTCTGAGACGTTTGCCACGCCCACATTCTTTTTGTGGGCTTATCTGTCTCTTGTCCAGCTGTTCCCCTGGCTGTGGCTCTTCCCCCTGTCTCCCAAGGCCATTCCCACATACCATTATAATAGTTGTCCAGAATAGAGGGGTCCAATGAGACCCTCTTGAGAAGGGGGCATACCACTGCCTCCTTCAAGGCCAGAGGAACCACCCCTCCTTTAAAGAGGATGACACCACTGCATGGAGTCATCCCTTGGTCACCTCCTGGGCCACCTTGATAGATCAGGAGGGGCCAGGATCTAATGAACCAGTTGGCCAAACTGACAGATTGGAGGTCCTAGTCCACTTCTTTGGTAATTACAGAATTGAACTCAGGCCAGATATTTTGGTTTATTCTTGATTTCTCTAACTGTAATAGGCTTTATCCTTTTATTTAGACATTAAAATCCAACCAATGGGATCTAGGCCTAGGGTCAGTAACTATAGGTATCCATTCCTAATCCCAATAACAATAATGTGAGAAACCATACTTTGTGACATCACAATATAAGTTCTGCCCTTTTGTACTTGTATCATATGCAAGGATATAAGGAGTGGAGTGTGTGTCATGATGTTGTAATGCACATTTCATTAGTTGCCTGCCTTGTGCCTCTCTCCTTCGGATGCCTATGTCAGTACCTGAAAGTTTTGGATTTGGCTATACTGTTCCAATGGTTGAGGCAATGAAACCTGCTTCAGCGTGGCTGAAATGAGTTTGGAAGGAGATATGCGCTGTGTTTTTCTTCTTAGTTTTTGAGGGCTCATCAGCTAAAATTTTAGAGTCTTAAAGATTTTGCAGTTGAGATACCCAAAATATGTGCTCTTTAACAGATTAAACTTTTTACTATGAAATGCTTTGGAATTTCAAAGAGCAGCAGGGATTTGATTGCTATAAAATAGAAAAATGGCAAAGCTCCTGTTATTAAATTATGGCTATTTAACATTTGATACATTGCAGAAATTGCTAAACAAACACAATTTAAGTTATGGGATAAGAGGAAGCTGAACAAAACATTTAAGTTTTATGCAGAAGAGGTGCTTGGAATATTAACAGACATGCATTAAATTTAATACAAAGTACAGCTCATTTAATTCTTATTTTTTGGCCTTGTTAACCCTCTCAATATTTTATTTATTATAATGGTGCTTTTTATATGTGTGCTATCTGTAATACTTAGATGTGGAATTTATGATTTTTTGGGGGGGTGCATAAATGTTCAGGGTTTTAGATATTTATTATATGTGAAGTAGTGGGTTTTTGATGATATGGTAAACAATACTTACAGTACTATACTGTATTTATAGTAATGCAAAATATGTATATTAAAAATATCTTTCTTTGTTATGAAGTTATTTATGGAGAAAAACGTAAGAGATGTTAAGTGAAGTGTGTTCCATTTATTGACCTGACTGGAGATTAATCTAGAGCAGGGCTTTCCAAAGTTTTTCCCGCGGCGACACGCCAACCGGCGTTGGTGTGTCGCCGCAGGAAAACCCGGAAGTGCGGCAGCGCGCAAAACCCCGGAAGCGCTGCTGCTGCTTTCGGGTTTTGCGTGCTGCAGTTGGTGTGTCGCCGCGGGAAAACCCAGAAGCGCTAATGATGATCAGCGCTTCTGGGTTGTGTGGCGACACACCAGACTGTGTGTGGCGACACACTTTTGTGTCGCGACACACAGTTTGGAAAGCTCTGATCTAGAGGAATTTGTATGTATAGAATACCAGTCAAATTCATTTTTAATTGTTTTGATTATGTTATTGTACTTAAATTTAGTGATCAATGATTATTGCACAAATGATGACACTTCATTAAAACACCTATTATTTGTGGAAATATTTAGCAGTGTTAAATCCTTTTAAATGATTACAGGCTTTAGTATTAGATATATTCAGTATTTAATTTATACATTGATGCAAGAAGATTTTAGGGTATTATAAACAAGGTTTATAACCTTGTTGGCCTGAAGAGAGAAGTGCTGGTTTAAAGTTTTAAACTTGGCTTTAGTTGTATTATTTGTTGAACTATGGCCACAATCAATCTTTGATTACAAAATAAAATATTTTCCCTATCTGTTTTTAATACCACTTTCATCCTCTTGTGAATTAGATTACAGTTAATCTATTATTAATTTGAGTTCCTTTTGAGATTGAGAATAAATCAATATGCTTTCAAACGTACCTATCATGATAAAAATGCATCTTAATTGATCTCAATAAAATAAACATTATAAAGAGTCTCTTATATTAAAGAATATAATAAAAATATTGCTCCCCCCTCTTCCAGTGGATTAGAGCAGGATAAATAAGACTTAAATAAATAAGTTTGGGGCAGGAAGAAGGCTGAAATCTGGTGAGTTATAATTGAAGCATAGAGGAAACGGGAGTCCGCCAGCCTTCCTACTCCCAAAACTAGTTTAAATACTGTTTTAATTCTTGGATCGGAAATACGCTAACTGGCTGGCATCCATATAATAATGGGATGAACCAAGTAGGCATGGAGTCTCTGAGACCCTCCCATGGGTATCATTAATGCATGCTATTAGAATACAAGTCTTGATTTTTATTTTATTTTCTTTCTCTGGCAAAGTTGAGTGCTGTTTGTTAAGCTGCTTTGTTTGGTTCACTTGTAATTTGGATGATAAAATAGAATGGATTAAATTAAAATAATTTAATTGCCTAAAGAGAAAGTAAAATCATGCTCACAATTCATTGTAGCTCTTTATTGACTGTGTAGCAGTTTCAGCCAGATTTTCTTCAGCCTTGGTGCCATCAAATGGGCTGCATTGGCTGGGGGATTGAAAGGATACTTTATATCATTATTATTATTTTATATTTCAAAACATTATGTGGTCTCCCTTCCTTCCTTCCTTCCCAGATACTATAACTTGGATTGGCACTCTTTAGAGAAGATGGAAACCATTATGCAATCTTGCAGGGGGTCACAGGCATCAAAAATTAAAACTCTTTGTAACAACTAAAAATTGACTGAAATCTTATAAGATCACCAGATTGAAAACACCCCTCCCTAAATAGGCCTTGGTCCTGTCCACTTTTGAAGTGTAGCCCAAGGAACATATCACACAAACCTTGGTGTGTGCCCTCAAGCCAACAGAACCTGCACACCCCTGTCTTAAAACCTAGCATATTTTTGATGGTTTGAAGTTGTGTAAAGCTATATAAAGTTGCAGATGAATGGTTTTGGCTACTGCTAGTCAGATTTGTTATATGCTACTTCTTCCATTCTTGATGGAAAGTTGGTGTTTTTTCTGGAAAATTAAAAACGGTAGGAGAACATAGGAGGGTAACATTGAAACTAAGATTATTTCTGGTTCCACATAACATTTGAAAAAGAAAGCAGGAAGGTTTCAAAATGCAAGTGTGATTTGGACACATCCCAGGGTCTGGGAAAATGTATAGTAGGACTTCTTAGTCTCAAACCTTATTTTGAAATACTGAATAAGCTGGGGACCCTAAGAATTAACTTTACACTAAAGGACAATTAAAATAACTCCTACTGATGGCAGGAAATTTGTGTCAGCAGAGGGAGCTTGTGATCCTACAGTGTGAACCTGTGATCTGCTCCAAGTTGCAGTGTACTTAAAGTGCAGGATGCTAGCCACTTGAATTATTATACCTAGTTGCCCAAGTAATACTTTTAGCTAAAATAGGCCCTTACTTTTTTTTCTTACTAAATTCTAGTAATTTACTAAGCAATTTCATTACTTACTAAATTAGTAGTTCCTAAATTGTACAAGTTATGTCTTAGCATGTTCTCACATTCTGAGTTCCAGTAGGCCCTTGCTACAGGATGCTGACTAATTTAGCCATAAAAAGTAAACCCTTGCTATTTCTTTCAATGCTGTGCATTTTTTATTTAGCTACAGTAGCCCAAATAATTGTTCCCTGGATTGATTTCTGCTAAGCATGGTTTTTATAATAGAACTGAATTTCCACTGTCAGAAAGCCAGTTCATTAGAAAGTACAATCTTCTGGCTTTCTTATTACAGCTCTTAAACTGAAAAAAGCACAACTATTAGTTATTTCTATTATTAAAAATAAACATTGCTTTTTTATTGGATGTCAGAATTTATTTGTTTCTTTTACAACACATTTTACCAAAGAGAAGATTAAGACAACACTTAATTTCAAATTAGTGTCCCACATTTTGAGGTAACCAAAACTTTATTACAGGTCCTGAAGCATCCTGGATTTTGTTACATTTGCTCAAACTTCTAAAATGCAGTAATGACAACATTGTTGGGAGGATGAGGTGGGGGGCAGTGGCAGCAATGCAGTTTAATTGTTTTAGCGCGGTTAATTAAGAATTGCTAGGTGATTTTTCTTCTTGGACTACTCAGAGGAAGATTTTAAGCTATCCCCTTTGCTGTTGAATTCCATAGCTAAGAAGTTAAGGCCAGTCCTGAAGCAGGAGCTAAACCTTGTAAATGAAATGGAATATTATTTTTTTATTTCTTTATTCAGCAAATGTATATGGCCACCCATCTAACCAGTGGAATTCTAGGTAGCAAACAGAGATAAAAACATAATACAGTTATCCAAATAAATTGAAAGAAAAAACATGAAAAATCAAGTTGAAGCCCCTATAAAAATCTCATTGCCAACATATTACACACACACACGCGCGCGCACACACACCCACACACACCCACACACACCAGAGCTCCATCAACACCCTGGCCCCAGTGCCTGGGGAAAAAGCCAGGTCTTCCAAAATGCCAGCGCAGTCGGGGCCATCCGTATCCTCAGGCGATGCAGGCACCATAACAGAGAAGGCATGCTTCTTAGAGCCCACCAGGTGACACAGCTTCATCAAGGGGACCCAGAGCACACTCACTCTGCCAGATACAGTGGGATGGGCCGAAACCATTGGAGATAGACTGTCCTGTAGGTAACTTGGCCCCATATAGGTCTTTAAAGATGACAAGTAGCACCTTGAATTATATCCAAAAGCCTACATATATTCATATAGACATACATTTTTGCTTTTCAATATTGTTATTAGAGCCATGTGCTGTCAGGACTCAGTAGGTTTCATTTGCAATTTTTTATGAGAATTGTATATGTGTGCGCACATACAGTATATGCCATTGCCTATGCCTTTCCCCTATGTGCATGCTATGTTTACATTCACATTCCTTGCATAGAGCACATAAAGTATGAAAAGAACAAATGGATCACTCAGTCACTATACAGCCCCCAAGCATGTGTTCCCTCCATGTTCTTGAGTGTTCAGAAATGTGCATCTCTTTTCCTCCCACAGTTTATATATTAAATTTATATCCCGCCTTGCTAGCCATAGAACACCCAAGGGTTGCTTACGATAAAAAAATGATTAAAAGTAAGAATAAAAACAATACAATTGAAATGAAGGGAAAATTAAAATCGGTACAATTATAACCAATTGAGTTAACCAGTAAATAGCAAAAAAGATGGGTTTTCATCATATCCCCAAACATTGGGAGAGGGGGAACGCACAGGAAAAGCCCCACTCCCATGTAGTAGATCAGAGCTTTCCAAACTGTGTGTCGGGACATGTTAGTGTGTCGACTGCAGTGTCTAGGTGTGTCGTGGCTGCTGCTGCCTCCAAACCTGCCCTGCCAGGATTCCGCGCAGGTCCTAGTGCCTGCCTTGTGCCCTGCTGTAAGAGTGTGTCGCGAAATGATGCCTTTCTGTAAGAGTGTGTCGCGAAATGATGCATGTCTAAAAATTGTGTCACCAACATGAAAAGTTTGGAAAGTTCTGTACTAGATAGACAAGCTTCGCAATGGGGGAATCTTCAAAAGGGTCTCTTCTGCTGATCTAAGTAATTGGACTGGTTCCTTACTTGGGTATATACTGGTGAGTCTCACTCACTGGATCGTCACCTTGTTGTGGTGAGTGGGCTTGTGTGTTCCCAATGAACCCTGTGAGCGAAGCCGTCGGGAGTCATGTACTCCTGGTAGGGTCACCCATGGCGGTAAGGTCCAGGGGGAGGAACCAGACAAAGAACGATCCAAGAAAGTCCTCAACGGCAGAACAGGCGGAAGATAACAAAGTGTATTGTTACAATGGCTGCGAAGGCGGATGAAGGCTGCAGCAGACAAAAGGTCACCAATCGTCATGGTATCCATGCCATTGGATTAGAGCCTTTTTCTGTGAAGGTTGTGTGCTGATCGTTGTGCACCGATCTCCACACATAAAACAAATTCACGCACAGGCGTCTTCCAACTACACCAAACCCAAAACAACCAAAAGTCCCATGGCAATGGGGGCAGGACTGTGAAATCCGGAAGCTCCTAGTCATGGACCAGCACATGGGCGGTGGATACGGATTCAGTCGCCCTGACTCAAGGATCGAGGCAGTTGAGTAGTTCGGCAGTTGTATCCACGACTGAGCAGCCCTGTTTAGGATCCTCTCTGCTCACCCCATATGGGGAGGGGGCTAGAAAAGGTGCCCTAAACATAGTCTGCCTCATTTTCTCCCTGACTGGATTACTGCGACCAGTGGGGTCACCATCTAGCGGTCGTAAAAGACACATGAATTTTGGAACATGGAATATACGGACACTGCAAGACAATATGGATAGTGAACGACCTGAACGTAGGACTGCCATTATTGCAAGGGAGCTGAGACGTTTTAATATTGATATAGCAGCACTCCAAGAAACTCGAAGAGCAGGAGAAGGACAGTTGAAGGAAGAAAAAGGAGGTTATACCTTCTTTTGGAAAGGACTGCCTGAACAAGAACGACGAATACATGGGGTAGGCTTTGCTATCAAAAACGACCTTGTGAGGCTCTTGTCAGAAGTTCCCACTGGGATTAACGAACGACTCTCAACTCTCCGAATAAAACTCACCAAAAACCAACAGGCAACTATCCTAAGTGCTTAAGCACCAACACTAGATGCAGATGAGGATATCAAGGAAAAATTTTATACCCAGCTGGACACCATCTTATCAGAGATACCAAAGGAGGATAAAATTATCCTCCTGGGCGATTTCAATGCAAGAGTTGGGCGTGACTTTGATTTGTGGCCGGGGATCATTGGGAAAGAAGGAGTTGACAATAGCAACATGAATGGAATCTTTCTTCTGACTAAATGTGCAGAGCATAACCTTGTCATTACTAACACACTCTTTCGCCAGAAAAATAAATTTAAAACATCATGGAAGCACCCACGGTCAAAGCACTGGCATCTTTTAGATTATGTAATTGTCCGTGCTAGAGATCGCCGTGATGTACTTCTCACCAGAGCCATGACGAGCACCAATGACTGCTGGACAGACCATCGATTAATTCGATCCACGATGGCCATAAAGATTGTCCCTCATCGTAGTCTCCAAGGAAGAAAACCAAGGCGTAAAATGAATACACTGGCCCTTCAAGATTCTACTAAACGAGCTTGCTTTCAATCAACTCTCAAGGAACATCTGCCTATGGAACTTCCTGAAAATATTGAGGAACACTGGATTAAATTGAAGACTTCTATTATTTCAGCCTGTGAACAAACTATTGGATACCAAACTAAGAGACATCAGGACTGGTTTGATGAGAACGATAGTGAGATTGAACATATTATTGACAAGAAAAGGAAAGCCTTCCGGATATGGCAAAAAGATAGTAACTGTGCTGTTAAGAAAAAAATCTACGCCAGCGCAAAGGCAGAAGTCCAAAGAAGAACTAGAGAATTTAAGGACATATGGTGGATTTAAAAAGCCCAAGAAACCCAACATTTTGCAGATGCTCATGATGCACGGGGCTTTTTTAATGCCATAAGGGCCATCTATGGACCAACAAACCATGGTACAAATCCCTTACGCTCAATTTGTTGTTGTTGTTCAGTCGTTTAGTCGTGTCCGACTCTTCGTGACCTCATGGACCATAGCACTCCAGGCCTTCCTGTCCTCCACTGTCTCTCGGAGTTTACTCAAATTCATGTTCATTACATCGGTGATGCTATCTAACCATCTCATCCTCTGCCGTCCCCTTCTCCTTTTGCCTTCAGTCTTTCCCAGCATCCTCTTTCCCAGCATCAGGGTCTTTTCCAGTGAGTCCTCTCTTCGCATTAGGTGGCCAAAGTATTTGAGTTTCAGCTTCAGCATCTGTCCTTCCAATGAGCAGTCAGGGTTGATTTCCTTTAGGATTGACTGGTTTGGCCTCCTTGAAGTCCAAGGGACTCTTACGCTCAATAGATGGTGCTAAACTTCTAAAAGACAAAGAGTCTATTGCACTGCGCTGGAAAGAGCATTATTACAATCTCCTTAATTGTCACTCTACTGTGGCTGATGAAGTCTTCTTGCAAATCCTGCAAAAACAAATAAGAGATGAGCTTGCAGTACCCCCTAGTTTGGAGGAAGTCAGTAAAGCCACTAAACAAATGAAAAATAACAAAGCTAGTGGACCTGATGGGATTCCTGCTGAAGTCTTTAAAGAAGGCGGGCCTGAACTTACACAACAACTTCATAAGCTCATCAAAAAAATCTGGATGAGGGAGGAGATTCCAGCAGACTTTAGGGATGCCATAATTATCACTCTCTTTAAAAAGGGTGATAGAACAGACTGTGGAAGCTATCGAGGCATCTCCCTTCTAGCCACAGCAGGCAAAATCCTGGCAAAGATCATCGCAAACCGTCTCCTATCTGTATCAGAAGACATCCTCCCTGAAACGCAAAACGGCTTCCGCCCTTCCAGGGGAACAGTGGATATGATCTTCACTGCACGACAGCTTCAAGAAAAATGCAAGGAGCAAAACCGCCCTCTGTACATGGCGTTTATTGATCTGACTAAAGCTTTTGATACTGTAAATCGTACTGCTCTCTGGACCATCCTTCTGAAAATCGGATGCCCTGATAAATTTGTGAACATCTTGCGGCTACTCCATGACGACATGATGGCAACAATCCTGAATAACAATGGCTCTCAAAGCGATCCATTTAAAGTGGAATCCGGCGTTAAACAGGGATGTGTTATTGCTCCAACCTTATTCGTTATCTTCATCGCTATGATTATACACCTTGTTGAAGAGAAACTTCCTACTGGTGTAGAAATTATATATCGAACAGATGGAAACCTTTTTAATCTTAGTAGGCTGAAAGCAAAAAATAAGGTAATTAAAACTTCTGCTATAGAACTTCAATATGCTGATGATAACGTAGTCTGTGCACACTCCGAAGAAGATCTTCAAACTATCCTAAACATCTTTGCAGAAGCATATGAAAAGCTCGGCCTCTCGATTAACATTAAAAAACCCAAAGTGCTTTACCAGCAAGTTCGAACCAATCCCTCCGCAGCGCCATCAATCCAGCTTAAAGGTGTGTCACTAGAAAATGTCAACCACTTTTCTTATCTCGGCAGCCATCTATCTACAAAAGCCGACATCGACGCTGAAATTCAGCATCGCCTGAGCTCTGCGAGTGTAGCTTTCTCCCGAATGAAGCGTAGAGTGTTTGAGGATCGGGACATTCGCAGGGAGACCAAAATGCTTGTTTACAAAGCCATTGTACTACCAACCCTTCTGTACGCCTGTGAAACATGGACCCTCTACAAACACCACCTCCAACTTCTTGAAAGATTCCATCAACGCTGCCTCCGAAAAATTCTGCAAATTACTTGGGAAGATAGGCGACTAATGTTAGCGTATTAGAAGAAGCGAAAACCACCAGCATTGAAACAATGATCATCCAACATCAACTTCGCTGGACCGGCCATGTTGTTCGAATGCCTGACCATCGTCTTCCAAAGCAGCTACTTTACTCCCAACTTAAGAATGGAAAATGGAATATTGGTGGACAGCAAAAGAGATTCAAATATACTCTCAAAGCTAATTTTAAAAAATGTAATATCTGTCAGATTTCTCATATGAAATTAGCAAATTGTTTTCTATACAAAGCACAGCTTTCTCATGATGACGTGACGCCAGGTGGCCAGATAACAACAAAGCCTTCCCATAGCTTTGAATGGTTTTGCTTATATCTTCTTTAGATATGAAGCTAGAAGGTACCATGTGATGTATTGTTTACGTCTAATCTCTAAACCTTCCCATGGGAACAGTTTGCCATGATGCGTCTGTGGGAAGCCTTGCTCTGTGTAGAGCAAGAGAGGGGGGGATCACATGCTTGCTTAGATGCAGCACTGCCACCCAATAGCAGGTCATGCTATGTGCTATGGCCTATGCTTTAGGCCTGGTGTGTGTCACACCTAACTTCCAGCCAATCAGAAAGCTGGAAGAACTGAATGAATGAAAAGAATGAATGAAAAGAACCATGCAAAATGGTGTTCTATGCTTCTTGACTTCTGTCCGGTCTTTTAGCCATGTTCGTGTGTGTGTTCTACTTCTGAAGACTGGGAAGTGCGTAGCTATGCGTGGCTGTGTGTGTAGGCCATGGCATGAGCCCCTTCATGTCTGTCAATGGAAACAATACATGAAAATCTGCTTGTAAGTTTGTTTTTCCTTTTTGCAATAATGTAACTGTATATACATTTATTGCCTTTATTACAAGTAAACATTTTAGCCATAAAAGCTGCACTCTGTCTGTTTACTCTCAAGCCTTGATTTTTCCCTATAAGCCAGCGTACATCCTATCAATATCAGCATTGAGAACTGGGAAGCCCTAACTCATGAGCGTTTCAATTGGAGGTCAGCCTTTATTAATGGCGCTATGGACTTTGAAGAAGCACGAGTACAGGGCGAAAGGGAGAAAAGAGCTAAAAGGAAGGCACGTCAAGCAAACCCTCATCATGACCATCTCCCACCCGGAAACCTATGCCCTCACTGTGGGAGGTTGTGCGGATCCAGAATTGGCCTTTATAGCCACTTACGGATCCACTGTTAAAATTTTACCTTTGGAAGACAATCTTCCTCGGCTACGAGTGATCGCCAATGATATACTGGTGTTGACTGCTGAACTGATAGATCTATCTCCACTGGTGCAAAACGGCTATTAGACAAGCTACAAAATCTAGCTATGTATGAGAGTGTCTTGCCCCATCTTACATTTTAAAGCACATACTTAAATACATTATGTGTATTCTGGAAAAGGGATTCTGAGAACATGCTTTGAAAATATCTGTTATGCTATAGATGCTCTTTGTAAAAGCCATATCAGATCTAAAGCTGTACAGCATTGGAAACGTTTGTGTACATCCCACACTGTCTTTGCATATGAACTAGGGCTGTCTTGTGCTTTCTGCCACGGAGGAGCAAATGACTCTGCCATAAGCAATCAGAATGAACTTTTGAAACACTTTGCCAAGGTTTGTAGGAAAAAGCCTCCCTCTGTATCCTGCCAAGCAATAGTTTAAGGGTCTATCTTCAGCAGCCCTGCTCTGGGCAATTAGGTAGAAACCTTCCTGTTGACACTGAGACTGCAGGCTAATTGCCAGCAGGCATGCAGGGGATTGGAGAGAGAAGAGATATAAAGAGAATAGGTAGCAGATGGAAATGATGCTACTAGAAGATTGGGCCCGATTCTCACTGGGATTGTAAACTTGTGCCTGGGATGTGTAATTTCAGATGGCAGGTGGGAGCACATAGAACTGAATGTTCTTCCCATACAGAGAAAATGAGCTGTTGAGGAGAAGAGTCCTTGTCAATCGTCTTTCCTGGAATCTCGCTTTTGGTATACAGCTTTTAAAAAAGATTGGGTGAACATTTGGTCCCACGAGCCCCTGAACGCAGCCTGGGTGCCAAAGGCGATGGGATCCTCAATGCCTCACTAGCCCTGTCAGCTTGTTTATTTGTTTAAATTATTAGCAGCTGCAGAGAGAGTAATTTTCATATTTTCTTTTCCATGAAATCCTGAATCCATGCTGCTTTTAACCTCAGGGGAAAAAAACTCTCACTGGATCTTCCCTAGCCACCCTTTGCAATGATGCTACTGGGGTTGTCATGCCAACGCGAGCATTTCAATTTTTTATGTCCACACTCCACTATAGAGTGAACCATGGATCTATTGTGTATTGATTGTAGTTATCAATTCAAACTGCATTTTGGAGGGAAAGGTCTAGCTACAGAAGGTTTTTATATATGGAAAAGAGTAAATCGGTTGGGCAGATTCTTTCCTTTCTCCTTTCTCTAATTTAAAACACTGAATTGACCCTTGTCTATGAAGGTTCTCAGTCATCCAGGTGGAATTGTCTGTAGCTTGAATCATGTCAACTGGATTGACCCTTGTTTCGTGGTTAATTGTCCAAATTTTGTGTCATTTAAAAATACAGGTGCAAATCATTTTTAATTAGAAGTACTTAATTTAGCTATGAAAGCAACCTGTTGGAACTGGTCCATGCCCACACAGAATTTTTGGCAGAGGAATTGTTGCATTTCAGTGGTGTTGCAGAAGTTGAGGGGGAAAAACAAATGAAGAATGTCTTACTCCAAAGGGTAGAACTTAAAAAAAATCTTTTTAAAAAATAAATAATGATTATGTTTTAAGGATGACAGAATGGTTTAGGAAAGAATTAAAACCTTTTACTGAGCATTAGAGAAGAGAGCTGAACATTAGACAATTGAGCTCAAACTATCTAGATAAGAACACCTCTTTGCCAGCAATCAACAACATGATAGGCAAAGATTAACAGCAAGATTAGCAGCAGAGGAGCAATCAAACAACACAATAGACCCTAATCAAGGAACTATTAACTCAGTCAATCAACCAAGCAGCAAAAAAACAACCCAATCAAGGTACTACCAAGGAGAGTACAACACCCCCACCAACACAGGCAGTACAAGCCAGGGTATATAAACAGAGAGCAAGTCCCACTCCCTTTTCGCACTGAAGATGTTGCCTAGCCTGGCAATGAAACGTCTGCAAGAAAACAGCAAGGCTCAGAGAGCACCATGGACTCCACAGTATCTAGATCAGGGCTTTCCAAAGTTTTCCCATGGCGACACACCAACCGGCGTTGGTGTGTCGCTGCGGGAAAACCCGGAAGTGCCGCCGTTGCGGCAGCGCGCAAAAACCCGGAAGACACAAACACTTTTGTGTCGCGACACACAGTTTGGAAAGCTCTGATCTAGATAATACTTCAGTATGGGTAAATGCTCTTTGTTTGGTATAAAATATGTTCATAAACTTTGGTAGCAGTTCAACCAGACATCAGCAGGCTGTTCAAGATACAATATGACCCCTGTAGACTGAATTCTTTCTAGTCCTCAGAATTGGGTGAACACAGGAAGCCAGTCATATGCCCTTCCTTGAGACTGGACAACTTACAGCTGAAAGTGGTCAAGTAGCTAGACTTTTGTTCATCCCTTCCATTGCCCTGCCTTTTCTTGTACATGACTTTAAAACCTATTTTGTCTACCATCCTGTTTCCCACTGTGACCAAACAAATAGGCCTGATGGATCCTACAAGAAGAGCATCAGATCAATAACTCTCTTCCCTATAGTGGTTTTCTAGGAAGTGGTATTTAGAGGCTTGCTGTCTCTGAGGCTGATGGGCTGGGATTAGATTCCCAGAATTCCCAGGGGCATGACTAGTACTGTATCTTCATAGGCTGGTAAAGCAGGGGAAAAGAATCTGAAGATTTCATTCATCATCTTTACTCACTATTTTCAAGGTGATGTGGAGATAATTTAAATCACAAACAAAGAGCTTTTAATTGTTTTCATTGATTTTCAAAAGAAAATTGGAATTGACTCACATTGTGGTAGTCCAGTTTAATGCATAAGAATATTTCCCGTGGTACATTTGCTCTGGAGGATTTTTCTACTTTCCACAATCTGCCGTGCTTGTTCAAGGTCTCAAATCTCCTCCATTTCACTTGTATGCTTCCATTTTTAGTTATTGTTTAACAAAAAATACGAGATGAGGAAACTCTATGCCATTTCCATTACTTTTAATGCCTGAGTAGCTTATATTAACAGACCTTCATTGAACAGCTAAGGTTAAATCATATTATTTCAGAAACAACTTGTAATTGTGACAACAAAAGTAACTTGGGCTATGGTGTTGGGTGATTTATTGTCATTATGTGCAGTCTAATTATGTTCTTTGATATGAACTACAGTATCTTTGCTTCAGATGTAGAGCATTTGTGACATTTCTGACTTCATAATAGATCACTCTTATATCTCTCTCTTGGATTTTTTTTTCAAATAGCTGCCTCATTTTCATTTTCAGGTCATAGAATGCAGAGTAGAGCATCTCAAGAAGGTATTATTTACAGTGGCAGAAAAATTCTAAAGGATGAGGGAGGGAGGATAAAGGTATATGTGGAAAGAAGGAAAAAATAAAATGAGAACAGCTATCTGGGCAACTTCCATTAAGTCACTGCTGTGGCTATAAAACTTTTAGGAAATAAATTGCAGTCATTTTGTCGGCTAGTTAATGTTTCTCCCCCTCCTCCGTTCTGTTATGAAAGAAAAAAATTGTTCACCACCAACAGAGCTGTCTTGGAAGATATATGTATCTCATGTATTGGGGTATTGAACTGTGACACACAAAACAAAGCAGTTCCTTATCTGAGGACAGCACATTTATTCCATTGGATACATACTATCTGTTAGTCTTGTCCCCATTACATCTATGGTTTGGTACCACAGTATTTTGCTGGCTGGATCATGATGGAGCTGATTTCAAAGTTGTTCTGTCCCCATTATGCTGCTCCATTTCTTTCTCCTGGGTTGAAGCTCAGTGAAAACAGCTTTTTGACACCGATTTTCACTATGAAGATCAGTCCTCTGCTGGAATTTCTTGCATACGTGTCTGAATGCTCACTTTTGTAAGGTGCCAAAATCTAATCAGATGGGAATGATCAGTTAGGAGAAAGCTCTGCCAATGGCTTCGGTTGCTGGAAGGAAAGGGTTGGAGAACCCATGAAACTGGTTCAAGCCAGAGCTGCTTTACCCTCCAGCATCATGTGTGCAGTTGAGACTGCATTTCCTCTGTACATTTGATGCTATATCTATTGACTAAGCCTCTGAATTGCAGCCTTGGCAGGCTACGAACTGGTACGAAGTTGTTGAGCTTTGGGGTTAATTGTTGAGTGCCTGCTTTTGGAAGAGTGCAGCTGTAAACATCTGTGGGGTTCCTATGGATCAAATTGTTAATACGTTTATTTTTACTTTATTTTATATATCTTAGAAAAATGGTAAGGCTGCCCTTCTTACATATGTTTCTGTTTCCATCTTCTTCCATATGAATTCTGGACAGCTAACAACAAAAACAATACTGTATTAAAAAAAACCTCTATAAATCAAGCAAAAAAACTATTAAAATAAATAGTCTGTGAGTTCTAGTCCTGCCTTAGGCATGAAAGCCGGCTGGGTGACTTTGGGCCAGTCACTCTCTCTCAGCCCAACTCACCTCACAGGGTTGTTGTTGTGGGAAAAATAGGAGGAGGAAGGAGTATTAGGTATGTTCGCCACCTTGAGTTATTTACAAAAATAATAAAGGCGGGATAATAAGCAAACAAACAATGTTATAACCTAGGCAGCATACTGCATAACAAACTCAACCACACAAATCACACCTATAATTGAGTGTTTCTCATTAGGCAGTTATATTATTGTAAAAGAGCTGAAAGGGAATAAGAACTGTGAGTCTTAAGAATACTTAAGCACAGCCTGCACTTTCCATCCTTCACATGTACATGTTTTCCTCCTAATCAAGTGCAACCAACTTACTGCTCTTCTTCTAGTAGCTCATGCCCAGACCCAGATGTATTTCACTATCAGTTCCTCCACCATTTTCCCCATGCCTTTTAAAACAAGGTAGAGAGAGAAATGAGTGTGTATTGTAAATATAAGAGTGCATTACTAGTTCTGATTGAAGGTGACTTCTGGGTTTGAAAAAATTGAAGAGTTCTTTTATCTATAACTATGCAACTCTGTTTGCTGTAGAATACACTTCTAAATGTAAAAAGGAAAAAGTGCTATCCTGAATAATAGTCTGTCTCTCTCTGTCTCTATCTCTGTCTCCAGATAATGGCTCTGGATCAGGAGAAGGAGGTGAGTATTGATTCTTCTGTTCATTTGTGTGAATGCTGAAATCTAGCTTGAAATGTTTGTGCATTGTAGACAAACTGGCAACAGCACAAGTTTCTTTTCCTTTGCACAAATTAATTTCCTAGAATCTTGTTTTTCCAAAATCCCTCACTTTTCTTGGAGAGAATGCTTAAAAGAGAGCACTTTTAGATGAGAGATTAAGTATGTGCTTAAAACATTCTGGTTAAAATTATGTGTCAACATATTTTATCTGGGCCCTTTGTATATCTGTCAGAGATGCACTTAAAACAATAGAGAATATATGTAGCTCAGGGTTGAACTGTTGGGCTCTTAGTGTTCTCTGAGCTTAGAAAACACCAAGAACCCAATAGAGATGCACTTACTTTACTGACTATATACATACAGTATATTATTTATTTATTTATTTATTTATTTTTCAACTTCTATCACTGCACCATCTCCCCCAAAGGGGACTCTGGGCGGTTTACAAATACAACAATTAAAATTTATAAATATAACTAAATATAAAATCATACAAATCTATAATCATTAAGATTACTAATAAGTTAAATATAAAATCCAATAGGCGATAAGATGGTATTTTAAAAGGGCTCTATGGCACCAGCCATCCCCAAGAGAAACTATTCCCGTTCCCATCCCAAGCAAGGCGGCAAAACCAGGTCTTTACATTCTTCCGGAAGGACAGGAGCGACGGGGCCTGCCTCATATCTGGGGACAGAATGTTCCAAAGGGCAGGTGCCGCTGCCGAGAAGGCCTGCCTTCTGGACCCTGCCAAGTGAAACTCCCTTAACGATGGGGTCCAAAGCATGCCCTCTCTGCATAATCGAGTGGGACGGTTTGAAGTTATGGGGATGAGATGGTCCCTCAGGCAACCTGGTCCCATGCCATGTAGGGCTTTAAAGGTCATAACCAACACCTTGAATTGCACCCGGAAGCATACTGGCACCCAGTGCAGCTGGTGCAGCAGAGGTGTCACATGAGCCGATCTAGGGGCACCAATAACTGCGCACGCAGCTGCATTTTGGACCAGTTGAAGCTTCTGGATACTCTTCAGGGGTAGCCCCATGTAAAGCACATTGCAGTAGTCTATATGGGAGATGACCAGGGCATGAGTGACTGTACGGAGGGACTCCCGATCCAGGAAAGGGCGTAACTGGCGCACAACGCGAAGTTGCGCAAAGGCCCTTCTGGCCACGACTGCCACCTGCTCCTCAAGCAGGAGTCGTGAGTCCAGAAGGACCCCCAGGTTCTGCACTGATTCCGAATGGGGTAGTGCAACCCCATTCAGAACCAAAGATGATAATTTCCCGGATCCGAAAGAACCATCAATCCACAGCCACTCTGTCTTACCAAGGTTCAGCTGAAGCCTGTTGTTCCCCATCCAGACCCCCACAGCCTCCAGGCACTAAGAAAGGGCGGCAACTGCATCACTTACCTCACCTGGGATGGAGATGTACAATTGAGTATCATCAGCATATTGATGATATCTCATCCCGTGGTGACGGATGATCTCACCCAGTGGTTTCATGTAGATATTAAATAGGAGAGGTGAGAGAACCGAACCCTGCAGCACCCCACAAACGAGGGGGCAAGGGTCGGATCTTTCATCTCCTATTACCACCGATTGGGACTGGCCCCAGAGGAAGGAGGTGAACCAGTGCAAAACTACGCTGGCCACCCCCAACTCCTCGGGCCGTCCCAAAAGGATACCATGGTCAATGGTATAGAAAGCTGCTGAGAGGTCGAGGAGAGCCAGGATAGACACACTTCCTCCATCCCGCTCTCGTCAGAGATCATCCGTAAGCACGACCAATGTAGTTTCCAACCCATATCCTGGCCTGAAACCTGACTGAAAGGGGTCCAAATAATCCGTTTCATCCAGAATCCTCTGGAGTTGCAACGCCACTACTTTCTGAACCACCTTCCCCAAAAAGGGGAGGTGGGAGACAGGACGAAAGTTGTCCAATATAGTAGGGTGCAGCGATGTTTCTTGAGTAGGGGTTGCACCAGCGCCTCCTTAAATGCGTCCGGAAACACCCCCTCCTCCAGAGATATATTAACCATCGCCTGGACCCAACCACATGTCACCTCCCTGGCTGCTTGCACCAGCCAGGAAGGGCATGGGTCTAGATGGCATGTGGTGGCCTTTACAATCCGGAGGATCCTGTCCACTTCCTTAGGTCCAACAGGATCAAACTGTTCCCAGATAACCGGGTAATGACGTCCCCTCGGCATCTCCCCAGACTCTGCTTCACGCTTGGAGTCCAACTTAGAACAAATCTGAGCGATTTTATCCTGCAGATGCTCAGAAAATTCTTCCGTACGGCCCTGCAGGTGGGTCACAGACTCCACCTTACCTAGAAGAGATTGTGTTATCTTAAACAGGGCCATCGGGCGGCATTCTGCAGACGCAATAAGAGCAGAGAAATATTGACATTTCGCCACTCTTACTGCCACAAGGTAGGTCTTAACATCGACTCTAGCTTGTGTTCGGTCAGATTCAGTATTTGTTTTTCTCCAGCGGCGCTCTAGGCGTCTCTTAACCCTCTTCAAGACCCTTAACTCCTCCGTGAACCACGGGGAGTGTCGGGTCAAATGTGGCACAATGTCGCACAGGCGCGATCCTGTCCAAGGCCCCGGCCGCCTCCATATTCCAGGCTGCGGCCAGGACCTCCGCTGGACCGTGCAGTATATCCTCGGGTATAACCCCCAGCTCCTTCTGGAACCTCATTGGGTCCATTAGTCGCTGGGGGCGGACCAATGAAATGGGTCCTGCCTCCCTGCGGAGTGGGGCGGCATAAGAGAATCTCAAGGCCACCAGGGCATGATCTGACCATGACAGTGGGGACAGATCTAACTCTCCCTTCAGATCACCTTGCCACTGCTCCGACAAGAAAACGAAGTCCGGAGTGAGGCCACTGTCTCGAGTCGGGTCTCGAATAATCTGAGACAGGCCCATGGCTGCCATGGTAGCCATGAACTCCCGAGCCTCCTCTGAGGCACATCCCAGGGAAGGCAGATTGAAGTCCCCCAGGACCATAAGCCTAGGGGACTCCACCGCCAGCCCTGAGACAGCCTCCAGCAGCTCGGGCAGGGAGGTTGCTATGCAGCAGGGAGGCTGGTACAGCAACAACACTCCCAACTGCTCTCGAGAACCCAACTTGAAAAACAGGGTCTCACACCCGGCCACTTGTGGAGCAGCGCCCCTGAAGGCCACCAGAGACTCCCGGATGACAACCGCCACCCATCCTCCCCTGCCCCAGAGTCTTGGCTGATGCCACACCTGAAACCCGGCTGGGCACATCTCCAAGAGTGCTATTCCCCCCTCTGTGCCCAGCCAGGTCTCAGTAATACACACCAGGTCTGCCCCCTTCTCCGTGATCAAGTCACATATGAGGGGGGCCTTGTTGTTAACAGACCTGGCATTAAGTAGCAGCAGCCGAAAGCCAGGGTGCTCGAGGATCCTCTGACCAGGGCCTGGGTCAGAACCTGAGGGGCCGGAACACGCCACCGGTAACAAACACCGGGGGCGTCTTCCCCAAAGATGGCCTGCCCCCGGTTCCCGTTGTAACATCCCCGACCCATCACCACTTCAATGGGGCAACCCACCCTACTGCCCCCAGAGTTTCCAGGCCCGGATGCCTCTACTCCTGGCCCTCTGAAAACCCTGAGTTGACATAAGGGCCCTCTCCACGCACACATCTCCCACACACAATCGTCCCTAGGTGATGATAGGCCCCCCAGCGCACCAGCTTCTGCTCTCGGCACCAAGAGGGCCTAACCACCCCCCAAACATCCACTCTGCCCCCTCACCCCCTCTCACTGGTCGCAAGGGGGCATCATCCACTCCTGCCCACCACCTGTCTCTCACTCAGGGGTGGGCATTCATACATACATTCACACAGTCTTGGGCCCCCCTGACTCTCTCACACTCAGGGGGAACCCACAGTCACACACCAGGGGACCCTACTGACTCTCTGCTGCCTCTAAGTGAATGGGAATAAAATTTATTAAAATTTTAAGTTGTTAAGAAGTTGTTAAAATCCATGGGAATTTCCCCCTGCACCCAGCTTCACCCAACTTTATTAATAAGTAAATTCAGTATATGGGCACATGTTAAAAAAAAATCCAGCTTCTAAATCTGCTAGTGGGGGGTGAGGGGAGTAAGACCAACTGCCAAGGGGCAGTTGTTCCACTGGACATTTGAGAATTAGGGATGGTTGGGTAGCCTGATCTGGATAACAGATTCTTTTTGTTTCCGTATATACTTTGGATATAAGTTTTTACTAGAAATTTGATTTTTATTTATTATATTGTTGCTGCCTTGGTGCATGTTGTAGGCTACCTAGAGTCTTGTGATGGAAGTAGTATACAAATGTGTGTAATAAATCAATATGCAGTGTCAGTTAACTGGATAATGCATTGGCTTCAAAAGTCTATAGACAGAATTTATGCTTTTATTTGGATGATGAAGAAAAATATTTTTCAGATGGATCATTCAAAGAGACCCTACAGTTTAGTAGAAATTTGAGCTCTAGTATGTTCATTTCAAATAGTTCTCAGGTAGTAGGGCTGGAAAAGACATTTGTATAAGTCCAGGGAAAAACTCTGCCAGTTGTAGAAAACCTTATGCTAGATAGTAGACAAATATTCCAAGTTACTAAGCCATTCTTTCCTAATTGTGGTTCCTTTCCAACCACTCTTCCTGGAGTGATGGAGCTGAAGTCAAAATCAACTGCACCAGATTGGGGAAGGCTTCTAGAAAGGGTTGAATACTTAATTATACACACATTTGTACGTATCTTTTATCTATGACATTGTTACTTGGATATGTCTAATTTGCCCTTAATTATTTGAAAGCCAAACTTTTGTTTGGGCAACAATCCTATACATTCTTCTCTGAGATTAAAACTCATTGAATTCAATGGATCTTGTGTCTCAATGAGTAAAGTAATCCAGACTGAATGAACAATTTATGAACAAAATGTTGAACAAATCTAGCTACATACAGTGAAGGATCATAGGGCAACAGTTCTATAGATGATCTAGGAGAAAGGTGAGGAAGGAGTGTTTTTCATTATATTTTTCTTGCATTACATAAAATAAAGCAAAATGTCCCCAACGTTTTGCTTTGTTTCTGTTATTTTAGTTTATAGTCAGTTTTTTTTATTGGAGATGCTTTCAGAATTACCTAGAATGGTGACAGACCAATAAGAATAGGTAAGTGTACTCTGGACTATTTTGAACCTTCGTCAGCTGGTGCTTTCTAGATGTGTTGGACAACAATCCCCATCACTGTAGCCAAAAGCCATGCTGGCTAGGAATGATAAGGATAGCAG
Source organism: Charina bottae (assembly GCA_023362775.1). Classification (NCBI taxonomy): domain Eukaryota; kingdom Metazoa; phylum Chordata; class Lepidosauria; order Squamata; family Charinaidae; genus Charina; species Charina bottae. Next base: position 13,756,311 of record JALMGJ010000016.1, read on the forward strand.
TCTAGCACATCTGAAAGGCTGGGAAAGGCTGAAATGAGTTTTCCAAGCAGTGTTGGATAGAACAGCTTTTTTGTGCCAGGATGGTTAGCTTAAAATTCCAGAGATTATTCTAGTTTCTGATAGTTTGGCTGAGCAGCATGGAGAATTATTCTGGCTACATTGTACATAACACTAAATCATTGGTTAGTGCAAAACGTAAATGTCTGAACATGTCTGAATGAGGCTTAAGACTTTTGCACTCCTTTCTGCAATTCCTATGTAACTAAGTTAAGGACTTCAGCAGAGCTTAATTTCCTTTTATTGAAAAAAAAAAGAAAAATCCTGGGATAGAATTACTGTATGTTCATACAAGTTTAGAGTGAACTTTACATTCTGTTGCCTTTCTCTAATCTATAAAAATAGTCTAAATAATTATCCCACCCATGCAGGAGGAGGAGGAGAGAAGGAACCCACATTTTTGACCCTGAGTCTTGTCCTCACTAGCAGTCCTCTGTGGAACTGCTGGTGGTGGTGATGGGAAGCGCAGTGTAATGATGCCTGGTCCAAACTCTCCCTACTCTTCTTTGTGTTTTGTGCTATGTGAAACAGCAAGATAAGCCTGCTTAAACCATAACCCAAAGATGAGACAAAATTAGCATCATAGGTACAGAGGTGAATTTGGGGCTGTTAGGCTGATCCAGTAATACTATAAATAACAAGTAAAGCAAGGTTCACTTTCACTCTAGACTTACCTGCATAACGCATTACATATGAACCAGCCTCCAGCACCCACAGCTTTGTAAAAGAATATATCATCGTGGCTTCCTTTGTACTGTGTTTTCCACTCATCTTGTCAATTCCCCATCTCTCAGCAGAGAGCTGAGAAACATATGCGATGGGGCCACCGAGATTATTGGAACAAATACCTAGGATGTGACCTGGCACTCCTATTCGGTGTTTCTTAAGTAGAGTAATGGCTCATTGCCAGCAGTTTAATTCCTTATTCTTTTTATGTAACACTAACTACAGTGTGTGCCTGTTTACCTAAACAAACTTTAAATTAGATACTTAAGAAACTATCCCAGATTTAATTGAGGACAGATGGTAATTGATCAGCCTAGGCTTTCAAGCTGGCAAAATGACATGCTTGCAATACAGATAGTCATGTTAATTATTATTAAAATAATTTGTTTTGTGGAGTCCTTGGTGCTCTCTGAGCTTGGTTGTTTGCTTGCAGACATTTCATTACCCAACTAGGTAACATCATCAGTGGAGTGTGGGGTTTGCTCCCTGTTTATATACAGTAGCTTGCCCTGCCAGTATTGGTGGGGGTGTGGTTTTCTCTTTCATAGTTCCTTCATTGGGGTATTGTTTTCTGCTTGGTTGTTTGTCTGTTGTTGATCCCTGCTTATCTGGGTGTTGGCTGATGGAGAGGATGTGTTCTGGTCTTTTTGTTTCCTTCTTAGCTTTTTAATTGTCTCTTTTGAATGGTGTGAAAATATTGTATGGTTTATCTCTATGTGTCTATTGATGGCTGATTTGTCTGAATGCCAAGCTTCCAGGAATTCCCTAAGATTTTTGGATTTAGCTTTAGGACAAATATACCAACAAATCAGAGGAACACCCATGGGATCACCACTCTCAGGACTTATAGCAGAGACTGTAATGCAGCATCTAGAAACTATAGCACTCCCACATATACAACCAAGGTATGGATTCGGTATGTAGACGACACCTTCATCATAATAAAAAAGGAACAACTAGAGAAGACACATCAAACAATGAACAACATCTTCAAAGGAATAAAATTGACAAGGGAAGAAAACAACAACACACTACCCTTCCTGGATATCCTCATCAGCAGAGGTAACGATGGCAAATTAGAAACGCAAGTCTATCGAAAAACAACCCACACTAACCAAGTGCTCCATTACCAAAGTAACAACCCAACCTCCCAGAAGAGGAGCTGTGTAAGAACATTATTCAGACAAGTACAAATGCACTGCAGCAACCCAGAACACCAGAAAAAGGAAACAGACTGCCTATACATCTTCCAACAAATGGATACCCACGCAATTTTATCAAAAAGTGTCTGACCACTCAACCCACTACAGTGCAACCAACATAAGCTATGAAAAGGATAACACTACCATACATCAAAAACATGTCAGAAACAACCAACAGACTATTCAATGGCATCACCATAGCACACAAACCAACTAAAGCCCTCCAAAACATCTTAAGTAAACCAAAAGACCCAGTAGCCCAAGAAGAAAAAACAGGAGTCATCTACAACATAAAGTGTAAAGACTGTAACAGCCACTATGTAGGACAGACAGGCAGAAGACTAGCAGAACGCATTCATGAACACCAACTAGCAATCAGAAGACATGATGTAAACTCCTTAATCTCATAACACATGGACAGACTTAACCATAATTTCAACTGGGAAACTGTGAGCATCTTAGACCAAGCTAAATCCAAAAATGCTAGGGAATTCCTGGAAGCTTGACATTCAGACAAATCAACCATCAATAGACACATAGAGATAAACCATACAATATTTTCACACCATTCAAAAGAGACAACAAAAAGCTAAGAAGGAAACAAAAAGACCAGAACACATCCTCTCCATCAGCCAACACCCAGATAAGCAGGGATCAACAACAGACAAACAATCAAGCAAAAACCAATACCCTAATGAAGGAACTACCAAGGAGAAAACCACACCCCCACCAACACTGGCAGGGCAAGCTACTATATATAAACAGGGAGCAAAACCCCACACTCGCTAGCACTGATGATATTACCTAGTTGAGTAATGAAATGTCTGCAAGCAAACAATCAAGCTCAGAGAGCACCAAGGACTCCACAGTTCAACCCTGAGCTACATATACTGTATCCTCTTCTATTGTATTATTTGTTTTTGATTCCCTCTTTCTAAAATCTAGTTGCTAAAGCAGAGCTTTCCAAACTGTGTGTCGCGACACAAAAGTGTGTTGCCACACACAGTCTGGTGTGTCTCCACACAACCCGGAAGCGCTGATCATCATCATCAGCACTTCCGGGTTTTCCTGCGGCGACACACCAACGGCGGCGCACAAAAATGGAAAGCGGCAGCAGCGCTTCCGGGTTTTTGTGCGCTGCTGCAATAGCGGCACTTCCGGGTTTTCCCGTGGCGACACACCAACAGCGGTTGGTGTGTCGCCGCGGGAAAACTTTGGAAAGCCCTGTGCTAAAGTATTGTAGTGGAGAGAGGCTGTGGCAGATTGCTTTTACTGATTAATACATTGATAAACATCATGTACTATACAGTTGACTGCCATCTGTCACACTTACTTTGCAGAACAATTCCTTGTGGTTATTAGAGGATTAGATTTGCATATTTCTCTGAATATATATGATATAGAGAAACACAGAAATATGTTTTAGATATATTTTAGACACTTGAAAAGGCACATTTTTGCAGTGATTTTCTAATTAAAAATAGAATATTATGATCCTTCCAAGTGAAATGTGGTGCAACCTATTAGAGATTGATATAGCATAAGGCCTAAAAGTCTGGGTTAAAATTGGATAGCTTCAGTTCAGATTTTGCCATTCCTATTCAACATAATTCACTTAGTAGTCCCCGACTAGGGGACTGCTGTTTTATTCTATCTCCTGCTATATGGATTACTAGAATGAATGAATGAATGAATGAATGAATGAATGAATGAATATTCAAACGCACTGTATAATATTTGTTAATAATAATCATCAACACTGAAGCATCAGATTTTTTCCAGTCATAGAATCAGAGTTGTAGAGTTGGAAGAGACCATAAGAATAATCTAATTCAACCCTCTACAATGTGCAGGAAAACCAATTAGACCATTTATGAGATGTCTCAACCAGAGATGGTGAACCCATAACCTCCATGGTTAGATTGTTCTGCTGCTGTCCAGACATTTTAGTCAGAGAGTTTTTCCTTATATTTAAATGAAATCTAGGTAGCTGCAACTTATACCTCTTATTTGTGGTCCTAGTATCTGTGGACATAGAGAACAATTCTTGACAATCTTGCCTGTAGCTTCTCTTTAGGTACCTGAAGATGGCTGTCATGCCTCCCCTAAGCCTTCTTTTCTTCAGACTGTACATCAAAAATTCCTTAAGCCTATCCTCATAGGGCATTACTTCAAGTACGTGTATCATCTTTGTTGCCGTTCTCTGAACCACTCTAACATGTCAATATCCTTTTGGAAATGCAATGATGAGAACTGTAAGCAGTATTGTAAGCAGTACTCCAGGTGTGATTGGCTACTCCAGTGTTGAATAAAGAGGAATATATTGATTTCATCTATCTTTAATACAGTTCTTCTTCTAATGTAGTTTACAGCTGCGTTAGCTCTTCTAGAAGCTACCCCACACTGCTGTTCAGCTTGTTGTCAGTGGCCACATCCAAGTCCTTCTCAGATGTTATATTTCCAAACCACAAAATCCCCATCTTGTATGAATGTCCTACATTTTTTCTCCTTAAATATAATACCTAACATGCATTACTATTCTCAGTCCAATTTTCGAAGTTGTTCAGATGAACTGCATTCTCTTTCTGTCATCTGGGTGTTGGCCAGACCTCCCAATGTGTATAATCTGCAAATTGATATGCAACCGATCAATCCCATCATCCAGGTCATTAATAAAGTTGTTGAATAATGCTGGCTCCAAGACTGATCCTTGTAGGATGCCACTGGTGACTGCTTTCTAACTTGATGTAGAGCCATTAATGCTGAATTTCTGGATGCAATTGGCCAGCCAGCTGTTGAGCCACCTTACTGTATTGTTATCCAAACCACACTTCAGCAGCTTGTTAATGAGAATGCCATGTGGAACTTTGTCAAAATCTTTGCTGAAATCAAGGTAGATTATATACACAGTATTTCCTTTGTCCACTAGATAGTTACATTATCAGAGGAGGAGACAAGACTTGTCACATATGATTTATTTTTGACAAAGCCATGGTGGGTCTTAGCAATCACACTATTAACTTCCAGATGATTACAAATGGCCTACTTCATTACCTGTTCTAATATCTTTCCAGGGATTGTAGTTAGGTTCACTGGCTCACTGGGGTCCTCTTTTTTCCTTTGGTGAAGAGAGGAGCTCCATCTGTTCTCCTCCAATCCTCTGGCACCTTTCCAGTTCTCCAGGACTCCTCAAGGACAATGGACAAGTTTCTGGAGAGCTCTTTAGTTCCTTTGGTATTCCACAATTTATTTATTTCCTGAGGCTCTGGGGTCTTGAAGGCACTCAGATTAGCTAAACATGCCTTTACTACAGCACTACTGATTTACATCCTTCCCAGCCATCCTTGTGGCATTGTTGATCTTTGACAATGCTTTGTTCCTATAAAAATGAATATTCTACCAAGATTCTTATACCTGTTTCAAACAATCCCAATTACAATAAAAGATCAAATTTTTACAAAATGGCAAAGAGATATAACAAAATTTATTTGGCAAAAAAAAAAAAACCTAGAATAAAACTTAAATACTTACAAGATATAAAAAACAGAGGGGATCTAGCAGTGCCGGATTTAAAATTATACTATGAAACATGTGGGTTAATTTGGATCAGAGATTGGATTAAATTAGAAGATGGGAAAACAATAATCTTGGAAGGACATGATAACAGGTATGGTTGGCATGGCTATATGTGGCACAATAAATGCAAAGTACACAAACTATTCAATAATCATATAATTAGGAAGTCACTATTAAAAATTTGGAATAAATATAAAAAAACGCTATTACCTGGCATGCCTTTGTGGGTATCGCCACAGGAGGCAGGCGCCAGAATGGGGAATCAAAAAGACAAGGACTTTATAAAATACCAAAATTTATTAAAAATGGAAGGAAACAACTATAGATTAAAAACACGGGAAGAACTAGAAAATGAAAATATAAAGTGCCATTGGTTTACGTACTTTCAGTTAAAAGAACAATATAAAATAGATAATAAAAACCATCAATTCATAAAAGATCAAAATAATTGGGATAATATATTAGAAAGAGACAATGACCACTTGATATCAAAAAATATACAAAATATTATTGGAAATGAAAACTAAAGATATAAAGATTAAAAACTATATGAAGAAATGGGATGAAGATTTAGGTACAGAAATTACATATGAGCAGTGGCAAAAAATTTGGTCAAAAAATATAAAATTTACTCTAAGCAATAGTTTAAGGGAAAACATGTATAAAATGATATATAGATGGTACCTATCACCTGAGGTACTATTTAAATCAAAAATTAGGAACACGAATATCTGTTGGAAATGTACAAAAAAAAGAGGATCTTTTTACCACATATGGTGGTTATGCGATAAGGCAAGGAAATATTGGACCAAAATAAATAAATATATAAGTGAAATGTTAGGTAAGGATATTCAAATGAAACCAGAAATCTATTTGTTAGGTAAAATTGAGGATACCATGAATAAAAGACAAAAGACATTATTTTTATATTTAAGTACAGTGGCAAGAGTAAAATATGCGCAACTATGGAAGGAAGAAAACATACCAACAAAAGAAGAATGGATTATGAAATTAATGGAATTAATGCAAGCGGACAGATTAACTAACTTAATAAAAGGGAAAGAAATAGGGAAGCATAAAGAGGTATGGGACCCTTTTACAGACTATCTTAAAAAGGAATATAATATTAAATAGAAATATATGTATATATGTAAATATACAACTATAAATAAAAATATAGTAAGGGGGGGAAAAATAAAGAAATATAGAAAGTAAGAAGGAAATAAAGTAAGAAAGTATAGAAAGTATAGAAAGTAAGAAAGATACAAATTAGTTACATTTAATGTTCTGAATTAAGAAAGCCGGAAGCAATTTTAAAGATGTATGAATATGTAGTATGTTTGTGTAGGTAATAGAGGTTAAGTCTTTAAAAATTAAGAAAGGAAAAAGGCATAAGAGAATAATAGAATAAGTACATATATATAGAAATAAAAGAACGAAGGAAAGAAATTAAAACTAAAGAACTAAAAATTTGATAAAAATGATAGGGAAGGGTTTTTGTGGGTTAAGAGATAAGTAGTAGTAGGAGAGGAGTGTGGGAGGAAAGAAGGTAGGAAGGAAAAAGAAAGTAGAATGGATAAAGTGAAATAAGAGAAATTGAATAGAATTGAAGATTGGATTATACAAAAGATTAGAAATAAAAATTGATAAGTTATGAGGCGATGAAAATATGTAAAAGATGGAATGCCTAAGTGTAAATGAGATATGTTTTATGTAAAATGTAAATGTCTGTGTTAAATGTTAAATGTAAATAAAGTTTATTTTATATTAAAAAAAATAAAAAAAATAAATAAAAAAAGACAATGCTTTGTTCCTGAAGGCTTTGTCTGGTCTTTGGAATTCTTATTCAGTGGCTCCATGTTTAGTTCTGCTGTTGTAATCAACGAGATTTAAAAGCGCTTAGCACTCCTAAGTTTCTAGGTTTTATTTATGAAGATATAGGGCAAGCTGAGCAGAGAGTGTTCTTTCCAGCTGCTGGCAAGAAATGAAGCTATGCTCATTTGTCAGAATGCTGGCCAATTACTGAAAAGGAAAGTCAGGAGTATTGTCATTTAATTATTTCAAAATTAAATAGTGGTAATGTCCAAGACTAGTTATATTGAGTATTTTTTAATATTTTGCATTCATTTTTTATACCCCCCCCTTTTTCATAAAATATTTGTTGTAGACAGATGGTCTGTAAAATTTGTATCTGCTACTTGTACTGTTTCAAGCAGTGAAATGGAAATTTATGGTTGTGTGCAGGAGCCATTCCATTTTTGAAACTAACTAGAACTTCACATGGAAGGAAGGAAGAGAGAAGAGAGAAGAGTATATGACCTTGTGGGGGTGGGGGGATAGGCTTGATCTTTTATCACTTTGAGTTAGACCAGTGTTTCTCACCTTGGCAACTTTAAGATGTCTGGACTTCAACTCCCAGAATTCCCCAACCAGCATGCAAAGTACCACTGCTTTCCCCATTAATTCTTTTTTACTTTATATTCATATATTATATAATTTTATTTTAGCCACTGTTGTGATACATTAGTTTAAAGGATACTTGTTAGGTGTACATTTAAGTGCGTCTCCCGGTTTAATGGAAAGAAGTTAACATATAGCTCTCCCAATGAAACTAGTGACATTTAAAATAATTTAGCTTCAGCTCAGTTATGCCATACATTATTATTATTATCATTACTAGTACTAAATTAAAGGATATGGGGTTTATATAATTCTAAAGAAAAGTATCTGCTGTTATTTCAAGGTAATAACCTGACATTCACTGTACTTCTAGACATTTTAGCTATTGTGGAAAAACTTCAGTAAGACAGTTGATTTACAGCAATGCATCCCTATGAAATATGTGTTTTTATGCATTGTTGTTCTGAACTATTGCTATTTTAGATGTTTAGATTCTGTCAGGACCATAGAATATCAGCCACATACAGGGATGGAACTAGGGTCTGTGTCACCTGGGGCAAACATGGATTCTGCGCCCCCCCATGGGTTATTTTGTCATTTTGGTGCCCCCCAGGTGTCATTTTGGTGCACCCCCCAGCACGGCGCCCGGGGCACATGCCCCACTTGCCCCCCCCCCCCCAAGTTGCAGCCCTGGCCACATACAGCATGCAGGTATTCTATCTCATCCAGTGAATTCTGGGTATGCAGATTGTTAGAACCATGGTGAGAACTAAGTGGTAGAGTGCTGGTAGGATGACTAATGCCGTCTAAGTCTATAGAAAAGTATAATATGAAAAAATATTAATCTCTTTTTTAAAAATATTCATTAGATAATACTCTCTGTTGATGTGGCTTTGTTTTAGAGTACGAAGGATCTGGAACAGACATTCATAGAAAACATTCAAAATGTGGGGTTTGCAAGTATAGAGCTGAGTGTGATGAAGATGCAGAAAATGTTGGGTAAGTAGTAAGCTGCCTTCTCCCAATAGCTAAGATGGCCAGGGATAGGAAGTAGTCTTAGCTTTTCCTAACATAGTGCCATTTGCTGAAGAATTTAGCCTATTTTGAGCTCTGAAAAGTGGCATGTTGCCAGTTTAATAGCAATAATTGTAACAATGGGGATTTGATGTATTTCTTCATGAAGAGACTTTCTATCTATATTACTGACATGTATTATAACATTTTGGATTCACATTATAAAAAAATTAAACTGTCATTTTTCAATCATTGAATAATGAAAACAGGAAAAAGGGCTAGACTCACAAGTACATAGTATAGCATTGTATACACATGCAACCATTCTATGTGTATCTAACTATTTGAAAAAAAATAGAAATGCTCTCAATCTGTTGCTTTGAAGCAGAAAGCTGAAAGGGATAGTGTTCCTTATATTATCTGCCCAATGAGCTATCCATTTTCCTGGGATAAAATCACAAGTGGAATCTGGATTAGGGATGCTTCATGTAGATGTTTCCTCTGTCATAAAGTTAATGTTAATGGTGGTGGTTATGATGACATGATATGTCATTCTCTCCATTTACATGTCATGGATTCATGCATTAATTTATTCCCTGATCAACTAACCTAGGATATGGCCTAGATCTTGTTAAAGCAGCATAGGACTTCTCAGTGTTCTCATTCTGGAGATAAGGGATGGAAATTGATCTTTGTAACAACTCCTCCTTGTAACGTCTTGTGCCTCCAGAAAAGTTGCCCTGGAAATTTCAGAGAATAATTATCTGGAGCAGCATGAAGGAGGAAGGAGGAATCAGCAATGATTGGCTATGCCCACTACTTCTATCAGTCATGAGCCTCTGCAATATCTTGGGGATCCCTGTGAATGGAATAATTTATGGAGTAGCCAATATGTATACATATACTGTATACATACATACACATGCGCACACACACATATACAAACACACACATCTGCACATCCGCGGGTGTGTAGACATGGAAGAAGTGGAATATAAACGTAACTGCTTGCTGTGCCTGGTTCAATGACTTTTTTTTAAAACCAAGTTGATGAAAAGCATATAAATGCTCTGAGAATTAAAGGATCAAGAATTTTATACCAGCTGCCTGCCTATCATTGCAGAACATCAGTTTTCCATAATGTATTGAAGCATGTAACCATTATGAGGGAGTCACCTCAAGTAGCATTCCGGGAAATATCATCTATACCAGCTAGTGCAAACTTGAATTTTTCATTCCTAGCAGTAGTCTGTAATTAGACTGTCAGCTGTATCAGAACTCATTACATTCATCACAGAGATACAAACAATTGCACTTATTATCATTTTCTCCCTTTCCTTTAACTTTTATTGGGCTTATTAAGAGAAAGAAATGACTTTTGAGCAGGTGGTTGTCATGAGCTGCACAGCACAGTTGGAAAATTAACATTTGGATAGATTCAGATGAGTACAGTGTGTGACATTACTGCGTATAAATATGTGAGCGAATCACACTGACAAAATATCACTAAAATATAATTCTTCCTTGGTTTCCATTTCAGGTATAAATAAACAACAGATAATATAACTTCTGGGAGAAATGAAAGAGGTTATATAAAACACTCCCAAATACACGGAAGTCTTATAGATTGCATAAACTCTCTCGAGTTACAATATCTTAATGCGTATCTCTTAACAGCAAATCTTCTGTTTGGCATAAATCACTATGTTGAGTGATGCTGAGAATCTGATTAGAGGGAGAGAGAGAGAACTGGCTTTAAAAGGTACACGAATAATTAGTTCTTGTACTGGTTACTTCATTAGGAAGAAAAAAAGGCTGATTATTTTAGCTCCCTGTCATATCCACACAACAGTACCCTTTCCATCTGACTACACGGTCACGACACCCTGAACAAGAAAGTGGGACAAATTATAGCTTGGATTCATAGACCACATGCCTCTCCATTGCCCAAGTGGGGAATGAAATCAAGAGACAAATATTGCCTACAATGAATGGTTTGGCTGGTTGCTTCAGGTAAAGAAATCTTTTCCCCCAAGGCCCATTTCTTCTCTTTCTTACTTCTTTGGATGGGCCATCTACTCTCCTTTTATCTAGAATCAGCAAGATGTGCAAGTGACAGCTAAAAGCTCATAGATACAGTAAGTCCTTTTGGTTTCCATATTATAACAAGGCAGCTGAATCGATCACAACCAGAAACTCCATTACGGTCTCAGAAATGTTTAATACATTGTAGCATAAAGAGGATGGAAAAAGGAATATCCAGGGATCTCTTTCCTTTTTTGCTCACCAAAAAGCTGTGCTTGCCAATGAGTTTCATGCAGCAATAGATTACGTCTGCTTATTTTGGCTGTCTCATACTTCTTTGCCCCCAAATAGGTTAGGGTTAGGGTTATTGATTGATTGTTGACAGTTATCTATGCAAATTTATGTACCCATGCCATAATCACAAGAAGGATACTGTACCAGTTGATTACATCCACGGCGACAAAAACTTTTCAGATATAAGATTTTAATACTAGTGGCGGGCAAAAAAATGACAAGAGCCAAATCCAGTTATTGCTAGCCAATTTAAGTAACATTTGGACCTAATGAGAAAGAAAGGATGTATACAGTCTTAATCATGCTTACAGGAGACATATTGAAATCACCAAGATTTAATTCATTTTAGTCCTATTGTTTTGAAACATTAACCGTGACTTAAAACTGGATTCAATTTTGAGAGTTAAGAGATCATGCTAAGCCACTCTGCTTGGTTAGGCAATAAGTCTTTGGAATGAAAACCAATTGATACCCTTTAAGAAAAGTATCAGATCATGTAGAGAAATTAGATGTTCATCTTACATTGAAAGCAGTATCCAGATAGTCTTATTTGAAACCTAGAAGTTGTATGGTGCAGGGTAGTGGTTAAGGGACTAGAACTGGAGGGACCGAGGTTCAAATCTGCTCTTAGCCATGGAAACTCAGTAGGTGACAAAGTGACTTTGGGCCAGTCACTCTCTCTCAGCCCAATCTATCTTGCAGGATTATCACTGTGGAGATAAAATAAAAGAATCTTCCATGTAAGCCATTTCAAGAACCTGGGGGAAAGGTGAGATACAAATAAATAAATGCACATTTAACTAAATGTGTGATGTCCATTTAGGGTCTATGAATCTAGAAATCTTCAAGCACAGTAGCATATTCTGAAAGGTGATTTAAATGCCATTTTAAACTTTTTAAATGTTCCTGGCAGAAGTGTGGCTGCTTCCATACCTGCTCTGCTAACAAGTAGAAGAACTAGCTCCTTGGCTTCTCCCCTTATATCATGTTTCCTTCAAATGTTTGAAAGCTGCAGCATATTCCTTATTTTCCTCAAGAAAAAGATGATTTCTGGAACAGGCCTCACCACCAGAATCAGAAGTGACTGCAGTACTAAGGGCAGGGCTTTTAAATGTGAATAAAATGTGAGCAGAGATGCAGCCATTGTCTGCATGGATTAAAACAAGTTACTTAATAAGTACTTCCCTGCTGTCATATTTACACATGCAATTTTCCATGTGCAATGAAATTTGTCAGTGATATTTGGTTTGTTATTTTCCAAGTGTAAGGAGGATTGTTTAAATATAATTATCTTCCTGATCCCTGTAATAATGTTTATTACCTGGATTTTTATTGCTGAACTAAATGCTATTTGAGAGAGATTTGCTGAAACATTACTGGAACACGTATCACTTAAGACCTGCTGAGAATTGGTTTCCTTTTTGCATCTACAGTATATTTCAAAAGCCAGCCGTGCCAAGGATAATTTGATTCATCTTCTCAAATGTGACTTTTTAAAAATAATTCTTTAAGAAACTTTAAGAAATGGCATCATCTTTTCCTAGTACATAGACAACTGAACATGCAATTTTAATTTGTGATATGCTTTGTAGCTACTTTGCACATTTTTAAATGGAACATTGCGTTGCCAACCCCAAAATATTTTAGAACCGAAAGGTATAGTGTCTGATCAGATTTGCAACCCTTTTTGTTGTTGTTCAGTCGTTTAGTCGTGTCCGACTCTTCGTGACCTCATGGACCATAGCACGCCAGGCCTTCCTGTCCTCCACTGTCTCCCGGAGTTTACTCAAATTCATGATCATTACATCGGTGATGCTATCTAACCATCTCATCCTCTGCCTTTTTTTTTTTTTGCAACCCTAGGATTTGGTTATTTCAAGACAGTATATGTGTATACTTGTATACACAGAGGCACATATCACAGGTTACTTTGTCCTTGGAGTTCCCAGATGGCAGTCTCTCATGACACCTAGTAGAGTTGTGTGTTACGCTAAGGATAGTTTCAAAAGACCTGTGTGATACGTGGAGCTGTTAGTGGGGTAAATATAAAACTCCTCCTGTACTGTATTTGTTTTAGCTATGTTTGGGAAGCAAGTAAGAATCAGTCTCATGGATGGCTTGGTCAATTCTGGGTTTATTTTCTCACTTTTTAAAGCTGCTTTTGCCTTCTGCCTTTGTGGATTGATCTATAGAGGGCACAAATACAGTATAGGCTAGGAATGTACATTTGCTGAATAGTCCGTAATGGTGTCCAATTAGTTAATGCCCTAAAGCTGCTTCAGTGACCTTGTTGGCACTTCATGCTAAACCAAAAACAAGTAAAGTCCATTGTGGTTTGGTGTTATATTTGAACCTGGCTGAAGACTTCCCAGGTAACGTTTAGCCAGCTTCTCTCTGCCTCAGCAAAATCTACCTCAGAAGGTTGTTGAGTTGGATATTGCCTTGAACTCCTGGGATGTTAAAGCAGGTTGCACATATCACAAAGAAATCCACATTTTGTTCAAGGGAAATATTTGTCAAGGCAGATTTCATTCTCTGAAGGTCCAAAAAGATGAGCATTGCTGCATCCTTCCTTGTTTAGTTAGGGTAACCCCCCCAAGTGGGCATTTGAACAAATTATGCCATTCTGCTTAGTGACCTGTTGTTTCCAATTACCCTTCAATGACACTGACAGGGTTGAATGGCACAGCTGGAAGCTTGTGACTGGATGTATCCATGGCAACCCTTGGGATGGAACATCACCTCTCTCAAGGCAGCTTTGGTTGCTGACTGAGAAAAAGAAACCAATATTTCATCACAAGCTGATTTGTTTTTAAAATAGCCAACTGTAGAACTTTACATTGCTGCAGGACAAAGATTTTAGTTGTTGTGGGGAAAAAATGGCCCAGTCAAATGTATTGTCCCACTCCCATGCTTGCCAAGTTGTAGGTGAAGGGCTCTTTAACTTCATCACTGTTGGAAAATTATTGTGGGTAATTTCCAGTATAGTTTGCACCCAGCACACTCCCAGTCAATCCCTATGTCTCAATCAGAGCAGCACATACATCCCTCAGTTCAGCTAGCAGTTCAGCACCACTCAGTTCAGCATTTTTTCTTTTACGTATAAGCAATCAATCAATCAATCAATCGGCAGAAAACTTTCCAGAGCCACTGTAGGTAATTAGCACTGACAGTCTCAAAGGAAGTGGCCTTTGGTTGATCTAGCTTTAACCCTTTAACAGCAGAATAGAGATGGAAAATAGGACACCAGGTGATCCCTCCTCTATTCTGCACCATCAAAGAAACAGTTTGGTGGATGGGGATAATGTATCCAACAATTCCCTCCCCCTCTCAAATAGCAAATGAGAGAAAATGAATGAAAATACTGAAAACATTGGGTGTACATATTTTCTTAAAGACTGGTTACAAAATCTGGCAAATTTAAAACATGTTCGCCTATAAGGAAGACTAAAATAATGTAGTGTTTCAATAATGTTGATAATGTTGTATGCAGCTTCAATTTAAAACTGACAAACTGATCCATTGGTCTGCATTTGAGACTAAACAAAGATGCCAAACTGAGAAAGCTGTCAAAGTTATTTCATTCTCAGGCACACCTTTATTTTCATGATGTGTGAAAAAGGGAATCAAAAGTTTAGACAAAGAAAAGCATTCAAAACTTTAATATCTGAAGATTATCACACAATTATTAAAACTATTATATGAAGTATCTCTACATATGCAGCTATTTTGGTTTCAAATTCATATATATGCATAAACACCCATTATAGTTCAGAATAATTGTATTATAAGAAATTAATAGTTGGGTAATTGTTGAATGACATGCATACAACTTGTAATAAAGCAAAGTTTAAGGGAGTTGAATAGCTGAGCTGAAAAAAGCTGTATTTAAATTGATTTGAAACCTCTGTGCTATTTTACCTATGATACCTCATTACATAAGCAAATTATCACTTGATAATAACAATAATCTTATAATGAATAAGCATGAACTGAATTTTAAGCCTTCTACTCATTCTAAAGAAAAAAGTAACAGATGAGTTTATGCCTTACAATGTCTTTCTCTCTAATGATATTTTGGTACAAAGATCCCATCCCTTTATTTCTTTTCTTCTATGGCTTTTTTCTGCAACTATTTAAGCTGTAAATTCATTGAGAGCAGAAATGGATTCTAGGGTATATTAGCGCAGCATTCACCCAGACAAATGCATTCTAAACTGATCATTTGGCTAGAAATATCCAACTGGCAGCTTACTGGCTGTGCAAGCCCCCCGAGCCATTATCCAACCTCTACTATGCTGACCCAAAATGTTGTCAAGTTATATTAAAATAGGGATTTCACATTCTAATGCTGCATCTCCCCCTTCAGTTTTGCATGTCATGCATATTTTCAGCTCTGTGTGTTTGTATGTGTGTGTGTAGGGGTAATCTGAGTTGTGCAAGACCGAAGACCCCCCTATAGAGATGTTGCATGTGAAAGTTCTCTGTAGCGAGTAAGATAAAAACGTTGCTGCTGAAAAGGCGACTATCAGTTTAAATAAATACAATAGCAAATCATCCAGATTGCATAATCCTGTCTTTGAAAACTTCATAATCAAGCCTATGTGGCAAGGATTTTGAAAGGAGGAATTAATATTTCATTGTTACTGGAGATTTTTTTTCCACCAGTAGGACTTTAAAATACAAATAACACAATACGAACTTTGTCTTGATTTATAGGAAGAAGCAGAAGTTAATTCTACTTTATCTTTTTCACAGTGTTTTGGAGCAAAGCCAATATATGACATATAACTTTTAGAGAAATATTTTGCCATGGAAGTAGAGATGGCCAAAGATTTAGAGTCTAAGGCATAGCTTCAAAATTACACACACGCTACAAAAAAGAATATAGGAATAGATTAAAGTGGTTACAATATTAAATCAGTGGAGCTTAAACTGGTTTTCACTAACCTTTCGCACTGATTTCAATGCAAACAAAGTATTATTAACTTTGTGGATTCAACTGTGTTTATCAACCACATTTCTTTCAAGAAGCTGAGTTATAAATGATTTCCTTGTGGTCTTTAATCCACACAGTGCTTAGAACCAGAATTCCTTAGCTTCAGCAGCTGAACCATATCATTTGTCTCCAGGCTGTACCTTAAATGTGGTAAACATACAGGGTGGAATAATGTCATGTTTTATTTATGAGCATTTAAAGGCCAGATTGGTTGCTGTTAGAAGTTAATGTTGGATTAAATGGAACCAAACCTATGCAAAAGAGCAGTAGGAAAGGGCTGGGGAAGTATAGGCAGATTGGTGGGTTATCACTTTAGAGCAGGGCTTTCCAAAGTTTTCCCGTGGTGACACACCAACCGCCGTTGGTGTGTCGCCACGGGAAAACCCAGAAGTGCCACCATTGCGGCAGTGCGCAAAAACCCGGAAGCGCTGATGATGATCAGCGCTTCCGGGTTGTGTGGCGACACACCAGACTGTGTGTGGCGACACACTTTTGTGTCGCGACACACAGTTTGGAAAGCTCTGCTTTAGAGGATACAACTGATAATCTCTATCAAGAGAGATGCTTGACCATCAGAGAGAAAAGGCATTTGTCTCTTCTGCGCTGCAGTATTTGAGTGACTTCATGGACACATTTTAGATTGTTTATCTTCTCCCCTGTTATAAACTGAAGTATGTATTTGTGTTAAGTAATGTGATTTCATTTCATATATGCCTTGCAAATAAAACATTTATGCAAGGTCCTGAGTAGAATACTGATGATTTAATTCGTGTTTATGTGAATAGGTGTGTATGCAACATAGACTGTAGCGGCTACAGTTTTAACCCTGTTTGTGCATCTGATGGAAGTTCCTATAATAACCCATGCTTTGTTCGAGAGGCTTCTTGCCTGAGACAGGAACAGATCGATATCAGACACCTTGGACATTGCTCAGGTATCTTTAACTTTATTTTTCAGTAGTGATTATGTTCACTGGATGATTGACTAGAGGTAATGTTGTTAATTGTCAGAGATAGGGCTTTCTTTATAGAAGCACAGAACATATGTAAAGTGTTGGGTTTCATAGAAAATTAAAGTGCCGGAAAGACTTTGTTTTCATTGAAAAACACGTACCCAAGTATGTATATTTCCAGACTTTTCTTCTTGGTTGTGGTTTTTTCTTTTCTTTTCAATCTTAAATGAAATATAAGAAGTTATACTTGAAGGACTTGTGAATAAACTGCATAACTTGTAAAAACATAGATTATGTGTTCTACAAAGGAAAGAAAATAACATCTTTTTTTCAAGTAATTTTACTAAAGATTATAATTACAATAGTAAAAATTAATACAAACTAGAAGAGAGATAGAAAAATAGAAAGAAAGAGTAAAAGGTGCAAAGGGGAAAAATAGAAAAAACATAAAGAATAGAAAGAAAAAAGAAAAGAAAGAAAAATAAGAATATAGTAAAGGAAAAAAAGAAATATATAAAGAAGTGACTCCCAACCTTCTTCACAAGTGTAAACAATTTTAGTAACTTTTTACCTCCTCTTAAATTACAACAAATGATATCTTCTTCCCATATTTCATCTCTTATCTATAAACAAATCCATAAAGTATCTTCTTGCTGGTGTCAGCAGAAGTCCATTAAGGGTTACCAAAATAACAACATATCTACTTTAACCTTGATCAAATAAACCAACTTTATATTCCTTCCTTTTACTTCTAACTATCTTATTCTTTAGTCCATTCAAATAATGAAAAGAACTTGATTTCTTTTCATTTTTTCTTTGTCCCTTCTCACAAGATTCTTCAAAGCTTTAACAAGCCTCTTTTGTAAATCCAATATAGAAAAATTATCTAGGTCACTCTCTTGGTTTATTGTTTGTAGTCGCTTTTGATTATTAAAACATCAGCCAATTTCTTATGTATGTCCAGCGTAACATCTTTTTTCATGTCATTCTTGTAGCCTGTCATTTGTAAATCCACTTTCTACTCAGTCTCTGTTTTGCCAGGTAAAACTTGTTCCTCTTCCATAACATCTTTTAGACACAGTCTATTCATAGATATCACTGTTGACATTATTAATTTCTGACTTTGTTTTTCAAAAGTATCCTTCAATATTTCCAGTGTTAGAATGTTTATGTGTTCTTCTCCTTTAATTGAAATCTTTAGGTCCCTCAAGTGTGTAATTTTTAAAATCTTATCTTATTTTTTTAAAATTCAAAACAAAAGCATTTTCCCACAGAAAAGATTCTTTATAATTAATTCCAAAATCTTATTTCAAATTTATCTGGACCCTTAATCCATTTGCAGCTTTCTAAAATCAAAGTTTTAATCAACCTTTTGCTGTTTATTTCAAAAAAATTCTTAAGCTTGTAGTTAAAATTTTATTTCATTACGGATCACTTGGTGTTTTCAGACTTGTTGCTCCCAAGGTTTCTAATAGCTGAAAAGTAGATAATAAGCAATTTCTGAATGTGATTAGAAAAGGAAGTATGCCAACCATGGTTTGAGCAAGACCCAGAGTTAAGACAGTCCACCTCGCTCCTGGACTTCAGGAAAAAACTCAAGACTTGGCTTTGCTAACAGGCCTGGGGCGGGAAGAAGAGTATAAACTCTTGGGGATGGCTAACACCTTAGGATGGCCCTAGAATTGCCCTTCCTATGTTTTAAATAAGACATCACCATCTTGATTTTATTATATTTATTGTATTTTTAAATTTTCTATTTTAATGTTTGATGTTTTATCGAATTGTAAGCCGCCCAGAGTCCCTTGAGGGAGTTGGGCGGTGAAAAAGTAGAATGAATGAATGAATGAATGAATGAATGAATGAATAAATGAATAAATAAATAAATAAATAAATAAATAAAGATGTCTATTTCCTCATCTCTCAGTGCTCAAAACCTGCCGGAGACTGCTGTCTTGTGGTCTCCTTGTGAGGAGCAACTGTCTGGAGCACTTGTGGGTGATCTCTGGTCTTCTCTCTCTTTTTTTTATAAGAATTTTATTAAGTTTCAAGCAAAGATAAAAGCTACAGAAAAACAAAAAACTACAAAGAAAAAAAGAAAAAAACTAAAGAAGTGTGGAAACACAAGAGAATTTTTTTTTAAATTACAAAAAGAGGTGACTTCTGACTTTTAACAGCAAGGATATACAACAATTTTCCATAATCAATCCCTTACTCTATATTAAACCAAAATCAGATTGTTTCTATAAATCATTCCATTAGCACATTATAAAAATCACTAAATACAGTTGCTCCCTCCTCTTATATTAAAAGATATCTATCTATCTATCTATCTATCTATCTATCTATCTATCTATCTATCTATCTATCTCTCTCTCTCTCTATCTATCTATCTATCTATCTATCTATCTATCTATCTATCTATCTATCTCCTAATTAACTTCCCCCGCAAAGATAACATTTATTTAATTATTTCCTTCCTACTACTATTTTATACATTCCTGTCTACTATATTACTATATCTGGCCTTCTCCTTTACCCGGAGAGGTTCAAACAGCCAGTCTACTCGCCGGCTGTTTGTTCTTCACTGCAGTCATTGGCTCCTCTTCAGTTCACTATTTCTTCCTCCGGAAGTCCCAAACCTAAAAGAAAATAACATATACAGTATATTATGAATATTTATGAAAAGTATAATTCAGTTATCTTGGCCTGAAATTGTGATCAGTTTAAGTGCTGTTCAGTCAATATTCAAGGCCAAAAGTTGTCAGGACTTCTCACACTTTATGTTCTCATTCACTAGCCTGTCTTTGGTTGACTTTTAACACAAGAAATGCACATTCATTGGTTGTAGCCTATGGCTTTCTCCTATGGAGATTGGCATAGGGATATCCTATTATTTGAAGCATTGCAACTGTCTCATTGGATATTGTTTGCAACGTTATTCATATTGGAAGCAATATTGCCATTATGTGAGCTCTGATGTATATATTTGTTTTAAATAATTCTTCAAAATAAGCATCAGCACATTTGTCTTTCAATAGCTTCAAAGATGGCAAGGCTATTCCTCCCTTTTCCCCTCCCCTCTGCCATACCATTTCTTGGTGATTCTTTGCTTAAAGGAATATTCAAGGATCAAATGCTGCTGGGCACACTTCCGTGCCAACATGAACATGCTCTTCTTTCACAATCAACTACATTTACTATTAAAATGGCTTATGTGTGTTGGTAGTGAATGGAGGTTATCTGATGCATTCCTCATGGCTATCAGATGCAGCCAAAAGTTTAACCTTTATGAACAGACACAAAAACAGCATTGCAGACAGAAACTTCAGATGTTACAGATAATCTTGGATAGTTTATTCATTCAGTTGATTATATTCAAATGAAAGACAATGATTTTCATATTTCCAGCATCAGGATGTACCCTATTTTAGAAGGCCCTACTCATATATTTCAGGTTACATTTATTAAATATACATATGTGATTCTGCTGAAAATGAGTAATTTACTGACAGTATAGAAAAAACCAAATATCTCAATATATTGGCAAGAAACATATAATTTTGATTTAATAATTTTTCAATTAAACCACAGTATTTTTCATGTTTGTTCTTCTCCCATACTCACACATATTCACACATATTCATATAAATTTCGATTCTGGGGCAGTTGGAACAGTTGAAGTTTGAAGTTGAGATGCATATTTTTTGATCGATCATAACCAAAGCAAATTTCTAAGTTTGCTGGTTTCTAGGGATGGGCAAAATGTTCTGCTCACAGAACACCTAGTTTCTGGTTGTCTGTGTCCAGATAATAACAGAAGAGAAGCCACTGGGAAGATCATGTGGGCAAGTATGTTAACCACCAATTGCACTGTCCTTGGCTTCAAGCATTCTATGTCTAATTGGCCCATGTGCCTCTGATCTTCCCTTTCCCTACCTCCTCATAAGCCATGCTGGAGGTCCATAGTGTTGTCAATTGGCTAAAGGAGAGTGGGGAAAAGAAGTCACTGGGAAAATGTTGGAATAGGCCAATTGGATATGCTGCCCTTGAAGCCACTGGCAGTGCACAGTGGTGGCTGAGCTAACATAAGGAATGGAAGGATCTAGGAAGATCAAGCTGGTGGATTGGCTGGTTGAATAACCACCACCTCCAATGGCTGTTTGATGTTAAGCATAGCATAAGTAGAGAAAGGAAGGTGCTGGGAAGATTGGTGGGCAAAGTGGTATACAGGTCCTATGGAAGAGCAGGGAAGAGAGGCTCAAGTCCCAGCACCCTTGCCCTACTTGTCCTGCAAGGTCCCTCCATATTTTGTCTTGGTCTGGATGAACCAGAATGCTCTGGGTTTCTGTTCTGCTGAACCAAGGCCAACCTTGGTTCCAGTTGGAATAGCACTTCTGAGACACAATATGTTTGTTTCAGTTTTGTGCACACCTCCACTGATTTTCTATGAAAAGCTTCTGAATTGTAGTTTAGAATTTATCTGAAAGTGGCCAGGTTTATGTTAATGGAAGAAACCTCTCATTGCTAGAAAGATATAAAACTGTTTTAATAAGATTGGTAGGTACTTTAATAAGCTCATTATTCAAAACACAGTCAGGGCACCGGACTTCCTCCACTGCTTGCCTTCCTGTTTTTTGCACTTCCTCAGGTTCATCTTCCCTTGAGTCCCTCTCTGATTTCAGGAATAGCCTCTTCACAAAGCTGTATCCCTATTATGACTGTCCTGGAAGATACGTAAGACATGCACTCTAACTTCCGGTTTGCAGAATTTGTTTCTGAACTCCAAAAAAGAGACTCCACAGATTTCCTCTCATTGCGGGGAGCTCAAAGTATGAAGGCAACATCAAGGAGACAGCAATACTTTGATTCCCCTACTTGACGATAGAGCTGTTCCACATCTCCACTGAATGACAAGCATCTGAGGGTTTCAGATGTGTTAATAAATTCTTCTTATATTGCACTGTGCATGAGAATTTGCTTCTGCCTTTGTACATCTTCAGTGATGGCAATGTTTTTATGAAATATCCATGCAGGTATGCATTTCCAAAGCAAAACAAAAAAGATGGTTGCTCCCAGTTGCTATATCTGGGCTGCTAATAATAGTGATATTATTACCATGATATTAAAATGTTAATATAGTAAATGTTATATTTATTATATAAATATAATAAAAATAGAGATATTTAAACTGTAGTTTTTGTCTTTTACAGAAATGACACAAGTAGCCATGTTTCTTTTTCTGCATGATTCATTAAGCTCCTGCTAGCCATGGGGCGAGTCAAAGAACTCAGAGGGCACTGAATTATCTGTCCTTGGGTACCTATAGTCTTATCCAACCAGCTTCATCAGACGTTGTCACACACTTTTGAACTCAATTTTGCACCCACAAGAGGTTGAAGCTTAGTTGACTTGGTGTGCCTTTCTGTGCTGAAAGAGAGCTGTGGAGCAGATGTAGGTCTGAATGCTCTTGAACAGGCCTTACAGTTGCTTCAGCAACTGACAAGTTTGAACAAACAATGTCAGGATATCAGGGCAGTTAAAAGACTGTAAATAATAAAAGAGATGGAGTTCACATATCCTCCAAGCAGCATTCTTCTGCTGGGTGTGAAGGTTAGCTTAAAACTGGTTATTGTGAGGTAAAATACAGTATGGTTATACTTTTTTGCGGGAGGGTGGGGTGGGTGGGCGGTGCATTCGAGTCAGTGTTGACTCCTGGAGACTGCCTGGACAGGTCCCTGCAGTTTCCTTGGCAAGATTTTGGAAGTGGTTTGCCCTTGCCTCCTTCCCAGGGCTGAGAGAGAGTGACTGGCCCAAGGTCACCCAGCTGGCTTTGTGCCTAAGGTGGGACTAGAACTCACAGTCTCCCGGTTTCTAGCCTGATGCCTTAACCCAGAGCTTTCCAAACTGTGTGTCGCGACACAAAAGTGTGTCGCCACACACAGTCTGGTGTGTCGCCACACAACCCGGAAGCGCTGATCATTATCAGCGCTTCCGGGTTTTCCCATGGCGACACACCAACGGCGGCGCGCAAAAACCCGAAAGCGGCAGCAGTGCTTCCGGGTTTTTGCACGCTGCCGCAACGGCGGCACTTCTGGGTTTTCCCGTGGCGACACACCAACGGCGGTTGGTGTGTTGCCACGGGAAAACTTTGGAAAGCCCTGCCTTAACCACTACACCAAACTGGCTCTCATGCTTACACATTACACATTTCATGCCTAAAGTTGCTAATTGTTTCACTGCTACACTGTGGTGAGAAAATAGGAAAGTATCAAATCTGTTATTTTTTTCTATAGTATCTATTAAACTTTAATAGATTGGAACAGTAAAAGCAGTCCTGGAAAATATAATTGTTTTAGCCATGTGAGAGGAATATAGTGCATGTCATCTTCTATTTAACTGTTTCCTTTGGTAGCTGTACGTTAATAGTTGGTACTTTTTTCTCTTCCTCCCAATAGACTCCGATGACTCTAGCTTATTGGGGAAGAAGGATGATGGAACGCAGTATCGGCCGGATGTGAAAGGTAGGATGCAAATGCTCGGGTGTTTTGTCTCTTCACAACCAGGCAGAGGTGGCAGGATGCATTGGCAGCCTTTCCAAGCCTGAGGTCAGCCCCACTAGATAGACCAGACCAGAAAACCAACTCCACAGGAAGACCAGAACTACCCTTGATTGAGATTAGCTACAGTAACTGAATCTTGCAAGTCTGATTATCCTCCTCCTCCTCCTCCTCCTCCTCCTCCTCCTCCTCCTCCTCCGAATCAGGGAGGTGTTGGCCTGAGCCGCATCTGAATAAGATCTTGTTTCCCAGGACTTAAAGAATGCTTCAGCCCCCTTTGCCTGGGTAACAGTTCTTGCATATTTACGACAAGGTCACTTCCCCTACTCTCTACCCCGATGCACTTCAGCTGTTCTGGGATTTCTTAACTCCCACAATTGCCAGCCAGCATGACTGAGGACAGCCAAAGGCCAGGCTAAGAAAAATGTGGGGGACCCTGCTTTTGAGATAGAAGGGCAGCGTTTTTATCCACCATTTTATGTACCAGTAACCATAATTAATATGCATGATGAATTATATACTATATAAATTATAGCGTAATGCATAGTATAGTAGTGCTGTACTATAGTGCAATGTAATGCTATAGTGTAATAATATGTACTAAATTAGGGTTGGCAAACTTTTTCTATAAAGGGCCAGATCCTGCTCCTCCTCTGCCTATGTGGGCGTGGCTAGCAGGTCTGCAGGCTAAGAAGTGTGGCAGCCATTGGATGTCCCCAACCCGTCAGCAAGGGGGCTGCTAATCAGCCACTACCACTGCCTAGGGCACCCTGCCCTGCAGCACACCCCTCGCCCTGGGAGCTCAGCTCTGGCAATCTGTTGCCTGCCCCCCCGTGCATTCTTAGCTCGTGGGCTGTACAAAAACAGATGGCTGGCCGGATTTCACCTGCGGGCCATGGTTTGCTGACCCCTGTACTAAATTATCCTATAGTACATATTAGTTTATATAATTATATCTTATTATGTTAATATATTAATTACTCTATTAATATGATTATATACTGGGCATCTTTGGGCCAGTCTTTCCCACTCAGCCCAACCTACCTCACTGGGTAGTTGTTGCTGGGACAAAATGGGAGGAAAGAGTACATATACCACTTTGACTTTGAATGAAAGGCAGGATATATATCACATAAGAATGGCTAATTCTAATCAAAGGCATGCCTGGTATTCTTCTTTAGATGTATATGGAATAATATTTCCTTGCTCCAGAAAATATTTAGTGTGGTGGGGGTTTAATATTTAATAATTTAGTTCAATAAATATTATGACAAAAAAGTGTTAAAATAACTTGCTGTCCCCAATTTATTTCAAAGGAATCCATTTTTGCTCAAACACAGTTTTACGAGCACCTCTGTTGGCCTGCAGCATGCACAGTAATGCACTTCGAATAATGAAGCCATTTTTATTTATTCAAGAAAATTTAGCATATCAATAGTTTCAAATGAACTGATCTTGTATTTCTTTTGCTTTTTTCCCCTTAACAAGTCCGAGAATAATGATGTGCCTAAGCCCTATGTCTATTTCTTATATTAATGCTAAACACAATCCTGCTATTAAAGACTGGAAAGGAAGCTTTCATAGATTGTTCTGAGCAATGACTGACTCCAACAAGATACATTTCCTCTATTCCGCACTTCAGTTTTAAAGGTGACTTTTAAAGCTGGAGAAAATGTGGAAAAGAAGCTATTTCTTCAGAAAAGCAATTTCCTCCTCCTGTCACTTTCTCTTCTCACCCTTTTATTGTCTATTGGAAAAATTGTGCTAGAAGAAGAGAAAAACTTGGAGGTTGTGAAATTTTTCTTGGGACTTAGAGTGGATTTTTAAGAGGATTCATAATATTTTTTTCATTAATCATTATTAACTCTTTGAACATGCACCAGGAATATTAGCCCATATTTAATCTTTTGATACATGCTTACTTTCCATAAGTATATCAAAATTGTAAAATTAAGCTGAAGGATAGCTTATCTGTGCTAGGTTTTACAAATCTGCTGAGGAGGCTCTCCTTAATGTCCATAGAATTTTATCAGTTTTGGCATCTTGATTGTGGCTCTTTCAGATTTGCCTGACAATTCAGTTGGTTAGTTTGCTCCACTGAATTGCTTTTTTAAATGTTTATTTATATTTACATTTCATAATGTTGTGATTATATTAATATGTTTAAGATTAAATGATCGTTTTTAAATCTTTGCACTGGCCTGCTGTTTAACTGATGAAGACTTTTTAAATATCTTTTTAAAAAACAAATAGTATTCATATGAATAATTTCATAACGGCAGCAACAGGCGATAACTTGGAGGTGTGAAGAGACTGTCATGAAGACTGACAGTCTTGCGTAAATTACTGTTTATTCAATCCACATATTTTGGGGTGAGTTTGCACATTCAAAAGCCAGGGATCAAGTAGAGTAGATTACCCCCTGTCTTCTGCTTTCTAGATGGCTTGGGTGCAGTTCTCATGATATTGCTACTAGTGTAGCATATCTGGAAGGCAGCAGGTTAGAGAAGACTGGTATAGAGAAATCAAAAGCACAGGTGAATGTGTTCTTAATTATATAGTATGTATCTTTATCAATGAAACCAAGATGTCTTGGAGAGTAAAGACTGGCTTGTAGACAGGGGCATCTGCAAGATGTGCATGTGGTGGTGAAAAAAGTAAAGATGGCAACCATGACCACAATGCATGTAAAAAAAGGGGCAGAGCTTTGACCTATTTGTCATGACCACCATCTTGACTTTTTTGACCCTGCGTACAGAAATCATGGCTTCTCCATCTGCTCTTCCCTATTTAACATAGTAGATCCTCCCATAGTGGAAAGAATAAAATTATTCGGTTTTTCTGAAACTTGCAAATCCTTGCTTCCAGGCTATCTTGGTTTTTTAATATTTGCACTGTCTAAGCTGAAAGATTTACATCTTAACAATATCTTTAGTATGTTGATCCAAAACAGGCTGCCCCTTCAGGCACAGAAACACCAAAACTGCTGTGGTTTATTTTGTTGAACCTGACACTCTGTCTTTGAACTTGAAGCTCTATTTCAGAGACTTTTTTTTAATTGATTGATTGATTATGTGTCATCAAGTCAGTGTTGACTCTTAGACCACATAGATAGATTTTCTCCTGGAGGATCTGTTCTCAACCTGGTCCTTCAGGTCTTCCAAACAATTCACTCATCACCACCATAATTGAGTACATCCATCTTGCTGCTGGTCTTCCTCTTTAAAAGCAAGTGGGATAAGGCATCCTTCCTTTCCTCTCCCTGCTAATTTAAATGTTTATCAAAACCATTAAGACCCCTTCCTCATTCCCCCTCAAACCCTCTTGGAGCTATCTCCATGAGAGATTGGTCCATATGATGGGGAAAAAATCAAACAAATTGAATCAATATAAGGTCAATTAAAATAGGATAAAAATGGCACAAAAGAGTACAATAACTCTGGAGTTCTCAAGAACTCTTTATCAAGCAAGGTGTTACCATACCAAAAGCAGGTTATAGAGAAGAGAAAGTCCAAAAAATCAGGTCAAGTGTTTCAGATATGTTAAAGTCAGATGAAGTGTGAAGGCTGGATATAGTGGACAGTGGTGCAATCAGTGACTAAAGGATGATTCTGCTCACACTCCAGTTTTGAAAATACAAAGATTGTCCACTTGTCAAGTTGCTTTCATTCTGAATAAAAATTAACATTGTGGTAACCTTTTCTCTGTTTGAAACTGTCCCATGATTGAAGTGATACACTTCTCATCAAGGCAATGAAATGTATTTTCTGCATGGATAAATGGGAATATTATTTTCAAATAATGAGATTTGTAAATATTTATTTAGATCTATAATCCTTTGAACATTGTTAGTTTTTATAGTAATCAACCCAATTTGATCCATGTAAATGCAATTCAGCATATTTTTTATTTAGATCTAGTTTTAAGCATTTAAATAATATATCATTGTTATTTAATATGGATACCAATTGTTTTCATCATTGGATTTAACATTATTAGATTCTAGAACTAATATCACTTAAAAAGTGTAAATGTTCATCCAAGACCTTAAGACCAAAGGTGTACTAAAATTCAAGCAAATATACTTTCAAAATGCCTTAATTGCATTTGATATTTCTTGCCTACTTTAGAATTATCCTGTCTTTCTCTATTTTAGGAATATTTAAATTACATCAAAACACATAAGATAATATTTATATCATTTTTTTTCTAAATTAGTTGACTTAGTTGGAAACCAAAATAATATATTGTTTTCAATATTACTAAAATAGCAGGTGGGGTGACAGTTTTATTGCAGAGATGCAGTATTGTTTGCATGGTCCCAAGGAAGTACCCACAGATTAGATTTACAGTATTAAGTAGAGCAGAGCTTTCCAAACTTTTCATGTTGGTAACACACTTTTTAGACACGCATCATTTCGCGACACACTCTTACAGCAGGGCATCATTTCATGACACACTCTTACAGCAGGGCACAAGGCAGGCACTAGGACCTGCGCGGAATCCTGGCAAGGCAGGTTTGGAGGCAGCAAGGCACAAGGCAGGCACTAGGACCTGTGCGGAATCCTGGCAAGGCAGGTTTGGAGGCAGCAAGGCACAAGGCAGGCACTAGGACCTGCGCGGAATCCTGGCAAGGCAGGTTTGGAGGCAGTAAGGCACAAGGCAGGCACTAGGACCTGCGTAGAATCCTGGCAGGGCTCAGAGGCAGCAGCAGCAGCAGCGACACAACCAGACACTGCAGCCGACACACTAACGTGTCCCGACACACAGTTTGGAAAGCTCTGAAGTAGAGGGACAGTCTTTTTCAAATATATAGTTGTAAAACAATAAGCTACTCTTCCTTGTATTTTTGTTTCATACAAAAGATGCGAGTGATCAAAGAGAAGACATCTATATTGGAAACCATATTCCTTGCTCAGATAGTTTTAGTGGCTACTGCATCCATGGGAAATGTGAATTCATTTATTCAACACAGAAAGCTTCCTGCCGGTAAGTCAATTAGACCACTAAAAGCACCATCTGGAACTCTACAGTTCTGTTACAATATTAAGTGTGGTCCTGGCGGCAATAGCCACAGATGGTTTGATGGGAGGTTCTCCTTTCTCCTGTCCAGATGGGTTTTAGGCAAATCCAATGTTTTGTTTTTGTTAAACTATCGTTTTTAATTTATATTATGCTGCTATTTTCTAAATATAGATTGCTAGCCTTACCTCTGTTTTACTCCTGCTTGCTGCTATGTAAACAGAGCAGATTCTTTATAGAATTGTTTGAACGAAACTAAAGAAAGAAGGTAACGGGGGAAGAAAAGGAAGGTTTCATTTTGTAAAAGTGCTGCCTTCTCACTGTTTGAGGGGCCATTGACATATGGTCACCACAGCTCTCTCTTCCCCCCCCCCCAACTCAGGCAGAAGGATGGGTGGACAGCCCGATGCTTGCACCAAAATTGAGTGGGCTCTTTCTTTTTTGACATTGCCAAAGAGCTGACTGATGTCAGTTCTCTGTCAATTACTGCTCTCTTTCCCAATGAAATCTTTTGGGGGAAAGAGATCAAATAGGAAGTGGCAGAAGACCTATTCTCCTTCAGTGAAATTATATATTATAGGTGATATAAATATAGGGATGAATCCCTAGGATGCTTAGTAGTTTAACAAAAGTAGACCAAAAAAGTCCTCTAGCAGCAGCACTTCCTATTAGTCTTTTGAGCCAGCCTGCTTAAACCCAGCAAAAGCCAATTAGTTTTTTCCTATCTTCTTTGGATCACTCTCTGGCTTTTATCCTCTTCTCCACGGGGAGCCGAAGAGCAGCTAGCAAAAGGCTGGGGTACAAAGAGAATCAATATGGACGGTGCTCATTTTGATTCAGTTTGCTGAAGTTCAAGCAGGGCTACTTGCATAAGTGTTCCCTTCCACCATCCTGGTTCACATGCTTCTCCCCACTCCAGTTAGGAGCCACAAGTGCATATGCATTTCTCTGTACCAGTGTTTCTCAACCTTGGCCACTGGAGGATGTGTGGACTTCAACTCCCAGAATTCCCCAGCCAGCATGGCTGGCTGGGGAATTCTGGGAGTTGAAGTCCACACATCTTCCAGTGGCCAAGGTTGAGAAACACTGCTCTATGCTGTTCCAGACTTCTCTTTGCCTGGGGAAACGTTAGTACCATTGCAGTTGATACTGTTAGATGGCATAAAGAGATGATAAAAGGTGGTGCTGAAATGTTCTGGAGAGGAGAAAAATATCAGTTGAAGGCTTTGGCTCATTTCTCTAGCTCATAGGCATGGATTGCACTTTTTTTTTAAGAAAAGGAAGTGGGAAATCCTTGTGGCGGTTGTATTCGTATTAGAGTACATGTCATTGCTCTTTTTATTGACCAACCTTGAATTAAAGTTGTAACTATGCCTGCAAGAGTTTTAAAAGCACTTGTGTTTCTGTATTTGGATTAACCTGTGCCTAAAATGCTAAAATTAAATTATCAAGGCATAAACATTTTTCAGGCTTGGAGAAGTAGAAAAAGTCATGTTGATTTAACAGTAATTTCTTCCCTGGAAAACCGAGAACTGAGCAAAAGCACACAGGCCTAGAGGACAATTGTTTGGATGAAAAAAAGGCATTAAGGGAGAATAAAGAAATAAGTCTGCCAGTTAGTCTAGCATAAGTATATAAATACTGTGGTCATAGGTACACCCTAAAAATAGTTGTTTCTAATCTTTATCAGTCCAGACTGTGCTCTTACTTTGCCTTCTGTAAATATTTTAAATTTTATAAATCTCTGTACAATCTATACATTTCTAAAGATTGTTTGGTCTAGTGCAGGGCTTTCCAGAGTTTTCCCGCGGCGACACACCAACTGCCGTTGCTGCGGGAAAACCCAGAAGTGCCGCCATTGCGGCAGCGCGCAAAAACCCGGAAGCGCTGCTGCCGCTTTCATTTTTTCCGCGCTGCCGTTGGTGTGTCGCCGTGGGAAAACCCAGAAGCGCTGATGATGATCAGCGCTTCCGGGTTGTGTGGCGACACACCAGACTGTGTGTGGCAACACACTTTTGTGTCGCGACACACAGTTTGGAAAGCTCTGGTCTAGTGGTTAAGGCAACGGGCTAGAAACCAGGAGACTGTGACTTCTAGTCCCGCCTTAGGCATGAAAGCCGGCTGGGTGACCTTGGGCCAGTCACTCTCTCTCAGCCCAACTCACCTCACAGGGTGGTTGTTGTGGGGAAAATAGGAGGAGGAAGGAGTATTAGGTATGTTCGCCACCTTGAGTTATTTATATAAATAATAAAGGCGGGATAAAGTAAAGGTAAAGGTTCCCCCACACAGTCGTGTCCAACTCTAGGGGCCGGTGCTCATCTCCGTTTCTTAGCCGAAGAGCCAGCACTGTCCGAAGACGCTTCCGCAGTCATGTGGCCGGCACCGAAGTGGTACCTATTTATCTACTTGCATTTGCATGCTTTCGAATTGCTAGTTTGGCAAGAAAAGGCGGGATAAAAATTAAATAAAAAAATAAAAATGTCTTATCCTTTTTTTAATGAGTATAAAGGCTCATGGCTTTGAACCTTTCTCACTTGTATGGTACAATCTACAAAATAACCTGAATGTTGAAAATACTCCTGCTTTAATCTTTTTATTTATTTATTTTTTCAATTTGAACTGAAAGCACAAATATTTCGAGTA
The DNA here is from genome assembly GCA_023362775.1 of Charina bottae. Lineage (NCBI taxonomy): Eukaryota > Metazoa > Chordata > Lepidosauria > Squamata > Charinaidae > Charina > Charina bottae. The sequence goes on from JALMGJ010000016.1 coordinate 13,787,778, forward strand.
GGTAAAATCTCAGAAAACATACTTGAAATATATCACAATTTACTAAAATATATGCTGACAGTTGCAACAACAAATTCGACACAACATTGGAAAAGAGGAACAATGATGGGTTATATATCCATATCAGAAGTCTAACCAAATTTAAGCAGGAATGGCTTCCTTATATTCTGCACATTACACAACAGAGCAAATGTAGACATTGGAATATGGTTTCTAGGAGATAAGTTATGAGACCAATAAAAAAATAGGCAAAAGGATTTAAATGGATATTAGCAATAATCTTCAACGTTCAGTGTAAAGTGTAAATGTCCAAGTTGCGATCAGAAGTTGGGAAAACAAATGGAAGGGGAAGGGGTAAAGTGCCACTAGAAAGTTTTCCCATAATGTTTTTATTTATGCTTAATACTTGTTTCTCTTTGTTTTATTCTATTGTCTATTCTCATTATCTAATGTAGACTATTTTTGTTTGTATTTTACTATTCTAATAATAAAAATATATATTTTTAAAAAGAGAATACTCCTACTTCTAGGAATTTTACTCTTCTTTTTTAGGTGTGAATCTGGATACACAGGACAACATTGTGAAAAAACAGACTTTAGCATACTTTATGTTGTCCCAAGTAGACAAAAGCTCACCCATGTCCTTATTGCAGCAATAATTGGAGCTGTCCAGATCGCCATTATAGTTGCAATTGTTATGTGTATAACCCGGTAAGTTCACAGGCAAAAAATAACAAGGGGTACCTTTTGCTGTTTCTTGGTTTTTATTTTGTTAGGATCACTCTTTGTCCCTTCCCACCTACTCTCTTCATGGATTGCTGAGATAATAAGTGCTTTTGCTACTTGAAATGTGTTCTCTCTTTCCCTCTCTTTCCATGGAAGTGGGTGTACATGTGTGAACACACTTATACACATTCTGAGTCTATATATAGTAAGTGGACACATGTGTTCTATTATATCAAGGTAAAATATTTAGGTAAGTTTTCTTGATGTAAATGTCACAAGATGTCACAGTCCTATAATCAAACTTCTACATGTAACAAGATTTTTGAATCAGAGCTCAGAGCAAAAGGCCTTTCAAAATTATTTACCAAATTTATGGACAAAGGAAAGGGGAAAGAGAAATTCTCCAGCCATTTGTTAAAACTAGGGCTAGCTGCATGACTATTGAAAGAAGCCAAAGGGAGAAATTATCTCCCTGGGTTTTCTTGGGATTTAATTGAAGCATAGGATGCAAATCACTGGAGACATAATTATATAATGAAAGACACAGTTATATAAAGAAAATGGGCATGTACTCCTTGGCCACCTTGTAATTAAATAAGTGCAAGAATGCCAAAGTCCATGCATAAGAATGTCTTAATTGAAATAATTTTGAAAACAAATGCTCTTTAATTGAAGTGAATGAAAACTGAGGGGGGAAATTGAGAATTTCTCACTCTGGCACTATCCCCAATCGTATGTTGGCATTAAGGTCTGAATCCATCAATATTGTAATGGAATCAACTCATTTCCTCTCTGTCCACTGTCCTATCTGCCTGTCCCCCTTTCAATATCATTGATCTCAAACTCTGCTAAAACGTTTTCCAAGAAGGAATGTTGGCTTCATTCATCTCAGTTATTTCTAAGGGTGGAATAAGTACAGCAGAGAAATAGAAGGGAAATCAGGCTCTGGAATATGATATACATACCAGCCCTTCTTGTTCCTTTAATCCATGCTATGGCTTAAAATACTTCTACAGGATTGCTGCTTGCTCATCCACGCCCATGTCAAAGATAGATTCTCTGTGGCCCTATTTTCACTCACAGGATTAATTCCAATTCCTCATGGCGAAGGAACAATTTGAACCTCTCCTCTCCATCTGTGTGGATCATTTACTATGTGCTTGGATCTCCATATAATATCCTGCTTTGAACAGGAAAATATTATTAAATGTACAGGGCTATCAAGAATGCCTACTCACATATGAAGTGGTAGATGCCTACTCATTTGTCAGTTTACTTGCATGGCATGCCGGAGTGAAGGAGAAGGCCTTCCCTTTGTCATACAAAGCAGTGACAGTTTTATTGGATTTATAAACTTGGTTTATGTACCTTAGAGAGCCAGTTTGGTGCAGTGGTTAAGGCCTCAGGCTAGAAACTGGGAAGCCATGAGTTCTAGTCCTGCCTTAGGCACGAAGCCAGCTGGGTGACCTTGGGCCCATCACACTCTCTCAGCCCTAGGAAGGAGGCAAGGGCAAACCACTTCCAAAACCTTGCCAAGAAAACTGCAGGGACTTGTCCAGGCAGTCGCCAGGAGTCAACACTGACTCAAAGGCGCACACACACACACATACACATGTAACTTACCCATTTTATAATGCTGTCTTGATTGTTTCCTTGTATGGTTTGCATAGCTTTTCAAAACCAAGAAAAACCCATCTCATACATCCGTCAACCTGCAGGACAATAACTGTGCTCAAAATAGTTTCCTGCTTTATATCCCCAAAGCTTTATCCCACAGCATTAACAAAATATTATTCGAAGGTCAGCACTTGCTTGGCTGGATGACATATCATGGCCAACATAAGGGATAAATTGCCCAATACAGACTACCTCCAGGTGCCGAAATTAACCCAGAACCAGTGAGCATGAGAGGTCCCTCACAGCTGGAATGGGCTTTATATATCCTTGTGAGGGAGATGGGCGGGATATAAATGTGATCAATCAATCAATCAATCAGTCAATATATCATTTGAGAATTCTCTTGGCTTCTCTTCTTTAATAGCTGCTAGCGAATAGGCTGAGTTCTAGCAACAACTCAGAGTGGGCTAATAATAAAGAAATTTGTTTGGAAAAGCTTTTTGAAGTTGTTCAGGAAAGCAAAATAAAATTATGTTTCATTTCTCATTCTGCTGATATACCAAAGCTGAAGTGAAGCAGTTTTACAAGCCCTTCAGCAATAAGGCTTTCCGGAAAATGAGTTAAAGGAGCAGATTTGCTATATTCAGCAAATGCATTTATTTGCCCATAAACCCTAATAGAAGTACTAGATAGATTTGTTCAGATTATATTCTAGGCATACGTATTCAGAAGTAAATCCCACTGAGTTCTACGGAGCTTAAACTCAAGTAAATGTAAATAGGGTTGCAAGCTTTGAGGATGAGCTTTGGGTCTTGGTTTCTCATCCTGGCACTTGACCATCAGTACTCTGTTACTGTTTGGAACACTGTTTTAGCCAAACAAGGGTATCGAGAGAGAGGGAGAAAGAGGCTATCCAGCAAAGTTGTGAGCTTTCATTACGGTTAAGTATGCTGAGCATGATTCAGAGTGGCTTTTTGATTAAGAGCCTCCTAATTTTCTTCCTGGAATGTCTTGTTTGTTCTCACTGTGCATGCCCTTTTACAGCTCCCCCAGATAATTCCAAGCATGAGGGAAGGGGAGCCTCACTAGTTTCTTGCATCATAGGATTCAGAAAGCTGTGCCAGGACAAGTGTGTAATACGGAAATTCCAAACATTAGGAGCTGGCATCACGTTCTACATGATCACTGCAGCAAGTCCTCCATTCAAATGTATTCTTTGTAGAAGTTTTACATTAAATGTATGTACCCCAAAGAAATACTAGTTGTCCCCCCCTTCCAATAATTAATGCTTAAAAATATTGTTTTCATCTGTCACAGGCATAAGGGCTATGATAGTGACATCAGTGGAGGAGGCAGGGATGGAATTCTTAGCTATAGTATTGCATTTATTTGTTCATTCATTCATTCATTCATTCATTCATTCATTCATTCATTCTTGACATTGTACCTTCCTTTCCGTTAATTCTGACACACAAGCATTTTAACTTGGGGGTTTCCTGGGGGTGGGGAGTAAAATATCTTGGGATATCTAGAGCTGTAAATAAGGGGGGTGTCTGGGTGAGTATATGGAGGGTGGTTTGCATGCCCCTTATTAAAGAGATGCCAGAGAGCTGCTGTTCTTTTTTTAAAAATTATTTATTGCTGGAAGCTGCTGCAAAACTTTCTTCCTGCACTGCTTCATGAGGCTCCCAATATGAGGCCATGTGCTAGGAACACATACTGTGACATTTTCCTATGCCAGCATGCACAAATGCTGTTGAGCAACATTGGCCCTTTGGCCCCACAACTGCAACGTTTCTAAGTGATGCTGGAATTTCCAGTGACACCGAAGAGTACTTCCTTGCTTCAGCTAGTACAGGAACATTCATTGTTGCTGACCCCTTTCTCTGGAATAGAAATCAGATTGTTCCCTATGCTTCTGATGGTAAAGCTATCCAGACATGGCTGTTTCAGCAACCTTTTGGGCCTGAAGAATTGGGTGGTGCCTCCCTATATGGAAATGTTTTTTGCTTAAGTAATTTTCCTGCTGCCAAACTTCTTGAACTGATTGCAATGGCTTTTTGTTGTGGTGTTTGTTATTACAGTTATTGTATTTTTACACTTATTAATGAACAAGGTATGTAAGCTAATCACTTGTTGATTGGAGCAGCACAGAAACCTATTAAATAAATAAATAAATAAATAAATAAATAAATAAATAAATAAAGGTAGACCTCACTTAACGACTGCCCTGTTTAGCAACAATGGTGCTGAAAAAGTAACTTTACCCTTGCAGAGTCACGTGTTTGACATTTGTGCACTTCCCAAATGGCTTCTGACAAGCAGAGTCAATGGAGAAGCCAGCATTAAAATCGCAAGTCGCAGTCATGTGATGTCTCGCTTAACGACCCGTGGTAACTCGCTTTACGACCAAATGGGAAGTGACGTCGTAAGTCCGTTGCAGTCACATGATGTTTTGCTTAGGGACTGTGTCGCTTAATGACAGAGTTGCTGGTCCCAATTGTGGTCACTAAGCCAGGACTATCTGTAATTGTGAAGAAGTCTTTTTAAATAATTTGGTTTACTGAATCATTTCTCTCTCCCACTTGCTTCTGATAACAGGAAATGTCCCCAAAACAACAGAGGACGGCGGCAGAAGCAAAATCTAGGCCACTTTACATCAGATACGTCATCCAGAATGGTTTAGCGTGATTTTTTATACCTACAGTGACCATGTGATGTACAATTTTATTAACTTTTTTTAAAACAATGGAAATATTTATTTCAGAGGCCTTATTTTTGGACATTTTAATTATTATTGTTATTATTATTTTTAGTGTAGCTCTGTTTCGTTTTATTCCAGGAAGCAGCTAACAGCTATGGACTGTTCTAATAACTTCTCATTTCATGGTTTGGGGAAGATGTTAGTTTATTTCTTGTATTTGTATCACATGGTTATATTGATAGACTTGTGCTTTAATCGTGGAATGTAAGAATTTTGAAAAGAGAGACATTTTACCAATGGTTATTCAGCAAATGAAAATGGAGCCCATCATGTTTCCTAGCAAAAAAAGGCATGACTTAAGGGTAAAGATGTTTACAGCATACTTTTCTTACAAGGAACTAGAAGACACTGTGTTTAAATACCATAGATATTTAAATGTTTTTAAAACTTAGTAATGGGTTTTTTTAGACACTGCCAATCGCATGAAATGTGGAGATGTGTTCTTGTGTGTAGTTGTAACATTTAGAATGGGCTGGATCCAGACTAAGTTAGCTGTACCTAGTGCTCATAGGAATCAGTGGACGAGTTAAAGTAAATTCCCGTTGTTTTCCATGAGAGCAAATTGTACAACTAACTTAGAGTGCAATCCTATACCTCTCTACTCAGAAGTCAGCCCCATTCAGTTTAATGGAATTATTCCCAGGTAAGTATGTACAGGACTGCATCGTTAGCCTGGATCCAATCCAAGATATATGGCCTGGGTTGCAGCGCCATCTTCTTCATACATATTTGACACTTTATTTTTAAATTGTAAAATAATAATAATAATAATAATAATAATAATAATATACAGTTCATTATTTGAAAGGCTGCTCAGTTGAGCAGAGCGCATTTGTCCTGGAGAGACAAGTATATTGCTTTTTTGTTACGAGTTATGTTAATAACCAACATACATGACTGGGATGTAGCTGTGTTAGCCACTGTTTAAACAACTTTCATACTTACTACAGTTTTCTAAAGAAGATACCTGTTTTCACATCAGCAAACACAATTGTATAGTCTTTGTGATTAAAATGCAAAAAAACAAAACAAAAATAATATAAAAGATTTTGTGCTCTTGTCAAGAATACTTTCAAGAGCTAAGAATGTGTCTCCAAATAAAGTCTGCCGGTTGTATTTATTATATTAATAGGATGTTAGTAATTGTTTGGAAGATTCAGAGCTAAAATGTAACTAGGGTGTGTTCCAGCTGTTTAACATGTAGTTTTAGGCTTTCCGATTCTGCATGTAGGAATAAATAATTTGTTCAATAAAAAGGCTTTGAATATTTCAACTGGAAAGGTATGCCAATGCAATGTTTTCTCTTCTTATTTAATCTGTGCCAAGTGTGTTTATTCATTATTGGAAGGAAGAACCTATGTATTTTGAAGGGAAGTGGCAAATGTCATTTCAATTGCCAGAGCTCTGTTAGAAAGCATTGATCCCCTCCCTACCCCTGCGCAAGAGAAAAAATAATAATTAAAATAGAAGCAACATAAATTTGAATAGGCTGTGGGTTAGTCCTTTGATTGGTATATTGTTTAACTGTTCCTAGATTAACTCAGATAAGTTCATTGGTTATAGGAATGTGCTTCTATCAGTGCATGTTCCTTTCCCAGTGCTGCTTCCTAATTTTAGAGGGTTCATGTTGCAGAAGGCACTTGAACGATCAGGCGTGGCTATTTTGTGGGTATAAATATTTGACAAGTCTCTTGGGGTGGAGTTTCAGACCCTGCTTTTGAACATTCCCTTAAAGACAGCTGTCGAGCAACCTTCTTGCATCAGTGCCAGAATTGTCCCACTGAGGTTTGAACGGCTGTTATATTTCAACTCCTGTAGACCGATCCGAAGACGGGCAGTATGGACCATCGTGCAGCCTTGGAAATGGATAAAATCCACCCGAACCGCCAGTCGAATGTCACGGATGATGAAGAAGAACAAGACGCTGCATTTACCATTGTCAGAGTCCTGGACAAGGTAGCCACCATAGTAGACAGTGTGCAGGCCAGTCAAAAACGGATTGAACAGCGCCACCGAGAAATGGAGGATGCCATCAAGACCATCCAGATTGATATTCTAAAGCTGGCTCAGTCACATGGCAACACAGGATACACAGTTAACAAGTTGTTGGAGAAAACGCGCAAAGTCAGTGCTCGTGTCAAAGAAGTGAGAGGCCGAGTAGAGAAGCAGAGTGCTAATGTGCAGAAGGTGGAGACCAAACAGGAAGAAATGCTGCGGAAAAACAAGTTCCGTGTTGTCATTTACCAGGTAAAACTTTTTTTTAAAAAACTGCTGTTACCTGCTATTGCAACTTCACACTTTCCGGTTGCTTAACAATCCAAAGAATGGGTTTTTTTAAAAGCCTTCTCCGTCTCAAAATGTGTTATGCCTTGCGGTTTTTCAGCATTGATTTTTGCTTCTGAACGTGTCGGAGTTTGAATCCACTGGTAGCGAGGCAGGCAGTCTATTATTAGTTCGGGAAGTTTCTCAGTCAGCCAGCATAAGATTAAGTGTAGATCAGCAAGACTATGTGTTGCATCTGTGAAAGGTAATCTGAGGCAGGCAGTTGGGTATCATGACAGAGTATTCCAGGCGTGACTGTCGTCCCTGTTATTTTTTCAGAGGGTTAAGTAGAGACCTCGGCCTCAGAAATTCTTTGCACGGTATAGTGCCTCCATTAATTATGTGGGGTTCCCCCCCCCCGTAAGAGCTCATTTATGTTTTCTTTGCTAACTAATCACCCTTAATATAACGCTATCTCTCTGTCGCCTTTCCACGCAACAGTTTATTTCCAAGCTCCCTTTTTTCCAAGAAATAATGTTTTTGTCTAAAGAAAATAAAAACAAAATATTGACACTTAAATGGGTATCTCAAAATAAGGTGGGCAAATAAAGTTAATCAACTTGCAAGATTCAAAGGGTCTATATGGGAAAGAAGTGAACAGTTCTTGTGCCAAGTTACTTTGTTATTAAGAATGGTTCTCTACTAATCAAGGACTTTTTTGCATGTAACACCGATTTCATATGCTGTGTCCAAATAATTAATATTGTGCTTAGTTGCAGGGGCACTGAAATTGCAAAGGCAGTAGTGTGTGTAAGAATTCCCAAACGCTGTTAGAGATTCAGACTCCCATCATTGTCATTAAGGTCACCAGGTATTACGTTTTCTTAGCTTTTAGCCACTGGAACATTATATTCCTTTCAAAGAATAACAGTTGTAGTGGGGAAAAATCATTGCTGTTTGGGTTTAGTTCATCAAAATGCTCTGACACATGAAATGCCTTCATTTGTGTGATTTTTTTTTAATTCTTTGAGGACGTTCACATATCACATTCGTTGAAGATGTGATGTGCTGCATTGGAAACAAATAGTGGGCACCATCCAATCTACTGTAAATATTTTTCAGCTACAACTCTATACCAAATTTGCTGAGATGCTGAGCCCTGCTGAACTCACGTTTCTTTCTAAGCAAGAGTTATAGATACTCATTTAAAACTCTTCCTCTGAAAACAATGGAATTTAATAGTGTTTAGTTTGGGCTGGATTGTTCCTATGGTTGCACTGAAATCATGAGAATTATTATTATTTCTAGATAAGTACGTTTAGAGTCAATTTATAAAAGACATCACACTTTGGCTCTCATGTTTGGGCATGGAAAAAAATGTTATCATCCTGCATTATTATTTGCTTTTATTTTTATTGTGGTTGGTATGGCTCACTGTTATAAAAATTACTTCAAGATGATAAATTAACAATACATTCTAGTCTTAGGTACATTCATGTGTCTGTCACACACAAGGGTTTTAATGCTGTAACAGTGGGATGCAGTGAATTATATATATGTATATTCATTCTCTGAATTATGCTAGTGTATCTGGGTTTTGAAATTTAGAAATGTCAGATCCCTAATTATGTCTGTTTTGCACAGAGCAAGATCCGAAATTCAGGAAGCAAAATTAATCATTACTAGATAGTGTATGAATAGCCAAGTGGCTGAATGGTCCATGGACCTAGCTATGGCTTAGCAGAATGCTTGCATTTTCCGTGATGCATAGTTAGTACATGCCCCAATTCAACAAGGAACAAAATTGGACCAAAGCACAGAACAATGGTGGAAAGGGAGTTGATTAATACTGCTGTAGCAATACAATGAAAGCATCTTTCACTAGACCAGCCAGTTAGGTCTAGTGGTTAAGGCAATGGGCTAGAAACCAGGAGACTCTGAGTTCTAGTCCCACCTTAGGCATGAAAGCCAGCTGGGTGACCTTGGGCCAGTCACTCTCTCTCAGCCCAACTCACCTCACAGGGTGGTTGTTGTGGGGAAAATAGGAGGAGGAAGGAGTACTAGGTATGTTTGCCACCTCAAGTTATTTATAAAAATAATAAAGACGGGATAGAAAATAAATAAAAGAAGAAATCTTCACCAAAAGTGATTGATCATCATTGGATACAGGGTGTGGTGGAAACCAGCAAACATCCTCACTAGTTTCCAGACTGACTATTCTCTCCTTCCTCCAAGAGGTTTAGTTGGACAATTAGTTCATACTTCATTGGGGAGAATATCCAATGTCACATTGACTTAAATATTATTTATATTTTTGTATCATGTGCAAGAGTTCAAACTCTTCAGACTAGTTTGCTTTGTTGTGATTTTGACAGGCTTGAAAGGATTTGCTTGAAAGTATCATTGGAGGAAACAGCAATTAGCTATTAGCTGAGCTGTGGTTAATGACCTCCAAATGAATCAGGATTTGAAAGCCAATATTAAGCAATGGTTTTACATTCTGCCTTATTTGGGGGACATTGCCATAATTTCCTATTCAGGGATAATGGGAAATTGACTGTGTCTTCCAAGCATATTTTTTCTTGGAAAGAAAGGAACGAAGTGGCTGCATACATATGAATTAAGTTCCTGCATGATTTGCTCAGCTGAAAACAGCCATTCTGTGAGATTTTGTGAAAGGTGGATTGATTTCCATCAAAGCCATGCTGAGATTTATATAGCCGCCCATCTCACCAGAGGTTTAGTTCGTTATCTAAATTTCAAAACTGGTTAATCTTAACATCAGTTTGCTTCAAGAAAGCCAACTTCAAACTTAAAATCAGTAACACAATAGTTAAGGAACTCCACTTCCTTTTCAGGCTGTTGCGTAGTTTGGGTCTGTTCTTTTTTCTTTTAATTTTGAAAAAGAGAAAAATTATCACATTACTCCATTTTATCATGTACTTTATATTTGTATCAAAAACAAATGAATTCTGGCTTACTTGTTTATCACTTAATAGTTCAAGGATCAGCATACTTATCTTTTCCCTGGAAAAACTGAGTCTGCTGAAGTAAAACTAAGTAAATTACACCTTTTCCTCAAATTTTTGGATGGAATTTTGGAAAATAATCTCTCAGAATTGGAATTATTTGCTGACGTTTCCTGAACTTCCATTCCCATGTTGTATGTGCCATTAGAGAACAAAATATTTTCTAGAGAATACTAGGAATGTGTGATGTACAGATAGAAGGACCCAGGTTCAGTCATTTTTAGATGCAGGAAGTACAAATAAGAGGGTGGTGATTAATCTACAGGAGATCCTTGCATCCAGGCTGTAGTCAATGCCTCTTAGCAGGGGGCAGATACCAGCAGCCTTGAAAGAGGCCTACGTAGAATGGTATTGGATCTATCTCCAACCTCTTTTGGGGAACGTTATCGGGACCTGTGGCAGTCAGGATTCAGACTAGGTTATGAGGCCCAAACCACATTGGCTACCTTCATGGATGACCTGTGGCAGGACTTGGGTAGGAGGAGCATGACAATCCTTGTTTTACTAGATCTCTCAATGGCTTTTGACTGTTGACCACAGTAACTTTCTGGACTGTCTGAGACACCATACTGTGGTGTTTCCATTCCTTGAGTGAGTGGTTGTAACCAGGGTGGGTAGGGAGAAGCCGGGTCTTAGAGCACTCCAGTAGAGGATGCCACAGTATTTTCCCCTGTCCTGTTAAAAATCTACATGATGCCACTGGGAGAGGTAAACTGCCAGTTGGAGGTGAGGTATCAATATGCTGATGTTAACTCAATTAGGTATCTCCACTGCAGGTTGAATGGAGAATGCAGTGGAAGTTCTAAACTGCTGCCTGGAGGATGGCAGGGTCTGGATGGGGAGAAAGAGGATCAGATGCACCCTGAGCAAGATGGGGCGGCTCTTGGTTCTGTTAGTCCCACTAGGTAGCCCAATCCAAGAAATCAACTCCACAGGAAGGCTAAAACTACCTTTATTGAGACTGGATGTAATAACAAATCTTGCCAGTCTGATTGTGTTGTACTTCCTCCTCCTCCTCCTTGTAGTTCAGTGAATTAGGGCAATATCTGCCTGAACCACTTCCAAATGTTATCTCGATGTTCTGGACTTAAACCTTGTAGGTTTGTAACCTCTGCAATGTAGCTTGCATATCTCCATCAAGGTCATCTTCCTTACTCTCTACAGTTCAGAGGCCTGATGATTCTGGAATAGTACCACTTTGCCTCTCGACAGACTTGTGGTCCCAAACAGAGCCTGCAGACTGATAACTTGGGCTCATCGTGGACTCAGACTCTGCTAGAAGAGCAATTGGAATCCATGGCCACAAGGGCCCTGCCCAGCTTCAGCTGGTGCATCAGTGGCAGCCTTGCCAACTGGATTACTGTAATTCGGGTTACTGCCTTTCTCAAATAGAATCTGCCTGCCCAATCTGAGCAAATGCTAACCCCATTGTAGGTCCAATGGGAGTAGTCACAGAAGCAAGTATTCTCTGTGGGAGCTCCCCTCCTTTGGAACAGCTTGCCCCCCTCCCTAAAGCAAGGAAGTCTCCAAATCTCAGTGTCTTATGCATGAGAATGCTGAGAAATGTAAGGTTCTATACTTAGGCAGGAAAAACCAGGTGCATGGGTATAAGATAGGCAGTGCCTGGCTTAGCAGCAATACTTGTGAGAAGAATCTGGGCGTCTCAGTAGAACACAGATTAAGAATGAGCCAGCAATGTCCCACAGCTGCCAAAAGAGCCAATGCAGTCTTGGGCTGCGTCAGTCGAAGTATAGTGTCAGGATCATGGGAAGTGATAGTACCATTCTATGCTACACTGGTCAGACCACGCCTGGAATACTGGGTCCAGTTCTGGTCGCCACAATACAAAAAGGATGCTGAGGAACTGGAAAGAGTGCAGGGAAGAGCAACAAGAATGGCAAGGGGCTTGGTGATTAAAGGGATTTGATATGTTTAGCCTAAAGAAGAGAAGGCTAAGGGGAGACGTGATAGCAGTCTTCCAATACAGGAAGGGATGTCACTGGGAAGAGACTGTGGATTTACTCTCCATAGCACCTGAGGGTAAGAAAAGAACCAGTGGGTGGAAACTTTACAGTGAGAGATCCAAACTTGAAATAAGGAGGAATTTCCTGACTGTGAGAACCATTAATCAATGGAACAGCCTGCCTCCTGAAGTTGTAGATGCTCCATAAGTGGAAGATCTCAAGAAAAGATTGGACAGCCATTTGCCCAGGATGGTATGAGGATTCCTGCACTGGGTAGGGGGCTGGACTAGAAGACCTCCAAGGTCCTTTCCAACCTATGATTCTATGCTTGTATAGATCTGGCTGTTTTGGAAGGCCTTGAGAGGCTGGTGGTTGTTAGTATGATATTTAGAAGTTGTTGCCAAGATATGTTAATTTTTATACCTAAAATGTTTACTTCTTGTTTATGCTGCACTGGTATTATAACTGTTCCTTGTGTATGCTGCTTAAGAGTCTTTTTTGATTGAAGCAGTATATACATTTTATAAATACATTAAAAATAGATTCCTCCAGGTCTTTCAACTGCCACATTTGCAAGTCATTATTCCAGATTTGGAACTGTATAACACTCTCCTAGTTGGAAAATATGGTTCTCTTCCTTTTAGATAGGGAGATCAAACAGAAAATTTGCAGGCCATACTGCTATTTTACAAGTAAATCTGCAGCCTTTTGGTGATCTGGCCACTGCTGGAATGTCAACTGTGGTCTTCCAAGCCTTGGTGCTCTATTTTTCTCTATGGGCACAATCCTCTTTGGTCTTGGTTGTGATTACTTCCCCATATTTATTTATTTATTTTATTTATTTAATTAAATTTATATAACCGCCCATCTCCCCCAACGGGGAACTCTGGGCGGTTTACAATAAAATATTTTATCTACCTATGAGTTTTATTCTTGATCTTGATTCTGTAGCCCAACTGTTCAGTTTTCCAGGGTAGCTGTACTGAAAACAACAAAGGCTGCAATAGACAAAATAGCAATTGATCACTTAACTGTTTTTAATTAATCAGGAATGGGCTGTTGAAGGTTCACTTCCCATAGGGTGGGGGGGGGGTTGTGTGTGACTGACACTCATTACCATAACTAGCTGTTGCAAGGACTCATTAGGGTTTATTCTTGACCAGGATTTAAAACTGATTTCAAATCTTGGTTATTATCAAATAGTAATTGACATTGTTAAAGGGGAAGGAGCAATGAGGTGTAAGAAAAATGTGATTCTGTGGTTAATTTCTTATTAATAGTATGGTCTGCACTAACCCCAGGAACATATGAACAACTACAATGTTGTTTGGAAAAATAAAAGATGGCATGCAGGGTACAGAGCAACAATAATGCCAGGCCCTTATGCTATTGAATCTTTATGAACGTTATGAAATATTTAGACCATAAAATAGAATGATTGAGGGAGCAAGTATCTGGAACTTTCTAACTTCACTTTGAGCCATTTTTGAGAAGTATGGTAGAGAAATAACATTGTGCTCTTACTTGTAGGAAGACATTCAGTGTCCATCTTCTCTGACCGTTGTCCAAGACCGGACAGAAGGGGAAAGCACAGAAGGTGCCTTCTGCCCACCCGATGATCTCTCTTCTGATGAGGAGTATTACATAGAAGAAAGCCAAGCAGCCCGTTTTAAGAAATCGGGCATGAGGCGCATCAACAACATCAAAAAGGCATTTTCAAGAGAGAATCTCCAGAAAACAAGGCAAAGTTTTGGCAAGAAGGTGGACAGGCTTCGTACTCGAATAGTAACACCCGAGAGAAGGGAACGAATAAGGCAATCAGGAGAGAGGTTGAGGCAAACTGGGATACGGTTCAAGAAAAATATCTCCAATGTAGCACCAATTAAGGAGACTTTGAAGAAGCCCAAGAAAACTGAAGAGCAACCAGGGGCTGAAGGTCAACAAGGAATCCAGGAGTCTGGCACTGATACAGCAATAGAAAGTAGGGATGCTGAACCAGCCACTGAAGAAATTTCCTACACTGAAGTGATAACCAAAGTGAAGAAGGACAAAGGGGGTGGATCAAAAAGCCTTTCTCGGGCAGATGAGAAGGTAATGATTCCTCCTGAAAAGAACCTGCTCAAACCAGAGACAAAGGAAGACGATGCCCTTCTATTGGATCTAAAGCAGTCAGCTTAAATGGCAAATGTCTGTTGGTGTGGTGGTGTCACTATGGCAGGGAAAGGGCAATTCCTTTCATGTCAAAAGATGCAGATCAGTGGCTTTCACACTGCTTGAAGAAACCTTGACTTATTGCATGTTGCAGAAAGTTTGGGGCCTATTTGGACATGCCAAATTGGTCAGTTGGATTCATCTGCCACCCCACCCAAAACAAGCAGCATGCTTTAGGACACTCTTTTCCTACCTTGTGTTGTTCAAATGCATTTTTTTCTAAAACTCCCATTATCCCCATTCTTACTATGGATTATGGTAGTGGTACTCCATAGGGTGCCTGTAGGAGTCTTTCAGCATTTCCCAATATTTTACAGGAAAGTCAGTAACGACAGACTTGCTATCCTCACAGTTTGCCTGATGATTGTTAATTTCTTCTGGACAATCCCTAATAAAATCCCAAGGGAAATTTAGAATTTATATGTAAAAAAAAGTGTGTTGATTGAATTACAGAAGACAATAGATCTGTATGTATATACTGTACTGTTTTCTTTTACATGCAATGGGTATATCTTTATCACAGGATGTTTCTCCTCTAATAATAAACAAATTCCTTTTGATGCATATGCAAATTGCCATTTCTCATAATATTTCAACATTAAAAGGCAGTGGACACCCCCACACACACACACATACACTTTAATGACATTAATTTCCTCAACAGTGTTTCTTGTGTTTTTGTACAGCGACAACTGTAAAAGGTAAATCTCATTATATGACTTTTTAGAGCTATCTGACTGTTCCATGAGGTAGGTGAGTCAAGGGCAGGAACAAATCCATCAACAGGTAACCATTAACTGTTTCTCCCCCCCCCCCCCCCCGCCAACCCCTTTATCCAGGCAGGTTTGTTGGAGAAAGTTGATTATGGAAAACTGCAGAGAAACTGATACTTCTTTGCAAGGCAAAATACAGAGAGAACAAAATACAGAGAGAATCCATTTATGCCAACTTGGAAAATCCTTCCTTGAATAGAGGTGGGGGCCTCAGGCACAATCTTTCTCCCATCTTTCTCCCCGCATTGTCTTCTGTGCCTAGGAAGATTAAGACCATTTCACAAGCTCAACAGCAGCATGGTGATCTTAACGATCCTCCTTTAGATAATAAAAGGGCTTAAAATAACATCTCAATATAACCATGACCCCAGGTGTAAGGTCACACAGCTACCTAGAAACATATTTAGGATTCCCTTACCAACTTTGCTCAGACTGAAGAAGCTCCTTGGATAAGGAGCGAAACGTTTCCACTGAGAAAATAGAAAATCCAGTTGACATGATTCAAGCTACAGACAATTCCACCTGGATGACTGAGAACCTTCATAGACAGAGAGAACTATATTTAGGAATGCGTGGAAGGTTCGGGGGCTTCAGCAAGGAACCCACCCTTGCTCCAGCTGAGAGGCCAGTAAGACCCTGAAAGAAATTATTAGAATTCTGCTCATAAATAGTGAGTTGCGTGTAGACTGGCCATTCCGTGAATGGAAGGGCTCCTTCTGTTTATGAAGACAGCGTGATTCAGCAAGAACTTCTCTGTGGAGGGAGAACAAGGTGGAGTCATGATGTCCCAAACCATCAATGGTTTAGGTGGCTTATTATTGGTTTACTCAGCTACTGTATATTCTATTGTTTCAGTGGCTCTGAGTGGCTTACTTAACTGTATAGTCAGACAGTACTATGATAAGATCTTTTGAATGAAAGAACAAATAAAATGCAATAAAAATACATCTCCAAAGGGCCTGTTTGTAAATGTATTCTTTTAGCAGCATCCTAAACTATTAATGAGAGCCACTTTGGTGTAGTGGTTAAGGCATCAAGCTAGAAACCAGGAGACCATGAGTTCTGCCCTGCCTCAGGCACAAAGCCAGCTGGGTGACCTTGGGCCAGTCACTCTCTCTCAGCCCTAGGAAGGAGGCAATGGGAAACCACTTCGAAAAAACTTTTCCAAGAAAACTGCAGGGACTTGTCCAGGCATTCTCCGAGAATTGGACATGATTGACTGGATTTTAAAAAAACCAAACTGTTAGTAAGAAGAGAGCTTGTCTTAACTTTAGCACCAGTTTGTTGCAATGTAAAAAAAATCAGAATTGTTGCTTTTAAGTAGAGCTGCGGCAGGATCTCCAGGAGGTGCTCATTAATGACCTAAGAGTTAATGACCTTTAAATAAGGTACTGTTTTCTGTCAACTCTCAAAGACTTTTCCAGAATAACTCATTATAAATGCAGTTTCTTAACTTAGTTCCATTTTATACTTTCAACACTGATGACTCAGTGTAGTCTGAGTATATACTGTACATTTTGTATCAATAGATGCAGTTCCATGACTTTTTTTTTGTTTATTCGTTCAGTGACTACAGTATATAAATTATGCAAATTACTTTTTTTTCCTAAACTTTGCCTGCTATGTTCTGCAAGTTGTAGTGATGTCGAGCTTTGCCAAACGCTCATGCTTTTTGAACATCAGGATTCCTACTGAGACTCACCTACCTCAGTGTAAACACAAGATATTGCCTTTCAGGCATTTTAAAGTTTATTTTTGTAATCATACTGAATAGAAAAATATGTTTCTTCTGCTCCTTCTCCTGCCCTCTGACCGAGATTGTTCAGGACAGTTTTCCATGGCCAACGTATTTTTGGTTTTTTGCTCAAAGCTCTGATAGTTTTTAGATTCTAAAGTGCCCTGGGATAGCATTTACCTTTTGGACCCAAGAAATAGTAGTTGTAAGGAAGTAATGCTACACTTTACATTCAGTGGTTCAACAATTTCAAAGTGGATTAGTGTTTCCAGATTGAGATGGGTGACTTAAGTGCAGTGGAAGGCAGAAGAGACAGGCTGTATAAGGGAGAAAGCAGTTTCACATGTACTGTATGTTTCTACACACTGTAATAAGAATGGTACCAAATAAAAAGAATTACTATATCAGACAAAATGTGTTGATAATTATTTTACAAACTGCTGATACATAGACTTTGTGGATAGTTTAGAATTCATTAAGGATCAAAGGTGACCCAAGTCATTTTGGTCTTTGCTCTGCATGATTTACTGTTACCTTTGCCTTAGAGAATAAAGTATAAAATAAAGAAGGACAAAAATAATTTCTTATATACATGTTCCGAACAATAGAGGAAGGTATTTTCATCCTTTATGCCAACCTTGCAGAAAACTAATTGGAGCACCATGATAATTTTCTAATTCAGTAAACATTAGGACATGTGTATGGATCTTCTTCAACAATCTGGGTTAATCTGGGTTCTGTAGTATTTTTTTTTAATGGTGTCCTACTTAAAAAGATGCACTTTAGGATATTCTATTGGAAGCTTAGGTCCGTACATGAATATTTTAAAAACCACTGATGTTAAAGAGCACTTTACCAAAATCTAGGTTCCCCCCCCCCCCATCATCCCTAAAAGCAGGACGCTATTTCCAAATACTGCTCATCCAGATAGGAAAGGAAACCGTTGGATTATCTTCTTCCTGACCCTCCTGCACATTACTGTGCGCTGTTCCCTCTGATCCTCTTTAACTGAAGCAAGGAGGGTAGGAATCAAAACAGAAGGGTATCACAAATTAAGAAGGGCTGGGGGGTGAACTGAAAACATGGCATTCTTTCCCTCTTCTGCTTTTGGTCTTTTATTTAAATGAGAGCAGGTTTTGGGAATACAGTAGTTCAGGCAAACCCTACATGGCCTCTCAAGAATATAGTATGGCTATTTCTGCTGCTGCTTGAAATGCTGCAGGAATTTCATAGTTGGCATCCATTACAGCATCTCCCTCTCCCCAATACATGCTCAGTTAAGCCTTTGGAATCGCTTTGCAACTGTTTTTCAGATTACCAGTGAGGTAAGGGGAGAACACACAAATTATGCAAATGCTCAGTTAAATATTTTTAAAGAGTACAAGGCTAATAAATTCAAATAAAACAAACAAAGCAAGCATACTGTAGCCTTGGTTTTTGAACATTTTAATTCTGTTTTTAAATTAAAATTATATTGCATGAGTGGAATTAATTTCCCCATATTAAGCAATAATCCAATTCTATTCTAGAGACACTACCACTGCTTATAGGGCACAACTATAAGGGAATTGGGCCATGGATTTCCTTATTTTTCCGTTCCTTTGAGGCATAGAAACATCTTTTAAATATGGGCAAAGAACAGCTTCACGTCAATTTGCAATTTAAAAATTGTCCCCAACTACTTTAAGGTTGCCTTTGCTAGATACGCAAACATTTGGCACAAGCTAAGGGCTGTTGGCATATGGATCAGACCATTTTTTCTTGTACAATTCAACTTTAAAATGTATATGGTTTTAGTGATTAGATGTAATACCAGTTTCTTTATTTCATTGCTGCATTTATCATGCAAATTGGTCATTACAAGAGTATAATACAGAGCTTTCCAAACTGTGTGTTGGGACATGTTAGTGTGTCGGCTGCAGTGTCTGGTTGTGTCGCGGCTGCTGCTGCCGCCACCTCCGAGCCCTGCCAGGATTCCGCGCGGGTCCTAGTGCCTGCCTTGTGCCTGGCTGCCTCCAAACCTGCTGTGATTCCGCCCAGGTCCTAGTGCCTGCCTTGTGCCCTGCTGTAAGTGTGTGTTGCGAAATGATGCATGTCTAAAAAGTGTGTCACCAACATGAAAAGTTTGGAAAGCTCTGGTATAATATAAACTAGAATTGGTTCTTATCATGGAGGTGTTACATCCTAGGTTAAAACACATAATCAGCTCAGTGACAGATCCTTTTTTCTATCCTAAATCTGAATTGAGCAGATGAGCAAGAGCTGATGAGACAGCATTAACACATGAGGAAATACTTGCATGGTCTTTGGGGCTCCAGTTATATAGGCAAGAAGAGGCCTCAGTGGAGGGTGAGATGGGGCCAAGCTGAAGCATGTCATCTTTGTTCTACATCAGAATCTTCACAGAGCAAGGATGCTGGTTCTCCCACTTAATTGGCTTAGGAATCACAATAAGGTAATTACAAGGCTACTTAACATCTCATCAAAGAATGTCTTTTTGTCCAAGTACAAAAAGTACATCTCATACTAATAAGATATAGCATTAAGCAAACTGACAGAAAGAGAAACTGTAGATTCTAATAAGCTACTTCAAAAGCTTTTAGAGTTCAAGGTAGGCTCTTCTGACAAAAGTATAAATAATTTGAATCGCCAAGTAAAACCTAACAATAAGAAGGGTATAACACAAATGGGAAAAGGCAAAAAGAAAATGAAGCCTCTGTGTACTTTAAAGAGTGAAAATATGAAAGCTTTATTCTACACTAAAAATCTATCCGAAATACGTGTCGAGAGAGAAGTAAAAGTAAACCAAAGACTAACAATTTTAACTGAGACCTTAACTCTGTCATGGGATGAGAATAGGAGGGAAATTAACATCCTAGAGTCAGTTGGGGTTGCAAATTCCAGTGTAATGTAGGAGCTATCATCTAAGACCAGGGTTCCAGTTAGAGCAACATCCTTAAAGATGTGGATTATGATCATGCATGACCCCCTGTACTGTCAAACAAATCCTGGCACTTATGAGTTAATGCCTCATAATCTGGTATTCATAAATTACCTTAAACCCAAAGGCATGCTAGCACAGTTGAAGCAGAAATTGCATTTTCTGCTATTTATATATAGGCATTCACCTTTTAATTGCAGAAAATACTTTGAAGATAAAATATTCTACAACTACAATTCAGTCTGAGCTCAACTTTTGCTTCAGTTAGCATGACTGAAATATACAGGTGCAAGGATATACTTCAGAGGAAGGGTGTTGGAGTTAGACCCTACTTGAAAAATTTCTCCCTGTGGAAAAAGCTCAGAGAATGAAAACAATAATGGCCCACCAGTTGGAATGCTTGTTGATCTAAGTACATCTGATTCCCCCATCAGCCACCCATATCTACTCTGAATAAGGGGATTTATAAGCCACTAACAGTATTTTTTCTTCTGACAGCTAATTGCCAGAGGAAGAAATGCTAATACATATTTTGAGTATTTTTCCATTTTTGGAACAAGGCATGTTATTGAGAGGTTGCTAAGTAAATGCCATCAGCTTTGTGGGCCAATTGCTATATCCTTAGGAATTATTCCTAAAAGCTCCTCAAAAGATGGGTTGGTTGACAAGCAAAACATCTCTATGGAGGTATGATTCATTTTCCCTTTCAGCATGATATTTCCACTGATATTACAGCTTATCTAGAAGAAACTTCAAGTCGTGATAGAAATCAATTGCACAGAGAGCCAACACTCCGTGTAGCAAGTGGCAGAACAGTTAAGATCTAACCACAGCCAGCGGAACAAGGATAACGAACTATGAGATACTAGAATGAGGAAGAACTGGGATCAAATGAATATTATCCAGCAGCTCAGGGTTCCCTTTGACTCCTTTTAAACAAGCAAACATTATATCCCCTTTTTAATAGGGAAAAAAACCTACTATAATACTAATGATGGTAAAGACCTAGACAAGAAACATCTAGAGAAAAAAATAAGTGTACATTTTAATGAGTCCAATCACATCCAATCAAATACTTTCTATTGCAAAATTGAACAGGAGCATATTTCCTTTTTAGTCGGGAATATTGGAGGGTGGAAGTTGCATTTTTCCATCTCTACCTGGAGATCCTGGTGATTGAATCTGGGACTTTCTCCTTGCAAAGCATGTGCTCTATCTACTATTAGCATATGCCTCTGAACATTTTTCCATCAGGCAAGCAATTATTCCAGGTAACTTTGAAATCCCTTATTCTTTCCAAAGTGACTCACCAAACCCCATGATTCTGAAATGATGTACTGAACTTCAGAGCAGCCTATTAAGGTCATTTGAAAGGACAATTTTCTAAATGTTTGTGGAGTTATGTGGAGCACTGTATAACTTTAACCGTGAAATACATTATGGGCAATCAATAAGTAATTAGACTATCCCTAATGACAGGCCTGCAACTATCAATTTTAAGTTACAAAAATAAACTAGGGAAACAATGAACAAATTATAGTGGATGAAGCTATTGTTAAGTTTCTCATTAATTCTGTGATAAAAAACATATGAACCATTGTATTTGTGGAAATCCTACTGTAACTTACAGATATTCCATCTAATAATTCACTAATATGCAGTAGACATAGAAATGTCCCCATTTCATATTTAAAAAAATGGTAATCTTACTGCAGTGGAGCCTTGACAAAAAAATGTTCACCAAACCAAAGTTCACTATCACAGTGAATACATTAATACAAAGTGAAGCTTAGGAATAATTTGTGTCTTCTTAATGCTCGTACATTGGAAAATACACCAACACACATTTTCATCTTGTCCCATTTCTGGGATGCTGTCTGAGTCTTGGGATTGGGTCATCTAATGCCTGGTTAAGTAGTTCACCTGACAAGGGCATGGTGTACCCCAAACAAGACTGGGTCTCTTTCAGGCTGAAACTAATCCCTTTTGGCTGGTTACATGGATCATCTGTGTAGGTTTCAGAGCACTTTCCACTCCATAACCTAGTGAAGTCTGCTGTGCACATCTGTGCATTGGCCAGAATAGCCTTCTTTTGTTCTTGTCTGCCAGCTTGGTTAGTAGAGGTATCCAAAGTAAGTTGATATATGTAATGGTTGATGCAGTTACTGCAATGAGACCTGGTTGCTGGAGCTTCAAATGTTATGAGATTATTCAACAAGTGAATATATAGTATAGAATGCAACTTGATTTGCTCCACCTATTATTGACAAACGAGCTTTTCAAGGCAGCTTCTCAGTGAACCAACTGAAGGGTAAATAAATAAAATGCAGAAGTGCCACTTTCAAATAGTTAAATAGTTGTGGCTAAATTATTTTTATTAAACTATTTTTTTCATAAAAATACAATGCTAGGCATTTCAGATTTATAGGCAAATATGAGCATAGAACCAAGGAGAAATTATGTGGGGGGGAAAATGATTGCAACTCAGCAAGGTCAGTAGTAAGACGACAATTTTGACATTTATAAAACAATTCCTGGACACCCCCCTTTTTCCCCCATTTCTTTCTTTTAACCCATTATTTAACCCATCATTATTTTAAAAAAATACTAAAATGTGTTCCTCCATCCAAAAAAGCTTTCCTGCATATAGGATCTATGAGCAAACTCAATGCCCAATCTTCATCTGAAGAACAAAAAGAAGTCCCAGGTTTCTACATTAACAATATACAAATATATACATCCCCATTTCTTCAGTAAAGACAAACATTCGACATCTATATAATAAACAGGAGAGTAAGATTCAACTGTAAATGTTGTATTCTGCACACTAGAAACGTGAGTCTAGCCCAAAATTTTTCAGTCCAACATTTGCTAATGTAAAATTTTTAGGAGTAAATGGTGATCACTTCACGTCCTCCTCCTCGCACCAAAAGCACTCTGTTCAAGCCTTCTGTCAAAACTTCCAAAAACTCCATGTCTGGGTGTCAATGAAGTCAAGGTTGTAAGAAATGCATGTAATCTATATGACAATCATATTACTTCTTTAAGATATCCTTTCACATAAAAAGGCATAATGTGCAGTCCAGGAGATATGTTAGCAAGAGATAGACAGTACTTTCAAATCTATATCCAGCCATGAATCTGAGTTTCATAGAGAGCGAGCAGCTTACTTTCACTGGGTGGATGTGGAGATGAACTCAAGTTTAAAAGCACCTTGTACAATTAAGAAGGCAATATTAAAAAGGTCCAGGGCAAATATATGGCATGGGGCCAGAGTACCTGAGGGACTGTCTCATCCTGACCACATCTACCCACCCCACCCCATCATGCAGGGAGGGCATGCTTCGGATCCCATCAATAAAAGAATTTCATCTAGCGGGGTTCAGGAGGCGTGCCTTCTCTGCGATAGCACCCGCCCTGTGGAATATCTTGCCCCCAGAGGTGAGACGGGCGCCCTCGCTCCTGGCCTTCTGGAGGTCTTTAAAGACCTGGTTCTGCCACCTTGCTTGGGACAAAGGAAGTAATAGTTCCTCCTGGGGGTGGTTAGCTTAGTAATATCCTCCTTTTAAGATCTCACCATCCTCTGGATTTTTTCTATTTATTACTATATTGTATTTTAAGATGTATAGGTTTTTAATTTTAATATTATTATTGTAAACCGCCCAGAGTCTACTGCTGTAGAGATGGGTGGTGATAAATTTGAATGAATAAATAAATAAATAAACAATGTTGCTCAACTCCTTATGCTTCACAGGTTACAATCAGCTCCAACTCTCATTCTTATCTACCCCCCCTCTCTCTCAAACTTGTATGCCACCTGACTCCCAACTTAGTATTAAAATCTGATATAACATTATATGTGCAATGAGGCTAATCAGGATTTGCTTTTAACCCTTTTGAAAACAAAGACACTGGTTTACAAATCATAGAGTATTACATGATTACATCAATGCAGATACAATGCACTCAAGTTAATACTGACAACGGAAACAAGTAAGAAAGCTTGTATCTATAGCTTTCTTATCTATGATTAAGGAATCAGCAGCCATGTTATACTTGCCCTAAGACTAGAGGTAAAGTATATACTCCTTGAAATTTAGAGTAAAAAAATCCCAACACTTCAGCCATAATTATCAAAAACCACTGCGTTTAAAGATGTGCACACAGGGCAAAATAAGAGGAACTTGCTACTGATGTTGTATATTACTTTTCTTTCCTATATTCATATAAACAAATGTGAGAAGAAATTCATATCCCCTTTATACTTCACAAATGAAAGTATATCTGTATTCTGAGGTATGTTAAAACTGGTAAACAAGAAAAGGTTCAGAAGATGATGGTAATAAGTTGTCATTAAACAGCTTATTTTCCCTGCTTAAATGTTCACCTGTTTATTTCTTACAATTCCATTCTCATACTTTTCATCTGATTATAACATCACAACATTTTGCAAGTTTCCAGAATAGTTATACTAATCTGTTACAGTGAAGACTTTGATTTTTGTTTTGTAAGTTGACTAAAGTTTTAGACTATACCTAGTTTTTTTTAAAAGGATACAATTTTCATCCCCATGTCTGTTCTTAGGAGGTCCAGGCATGTTCAGTAATACCAGCTGGGCATGTTGTGACTTATTTAGTACAACTCCATTGAGCTTGACAGCAGTATGCATCCTTCGCACATTTGACTCATTCCTATGATATAACATCAGAAATACCATCTCATTGATAATGAAAGAAAAAGTCATTGTGGCAGCCCAAAATTCCTGAATCTAACAAATAAAATTCTTTGCTAATCAGTGGTACATCTCACAAAGAGAAAAACCTGCATTTGAGGTAGAACAAGGATAGTCAGCTGGATCTGTGGAATGGATGAATTACTTGAAGCAAATTTATTTGGTTTTCTATAGTGTACAAAATTTTATCATGGAGTGATAAAACCCTGGGTTGAGTTTCATTTGTCCATAAATGAAGTCTCCATCTAGTTCATAGAAATATTATTACCCTGCTTTCTGAAAAAGCAAAGCACCACAACCAACTAGGACCATGCAGAGTTCAAAAATAAGTTGGAAGAAATGCTTTGAATGCCATACAAGTACAGCATGTTTTGGCTGTTGACTGAAATACTGTAGCTGCACAAAGGGCCCCGTTAAGTTTGATTAGCAGATTTCAAGCTTGAAACACTTTCATAATGGTTCAACCAAGGCATTTCAAATTCGAAGTAACCAGCTCAAACTGTTTTGAATTTGCTCTGTCTTAAACCTACAGGTCTCTGATTTCGAGGAATCCCAGAATAACATCCATTCAGTATTTTTCTTTTTTTAAAAAGGAACTTCATGGTTTCCTTTTGTAGCTGGAAGATATTCTGAGTTAGGACTCCCCACAGCAGTACCAGCTGAGTGGAAACTCCTTACTGAATGTGCTACTGAACAAAGCACTACTTGCAAATCTTTTCTGCTGAAGGTGGCGTCAGCTGAAACCTGCAAATTAAGTTTGTAGTGTCTTGTAAAAGTCAAGACTGAGGACCGTGTTACTGCTCTGAACACACTGGTGGAAGAAGGTATTCAAGGTGGCCATAATCCTTGCGAAGTGGGTTACGACAGGACAGCAAAAACTGGACCTTGCAGCTGGGAACTATGCAAGCCAATAGCAGCTTACCGGAAAGAGATAAAGAGGTAATTTGACCTGTGCTAGTTTTTGGTTAAGATAACCAGTGTACAAATACTTCTTGGAGTGGGGGGCACTCGCACTGGATGCAGGCAGAATGACAGCACAGATCTTGAATCCTATGAAAAATAGAGTTACCTTGTGTGCGAGCATGATCAGGAGAGAGGCTGGAAACAGAGATCCTCCCTAGTTGATAAGGCTACTAGTTCTGGGATCTGGCTGGCTACCAGGAAGGACGCTTTCCAAAGAAAAAACTTGGTATTCATTAAGCAGAGAAATGTAACACAAAATTTTTTAGGTGTTGCATAGGGTGTTGTGAACAGTATCCTTCAGGAGGGTAGTTCTCTGCAGGAATTTCTTGATTTGCAAATGTACACAGATGGGTGCCACTGGGAAGTGAAAGGATCGAGACCTAGCTTGTATGTGCATTAGAGCAGGGGTCCCCAACCTGTGGGCCGCGGCCTGTTAGGAACTGGGCCACGGGGCTCCCGCCCGCAAACCCCGCCCCTTCTGTACGATTGGCTCCCACCCGCAACCCCCCCCGTCCACGGAAACCCCACCCCCCAGTCCGCGGAAAAATCGTCTTTTGAGACCAGTCCCTGGTGCCAAAAAGGTTGGGGACCCCTGCATTAGAGCACAGGGCCTTGTTGAATGCTGCTTGCAAAAAAGCCAGTATCAGAGGAATGAAAGCCATCATAGGTTGACCTCTTCCTCTTGCCAGTGGCAGAAGGTATGCTAAACAATTCAATACATCAAGACTATTTATGCAGTATAGGAGGCCAAAAAGGTCTGGAGACTGTGAAGATCTGGATGGCAAACCCAGGCTGAGGCTCAATCCCTAGATGGAGTGGATGTGGGTCTGGAAGCCAACCAAGACCAGTAATACTGCACCTTTATTTCTGGATGGGGTCACTTTCCCTGGACTGAACTGTTTGTAACTTAGTGGTCCTCCTCAACTCACAACTCCTGCTTGAGGTGCAGGTGGCAGCTGTGGCTAGGATGGCCTTTACATAACTCCATCTCATGCACTAGTTATGACCATTCCTGGATCAGGACTTGTTTACAGTCATTTGTGTCTTGGTCACCTCTTGACTGGACTACTGTAAGTTGTTCTACATAGGGCTGTCCTTGAAGACTACTTGGAAGCTACAATGGGTCCAGAATGCAGCAGCTTGAGCAATTAAGAGCACCTCCTGGTTTGCTTGAGTAAGACTGCTACTGTGAGAGATGCACTGCTTGCCAGGTGGCTTCTGGAAGCAGTTCAAAGTACTAATTGTCACCTTTAAAATCTACATGGCTCATGACCTGGTTATCTGCAGAGCTGCCTTCTTGCATTGGTTTCTGCCCATCCAATAAGCTCTAGCAGGGAAGGTACCTTTCAAATCATCCTTGACCGACTGCCAACACTAAAGGCCAGCAGGGGATGCCTTTCTGTGCCACCCCCCTCTTTGAATAGTGCTCCACCCAACTCAGGTCAGCACCAACCCTGTTGGCATTCAGAAAATCTGTCAAGATGTGGCTGTTGTCAAAAGCCTTTGTTGATTTTTGGGTGGATTTACTTTCAATTTTATTTTACTTTTGCATTATTCTAAGCTGGCCAATCTCTGGAAAAGTCTCTAATGCTGGGAAAAGTGGAAGGAAAGAGGATGACCAGCAGCAAGATGGATGGACGGTTACAGTGGCAATGAGTGCAACATTGGAAGACCTGAAAGACCAGGTTAGGGACAGATTGTCTTGGAGAAAATCTAGGTGGTTGTTAGGAGCTGAAAATAACTTGATGGCCCATAATTAAAGGTGCTAAAAATGAGTGGCATATAGAATGCAGAAATAAACAAAGTTAAAATCATAGAGCTAAAAGGAATCCACCACCTGCCCAGTGCAGGATGCCGTGTGAGTACTGCTTCAGGGGACCCATTGGGACCAATTCGCAATCATCTTCTTCCTCTGATAGTGGTGACAGAGGTATAAAAGGAATCAGTGACTGGGGAACACACACTTACGTCTTGAGAAGGCACCCCCCCCCCCAGCCCCAATTTGTTTATGTCAGTGCTTGCTTCTCTTAAAGGTAATTTCCTGTTCTGAAGAAGAAAATGGTAATTCGTCTATGAAGGTTCTCAGTCATCCAGGTGGAATTGTCTGTAGCTTGAATCATGTCAACTGGATTTCTATTTTCTTAATGGAAACGTTTCGCTCCTTATCCAAGGGGCTTCTTCAGTCTGAGCAAAGTTGGTAAGGGAATCCTAAATATGTTCCTAGGTAGCTGTGTGACTGTGTGAAACGTTTCCATTAAGAAAATAGAAATCCAGTTGACATGATTCAAGCTACAGACAAAAATGGTAATTCATTTAAGGAATGCCATTTTCACCATAGGCACTTTTGAAGACAATGCTGATGGAAGGACTTCTGGGGGCAGATTAATACAGCAATTCTCTGAGCTGTCTCCCCAAAATGGTGACCATTACGTGCTCAGTGAGATAAAGGACCACTGGAATCAGAGGGAAAGAGCTCATCAAGAATCACATGAAGTTCTGGTGGACAACAGTTCCATCAACTGCAAGAGGAAGAAGATCTGCTGTGCACTGTAGTGCTGTTGCACGTTCTCTGATCCACCTTGGCTCCCCAACCGGATTCAGATAACCCAATCACCCCAGGGAAACATAAGGGAACCTCTGCTGCTCCAAAGGTCCTGGAGTAAGCAGAGGGACAGGCATCCTTTAGGGCTGCTGAAGTAGTTCCCCCAAAGCCTGAGAATGGTGGCTTTAAGCATTGGAAACCTATCAAGGAAAGGAAAGGGAAAGCAAAGGAAAAAAACCCTGTGTATTTTGTTCATAGGAGTGGGCAGAAATGAGAAACTGGTTAGTGGCAGCCATCTTGTTGCTGCAGAAGAAAAAGTGTTTGGTCCTGCCAGATGGAGTAAATCAGCAGCAACCCAGCTAACGATACTTTCAAGCCACAGTAATATCCTCTGCTGAAAGCACCTGAAATTCCTTATAACCAAAACCAGGCATGGTAGCCATTTCATGCTTTTAAAAAGCTAAACAAAACCTATCTTTAGATTTCTTACATACAGGATGTATCTATCAATGTGAACATAGGGCCTAAAAAGATTCCGCCCGATATACAGTAATTAGGAAGCAATGTGGTCTGGAAGTTAGAAGACTATTCCTGCTCGGTAAACAGCTCCAAGTAAGAACACTGCTGAAGAAAAGGCAGATCCATATGCATTTCTACATTGCATGATGCTCGTAGTCTCCTTTATACTTAAAGGGTCACCCCAAACACAAATCTAACTTGCATAGCAGGGAATCAGAAAGAGCCTGGTAGCGCTTTTTCTGACCAGCAAATGCTACTATAAGGCAAAAGCTTTTGTGAGGTGCAGCTCAATTCACCAGATGCACAGAGTGGCTAGACTGATACAGGAATTAAATTGGGATGAGCTGGGGGATGGGGGATGAATTCCAAAATCCTTTTACAAAAACAGTGTTGTCACCGTATTTATGAAATATTCCAGTTTTCCTCTATTGGTGTAACTAAGGAAGGTGAATTGTTCAGTTGAGAAGAAAATAATAGAACAGTTCGTGCTTTGTGTTTGCCTGACGGGTGTACACAATGCCGGGGGGGGGGGGGGGATTGTTCTGAGCTCAATTCAAAACAGTTCCACTCATGACATTCTGTCAGAATGTTTTAAATTGGCTGCATTCCAGTGGAACAAACTTGGAAGGCCTCAAGTGTATGATGTTCCAAAGGAACAAGGACTCAAACATTTTGAATAATGCACTCTTTTTGCAGCACAATAGGAACACAGGAGCCCAGGGATTCACTTTCAAGCAAGCCCATGAAAGCAGGAACTGCATCCACGCCAAACCTGCAGTTTCCTCTAGTAGTCAGTTCTTGCATTACTATTTGCAAATATTATAATTATTCAATATTTGCAGAATATCATCATCATCATCATCCTGACTGACACTAGAACCATTTTTAAATATGCCACTCATGACTTAGAAAACAAGTAAATATATAATGTAAGACTCTTCAAAACAATCTCAAACATGGGACATTTTGTCCTGATCATGTGATAAAAGCTTTAGAACACTCAGAATGGCTTTTCCGAACTCAGTATTTTGCGCTCAGAACATTTTGTATATACCTAGCCTTTCTGAATTCTGGTAAATTCTGACCACTAAGAGTGCTGTATCTATCACAAATGACCTGCAATGAACATCATTTTGTCTACCATAACAATATTTTAAAGCAACATTTTCAGCCTGGACACAAATATATTTGAAATCCATGATAACTCAAGGTTTAGCTGGGTTAAAAGTAGCAGTTGGTAGGCTTTATTAAGCTCTTATTCTCCTATTGCTATAAATAACTTCTCTCGATGCCAATTTGCAGAATCTTGGCTGATAACACATCACTCTATCTTTTCAGTACATTTCTGCAAGATCTAAATCAGTGTCTGGAGACTGTTGGGATCTGGATGGGGAAGAAGAGGCTTTGACTTCACCATAGCAAGACTGAGTGGCTGTGGGTTTGGAGTCCCCCAGAATCAAGGAGCCCCCCAGGATCTAGGCATTTTCCACTTCTGGTTCTGGGTGAGGCTGCATTCCCTAACTTGGAGCCAGTGTGCAATCTGGAGCTCCTCCTGGACTCACACTTCCTGTTTGAGGAACAGCTGGTAGCCGTGATCAGGACGCAGCTACCAGCTTCGCACAACTCCACCTTATGCACCACCACCACCACCATCATAATTTACTGCGGTCTTAGACCAGTGCAAAGATAATGTTCTGTGAAATATATATAGTCTATCTTAAAATGATAACAACGTAGGATAAAATAGAAAGTTAAAAATTAAAATTAAATTAAATCTAACAAGACTCTATAAGTGCAATCTAAGATACAGCCTATACTAAATGAGAATATAGACATTAGAATATATTAAAGTGTAAAACATGAGTATCTAAAATTACCACTATGTTATATATATATATAGTGTATATATATATACACACTATATATATATATATAGAATTACTATTACATACATTACAGAAATTACCCCAACTGTACTTGCTTCTGGACTGGGAGGCACTACTCATGGTCACTCATGGCTTAATGGTCACTCATGGCTTAATCACCTCCAGATTGGATTCCTGCAATGTGCTCTACGGGCTGCCCCTGAAGATAATCTGGAAGCTGCAACTGGCCAGCGGCATGTATATAAGCACTTCTATATGCCCATGTGATATCATACTTAATGAGCTGCACTGGCTCCCAGTGGGCATCGGGGTGCAATGCAAGGTGCTGGTTATCACCTATGAAGCTCTACATGGCACATGGTCAGGTTATTTGCAAGACCCCTATCTCCTGTTTCTTCTGCCTGTACCATGAGATTCCTCAGGCTGGGCATATGTTGATTCTGTTTTATTAATTATCAATTAATAAAATTATTAATCAATTTTTTACATTGCTTTTTATGTACTCCACCTAGAGTCACAAATTGTGAGTAGGGCAGCCTGAGAAATCCTTATAGACAAACAAACAAACTTACTTACCAACTTGCATTTCCCACTCCTTGGCTGGGTTACCATTTTTATTTTTAGTTCCAATTAAAATATATGCAACAGTTAAATGAGGAAATCACTGAATTGGAATATCTCAAGTTTAACTTGGAATGAGAAACATGAAATGGACTGAGAATTTTTTTTATGAAGTCAAGGTAAGTCTAACAAAATGAACCTTTGCATAAGTTTAACAATAAGGCTGTATGGAACAAATCGTGGGTTTCCATGTATTTGGCTGAATATACACACACAGGATACACACACAGGAAGTGAGCCATACACACATGTAACTGGATATTATGCAGTCAGTCAACCAGATCCATGGGTGCAAAACTTGCCCACAGAACACCTTTGTTGGACTAAGATGGTCATGTGCCATACAATAAGTAAGGATGGATGTGGATAAAGGCTTAATTGCTTTTTAATACACATGACAGAACTTCAATGCTCTGTGGAAAGATTTTTCAAAGAGAAGAAAGATGACTCACTCAGGGAAAATGCAGGAGACATTCCATCAAAAAAAAAAAAAACCCGGTAAAAGCAGTAGAGTGTCTTTAGTGGCATTTTAAAAGAAAATGGAGAAAGTTAGTAAAAAGAAAAATCTGTACCACTGTCAGATGTTATGCCTGGATAAATGACATATCTTGCCAGATTATCTTATTTTGATAAGATGATGTGCTGCTGTTCTTGGTTTTTTAAAACATGGGAGGGAGTCTGGAGATATGCAACACAGCAGTATATTCTCACAATTTAAGTGGCCATAAAATGAACAATGTTATGGCTCAGCAAACTACTCAACAACAACAAAAATACATTTCTTTTTTTTTCCAAAATACTCTCAATGTCATTGGCGAAATATCTGCAAATAATGTTATGTATTTATGAATGAATACGTTATCTTATCTAAACACTATTATACATCTCTGGTTATTGAGATAATTAAAAAAAACTATATAAATCAAATGATTTATACAAGCAAAAAGTGACCTTCGTTTTATGAGATCTATAATATTATTTACAGTAAAGCAGGACAAAAATAAGCAGAGACATGGCTTTAAAAAAAGAAAAAAAACAGGAGAAGAATGCTACGCCATCTCACTTGCATGCTAAAACACAATAGATGGACACAATAAGCATGTAATAAGAAGCCAACTGGAAGGATACATGCACTAACAGTTCAACAACGAAGCACAGACAAACAGAACAACATCCTAAATTGTAGCAAATTTGACTTACAGATTTCCCCATTCTCTACATGGAAAAGAAACAAATATGCAATGCATTACTGATGCTTAGTGGCATATATTTTCAATATATCAAATTAAACAGACTTCAGGTTTTTAATCGTTTGTAAATAATATGCTTTATATATTTTAAAAACCAAATTATTATAGTAACCTCCTGTTCAACTTTAACACTCTCATTAAACCTAGATATGGCTAGGCTTGAAGATTTTCATATACTTTTTATTTCTGAAAGCTTGTTAAGAAGCCATTTATGACTGACCCAGCAAAACAGTATATTCATCTCCTCAGGGCGTGGAATCTTTTTGTATCTAGAGAGAAGTTCCCAGGTTTCAGGCTACATGACAGCTCCTAACGGGCACCTATATTTTCAGTGGACTTTAGGTATAGAAAATAACCATAAATGCTCTTAAAATACCATATGAATTTGACTATGGATTACCTCAGTCTTACTTAAAGCAGACACTTTGAAATCAATGAGATTTTTTCATGATTAAATCTAGTATGAATAAATCTGGATCCAATTCTGTATGTTCAAGAAAGGTTCTCTGACCCTGGCTGGGAACTTGCTTTCCATCTGCCCTAAATCAGATCATAAGTATTTCTTCCACAATGGGTTTTTTCCCCTGGAAACTGAAATGGCACCACTCCATCTCCCAGATGCCTGAGAAAAGATGAATATTGTATTCAGAAAGGAGAAGTTACTGTGCTTTACTCTGTGAGAAGGGAAGCATGTAGGGGCAAGGCAATATGAGTCATGGCTTTCCTCCTCCTCCTCCTCCTCTTCCTCAGGGAAGTATTACCTGACCAAACAATTTCTTTCCACCTGGCATCAATGAAAGGCAAAAGAGCAGTCTTTGGGTCAAAGTTTTATTATGGTAATGAAGTATTCGGGGTATATAGTAATTTTCAAAATTAAACTGCTTGCTTTTTTTATTGTAACTTATATTTCTGCACTTTCAAAGGCACAAATGAAAGAGCTGCTGATTTTCTAAGAGGAAGCTACACTGTCTTTCTAAAGGCATACATATTTATTTTCCCAGGTCAATAGGCTATATATGCAGATGCAAATATATGCATAGGTAGGTTGCAATGCTGTAAGTTGCTATGGACATGAGACCCTCTCTATACCTTCAAGAAAGTCCATTTCCATCACTCTATTATTATTCATAAGCAGAGTAAGTAATTCATGCTTTTGAAGAAATATTATAAGCAGTTAACTTTTATTTTATGTTGGCATACACAGTGTCCTTTTTCAATTTGCAAGCAAAACACAGGAATTTTTTTCTATTTAGGCAGGGAGTTTCACCTGGTTGGTGTTGCCTTTCTGGGTGATTATTACTTAGTTTATATCACCATCTGGTGGTTACAGAGATATTTGTTCCTTGTATTACTATGCAAATAGTAATATAGCAATGATATGGACCCCTATCTTTACTAAAGAAAACTTTCTTAGGTTATGCTGAAATCCCAAAAGGCTATGTTACTTCCATGAGTTACCATAATGTGTTACTTATCAAAGTTAAGGAAAACAATAATGTTTTATGTTACTTTTATAGTTGTATTTTTGAAATGTGTATACAGGGAGTACTCACTTAACTACCACAATTGGGACAGGCAAAACTGTCACTAAGTGACACAGTTGTTAAGCGAAGTATCATGTGACCATGCCAGACTTACATCAGTTCTGCTGTGGTCGCTAAGCAAATCACCCACGGTCGTTAAGTGAGACATCATGTGACCACAACTTGCGATTTTACTGCTGGCTTTTCCATTGACTTTGCTTGTTGGAAGCTGGCTGTAAGCTTGCAAATGGCAATCACATGACCGCGGGATGCTGCAATGATCATAAATGCACACTGGTTGTGAAGCACCTGAATGGCAATCACATGACCGCGGGAATGTTGCAATGGTCGTAAGTTTAAGGACCAATTGTAAAGTTACTTTTTCAGCACTGTCATAATTTTGAACAGTTGCTAAACAGGGCAGTCGTTAACCAAGGACTACCTGCATATTACAGAGTATTTCCCTTGGTAAAGAATTATCTCAACATATTTTAGTAACACTATCCACATGTGCAGATCTTTGTGTCTCTTAGACTGTTCTTCTATGCCTGTATTTAATTCTCTTTTGTAAATCTTCAAGGCCCTATTATTCAAGAAAACAAAAAAGCCATAAATACTTCAAATGACAAAGGGAAATACTGTTCTCAGTAGTCCTTGAATGTATTTTATTTATGAACTCAGGGATATAGAGATATAGGATAGAGAGCCAGTTTGGTCTAGTAGTTAAGGCAATGGGCTAGAAACCAGGAGACTGAGTTCTAGTCCCACCTTAGGCATGAAAGCTGGCTGGGTGACCTTGGGCCAGTCACTCTCTCTCACACCAACTCACCTCACAGGGTTGTTGTTGTGGGGAAAATAGGAGGAGGAAGGAGTATTTGGTATGTTCACTGCCTTGAGTTATTTATAAAAATAATAAAGGCAGGATAGAAAATAAATAATAATATAAATATAAATATAAATATAAATATATATGGAGTTTGCTTTCAGTGGACAAATGACTTTTCCAAAAAACAGTGCAGATTAAAAGCACACCTTCTGCTCAGAACTTACTGTGAAATGTTTTTCAGATTTGTAAGGGACCAGAGCAGGTAGGGAGGGTTTATTACATTTTGGAAGAGAAAGGCACAGAACTTGCAATATTCTGTCTTTCCAGAACAATAGCTCTGAGAATTATAATCAAAACTAATGCACAGAATACAGGAAAACTTTTAAAACTTTAACAGGAAAACTTTTAAAACATTAACAGGATGAAAACAAAAAACGGTAACAGGGGTGTCTGCGAACCCATATGCAAAACATATTCCCCACATGGATTTGTTTACAATGAGGTAGATTTTTAGTCTGAGAAAAATCTTATTTTCTCCCCATTTCAGACTTACGTGATTTTTGAGGTGGGGACAGGAGAGGGGTGGGGAGAGACATGTTAACTTTAGTGGTTGGCTGCAAATTTCCAATTTAGTGGTAATATTCTATTGGAGCTCTAGGAAATGACAGAAATGAGCAACAGGACTGCCACAGTCAGGATCACGTTCACCTCTTCTTAATACTATAACAAGCATTGAGATGTGATGCCTCTCCACTTTTCCTCCAGAGTTGGAGGACTGCATTCTGAGGCAGGCAGGGCGAGGGGATAAGAAGAGGAGGGTAAATTCCACTGATGTCTTTTCTTTTGTGAAGCCTTAACTAATTGCTTAGAAAAAGCACCAGCAGCTTCCTTAATAAATAAATTAGCCAAGACAGAAAGGCCAACAATGCCATTTCTGTACCTTAAAAAAAACAAAACCTAGAAGAAACCAGTATCTCATTTTGCAGTCCTCTATAAAACTTAGGCTGAGGAGCAGCTCCTTCAGGTCTGTGAGGGTAGGCCATGGAGTAGGAAACCATGAGCAATCTCGAAATTTCCCTGCACCAATTTGCTGTCTCAATCTTCTCTATTAACACTGGACATAAGAAAGTTAGTATTGCAACAATGTGTGACTTCCCTTGAATGAGGTCATTTAATGAGTGAGGTCTTTTAAGGATTCCCTTACTAACTTTACTCAGACTGAAGAAGCTCCTTGGATAAGGAGCGAAACGTTTCTACTGAGAAAATAGAAATCCAGTTGACATGATTCAAGCCACAGACTGTTCCACCTGGATGACTGAGAACCTTCATCGACATAGGTCATTCAATACACGTAGGCATTTTTGAGAGCAGTTTCTCCCCCGTAATTTCTTCACTACTTCTTCAGGGCCAATGTAGTCGATAGATTCATAGCCGTCTTCTTGCTCCCACTGCTGACGAGGCGTGTCCGCTCTGGCCCTCCGTGAAGCAGCTGCTGGCTGCATGAGGCTTTCTTCCCAAGGTTGCATGGTTTCCTCATGAGACGGGGAAGATAGCCGCACGTGGCCAGCAGCTGCCTCACGAAGGGCCAGGGCGGGCACGCCTCGTCAGCAGTGAGAGCAAGAAGACAGCGAAGATCAGCTGCCTTTACAACCACATTGCTTAGCGAGGGAAATTCCTGTCCCAATTTCGGTCATAAGTCGAGGACTACCTGTAGGTTGGTTGAGCTGAGAGTGAGTGACTGGCGCAAACTCACCTAGCAGCTTTCATGCATAAGGGAGGCCTAGAACTCAGTCTCCTGGTTTCTAGGCCACTACCTTAGGGTTAGGGTTACAGTTGTTACTTTATCTTACATACCATGTGCACCATGTTTCAAAAAGGAAGCAAAGTAATGAAAAGCATACAGATTTGTGTATATACAGACATTATATTAAGCATGTCTGGAAGTCTATGAGTGTCCATGTCTGTACATAATAAAGAATGTGCAATTCAGGAATTGGAAAAAGTTACTGTTAGTGGTCTCAGAAGAACTGGTTATCTATAGCTGCAGTTCTTCAACGCGAGTTATTAGCCTGCACAGAGTTATGTCCAGAAATTTATACAGCTCATATTATATGAATAGGCCACATGACTAAGTGCCTTAGTCTCTTACTGAATCCTTCTAGTTCCTAAGACCTACACCCCAGACCTAAAGGAACAGTGAGGAATACAGTTAAAAATAGCAGAGGACAGAGGTGTGCTAGGCCTTTATGAAACACCTTAATAAGAGGTTAAAAAAGAAAATACATCTTGTTGAAAGAAAAGGAAAAACGATGGAATGGACACACGGTATAACTTGATTAAAGAGAGAGTCCACTCTTACTGTTTGAAGTACAAGACAAATGCCAATATTTCAGAGGATGACAGTGCTGTTTCTGGGCAAAGACTTGTGTCTTGTGGAGCAAAGCGATTGACCTTGGGGTTGCCCCAATGAAATTTGATAAGGATAATTGCTGAAGGATGCAATTTCCATTTGGGGCCATCCAAATATGGCCAAGCTGTTGGCAAGAATATTATTACTTTCTGTCCTGTGGGTTGCCAGAATGAAGATGGAGTGATGGACACACTAATGTCAAGCCTGGAATGTAAAATTCAAACCACAGGTGGACTTTGTGCCACCCTGTTTCTTAAATCTCCAATATAATCTGGAGAATTTGGCTTGGAGGGCTCTGAGTGCCTGTAAGGAGTATCAAATCTGTTGATGGTTGGGATGTTTCATGCTGGGACCACGTCCCTTGGATGCAGAAAGCTGAGAGGTGTGCAACCCATCCATAGAGGTGGTCAGGACATACAGTATGTGGGGGAGGAAGATGAATTTGTCTGAAATTAACCACCTGGGGAAGGACTTCTTAACACAGGAGAGAAACTGTCTTATATCTATGCCCAGAGAAGAGGAACTGAGGTACATCTGTAAGGGAGACATCTGAAGAAGATCAAAACAGACAACTGCAGTCACATCCATTATATGATGCAGTAGTTGGAGAACAATGAGGGCTGTGACTCTCAGTAGGGAAGCAATCTTGTGTTCAAATGCCTGAAGTATATGGACAAACTGCTAACCTTCTGATAGTTAAAAACAAATTGAATAGGTTAGTTGCACAGTATGTGAGGAAGGTGAGGCTCCGACCACACAATTCAGTAGGTTCTAGAAGATTCCAAATGAGGGTCTGTGCAAGTGTATAAACCATGTGTGTGAATTAAGAGTATAATCGAGAATAAAGGAAAAGTTAGGATAAAGAGAAGGATGCATGCGCAAAAAGGAAAATAGAGTAATTTATACTTTCAGCACTGAAATATGTGATTGAGCATCATACACAAGCCTGGAGCTCATCCATTCTTAATAATTTCTTCTATTCCTTGTATCTACTTACGGTTTCATACAGAAGATATCTTTGTAGCTTGCCATGCATGCTTCTTTATTTTTATGCTTTTCCGATATAAGCTTCTCTTTTGTCCAAGTCATATGTACTTTTTCTGGGGTAGCAATCACTGTCTGTGATTTAACCATTCCTGTTCCATGGGATGCAGTGTTTCGGTCGTGGATTAACTGAGCCTGACCAAACATAAGCAAGCCAAGCCAAGATTATCAGCATTTTTGACATGTCAGCAAACTCAAAACAGGTAGAGGCCAGTTCTTGTATCATATACTGCCTGGGACTTAAAAGTGGATTTTTAACTTGCGGTAAGATCCATTCCATTCAAGATCTTGACTCCCCAATTGAAAGCTAATTATACATATAATAATTTATAATTATAGATGATAAATCTAGGTTATTCTAAGTGTAATGTGGAATTCATCCTTCCATGTTGTTGCAGAGGATCCAATAATATTGCTGGCCCAGCAAAATATATGCATATATGAAGAATTTCCATTTTGGAGAAAATAGGTGAAAAGCTTACATAAAAGTAGCTTTGGGAGGACAAAATGATAATTTGCACTTATATTCATATAGGTTTTCCAACAAGTTCATGGGTTTGCCTGCAGAAATGATAACATCTATTCCAACCTACCACATAAATAATTGGA
The DNA here is from genome assembly GCA_023362775.1 of Charina bottae. Classification (NCBI taxonomy): domain Eukaryota; kingdom Metazoa; phylum Chordata; class Lepidosauria; order Squamata; family Charinaidae; genus Charina; species Charina bottae. Next base: position 13,826,725 of record JALMGJ010000016.1, read on the forward strand.
AGAGACAAGTTGCTGTCGTTATCGTTGTCACTTGGTATTAACACAAACAGCTAATATTATTGGATCAATAGCGTATAGCCTCTTTCACAAAATTCTGATCTTATTATCAAATTGACCTGAATTTCTAAAAACCAGTAATATAAACAATAACAACTATAATGATGTCAATGTCATTAATAAGCAATTATATTCTATTTCAATCACATGCGAGTTGCCCTGTAGATAAAGAAAACAGACTTACAATCAAAAGACTTACTGTTCAGCATCGGAAACACAAACGTATGGCTTCACCTATTCAGCAGTTTGCAGAATTAATTAATATAGATTAACCAAGGATGATTGTAATAAATCATGGCCTCAATTTATTGATATAATATGTCTGTAATATACATTTTGTATGTCTGTATTTTTTCATAACTTAGTGTACTCTTTTTCTTTGTTTTTTGTACTGTTAATTAAAAAAAACTTAAATAACAACCAATTATAATTCAGTATTTTTCCTAAATTTAAATTACATTTTGTAATTATTTATATTTACATATAAGTATTTACACATATCTAGGACCTTGCATGTTTTTATTAGCACTTTTTTCTCCAAAAGTTTGCTTTCTTTTAATACATTTAATATCCAGGGTAAGTCCTTGTTGTGCATAGAAGCAGCTCCCTTATTTCTCCCCTCCCCTTTTTCTTCATTGTATTTTTACATTTCTTCCATTAGATGAAATTGCTAAAGTGGTAGGTTTGGGATACTAATCTATACTCTATTTCAAGGACATTTCTTCATAAAAGTTACTTTCATATTTATATTCTACACAGCATCATTAAGAAAAAAATGGATTTAAAAATGGACTCAAAAACAGAAGTGTTATTATTTTTCTTCCTCCCACCGCTAAAAGGTTTGGCCTGCCAGCCACAATTCTGTACTGAGCTAAATGGAGTTTGGACGTGAAAATCAACAAGTCTCTATAGCAGAGCTTTCCAAACTGTGTGTCGCGACACAAAAGTGTGTCGCCACACACAGTCTGGTGTGTCGCCACACAACCCGGAAGCGCTGATCATCATCAGCGCTTCCGGGTTTTCCCGCGGCGACACACCAACGGCAGCGCACAAAAACCCGAAAGCGGCAGCAGCGCTTCCAGGTTTTTGCGCGCTGCCGCAACGGCGGCATTTCCGGGTTTTCCCGCGGCAAAAACTTTGGAAAGCCCTGCTCTATAGGCTGAAGGAATTTGTCAGTGACCCACCTTCAGGGCCGTATGGAGGAATTTTCGGAGCATCTGCAGGACAAAATCGCTTGGATTCGTTCTAAGCTGGACTCCAAGTTGATGCATGGTCTGGGGAGATGCCAAGGGAACGTCTTTGCCCGGTTATCTGGGAACGGTTTGATCCTGTTGGACCTAAGGAAGTGGACAGGATCCTCCAGACTGTAAGGGCCACTTTGAAGACCCATGCCCTTCCTGGCTGGTGAAAGCAGCCAGGGAGGTGACATGTGGTTGGGTCCATGCGATGGTTACTACATCCTTGGGAGAGGGAGTGTTCCCGGCTGCTTTTAAGGAGGCGCTGGTGCACCCCCTCCTCAAGAAACCATCGCTGGACCCTACAGTGTTGGACAACTTTCGTCCCGTCTCCCACCTCCCCTTTTTGGGGAAGGTGGTTGAGAAAGTGGTGGCATTACAGCTCCAGAGGATTCTGGATGATACGGATTATCTAGACCCCTTTCAGTCAGGATTCAGGCCGGGATATGGGGTGGAAACTGCATTGGTCACACTTACGGATGATCTCTGGCGGGAGCAGGATGGAGGCAGTGCATCCATCCTGGCTCTTCTTGACCTCTCAGCGGCTTTCGATACCACCGACCATGGTATCCTTTTGGGGCGGCTCGGGGAGTTGGGGGTGGGCGGCGTAGTTTTGCGCTGGTTCACCTCCTTCCTCTGAGACCGGTCCCAATTGGTGGTAATAGGAGATGAGAGATCCGACCCTCGGCCCCTACTTTGTGGGGTGCCGCAGGGTTTGGTTCTCTCCCCCCTCCTATTTAATATCTACATGAAACCACTGGGCGAGATCATCCGTCAACATGGGATGAGGTATCATCAATATGCTGATGATACTCAATTATATATCTCCATCCCGGGTGAGGTAAGTGATGCGGTGGCTGCCCTTTCTCAGTGCCTGAAGGCTGTGGGGGTCTGGATGGGGAACAACAGGCTTCAGCTGAACCCTGGCAAGACGGAGTGGCTGTGGATTGATGGCGCCTCTGGATCCAGGGAGTTGTCATCTTTAGATCTGGATGGGGTGGCACTACCCCATTCAGACTCAGTGCGGAACCTGGGGGTCCTTCTGGACTTGCGACTCCTGCTCAAAGAGCAGGTGGCAGTCGTGGCCAGAAGGGCGTTTGCGCAACTTCGTGTTGTACGCCAGCTACGCCCTTTCCTGGACTGGGATGCCCTCCGTACAGTCACTCATGTCCTTGTCATCTCCCATATAGACTATTGCAATGCACTCTACATGGGGCTACCCTTGAAGAGTATCCGGAAGCTTCAGCTGGTCCAAAATGCGGCTGCACGCGCAGTTATGGGTGCTCCAAGATCAGCACATGTGACACCTCTGTTGCGCGAGCTGCATTGGTTACCAGTTTGCTTCCGGGTCCAATTCAAGGTGTTGGTTGTCACCTTTAAAGCCCTACATGGCATGGGACCAGGTTACCTGAGGGCTGTCTAATCCCCAGAACATCGACCCGCCCCACCCGATCATGCAGAGAGGGCTTGCTACGGACTCCGTCTGTAAGAGAATTCCATCTGGCGGGGTCCAGGAGGCGGGCCTTCTCTGCAGTGGCACCTGCCCTTTGGAACATTCTGCCCCTGGAGGTGAGGCAAGCCCCCACACTCCTGACCTTCTGAAAACAATTGAAGACCTGGCTCTGCCACCTTGCTTGGGATGGGAAGGGTAATAGCTCCTCTTGGGGTTGGCTTGCGCCATAGAGTTATTTTAAATATATCCTCATAGCCTCTTGGATTTTATCTATTTATATCTAATTTATTTTTAGAGTTGTTATATTATATTTTATATGTTTTTAATTACTAACTTTGTTGTAAACTGCCCAGAGTCCCCTTTGTCGGGGGAGATGGGCGGTGATAGAAGTTGGACAAATAAATAAATAAATTTGGGATTTTCAGTCTGAAGGAAAGATGACTTAGGTTCAGGTAGATAAAGGGAAGCTACAGGAAAATGGCTAATAATTATTTCCCACAGCCACTAGGACCAGAAATAACTCTATACTTCTTAGTCTATGTTTCTATCTTTTGAGTGAACAAAGGAGCGCAGTCAATCCCTCTTCATCACTGGCTTTTCCTCTAGATGGCACTACTTTGCTTCATAATATCATGCATATTTTAAAATCTGGCTATATTATATTAAAAGTGAATCCTTTTTTTACTACAATTTGAATGTCAAATGTATGCCTTTCAAAGGTCAAAAAAGTATTTTTTAAGATCTTTAAAAGCCTTTTTGATAATCTATTTGATTCTATTTGATAAAATAGTACAATCAAGCAAGAGTGTGTGGGAAACAGAGAGACAGACAGACATGCGGCAACAGAGAGAGGTACAGAGGTGGGTCATGGTGATGGAGAGGAAGGAAGGAAGATTAGTGTTCCTTTCTTTTCTCTCTGCTACACTATCCTGAACAGGCTACCCCTAAGGGAATATTTAAAGTATCACCAAATGGCAAGAGTGCCCTGCAGTGCTGCAAGTGTTAGCATTACTAACAAGCATGATATGAAAGCCTAAACTGACCAAAGCCATGTAAGTGGCAGAAGTCAATATGGGCCCATCTGGCATATGGAGGACTGCAACTTGGAAGAGGAGTAAATAGGCAAGAGTACGAATTAATGAAAGAATAAAAAAAGATACGTGCATCAGTACAGTAAACAAATGTTGTTGCTTTTTACAGCAAGGCAGCCTCCTTCAATCAGGTGCCTTGCAGTTATGTTGGAAATGCAGTAAGGAGTCATTTCATTGTCATAACATTGAATAATATTATATTATTTAAAATTTTGGTGAAAAAGCATGGTAAATTAGCTCAGATCATAGAGGACTGTTACTGTCGCGATGTACTATTGACCTCAAAATATTTCACATGAAATAAACAATGGCTTTTAAAACACAATACATTTAAAAAATGGAAAGGAGATGATATCTACTAAATCCTAATTTGGAGATATTGTTATTCTTTCAGACAAATATCCACACAGAACCTACTAAAGGTGAACTACAGAAACAACATTCCATGTTGCTATGAACTAAGGATTTCCCCAAACTTGAAGTGCCACTTTTTCATTGACTGTACTATAGCAAATTTCTTCTGAATGAGAAATTTAAAATTCAGAAATAAAAAGTACAGCCAATGCCTGTTATTAAACTAAGGAAAGATTAAAATGAGAAGGGTCACTTTGCATGCAATAAAGTATATTTAAGTTCATATGATTTCATATGAGACTTATCAAGTGACCTATGGATAGATTTCTAATTTCAAAATTTGTAGAAATAGTTATATATGTGAATTCTAATGGGAAATGTAGAAAACACCTATGCAAACTACTGCTTTTCCTCCTATGTACTCTGGTTTTAAATGTTTGATTCAGCTCTTTAAATAGGGCTCAGAATTACACTGGTAACTAAAGCAGATGGTTTATCTACCAAGTTCCATCTACGTTCGTGACCTTTTGTTTGTACCCGTCTATGGAAGGAAAATTTCTACACCAAGAAGAAATATAAATAACTGAAATAAAAACAGAGCAATCTGAAGTAATTCCCAATGTACATTCATAACAACTAGTAGTTAATGTTCTGATGTTTGATGACTTAAGCAAGAAAAATACACAATATCCTGTTAATAGGGCGCTTATTTCATCTAATTTAGCCTTCCTTTTAACTGATCTGTTCAAATATGATATTGTCCAGGTAAGGCAATGCAGGATATATTCCAAAAGGTTTATGCAATACTGTACAACTTATGTAGTACAACATTTCTTTTTAAAAAATCTTCATTAATAAATAAGCATACTTCATATTATAAGGGTTAATAGTTAATGGATTCATCAAATAGATTTTTCCCCCTTTACATCACCACAAACTCATGAAGTCAATGAGCACGTACTAGAACAAATCAAAATAGATGTAGCTATTCATAAACAACTGTTTTGTTTAGTTCTTCATAATCAAGTTAGGATTGCCATGGTATTAATTCAAGAGTTAACTATGGAAAAGCACTATTGAATGGTACACATTTTTCAAAAAAAAACAACACCCCATGCTTTTATAGGTGGGAGGGGCACTCTGTACACGTAATATTATAATGATCATTTAGTAAGAATTTAAAAAACAGGCAGTGGCAATAATTAGTACAGTTATGGTTTAGAGAGGCACTAAAAGTGTTGTAATGGGAAGGGAACAACTAGGTGGATATCTTCTACCTCTTCCTCTTGGATATCGTTAGGTAGCAGACTGTCTACCTCTTGGCCAATACACTGTGGGCTAGAGCGGCTCTTTCTTCTGATTGAGCTACGAGATTCGTCAGTGATGCTCTGAATCTGAGACAGGAAGGCCACCAGGCACAACCAGCATATAGAAAAAGGATATTACATTAGCTGATGAAATACAATTATTTCATTAAAAGAAATAAAGCACAGTGCGTTTAAACAATAGATAACCTTCAGCTCTGTAACATAATCTTTAGCACATTCACTCATGGGCACAATATTTACCCCCGTTTTTCAAGAAGGGATAAAATCCAATACGATTATTTCTACAGGCAGTCAATGCCGTGGCCAAACACTGAATGGTTTCCAAAATGAAAAGAAAAAAAATCTGTTCTTAAATTTAGAACAGTTTTGGTATAAGAAAATTAGAAAATTAGTAATCATATACTGGAGCTTCACCAAGAGGGATGAGCTATGGTTTCAAAGCTCTTTTGTACTTTATTTTCATTTTAGGCTCCAGTTCACTAGTTAGATCAGTGTGATATCGTAAAGGGAAGGCCAAAAACAAAAACATATTCTCAAGGTATTTTAAACTACTGATGCTATCTGTTTAAGATATAAAGACATCACAACAATGAAACCCATTATATATGATCAATAGGATTAATGTTCTATATAATAAAAAACAGAATTTTACAGGTTTAACTTTAACATTAAATATTTCTGAAGAGAAAGAGGAGAAAGAATGAAACCAAGCAAAATTGCCCATATCTTAAAACAGATTAAAACTGGCAGTCTTTTTTCATTGCCAGCTTTGGCAAGTTGACTGCTCTTAAAACTTTCAATGGAGAATGAGTGAGATAACTGACAATCTCACTCTTGCTGGAGAAAACCCAAACAATCAGAGCTGCTGACCTGAATGTAAAGTCTGCACTGACATGACATGAATATAAAGACTAGAGTCCAATATTCTGAAAATGTTCAAAAATTTGCAAAACAAATTAGGTTAAAATAGTGGTTCCCCCCCCCAAGAGTATAGAGGTTTTTGAAATCTGTAAAATGTCTTAATCAAGAGAAACAAGGAATGCTAGGCAGTTTTAAGACATGAAACAAAAATGTCAGCATATTAACTTTAATTTGAAATAATGACACGAAGTTGTTTTAAAAAGGCTGAAACGAACAAATATGTAACAATAAAGTTCTACCCTGAGATATTCTTAGTAGCATACTACTTCAGCTATCAATCAAAGTCTCTAAGATTCTAAACATTAGCAATTTAGTATTACTGAAAGAGTAATGAACATATTCAAAAGGAGATAAAATTAAATCCTGATAGAAGCTGTGCTCATACTTTTCCATTCATTCCAAACTACATGTTGAATGATTAATTGCTCCTCTCCACTGAAATAACTGAGACAGTCTTGTTGTCACACTTATGATTCATAAAAGATTAACCCGTTTGCAGGAATATCCAGCAGTAATGTTCTCATTAACTAAAACGTTGCTGCAAACTAAAGAAAATTCATTACCTCCCTTTCTCTTTCATTCTTTGAGAGCTGCATTTGTTTTAGCATCTGAGATCTCTGCTCCATCAGAAGAGTCTTCTCGTACGTAAAGGCTGAAATATCATTTTCAAACTGTAAAAATAAGTAAATATTAGTTATATTAAAACTTCAAGTATAATTTCTGATTTTGACTTTCACTTCCGGGTACTGGTCGGAGCGCAGCGAAGAACCGGGGCTCCTAGCCTCGATTCCACGGCTAAGCTGTTTGCAGCGATTTGGGAGAAGAAAATCGCTGGAAAAATCACACTCGAAGAGAGTGTGATCAGAAGATTAACCACAAGGGGTCTCCGGAGTAACTGCTCTCCCCCGACTCCCGTAATTTCCACTGCGGGAGGAGGGAGATGGAGCAATGAAAGGAGACTGGGGAAAAAACGGGGCTCTGCAGCAGCCGTGATTCTAAAAGATAAGTAGCTGGCCCGATCAGGCTTTTAGTCACTTTTCTTTACTTTTAAATATTATTATTTTTTTATTAAGTGCTAAGATTTGTATCTGGACTTGATTTATATTTGCTGGTGCTATATTTTTTTCTTGTTAATGGAAGAATAAACGGTGGGAAGAGAAGCTAAGTGGCTTTGCTAGAAGTGAAAGTGACTTTTACTATTATTTCAGTTTGGCTTGAGTTTCTTACTTATGGACAACTATTGGTATTTCTATTTTTGTTCTCTGGAATATTATATTAAAGCTTGGATTTAAATGGAGTGATTAACACTTTATTTTTTAAGACTTTGATGTTGGGATTACTGCCTGAAAGGAAAAAAAAAGAACCCTATTAAAAATTCTTTTATATATACAAGTTTCTCTTTTTCTTTCTGAACTTTGAACTCTGTTTGGATTTATTTTTCTGAAAAAGTCAAGTTATTTAACGTTTAATTTGGATTATTGGATTATTATATGGAAAGTAGAGGCTTTTTTACATGTTTCTAGCAACATTTTTTCTTTTTGACTTGTGGTTGGATTGAAGAATTACAAGTGGGAAGGTGAAACCCTGGGAATATTTACTATTCTTATCTTTGATTTTGACTACAGGAGAACAAAAAGTCCTAGGCTTTTATCTTTTGAAACACTGTGGACTTTTATATATAAGGGATTATAAATGACCTAAGAGGAAAATTTTTAAAGGAGCCTATTTAAAAAAAAATTTCTAGTTCTCTCTTTCTTTTTTCTTAACCTTTTGGATATTTGCTTTTTCACCTTTTCTTTTTTCTTTTTATTACTTGTAAAAAAAATTTTTTTTTATTTTTCCCCCTTTTTTAAATAATTATTGTTATATTGTTATATGGTGCTTTTTTCCCCTTTTCTCCCTTTTTTCTTCTTTTTTGCAGGGCTATGGCGTCTTTGGGAACGAGACGGGCGGAGAAGGAGAAGAAGAAGGAGACTGGAGGACCACCTATTGATTCTGCTACACTTGCTACATCTGCCTCAGAAGCTTTATTACCAGAAATGAAAAAGATATTAGAAGCTGTTGCAACACTAAATAAGAAAATGGATGATCAGAATACAGCAATAAATAAGAAAATGGATGATCAGAATACAGCAATAAATAAGAAAATGGATGACTCCACGAAGCAGATGGAAGATCAGATTACAGCATTAGACAAAAAAATGGACGATATGAAGAAAGAAATAACCCGAGAGATTAAGCAAGATTTTAAAAAAGAAATTCAAACAGTTAAGGAAGTGGTCAATTCTCTGTCAGGAGAACTTAAAGATACGCAAAGCCAGATGCAAAAATTAGAAGATAAATCAGAATATGCTATTAAAGAGATTGAACATAATCTAGATATCACAGCTTTAGCAGAAATGAGAGAGAAGGAGCATATCTTGAGATTTAGAGCAATTCCAGAACAAGTAGATGAAAATGTGAGAGAAAGGATGATTTTTGAATTGGCTAAATTTTTGGAGACAAGAGAACAAGATTTAGATTTGGAGATAGACAAGATATTCAGAGTAAACTCACGTTATGCTAAGGAAAGAAAAGTCCCTAGAGACATATTGATATATTTTGTAAGAAAAGTGACAAAAGAGCAAATCTTAAGGAAACATTATAATACTAGATTAAACATAGAAGGGAAGGAAATAATTGTATTAAAAGAAATTCCCTTGAGAATATTAAGGAAAAGAAAAGACTATTCTTCCCTTACAGACAAATTAAGGCAACATAGTATTTCATTCAGATGGGAAAAATTGGAAGGCGTATCGTTTGAGTTCAAAGGACAGAGATTCAAAATAACTTCCATTTTAAAAGCAAAAGCTTTTTTAGAGAAATACAAGAAAGAAATGGGTTTACCAGAAGGAGAATTGACAAAAGGAGGAGAAACATCGAAAGACAAAGAGAAGACTGAAGATCTATCTGAGAAAGGAGCTACAGGTGTGGACTTAACAAAGGGATTTTAAAGAATAAAACACCAATGGAACTTAAATATCTGACATGGAACATTAATGGAGCCAATGCTCCACAAAAAAGAAGAAAGATATTTCATTTTTTGAAAAAACAGAAATTGGACATAAGTTGTTTACAAGAGACTCATATTTGTAAAAAAGATACTAAATATTTGATTCAAAAACAGCTTGGAGAAGAATTTATTTCGGCTGGATATAAAAAAACTAAAGGGGTAGTCTTATATGTACAACCAAAGTTAAACCCAAAATTGATATTAGCTGATGAAGAGGGTCGATACATTGTAGTAGAAATTAACATACAAGGAACTAAAACACTGATAGTTGGACTTTATGCACCGAATATGGATAAAGGAGTATTTTATAAAAACCTGATGGATAAACTTTTGGACTTAACTTATGACAATTGGTGTTTCATGGGGGATTGGAATGGGGTAATTTACCCCAGATTGGATAGACAGTCACAAAAAGAAGTGAAGCAAACACAGGGAAAATTGCCACAAACATTTTTCGACTTGAAAGAGATGTTGGATTTACAAGACATTTGGAGATGTATGAATGGGACTTCCAGAGAATTTACATATTATTCAGAGAGATTTAAATCACATTCTAGAATAGATATGATCTTGATATCTAAAAATTTGATGATGGATATTAACAAAGTTGATATATTACCTAAGACTTTATCAGATCATAATCCAGTAATGTTGACTCTTAAAGGGAAACGGAATGTATTTAGATGGAGATTGAATGAGTCACTACTACGGAATAATGATGTAGTTGATGTATGCAAAAAAAAATTAAGAGAATATTTTCAATTTAATTTGAACAAAGGGACTAATATTCAAACTGTATGGGAAGCCAGTAAAGCATATATGAGGGGTTATTTTATTCAATACAATGCTCAAATGAGGAAGAAAAAACAAAAAAGAATTCAATTGATTTTAGATGAAATTAAAAGTAAAGAGTTAGATTTGAGAGATAAACCAATGGATGACACTTTGCTCACTCAAATTAAATTTCTACAAAAGCAAATATCAATGATATTAACTCAAGAGATAGAGACTCAAATGAAATTTACAAAACAAAAATATTTTGAATATGCAAATAAACCAGGTAGATGGCTGGCTTATAAATTGAGGAAACAAAGACAAAAGAATTTGATTATTAATATTCAACATGAAGGAAAAACTCTGGTGAATAATATGGACATTCAAAAAACCTTTCATGACTATTATTCTAAATTATATAAAAAACAAGATGTCAACTTGGATGAGATTGAAGAATATTTGAATAAACAAAAACTAACTGTTCTTAATGACCAACAAAGATTGACATTAAATAATGTTATAACAAAAGAAGAATTGATAAAAGCTTTTAAGAAAATTAGTAGTGGAAAAGCTCCTGGACCGGATGGATTGTCAGCAGCCTATTATAAATGTTTTGAAGAGGATTTATGTCTACCTTTGCAGAAGACTATGAATTCTATTTTGGAAACAGGAATTATGCCTGAAACTTGGAAAGAAGCACATATAACATTGATACCCAAAGAACAACAGGATTTAACATTAACTAAAAATTACAGACCAATATCTTTATTGAATAATGACTATAAGATATTTACAACGATATTAGCAGAAAGAATGAAGAATATACTTAAGGATTTTATTCATCAAGACCAAGCTGGTTTTCTACCCAAGAGGCAAATTCATGACAATGTCCGAAACATAGTAGACGTAATTGAATATTTGGATCAACACTATGATAAACAAGCTGCCTTGATATTTATTGATGCTGAAAAAGCCTTTGACAACTTAAATTGGCCTTTTATGTTCAAAGTTTTGGAAAATATGAATTTTGGAGGAAATTTTATAAAATGGATTAAATCAATATATACTCCACAATTTGCCAAAATAATTGTTAATGGAGAATTTAGTAAGCCATGTGAAATACAAAAAGGTACTAGACAAGGTTGTCCATTATCTCCACTTTTGTTTATATTGGTATTAGAGGTTTTACTTAGAGATATTAGACAAGATGATGGTATCCATGGTATTAAAGTTAAAAAAGAAGTTTATAAACTAAGAGCATTTGCTGACGACCTAGTCATTACCTTGGAGAATCCACTAGAAGGAATTGAAATATTAATACAGAAACTAAAAGACTTTGGGTCGCTAGCAGGGTTCAAAGTGAATTTACAGAAGACAAAAGTTTTGACCAAAAATATGGATTACCACCAACAAGAGAAATTGAAAGAAATAACAGGATATTCAATGGAAGAAAAAGTAAAATATTTGGGAGTATATTTAACAACTAAAAATGTTAAGTTGTTTAAGAATAACTATATTCCACTTTGGATGGATATTAAAAAAGATTTGGAACATTGGGAAAAACTGCAATTATCATTATTAGGTAGAATTTCAGCAATTAAAATGAATGTTTTGCCAAGAATTTTATATCTTTTTCAAACACTACCTATATTGGCATCAGAAGAACCTTTTAAACAATGGCAGCGAGATATCTCTAAGTTTATTTGGCAAGGGAAAAAACCAAGAGTAAAATATAAAGTCTTGCAAGACTCTAAAGAAAGAGGAGGACTAGGTCTGCCGGATTTGAAATTATATTATGCTGCTTGTTGCTTGGTTTGGATTAAAGAATGGATAGTTTTGAAAAATGAAAAATTATTGAATTTGGAAGGACATGAATTAAGATATGGATGGCATGGATATTTGTGGTACGATAAAGTTAAAGTTAATGTGGACTTTAAAAACCATTATATTAGAAGATCCTTGTTAAGAATCTGGAATAAATATAAATTAATCTTATGTTATAAAAGACCCTTATGGATTTCTACACAAGAAGCATTCTACAGAACAGAAGTAAGAAATAAAGATAAATGGTTAACCTACAAAGACTTTTTAAAGAAAGAACAAGGACAATATATAATTAAATCAATAGAAGAATTGGTATCAGAGGGATACAGTTTTCAATGGCTTTCATATATGCAGCTCGTAGAGAAATTTAAATTAGATAAGAAAGACCTTGAATTTGAACAAACCAAATCGGAATTTGAGATACAACTATGTGAGACAGATGATCATCTAATTGCAAAAATGTATAAATTATTGTTAAAAGGTGAAATGGTAGAGGAACAAGTTAAAGACTGTATGATTAAATGGGCTAAAAATATTGGCCATAATATTCAAATGCAACAATGGGAAGATATGTGGACCAAAGGGTTAAAATTTACTTTGTGTTATAATTTAAAAGAAAACTTTTATAAGATGATGTACAGATGGTATATGACCCCACAAAAACTTTCTAAAATGTATGGAAATGTTTCCAACTTATGTTGGAAATGTAAAAAAAAAGAGGGGTCTTTTTACCATATGTGGTGGACATGTGAGATTGCAAAGAAATTTTGGACTCAAATACATGCATTGATGCAAAATATATTACAAATTCGAGTTCCATTTAAACCGGAATTTTTTTTACTGGGAATAATTGATGGACAACCTGGGAAGCAATTTACAAGGATTATGCAATACATGATTACAGCAGCAAGACTTATTTTCGCACAAAATTGGAAAAACCAGATATCGCCTACGATACAAGATTGGATGTTAAAATTGATGGATATGGCAGAGAATGATAAACTGACATGTTTATTAAAAGAAAATCCAAATAATTATTTTCTTAAAGAGTGGAAACCATTAACTGACTATTTACAAGATGCGGGAGGGGCAAAGCTTATATGGGGATTTGAAGATTAAAATATATATATATTGATGTAATAGACAAGAAATATTCTTTAATGTTATATATAGACCTAGCATGTAAGATAAAATTTTTAAAATATCATGACCAGATACAAATCGGAAGTTGACCAAATTCTATGTTTCAGCTTTATCTTTTTTTCTTTTTTCCTTTACTACACTTTTTTATCTTTTCTTTTTTCTTGATTTGTATTTCCATTTTCTTTTCTGTTTCAAACTTTTATCTATGTAAAATTAAAATCTAATAAAATTTGTTAAAAAAAAAAAGTATAATTTCTGATTTTATAGTATAGCCCTTGGCAAAATTTTACAGGTAGTTTTCAATTAATTATGGCAATTGGGATCATAATTTCCATTGCTAAGCGCCGTGGTCCTAAAGCGCAACGGCACGTGACCACACCGCTTAGCGACAGCAGTTCCGGCACTTCCATTTGTACCTCCTGGTGGCTTCCCCATTGACTTGTGCTTGTTGGAAGCCAGCAGTGAAGTTTGCAAATGGTGATCACATGACCACAGGGATGCTGCGATGGTCAGAACTTCGAGGACCCGTTGTAAGTACCACTCGTTCAGTGCTGCCGTATATTTTAACGGTTGCTGAACAAGTGGTCGTTAAGTGAGGGCCACCTGTAAATGCATCAAATCAGATTCAAATTTACACATAACAGTTTTAAAGCATGTAATGTTGCCATAAGCATGTTTTTACAATGTAAAAAAAGATGTCGAGGAAGACATGGCCATCCTGTGGGGATGACGACAAAATGTGCATTGTGTTGCAAACTCTGACCCTTTTGTACCTGGGATGTGACCACAAGTATGTAAGGCATAGCTTTCCAAACTGTGTGTCGTGACACTTTAGTGTGTCACAACACACAGCTTAGTGTGTCGCGAAGCGGCGGCGGTGTGCACAGCGGCGGCACGCCATCAGCGCTTCCGCGTTTTAGCGAGGCCGCCGCCGCCATGCACGCCTCTGCCCCTGCGGCCGTTGGTGTGTCGCCAATGGCAGCAGTTTGGAAAGCACTGATGTAAGGGATACCACTTGCACGGGCACATCATGATGCACATTTTGTCATTTTAACAAAATCTTGTCTTGCAATGGATGTGCCTGGATGCAGAATGGTTATCTGGACCGTAAAAGAGATGGGGAACCTGCGGTCCTCCAATCAATGCTGTGGGATGCTGGAAGTTGTAGTTCACAAACTTCTGGAGGGCCACAGTTTGAACTGCCTTGAACAGGAAAAAACTTTTAAAGTAGCATCTTGCCAATGCATTCTTTTATTAAATTGGTGACACAGATGCCTATAATTCTGGAATGACAAATATACAGGAACAAGCCCAGAAATACACTTAACACAGTTCAGAAAACAAAGATTCCCCCCTCCCCAGAAAATCATGACTCCACCCACTCTGTCTCATTATACTACCCACGGCAGCTCCTAGGCACCCAGAAATTGTTATATGTGGATAGTGGCCATCAAAAGTTGTCCATCAAAAAGCTGTTTTCAACTTTTGAAGCCAAACATTATAAACTGAACAACAGCTCCTATTTAATATTACATTTTTTTCAGTAAAAGCAAAGTCTAAGAAGTCACCAAAGGCACTAAAATGCAGGATAGGTCATCCTGTATTACATTATGATAATCAATGAAGCCCTTATTAGAAATGTACCTTCTTCATGAATTTTATTGATTACATTATCTAAACCTGTTAATGTTTTCAAAGAGGATTTATGTATAAAATGAATGTTTGTATACCATTTTGAAGAGCATCAGAATATTTGTGACTTGATCCTACAAAACAGCCTTTTTGTAAGGCGCTCCCGCGGATTGCTATAATCTCACTGAACTAAAGTAACTCCCAGGCACCAGGGTTCTTAGAAGCAGAAGAGTTTATTATAGAATACAGGAGTTCGCTCTAGCATGGACAAAGACTGGAATGCAGGTAACAGGAACAGCAAGCACCTTTAAACCTTTCCCTCCCCCAGTGTCCTTTGCTGCGTGCCCATGAGGTCAGTCTGTCGGTTGTCTAGGCAACGCTCGGCCAGATGTGTATTCCCGATCGTTGGATGAGTGCGAGCGATCTTCCAGTCTCCTGATGAGCTCTTTGTCTGCTTGCCTTTTTGGCAGAGATCGGGTGATCTCTGACACGCTCCCGCCCCAAGACTCACCCCCCCCCCTATATACAAACCAGACTATTTCCATTCACTGGGGTTTGTCTGGGAACTCTTTATGGAACTTCTTGACCAATTTAGGGGCGCGTGTGTGTTTGGCGTTGACCCACTCTCTGTCGCCAATCGGGAGATGGGTCCATTTGACTAGGTATTGCAGCTGCCCCCTGTGCCATCTCGAGTCCAAGATCCTGTCTATCTCAAAATGTGGTTCTCCCTCCACCAGTATTGGTGTCGGCGCTTCTGGTTCCGGGTGCCACCGATGTGAAGCATGGTATTGTTTCAACAAACTAATGTGAAACACGGGGTGTATCTTTCTCAGAGCCTTTGGCAGTTCCAGTTTGGCCGTTACTGGGTTAATTACTGCAAGGATCTTGAACGGGCCTATGAACTTGGCCGCTAGTTTTCGTGACTGTTGCATGGACCGTAAGTTTTTGGTGGATAAGTACACCTTGTCCCCAACTCTCAATTCCCATTCTTTCTCCCGTTTGCGGTCTGCATGTTTTTTGTAATTAGCCTTGGCTTCTTCTAGCGTCTTTACCATTATTGGCCAGTTGCTAGTGATTCTTTCAACCCATTCATCTGCTCTCAGAGGTTGCTCTAAGTCAGTGCTCTGGGTCATTGCCAATTCAGGTATCGTTACAAAATCCTGCCCTGTAGCCGCTTTGAATGGTGAAAGCCCTGTGCTTTGATGGAGCGCGTTGTTGTACGCGACTTCTGCGAACGGCAAGAGTTCTGCCCAATCAGTTTGTTGGTAGTTTATGTAGCATCTCAGGTACTGTTCCAGTGTGGCGTTAAGGCGTTCACTTGCTCCGTCTGTGCACGGATGGAACGCACCACTAAGCCCCTGTTCTGATCCAATTAACTTCAAAAATGCCCTCCAAAATTTGCATGTGAACGTGCTGCCGCGATCGCTGATTATGCGTTCCGGCGTTCCGTGGGCCCTGTAGATATGTTGAATGAACAGTCTCGCTAGCTTCTGGGCGTTCGGTATGCCTTTGCATGCAATGAAGTGTGCCTGTTTGGAAAAGAGGTCTGTGACTACCCAGATGGCTGTGTATTTGTTGCTCACTGGTAAGTCCACTATGAAGTCCATGGCAATTTGCTTCCATGGCTGTGTTGGGCTAGCTACCTCCTGTAATTTTCCTGTGGGTTTGCCCATTTTCCTTTTTGCTGTGGCGCACGTGGGGCATGTTCGCACATAAGCTTTCACGTCCGCGCGCAACGATGGCCACCAAAACTTTCCCCTGACTAAATGTAGTGTTTTTAGGAAGCCGAAGTGGCCTGCCGTTTTGTGGTCGTGGTGCATACTCAAAACCCTTTGTCTTAAGGATTCGGGGACGTATGCTTTCTTGTCTTTCCAACACATGCCATCTCGCTCCTCTAGCGTGTGTTTGTGCTCCACCCACCAAGTGTCAGTAACAGTTGCCGCTCGCAGGTCTCCAGCGAATGAATCACAGTCCGTCCTGTATTTTGCGCTGCTACGGGTGACAGCCAAATTCCCCTCTCCCCTGACCACTGGTGCCAGTTGCGTCTGCTCCTCCCCTGGTTGGGAAGGGATTATAGACTCAAAGATCTCCTCCATCTTGCCTTCATGCTGCGGCAGGCGCGAAAGCGCGTCCGCCAGGAGGTTTTTTCCCCCAGGGAAATATTTCAACGTGAAGTTGAACCTACTCAGGAACTCTGCCCATCTGAGATGCTTAGGGTTCAATTTTCTCGGGGATTTGAGGGCTTCCAAATTTTTGTGATCCGTCCACACCTGAAACGGCTCAGCTGTCCCTTCCAAGAGGTGTCGCCACGTGCTTAACGCGTGTTTTACTGCGAATGCCTCTTTTTCCCAAACATGCCATCTTTTCTCTGTTTCGTTAAATTTCCGAGAAATGTAGGCACATGGTCTCAATTTCTCCGTCATCTGCTTGTAGTAAAATGGCCCCAACTGCATTGAGTGACGCGTCCGTGTGAATTACGAACGGTTTGTCAGGCTCAGGATGCTTGAGGATGGGCTCCTCCATGAACAATGCCTTCAGCTTATCAAAAGCTTCTTGGCATTCTTGGGTCCACACTAATTTTGTGCTTGGCAGTGGGGCTTTTGCGTTTTTCCCCATGCCTTTTGTTTTCAGCAAGTCGGTTAGGGGTAGCGCAATCTGCGCGAAATCTGGGATAAACTGCCTGTAGAACCCCGCAAATCCCAGAAATGCTTGGAGCTGCCTGCGCGTTCGGGGGGGTTGCCACCCTAAAACCGCCTTGACTTTCTCAGGGTCCATTTCAATGCCCGCATTCGAGATGCGGTACCCCAGAAAGTCTAGTTTGTCCTTGTGAAACTCACACTTTTCCAGTTTGACAAACAATTTTGCTTCTAATAACTTTTCTAGCACCTTTTTGACCAGTTCCATGTGCTCTTCTAGGTTTTCCGAGAAAATTAAGATATCATCTAAATATACAATTACCCCTTTGTACAAAAATTCATACAATACCTCGTTTATGAATCTCATGAAGATTCCCGGTCCGCCCGCAATCCCAAACGGGAGCACCCGGTATTGAAATGATCCTAGTGGGCAATTGAATGCGGTTTTCCACTCATCCCCCTCCCTCATGCGTACCCGGTAATACGCTTCCCTTACATCCAACTTCGTGAAGACCTTCCCTTTCGATAGTTGGGCTAACATGTCTTTCAGCAAGGGTAGGGGGTACTGGTTAGTGACTGAAATTGCATTGAGCCCCCGGTAGTCTGTGCACAACCGCAGTGACCCATCTTTCTTTTTTCTAAATAACACTGGGGCCGCTAACGGGGAATTGGCTGGTTCAATGAAGCCACGTGCCAAATTTTTATCAATGAACTTGCGGAGTTCCGCTAGTTCTTTCTGAGTCATGGCATACATCTTGGGTTTCGGGAACGGTGCCCCAGGGATGAGGTCTACCGTTGCATCTGACTGTCTGGGGGGGGCTCTTGGTCGCATTCTTGCTTACCAAACACTTCACTCACTGGGAGGTATTTTTCCGGGATCGCCTGTGGGTTGCTTTCGTCCCCTTGTTCCCCATCCTCGTTCCAAAATTCCATCCCAGCTGCCCCCACTTCCCAGTCATCTACATCTCTTTCTTTGCACGTCCCCCCATAAGTTCCGTCCACAAAGTCAATTTCCCCGGAGACCCAATCCACCCTAGGATTTCTAGCTCTCAGCCATTTCAGTCCTAACACAATGGGTCTTGTTGCAATGGGGGCCACAATGAACCTCAAAGTTTCTACGTGGTTTCCCAAAGTCATTTGTACTTCCTCCGTATACTGCTCCACTGCCCCCCCTTTCATCTCAGAACCATCCAACTGACAGAAGGTAATGGGCGTTTTTAGTTCAAAAAGTCTCAGTCCCAATGAGTCAGCCACATCCGGGTGCATCAAACTCCTTGAGCAGCCCGAGTCAAGCATTGCCAACCCAGAGTACTTCCTCCTCCCCCCCACAGCTTTTAGGCGTACCTGGATGTGCATTGTGGGGTTGCGGCAAATCTTCTCGTTGCGCCCTTTCGTGAAGGCCTGCCCCGCGGCGCACTTTAAAGCAGACCTTTCTCGTTTCCCGCCATCTGAAGTTCGTAGTCTGATTCTTCACTGTCACTATCTTCGTCCACGTATGTGGGGTGGCTCCATTTCGCCATGGCTGCCGCAGTGCCTTTGCGCTTGTCCCCCGCCTCTTTTTCTCTTTTCTTCTCTGGGGGATTCTTTGATTGTGACTTCCCTCTGGTCGTCGTCCCGTTCTGTGGGCAGTTACTGATGAGGTGTCCTATCCGTCCGCATCGAAAACAACCGCCAACTTTTACTCTTCGATTTCTTTCCTCTTCCCATTGTTTTTGCTTGAACTCCATCCGGGCGGGGTGTGTGGTGGGTTCAGGTTTCTTCTTCAATTGTTTGAACCTTTTAATGGACATCAGCTGTGTTTGGCTTTGTTCGATACGACCCGCCAGTTGAATCCAGCCTTCTAGTGTTTTTGGTTCTTCCCTCCCCACCATGAGTTCTAATAAGTCTTGTCTCAGGCCGTACTGGAAGAATTCAATTTGAAATTCTTCTGGCCATTGCGGTAGTTCGCTAAGGATTCTTTTGAACTCCATAGCATATTCCGCCACAGTGCTTTTTCCCTGGTCAAGGTTTCGGAGGCGCACTCTAGCCGACACTTTAGCTAGTGTGTCTTCAAACCGGGTCCGCAGGGCCCGCATGAACTTATTGAAGTCCCGCAGCGCGCTTGCCTTGGTATCGTGCAATTTCACGAGCCAGCTAGCCGCTTCCCCTTTCAAAAAACAAGACACATATCTGACCTTCGCTTCTTCTGTGTGAAAGTCGCTTTCAAATTCTTCCATAAACCCTTTTACGTGAGTTATGAAGCATGCTAAAGTTTTGCAGTCTCCATAGAATTTCATTTTCAGCTCTCGCAACCCCACCGGTGCCGTCCTACGGCCCAGCGACCTCCATTGCGGGGTGGGTGGGAATGCATCTGACTCTTCTTCGTCTTCTTCCTCCGATTCTTCCTCATAATCTGTTAAGTTGCTATTCTCTTCGGGGGGGGGTGAACCTGTTTTGCGTATCGGCCTTTCCCTCCCCTCCAAGAGTGAGATGAGCACATTAAGCCTCTCACTTAATTCCTCTACCTTATAGTCCATGCGAGACACTTTGTCTTCAATTGCCCCAATTCGTTGCGTTTGGGTGACACGCGTTTTTTTTTTCTTCTGCACTTTGCGTCCCTCCATCCCTTCGCCCACTCCCACTGACCAGTCTGCTTTCAAAGTTCCGTGGGGGGTGGGATGCGGGGGGATGTTAGGTGTTTCAATATTTTTAGTCTTTATTTTCTTTTTGGTCCCCCCCTGTACCTTTTCCTGCGTGGAGGCTGAGCTGGGTCCAGGTTCACATGCCTCAGTCATCTCTGCTTCTTCCCGGACTGCCTCCCCTGACTTGATATCCTGGGACTCCATTCAATCTTTCGGGATTGGGGTGTTGTCTGCACTATTGGAATAGTTGGGGTTTACTCGCCTCTCAGCGTAGATGCGCTCTGCCGTCACGTGGTCTCCGCCGCCCTCTGTCGCCGCGTGCTGGCCGCTTGGTATCCGCTGCTCGCCCGCTCAGCTGGTCTCTGCCCCGCTTTGCCACGTGGTCTCCGCCGCCGTCTGCCGCCGCGTGGTATCCGCTGCTCGCCCGCTCAGCTGGTCTCTGCCCCGCTTTGCCGCCCCGTGGTCTCCGCTGGTCGCCTACCCGTTGTTGGGGCCGCCGGTTTCCACTGCCGTCTCTGCCGCTCTTCCGCCGCAGCTCAGCTGCTTGGGGAACTGCTTCTGCGCTGCTGCCGCCACTCAGCTGAGGGATCGCCGCCTCTCAGCTGTTTGGCGCGCTGCAGCTCTTCCGCCGCCGCTCAGCTGCTTGGGGGAAAGCCGGATCCTGCTTCTTCGCTGCTACCGCCGCTCAGCTGAGGGATCGCCGCTGCTCGCTGCTTGAAGAAAGCCGGTTCCTGCTTCTGCGCTGCTGCCGCCGCTCAGCTACTTGGGGGAAACCGTCTGCTGTTCGCTGCTGGTTCCTCCTTCCGAAAATTTTTCCGGGTCGTTGGTCGAGGTGCGTGGACGCCGGTCTCTACCGTGGAGCTTGCGAAGATTTTCGGTTCGCTCCCAGGAAAACCGGTTGGTGTAATGATTCCAGTCTTTATGTAAGGCGCTCCCGCGGATTGCTATAATCTCACTGAACTAAAGTAACTCCCAGGCACCAGGGTTCTTAGAAGCAGAAGAGTTTATTATAGAATACAGGAGTTCGCTCTAGCATGGACAAAGACTGGAATGCAGGTAACAGGAACAGCAAGCACCTTTAAACCTTTCCCTCCCCCAGTGTCCTTTGCTGCGTGCCCATGAGGTCAGTCTGTCGGTTGTCTAGGCAACGCTCGGCCAGATGTGTATTCCCGATCGTTGGATGAGTGCGAGCGATCTTCCAGTCTCCTGATGAGCTCTTTGTCTGCTTGCCTTTTTGGCAGAGATCGGGTGATCTCTGACACTTTTTAATACAAACATTTCTTGAGAAGCTCATGGTGGTGCAAGTGGGCACACACACTTATAAAAGCTGTAAGAGTTTTATCATGCTGAGTCAAAGAAAACTGAGAGAAACCCAGGATCTTCGTATCGAGGCTCATAAATAGAAATGGGAGTTTGGGACTTATTGGTCTAAGAACAGCAACCTAGCTACTACTTAGTACTTGCTCTCGATAGCAACAGTTGGCAGTCAGTTTAGGAAATATAAGCTGAGCTATCGGCACAGGATGTCATTCCTTTTTTAAATTAACAAAGAACAGAGGCTTTCATATCATAAAATGTAATGGATAAAAATGGTATATGCTTTCAGTAAGTCTTTAATTATTTTGTAAGCTACTTTAGAACTCCCGTAAGAGAGTAGAAATTGGCATAAAATCTACAAATAAAAGTACTTTTTTATATCTTAGAAAGTGTGTGTCAACTGTCAAATTTTCCCAGCTTAGATTTTTTTTTTTAAAGCTTAGGTCTACTTACTTACTTGGGGAACCCAAATGGCATATTTTGCGCATGCCCTGTCTGAATATTGCACCCCTCTAGGTTTGGGAGCAAACCTGTTCCCTACCCTGTAGGTGACACCCACTCATTGCTTTCCGCACACTAGATGAGCTGGAATGTTCTTTCTTAGGCATTCCTTTCCTGCCTGTGGAGTGGCTAAGGAGAGGGAGTGGGAAGCCCATTGACAGCTGGAAAGGACAGGTGCAAAGTTACATTGAATGGGACTCTTTATTTACACTGTGACATATTCTGCTGTTACATATTTGTTTTGTTGGATTTGTTGTTCTATTCCAGTGGGTCTAGGCTGACCAAGTGCTTCAGTGCGCTACAGCTTTGGCTGACGTGGAAAAGGGGCAGGAGAGAGAAACAGATGAGAGAAGTTCCCTTGGAGCACAAAGTCTCTCACAAACTTTCCCTATAGGCTGATGCAGAGGAAATGAGGTTTCAGTCAAGTTTAGAAGAAAATTGAGAAAAGGAGCTCCAATTCATCCTAAATACCCTTTAGGAAGGTCTACTCTGAAGTTCAAAAAAGACTCTTCCCACACAGGAATTAAAACTTAAAAGTTGAACTTTGCCTGCTCTCTCCAGGAGGACTTATTGCAAGGTGACCGAATTCCTCCATAGATTTGGGGAAATCACTCTTTTTCAGTTGAAAGTGTGCACTTTATAAATGCATTAATCACTAACTGCTAGATCTTACCATTTCAACAACTTCTACCTCGGCGTTAATTCGAAGATGGTATAAAAACATCTGAAGATCATTTTTCATTTGAATACTATTGTCATCCATCTGAGCTACAGTGAAGATGCGCATTCTACATTTTCTCCACACCTATTATCAGAAAAGTACACTGCATTAAAAAAAACAATACAATTACTTTGGCAACTACAGCTGCTGCTAGGAGATTGTTTTTAACTGGAAGCTTCTGCTGTTTATGGATTCCTACAGCATTGCACATACAGTATAATGGCTATTTTCAACACACCACCATAATATGGTTTGTTTTTAGCTCAGCTTAGATGAACTTTATCTAATTTATGCTTTATTTATGCTGTGGCTTAGCAATCCACGTTGTAAATCAGACCACAATAACTTATTTAACAAATTATTGTTAAAAGAATGTTGGTGGATAAGTGCAAGATGCGTGGCCTCCAGGTGTTGTTGAAACATATTTCTAAGAAGCTCCTAACTACTGTGGCTAATAATGGGAGATGCCGGGAGTCATAGGTTGATCAACAACTGAATATTGTACACCTGTAGCCTAACATATTATGTGAACTATTATGTGAACTAAGCTAATAGAATGCCAAGATGTGGCACCTCACAAGTAGGGCCAGAGATTTAAACTGCAAAAGTCTGGACAACCATTAGATGCTAGCTGGTAGCAAAGAGTCATCTAATCTAAAATATCATTTTGTTTCCATATTCTAGGGCATTATCTCACCCAACTTTGTGTCCTTGGTAAATCTAATAAGAAAGCCGTATCTTCATTCAAATCATTAATTTAAAATGTTGAAGAATAGAGGTGCCAGAACTGCATCTTATGGAACAACTGATGCCTCACACCAGGTTGATGAGTAACCACTGATGAGCACTTTTTAATTTTCAAGCCAGCTATATATTTATGTAGTTGTCATGTCTCCAGCCTACCTTTAATTAGCTTGCTAATTAGAATGTCACAGGTTATTTTTTTGAATTTTTGCCAGGACACATGGTTTGTATGCAACATTCCCACAATCTATTAAGAAAGTTACCCAGTCAAAAACTGAGATAAGGTTAGCCTGGCAAGACTTGTTTTTGATAAATCTATGCTGATACATGCTAGCATTTTGCTGTCTTCAGTAAACATCTGTTCTTACTCTTTCTTGTTTTGAACATATCCTAAGAAAACTTTTTTTGTTGTTCTCAGCATCACTCACCAACCTCAGCTCATTCTGAGATTTGCCTTTCCTGATTGCCTCTATTCAATTATGGGCTATCTATAGCCTATAGTTTGATTACTTATCTCTATTTCATAGTTGTCTCTTTTTTTTGGTTTCGTTTGGGGATTTTTTGTTTTTGTTTTCAGGTCAACATTATGAATCTGAAATAATGATAATTACCTTTATTTATATATCAATAGCAATATATCTCAATCTTTGCAAAGTTTCCCAAGTAAAATAACTGCTAGTACCTTATGCTGTTTCAGTAGGAAAGGAAGCAACATCAGCATGCCACCATCATGAACAATCCACCACACATCTATGTTGCCCTCACTAAAACGTTCCTGATTCACTGGAAACAAATCTATGTTTTTAGCAACTAGTAGAGCTTGCTGTGCAGCTGTTGTTTCTCGTACAGTGTCTGAAAGACAAAAGGTAATCAGCATTTTAGATTTTTCCCCTTAATTCATGGGAAGCATTTCAAAGAAGTTTGAACTATAGCTCCAAACTTAAATAGAAAATAGTATCTTGATGTTTTACAACATTAGAAATTATAATTTGAAAATTATAACAAACAGATCTCTTTTATATACCTGACAATTACTTAAACGAATTACCTTTCTTTGCTCAAGTGAGTATCACCTCTACATTAAAGCTTGGTCTTTCAAGCAAGAACAGATTCATGGTAATGGTGTGCTTAGGCATGATGTTTTTAATAATTATGAAATATGTTTGCATGAGATGTAAGTCCAAAAGAGATGCAATATTAAAAATGTGGAATCTTTATTTTTTAAAAAATCCAAAAATATTTTTGATAGGATCATCAACAGCAGACAAAATTGCTCTGAATAGAAATTTAGACAATTATCTGGGTAAGTAGTGTTTAGGGATCTTAACACGGATCAATATATGCAGCAGAATGAAAGTGTATAATAAGAACTGGCTACTTAGTTGTAATTCCAGTTCTCAAAGTGGTCATTTATGAATTCACACACATGGTTATATGACTACATCAGAGGCCATATGCAATGTTCTATAGCTTATGGAATTTCCTGTCAGAAACCAAACCTGTGTGTAACACACATAACCAGCCATGGCTCCCACTGAATCCCTGACAATCTGAGAGGAAGGCTGAAGTCACTCAATGCTGAACAGAATTAGAGAATGGGTTGTGTTCATGGTCTCTGTGATTCACATATATAGCTTGTTACCTGGAGGAGAGTCTGGTGCTCACAAGGTGACAGAAGAAAGAACTGTTCTTCAATTCTCTGAGAATGGAAGTCTATAGTGAAGAATAAAAGTGGAATGCTGGGCCCAAGTAACAGCTTGCATAATCCTGGTAGGGCAATTATGACATGACAGATGTGGCCTTAGGGTGACCAAAGATCTGAAGAAGGTACTGTTGTTAGCTAGATCATAACACAGTTTGATGTCTGCAACTTTCTACCTGGAAAGACTTTGAGGAGAAAGAGCCAATCCCTTGAAAGGACCTTGAAAAGCCCAAAACAAATGCCAATCCTTTTGGAATGATGTGACTTTGTGAAGCAGAAAGCAAGGAAGGATTCTTTGAACACTGAAGGAATGCAATGACTTTTTGGGCAATGTTGAGGGTTGGGGGAAAAAGTAGGTAAAATGTCTTCTTCTAAATGGAGTATGGGAATAGGTTTCAGAAGAAAGGAGATCTGTGAAAAGGAATATTTTATCTTTATGAAGAATAAGGATGAATCCCAACCTATGAAATACACTTCTCCCTATCATCAAGTCAAATTCACTGCTACTAAGAATACAATTTTCTATGAAAAAAAAGATGATTTGGATTGGTCTCCAGCAGTTCAAAAGGGTTTGACATTAGCATGGAGAGAACTAGGGAAAGATTCCAAGCAGGAACTGGTAGGGATACTGATGGTGAACAAAATCAAATATTTTCTAAAACTCTTTAAAAATGCATTAGAAAAGAGTTAAACAGCTTAACCACTAGACCAGAGCTTTCCAAACTTTTCATGTTGGTGACACACTTTTTAGACATGCATCATTTCGCAACACACTCTTACAGCAAGGTACAAGGCAAGCACTAGGGCCTGCGCGGAATCACAGCAGGTTTGGAGGCAGCCAGGTACAAGGCAGGCACTAGGACCTGCGCAGAATCCTGGCAGGGCTCGGAGGCAGCAGCAGCCGGGACATACCCAGACACTGCAGCCGACACACTAACATGTCCCAACACATAGTTTGGAAAGCTCTGCATTAGAGGGTAAAAGGAAGAAACATCTTTATGGAAGTAAAAACCAAGCCACACTGCTTCAGATGTAAAAGGAAAGCAAAAAGGAAAGCCACTGAAGGGGACTGAATTTATTCCTTTCTTGCATAGTCCACAAAGGATCTGTACTTAGCTGCATAACAAGTTCTTATGCAAGGCTTCCAAGAAGCTAGAAGGACCAGTCTATGCTAACCTTAAGGGAGGTTATGGCCAAATCCTTCAAGCTGTAAGGGGAAGGATAGACCAGTCCTTGGTGGATGGGTAACAGGAATCTTTAGCATCTCAGGAGCTAAAGATATTCTCAGCGAGCTACAGTAGCTGCAATCTGAGCTGCTGAGGCCACTACATGGTAATGAGGATGTAACTGGCTAATTCTCTGGAGATTTTTGCAAGGATCCTGGTAGCAGAGGACTGGCAGGAAAAAAAGTACAGAAAAGATCCATTCCATGAGAATAGAAAGTCCTAACAGTTCTGCCTCTGCTACCAACCTTGAGTGTGCCCCAGGGAAACTAGATGACAGCCATTGCTGTGGTTTGTAATGTCCATTTGTGGATGATCAACTGGTCCACTTGAACACTGCTGTATTCTGGTATGTGGATTGCAATAATAAAAATCAAATAGATCTATGCCTAATAGGCAATGTGAGGTGTAAAAGTGGAGTGGATTTAGCATCACCTTCTTGGCATCATCTGATACAGTATAATTTGAGCTATTTAGCATCTGAATAGATCCTGGAAGGCCCAAAGTGTTAAAATCACCATTTCACTAATAAGGCACTGATATACCTCTGGTGGAGACAAAGATCGTTGAATGCTAATGGATTAAAGATGTGCCTCCCACTCAGAAATGAACATGTGCGTGGTGAGGACCTGCATCAGAGAAAGGGGTGAAAAAGTTACCCCTTCAGTAAGGTTTTCCTGCAGCTAACTATCAATTAACAGACTTGCTGATACATGGGAGAGGTGGAGGCAGATCCAAACCTGGTGGAATGGTGCTAAGGCAGGGGTGGGGAACCTTTTTTCTGCCAAGGGCCATTTGGATATTTATAACCGGGGACCGGGGCGGTGGGGTTTCTGGAATTTCCGTGGACCGGGGGCCCGAAGTTTGCGGGCGGGAGCCAATCACAAGCACTGGGGGGCAGGGTTTGCAGGTGGGAGCCAATCACGTGGAAGGGGCGGAGTTTGCAGGCGGGAGCCCCACAGGCCTTATATGGCCCGCGGGCCTGACGTTGCCCACCCCTGTGCTAAGGTAACATGCTTGTAAGGAACACTTCCAGAGATGAGCAAACAGTCCTCATCATTGTAAAGTTTGCATCTATTGGCATAAAAAGAAGCTTAACATTCACATCCACTGGAGTGGCACTGATAGTCACTCCCATGAATTGGATAACCCTCAAAAGAACAAGAAAAAATATCTCATCATTGACCCAGAGCCCCAAACTGTACAGAAGGATATGTGGTAAGATTTATCAAGAATTTCTCTCTGCATATGAATCACAGAGACCAGATGTGGGAATCTCATTTTTGAATGCTTTCCTGCAATACTATTGCTAAGTAGGAGTTTGACTCAGTACAGAGCAAACTGGGATGGATACTTAAATGTGTTTAAATTCAACTGGATTATATCCCAACCATTAATTACTGTCTGTGAAATTCTCTTCAGTCTGTTATCAAGCCATCAGTTTCAGGATACAGTTATCTTTGAAACTTTCAACATGATACAGTCAATTAGATAAATATAAGTTCTCAACCTACTCATATCAATTTTAAAAAATACATACCAACAAAATTTTTCCAAGAGAATGTATTATCTGTCTGTTTCCAGGACTGAGGCCATGCCATCAAAACAGTATTATGTTTCATCCCTCCAAGACCAGCAGATTGTATCAAATGAGAAATTCCATCTCTAAGACTGGAGGATACTATGATTTGGCAAAATCCTTTGGTTCTTTCTGTTCCCATTAAAGATCGAATATTCTTTAGGGGAAAAAATACAAATTAGGATAAAAGGTATTTAAATGATAAAAAATTATGAAGAATCTTAAAGCACTTTAAGGATTAGTATATCATGTAAGCCTTTGTGAATATCAGTCTAACTATGAAACTACAGTATCCCTGAAAAACCAGTTTGATACTTTAAATGACCAAGTGATATGCCTAGATCAGAAAGAAAGAAGTCACATGCTAAATTAAAACATTTAAAGATCTAAAAATTAGGAAATGAATTACTGAACCAATTATCACATTTGTTATCTGGAAATTGGATTTACTTCTTAAACACAGGGTGCAAATTTAGCAATTTGTATGACTAAGAAAAAGGAAGACGACGGTGTAATTAACGCTAGTTGTGCAATCTCCTTCTGTGTTTGCAGAACCA
Source organism: Charina bottae (assembly GCA_023362775.1). Lineage (NCBI taxonomy): Eukaryota > Metazoa > Chordata > Lepidosauria > Squamata > Charinaidae > Charina > Charina bottae. The sequence goes on from JALMGJ010000016.1 coordinate 13,855,190, forward strand.
AATATAAATTAATATTATACCATAGGAAAACTGGCACGGACTACAGCTTCTCCTTGTTTTAAAGTTATCCTATGTCTTCATTAATTCCATAATTATGTATGCAAAATCTCTTATATTGGCTATATGCAAAGTAAGCTACTTAGTCTTAGCCAGGCTTCAGACAATATTGCTGAAATGCCCTTCATGCTTATTCTTTACTCCAGTGAAGTTCATCCTTCAGTGTATTCTGTCTCTTTTACTTTCTTTTTGAACAGCAAAGCACAATCTCAAAATATCATCTAAATTTTAGGACACAATACAGTAATTGCTATATTGCTTTTAAAATAATCAAACTGTGATTAAAAATTTATATCAGCAATCATTTACAAACTGCTGAACCATTCTCTTTTCCTGGAAGTATTCCAAACAGACTTCTGAGTGTCACTACCTTGTTAAATATTTAGAGGATTCTACATTTAAGTAAATGCTGACTTCACACAAGCTGAGAACAAAGTATTTTTCTCTAAGCATTTTGCTTCAAATTATCTCAAGTTTATTCTAATTCTGTACTGCAGACAATGGTTCAAATCCTGTCATAGTGAAAAAAAACCCTATTCGAACTTCTCTAAATATAGCTATTAATAACACCACATTATTTTATGCTCACTTTTATACATTAAAAAATATACTTACTAGACTTCTAAGGTATGTGAAAAAGAATCAATTTAAATTTTGTGCAAGAAACGGCAGAGCCTGAGATAACATGCATTACCATTCTGTATAAATTCTAACTGAAAAAAATTTGTAAACAAAACGTATTAGCAGAAATTTTTTTGCAGACTATATAAATGAATTAAACATTTTCATATTCTTCATTGGCTGCCTATCACAAAGCTGCCATTTTCTACCCGACAATGAATTACTTTCTGGCACAAAAACAGATTGATGAGCAGAAAAAGAGAGATAAAACACAGGACCATGTCATAATGCTGTATACTCCAAAGTAGAGGAAACACATAGGGGTTCCAAAGCCCACAGAGACATGGTGATGATGCAGGACAGAAATGTTGGGCTGAAACGTTTTAGACTGGAGAAGGTTCTAATGTAAACAGCTTTTCTGATTATTTTTTGTTTAATTTTAACAAGCTTCCCTGAAGCACAAGGCATCTTCTACTATCTTTGTTAGGTAGGCCAGGATCTGCTATGAATCATGGTCTGTTGTTGTTTTTATGCATAACATGTTCCCGTTCCCCCATCTCAATAACTTGGACTGTTCTGATAAATTCTAGCTATAGATACCTTCCTTGATCAGCAGCAAGATGGATGGACTCAATTACAATGGTGATGAATGCAATGCTGGAAGTTCTGAAGGATGAGGCTGGAAACAGAACATCCTGCCAAAAATCTATCTATGTGGTTGTTAAGAATTAACAACTGAAGAAAAATTAAATACCAGACTTACAGCTAATCTCTCCTCATAGTATATAGAGGGTAATCAACCTTAACTTGGTGATGGCTTTCATTGAACAGCAACCTATTCTTTATTGCTGTTGTTCTTTTTGTACTATTGGAGCTCCTATCACCTGGTTAAGAGGACAGTCTTTCCCCACACAGTGATAAGATTGATCAATCAATACGTTTTATTACTATTAGAAATCAGAAACTTTTAGAGATAAGGAATTTGGTGATTCTTGCCAGAGCAAATGAAAGAAGCATCCCTGTTACAGATATCCTTCTCCAGCTACTGCCATCTACTGTAGAAAAAGTTCAGTGTTCTGTTTTCCACTAAAAAATGAATAACCAATGCAAGAAAATATATTTGTTCAATTTCCACAGTGTGAATCTAATATTGATATTCATATGTTTTAGTCTATAAAGTTGGTTATGGTTACTTCTTGATGTTATTTTTGTGATTGTGAGATGGGTGGCTATATGTTGTTGTTGTTCAGTCGTTCAGTCGTGTCCGACTCTTTGTGACCTCATGGACCATAGCACGCCAGGCCTTCCTGTCCTCCACTGTCTCTCGGAGTTTACTCAAATTCATGTTCATTACATCGGTGATGCTATCTAACCATCTCATCCTCTGCCGTCCCCTTCTCCTTTTGCCCTCAGTCTTTCCCAGCATCAGGGTCTTTTCCAGTGAGTCCTCTCTTCTCATTAGGTGGCCAAAGTATTTGAGCTTCAGCTTCAGCATCTGTCCTTCCAATGAGCAGTCAGGGTTGATTTCCTTTAGGATTGACTGGTTTGACCTCCTTGCAGTCCAAAGGACTCTCAAGAGTCTTCTCCAGCACCACAGCTCGAAAGCATCAATTCTTCGGCGCTCAGCCTTCCTTATGGTCCAACTCTCACAGCCATACATTGCTACTGGAAAAACCATAGCTTTAACTATACGGACCTTTGTCGGCAAGGTGATGTCTCTGCTTTTTAATATGCTGTCTAGGTTTGCCATAGCTTTCCTTCCAAGGAGCAAGCGTCTTTTAATTTCATGGCTGCAGTCACCGTCTGCGGTGATCTTGGAGCCCAAGAAAATAAAATCTGTCACTGCTTCCATTTCTTCCCCTTCTATTTGCCAGGAAGTGATGGGACCAGATGCCATGATCTGGGTTTTTTTAATGTTGAGTTTCAAGCCAGCTTTTGCACTCTCCTCTTTCACCCTCATCAAGAGGCTCTTTAGTTCCTCTTCACTTTCTGCCATTAGGGTGGTATCGTCTGCATATCTGAGGTTGTTGATATTTTTCCCGGCAATCTTAACTCCGGCTTGTGATTCATCCAGCCCGGCATTTCTCATGATGTACTCTGCATATAAGTTAAATAAGCAGGGTGATAATATACAGCCTTGTCGTACTCCTTTCCCAATTTTGAACCAGTCGGTTGTTCCATGTCCGGTTCTAACTGTTGCTTCTTGACCCACATACAGGTTTCTCAGGAGACAGGTAAGGTGGTCTGGTACTCCCATCTCTTTAAGAATTTGCCACAGTTTGTTGTGATCCACACAATCAAAGGCTTTAGCATAGTCAATGAAGCAGAAGTAGATGTTTTTCTGGAACTCTCTTGCTTTTTCCATGATCCAGCGAATGTTGGCAATCTGATCTCTAGTTCCTCTGCCTCTTTGAAACCCAGCTTGCACTTCTGGTAGTTCTCGGTTCACATGCTGCTGAAGCCTAGCTTGTAGGATTTTGAGCATAACCTTGCTGGCATGTGAAATGAGTGCAATTGTACGGTAGTTTGAACATTCTTTGGCATTGCCTTTCTTTGGAATTGGAACGTAAACTGACCTTTTCCAATCCTGTGGCCACTGTTGAGTTTTCCAAATTTGTTGGCATATTGAGTGCAGCACTTTAACAGCATCATCTTTTAGGATTTTAAATAGCTCAGCTGGGATACTGTCTTCTCCGCTAGCTTTGTTGTTAGTAATGCTTCCTAAGGCCCACTTGACTTCACTCTCTAGGATGTCCGGCTCAAGGTCAGTGACCACACCATCGTATTTATCAGGGATATTAAGATCTTTCTTGTATAGTTCTTCTGTGTATTCTTGCCACCTCTTCTTAATCTCTTCTGCTTCTGTTAGGTCCCTGCCTTTTTTGTCCTTTATCATGCCCATCTTTGCACAAAACGTTCCCTTGATATCTCCGATTTTCTTGAAGAGATCTCTAGTCTTCCCCATTCTATTGTTTTCCTCGATTTCTTTGCATTGTTCATTTAAGAAGGCCTTCTTATCTCTCCTTGCTATTCTCTGGAATTCTGCATTCAGTTGTTTATATCTTTCCCTTTCTCCCTTGCCTTTTGCTTCCCTTCTTTCCTCAGCTATTTGTAAAGCCTCATCAGTCAGCCACTTTGCTTTCTTGCATTTCTTTTTCTTTGGGATGGTTTTAGTTGCTGCCTCCTGTACAATGTTACGAACCTCCATCCATAGTTCTTCAGGCACTCTGTCTACCAGATCTAATCCTTTAAATCTATTCCTCACTTCCACTGTATATTCATAAGGGATATGATTTAGGTCATACCTGATTGGTCTAGTGGTTTTCTCTACATTCTTCAATTTAAGCCTAAATTTTGCAATAAGAAGCTCATGATCTGAGCCACAGTCAGCTCCAGGTCTTGTTTTTGCTGATTGTATAGAGCTTCTCCATCTTTGGCTGCAAAGTATATAATCAATCTGATTTCGGTATTGACCATCTGGTGATGTCCATGTGTAGAGTCGTCTCTTGTGTTGTTGGAAAAGAGTGTTTGCTATGACCAGCGTGTTCTCTTGACAAAACTCTATTAGCCTTTGCCCTGCTTCATTTTGTACTCCGAGGCCGAACTTGCCTGTTATTCCGGTTATTTTTTGACTTCCTACCTTAGCATTCCAGTCCCCTATGATGAAAAGGACATCTTTTTTTGGTGTTAGTTCTAGAAGGTGTTGTAGGTCTTCATAGAACCGGTCAACTTCAGCTTCTTTGGCATCAGTGGTTGGGGCATAGACTTGGATCACTGTGATGTTGAATGGTTTGCCTTGGATTCGAACTGAAAGCATTCTGTCGTTTTTGAGGTTGTACCCCAGTACTGCCTTTCCTACTCTTTTATTGACTATGAGAGCTACTCCATTTCTTCTAAGGGATTCTTGCCCACAGTAGTATATATAATGGTCTCCTGAATTAAATTCGCCCATTCCTGTCCATTTTAGTTCGCTGATTCCCAATATGTCGATGTTCAATCTTGTCATCTCATGTTTGACCACATCCAGCTTACCTTGATTCATAGTTCTTACATTCCAGGTTCCTATGCAATATTGTTCTTTACAGCATCGGACTTTCCTTCCACTTCCAGACACATCCACAACTGAGCGTCCTTTCGGCTTTGGCCCAGCCATTTCACACTTTCTGGAGCTACTCGGAATTGCCCTCCGCTCTTCCCCAGTAGCATTTTGGACACCTTCCGACCTGAGGGGCTCATCTTCCGGCGTCATATCTTTTAGCCTTATGATACTGTCCATGGGTTTTCTTGGCAAGGATACTGGAGTGGTTTGCCATTTCCTCCTCCAGTGGACCACGTTTTGTCAGAACTCTCCATCATGACCTGTTCTTCTTGACCTGACTTCATTGAGTTACGCAAGCCCCTTCGCCACGACAAGGCAGTGATCCATGAAGGGGGGGTGGCTATATAAATCAATATTATTAAGTAAGTAAACAAACAAACTTCTACCTCTTACCTCAGCACCAGGTTTATTAGTGTTATTGTTGCACCAAGGATAACCCTCCCTTGATTGGCCTTTAATTAGCTTCAAACATTGGTTATAGAGTCAGGATTAAACCTAACCACTATTATTATGGGCAACCTCAAATGCAAATATAATGCTGAAAAAGGGGAGATTTTATTGGAAGAGATTGCAAAAGTTCAAAGAATAAGGAGAAATTATTTCTTACAAATACCTTATCTGCATTGACCCACAATATTTCAAATAGCGATGACTAGATTGAACAGAAGAACATCTGTTATCAAATAAGTGTTTTTACAATTTACAAAATAGCCACAATTCTTTGTCTAGCAAAAACCTTTACAATATTCAATTAACATAAAAAGCAGGAATTTCCACTGGCAGTTTTGTGATACTTGAACCCAAACATGAATATTAAGTCTGTTGTTCATATATACATACCTCTTCAGCTCTTTCAGCTTCAGCATATTTATCAAGATATGTTCCTGGGAGTACAGATCCCACAATCGTCAATCCTTTTCCAGCTTTCAACTGAGATGTAAAAGAAAGCAGCCGAGGATGTTTCACCAACTGTTCTGAATCCAAATTCAACAGAACCAAGACTTGTGGCCTGAAGTATAATATAAAAATAAATGGTAGGAAACTCTATAGAGGATGCAACTTAATGATCATAATTTTCCAACACAAGTAACAAAGCATTTCACAATATTATAGGCTTTATTCTCAACACTGAGCATACCAGGAGCAGACTTAGCCTCTGACTGCATGACCAGTAAAACCCATTTTTATTTGCCATGTGATGCTTTGGGCACCGTAAGAAATTAAGCTTGGGAACACTGTGTTGGAGAGCAAAACCAATTTCTATTTCTAATTTCTAGAACTTAGGAAGATGTGGGTAAGGACCTCATACACAGCAAGAAAGGGAAATAAAAAGGCAGGACAGTAGCAGGAGGAAGATAGATTAGATTTCATGAAGGAGTTCTTAAAGACAAGAAGAGTGAAATGAATTAAACTCAGAATAGACAGAGTTCCAAGATATATAATATTAAATAGGAAAGGATATTAAAAAGGAATAATAATGTTGAAAACATGCAGGTAATATATTGCAGTAATGGAGAGATGAGAAAAGAGAAAGCTTCATTAGCAACTACTATAATTATTATCATCTCATCAAAAGCACATAACACAAGGCTGTGATTCTGAACAAGGTATATCATGATGGGAATGAGCCACCATAAGCTTCATCTTGCACACTTTGTCACTCTTCTTCTGTATGACTACAAGATCAAATTGGTTTTTGTTTAATCATAATTTACGATACTTTAACCAGGATACTGGCACTGGGTAGTTAAACAAATCAATTCTTCTTCAAGTTTAGTTAGCTCAATAAGGCAAGAGTTAAGAAAAAGCTCCAATAAGACACTTTTCTTCACATAAATGTAGATACTCATGCCTTCCTGCATATGTACAAGTGTGTTTCTGATTCAGTTAATGTAATAATTGAAACTCGAAAAAAGGTTATACTGGGGAATATTTGCACTACACTTTACAGGTGAGTTCTCTCTGTTATGTTCACTCCCAGGTAACTGAAAATAGGATTTGATGTGCTAAATATTGAATATATTCTTACCTCCAATTTTTGGTATGAGGATGGCCATGTTCAACTCGAAGCAGAGCATAACGAGCAGCATTTAAGGACAAACCTCGGATTCCATCTCCCCATTCTTTTTCAGCTCTTAAAAGGAGAAATAACAGGGAGATTCACAAATGCCGTATGTTTGTGATAGTTCTGTTTTCTTTTGACACACTAGACAATATAAAGGGGGTTCAGGGGCACAACTTTGTAAATTTATACTTTATTTTAGACAAGTAATTTCCTTGAGTGCTATCATCTGGCAGTTTTTGACATATAGCAAACGTGAATTCACATAAATGAAAGTCCATGAATGCAGGATTGGTAAACTGCTTGAAACTGTAACAACTTTTTAACAGATCTGTGATTAGAATTTACTGTCTGGTGGCAGCAAAGAAGAGAACAAAATGAATGTAATATTTGCAGTCTGTTTAAACCATCCTTAAATCCTCCTCTAAAATAAATACTTCAGTATTTAGTGGATTACAGAGTAACCAGAATGGATGACCAGGGCCTTTGCAATATAAATAACACATCACAAGTAACATTTGTCATCTATATCTATACCTATATCTATCTACATATAAAATACAATATAACCATACATTTCATTGAAATAAATGGGTCACAACACAAATCACAACTGTACATTCAAAAGTCTTGATTCAATCTCATCCTTGTTTATAGATCACTGAAACCTGAATGAACCCATTCCAGCACTTTCCCCCAAAATGAAAAGGTTTGTGTAACTAGATTTTTTTCCCAATCATGAAACAACTAATTCCCATATTGTCAATTATTTATTTTTATTTATGAGCCCCTGTAATAAGTAGATTAGTGGATGCAAGGTAATATTTACCTACATATCAGGGTAGCAACCTGACGTTCACCAGATACACTGGATTACAAACTGCAAAAGCACAAGCAACATATGCAGTGGCCAAGGATTATGGGATTTGTATTTTAAAGCATCTGGTGGGCACCAAGTTGCTTATTCCTGCTATATATACAGTAATCCATCCAATTCCATATTCCCAGTAATATGTCTAGCATAAATATATGCAGTTCAGTTTCTTTCTTGTTTCTTAAAGTAAAAGCACAAAAGAGCTAAAAATGCACATGGAATAAAGATAGAATCAATTAGTGTCTTTTTTAAAGAACAGTCCCACAAAATTGAATACTAAATGACATATATAACACTTTTAATTAAATGTTACACTTTTATGTCACAAAAATTACTTTTCCCCCAAATGTATCATATTAATTTTTTTTAATAAAACATTAAATAAATATGTATGCTTACCCTCTGTATTCTATGTATTTATAAATACATACTGCAATTAGCATGGCAACCAAGGCATAGTACCAAGAGCAAATGAACATCAAAGCAAGACACAAGCTCATTCCTAAGAATGAAAGAGTCCTGAAAGGAAACATGTTCTTAGTTGGTCGTATTTATGTATATGTTCTACTTAATCTAATACAATGACAAAGAGTTTCTAAACTAACATTATTCAGTAACATGCTTCACAGAGTAATGCAAATACCACAATTAATCATACTGCTATGCCTAGCTTCTTCCAAGAAACTCAGCATGACGTATATGGTTCTCTTATAACAACCCTAAGCGACACGGTTTTCTACTGTTACAAAATGAACCAGTGTCCACAAAGTATAATGCTAAATTTGTAACACAAAGCTGTTTCTCTAAATAGAAGATGCCAAGATCTAGAATCATTCCAAAGACATACCCATAAACCACTTTTCTTTTGGAAATATATGCATGTTTCATCAGATACTAATTATCTCTAATCTACAGCTATGCATTTCATGCTACAAGCAAAACTATTAACTGGTTTGTTCATTTGTCACCTCCAAAGCCTTGCATGGTTCAGGAACTGGATATCTGCAGGAACACCTTCTCCCAATAATATCTGCCCATTCAGATCTAATAGGGTGGGCTCACTCCGTGTCCCTTCACTGTCATTTTTGGGAATTATGCAAGTGGGCCTAGATACCTAAATGAGCCCCTCCCTCCTGGTTAAAAAACAAATCCATTAAATCCTGGCTATTTGATCAGGCCTTGGGTGCCAGAATGGTATAATCTGTTCCCTCTAGCAATAGAAACTGTCTTTTGCTTGGTTACTATTGAATGAATCGGATTTCCAGTGCTATATTTTTCTATGTATTATTATTGTTATAAATTATGGGTGATGCTATTTTATTGGACTGTGTACCATTTGTTTTAATCTAATTTACAAAGGTTGAGATGTATACCAGTCAGAGTTGGTTTCATTTAGTTGGTTTTATAAGCCTAGTGACATAAATGCTCCGTATTAAGTAAGAAATTTCCAATGCAATCCACTACTAGATTATCAATTAACTAGAATATGTATTAGAATTAAAAATAAATCTCATAAATTTTGTAGGAACATTTATTACTGATAGAGTATACATGAAGTCTGTTTTTTAAGCTCTAATTTTCCAGTGAAAGATATTACCAGTTCCTATATTCTGTTCAGTCAAAAGTAACATTTTGTTCTTGTTATCTACCCTCCTGCTCTTCTATGGAATAATGGGAAACAACTCTCTTCCCTTTGTTTCTTAAACAAAACTGTACTCTCTTACAGAGTGCTGAAATATTAAGACACCCATTGTACAGTAAATAAAAATATAATATAATAAATAATAAAAAAATAAATATAACAAATAATAAATAATAAATAAATAAATATAATAAAAATATATGGTATTTTAATTGTAGTTTTTATTGTAAGCCGCCCAGTCATATAAATTTAAATTTTAATAATAATAATAATAATGCCTGACAAGCATCTAAGAAGACACTAAGATTATAAATCAAATGCTTCCAGAATTAAATTAGTAAAGAACATGGTGTACCAGTGATAATATTTGAAACGAGGTCTCCAGTTTGGTGTACGGAGGAGAGTCTGAACTGCACATGCCAAGTTCACAAACAGATAGCACATAAGGAAAAACCTAGAAAGAAAACATGTTTATAATTTAAATGAATAGCACTATTCACTCTAGTCTTAGTTACACAAAGAAATGGGAATCCCCAAGATTCCTGATGGTGTAACAAGCCAGTCAAGATTTTGTACTTAAGCTATGTTGCATATGATCCATTGCCTTTCTGCAGTTCCAAAAAAGCAAAGGTTCATTCCAGACTAACACAAAAACTGAATTTTAAGGTCTTAAGAAAGAGACTGCTTGCCAGAGGGTGATTCTATATTACACTTCACAAAGTTACAATAAAAAGTGCCACCCTTTCCGTAATATACTACAATACCTATCCCAACCTTGTGTTTTATGAGTTTTTTGCTCGTTCTTGGCAATCCATGCAGGTGAAAGAAGGTAAAAGGCTGGTAGTGGAGAAACAAATAACAGTGTTATTTCTCCACCAGATTTTTAACATCTGTGTTAGTGAAAGAAAGAGGAAACCCTTTCCTGAATCCATCATTGCTTGGAGAAGGTCTAAACACACACCCCCAACTTGTGTTTCTATGTTAACTTTACAGATGGGATTTTCTCCTCCTTCACAGCCACTGTAAACAGGAAACTTACATTTCTTGGCATGCTACACCTACTGTGGGGTTATTTACAAATGTGCTGCAACCTCATGCCATGCAAAGGAACTGTAAGGATATACAGAACAAGAGTGCTTGATAGTACAGTGCAGCAATCCAGATTCAAAGGGCAAAAAGTGATCAGAAGCACATGTGGGCACAGACCTAGCATCCCTTGGCACCATCTTATTAAACACGTATCTTTCTGTCATAGAAGCAACCCCCCCCCCCAACAACCTTGTGTCATCTTACTGGCTGCTGATGGGAAATGCTGGATAGAACGACATATTATACCTAAGTGGAGTGAGAGCTTGGTCAGTAGTCCCAGACCAAGTACAATATGCAATTCCTCTCACTTTCTGATAACCGTAATCTCAAATCATCAACAGTGTAAGTATTGTTACGAATGCAAGTAAGAATTTGCATAATATTTGCAGGAGGAATTCTTGATCCATTTTTCATTTTCTCTTTTTCCCAGCCTACCTACTCAACTGCCAATGCCTGGCATTGTTTTTTTTAAATATAAAATTATTTATTATCTTTCTTTCTTTTTGATGTAACTAAACATCACATTATCTCTTGCATTTGTTATTGCAGTATTCTTCTTTGTATGTATGCCTGATTCCTTAAAGCAGAGCTTTCCAAACTGTGTGTCGGGACACGTTAGTGTGTCGGCTGCAGTGTCTGGGTGTGTCGCGGCTGCTGCTGCCTCTGAGCCCTGCCAGGATTCCGCATAGGTCCTAGCGCCTGCCTTGTGCCTTGCTGCCTCCAAACATGCCCTGCCAGGATTCCGCCCAGGTCCTAGTGCCTGCCTTGTGCCCTGCTGTAAGAGTGTGTTGCGAAATGATGCATGTATAAAAAGTGTGTCACCAACATGAAAAGTTTGGAAAGCTTTCTTTATCTTATTTTGCCTAGTATTCTTCAGTTTTAGCTTTAGTTTTTTCTTAGCAATTCTACTCCTTTTAAAGTTGTTCTTTTACTTTTGTCTTTTTTCAGTGTTCCTTTGACGCTGTCTCAGGAACTCCCTATGCCTTGATACCCAACTCTGCTGGAGTGCTTCCTAAAAATAATATTGTTATTTTTAAATGATTTTAAGATAAACCACAAGTCAAATATGTTAAAATCTACACAGACATACGTACATAGAGAGTATTGGAGCCACGCTATCCAGAGAAGCAATAAGAATTCCAATCTCACAAATAAATGCAGTGAGGAGCAAAGCCCATGTAGGTTCTCCATTTGCTTTTCCATGACCAAACACCTTTAAAAAAAGTGTAATTGTGTTTATTGAAAAGATACACGGTTCAAATATAATTATCAACTTAAATAGAATTATTATCTTCTATAATTTTTTAAAGCAATCATAAAACATACACAATATAATACATAATCTTCAGATTTATACTTTTATCTTCTACCCCTAACTCACTTAACCTTCTTCTCTCTTCTTTCTAACACCTTCTTAAAGTTTTCTAACCACTTCCATTCCATAATTTTTGAAAGTCACAAATCTGAAGCAGCTTAGTTCAAAATGAGCATATACTTCAAATTTAGATTGGCATACCATCTTTGGAATAAAGGTAGTCCTTGACTTATGATGGCAATTGGGACTGGAATTTCTGTCGCTAAGCAATGCAGTTGCAAAGCGCAACCACATCGCTTAGCGACGGCAATCCCTACAGTCCTGGTTGCCGTCGTTAACTGAATCCCATGGTCGTTAGGTGAGGCAACTTCCTGCCAGCTTCCACAACCAAGTCAGTGGGGAAGCTGGCAGGAAGTTGCAAGTCCCTGGTGGCTCGCAAGCAGGCTGGCAGGCAGGTAAGTGGCTGCTGCTGGGGGGGGGGGGTGCACGAGGGTGCAAGGGATGTGCAGCGATGGTTGGGGAGGGTGCAAGGGAGGTATGGCAAGGCTCAGGGAGGGGGTGCGAGGGAGGTATGGCAAGGCTCAGGGAGGGGGTGTGGGGGTGTGCAAGGGTGTGAGGGAGGCACGGCAAGGGTTGGGGAAGGTGTATGAGGGAGGCATGGTGAGGCTTGGGGAGGGTGCGTGGGGCGTGCGAGGGAGGTGTGGCGAGGCTTGGGGAGGGTGCGCGGATGTGTGCAAGGGAGGCACGGCGAGGCTTGGGGAGGGTGCGCATGTGGGGGAGACTTTACCCCAGCAACTTGCAACCTTCCCTGCTGTCTTCCCCACTGACTTTCTGGGGAAGCTGGCGGGGAAGGTCGCAAATGGCGATCACATGATTGCAGGGCACTGCAACCAACCATATACACGAGCCAGTTGCCAAGTGCCCACATCACAATCACGTGACTGCGGGGGTGCTGGGATGGCTGAAACTCCGAGGACTGGTCATAACTACCATTTGTTCAGCACCGTCGTAGCTTCAAAGGTCGCCGAACGAATGGTCATAAACTGAGGACTACCTATATCCTACTGATTGGGGGAGATGGGTGGTAATACAAGTTTAAATAATAAATACATCATATCAGATGCCAGAGGAAAGGAAAAAAAACCCTTGATTTTGAAAATAACATTCTCTGCTCTATGGCAATCTCAATGAATATGCTCCAATGAACAGCTTCTGAGGAGAGCCAAAACTGATTATCACACAGGCTTTGAAAAGATCAGCTCCAATAGAAGGTCTATTAAAGAAAAGGCCTCATAATAGTTTTGGATGACTTTCTAGAAATTTTAGTTAGCATAGGCAACAGTAAAGGTCAGTGCTAGATGCAGTCGAAATCATCTGGAAAGTATTGTGCCATCTTGCCCTGGTTCATCATATCCCAAAAACCTAATTATTTTTTTCAATGTGAGATAGTTTTACCTTCAAAGTATGCTATAGAAAATATATTTACATTACAGTATAATAAAAGCTGCATAAATAGAAAACAGTATTATCATCACAGAATATTTTGAAGATATAAAGTGATTTGTTTGATTTTGGTTAGCATGTTATATGAACGTAGTCAGTGCGGTTGTAAACCATGATTTATGGTTAGCTTATCATGAGAGCTAAAGCCAATTTTGGTTTCTTCAGTAATCCAGGTGTTTTCAAACTTTGTTACCATATATCCCTAAGACGATAAATGACTTTGTGTCAAACCCCCTCCCCCCCCTAAATAAATATATAACTAAATAAAACTGCTGTAGTTGGTGGATGATTTTGACTGATGATCAAATCCATGGGTTTAGTCAACATTCAATGGGGAATCTGTTTCCCTCTTTCCCTGGGCAAGTACCCTGTGAGCTTGTCCGGGAAAAACTGCAAGAATTTGGACTGTGCTGCCACTTAAAGCAGGAGCATTTTCAACATTGCTCCATGCTTTCCAAACAGCTGCAACTTCTCTCCAAGGGGCTGACATCCCCACACTTTGATAACTCTTGCAGTAGTCCATTATTAAACAACCCATGGTTTACCAGACATATAAACTCTGAATAAAATTAGGCTCAGAGAGTGAAAATTAGACACATGTACGGCACTTTAACAGATTAGGGCTACCAGCTCTGGGCTGCAAAATTCTGGTCATTCATTAGATTACACAAAGAGATACAGAGAATTATTTCTTTGCTGCAATTGTCCTGATTTTTGCAGTTCAGATCTAGTAAACCTGTAATAAACTTCAAACTAGGTTTCCAGCTACTTACAATAACCTTTATTGCACTGAACATAGTCAATAAACTGCAGGAATAGCTCAGTTCCATACATCAATTTGATAATTGTAATTACAACTGGAAGTCAGTAATTCAGTTACACAGAATTTGATCTGTGTCCTGGGCCTGAAAATTTCCCTTTGTCTTACCTTACAAGCATGAAGACAAGTAATATGACTCATTTTAATGATGCATACTTGATTTGACTTGATCCTCCCTCCTTGTCCCCTTTCTATTACCACTTTTTCACTTGTCTGGAATAACAACTGCTCTGTTGTCGTGGCTAGCATAGATTGTGACCTATACTATGTCATTCAGGTGGTGGTGTGATGAAAATAATATTCTTGCAACAGACAAACATGATAGCAGCAACTGTTGCTGCAGTTATAGTTAGCAAGCAGCAGCAACAGACTTATTGTACTGTCCCCTACTTTATTTAGCCCAGCTGAATTGCTCTGTGAGCCGGAGCAGGTGAAGTGAGGTCAAATCAGTCTGTAAGGATTGCTGCTATGGTCGGGCAAGCATCAGTTAATTTTTTAGCACTATCTAAGCAGGGGAGTAACATATCTTCAGGTTTCTGGCCCCATCTCCTCTCCACCACCTTAATCTAATGCAGTTCAGTTGTTCTTCTCAGCAGCAAAATAATCAGTTTGGAGAAGGTGACAAAATCAATGGTTGACCTAATACAGTAGCCACAATATGTTCCATTTGAAATTCCAATCCATATAGGAGAGTGGAAATATGGCATTCTTTGGGACATGGAAATTAAGCGAAGCAGAACTGAACAGGGTGTTTTCCTTTTCAAGGAAGAGGTGGACCACCAAGACATTTTCCTGGAGGCCCATGATTAGTAGTGCATCTTTTCACAACCCCCCCTTTGGGGGGCTACTTAATATAGTTTTTTGTACATGCAGTGAACCACATGTGATCCAAAAAAATCAGGAATCTGGTAGCACATTTTCCAATTAACAAATTTTATTAAAAGGCATAAGCTTTTGTGAGCTGCAGCTCACTTCATCAGATGCATAGAGTGGCTCGACTGATGTAGGATTTAAATTGGGGAGAGGGAGGAAAATGGGGTGGAAATTCCTGGTTTTTGCAGCCATACACTGGCTCTCCTCCTCCAATGCCATGTGATCCAGTAATCTCAACCTGCTGCCATGATATTAGATCTTCCCTTGCATCATAAGCTTTGAATGTCCTGTTCTGCTATAGGCTACGACTGCCTCAGAAACCTATCATTAAATCTAGCTACTACCATCAGCACAAGTGGGGCAAAACTACAGTTAAACTGATTGGGTAAAACAGCTACCAAACAGATTCCCTTTACAGCAAAGATGTAAAAACACTTAAAAACTAAACACATAAATTCACCTGAAGAAATGGTACAATGCCATCTCTTGCAATTGCCTGCAGCAGCCGGGGGGCACCAGTGAGACTCTGAAGACCAGCACCACATGTGGAAAAGAATGAACCAATTACAATAACCCATGGAGAGGGCCATGCCAACGTACCAATCACTAGGTTTCCATTAACTGCTTGTCCAAATCTTGTGAGGAAAGAACACATGCAACATTAAACAAACAAGGAGAGCTAAACAAATTATACAGACTTACAAAGCCACTAACTCAATTTTAAAAACTCAAGAGCCAAATCCCTTCTGAAAAATATAGAGGTGTGGGCACACACACATTTCTTATGATGAACAAAAATGCAGCTTAGGAATCTGTCCCAAAAAGAAGCTTCTCTAGTATTTTACTTTCTCATTCCACACATTCATTCACTTAAAATATTGTATCTTAACTTGTAAATATACAGGTTTTAAAAAGAACTGGGTAAAAGCTCTTTCTACATACTTGTCTCTCAAAACCACGCCTTCTATGCAGGCTCCAAAAAGAATTATACAGGACAGATCTGTAATATACGACTCAAGGAACTTTAAAGCATATAAAATTGGCTGAAGTGCTCCTTAAGGCTGAAGTGCTCCTTAAGGCTCTGTGTACACCGGCATTATAGAACATTTTGAAAAAAACTATGCATAAACCTGTTGAGAAAGAGCTGAATATGTGATTAACTCTCCCACAGAAATCATCACATTTGTATTCAGCTGATTATTCTGTTTCACAAACACATAAAATAAAAGGTGCAAGGAAAGTACCTTTTCCCATAAAATTTCAAAATTGTATTATTTGTAATGTTCTAATAGGTATTTTTTCATATAATCCCACAATATATATGAAATCCTTCTAGTGTAGCTGTGGTATCTACTTAATGCAACTTTATCAGTATTAATACTTAAAAATTCCATAGATTTTTACTTATGAGACAAATTGAGGTATGTATGCCAAATAACTAAGGATGAGTTTATTCATTCCTATTCATGGAGAGGTAAATGGTTTCAGCTTAAAGTTTGGTTAGCTCTATCTTAACATTTCTAATATTCAATTTGAATTTGGAAACTAAATAAAAACAAAATAAATAAAAATCTAAAACCTAAACGAAACATTTAGAATTCTGCTAAAACTAGGATTTGCTGTTATATACAGTATTAGCTATTTGGTTGTTGTGGGTTTTCTGGGCTGTGTGGCCGTGTTCTGGCAGTTTTGGTTCCTAACGTTTCGCCAGTAGCTATGGCTGGCATCTTCAGAGGACAGGAGCACAGCTAGAAGATTCTCTCTGTGCCCAAGTGGAGGGTGTGTGTTCCTGCTGGTGTTTATAGCTGCTGTGAGGGTATGTGTCTTCTGTGGGTCATTTACAAGAGATTAGGAGAGGGTTCTTTGTGGTGATTAGGGGGTGTGGTGCTGTCGTGTGTGGGATTAGCTATTTGCTTTGAAGTATATAGAGATGGCTAACAATATTCTACTATATATACTAAATACAGTACCTAAATGAAGATTGGATGTTGTTGAAATTGCATAAAAAGGATACAGATAAATGATGTAGTTGCAATGGCTAAAATTGTTCCAGTTGGAATAGATTTTTGAGCATCCCGAAGATCTCCAGACCTATTTGAACCTGCCATAATACCTAAAAACAACGATAGAGTAGTCTCAGATTAAAACATTAACTGAAATACAGTACATGCAATAACTCTGTTCGATGTTTGTCCCAAGAAGTATTTTTAATTATGTGTAACAAATATATTCACTTTTAATTACACGTTCTATTTTTAATCAGGAACCCTATTGCTGAATACATGCATGAGCAGTGGGAAAGCACTTGAAGACAGTGAACACAGAATAAGACTTATTCCAAGTCTTGAACAGCAAGGTTTTCCCAGGGATTACTCAGGTGCATTTAAAACAAACAGAAATTTTTCAGTAATCCAATGTGTGCCAATTTCTAGAACAATTTTTGCCTATATGAAATTATGAGATATGGAACAAACCTGCTCCATGGACATAAGATAGTATCTACTAATAGTGTTACCACATTCTTGTTCTGTACTGTTTGAGCAGTGCGGGTAACAAGGAATGAAAAAGTGAAAACTGCTTCAACAAGGTAGTGTAATATAGAGATAAGGTCTATTCCTCAGAATCTTCTGCAGCACTCCAAAAAGTTCCTCAGCAGAAAAAGAATCAGTTAGAAAGCTGAACCAGAAGACAGAAAGTTTAACATTGTTGGTGCAGAGGATTAAATGTACTCAAGGAATATCAAAGGTCTTTTTAGAAGTGTGGCTGGTGTTTTCTTAAATACAAGTATTTATTCTTAATAGGGAAAGAACAGCACCCCAAACAAACACTCTGCAACTAGGTGAGGGAGAACAGAACATTTTGTCTGTTTTTTTGCTTGGCAGCTTACTCTGAGTGTTCTAGGGCAAAATATCTCTGTCTCCTTACAGGGACTTAGACATTATTAGGGACTTTTCAGCAGGAGCTTCCTGTTAAATTTCATCAATTTGCATCAGCTTTCTAGAGCTGAATGATAAACTAAATTAATACTGGCTTGGTTGGGTTTTTTTTAATTCTAGAGTCAGCAGTCTTCAGGGAATGGTGAGGAACCCTTCTGCAACTGAATCTGCACTTGAGAAAAAACAGTGTTTCAAGCAGCAGAGGATGTGGCAATATGCAGCAAGGAGAGAATGCAGCTGAAAAATTTAGTTTTTTCCAATAGAGGGGGGAATCTTGAGGGAACGCTTATTTAAACAGGTACTTCATAGATTTATTTTAGGTGTAACTTTGCAAAAAGAAAAGGAAATGTTGTACTACTAAAAATCTGTCATTTGCTGCCAAAACATATCAAGGAGACAAAGTACCATGTGTTGTGAACGTGCTGTCCAACTTTGCTTTAGTCCTGGGAGGGGCATATATAGCATGAAGACTGCCCCACTTGTTTGAGAGAAGGGATGGGTATACAGTATGTTGTAGATCTATTACAGGGGGAAGGCTATTGTTGACAAGCCTTAAAGCAGAGCTTTCCAAACTGTGTGTCGAGACACGTTAGTGTGTCGGATGCAGTCTCTGGGTGTGTCGCGGCTACTGCTGCCTCCAAGTCCTGCCAGGATTCCACGCAGGTCCTAGTGCCTGCCTTGTGGCCTGCTGTAAGAGTGTGTCGCGAAATGATGCATGTCTAAAAAGTGTGTCACCAACATGAAAAGTTTGGAAAGCTCTGCCTTAAAGTAATAAAGAGATTACCAAAGTGGTTATTACAAGAGTAAGGTCAGAGAAAGATGGGGAGAAGGGAAAAATAGTGCAACAGACTTTATTATGACTCCCAATTTCAAGAATTTAAATAGTTTTGGTGACAGTCCTTATGTGTTGAAGTTATTGCTGCGTTGAATTCCTGGCCGGTGAAGGAGAAAAAAATAAAAATAGCAGCTAACAAGGATCTGAATGAGTATATTGATCTGACATATGTCATAAAGATTTGGTTGGATGAGACTGTGTTTGTCGGCATGTTAAGAGTTTGTGCTGACAATGAAGAAACTGTTCTTCTCCACCACCAGTATTTAATTTGTGCTGCCCAAAGATGTATACGGAAGTCTTACAGAGATGAGACCTACAATGGTCACACTTGACTGCTTTTTCTGGCCTAGTAAAAATGGGTTGTGGAGAGGATGCTTTCCTTGAACACAAACATACTGAATAATTTCTGCTTGGTCTCTAATATTTCATTCTTGGGCAAGATGCTAGAGTGTGCGGTTCTGCTTCAACTTCAGGAGAAACAGATTATCTGGTTACGGAGCAGAATTGCTTTAACGTTTTTGCAGACAAGCTATATTAGATGGAGGAGACTATCTCTGTTGGAAGTGACTTTTGATATCCCTGACTGTTGTTCTCCTTGTGAATGGCTCATCATGTATGAAATATGAAGGTACAGTAATGTGATAACTCTGATCTGTTATAGTGGTCGCAATGTCATTGACATTGTATTCTTTGGGTTGGTATGTTTGTTTTTTAATGTATTCATGAAAATGTATCAGTATAGCCATAATTTCCAACTTTATCTCTAAGCTATCCAAGTTCTAAATCAGTATCTGATACCAGTAATGGATTAGACCAGTGTTCCTCAACCTTAGCAACTTGAAGATGTGTGGACTTCAACTCCCAACGCTGCCTGGGGAATTCTGGGAGTTGAAGTCCACACATCTTCAAGTTGCTAAGGTTGAGGAACACTGGATTAGACGACAGCAAAACAAATTAAAGGTTAATCTAGAAGATATTTGTGATCAGTTTAAAGTCAGCTTTGAGAGAAAGGCATCACATACAAGTTGAATAGGAGCCATAAAGATGTGTACATTGTACAAATTAATGTTACCATGATGGTGGCACTATTGATTATCCAAGGTATTCTGTCTTTTCTGGCTCAGACTAGTGATAAGTATATAATAGGTTTTGTGTAATTTAGAACCACTTCCAAGTACTTATATTTGCAAATTTGGGTTGCTTGTCTATATTGCCATTTATTCTTACATATGCCACTCTGTGAGGTTAGGACCCTGAAACAAAGTTTAACGTTTTAAACAAATAATTCACAATAACTAAATTTTCTTATAGGAGGGAAAAAGGGTGAAACAATACCTGTCACAGAGGGAAAATAAATCCCTACTAGCATGGTGAAATAAGTCATGATATCTGTATATACATAGTAGTCTTGTTCATCTTTTGCTTCATCTAAAACAGGAACTGAAGGAAGATCCTGTTTTTCCAAAATTGTTCCTTTGTCTGAATATATGCTCCACAAATTATCTGCCACGAAACAAACACAAGACTTTGTTCACTCACAACAATTTGTTAAAATGTATAAACTAGTCCCTATGCAAAAAGCTTTAAAATTACTCTTAATACTCATCCTGTCACAAACTTACCGATTAGAAAGTTTTCTCTGTTTCTGGAAAAAAATAACTACATAATAAAAATGTTATGATGGATGTAGCCAATACCCCACTGGAATCAATGATAACATGCCTGCTAATTGTAAGCATGTGGGTGCCTTCAAGTCAGTGTTGAGAAAAGGGGTTAAACCATAGCTTTCCAAACTGTGTGTCGTGACACAACCCGGAAGTGGATGTGCACAGCGGCGGCGTGGGGATGTGTGTGGCGGCGGCGCGCCATCAGCGCTTCCGCGTTTTAGCGGAAAACATGAGGCCACCGCTGCCGCCGTGCACACCCACGCGCCCCCCCCCCCCCCACTGCCACCATTAGTGTGTCGCCAACGGCAGAAGTTTGGAAAGCACTGGGTTAAACAAAGGATGCCATTTGGTTTGGGCTTCCCTTAAAGTAAGGAACAGTTTATACTGACGATATTGACAGAAGAAAAAAAAACACTAAAATTCTTTCCGGCATTCTTATTATCAGTTTTATTTATTTATTTTATTTATTATTTGGATTTATCCCCACCCATCTCTACCATGGTAGACTCTGGGCGGTTTACAATCACAATATAAAAGTTAAAAGGCTATACATTTAAAAACTACCATAAAAATAAAAAATAAAAATCCAAAAGATGGTATGTTCTTAAAAGGAGGATATTATTACGCTAACCACCCCCAGGAGAAACTATTCTGTCCTTCATTCCAGGCAAGGAGGCAGAACCAGGTCTTTAACGACTTCCTGAAGGCCAGGAGCGAGAGTGCCCGTCTCGCCTCAGGGGGCAAGATATTCCACAGGACGGGTGCTATCGCAGAGAAGGCACACCTCCTGGACCCCGCTAGATGGAATTCTTTTAGTGATGGGATCCGAAGCATGCCCTCCCTGCATGATCGGGTGGGGCGGGTAGATATGATCGGGATGAGACCGTCCCTCAGATACAGTGGTCCCATGCCATGTAGGGCTTTAATGGTGATAACCAACACCTTGAATTGGATCCGGAAGCAAACTGGTACCCAATGCAGCTCACGGAGTAGCGGTGTTACATGTGCTGATCTTATAGCACCCAGAACTACCCGTGCAGCCGCATTCTGGACCAGCTGAAGCTTCCGGATACTCTTCAAGGGTAGCCCCATGTAGAGCGCGTTGCAGTAATCTATATGGGAGATGACAAGGGCATGAGTGACTGTTCGGAGGGCCTCCTGATCCAGGAAGGGGCGCAACTGGTGCACAACCTGAAGCTGTGCAAAGGCCCAAGTTGAAAATCACTAGTTCAAATATTTTTGTATTTCCCAAAATTATTTCCACTTGGATTCCAGACTCACCAAGTAAGACACCACTTGCAATTCCTGGAATACCTTGGATTTCTGTGACATTATTTAGCCAAAAATATTCATCACATGTAGCATTTAAGCTGGGACTATTGCCACAAAACCTTCTCCACAATCGGGTAGTCACAGTTACATTGTTTGCTTCAATATATTTAGCACAAGGAACATCCTTATCCCTTGCTAGGGTACGGTTTCCAAGAAGACATATACTGGAAAATACAATTAAACAAATAATTTAAAAAGCATTTTTCAACAAAGACAATAAATCTAAAACAGTTGTTGACATCTCTGTCCTACTTCTAGTTTTATTATCAGCTCTGCTAATAAAGGAAATAGTCTACAATAATCTTACGTTACTTTTTGTTAATGTCACATGCCCTTAAAAACATTTCAAACAGAGTGCTATTTGGAATTTAAAAAAAGAAACAAAGGGAGGGAGAAAGAGGCTAGGCATGAAGTAACTTCTGCAATAATTGCTGTTCTGCTTTAAATGACTGCATTGCAGATTAAAGGGATATGTAAGTGTTCACAGAGAGCCAATTTGGTGTAGCGGTTAAGGAACAAGGCTAGAAACTTAAAGACTGTGAATTCTAGTTCCACCTTAGGCATGAAGCCAGCTGGGTGACTTTGGGCCAGTCACTCTCTCAGTCCTAGGAAGCGGGCAATGGCAAACCACTTCAGAAAATCTTGCCAAGAAAACTGCAGGGACTAGTCCAGACAGTCACTAGGAGTCAATACTGACTTCAGTGTGTGTGTGTGTGTGTGTGTGTGTGCGTGCATGCATGCGTGCGCGCACAAACACACACACACACACAAAGTATTTCTTTACCTGGGTTGAACAAAGCTTTCAAAACCAGTCCTTCATAAAATGTGGGAGGAAGTATAGTGCACCTCTTTTGAATCACTAAAGCAACAGTATTGTGTGCATGGCTTGTGTGGCTGCTTTAAAAGCTTCTTCTGGTTGTCTGCATGAGTGCATGCACAGTTACTTTGGTTTCTTCCCAGTGAGATTGTCTATTATTTAGGTAGTGAAGTATCAGATACTAAAGGAAAAACTTTCCCACAAACTGAAATGAGTATTGAGAACATAATAAATGATTATTTGACAATGAACTGTGAAGATATCCAAAAGGTTAGAGAGTACACCAAGAAAGCTATCAATGTGGGTTGCACAATCATATGCTTGGAGGAACTGCAATGAAAATTAAAATGTTGGCAATAGCAAGAAAAACATTGGCCCTCTTTTGAGTGTTCACCTGAACATGTAAAAACTTCATTCTGGGTACAGAATGGGGTTAAACATGTGTGTAGCTTGAATCATGTCAACTGGATTTCTATTTTCTCAGTGGAAACGTTTCGCTCCTTATCCAAGAAGCTTCTTCAGTCTGAGCAAAGTTAGTAAAGGAATCCTTAAATATGTTTCTAGGGTGGCTGTGTGACCTTGCACCTGGGGCTAGGTCATGGTTATTTGAGATGTTTATTTCTAAGTCCCTTTATCATCCAAAACATGTTAAAACCAATCCAAAACGGTTAAACATGTGGTATCACAACCTCTTGTTCCCAAATGTCCCTAGATGTGTATCTTCTAGGACTTCAACAGGATAGGTGTATTCTCACTGAGTCAGATGCCAATACCCTTCCCCATGTGAACTGGGACCTTAATAAAGTAAGGTCCCAGATCCCACAGAGATATTCATATTCAAGCAAATGGAAATACAGCTTTATCTTTAGGCAGTTGAAGGAACAAAGTGTGCATTCCATGCTCTATCCAATTTAAAGTTCTGTGTATTCAAAAGAATGCTGAACAGGGCTAGTGAGTGCTCTGAATTATTTTGTAGATTCTATCCAAAAAAAGGTATGGGACACATGGATTCAAGGTAAATTCGAAATAATAATAAAAAAACTTGAAATGTGAGACTTTACCACAGATAAGCAAGCAGCTACAACAGCTTCATTTAAATAGCTTTTACAAAGATGTAAACTTCAACCACATTTCTTTGTGCATCCTTATGAAAGCTCAGATCACAACATTTTAATTAATTATTATAATGCATGCTACTGAATAATTAAACACCTGATCAACTAGTGGTTCAAAGATCTGAAACATCAGACAACATGGAAATCAGGCTTTGAGACTCTATTGCAACTATATTCTCTCCCATCCATGGATATGCCTGAGCAGAATCATTTCAGAAAACTTAGGATGACTTTTTGACATGTTTCAAGGGCTTGACATCACCTTACATTAGCCTTTCCCAATGTGAACATCACTAGCATTATTTGCTATTGAACATATTATATATTTTAGCTTTTAACAAAATTAAAAATATTATAATTGTCATTGATATCGAAAAGTAGTCTTGCACTTACCGAAAGTCTGGAGGATTAAATGCAGTTTTAATAACCCCCGCATAAATAGCCATAATTGAAAGGATTACACAAGCCAAGAAAACTAATGCAAGCTTATTGACATATTTGACTCCCACAAAAACAACTATAGCCATCAGAGCAACAATACATGTTCCATAAACTCTCATATTGTTTAATGTGGCCTCCTCGCCTCCATGAAAAATAGCAGCATTAGGAGAAATATATTTCTGTAAGACAAAAATCGAGCATCTTTTTAGTACACAGTTCCAAGACATAAATAATTAAAATCACTTCAGTAAGAAGCAAGAGCAAGATTAGGGACTAAAATGTAGGTTTTAAGGTAAAAGGAAAATTATTGGTAACTGTATCACTTAAATAGTTTGTTGACCTCTTGGTTATTATATTAGGATTGTGAAAATACATTCCTGCCAGATATACTTGTAGAATGCACACAGAAAAGAACTGTTTGCTGAAAAGCTTACAGATTTTATGGAGGGCTATATATCCTAAAACGTTTTAACCAAGTAATCACTAGTTGATTAGTCAATTCATCTATTATTTCCTTTTGCACATATTTTCATATGTGTAAAATACTTCTGAAGGAGCTTTTTTAAAAGGATACCATACACTTATCTTACTATACACTGTATTTACCCAATAGGAAGGTTAATTTTCTCCCTAAATAATTTCTTATGAATTGAGGAGTCATCTTACATCTGTGAGAACAGAGAAGCAACTGTTGAAAATGAAGGAACACTGCAAAGAGCAAATTACGCGGAGGATTAGATGCTGTTCGGTGTTTTTGCATAAACGGAGCTTCTCCCTTGCCTTTTGTTCCATGCTTATTTAACCTCTCCACCTTGCCTCATCTCCATCTAGTTTTGTTCCTTCCTTTTTTTCATATCCCAATGCAGTTTCTACCTTTCTCTTACCCAAGCTCTACTCGGTCTTGTTTCTTCTTCTCTGCTATTTTTACTGGAAGGAGGGATGGATTGTGTGCATACTCATATGTTCCAGGGTGTGAGTGTGGTTTGTGTGTTTGTGAGAGAGAATGGTTGGTATATGCAGGTGGGGATCAATTAATTCTGTAAATGGGTAACTCATTTTACAAACAGTTGGTATTAATTCAATCAATATATTTGTATTGGTAATAGTTGGTATTAATTCAATCAATTCAATCAATATTCAATCAATTATTGTGGGGGAACATGTCTTAAATTAGCTGTGACATTATTTGCTTTCTGGAAGAAGTTAAGGATGGAATTCTTCCAGAGGGTGTTTGGGAGGTGACACCTCTTAACTTATGTCAGTGGGTTTTTTTGTATTTTGATGTTTTATTTTTGTTGTAAGATGACAAGAGTCAGATTAGATTGTGATGGGGTATAAATTTGATAAATACAATAAATTAATTCGAGGCCATCTTCCTTTTTTCCTTCTATATTAAAAAGAAAAATGATGCATGCCATCTTCCATGTATATAAACATTTGTGTTTAACTTAGGTATTTTAAAGTTTGTTAAAGATTTCAAACAAATTAAATTAAATTAAATTAAATTAAATTAAATTAAATTAAATTAAATTGTTTAATTACATTAAATCTTATGTTTAGGCAGTGTATCAGTTCAGAGACCAAGCCCATACCAAATACAATGATTACGTGAAGTGACTGGAAGTATTGTTGCCTTTATGTTTAGAGTACTTGTGTAATACTGATACAGTTCACTGGCATTAAAAGGAAAATATAAGTTTAAATAAAAGACCTACCAGTAAAATTTCAATTGTGCCAAGAATATACATAGCCCCTGCAAAAGTTGTGCCCAAGTAAAAACAAAGTCCCACAGCTCCACCAAACTCTGGCCCTAATGACCGTGAGATCATATAGTACGAGCCACCAGCTGTGAAATTAAAATTGAAATGACACAAATTAGCATGATATAAAACATATCAACCGTATTCAAAGCATATTTCTCCTGCTTAAGTAACTGGGCCACCAAATCAGATGAAGCATGCCAGAAAGTCAATTTGATTTGAAAGACTAAGTGAAATATTTTAGCAAGAAAGCACTGCTTAACGATGGTGGAAAATACTAAGGGTTGCAATGCATTCTGAAGGGGTATTCCACAAAGCCTGTTAGAAGCAATCCCTCAAAATCTCAAACCAGATGCCTCCTTTGGAGGACTCGTGTGGCTATTTCAAAGGCTATCCTCAGCTGTGAGCATGAATGCACAGACAAGACGTGCTGGGATTATCCGCAAAGCTAAGTGGCTGTGCATGCATGCCCCATGCCTAGATAATGTGACACTACTTCAATGCTTCCCCTTCTTCCCCAGTCCATGGTTACTCTCTCCCCTCTAAAAAAATTCCTGTGTCTACAAATAATGTCTGGAAAGAATCGAGGGGCAGGCAGAAGGAGGAGGTGATGATCTCCCAGTCAAGGTGGATCATCTGCTTAAGTGAGCAAGTTTCTTTCATCCTAACTTTAATATTGACAGGTTGACCCTTGAGCTTGAACTATTCTTAAAGTGTTAATGGCAAACTATACACACTTTCAGTCCTGGATTCAGGAAGGGCATTTCTTGTAACTGCAGGGCATTCCTGCACATCTAAGGGACTCTCTCTTCCCCCCACATATCCGAAGCTGTTTTAGTTTCCGTTTCCTTTCTAGGATATTATATACCCAACCATACTACTTACTTACTTATTTATTTAACTTACAGTATATGACCGCCCATCTTATCAATCGAAGAGAATATTTGTAGCTCAGGGTTGAACTATGGAGTCCATGGTGCTCTCTGAGCCTTGTTGTTTTCTTGGAGACGTTTCATTGCCAGGCTAGGCAACATCTTCAGTGCGGAAAAAAAATTCAGGTTTCGCACTGAAGATGTTGCCTAGTCTCACAATGAAACGTCTCCAAGAAAACAACAAGGCTCAGAGAACACCATGGACTCCACATACTACTTATTCATAATATATAGAATGATACCATGTGCTTAGAAACAAACAATATCTGACACAACATCTTTAAAACAGAACTAAAAAGCAAATCTTAGACAATCCACCAACAGCAAAGCTCCTGCAGTGGTCAGTTCTCACCAACTAGCTAACAAAGCCCTTTGATTATTAAAAAAAAAGAAAAAAGGAAGTATCAAGGAGGTGACTAGGAAGAATGTTACTAGAACACAAATGCAAAGTTGATGATTATTTATTTATTTATTCATTTTCTATCACGCCTTTATTATTTTTATAAATAACTCAAGGTGGGGAACATACCTAATACTCCTTCCTCCTCCTATTTTCCCCACAACAACCCTGTGAGGTGAGTTGGGCTGAGAGTGTGTGACTGGCCCAAGGTCACCCAGCCAGCTTTCATGCCTAAGGCAGGACTAGAACTCTCTGTCTCCTGGTTTCTAGCCTGGTGCCTTAACCACTAGACCAAACTATACCAAGTTAAATTAGTAAACACTGAATGAGAGTTTGAAGAAGGCCAAAAGCAATCTCATGAATTGGGAGATAGATTTGTTTCTGGACATGTTCTGAAGATCAAAACCAGGGCTGACTATATGCACAGACAACTAAAGATGGAAAAGTATCTACAGTTTTTACTTCACCAATGTATGAGAATACAGTGAATCAGCTTACTTCCCAAACACCTTGGTTAGAAATGCTACTTGTTTCAAGTTAACCACCTATTGGGAGACAAACGTTACAGGGATAGTGCTGGTCTATCTAAACTGATGTATCTTCTCCATTTGTGGAATGTACTGGGGCAGAGTTGGGAAGGGACTTACACTTTGCTCCTTCACCACAAGCTGAGAAAGTGCAAACTGTCACTGACATATGTGAGGGAGAAGGGTAATTTCATGTTAACACTGGAACTACCACTAAGCAAGTTGTATGTAGGAAGATCTGGGTGGCAGAAATGGCCCTGCCCTTTATCCTATTGTCAGGCTGAAGAATCAGAAAGTGATGCCAGAGAGCATTGGTCCAATGATACAACTCTCCGAAATAGGTTTCTGGCATGTAGGAACTGATTCAAATGTGCAAGATGTATGTGCAGCCTGAACTACACTGAGATTAAAAACAAATATGCTGAATAAACTGGCATGCATAAATTCAGACTTTGCCAATAATCTGTTTCCAAGCTTACAACCATATCAAGTTAGCAGAATATAGGGGGGAATGGCAATAGGAAGAAAAGTTATTTACAGATCAACAGAGCACCGAAACAGAAACAGAAAACACTGGGGCCTTTCTAGTAACATGAAAGTTAAAGTGTAACTACTGCCTGATGTATGCTTTTTTGCTCCCTCTGTATATGTGTCTTGAGGAAAGACTCGCTGAGTAGTTCAGAACTTATTTTTGTACACCAGACTACCCTGCACATGTAGTGTTCCCTTATTTTCTCTGGAATGATTAAATGGCTATTTTAAACTATTTGGGTATTTTTATAGAGAAAGGGGGTACAGAGATTACTTTTAAAAATAAACAAGTAATATTAAAGTATTAAGTCCCATAGAGTCCACTGGTATTGTAAGTTATAAGCCTAGATTATTAGTTTAAAGATCCTTTTAATGCAATATCCTCTCCTCTTCCCTCTAGAAGACAGAATTATTTTACTCCTCAGTCATAGTATATTCTGCTCAAAATCAAGTAGTTTTCTTCTGAAATAAAACATACTCTGAAGTAAATTCCTGGCTTTTGTTGTTTTGGACCCACAGGGATTTCAGTGCTGCAGTTCCTCCTATTCTCTAGAAGGCATGTCCCTAATTGGTTACCTGCTGCTAACTGATGAATAGGGTGGATGTCTCTCCCCTTAGTTATAGCTTTTCTCTGTTGCTAGTTGAAGAACAAAGGGGAGGCCTCACATGCCACTGTACCCACTGGCAGAAGCTGCACTGTAGATATTAAAGGAAAGCTGGCATTATCTTGTCCTTTGCACGGCCTGTCTTGTTTGTTCCATTCATTATGTCTTAGCAAAACAGACAACAACAGGAACAAATCAGGCCAAGTTTCATTTGGAAGTTGAGTGTTTCACTTTTTGTACCTCTTTCAGAAATACAGTTTTCTGCATGGAAAGCATTATTATCTTACATTAACAGTATATTAAGCAATTCCTTGCTGTCTACCTTCCACAAATCCCATTCAGTCATAGTGATCAATAGTTCATCAGTAATGGGGGATTGTTTATAAATTGTATTAAATATTTTAAGATATAATTACATTTTGTTATTACCTGGAACTACACCATTTGTTGCTATTGCACTCATTGATATTGCAGTCAGCATAGTCTACAAAAACAAATGATATTAGTAAATGTTATTAAGAAGTCAAAAAATTACGATTGATTGCAAGATATAAAAGGAGCCTCTAGGAATTGTCCAGCTCACAGTGGAGAACCATACTCAATAAGGTAAATGATTATAAAAAGCAAAAATCATATATATGATATATATAAAATAAAAGTACAGAGCAGGAGAAACTTACATCCTTATTAACACAGTATGGTCCATGTGGCAACAATATCCAGGAACACTTTTTACAGTAAGATATATATATATATATATATATATATTTAATGTTATTGGCTGTTGGCCTAGAAAGAGCTCAGTTACTGTACCCTTGGTATGGGAAGGAGGAATACTGTACATTATTTACGTCCTCTCCACCCTTCTAGTAACTTCAAGGAAAAGTCATTTATTTATATATGCTATAACCCGTTAACTTCATTTTGAAGTGCAGAGCAGTTAAGAGAACCCAATGCCACATGTTTTCTTTCAAGAACTGTGTCCCTTAGAAGAGCTGGAGCATTAGCCGATGAAAGAGATGGGAATTGCTTATGGCAGTACAAATGGCCCATTTATTTATTATACAAGTTTCTACCAGCTTCTGTACGAGAAGAAACATTTTGCTGCAAGATGCACATCACTATTTGTATCACAAAGGTTAAAACAAACCAAGGAACCCGGAGGGCTGGGATTGGGGGGAAAATAGAACTAGGAGCTCTGGGGGATTTAGGGCGGGTTGTTCCATTCAGGTGGTGACAGGGTGGAGGTGTCATGGCGGGAGTCAGAGGGCAGGCCATCTTAGGGGAAGACGCCCCCGGTGTTTGGTACCGGTGGTGCATTCCAGCCCTCTGTACTCAGACCCGGGCCCTGGACAGCAGACCCATAGAGGCCCTGGTTCTCGGCTGCTGCTGCTTAACGCCAGGTCGGTTAACAACAAGGCCCCCCTTATACATGATTTGATCATTGAGGAGGGGGCTGACCTGGCGTGTATTACCAACACCTGGCTGGGCCCTGAAGGGGGGGTGCCTCTTCCTGAAATGTTTATGGTATGGCACCAGCTGAGACTCCAGGGCAGGGGAGGAGGGGTGGTTGTTGTTATCTGGGAATCTCTACTGGCCTTCAGGGTCGCTGCTCCACAAGTGGTCGGTTGTGAGACCCCGTTTTTGAAGTTGGGCTCCCGAGAGCAGTTGGGATTGTTGCTACTGTACCAGCCTCCCTGCCATGTAGCAACCTCCCTGCCTGAGCTGCTGGAGGCCGTCTCGGGGTTGGCGGTGGAGTTTCCCAGACTCATGATTCTGGGGGACTTTAACCTGCCATCCCTGGGGCGTGCCTTGGAGGTGGCTCGGGAGTTCATGGCCACCATGGAGGCCATGGGCCTGTCCCAGATTATTCGGGACCCAACTCGAGACAGTGGCCTCACACCGGACTTGGTTTTCTTGTCAGAGCAGTGGCAATGTGATCTGAGGGGAGAGTTTGATCTACAGCTGGTACAGAATGCGGCTGCACGAGCAGTTTTAGGAGCCCCAAAGACGGCCCATAAAACACCTTTGTTGCGCGAGCTGCACTGGGTGCCAGTTTGCTTCCGGGTCCAATTCAAGGTGTTGGTTATCACTTTTAAAGCTCTACATGGCATGGGTCCAGGTTACCTGAGGGACCGCCTCACCCCCATTACATGAACCCGTCTCACCCAGTCAGGCAGAGAGGGCATGTTACAGACCTTGTCCATGAGAGATTGTTGATTGGCAGGGTCCAGGAAGAGGACCTTTTCTTCCATAGCTCCCGCCCTCTGGAATAAGTTACCCCCAGAGGTAAGGCAGGTCCCCACTCTCCTGGCCTTCCGAAAGGGGCTCAAGACTTGGCTGTGCCACCTCGCTTGGGGTGGGAGGAAGGATAGTCTGTCATGAGGGTGGTTGGCACCTTGATTTGGCCCTGGGGAATTTTATCAAGACCGTGGTCTCACCATCTTGGATTTTATATCTCATCTTTGATATCTTAGAGCTTTTTGTATATTTATATTTTATAATGTATCTCTTAATGATATTTAATTCATTTATTGTTTTAATTCGCTTGTAAACCACCCAGAGTCGTTTGTCAAGATGGGTGGTGAAGAAATGTGATAATAAATAAATAAAGCAAACATTACCTGCTAACAAGAAAACTGTGTTAACATAAATATTTAGATGTAAGAATGTACAAAAAAATTGAAGGATATAATAGAGCTTTTCATACCTCGGTCATCTTGTGGATGGACTATTACAATGCATTCTAGCGCAATGGGTCTGCCCTTGAAGACCACTTGGAAGCTACTGCTGATCCAGAATGCAGCAGCACAGAGATGGACAACCCTTGTCATGCCTATGTAACATCCCTACTATGTGAGCTGCATTGGATACAAACTGGCTTCTGAGTGTAATTCAAGGTGCTGGTTATCACCTTCTGTAGATGAGTATGGAGATGACCTTGAATAAGGTATTCAACAATCATTACCTGAATACCAGCTTAGCCTGGAAAGGGAGGAAGGAGTGAGAAAGAAACTCAAGATTGCCACATCTTGATTCTCTTGGTATAAGAGGGGAGACAGAGAATCTGTTAGGCTTTCAAGAGTCTATTTATACCTTGCAACAATAAAGTAGAATTCCAGTAGTCTTCCATGGAGTCGGTTTCCTGATCTGGCCTACTTGAAGGGCTGACAGACATGAAGCCCTAGCTATTTGAGAGACTGCTTGTCTCCCCTAAGTGTCTGCCCATCCTATGCATTTCAACTTGCTTTGGTCCCATTGACTAAGCAGTGTTATCTAGAATTGGCCTTTATAGCCACTTACGGATCCACCGTTAAAATTTTACCTTTGGAAGACAATCTTACTCGGCTATGAGTGATCGCCAATGATGATGATGATGATCTAGCAGGATAGGTAGGCTTTTTCTTTTGCCACACCTGCCCTCTGGAACAGTATCCTCCCAGAGATCTGCATGGCCCCCACCTTGCCCATTTTTAAGGAATCTTTTTAAAAATGGGCTTTTCCCCCAGGCTTTGGGTTAGGATGTTGGGGTGGGGGTTGTGGAAAGTTGGTTTCTGTTCCCTTGCACGGGGGTTGTTTTATGTATGCTGTTTTTGTGTAATGTTATTCTTTTAAGTTTGTGAAGCTGCACAGAAAATTCTGGAGTTGGCCAGCCTAGAAATTTAATTCTGAAGGTGACCCATTTGCAGTTTTAGCCCAAGTTATACACAAACCACATCCATTGGCTCTCAACATCGGAAATAACTCAGTCTATAAACTGCTAAGAAATGTTGCTATTTGAAGCGAGAACAATTGGAAATAAATCAAGTCAATCAGCTGTTGGGAAAGAGTTTCCTTTGTCTTCATATCCTATTTATGATCTCTGTGGATGAATTACCTCCAGTTAAAATAAGGGTTTCTCTTTCACAGTGTCAATATCAAGGATAATATGAGAGAGAGAAAAATTAAATGCCTCATGATCTTAATGCAAGTTAAACAGATTAACAAGTATTGTGTATTCTGAATGTACTGAATTTATAAATAAATGAAATTCAGGTACATTACAAGATACTAATATAGTTTAATTTAAAAGTAATTAGGATGTTATGTTCTAAATGTATAATATCAACAGATGGAACAATGGGGCAGATTTGCTATTTTTTCCACCCGTCAAAAGCAGGACATGGTATCTATTTAACTTCCTAGTTCTCAATCATTAGCACATAAAGAGCTAA
The DNA here is from genome assembly GCA_023362775.1 of Charina bottae. Taxonomy (NCBI): domain Eukaryota; kingdom Metazoa; phylum Chordata; class Lepidosauria; order Squamata; family Charinaidae; genus Charina; species Charina bottae. The sequence goes on from JALMGJ010000016.1 coordinate 13,888,257, forward strand.
TTTTTTTCAGGCAAAGAAAGTAAAAACCCCAATAACTGGATAACATGCAAACTTGCTAGGCATTTTTCAGCAGATTTTTGGAAACGATCATTTTGAATCATTTCTAGTCATTGAATGGAAACACATTTGGGAAAAAATGAATATTATTTTCAAATGTAATACCATTTCTTAGTTTTGAATATACTGCAGTATTTAAAATACAACAGTTTTTATCCACCAGACTTATCTGAACAATGATTCCAAGTCCTCCTTGGAAGTCAGACATGGAGAGATCATAATGCCTTGGCGTTTTCCCCCAGATATCATATATGAATAAATATTGCTTCCATAGCTATTTCTTGGGATGGTCCAGAGAAAGAGTATACAACCTAAGATCTCTAGGAGGCCTCTACTGATTAGAAATGTGCTGAATCACATTACCATTCAAGCCTCTAACCTTAGCCTTTCATATGCAGCTCACAAGCTCACTACCACTGCTTTAGCAAATACAAATATTGTGAATCAGAGAGGAAATGCGGTATATTTTTATAACTGTGCTACCTACCTTAACACAGCCTTGTTCATTGTTTTCATCAAACAGCTTCCAACTTTGTTTTTAAACAATTACTGCATTTGGACTGAATTCTAGTTTAAATTAGGAAGAGGGCTTATTTATAAGGTTTTCTGATCTAAAAACAGTGATTTTTTTCATTCTAGAAATAAACAAAACAAGTAGATGGCTTTCATCTAACACACCTGATACTGTTTTAGCTTGTCAATAGCACTGCTTCTAAGGAATATGGCTACATAGGAACGGAACAGTATGCCTCTGTTACTACAAGCCTTGTGTGCTATAAATACCCCTCCCAGCTATTTCTAGAGAGTGGGAGAATTATTAGACTGCAGGATAAACTTCAGCTAAATATCAAAGAAAGCATATATTATACTTACACCAGCGCAGCACATGAACACAATAATGAATGTTTCAAGAACTCCTGCAGTTCCCACAATCCATGTCAGTCGCAGAAATAGAATAACTCCTAAAATATTTTGTAGACAGGGTAAATACACACCAATGAAAGTACCCATTCGTGGAGCCTAAAAACCAGATAACATGTAAACTCTGTTAGAATAATCGTTTTCATAAAAAACTTTATCAAAGGCCACAATATTGATGTAGATATATAGAAAGGTTTTTGTATTCCTCCTAAAGATTACTTATGCATTCTATACACATACTTTTACATTTGCTTTTGTTCTTTTTTCATCATTTTGTTTTGTTATCGTAGATGCTCTGATTCAATAAAACTCTCCCCTAAAAAACTGCATTTCAGCAAAACTGAAAAATTACTGAACTGCAATGCTAATGTTAAGAAATTTTGAAAGAGGTTTCCATTGCATAAATCTTCCCCACATAGTTCTTAGCTTGTCTGACCATGATCTGACAAAAGAAAAGCATCATAATTTTTAGGGCTCATTGATCAGGAACCAATACTGTTGATATTCATGGCCACTGGGTCATTGTATCCAGCTCACGGAAATGATGAAGGTGAATAGAGAATGGAGTGTGCATTTTGTACCTTGATTTCCTTCCGCTTGGTATCTTCATCTTCTTCATGCTCTACCACTCCCTGAGTAACATTGGTATAGTTGGCTAATTTATTAAGAAGAGATGATACCATGGGATTGCTATCCATTTCTTCCTGTTGAAATTTTGGGACACAGTAACAGGTAAGAGAAGAGCACATTTTAGCATAAAGATAATCACATACAAAGGTGACGTAAAAAGCTAATTAGTGTGAAATAACAAATAGCTAAGGTTTTCAAGTTTTTATAAATATTGTATGGCCCCAAAATATAGATAGTTCAATTATTGAGCTTAAAAAATGGCATCTAAAAAGTATAGCCCTGCTTTCTCCAGATGTGCTGGATTACATTTTCTGATAACAACAAGCATGGAGATTATCCAGTAGGAAAAAGCTGTGTTAACTTATAAAAACTTATGCCACAAAAGAATAGTATCATTAGATGGTACAGGGCATTTTCTTGTGGTTATGGAACTATAATACTTCTCTTTTACAGTAGCATTTATAGGAAAGCAATTTTTTAGTCAGACTTTGGGGACTGCATCACAAAAAGTAACTTTTGTATACCAACTGATTGATGAAATCATTTTTTGTTTTGATTAATGCATATAACATTGTTGTAATAAGAGAGAAATTAAACCTTGTAACTGCTAGAAAGGAATGTTTGGCTGTGATTTTTTTTTTGTGGGAATTATTTTGGGCAGCCAAAAGCATTAGGAGATGGGGCAATGATGTGTCATGCAGGTGAGTGGGAATCATTTTTAAAGTTTTTTTTTAATTGTCAGCTGAACACACTATGCACTTATTTTCTACTGGAAAACGGTTGGGGGCTAGCAAGGAATTAACTATTCCTTATTTTTTCTGAGAGAGTGATTATGTTCTTTAGCAGCATTGGAAAGATAAATGTATGGCCACATTTATTCAATGGATTGAAGACCTGACTGCCCTTGCTACTTACAAGTGGATTGCCTATAGATGTATACTTTGTATGGACAAGTATAATGAGATATGGGACTCATTTATAGAAAATACAGTCGGTTAAAAAAAACATGATAGTCATATAAATATATTAGAAATACATACATACTTGAATAATATTTGCATTAGGTAAGTATATATAGAATTGTAATTGTTTACTGTTATAATGACATACTAACGTGCTTTTTTTCTCTTTGTTGTATTTCTTTCACTTTTTTCTTAAAGCACTTTTTATGTGTTTTTTTCTTCTCTTTTTGTAATTAAAGAATTAAATAACAAATAAATAAAAATGTTCTTTAGCAGCCCAGTGAAAATAGAGCTTTCTAAAGAGCTTTCTTTCTTCTTTTATTGGGTGAAAAGGGAATAGAATGGTTGGGGTGGGTAAATAATTGTGGGTTTTTGTTCCATTTTTTTCCAGCTTTATAAAAAAATAAAATACAGGATTTGAAAGCTTCTCACTCTCCTTTGTGTCAGCTGGAAGACTTAGACAATGGTTGTCTGGGTTGTTGATGACTGTGTATTGCAGATAAACAGAGTGAGTAAGCTAACCAGGAAGTGGTTGACTCAGTCATCTGTGTTATGCAAATGCAGTCTGGATTTTAAGCAAACAACTAGTGCACTTAAAATGTACTAACGGGTAACAATGATTTGTTGAAATTAATTATTAAAATTACCTCAAAGAGCGCCATATTTTTCCCTTCATAGAGTCTTCCTCTCTCAAAACTTGAATTATTGATGAATGGGCTACTTTCCGGTGGGATCCCATCACCTATCATGGGACAACAAATATGCTTAGAAGCAAACATACAACTAAATCACACACCTTTTACTATGATTTCGACAGTTAACATATTTGTTCCATATTCCTGCATGTGATAGATCTGGCTATGATAATCTGTAGATATAGATACTTTATCTTTTAAAACATAGCTTTCCAAACTGTGTGTCGGGACACCTTAGTGTGTCGGCTGCAGTGTCTGAGTGTGTCGCAGCTGCTGCTGCCTCCAAACCTGCTGTGATTCCATGCAGGTCCTAGTGCCTGCCTTGTGCCCTGCTGTAAGAGTGTGTCACGAAATGATGCCCTGCTGTAAGAGTGTGTCGCGAAATGATGTATGTCTAAAAAGTGTGTCACCAACATGAAAAGTTTGGAAAGCTCTGTTTTAAAAGAATAGGTCCAAAGGGGGACACTGGGATACTTCTGCTTAGACAAAAAGCTGTCAGGCTATGGAGTATTATAGAGTCCATCTGACTGCCCTTGCTCTTTATATCTCTATGAACCCACTGAGTGAGATCATTAGGAGACTTGAGGTTGGGACAGGACCAATGCAGGGTTTTTCACACCCAATGTGGACTTTTAGGTTGGGCCCTAATTTGGCTACTCCCTCAGTTACACAGATTTGATAGAGATGTGCATGGCCTCGGAGGTGATGTGTTTTTAAGTATTATTTTTATTTTCGCTGGTTTTTGTATATTTTTTTTGACTAATCAGCTCTGAGATACTTAGAATACAGGGCAGGCTATAAGAAAAATAAACAAATGGAGCTAGTAAGAGTTATTAAAATCACAATAACAAAAATATGTGATTTTCTTTGAGGAATGTTCAGAGGTTAATGTCACAACAACTTGCTGGAGAAGGAAAGAGTTTGCTGCGTAAGCAAGAATAGCGCTCCTGTTCTTGGTGATTCTAAGAGGACATTCTCCAATTACTTTTCATTCTCCAAACACCCAACTTCAACATCAGCACAGTCATATTTTTTTCCACTTTGTTTCACCAGCTCAACTGCACAATGCACAATGAATTTCTGCTTGCTCCTTTTATCTCTATCTCAGGTATCCTGAGAGTCAGAATACTGCATGTACCTCCTAGTTGGTGGGATATGGGCAACATTATAATGGCTTGCAAAGCAGACTCTAAATTAGAGATCTGGGCTTGCATGGAAAAGTGTGAGCCTGCTTGCTAGTATTTGGCTACACTTGTGGCATAATCTGAATGCTGCATGTGAACACGGGGGCCACTATGACTGGTAACCTAATTATACCTTCCCTTTATGTAAAAACTTTCATGCAAGTCAGACTTTCAACCAGAGTCATTAAACAATGGGAATAATAAAGGTAAAGGTTCCCCCCGCACATTTGTGCAGTCGTGTCCGACTCTAGGGGCCGCTGCTCATCTCTGTTAGCCAAAGAGCCAGCATTGTCCGAAGACGCTTCCACGGTCATGTAGCCACATGACACGCACGGAACGCTGTTACCTTCCCACCGAAGTGGTACCTATTCATCTACTTGCATTTGCATACTTTCAAATTGCTAGGTTGGCAAGAGCTGGAGCTAGTGTGGGAGCTCACTCCGCACGCAGGGCTAGGGATTCGAACCTCCGAACTTGCAATCTTCCGATCAACAAGCCTGGTGTCTTACCCGCTGAGCCACCACGCCCCTTAATTAATGGGAATAATAGGAGGAAGCAATTATCTATCTTTCCAGAAACGGGTACAGCTATTGCAGAAAGAAAACCACTAAGAAAAATTAGTAAATGTGATTTTATACATATTAATTTAGGCTAACTGTAAAGCAATAAAAACACTTCAAACATTTGCCTGGTCATGTTATATGAGTCATGCTTCAAGACATTAACACCACAATGAAGATTTATCAACATAATTAAGCTATATACTTAGGTTTTGAAAAACAGGCAAGACAAATCCCATATTTGTTTTGCTGTGGTTGACAGATTGTTGAATAACATACACTTTTCGAAACCATGGACTTCTTGTCACCATTACAAAAAAAAAAAAAAATCCCTGCCTGAGCAGATCCACTGATTAGTGGGGTGAATGTTAATTGGAACACAAACTAGATTTGTTGGCTGATAATTTATTATTCTTCTCTCACCAAAACAGGTTTACAAAGTATGACACTGACGACTTTTTATAGAAAACAGTTCCTTTTTATACAGCTTTAACCTTTATTGCAGCTTTTCATACTGCTTAACCGTTTGTATTTGCTGTATTCAAGTTGACATTCTTAACAAATATGCCCTTAATATTTAATAGACAGAAGGGTATGGGGTGGGAATAGCCTGGTATCTTTCTTTGATCACCACTTACTTCTCTTATCTGAAAATTCTCCTTAGGTTCTGTCCTACCTCTTCTCCATACAAGAAGTCTTTGATAATCTCTTACTGTGTTCAGTTTGGTGTTCTTTTAATTTCCAAATACTGTGGAGCAAGAGGAGCAACTTGCTCCAACAAGCTTGGGACCAGCCTGAAGCTTTTAATGCATCTCTCAGGTTCCACCCTCCTGAAAAACGGAGTGCTTATTTTGATCTAAGTGTCTCTGGTTCCATGGGGGCGCTCAGGCCTGATGCCTCTTCACCTGAAGTTAGGTCATTGCTGGACTCTGATATGACATATGGTTTCTCAATAGCACTGTTCTGAATAGTATCTTAATGAATTTATCATCATCTTGAAGACTACTTCACTAGAGGCACATGGTGAGGAAATACAGGTGTGGTCTTGCAGAGGTGGCAAGATCTTCCCAACAGATACTTTCTTTTTAAATATAAAGAAGTATATAGAGACGTCCCAAGCTGCTTCTCTATACACTTCTTGATATTTAAAAATTATCAGGAATTTTGATGCCCATCTTAGCATTAAGTATGAAAGTGTTGTATATATTACCTAATTGTGTCAATATTAGCTACATGAAGATGCTAGGTATAAATGGTTATAAATTGTGAAAACTGATGGGAAGAGCCAATTCAAATGGATTAGTAATTAACTATTCACTGTTTTTGTAAAAGAATTCTAAACAAATGCAAGCTCCTTTCTTACAAATAAATGTTCCCAGCTTCCTGATCTATTAACACCTGGACTAAGCATCATAAAATGCAAACAGCACAGAAACTATTGACCTCCAGTTCTAGCAAGTCTTATCCCTGAGAAGCCTATAAATCTTATTTCAAAAATCCTCAGCATTACAAATCCTCAGAAAAGGAAGGATTATTCCTCATTAGCCCATCTGTACTGGTGCTGCAAGATAAAGCACATCTCCAAAGATTAGCACTACAGTATGTGCAAATGTAAACTCCACTGGAAACTAGATTTCTATATTAAACTAAAACTCCCAAAACAGTTTGGTAATCAAAGAAACAATGCTTCTGATATCTGGCCCTCTAAGGCATCTCCATCACAGCTGACTGATAAAACAATATTGGCCTTAAAAGATTATTTAAGGATGGGCTTTAACTAAGATAAATAACATCTGCTCTAAGTATAACATTGTGAACATCATTTAGGCATTATGCTAAAATACTAATAGAAATGCATAAAAAAGAGCATATGAGATCACAGAAGCTACAGAGGAATTCAAAATTAGATATTGTTTACTAAATAACATTTAGCCATGAAAGAAAAAGCAAACAGAATCATAATGCAGTAGAGTGATCAGAAATTAGTCTTAAAATGAGGAGCCACAAACATTCCTCATTTTGAAGCCAAATAAAGAAATCTTTTGAGTAATACCGATGTCAATGTCTCTCAGAAGATCACATAAATAATCAGAAATCAGAAATTATAACCTAATACAAGTCACAGGCTTTATTGGTATATACTGCATAAATAAATGAATGCAAGACAGTGCTGAGTTAGCAACTTGAATCTGGATGAACAGAAATTGTGAGCCTGTTTCTGACAATGGAAAAAAAATCTATATGAAGTAAGATACTAATATCAGTTCAACATTGCAACTTTTCCTCCATGCTGTTGTAGTAATACAGTGTAATAAGTGCAAAGAGAAAAACACTGTTTAAAATCCAGCAAAGAATTAAAAACTATCATGATCACAGTACTGGAACTATAATTATAAAACAAGAAAAAACTCTATTGATAGAAGGGGGCAGAGACTCCAGGAGGTTTAGGGTTATGGCCTAGCAGCTTTAAGCATGTCTAGATCTGCTCAGTGTCTGGATGGAAATTTACTGAAGTTGTTTTGAGTTTCCCAATATCTAGATAGCAAATAAATATTGAATTCAAATGTTCAAAGGTGAATGAGTAGGAAGATGTTCCTTCCATATCTCAGAGCATGAACAGAGGTAGCAAATATGTCTGTCAAAGAGAAGGGAAAGAACAGTTAGTTTCTTTAGAGCAGGGGTCCCCAACCTTTTTGGCACCAGGGACCAGTTCTGTGGAAGACAATTTTTCCACGGACTGAGGGGTGGGGTTTGCAGGCGGGAGCCAATCGCGCGGACGGGGGGGGTTGCAGGGGGGAGCCAATCGCGCGGATGGGGGGCAGGGTTTGAAGGCAGGAGCCAATCGTGTGGACGGGGGGCGGTGTTTGCAGGCGGGAGCCAATCGTGTGGACGGGGGGCGGTGTTTGCAGGCGGGAGCCAATCGTGCGGACGGGGGGCGTCCCAAGGAGGGAGGAACTGGGCTGTATGAGGGGGAACTAGGGCGGCAGGAAGGGACGTGGGCGCGGAGTGGGCACAGAGGGGGAGGACGTGGGCACAGAGGGAGGAACTGGGCTGTATGAGGGGGAACTAGGGCGGCAGGAAGGGACGTGGGTGCAGTGTGAGACCGGTCAGCAGGGGCTGGGTCTCTCGCGGGGCTAGGCAGCAAGGCGGAGGCATTTACCAACACGGCAGTTCTGAAGGCCGGGATAGCAGCTGCAGGGCGCGTGGCTGGAACCGGCGGCAAGGCAGGAACTGGGCTGGCGTTGGCAGCGGATTCTGTGGCGGCGGCGTCTCTTGGCTTGGTCCAGGAGCTCCACGTGGCTGGGTGAGCTTGGTTCGCGAGCAGGGGCCAATTGGGCCTCGCACTCTTCAGCCCGCCTCTCCGCCTCTCCACCACCACCACTCACCTCCTGCTGTGTGGACCACTTCCTAACAGGCCCACAGGTTGGGGACCCCTGCTTTAGAGTACTAGATAGTATCAGATATGCTCTGTGTACACAGAAGAGCCCATTTATGAGAAAGGAGACCTTAACAAAGAACTAAGGGATAGCAAAACAATTATATACAGTAATACAATTTAATGAGGACCTTACAAACGTTTGAATAATATGCGGTGGCATAACTGATTTCCAATATAAATTGCACCACTTCATTAAGTGATCATGGACATAGAAGATACACTAACAAACTTGCACAACAGGTCTCTCAATCACCTTGTAACGTTTAAACTTAAATGCAGCCTCTATACACCCTTGGGTCCAATCTGGTGAATTTTCTTACAAGTTTTTAACCTACTATTGTAACAAAAATTGGCCAGATCAGAGTATAACTCTCTCTCAACCCAACTTACCTCACAGGGCTGTTGTTGTGGGGAATATAGGAGGCAGGAGTATTATGTATGTTCGCCACCCTGATTTGAAAAGATGTGTGTGTATATAAGTAATAATCTGTCCCAAAAGCAGATAATTAAATGGAGCAGTCCTATCCTAGTTGGAACAGATAATTACATCCAATCACATATTTGCTATTTTGTCTACTGGTATATTCTTTCTTCCCTTTTCAACTAACTCCACAACTATGAAATATGTTGCAGCACTTGAAATACATGAAGTAGCAAAGCAAATTTTAAGTACATGAGAGAGGGAGAAGAGGAAAAAGCCCACTGTTCAAAGAGAAATCTATTCACATAATGCTGAATATAACTTATTAAACCCACAGGTACATTTGTTGTTGTTGTTCAGTCGTTTAGTCGTGTCCGACTCTTTGTGACCTCATGGACCATAGCATGCCAGGCCTTTCTGTCCTCCACTGTCTCCCGGAGTTTACTCAAATTCATGTTCATTACATCGGTGATGCTATCTAACCATCTCATCCTCTGCCGTCCCCTTCTCCTTTTGCCTTCAATCTTTCCCAGCATCAGGGTCTTTTCCAGTGAGTCCTCTCTTCGCATTAGGTGGCCAAAGTATTTGAGCTTCAGCTTCAGTATCTGTCCTTCCAATGAGCAGTCAGGGTTGATTTCCTTTAGGATTGACTGATTTGACCTCCTTGCAGTCCAAGGGACTTTCAAGAGTCTTCTCCAGCACCACAGCTCGAAAGCATCAATTCTTCGGCGCTCAGCCTTCCTTATGGTCCAAGTCTCACAGCCATACATTACTACTGGAAAAACCATAGCTTTAACTATACGGACCTTTGTCGGCAAGGTGATGTCTCTGCTTTTTAATATGCTGTCTAGGTTTGCCATAGCTTTTCTCCCAAGGAGCAAGCATCTTTTAATTTCATGGCTGCAGTCACCGTCTGCGGTGATCTTGGAGCCCAAGAAAATAAAATCTGTCACTGCTTGCATTTCTTCCCCTTCTATTTGCCAGGAAGTGATGGGACCAGATTTCATGATCTGAGTTTTTTTAATGTTGAGTTTCAAGCCAGCTTTTGCAGTCTCCTCTTTCACCCTCATCAAGCAGCTCTTTAGTTCCTCTTCGCTTTCTGCCATTAGGGTGGTATCGTCTGCATATCTGAGGTTGTTGATATTTCTCCCGGCAATCTTAACTCCAGCTTGTGATGCTTAATTTTCATCCCTCAGCCTTTTTCCTTGACTGCCCTAATGTGACAAATATTTCTACAACAAATTAGCATCCTCCCCCCAAAAATTCAAATATCTTTTTGCTTCTATCAAATCTATTATTTATTACTATATTTAACTGACTGAAAATTTTCTAGGCGGCTTACATAATACAAATATGCAGCAACCCAGGGCACCAGAAAAAGTAAACAGACCACCTATACAACATCTACCAACAAAATGGATACCCATGCAACTTTATTAAAAAGCGCCTGACCACTCAACCCACCAAAGCACAACCAACACAAGCTATGAAAAGGATAACACTGCCATACATCAAAAACATCTCAGAAACAACCAACAGACTATTACAACCACATGGCATCACTGTAGCACACAAACCAACTAAAGCCCTCCAAAACATCTTAAGTAAACCAAAAGACCCAGTAGCCCAAGAAGAAAAACCAGAAATCATCCACAACATACAGTATAAGGACTGTAACAGCCACTATGTAGGGCAGACAGGCAGAAGACTAGCAGAGTGCATCCATGAACACCAACTAGCAGTCAGAAGACATGATGAAAACTCCTTAATCTCACAACACATGGACAGACTCAACCATAGTTTCAGCTGGGAAACTGTGAGCATCCTAGACCAAGCTAAATCCAAAAATGCTAGCGAATTCCTGGAAGCTTGACATTCAGACAAATCAGCCATCAATAGACACACAGAAATAAACCATACAGTATTTTCACACCATTCAAAAGAGACAATAAAAAAGCTAAGAAGGAAACAAAAAGACCAGAACACATCCTCTCCAGCAGCCAGCACCCAGATAAGCAGGGATCAACACCAGATAAACAATCAAGCAGAAAACAATACCCTAATCAAGGAACTACCAAGGAAAAGTCCACACCCCCACCAAAACTGCCAGGGCAAGCTACTGTATACCGCATAAACAGGGAGCAAGCATCACACTCACACTGATGTTACCTAGTTGGGTAATGAAATGTTTGCAAGCAAACAACCAAGCTCAGAGAGCACCAAGGACGCCACAGTTCAACCCTGAGCTACATATATTCTCTTCTATTAGAGTATTAAACTTCTTACCCCACGTTATAGAGACACTATGTCAACAGAAAAAAGGGTAAAAATTTCCAGCTATGCAGTGATTTTGTTTTAAGACCAACGTTTTATTAAATCACTTGCTTCTGTCACATCAATAAACTGTCATCCAACTGTGAGATTAGGTGCTCTCTTGTTCCAGCATAAGCATCACAGAGAAAATTGCATGAAAAGGGAAGATTTTATCCTTTTCTTCAAGTAATTTTCCATACTAGCAGGGACTATCCCTGAATCACAAGAACTGTCGGAGCTAGATGAAATGTACTGTCAGTATTCTGAAGGGGCTATGGTGGATGATGTCTAATTTGGTTGATTTACACGTTTTATGATTTTATTTGCCTTAGCCCTACCTTGTATGCAGGATTACTTCAAATGCTTATTTTGCACTTAACTGTTGCAAACTGCCAAAAGCCTGGCAACTGAGGCAGGTATACATTTGATAAATAAAACATTTACAATAATGATTGATTTAATGGAAAACAACAGGCACTTTCTTAAATTCAGCTAGATATGTAAAGAATCAAAAAGAAAAAAAATCAGGACAGTTAAGAGTCAGAGAGTACAAAATGTTTTTTTTAAAAAAAAACACAATGAGACAAGTAGTTCAAGAATTTAACTTCAGGAAATACACATAATAGATATTTGATTATGCGCCATCAAGTCCACATTGACTCTTAGCAACCACATAGATTTTCTCCATGATGATTTGTCCCCCGTTTGGTCCAGGGCCCCCATCACCACTGTAACTGAGTCCATCCAGCTTGATGTTGGTTGTCCATTTCTTTTCTTTCCTTCCACCTTTCCCAGCATTATAGACTTCTCCAGAGAGCTAGGTCTTCACAGAGTGTCAAAAAGTATGATAATTTGAGCCTGGTCATTTGTTCCTCAAGTGGGATCTCTGAGTTGATTTGTTGAATTATCCATGTGTTTGTTTTCTTGACTATCTATGATATTCTCGAGAGACTTCTCCAACATCAACATTCAAAAACATCAACACACTTCCATAAAATGTCATAGGAAAGAACACTGCCTATACGATTCTGATCTTTGTAAGTATAGACACATACTAGCATGGCATCTGAATATTTTTTTCCAAGGCCTTCATTGTTACTGTAGCAAATACTAGTCTGTTGTGTATTTCTTGACCGCTGATACCTTTACTTTTCTTAAACAGAAACCAAGGTAGCAAACTGTAGGCTCAACACAGTGTGAGATCTCACCAAGCAAAGCCATGTATAGAAGCTGTCCTGTAACTACAGTATAATAAATGAGTAGGCTTATACAAGGAAAGATTGTAGGTAATTAAAGGTTTAAAAGGTTCAGGCTAATAATTTGAATTTTGCCCTGAAAAGTCATTCTCTTCTTGAAAATAGACTAAGTTCAGTAATTGTGTGGTTTATGACAGCTTTGAATGAGACCTCTTCCAGAAGATCTAGTATTTTCTTAAAAACTTCTTATAACAGTAACAGAGATAAAATAATGCCATTTATAGCCATCTTGCATTACACTGCTGGAGTATAGTATCATTCTCCCCCCACTGCCAGCTGTACATATCTCCTTCAACACCAAAGGTTTGCATTTAGGGTAAAGTTTAAAAAGTATTTCTATAGTTTCTCTTTTTTAAAAAATAAAGGTTTTTGTTTTGTTTATCTCCTATGAGCTTGGTCTATCATCCAAAACGGAAACAGAAGGGCTGAGACTTCTAGTTATGTTTATGCTGTTAACCTTCTTGCTGCAAGTCTGAATTATAGGAATTATTTCATTTTTCCTCATGTTTACCTTTTCATTGGTAATAATACAGTACAGTGGTGAGGGCCCTGTCTCACACACTGAGGGTTCAGAAAGGATGCTAAGGTGCTCCCTGGAAGATAGATAATGGTAGTGAGAACTAAGCTACCCCAAATCAAAGAGGTGGGGCAGGATGTCTAGATCCCAAAGGCTTCCAAGAAAGGAGTTTTGAAACCTCCATCTTTCTACACTATTGGTTCAGCCATGTCACAGCATTGAATATTAACTGATGGCTGGGCAGAATTTGATTACATGAACTTAACAGCTCTATTCTTTAAAATTTACAAGTTTTAAACTTTTATGAAAATTTACAGGTGTACTTTGATTCAAGTAACACAGAAATCTGATTCGCTTTACTAAGACCCAAGAAAAGTTGACACTGATCCTCAAAAAAAGTTTGAGAATGACCGAAGACATTAATGATAAACTAGTAAGTCTTACTGGATACCCAGGACACTGAACAGGTTTCATCATTTTTGCAGATTATAGAAATCAGTGTTATCATATACAGATTCCAATTCCTGTATTGTTATCATTGGGCTTATCTTGAAAGAAAACTGTAAGCATCACCTGTGGTCTTCTGCTTTAATAAAATAGCTACCTGGTAATGCCCAAATTATATACCTAAAGAAACCATGAAAATATTATAACTTTGTTGCTGTAAAGTTACTTTCATTGTATTTACTTCCCATCTCTATTTCACAAGCAATATGTGTGATCCAAAACAATGCTATAGCCAAGTAACTATTACAAATCGTATTTTCAAAATGGAAGGGGAGATTCTCCACTTTAATTCTTTATTCATGTAGTCATGGGTTTGTCCAGACATGATGAGGGTTAGGGTGATGAGCTGTTCAATCCGCCATGTCCCCACCGGAAGTCAAAGAATCTGCATTTTCTGATACTCATACCCAGTCCCAAGCAAGTATTATGATGAAAAAACAACAGAATAAAGGCATACCAAATCAAGTTAGTTTGTTAGTTAGTTAGTTAGTTAGTTAGTTGATTGATTGATTGATTGATTGATTGATTGATTGATTGAACTTCTCGACCACCCAACTCGTACATAACAACTCTGGGCGGTTTACAACAATAAGAACAACAAGTTAATTAAAGATAGCACAAATATTTTAATCACAAAATAATCCTAGCTTAAACAGGAAGTCATCATTCTTAAAACTTTAACTTTTTAAAACACAAGAGATATTTAAATGTATATAAAACAAAATATTTTGCTCTTTGACCACAAATAAACTTTAATTTACTAGCAATAAAAATCTGAGATCCAAAATATAGATAACAATAATTGAAAAAGACCTCAAGAGGATTTCCATTCACAAGCATATATAGACGGCAAACAGCAAAAACTATAGCCAATGGACTGCAGATTTACAAATAAATGAAGGCAGAAGGCAAGAATGCCCACTTTCTCCCTTATTATTTATCATTACTTTAGAAATATTGGCAGAAAAGTTCCAAGGTAAAAAACAAATACCTGGTGTCAAAATCTGTAGAGAGGAAAATAAGTTCAAATGTTACGCAGATAACGTAGTATTAACTACAACAGAACCACAAGAGGCAACTGTTTATGAAAACAATCCATAGCTTCTGAGAATTCTCTGGATATAAAATCAATGCCCAAAAAACAAAAATAATCACAAAACATTTAACGCAAGTAGATAAACATTTATTTCAGAAAGAATCTGGCTGCCAGATAACACACTCAATTATTTATCTTGGTTTGCATTTGACAGGTAATAATCAAGAAATATATCAAAACAATTATGGCAAATTATGGTAAAAAATTAAAAGAGATCTTGAAAGGTGGAAAAACTTAATGCTTTTCATGTTGGAGATAACTACAATAAGAAAAGTGTAGTTACATATGTAAACGTGGTCCAGCCAGACCCCATAAATAGATTAAAGACACAGCAAGAATTACTAGCGAAAGCCAGAACATGATGTGCCCACAAATCGTTGGAAGAATAAAATCTGACCTAAAAAATGATGGAAGGACATTAAGAAAAATGACAGAATTTGAAATGCTTATACAGAAATCAAGTCCATCTATTAGCCTGCAAATATAAACTTCTACTTAAATATGATATGTAGACAGAACAAATAAAAATATGTATGATAAACTGGATGCAAAACTTCAAAGAAACAGTCCCAATACAACAATGGGAAGAACTGTGGAACAAATCCATAACTTTTACTCCAAACTATGGCTTGAGAGGGGGTGTGGTGGCTCAGTGGGTAAGACGCCAGGCTTGTCAATAGGAAGATCGCAAGTTCGGAAGCTCGAATCCCTAGTCCCGTGTGACGGAGTGAGTTCCTGCACTAGCCCCAGGTCTTGCCAACCTAGCAATTCGAAAGCATGCAAATGCAAGTAGGTACCATAGGTACCACTTTGGTGGGTAGGTAACAGCGTTCCACGCGCGTCATGCTGGCCTCATGACTGTGGAAGCGTCTTCGGACAATGCTAGCTCTTCGGCTAAGAAATGGAGATGAGCACCGGCCCCTGGAGTCGGACACGACTGCACAAATGTGCAGGGGGAACCTTTACCTTTTTATGGCTTGAGAGAGAACTGGTATATAATGTTTTACAGATGGTATACAGCCCCATCAATAATTGCCAAAATAGACAAATCATGCAGTAAAAAAGGTTGGAAATGCCACCAGACAGAAGAAACATTCTACCACATGTGGTGGACATGCAACCCCCCCAAAAAAAAAAATATTGGAAAGACATACACAGCACCATTCAGAGAATCTTAGGAATCAAATCTGAAATGAAATCATGGGGTTTGTTAACTAGGTATAATTCCAGAACATATTAAAAAGACCATAAGTTATTATTAAGATGCATGCTTATGGCTGTGAGGACAAACTCTACACCACACTGGTAAAAAGACATAGTATCAATGATACTTGATTGGGAAGTTAAAATTGGAGAATATGCAGCAATGGCAGAACTAACCGTATAATACACAACAGGAGTTTAACTAAATTTTAGCAAGAATGACTTCCCATATATATTACATATTATGCAAGGTAAATGAAAATACTTTAAATATGGTTTCTAAAGTTTACGGTAACAGGTATGGCAAATCGGTCGGAGATACAGAATTATTTTTAGGGGTGTTTTTTTTTTAACATTTATAAATAATATAGTGGAGATTTTGGCATTAAGCTCAAAATTTTATACTTAGTTTTTATATCATGAAAGTAACTCAATGTGCTTTGCTTGGTATGGTTTATCATTTACTAATGCTATACTGAGCATTAATTGTATAAAACTTCGGTAATTATCTATCCGTTTATAGTTATTACCTTTTTTGAAAATACACCTTTGGTTTAAATGGAAGGAAGGAAGGAAGGAAGGAAGGAAGGAAGGAAGGAAGGAAGGAAGGAAGGAAGGAAGGAAGGAAGGAAGGAAGGATCCCCATTCACAAAAAACAAACACTAAATAGCACATATAAAGAGCTGAATCCTTCTCTTGCCCAGGGATCTTTCTTTCTCTCGTCCTGCAGCTCTTTCTATGGATGTATTCTGTCCTCTCAATGAGGCCCACTTGATAATCCTAAAAGTTAATAGATTTATTATGGCATAAACTTTGCTAGCTCTTTGCCAACCTCAAACTATTTCCAGACATTCTAATCTTTGGCCTTAATTTTGGCTTTATTAGATTTGTCACAACAGCCTGTAATCCAGGGCTTTCCAAAGTTTTCCTGCGGCGACACACCAACGGCGGTTGGTGTGTCGCCGCAGGAAAACCCGGAAGCGCTGCCGCCGCTTTTGCACGCCGCCATTGGTGTGTCGCCGCGGGAAAACCCGGAAGCGCTGATGATGATCAGCGCTTCCGGGTTGTGTGGCGACACACCAGACTGTGTGTGGCGACACACTTTTGTGTCGCGACACACAGTTTGGAAAGCTCTGCTGTAATCGATTCTCACGGGTTTATCAACCCAACTTTCATTTGTGACTTCAAATCATCAGACTATGATCTTATTGAATGTACCCCATGAATTTACAAGAACGTAGTGGCACAGCGTTGTAGTAGGGGCGTGGTGGCTCAGCGGGTAAGACGCCAGGCTTGTAGATTGGAAGATTGCAAGTTCGGAGGTTCGAATCCCTAGCCCTGCGTGCGGAGTGAGCTCCCGAACTAGCTCCAGCTCTTGCCAACCTAGCAATTCGAAAGCATGCAAATGCAAGTAGA
Source organism: Charina bottae (assembly GCA_023362775.1). Classification (NCBI taxonomy): domain Eukaryota; kingdom Metazoa; phylum Chordata; class Lepidosauria; order Squamata; family Charinaidae; genus Charina; species Charina bottae. The sequence goes on from JALMGJ010000016.1 coordinate 13,905,434, forward strand.
TTAATAGGTACCACTTCGGTGGGCAGGTAACAGCGTTCCACATGCGTCATGCCGGCCACATGACCGTGGAAGCGTCTTCGGACAACACTGGCTCTTCGGCTAACAAACGGAGATGAGCACCGGCCCCTAGAGTCGGACACGACTGCACAAATGTGCGGGGGGAACCTTTACTTTACTTTAGTGGCACAGAGCCTCTGAATCAAGAGATTTCAAACTTAACAACTATTAACAATTAATAAACTTAGATGACATAAGCCTTTGATATTATAAGCACTCACTAGCTCAAGGGCCTCCTCTTAAAAAGATGGGTAAGAGGGACAAGCTTAATGCTGCACACTGAAAAGGGCAAAATAACAGTAGATATCATGTAATCAACGTTTTCCCCCATTTTCATAGCAAATAGCAACCATACTCATATGGATTTTCACCAAAGAAAATTTTTTTCCCCAGTGTCAAATAGTATTTTTTGCCAAAATAAAAAGGCATTGGGAAATTTAATTAAAAATCTTTCACCTCACTTGTCTGGGAAGCCACCATATGATTTAGGCTAGTATTACCTTAGTAAAGCTTCCCATGTCTAAAATGAGATTAATAATACTGGCCCATCTTACTCTTATAAGAATTATTGAATTCATCATTTTGAACATTAAACCTAGTTTCTGGAATTACTTTGTAACAAAATCTACATATATCTTAACTGGTTAGACCAGAGCTTTCCAAACTGTGTGTCGGACACGTTAGTGTGTCGGCTGCAGTGTCTGGGTGTGTCGCAGCTACTGCTGCCTCCGAGCCCTGCCAGGATTCCGTGCAGGTCCTAGTGCCTGCCTTGTGCCTGGCTGCCTCCAAACCTGCTGTGATTCCGCGCAGGTCCTAGTGCCTGCCATGTGCTTGCTGCCTCCAAACCGGCTGTGATTCCACGCTGGTCCTAGTGCCTGCCTTGTGCCCTGCTGTAAGAGTGTGTTGCGAAATGATGCATGTCTAAAAAGTGTGTCACCAACATGAAAAGTTTGGAAAGCTCTGGGTTAGACCATTATTTTGTGAACAAAACTATGCAGATCAATTTTTAATTGGCAGATCTTGCTCAGCTTGTTGTACTATTTTAAACTTTTATGCTTGTTTTTACTCAAGCAAACGGTTTCCCAGTTGTTTCCTAGGTGTAACACCAACAATTTGTATCTGTTCTTACTGTCTTTCCCACTTCTGATGGTTTTACAGATGTAGTAGCTGTTATTACATGAATGTTGGCTATGTCAGCTACCCTACTAGATTCAATCTAAGAACAATACCTCTGATTAGTTTTATTTATTTATATTATTTATTAGATTTATCACCACCCATCTCCCCCAAGGGGGACTCTGGGTGGTTTACAACAGAATATAATTCATTAAAATACCATTATAAATAGACTAAAATACACATTAACAACTTATAAATATAATAAAATCCAAATGGCAGAATCTTCTTAAGTCCATGGGGAAGGTCACTCCAGGACCACCCTAAGGCACTAGCCCAGAGCTTTCCAAACTGTGTGTCGGGACACGTTAGTGTGTCAGGCTGCTGCTGCCTCCGAACCCTGCCAGGATTCCACGGAGGTCCTAGTGCCTGCCTTGTGCCTCCAAACCTGCCCTGCCAGGATTCCGCGCAGGTCCTAGTGCACAGCTTTCCAAACTGTGTGTTGCAACACAATACTGTGTCGCCTGCGGGGCCCAGGTGTATCGCGTCAAAACCCGGAAGCGCTGGTGGCGCGCCACTGTACGCGGCTGTGTGCACGGCGGCAGCAGCAGGCCATCAGCGCTTCCGGGTTTTCACATGGCACGCAAGGACACTGTGGCGCACGAAAATCCGAAAGCGCCGCAGTGGTGGCGGCGCGCAAAAACCTGAAAGCGCTGCGGTGGCAGCACTTCTGGGGTTTTGTGCACCGTCAATGGTGGCGCTTCCGGGTTTTCTCACGCGCTACCATTGGTGTGTCGCCACGGGAAAAGTTTGGAAAGTCCTGCACTAGCCATCCCCAAGAATGTACTTTCTCCTTCCCGCCCCAAGCATATTGACACAACCAGGTTTTAATTTTTTTCCGGAAGTCCAGGAGCGAGGGGGACTGTCTTATCTCCGGGGGAAGAATGTTTGTTGGGGTTTGATAAACCCAGGAATTTACTGCTAGATATAAATTATACAGAGAGGCTTGATATTTAGGTTAAAGGGGAAATATTCTGCACAGTCACCCAGTTAGCAGCCACTGTTGTAGGAATGATGTGTCAGTGTGTGACTCATACAACAGGTGCTTAGAGTTAGGTTGGGTGTGGTGAATAACGAGAGTGACCTATAATGTGATTGGTCAGGTTCACTATATATGCAGAGACATTCTCATTTCCCATTATTCCCATTTTACCTCATGAATGCTGTATCGTTGGTGTATCATTTTGTTACCTGTGGAAGTGATCTGTAAATACGTATGTATATAAGTAAATAGGATATTTGATATAACTTCTGTTTGGAGTCTATTTACTGCATAGTACTTGGATCACTGGTGCCTAGGAGAGAGAAGCAGGCCGTTCCATCCGCGCGCCCCGACAGGTTACGGGCCCAGAGGCGACAGAGAAGCCATAGACGACGGAAGGTTTTGCACTGGCTGTGGATCGGTGGATCGTGTGCAGTCTGTGAGCTGGAAGCTTTGGAAGCCTATCCAGGAGTCGTGTGGCTATTTGGAGTGATTTGGAGCTTTAACAGGTTTCATGCCTGCGTGTGTGTTTTTTCTCCTACGCTTGTTTTGCAGCTGGAGGACCTTCTGATAAGGTCTGTGTCTTTAATCATCGGTGTCTGCCCAGAAGGGGCTGAAGACAGATGAGCACAGCGAAGATGTTGCCAGCAGTCGGGGGAGGTTTTCCTCTGGAAAGACTGAATGACACTAATTATTCGTCATGGGCATATAAGATGGAAATGTATAATTTTATGTCTGGAAGATAACCAATTATGTTATGTTAGAGACTGTCAGTTAGCCAATAAGTGTTGGGAAGCTTTAAAGAATGTTTATCTACGAAGCTCACCATTATGTAAAGTTTTACTAACAAGGAAACTTTATCATGCCAGATTAGGTGCATCTGATAATATTAAGGATCACCTGCATTATATGACAGACTTGTTTCAGGAGTTGGCTCAGAGAGATATGCCGTTTACAGAAGCTAATACAGTGTATATAGTTCTCTGTTCTCTAAATGAAACGTGGGATACTTTAGCAACTAGCTTCAGGTCATTATCTGAGGAGGATTTGACCATAAATTACTTATCTGGCAGGCTCTTGGAAGAAGAGCAAAGAAGAAAACAGTGTTCTAATGTAATTAGGTCTAAACAAAACAGTGTTTTTGTTAAGGAATGTTCTGATAAGCAAAACAATGTTTTATTTGTAAAGCGAAAATGTTGTAACTGTGGGTCACAAAAGTATTTGTTGCGGGATTGTGATAAGAAACAGAAGCTGAAAGCCAAGCCGAAAATCTCCAAGCCGGGAGATGCTGCACAGCTGTCTTTAATTAGTTCTAGTGTAGAACAAGATTTAAAGGGACCATTTTTAATTTACAGCGGGGCTTGTCAGCATATAGGAAATAACAGACAGATGTTTAAGAGTTTTAGGCAGGCTGATAGAGATCATGTTACTCTAGCTAATGGAAGCATTGCATCTGTGACTGGTAAGGGATTTGTATATGTACCAGGGTTAAATATTGGATTATCAATGTTGTGTGTACCTGAACTGGAGTACAATATAATTAGTGTGTCACAATTGGATAAACAGGGTTATACTGTACAGTTTGGAAATAATGAATGTATTGTCATGAAAGATAGCAATGTTTATGGCAAAGGTATTTTACAGAACTATCTTTATGAAATGGTACAAACCAGGACAAGCAGAGGCCATGATTTAGCTACAATTAGTAAGCCAACACATGATTCATGTGAGCACTTGTGGCATCCGAGTTTCAAAGTGATTGAAAAGATGTCAGAAGCAAGTTCTGGAATGGAATTGAAAAAGTGCCAAGTGTATTTGGATTGTACAGCTTGTAAGGTTGCAAAGTCAAAAGTATTTCCTGTGAGCAAATTCAGTGATAGGAAGTCACATAAATGTTTTGAATTAGTTCACGCTGATTTTATTGGTCCATTACCAGCTACAATAGGGGGTGCTAAATATGTTTTAGTCATTGTAGATGATTACACTAGATATGGGTTCTGTTACCTATTGAAAGCTAAAAGTCAAACATTTGATAAGTTTAGAACCTGGGTGCAGTTTGTGGAACGTAGGTATAGCACAAAGGTGTGTAGTTTACAAACTGACCGGGGTACAGAGTTTCTGAGTGGTAGTTTTCAGCAATGGCTCGGTAGAAGGGGCATTGTGCATAGGAAAACTAACCCACATAGTCCAGCTGAGAATGGCGTGGCTGAACGTAGGAATTTGGCATTGCAGACAGTAAAGGATTCACTCATTGCTGACTCAGGGTTATCAAGTGGATACTGGGGAGAGGCAATATTAACAGCTAATTATTTAATTAACAGGTTATGGAGTGTGTCTGTAAATCAAACTCCATATTATATGTTATATGGCAAGAAGCCACCATTAGCTCATTTGAAGGTGTTTGGGTGCACTGCCTATGTTCACATGCATAAGGAAGTACGTAGGAAGGGACAGGCAAAAGCACAGAAGATGACGTTTGTGGGGTATGAGCCAGGGACCAAGGGATATAGGTTCACTGATGGCAGGAAAGTTGTTATTTCTAGATCAGCAAGTTTTAGTGAGCACAGCAATTGGCAGAGATTACACGGAGTAGTGAGGTTTATCTTCCTAGTCAGGGACGTTTTGAGTTTTCAGAGCGGAGAGAGGCCACTGATGTGATTAAGAAGGAAGAGGAATTAACTCCTAGTGTGCCAATGATGCAGGATGCTACAGTGTTGCGCAGATCTGAGAGAGTTAACAAGGGCATACCACCTCAACGTTATTCACCAGGTGATGTAAAAGTGTGTTTCATTGATTATGAACCTCGTAATTACAAGGACGTATTGAAGTTGCCACAACACGAGCAGAGTAGATGGAAAGCTGCAATGGATGTGGAAATGAAAGCCATTAATTCTCATAAGGTTTTCAAATCTACTAGGCTGCCTGAGGGGCATAGAGCAGTAGGCTGTAGATGGGTGTGTAAGAAGAAAACCTTAGTGAATGGTGATATTCAGTATAAGGCTAGGTTGGTAGCACAAGGATTTTCCCAGATAAAGAATCAGACTTATGATGAAGTTTTGCACCAACGCTAAGAGGGGAGATATTTAGGTTTGCCTTAGCAATGGCAGCAGCTGCGAATTGTGTAGTACGGCATTATGATATCACAACAGCACATTTGCATGCTGATTTGAATGAAGAGATCTATATGATTGAAGCCCCAGGTTATGAATCAAAGATTGCAGGAAGGGTATACAAGTTCCAGAAAGCATTGTATGGACTCAAGCAATCGGCACGTTGCTGGAATCTAACTTTAGATAAGGAATTACAAAGAATGGGATTCAAGTGTAGTATAGCTGACCCATGTCTGTATGTAAAGCAATGTGAAAATGATGAACAGATTTTGCTTTTGATTTTTGTAGACGATTTGTGTTTTATAGCGAAAGATCAAAACAGGGTAATTGAATTTACTGAAAATCTGAAACAACATTTTGATGTCAAAGATCTGGGAGAAATTAAGAATTACCTAGGCGTGGGTATTCAGAAGGTTGATGGGGGTTATGTTCTAGAGCAGCGGAAGAAAATTGAAGCACTGCTAAGAGAGAACAATATGGAACAGTGTAAAGAAGTTTCAACCCCGATGACAACAGATTTTGTTAAAACAGAGACTGGAAATGATGACCAAACTTCATGTGATCAAGAACACTATCATTCAATAATTGGAACTTTATTGTATATAGCACAATGGTCGCGTCCTGATATCGGGAACGCAGTAAATGTTCTGAGTAGATATGTAACCAAACCTACTCAGAGGCATTGGCAAGGTATCAAACGTGTGTTTAGGTATCTGAAGGGGAGTATTGATAAATGTTTATTGATAAAACCATGTAAGCCATTGAAATTGAAATGCTATGTAGATAGTGATTGGGGTAACGATGTACATGATAAATCAATGACAGGGTTGATAATAATGTTTGGTAACACTTTAATTGGGTGGAGGTCTCGTAAACAAAGTTTAGTCGCTGTGTCAACTGCAGAGGCGGAGTATGCAGCATTATCTGATTTGTGTTCAGAATTAATTTGGTATAGGCAATTGTTAATGGATGTAAATATAACAATTGAGGGGCCTATATGTGTATACGATGATAGTGAGGCATGTATACAGATTGCAAAGAGTGATAAGATCAGAGCAAGGAGCAAACATGTTGATATAAAGTATCATAATGTTAGGAATGCTGTTAAGGAGTATCTGATAGATTTGCAATATTGTCCATCTGAATGTAATGTAGCAGATGTGATGACAAAGCCTCTAAGCATAGATAGACATAGGATGTGTATATCTCAAATGTGTATGTCTTCTATTCTGTACAATTGAATGTAATATCTATTGTAAATTGAAGGGGTGTTCGGGTTTGATAAACCCAGGAATTTACTGCTAGATATAAATTATACAGAGAGGCTTGATATTTAGGTTAAAGGGGAAATATTCTGCACAGTCACCCAATTAGCAGCCATTGTTGTAGGAATGATGTGTCAGTGTGTGACTCATACAACAGGTGCTTAGAGTTAGGTTGGGTGTGGTGAATAACAAGAGTGACCTATAATGTGATTGGTCAGGTTCACTATATATGCAGAGACATTCTCATTTCCCATTATTCCCATTTTACCTCGTGAATGCTGTATCGTTGGTGTATCATTTTGTTACCTGTGGAAGTGATCTGTAAATACGTATGTATATAAGTAAATAGGATATTTGATATAACTTCTGTTTGGAGTCAATTTACTGCATAGTACTTGGATCACTGGTGCCTAGGAGAGAGAAGCAGGCCGCTCCATCCGTGTGCCCCGACAATGTTCCATAGGGCAGGGCTACAGCAGAGAAAGCATGCTTCTGTGACCCCGCTAGATGGAATTCTTTAATTGATGGGGTCCATAGCATGCCCTCTGCATGTCCGGGTCAGATGGGATGACATGATGGGGATAAGACGGTCCTTCAGGTAACCTGGTCCCATGCCATGTAGGGCTTTAAAGGTCATAACCAACACCTTGAACTGGACCCGGAAGTAGACTGGAACCCAGTGCAGCTCGCGCAGCAAAGGTGTTACATGTGTCCTCCTTGGGACACTGAAAATTGTCTGTGCGGCTGCGTTCTGGATCAGCTGTAGCTTCCGTATATTCTTCAAGGGTAGCCCCATGTAGAGCACATTACAGTAGTCTATGTGGGAGATAACCAGGGCATGAGTGACCGTTCGAAGGGCCTCTCGTTCCAGGAAGGGGCGTAACTGGCACACAACACGAAGTTGAGCAAAGGCCCTCCTGGCCACGACTGCCACCTGCTCTTTGAGCTAGAGTCGTGAGTCCAAGAGGACCCCCAAGTTACGCACCGGGTCTGTCTGGGGCAGCGCAACCCCATCCAGCACTAGAGATGACAATTTCCCAGATGCTGAGGAGCCATTAATCCACAGCCAAACCCTGTTTTTCCCCATCCAGTCCCCTACAGCCCCCAGGCGCTTGGAAAGGGTGGTCACTGCATCACTTACTTCACCCGGGATGGAGATATATAATTGGGTATCATTGGCATACTGATGATACCTCACCCTGTGGTGACAAATGATCTCACCCAACTGTTTCATGTAGATGTTAAAAAGGAGCAGAGAGAGTACTAAGCCCTGTTGTCAGCTTGTCTTTCCTGACAGTTGCTATTCAAACACTACTGAATATCTTACATTCTTCAGAGAACAATCATACCTTCCAGTCAACTGGAATGGTGCACTTCATATTTGGCACAACCAACATAACAGAGGAAGGATCAGAGCAATTTTATTAACAAAACAATTTCATTTTTGTTTCAGAAATGTTAATTTCATTGAACTTTTCTGCTATTCCATAAAATACTACATTGTGCAGCACTGAATAGAACTGAGAGATCTCAGTGAAGCAGCAGCTTAGTTGTGGATCTGAAGGTGGCCTCAAGTTCCTATCTCAACCTCATCTATCATTGCCAAATAATTGAGCAGTAACATGTGCCTCAAAAGACAGTGGAGAAAAATATGATTGACCAAGGCTTTGCAAAAACAGTGTTTTCAATCTATAAAAGTTTGCTATGTATAACAATAAAGAGAGCTTTATTTCCCCTTATTCATGATATAATACTATTTACTACACGCCAATGCAACCACTGAATTCTAATTAACTAAAATGCTTTATAGTGTGATGTGTATTGATAAACCAGTCTATATACTTTAAAAATTAAGTTTCCTTTTAATTTTTTTTCCTGTTCATAAAAACTTCAGAATAGGTCAGGCCAGAGGTTCCCAAACTTTCTTGGTTGATGGCATCCCTTAGTGCTTCAGTAACTTTTTCATGGAGCCCTTAGGCCAAAAGTGTGAACTACCTTGAGTAGCAGTTTGTATGGTATCTGACAGATGTTGAGTACCTCTGTGTTTCTCTCAAAAATTTAAAATATCTTGCGGCCACCCCTGTGAGTTTGCTGGGATGCCCCGGGGCGTCACCACGCACAGTCTGGGAACCACAGGGTGAGGCTCTAAAGCTCAACAATAAATAGCTTTTTATAAGCAGAACCACAACGCAGAGTTCACTACCAACCCATTCCAAAGCTACCAACCTGATCCAAAGAAATCATATGAAATAATTCTAGCATATAATTTTTATGATGAAAATATTTTAGCGAGTCAACTAAAGCTTCAATATACACTGAAATCATATACACACAGGTATTTTCTTTGGTCCTCTTTTTAGTGTCCATGAATGTATTTTAAGCATTCATCTTACATTTGAATGAAAAGGCTTATTTATTTTTCAAATGTGAAACAATACTAAAAAAAAAAAGTATTTCTAATTTCAATGAACACTATATTAACACTAAGTTTCTATGCTAATATAAGAGTACAAGGAAGTTACTAGTTAAAACCAATCCAGATTTCCAAGGTGTTAGATAATTATTCAGAAGTAAAACCTAAAGAATCATACAGGCAAATCATACACTCTACTATTAAGTTATATGTTGTACCTCCCCTGCCATTTCTTACCACTACACAACAGAACTATAGGCTTAGTACTGAAATTTAGCCAAATACCACTGAACAGTTCAGAATTATGTCACCGAAAACAAAGAGTAAGAGTAAGATGTAAGTCATTACAAACTCTAAGGAATTTCCTTGGGTTTCAGGAGATGGGAAATAAGATAAATATAACAGCAATATAAATAGTTTATTATCAACTAAATATAAACATCTATGGTAAGAAAATGGAATTTTCCAAAACAACAACAACAGAACTTCTGGAGCATGATCCAGTACTTCCCAGACACATGGCATTTTGTACACTTATAGAGCCCTCCAGCAAAGCAATTTAAGGAGCAGGGCTACCAATCAGAAAAGGAAGCAGCACATTCAAGAAGAAAGAAGTAACTGGAATTGATTTTACCCACAACATTTTGCTTTCTTCTATTTGAACTTAATTTTTATTACCAAAGTGATCAAAGCAATCAAACATAATTTAACTATCATTAACCACTCTCCTAACCACAGTGCCTTGCTTCCACTTTTGGAATCCAAAGATATATATTTTAGTTAACCTAAAATATTATAAATGCACATTTTATATTTTATATGAAATCCATCTTATATTTTAGTATCAGTAAATAGGTGTTTGTTTACCTATATTGTACTAAAGTTCTGGAAAAAACACTTAATATGCCTTAAGTAACAGAGGATTCTGATATTGCATATTGTAAGAACGTATTTTCACAATATGTTACTATTAAATTCCAATTTAACGAATTAAGCTTGATAAAATGTAAGAAAAAAGCACCTTCTGAAAAAGTTTATATGACTTTAGCAGGCTTCTCACTAAAAGAGGAACAACTAGCAGTTTAAAAGAGACTTTGCCCTTTCTCTTTCTGTCTCTTAAAAATCAAGACTCACCTGGATTTGGGCCACCTTCCTCATAATCTTGTTCACTCATAACCAGAAATTTAACTCTCCAAATGTCAGAATGTGAAAGAGCAGAAAGCTGACAGTTGCACTCTCGTTTTGTACAAGACCTCAAATCCTGCCTCTCGAGAGTGCTGGATTAATTCTGAAGCAAGTCATCAGAGCTTCATGCAGTTTAAAGTATGCATGTGACCCAAAGCCAAGCTGCAGTGCAGTTTCAATTCTCTCCAACAGATTAAACTGAGAGGGATGCTCATCAGTGATAAACCCAAAAACGTAACAATAAGGATAGAGCCTACGTCTCTATCATCAAATGTTGCCAGGTAGAAAGCCTTAAATTACACCTAGAGTAAACTTGATGTTTACAACAGATGTCTCATTAAAGAAACTATGCTCATGAGGCAAGCAATTCTGGTGCATATAAAGGCAGGAAACGTCAGATTATGTAGACCGTGGGCAATTCATAAACCAGTAGCTTACATGACTAAATTTTACTCCTAAATCTGCAAGTGTAATTGCGTTATTTTTAATTTGCAGTGCTCCAAACAGTAACAAAGGAAGATCTGGGCCTTTATAAAATATTTATAGGTTGGGGTGAGATATTCTTAACAGAGAGTGCATCTTACAGGAAACATAGAAGGAATTTCCTTCGTTGCAGCAGAGATTTAGCCAGTCTCTAAATCTGCTATTCCAGTTTTCTCCAATTTAGTGCCTGCCTAAAAAAACTACTGCCCTCACAAAACTACTCCCCTCATCCTGCAACTGCCACATCCAATGGAGTTGCAGCCCAACACATGCATTTATTATACATTCAGTTTGCCCAACAGCAAATGTCTGAGTGGATTGCAAATAGTAATTGGCACAAAGACACACAGAAACACACACACCAAAATTATAAACTATTCCTAAACGGTTAAAATCTAAAAGAGGCATGTCTTCATCTAACCCTAAAATAACAAGTATATACTAAACAATGTGCCATGGAATGCCGTGGTTTACAAAGCTCTCATCTTAACTTGTCTAGAGCGGCATGACCTAAGTGTCCAGACAGATACATATGAGAAGGGTATGCCAAGCCACAGAGTTATGGGAGCATTTAACTACAGCAGATTTTCTCTCACAGTCACACATAGCTACCTCTTTCTAATCTGGCTGGTTTACAGAGTTAATTTGAGTAGAGTTGCCGTAGATTTCTCTTACAGAGACTCGGGGCAAGCCTTTTCTGTATCTGCCCCACTTCTTTGGAATACACTTCCTCCCTAGTTGGGCCCTAACGTCTTTGCTAAACCTTAGTTGTATTAATTACTCATAGTCATAGTTTTAAATTGTTTTAATATCTAAGGTTTTAATTTGGATTTTATATTTTATTGTAAGTTACTGAAGCAGAGTCCATATGGTGTAGAGTAGGGGTCCCCAACCCCCGGGGCCGCGGACCGGTACCGGTCCGTGGCCTGTTAGCAACCGGGCCACCATGCCAGTCTCCGAACCCCGCCCCCCGCGATTGGTTCCTGCCTGCAAACCCCGCCCCCGGTCCGCGCAATTGGCTCCCGCCTGCAAACCCCGCCCCCCGGTCCATGGAAAAATTGTCTTCCACAAAACCGGTCCCTGGTGCCAAAAACGTTGGGCACCCCTGGTTAAGGTTAAGGTGATGGAGTAGGAGCTGGGAAACCCATGTTCTAGTCCTCCCTTAGGAAATGGAAGCCATCTAGTTTATCTTAAGTCATTCCTCTCAGCCTAATTCAGTGTCAGCTCTGCAACAAGCCAGTTGAAAAATAAAATATTTTGTCTCATCATGCATTGATAGCTTTGCTCTAACAACCGCAATGACTACAATGTAAAACAAGCAAACCCTGAAACCATGAGGGACAAACACGAGGAATGACACTGTAAGCTGCCAAGAGACCTCAACAGTCAGTGGCATAGGTTTAATATGTAAATAAAATTAAAATAAATCTAATGCTTCCTGCTAACATAGACCACATGTCTTTAGACATAATCCAGTATGAAGATTTTATGTACCTACTCTTCCATAGAGAGTGTTGGAAAGCAGAGCAAGGCTACAATTCTGAAGACTGACATCTCAATGGAAATTGGTCTGGCTATAAACTTAACCTGTGGGGCGTGGTGGCTCAGCGGGTAAGACACCAGGTTTGTCGATCGGAAGATCACAAGTTCGGAGGTTTGAATCCCTAGCCCCATGTGACGGTGAGCTCCCACACTCGCCCCAGCTCTTGCCAACCTAGCAATTCGAAAGCATGCAAATGCAAGTAGATGAATAGGTACCACTTCGGTGGGTAGGTAACAGCATTCCATGTGCATCATGCCGGCCACATGACTGTGCAAGCGTCTTCGGACAACGCTGGCTCTTCGGCTAACAAACGGAGATGAGCAGCAGCCCCTAGAGTCGGACATGACTGCACAAATGTGCGGGGTGAACCTTTACCTTTACTATAAAATTAACAGGTTTAGAAGAGGGCCTAAATATGAAATCCTACATTTGCTGCAAATTTTCTTTTGAAATATTGGTAAGGCAAACATGTGTCTGTAAGGCCTTTTGTATCAATGTCTATGTCTATACCTCTGTCCACATCTCTATCTACACCTATATAGTGACCAACTGATATATTTATTTTGAGATGGTAGAATCCTCACAAGGTGACTTTAAATCCATGTTATTCTTGGAAATTTCCATTCATAAGTCCCCTTTGTGGGGGGAGATGGGCGGTGATAGAAGTTGGAAAAATAAATAAATAAATAAATAAATAAATAAATAAATAAATCTTCCAACCAGTATAAGAAAACCTCTTATCAATGTTACATTTTTGAATATTAGTAACTTTAGGGTACATCCTTAGTCCACCGTTCTGAAACACCTTCATGGGCATCTCCAGAGGAGCGGTGACAAGTGACAAAACATGAGGCATAACGTAAACACTGCAACTTCAGTACTTGCATCAGATGTGAAGACCGAAATATGTATAGGCTGAATTTGAATATATGGGGATTTTTCATGTTAAATGTTTAGCTACAAATGTAACTGAATGATCAATGATGATGATGATGGTTAGTATTAACACTGAAAAGGCCAGTGCCTTCCAGAAGCTCATTATTTCCAGTATTTGTTTGAAAACACATAATCCTATTAAAACCTAAAAGTGACTCCAAATGGATTCAGGAACTTATTCTCAATAAAGAATTATTAATTTAAATTCTCTTCGTATTTCTATTCTGTAAGACATGGTTGTGGAACCAAGAGTCTGTGGGTCAAATGTAATCACCCACATTTTTCCAGCTAGCCACTGGCCGGCTTTTGTCCTTAAGCAGTTATGCTTTAAAAAGGCTTTCACTGAGTAAAGAGGAAGCGCTGAGAAACCCTTTCTGAAAAGACATTATCTAGCAACCCTATTTTTATTTCAATAATTCATACATGCTTGTTAGTTAGTGCCCATGCGGAGGTAATATTTGTGGAATCAGCTTCTCCAGGCTTCCACTGCTAGATTCCAGAGCCTTCCAGAAAAGGAGACTTCAGTTTTTAGAATCAATATCCAGTCCAACCTACTTAAAAAAAATATAACTCAATACTTAGCAATACTGCACCTATAGTTCTTTCTCACACATACATATTCTGCATTTCTTTCATTTCATAATCAATACAGTAGTTTATTTCATATATAATAAGCATGACATTGTACTCTGAGGCTATTTTAATTTGAATTCAGTACAAACTACACCTGAGTATATATGTATGGCACTGGGCTTCTCACTCAAAAATAACTCAGCTGAAAGAAACTTGCCAGACCTGACCAATATTTTCCAGTTTTTAAGGAAACTAGGCACACTTTATTTTGAAGCCTATTAAGAAACAGCTCTGTGGCATAAATGAACAATTACACCACCCCATGTTTAACTAAACATACAACAAGTTCCCTGTAAAAGGATTTGGGTATTTACTCTTCTATCCCAATATTCCTTACTCTAGCTTTTCCTTCCTGAACTGAGAAGCAAACAACCCAGTAAATACAAATGAGTATTATGTAGCTTGAGCCATCACTTTTTCAACAAAAATCAGGAAAACAAATATTGCTTTGGAAGGCTACAATTTAAGCAGAAGAACCACAGGATAGAGCATTGCATCCTTTCCTTGCTAGCATTTTCAATCTACTCTTTAGTTATTTTTTCTCTAGCAAAGTTCCAAGGGTGTAGTTATCTTTTTAAATAGACATCAGGGGGAGAAAAAGCAGCTTGGACTTTATGGATCTGACTGAAAAACAAAATTACAGGAAGGAAGGAGGGAAGGGATAAGACAAGCTTAATTAAAAATGTTAACATGTAATATATCTGGTCTCCAACATAGTACCCACCCATTTCCTCACAGAACTTCTCATTTGTCAGATCCATGTTCCACCTTGACTTAAACATGTTTTATGGGACACTCACACATTGTAATTAAAGTCCTAGCCTCATCTTTATTTCCAAAAATGCCTTTGGAACCCTCAAGTATTCCTAGGAAATAAAGACAGAACATAGTTGTGGCATGCCGCCTTGCTTCTAAATGTGCCTAACAATCTAGAAAAAGAGACAAAGCTAAGATGTGGGTCAATAGAGAGCATTATAGGAAGCCAGAGGCAGCAGCAAGAACCATTTCCACTGGTTTTACTTTCTGATAAATAGGTCTTTTGTGACTGGCTTTGCATGCGCTTTGGGGAATGAGCAAGCCTCCTCATGACAGCCATTTTGTAACAGCACTCATAATATACTGTGCTGCCTAGCACTAACAATATGGAAACACCTTTAATATGTGTCTTGTGTCTCTGGAGAGGTTAATCTCAACCTTAATATCTACCCTGTTATATGGAAATGCTGGCCCAGAATCTGGGACCTTGTGCACTGGGCATATTCATGACAATCACTACAGAAGTATTGCCATGGAGGAATATTTTTTTTAACAAGAGATAGCTTGATATTCAGACCTGATTCCAAGCTGATAGACAGACAGACAGACAGATATTATAATAATGTGATAGAGAAACAACTTCCGGGGGAGGGGGGAGCCAAAGTTGACATTACAGATGGTACAACTGCTATGTAAGCTGGGATTTAATTTCTCCATCTGCCATCTAAGCACCATGTATTTAGGCAATGGCAATACCAATAAAGTACAAATGTTAGCCTGGGATCACTGAGATTACAATATTAGATATTCCTTCTGCAAATAGCATCATGTTCTGAAACCTAATCTGCACATGTCACATCTTTTCCAGCTATGAAACAGTTATATAAAACATTAGCTCCTGTTGTGCGTAATTCAGGGCAGAATGTTCAGCAAACTTAAGCGTACTATAAAATCCCAGAGCATCCCTTAAAAACGACCGCTCATATTTTTGTATTAAATTTTACATTCATATCAATAATTGTTTTGTGTATTCGCTGAAATGGTCCTCCATAATTTGTGACCCATTCTGTCAAATATGGAGAGCCATTTGTGCCTCTCAAGTGTTTGATGAACAGGCTCCATCCCTCACTCTTTTATTTAAACATTCTTTAAACAAGCCATTTACAAAGCACTTTGCTGGGTCTTCTTACATTCAGCTTAGTGGGTCACAATACATCCAAGCTAGGACTAGAATATTTAGTCAGAATAAAGAAAAACCCTGATTCAAATCTCCACACAGTCTAAAAACCATCCGACTTGAATCAGTTCTCAACCTAATTTGACAAAAAGCTGTGTTGAGGTCCCCAGAGAAAAGTATTTCATGAGTGCAAATCTCAACTATATATTCCAGATAATATATATTAATGTATTCAATAACATCTGAAAGTAAAAAAAAAAAAAGCTCAGGCCAAAAGGCTTTAGTACTAAGCATCACAAGCAACAACGGAGTCCTCCTGATTCACACCTTCACCTATCCTTGCCTTTTCAAAATCTTTATCATATAGTATCTATTTCACTATCATATCTTGCTTAGAGCTTATTTCTTTGGTCACTTAAATGGGAAAAGCACATGCATACAACTCTTTATTGGACAAGGGTTTGTACATCATATTAAAACACATCAGAATAGATTAAAGACAGCACAATTTGTGATCCAACACGCTAAAGCAGGGCTTTCCAAAGTTTTCCCGTGGCGACACACCAACCGCCGTTGGTGTGTCGCCGCGGGAAAACCCGGAAGCGCTGCTGCCGCTTTCGGGTTTTTGCGCGCCGCCGTTGGTGTGTCGCCGCGGGAAAACCCGGAAGCGCTGATGATGATCAGCGCTTCCGGGTTGTGTGGCGACACACCAGACTGTGTGTGGCAACACACTTTTGTGTCGCGACACACAGTTTGGAAAGCTCTGCGCTAAAGGAAAGTGACATCCAATGCTGGTAGCCTGCTAGGGAACCCGTTTTAGCCTACGACCTTTACCTGGCTGGTTAGCAGGGTTTGGTTTAGGACAGGGATGACGAAACCTGCGGATCATATGCTGTGACAATTATGATCCTGGATGTTATTTTAAGAATTCTTACAAGCCATTAAGGCATAGCTTTCCAAACTGTGTGTCGCGACACGTTACTGTGTCGCCGGCAGGGTCTGGGTGTGTCGCCAGACGATCCGGAAGCGCTGATTGGGGGGAAGCCAGAAGAAGAGGCACCCCCGCCAATCAGCGCGCGCCAAAGGAGGGCAGAGAGGCAGGCCGAACAGTGCAGACACCAGCCACTGCCACAAAAGAGTCCCCTTTGGAGTCCCGCCGAGCTCTTGCCGCACCGCCAGAAAGCTCCACTGCCTTGCCTCTCCGCCCCGAGACAGGCCCGCTCGAGGTCAGGGGCAGCCGACCAAGCGCAGGTTTGGTGTGAGCGGTTCACATGACGCCATGTGGGCAGAAGCCTCTCCGCTGGGCAATGTGTTTGGCTGGCCAGAGGCCATGCCTCTCACCCCCCGAGATGCAGCTGGAGTGCGCGGGGCACCTGGGGCTCCCGGTCCGCCACCTCCCTCGCCCAGCAAATGCTGCGGAACAGCCCTGGAATAACTTCAGAAGTAATTGGGTTTTCCTCCCAGGTTCGCGTTTACCAAACTATTACTTTGCATATACAAATATTTATGGGGGGAGGGGACGGTTCTTGGTCCTGGGGTGCTGCGAGAAGAAGCGGTGCCCCCCAAAGAACACCCGGGGCTTCGGGATGTTTGCAAAAGTCCCGGATCCGAAGCCCCTGAAGGAGGGAGAGAGGCGCTCCCCAAGACGCCCTTTCAAAACTCAATTCCGTGCAGCCAGCAGGACGCCGAGGGAAGGAATGGCGATTAAAGCATTTGCCCGGTGAGGGAGGCGGCGGACCGGGAGCCCCAGGTGCCCCGCGCCTCCAGCTGCATCCCGGGGGGCGAGAGGCACGGCCTCTGGCTGGCCAAACACATTACCCAGCGGAGAGGCTTCTGCCCGAGCAGTGTTGCGTGAGCCCCTGAACCCAAATCAGTCAACATCGAACCTTCTTTTCCATTTCAGGAGCAGCAGGCAGGTGAATCTAAATCGCAACAACAGGCTTTAATCGCCATTCCTTCCCTCGGCGTCCTGCTGGCTGCACGGAATTGAGTTTTGAAAGGGCGTCTTGGGGAGCGCCTCTCCCCCTCCTTCAGGGGCTTCGGATCCGGGACTTTTGCAAACGTCCCGAAGCCCCGGGTGTTCTTTGGGGGGCGCTGCTTCTTCTCGCAGCACCCCAGGACCAGGAACCGTCCCCTCCCCCCATAAATATTATTTGGATATGCAAGGCAATAGTTCGGTAAATGCGAGGCAGGGTTTTCAGGCAGGAGCCAATCGCGTGGGCCGGGGGGCAGGGTTTTCTGGCGGGAGCCAATCACGTGGGCCAGGGGCGGGGAGCCCTGTTATTACTGTGTCGCAAAATGATGTATGTCTAAAAGGTGTGTCACCAACATGAAAAGTTTGGAAAGCTCTGCATTAAGGATATGAAAGAAATCTTTTAATACAGTGACCAGTCCGGTTCAAAGATCAGAATGAAGGAAAGCCCGCCAAACCATTAGTACAAAAGCTACTTTGCTCCTCCCCCCTTCTAGTACCTTCCCCATAAAATACAGTTAGGTATACATGTCTTCTAACGGTTACTGATAACGTGTGTTAATTTGGCCTTGAAGCATAAGCAGTCCTGTCTCCTAATCTACTAGCTACAGTCCTCACTTCTAATGCAAGCAGGCTAGGTACTCTAATTACTACACATCCAATCCTGAAATGGCTGGACTCACTATCCTGACATATGCAGTATCAAAATTTGGCTGCAAAACTGATGAATTTTGACAGCACACTTTTTCATTCTCCCCAATCCATTTCTACCATTGCCACCCTTCATCACCACCACCCCTTAAAATTTACATTGTTCAACATGATTCAGCACTGGGTCAGTTTGGGGCGAGTTAAGGGCAGGAACAAGAGCAGAAGGCCTCTGGGAAGGTAACCCAATTACTATGTTCCCCCAATTACTTAGAACTGTTTGGAGCAGTGTTTCTCAACCTTGGCCACTTTCAGATGTGTGGACTTCAACTCCCAGAATTCCCCAGCCAGCATGGGAGTTGAAGTCCACACATCTGAAAGTGGCCAAGGTTGAGAAACACTGGTTTGGAGAGAGGTATGAGAGGGAATGGAAGTGGTTTGCCTCTTGAAGGCCTCCTGCTCTTGTTCCTAATCATAAATGCATCAGTTACAACCTTCCCTGGATCAAGATGCCTTTACGCCCAGAAACTCAAGCCTTGACCTCCACCCCCCTTAAGGCGTCCCCAAGTGAAAAGATTGGGAAAACATTACAAGCAGTAGGGTTATGAAATGCATCTTAATAATTTATTTTTAAATTATACATAAAATGATCAAGCCATGAAAAAAGTTTCTATTTGGGAATATACCAAATTTTAAAAAGGCAGAGAATCTTGGGTCATTTCAAAGTACCTTCAATTCTCAGAAAACTTCAGTAGAAAAAAAATGCTGATAATGCAAGTAATACAGATTCAGAAAATGTGACTGGTTAAACAACATTCCATGTGGCAAAATGTGTTCTGAGGCTTAGTTCTCTGAAAAGTAACACTTTCTCTTTCATAACTGGAGGATGTAATTCAGAATACATGACTTAGTTTTACTCCAATTTTGACCATTTCTTCTATTTTCACTGTTAACTTTTTGCCTGCTTACTTCTGCAAAATGACAAAAGTGTAGACATGTTGCATTCCTTACAACTCAGCAGTCTGTGGTTCTATCTGCAACAAAAATAAGCCAGTTTAAAGTAAATTCTACACCAAATGTATCATTAGTGTCTGAATAAACTATATTTTCAATTTAATATACCAAACATACTTTTATGAACAAACCAACTTATATATACATTTTTAAAGCACGAGAGGCATGGCCTGGATCCCATCTGTTAGTGAGTATCATCTGGTGGGACCCAGGAAGGGAGCATTTTCTGTTGTAGCACCTGCCCTCTGGAACATCATTCCCCTGGAGATCAGACTCACCTCAACCCTGCTGGCTTTTCTAAGGCCTGGAAGACCTGATTTTGCTGTCAAGCCTGGGGCTCTGGATGTCTGGCGGAGCCCGCATCATAGCTATGTTAATTGCTGTTGTATGGTTTTTTCTCCGTGGCTATATAGGTTATTTATGATTTTGTTATATTGTTTCTATCTGGTTTTTAAGTATGGTTAGCTACCCAGAATCACGTATTTGAGATAGGTGACCATGCAGAATGAATGAATGAATGAGATTTTGTATCTATAAGAGGTGCTTATAAATACAAAATATACAGTATTTCAGTTTTCTGCAACATGTTTATTTTTTCTAGAAAATTTACATATCACAACTCTGGCTTACTCAAGAAGCTATTGTTAAGAAAAACATGTCTTACTATAATGTGTGAATCTAGAAAACCCTTTTATTATGATCATAGATCAGAAAATGTGTGAATCTCAGATTGTTTAACTTCTGTTCGACATAAATACAAACTTCACAACTAGATACCTACTATATACAATTTTTTCCTATTGAAAAAGATAGGGGTAATTCTATTTAATGGAACATCTGATGTCAATTATTATCATAAAAGTAGCTTTGCCAGGTAATATGACTCAGCTGGCAAAGCCAGATCCTTTGTACATGAGGTCATTATCTAATTATTTTAGTTGTGAACAGGTTATTTCTAGCTGTCTTTGTCAGAATAAAGGTCACCAGAATTAATGTTTGTCACTGGTCAAATCCAGATATATAAATCTGCTGCTATTCTTACCATGCAAGTTTTCAAGATATTTACAGTTATATTAGTGTTCTCATGCATTTAACAGCCACATGTCTGCTGCCTTGGGAAATGTTGGGAAAAGTTGACCTGCTTAACTGTAATTATGTCTTTCAATTACTAAAGGCATAAAAACACAGACAGCAAAATGGTAGAAACAACTTTATCAAAATCATGCAAAATTGCCTTTCTGGTTAAGAACCCAGATCTATCAAGTCTAGTCAATATTAAGCTTCAACTAAAGCTAATCAGATAGCTTTGGAATTCTCACAAACACAGCAAAGAGACAATGGTCACACCATAATTTTTTTCCTCAAGACTGTTAAATATACTTTGCTATTTATTTTACCAGATAGAACTGCTATTTGATACTGATAATTTTACTATATGTTTTAGTCAAGTATTAAATATTGTCATCTTTTTTTAAAACTTACTAATTTCTTTCAACATATAGAAAAAGGATGAAACAAAAGAACCTACAAAGAAAAAAGGGGAAACTAAAAAGGTGTGAAAGTACAAAAAATATTACTACAAAGTGACTTCCAACTTTCTACAGCAAAGATATACATACGTAAATCAATATCAATCTCTTACTCCAATTTAAACTATAATAAACATTATTTCTATAACACATTTCAATTCTCAGTATAACATTCCCTTCTAAAACAAATTTTCCCTCCCAATTAAAAAACATAAAAAACCCCTTCAAACATAAAATATTGTCAGCTTCTAATTCCTATTTCTAAAATGGAATTACCAGCAATTGCTGGATTGTTTCAAGGGAAGAATTAAACATTATGATATACTTTTCTTATTTAAAAAAAAGTTAAAAGACTGAAGGAAGTCGGGAAAAAAAACAGATTTATTGAGTAAATCTAAATCAACAGAACCTTTAGACTCAAAGTGATTTTTGCACACCTAAATATAATCTCTGCTGGTGATAATATTATCTACACTACAGTCCCAGAGTAATCCAAAATATTTCACTAAAAGGCAACCAAATACTGTTGCAATGTTTTTGGCATATTACCTAGACGTTTGTCTTATGGAGATAATCAATCTTGGCCACTGACTTCTGAAACAAATATTCTATTGCAGGGGTCGGCAACCTTTTTGGCACCAGGGACCACTTCCCTCTGAAAATTTTTTCCAAGGGGCGGGATTTGTGGGCAGCAGCCAATCGGATGGATGGGGGGCGGGGTTTGCAGGTTTGCACCGAGGGCATTTTCGGGTTCCCCAGAGCCTGCCCCCCCATCACTTTTTGCGGTGATCCGAGGTTTTTTTGCCTTGGATCACCGCAAAAAGTGACGGGAGGGGCACCCCGGGGTGGAAAATCTCCGTGCCGATCAGCTGTGTGGCAGGGAAGCAGAGGTGTGCCAGAGCTACCTGGTAGGGGCCGAAAAAAACACGGAGAGCAAAAGGGGGGAGGAAAAGTCCATCCTGCCAGGATGCCCCTTCGAAAGGGCTGGCTCCGGGGACCCCGAAAATGCCCTCGGTGCCCCAAAAAAACACTGCACTGAGCAGCAGGGAGGCGAACAGCCTCGCCGCACGGGCACACACACGCTGCTGCCACCAGGGGCGGATGATTGGCGGGGGTGCTCCTCAGCCCGCCTCTGCCCTTCTTTGCTGCGCGCTGATAGGTGGAGGTGTTTCCCCTTCTGGGCCCCCACCAATCAGCTGCTCCGGATCACCCTGCGGCCCACTTCCTAACAGGTTGCCGACCCCTGATTCTATTGCACTGTATATCTTGTTATCCTAGGCAGGATAATCAAACAATCTCAATCTGCCTTTGAAAGCGGTATCATGATAAAAATATTCATAGGAAAAGCTTGTCATTCTGCAGCACTTTTAATATTTATACATTCATAAAACAAAGCTCAGTTCTTAAAATGCATATAGTATCAGTAAGAAGGGGCAATAAACACTGGAGCAATCTCTGGCCCCAAGTTGTTTGTAGCCTTCCTTATTTTTAAAAAATATTCCCCGAGCTCTGAATTTCAGCAGTAGAAATCATTTTCCACCATTTTGAGGTAAGGTAAAGGTAAAGATTCCCCCCGCACATTTGTGCAGTCATGTTCGACTTTTTTTTTTTTTTTGAGATAACAAACACACAAAAACTTTAGTTTAAGACTTAAAACCGGCAGTTAATAAAAACTAATCGTGCTCAGGAAAAAAAATTGTGTTTCTGATCACACCCATTTTTCCAACATCACCCCGGCCACTATGGCTCCTCTTATCCAAAGAATTTCTTCAATCTTGCAACACAAACAAACAGAAAGCAATCTAAAAAGAGTGGTGAGTTACTATGTAGGCAACAGAAATAAAACACACCTTTCCTCACAAAATTCCAGAGTCTTGTTACAATTTTTAAGCTGCTCTGAAACTACATAAAAATGTTATCATTATCGCCCCATCTCCACCTCCACCTTGTAACTACAGTAGATCTCACCTTCTTCCAGAACCCAGTTTCTGAAAAGTAGCTGAAAAAGTGCAAACTGATTTATAGACAAGTCAATTTAAACAAATATATGGAGTAGTCTGACAACACCGTAGGTGTGTGAAATATATACAGGGTGAGATACAGAGCTGAATTAATAAGGAGAGAATGAATAGAGTGTTCAAGCAACTGTCAAGACATGTTTTTAAATTTTCATTGTTTTTACTGTCAAGAAATCATTTTGTATCTCACTTCTGTCATGTTCAAAATGTCAGTATTAAAAAAAAGAAATCATGAGTTCTACCGAGTGACCTAAAGCATATACTTGCTGGGTAGAAGGGCATGTAATTGACCAAATGGCCTATGTTAAGTACCTGGGGATAGTCTTTCATTTCTTTGGTAGCAGGAAAGTAGATCTAACATACCTTGCCTAAATGATCAGAGGAGTGTCTCTCCGTTTTTAGATTTCTAAGAACTAAAGGTGGTAATTAGATCCCCTTTCCTGACTATAATTCATAAGAACAAATTCAGTTCAAGTTCCCAAACACTCCAGGTCCCATCTCAAGGCTGGGCTAGTATAAAATAACTCCATATTTGGAACATCTATATCCTTGTGGGGCTGGGAAAGTTGAAAATTGAACAAATCTTTCAAGTTTCACTTTATAGGGATATCCACATAGTTTTCTCTCCTATACTATTAGGATGGCCAGGTTGTTCAGGTCAAGTATACTTGTACAAATTATATGGAGGAGAAAGTGAAAGAAGGGCAGGACACACTAGTTTTTTTTATACATGTAGAAAATGCATGCTATATTTTATAGAATTCTTTTTGTTTTGTGTTTTTTTTTTGCATTTGTAAGAGGTTTTCTTCACTTTTGTCAAAGTAGTACTTTTATATATATATATTCTACTATATATATGTAGGGGGGACTGCCCTATTCACCTCACAAAACCTCTCCAGATTTTGTTTTGCCTGAAAAAATAACCAAAACATTCTGGGTTTTGTTTCTGCCCCAAACAGTCTGCATGTATTTCTAACGGCAGAATTTCTGGGACATAATGTGTTTAGGGCTCAAAACAAGACCTATTTTTCATTTTAATCTCATCCTTACTCTGCATTATGGCTTATATGCTTGAGAACACTTTCTGGATAGAAAAAAATATATTCTATTCTATATCAGGGTTACAAGCTGAATTCTAAACACTAATTACATTTAAAAACAAAAAACACACACTTCTACATCAGCTGATGAACTGGAGATTGCTTCAATATAAATTCCTCACATGCATATAAAAGAAAAGGATGTAATATATCTGAGATATTTTCCTTTTTTATAATTACATTGATCTTTAATTTATAATTTTTTCAGCCAATGTAATTTTTCATATTGTAGGTACCCACTTCTGAAATCAAGACATAATGCATGAGTTCTACAGAAGGAAGATTAAAAATTCTTTATTCTACACGTAGTCCTCACTTAACGACAGCAATTGGGGCCGGAATTCCTGTTGCTAAGTGATGCAATCGTAAAGTGAGACATCACGTAACTGCATTGCTTAGCGATGGCAATCCCGGCAATTCCCCTTGCTGTCGTTAAACAAAGTTTACTGGTTGTTAGCTGAGCACCCACCCCAATCCAAGCCATTCCAGGCTTGGTCCCTCCCAGCCCCAAGCCTCAATAAGGTAAGGGACTGCCTCCAACTCCCCCCCCCCCAATCTCTGCCCTTTTGGCTGACCTGCACCTTGCCTTGCGGGGCAGCAAGCAGCCCCAGAAATGTGCGGCTCTGAGGCTGCTTGCCACGCTATGGGAAGCCGCAACTGCCCCAGCCCAGTCCCAGTCACCCTCACCACCCTGCACTGAGACCCTTGCTGCCCTGCGCTCTGCCACCCCAGCTGACCTTGCCATCTTCTTGCTCCCAGTGCCAACGAGGCGTGCCCAGCCTCGCTGCTGGCCCGGGCCGGGCTGATTTCGGCTGCGGAAAAAGAAAAAAATGGTAAAGACATCCCCTTTGCAAAGAGCTCTTGGGTGGGGCTGAGCTAGCTTCACGTTCCAAAAGGGGGGGGGGAGGCTTTTTTTACCCCTTTTTGGAACGCGAAGCTAGCTCAGCCCCACCCAAGAGCTCTTTGCAAAGGGGATGTCTTTACCATTTTTTTCTTTTCCACAGCCGAAGCCAGCCCGGCCTGGTCCAGCAGCGAGGCCAGGCACGCCTCGTCAGCAGCGGGAGCAAGAAGACGGCAAGGTCTTTTTCAGCGTGTTCATAACTTCAAATAACTTCGAATGGTCGTTAAGTAAGGACTACCTGTACTGGGTGCTATTATCACCATCAGCAATGGAATGTAAAACAACTTTCTACTAGTTAATGGAGATACAAAGTTCCCTGTGTACCCAAACCCAGGGGAGGAGGTAGATTTTATATAATTGGTGATAAACGCTACCGAAGTAGATTTTTATCACACTTTTCTTAACATATGTGGGGCGCGGTTAGCTCAGCGGGTTAAACCGCTGAGCTGTTAAGTCTGCCAATCTAATGCAGTTCAAATCCCCACGTGATGAAGTGAGCTCTCGCCACTCGCCCCAGCTTCTGTCAACCCAGCAATTCGAAAGCAGAAGCGAGTAGATAAATGGGTACCACGTTAAAGTGGGTCAATTTGCCGACGTCCTGTAAACTGGGGGTTGCCCTTGGAACGGAAAGAAGATCCCGGAAATCCTGAAAATGGCAACGGAGGACGGCAGAGGACGAGGGAACCTGATTGGCGAACATCCAGGATGTCAGCAGCCGACTCAGAAGCAAGGTATGCTGGGACATGTAGTCCAATACCTACGGAAGAAGAGTTGGTTCCCCAACCCCCTTCCTGAGCGCGCGATAAATAATAGATATATGAATTGTTGTATAAATTAGATGAATTGTAATTGTTGTAAGCCGCCTAGAGTCCTCCGATAGGGAGGGGATAGGCGGGGTATAAATATGATAAATAAATAAATAAATAAATATGCGGAGATAAGACTTAATTGAGGGACTGATCCATGACACACTCCAATTCAATTAATCCATTTTGATACTCTGTTTTCTATAAAAGAGATTTGAAATAGAGCTGATTGCCTGTCTTGCTAAAAATGTAAAAGAAGAGAACTCAAAAGCAAGAAAACTCTTTTCAATTGCCAACTATGATCCATCTTGATTATTGTGGATTATACAATAATATTATCAACAATAATATTATAGCCATATCATATTCCTCAAATCTCTAAATCTAGAGATTCAGAATCTAAAAAGTCTCTAAATATAATTATAAATGAGTAAAAGCAATTTTTACTTCTATTGTCAGTACATAACTGATACTGGTTTCTTTCCTCCACATACAAACTTACAGACTGCACAATACTGTCATTTCTTACCCTTCAATGGTAGTAAAGATGTTTTTTGGGCGAGGAGGAATTAAAATAAGAATCTAGGCAATACCAACATTTTAATAGAAGCTAATGTGTCTAACAAAGAAATCTACATTGATTTCCATTTTTGTAGATATGCTTTATCCATTTTATATTGGAATATAGTTTTCAGGCAACTGGCATGTATCTATTAAACAGAATGTTCAAGTACATAAAAAAATTAAAATTCATTGCAAAGTGAGATAATTTTTGAACAGTTAATTCAGTAATTTTAAAAAATCCTGACTTTTCAGAGTTTATCTTGAAAAAGTTTTAGATTTTATATTGCTTTTATACGATTAGATAAAAATATATTCCTTCCCGACAGATTAAAAGCATGAAGTTTAGCATTCATTAATATGATTTGGGAATTCTCACTAATCATCCACTAATCAACAGAAAGACTAAAGTGTCTGTAAAATCTATGGTTGACAGTGAACCATATAGTCATATCTCTTTGACAGCAAAATTTTAATAATTATAATTATTAACATAGACTGACACTATTTTATAAAACTGCTCCCAAATGTTAGTCCTCTAATAATGTAATCATAAATAAAAAACTAATCCAGTCCAAAACCTTAATTGCATCTAGAGAGTAATAACTGGGTTTCCTTATTATTATAGTAAACAAAAGGAAAAGTTAAGTTTTTTTTTCAAGTCAACTCAACTCTTGGTGGCTACACCCATGATAATTGATTTGGAAGTATTACAGAAATGTAATAAGATGTGGAACAAATTCTACTAAAAAAAAGTATAAATTCCCTAGGGACTCAGCCTGTTCCAGGCGAATAACATAATTTCAAAGTTTGAGTAACTTGAACTCAACTCCTGGTAGCCACACCCATGATGATTTGAAAGTATTACAGAAGTGGTTTGCCTTTGCCTTCTTCCAAGATTATTAAACAGAGCTGATCCAGCAAAGCTTCCAAGATCAGCCAAAGACCAACTAGATCCTACCATAGCCTGAGGCCACTTTAATATGTTAATTAAATATCCTATGTACAGCATGAGACATAAACCAATTACTTAGCTGAAATATAATACACTATAAGTATGTTGATCAATTGTGCAAATATGATATTAGAATGTTATTATCTTTGTTTAGGAAAGTAATGGGATGATTGGAACTCATTCAGTGTATATGAAATGTCTATTTTACAAGATTACAAAGTTTCAGGTATTTTGCTACCTTCCAAGATATTATTTGAAAAGCTTCCTAAGATACAAACAAACAAACAAAAAACTAGTATAAAATTCCCTAGAGAGTCTGCCTGTTCCAAGCAAATGTTGTAATTCCAAATTTTGAGTAACTTGAACTATGAACCCCTTTGTAATTGGCTGATTTTAAAAGCTGCTGATGGGATTCTGCCAAAGATAATAAATGCAAAATACACCAAAAGCAAAAAATAATTTAACCCAATAGGGCCTACTTAATAAGAATTACGTAAATCAGAACAAAACATTCTAAACTGATTTACAATCTCACATTGACTGGTTGAAATATGTTCAGTTTTGATTTTAACTGTTGTTATGTTGTGTGTAGCTTTTTTCCTAAGTAAAAAAAAAAGAGATCCTTCTCAAATAAAGAGAACAATTGCACCTAAACTTTTCTTCTACAGATTCAAAGTATTGTATTAGGAACCTGGGCCAGCTGCAGTGCTGATTCTCTTGGGATCTTTAAACCATAAATTACTAAATGTGTCCTGGAAGTCCAAAAATGAAACCAATTATTAACTAAAATTGTCACATGACCGTGGAAGCGTCTTCGGACAACGCTGGCTCTTCGGCTAACAAACGGAGATGAGCACCGACCCCTAGAGTTGGACACGACTGCACAAATGTGCGGGGGGAACCTTTACCTTTACCTATAAAGACAAATAATTATAATTATTTTCACCATTTATAGGGAATGTAGCACAAAAATATAAAATATTAGCAGTAATAATCTATGAATATTTAGTAAATTATTCAATTCAGTGAGAGAAAGGCAAAAGATTCAGGAACTATCACATTTAATTCACTGGGAAAAAGGCAGGGAATTTGTAGTTAGACCTTCAATTCAATGAGGAAATTGATTTATGGTCCAGAAAGGAGCACACTGAATTAAACAATAGAGGCATGGAGTTAACGTGAGTATCAGGGTAAATGAGGGAAGTTTAGAAGTGATTCACTTTATAACTTTTTCAGTTATAGGAAAAGGCAGAAGAAGAAACATACACTCTTGCTGCAACAAAGAAAACCAGAATTTTGCAAGCTTCCTGACACAGTAAAGAGGGAGAGGTATTGACAAAAGGTAGCACTTACACATATGCTATGGGGAAGTACCTTTTATACAGGTTCCATTTCACTTGGAAATGGAGAATAAAAAAGAGAAAATGTTTATGGATAGAAAGGGAGGGGGAGAATCAGCTTTCTTTTGCAGCTTGTGCAAAGAGTTTTGGTCCTCAAAAGGTCAGTGTTTGATCAATCCTCAAACAGTGGGAAGGGAAGAAAAATAGGGGGTCCCTTTCAGTAACGAAGAAAAATAGGGGGTCCCTTTCAGTAACGGCGTTGTTCATGTCTTTTGGCTTGGTTTGCTCAATGTTCTCCTCAGCTTCCTGAAATGAGAGTTCTCCTGGAGCTGGATTCTCAGACTGTGCTTCTAAAATCTAAGACCACATACTGGAGGGGTTCATTTCAGCTTCTGTAAGGCCCAGCCACCTCCTTAGGGCTGCACACAAGTCATGGGGGGGGGGGGGCGTTCAGAGGGATTAGAGCAGAGCTTTCCAAACTTTTCATGTTGGTGACACACTTTTTAGACATGCATCATTTTGCGACACACTCTTACAGCAGGGCATCATTTTACAACACGCTCTTACATCAGGGAACAAGGCAGGCACTATTATTGAGACCATCTTACCATAATATATATAAACCTTTTAGATCATAGTACTTGAATTAAAGTTTTAACTCAGCTTCCAGAACTTTGGTTAAAACAACTGATTATAACAACTGATAAAGGTGAAAACAAATGGATGAGATTACAATCTACAACAGAGCTTTCCAAACTTTTCATGTTGGTGACACACTTTTTAGACATGTATCATTTCGCGACACACTCTTACAGCAGGGCACAAGGCAGGAACTAGGACCTGCGTGGAAACCTGGCAGGGCTCGGAGGAAGCAGCAGCCACTACACACCCAGCCACTGCAGCCGACACACTAACGCAAGGGTCGGCAAACCGCGGCTCGCGAGCCACATGCGGCTCTTTGGCCCCTTGAGTGTGGCTCTTCCACAAAATACTGCATCACTGTCCGGAACGGTCTAAAATAGAACGCCGCTCTATGAATACCGTCACGCGCCCAGCTAAGCCTTCGGACGGGTGCACGTGTATCTACGGGCCAGAAGCCAGGGTGCGTGCGTCAAAAGGTGAGCCGCTCTTCTCATTGGCTGCTCGGACGGAGACTGTCGCACCCAAACATTGCGGGGTGTGACCAATAGCCAAGCCCGATGCAGAGATCTGCATTTGCACGTACTGGGGGCAGGGTTTGTGGGCGGGAGCCTTGAAAACAATTTTGGGTGGCAAAATGTAGCTGCAGCTCCCCACCCTACCCCACCCCACCCGCCACCAGCATTGTATAATCTCCGAGTTAATTGCTCGGAGACAAGTCCGCTTCCCTGATCTTCTCCTCTGCCTGTCCTTCGCTCCCTTACAGCGCCTTGGAGACAAAGCCTCCCCTTTCCTGGTTGCAACCAGGGATCTTCTTCCCCGCCCCCTCGGCCAGCTCCTCTGTGCCTGCAAGGCAAGGTGGATCAGGCACAAGGTGGCTTTAGCTCGCTGCTGCTGCCTCATGGTTGCCGCCAATGCAGTCCCCACTGCGCCTGCTGCTCTTGGCGAAGCGAACGCTGTCTCCCTTTCCCGCCTGGTCCAGAGAGCGTCTCTCTCGCTCTCTCCCCCGCTCCCGTTTTCTTGCCCCCGCCCCTACTCACTTGTGGAAGAAGATCCCTGGTTGCAATGGAACAATTCAGTCAAAACTGATACCATTATAAATTACAAGGTGTCTGGCAGGCACATCCAGTTAGGAAAAAGACCCCCGTTTGAAGAAAAGAAGGGTTCCTTCAAAAGTCCTTTCAGTGACAATCCATGTATAGCCATTCTAGTAATTGCAGGGATTTTCTAAAAAAGGTATTTAAGAGGACTCAAGGATGACCTTTCCAACTAAAACTGTGTAGGCATTCCACCCTCACCTCTTCTCATTGTATTGTTGATTGCTGGATCAGGTAAAGCAATGGCAAATGCAGGCAAAAGGATATCTCTGTAAGGTAATTGTCAGAGCCACGACCTCAGCCTTTTCAATTACTTATCTGTTCTTCCTAGTAAGTTGCTTGTTAATCAAAAGGAATTTGGAAAACCAATTTTAGGGCCATCAACCTTTTTGCAACTCTTTCGTTCAAGGCAGGAGGAAAGCTCAATCCTATCCCTTTTTTGTCTCTTTCAGTCTCTCTTTTGTTGGTCTTGACCAACTTTTCTGCCCCCCATTTTCCAAGTTAGGGCAGGACTACCTGAAGGAGTATCACTTTTGCTTCAGGGTAATAATAGTAATAATATTTATTCGGTCAATGACCAGCAGCTTCAGGGTAGAAATCTCTTAGAAAACCCCCACCTCTTTATCTTCTTGTGCTCTGACAGCACACACCTTTTCTCCTTTCTTTGTCTCCCAAGGAGAACAGTTGAGAGAGAGGGAGGCAGGACAGCCCTGAGTTTTCCTCTTCACTTGCCAGCTTTTTGCTTATCCCTGAGAGAAATCTCTCTAATCCATAGCTTTCCAAAGTGTGTGTCCTGACACACTACTGTGTCGCCTGCGGTGTCCTGGTGTGTCACACGCAAACCCGGAAGCACTGATGGGGGGGAACCGCAAGGAGCGGCACCGCCGCCAATCAGCGCCGCGCCGCCGCCGCCATTGGTGTGTGTCGCCAACATTAAAAGTTTGGAAAGCTCTGGGTTAAAGAAAGGGGATCAAACAACAATGACATTTAACAGAGACAATGAAAATATTCTTCACTTAGGAAACAAACAGCAATTTCATGAATGTGAGATGGGAAACATCTGGTTTGTACATGAAAAAGGTAATGGAGTACTGATGGCAAACTGGGTGTGAGTTAGGGGTGTGATGTGGCAGCAAAACAAACCAATGTAATTTCTCGCTGCATCAACGGAAGTATGATTTCCTGCTTTGGCCAGACTCCCACCATACGTACTGTATTTATTTTATTTGTCATATTTACATCCCGCCCATCTCCCCCACAAGGAGGGACCCTGGGTGGTTCACAACAAGAGTTTAAAATCAGTAAAAACCATAAATAAAAATAATAATCAATAAAAAATATCTAATACAGTCCGATCCAAGCAATGGTAGATCTTACTTATCCCGTAGGTCGGTCAAGGCAGTTCTAAGAGACCAGCCAACCCCAAGACTGGCTGTTCCCCTCCCCTCCCCAAGCATGGTGGCAAACCCAGGTCTTTAGGTTTTTTCTAAAGTCCAGGAGAGAGGAGGTCGATCTTATTTCAGGGGGAAGGATATTCCAGAGGGCGGGGGCTACTGCAGAGAAGGCACACCTCCTGGACCCCGTCAGATGGAACTCTCTTACAGACGGGGCTCGTAGCTGCCCTCTCTGCAGGACCGGGTGAGACGGGTTGATGTAACAGGGATGAGACGGTCCCTCAGGTATCCAGTTCTAGGCATCACATTTTAAGTAGAATTCAGAAAAATTGGGATAGGTTCAGAGAAAAGTAACAAGGATGATCAGGGGATTAGAAGCAAAGTCATGTAGAGGGGATTTAAGGAGTCAGGTATCTTTAATCTTTAGAAGAGAAGAACAAGGGAGGATATAATAGCACTTTCTAAATACCTGAAAATATGTCACAGAAAAGAAAGCCAGGGCCTACTCTTTATGGTTCCAGAGTGCTGGATAGGGAATAATGGACTGAAATTACAGGAACTCAGATTCTGACTGAATGCTAGAATTAACTCCTTAACAGTAACAGCGGTTTCAGTGAAATCAATTATCCAGAGAAGTGGTTGGCTCCCCTTTACAGTATGTGTTCAAGCAGAGGCTAAGCAGCAATCTATCAAAAAAGCAGTCTCAGGTTTTTTGTTGTTCAGTCGTTTAGTCGTGTTCGACTCTTCGTGACCTCATGGACCATAGCACGCCAGGGCCTTCCTGTCCTCCACTGTCTCCCGGAGTTTACTCAAATTCATGTTCATTACATCGGTGATGCTATCTAACCATCTCATCCTCTGCTGTCCCCTTCTCCTTTTGCAGTCAGGTAGTACTTTCTAATTTTTTGCTACCATAGACTAACACCTCTCCCTTCCGACAATGTATCAATCTGAGATGCTTTAATTTGGAATCCTGCACTGATCAGCAATTTGGACCTGAAGGCCTAAAGAATCGAATCCCACTGACGTCTATGATTCTATGAAAAGATGGACCACTGATCTGCCCAAGCAAAGCTATACTTATGCTGATGTCTAACCCTCTTCATCTTGAATTCAGTGAGAACTAACAAGTCCTAAAAATCCCTGAGCATTACTTCAATTTCTTTTCTCAGGAAGTGAACTACAGCCTACTCTTGAAAATGTTCCTACTGACCTGCACTGTTTATAAGCAATTGCCAACTTATATAAAATAGTTTCATCCCAACACACCCAATACCACCCCAGGCAGTGCAACTTGACACTGCAAATCATTGATTTTTTTTTAAACTTGTACTGATAGATTTACAAATATGCATAAATAGCACTTGGATGAGAAAGACTTTGAAATATGAATATGCATAAACAAAACCCAGCTTCAGAAACCTCAAAAGGAGGCTAAGCAGGTAATGGGGACAAGAGATAGGCAGGGGGCAGGACAGGACTGGCAGAGAATCCTAATCTCTGCCCTTCTCCCAACCCCTAAGGAAATTTAGACAAGCCAATTGATTGCAATTGGAGGGGGAAATTGCTTGTGGAAAAGGCTTTAAAAGATGAGAAACAAACATCTCTTCATTCTCCTTGCCATCCTTCTGGTCTGCAGCCAGCAGGATTTCTTGGAAGCTGAATTCTTGTTCTAAAATGCTTCAAGGTCTGAGAAGAGAACTTTGGACTGCACTGTCCATAAATGAACGTATTCACAGAAATTAAAATAGACTCTTCTTTCTAACCCAAACTATGTGTATCTGCCAGCTTTGCCACAAATGCACCATTAATTTTTCTTTCTCTCTCTGCCTGCTGTGTGTGTGTCACTTTGTGTGCATGTGTTCTGAAAGTATAAACCATACACTCTATGCACATGTGCACTGAAATTGTTTTTCACATGAACACAGGACTGAAATGAGCAAGTTAAGAACTGTAAAAGAAGGTTGAGGAACTCAAGAGGAAAAAAAAGGTAGCTTCACACATTCTTGCTAATGTTCTTCAATATTTTTATCTGCTAGAATCTGCAACTTTGGATTTACTGGTATTGTTCTTCCCACTTCCATCCAGTTCTTACATACATTAAAAGATGGATCTACAAGTCAGATCATCTTGCTTTATGCAATTTGTACCATTCTCGGGAAATATTCAGAGCTGAAATACCCTAAAATTTCCTAAGCACAACTATCTCCATTCAGCCAAATATAGTTGAGCAAAAAGACAGGTATCAAGAGAGATAGATGACTTTTAATGGAATTCAAAGTTAGGTAATACTTTATTGAGACCATCTTACCATAATATATATAAACCTTTTAGATCATAGTACTTGAATTAAAGTTTTAACTCAGCTTCCAGAACTTTGGTTAAAACAACTGATTATAACAACTGATAAAGGTGAAAACAAATGGATGAGATTACAATCTACAACAGAGCTTTCCAAACTTTTCATGTTGGTGACACACTTTTTAGACATGTATCATTTCGCGACACACTCTTACAGCAGGGCACAAGGCAGGCACTAGGACCTGCATGGAATCCTGGCAGGGCAGGTTTGGAGGCAGCAAGGCACAAGGCAGGCACCAGGACCTGCACGGAATCCTGGCAGGGCTTGGAGGCAGCAGCAGCTGACACACTAATGCAGTGCTTTCCAAACTGTGCGTCGCGACACAACCCAGAAGTGGCGATGGCGCGTCGCCACCACCCCTGTGGCGGCGCGTGGAGGTGGCGTGCGCCGCACCATCAGTGCTTCTGGGTTTTACCACAAAACACAAGGCCACCACCGCCGCGCACGCCCCCGCCACCATTGGTGTGTCGCCAATGGCGGGAGAGCACTGCACTAATGAGTCGGGACACACAGTTTGGAAAGCTCTGATCTACAAGTTAGGAATTACTGCAGGAAGGAAACCCCAGAGATATGAATAGGAAAGTCACAAAACTTGGGGAAAGAAAAACTGAGGAAGGAGGACAAGGAAGGAAGGGATATAAAACAGAGAAGTAGCTGAACAAAACAAATAGTGAATGAAAATGCTGAATAAATAACAATTTTGACTACTTTCCTAACTATAAAAAGGCAATACAAGCAACACATTTGCTCCTATGATGGAAAAACACAAAGACCATAGCATACCCCCTAAAATAAAAACATTACATAAATGTTTAATGTTGTATATTATTTCTTCTTGCACTTCTATTTCGACTAATATTGTAGATTAAATTTGGTTGCTATTTAGCTAAGGTACATTTCTTCAATTTGCTAGCTTAAAACCAAAACACTTTGCAAATTGTTGCAAATCTGATTTTTACTCTCAAATTTATTCTGTTACAGTCATTAAAGTTCTCTTAATTTTCAGCTGAAATATTGTATCTGTTTAGCCCTCCAGATTTCAAGAATGATATGATCTTCCATCTCAGTATTTTCTTTTCCATTTCCTTCAAACTTTCTTCATAGGATGTGTTTTGTATAATTATGGCTATTTTTATTACCTTCTCTGCACTAATTCCAGGTACTTTTAACATAAAGCATTAGCCAAGCATCTATCAGGTACTGCTGAAAATAGGAGAATTAGATAATCTTTATAGTACAAGTTGCCTATAGATTTTTCTTTTACCAGACATTCAGCTATGACCTAGCATTCTATATTTTTGTGAGTTGTTCTAACATGGAAAATCATTCTTACTAACAGAATTCTGAATGTTCTTGGCTGAATACTTTTATACTTCCTTCCAACGAATTTAAAATAGTTTATTATTTTTACAGTTTTGCAATTACAACAGTGGTAGTGCTTACATGCTACAAATTACAAAATACCTGACAATGGATTTCTGTTACACTAGATAAGTAGTTAAAGCAAGAACATACAAATGATTCTCAATAACTGCTTGTGAATAGTCACTATTAATAAACACCTCTATCTGTATGTTCTATAGAGTTTCTCTCCGATCTCACTATTTACAACTTAATATCCTTCTCAGTGAAAAATGAGTATATATAAACTATTCCAGGGTAACACTTCATACATCTTATAAAATGAGTTATCCACAAATCATATGCCGTTATGAAAATATCAATACTAAAGGTGTCAATAGACTTTATTCTCTTTGCTGCAACACAGCTACCATTCTGGAAATTATTTCCTAAAAAATGATAACCAGACACCATCCTTCTCCTACTATGACTTAATAAGAAGACTCCTAGGTACCAACCTAACAAAGGAACAGCCAGATGACAGGCTAACATTATTAACATACATTTGAGATACAGTATATGTGGTTGTGATGCAAATACCAATGAGGTATTTTTGCAATCAGATGAAATAGGATGTAACTGTCTATAGCATACAGCACATCAAACAGAGCCCTGTACTTTTATTACCACCATTCCACCATTATTACAAACCAACTGCTAAACCCCAAAATTTAAACCAATTCATATCAAGCTCTACTTCTATTGCTATATTTTTCTCTGCCCTGCCATTCACCTAGAAGAAAACCAAAGAAACTTTTAAAATTTATTTATATTTATCCTCTTCTATGCCATTCGCTTTTTCACTGGTGAATCTATCCCCTTTCATAATGGTGGGTGTAAAGTTTAACCAATGCTTTATCACAGATTTATATAATGAGCAGAGAATAATGAACATAGCATAACTGGGCCCACTTCATACTAAAATTATTTTTTCAATGTTTCCATAGTTATTAATAGGAGACACAACTCAACTAGATGTTTTTTCCTGATGTGCTAATTTTCTAATTTCATAGTATTTTCCAAGAACAGAATAGTAAGCATTCAGTATACTAAAGCCTATCTGCAATTTAAAGTGCAACAGTCCACAGCAAGTATACTATCAGGTCATGTCTGTATCATGCAGAAACAGAGTTAGTACACATTCTGGAGATAATCTCACCCTCTTTCCACTGCAGAATGAAATTGCACACACTACAAATCTACTGCCCCATCATGCCTAAACAGCTCGTGCACTTTTTTTCTCTTTTCCTCAAAGATT
This sequence comes from Charina bottae, assembly GCA_023362775.1. NCBI lineage: Eukaryota > Metazoa > Chordata > Lepidosauria > Squamata > Charinaidae > Charina > Charina bottae. The sequence continues at coordinate 13,942,145 of JALMGJ010000016.1, forward strand.
ATTTTCATCCTTGCCTTACACATATAATTTCCTTAAGCAGTAATCTGATGCATGGCTATTTCGAAGTAATTTCGTTTGAGCTGAATGAGAATTAACTTCACAAAGAAAATACATCATGCAAGTCTGTTCTAATAAGTTTCCCATAGTAGAAAAATGCCCATCTTCGGGAACCGAGAATGCCTAAGTTAGCTCCTCCTCGTTTTCATCCGCTGCCAGGAAAGGCCACCTGTGGGACCTGCTGCCAAGAACAAACAGCAAAGTCCCAACACTACAAAAATAACTTCTTCATACTTTGCCAGTCAGCCAAAACGACCTCACAGGTTTCCTTTGCACAACCGTAGCTGCTTCTGTATTGGGGGTAGGGGGAGTTGCCCGAAATTTGCATGCTTGCTGCAAAAGAACTAAGTCGGGCTTCTTCCAGCCAGGCACCACCTCACAAACTCCAGTGGGGGGGGGGGGGTGTGTGTGAACGAAATGGAGCTGAAATTTATTTCCCCCCCCCCCCCGTACTCACACAAACAGACGCCCGGACAGAAGGGACTTAACCTCAGCACACGCACGCCCCACCCTTCCTTTTCTACCCGGGCAACTCTTGGTGACTCACGTGCTCGTCGGTGCTCATCCCAGCCGGAGGCTCAGCAACTCACCTTGGCTCCCGTGCTCTACGCTGCCACTCTCACTTTGTTGTGCTTGCTGCTGGCGGGCAACAACGCAGTCCTGGCTTTTACTACTCTCATTGGCTGGCTCGTCTAAATGCTCCGGCTGCTGTAGCCCTTGGGCACTCGGGGCCTCGCCGCCGCCAGCGGGCGCCTCCACCGGCACTACCGTGAAGTTGGTGGGCATGGTAGCGCTCCTTCCACCGGAGCGCTAGTCTGTGGCTAAGTCGCTTGGACGGATCCCGAGTCCCACTGCGGTTCCCCTCACGCAACCACAGCGCGCCGCCTCCCCCCTCCCGGGTAGTTGTGGCAGGAAGAGCAGCGAGGGCGGCTCTTTCTTCCCCTTTTCTCCGCCTCTCCTCCCCGCCCCCAAAAGCGGCTGCCCGGGCAACAAACCTTGTTTGCCGCCCTCTTTTGCTATCAGCCAGGCAGGGGCCGTTTCTCCAAAATGAAAAGGCGGGAACAGAGGGAAGCGCTTTCCCCTCGTATTGGTCCCCAGCAACGGCTGTGCATCTTTTCTTTCATGTGCTTTGTTGGTCTCTACTCTGAGAAACGCAGGCGTAGTGACCTCAATATTCCCTCCATATCCCACTGGTTTCACGTACAACCCTTAACAGCGCTTGATTTGGGGGAGTTTCAGAGTGCTTGTCCTGAATGTTACGATTTAACTCTGTAACATGCAAAGTAGTCAAAGTGTGCATCTAGGTGTGTGCAGAGTTCATCTCCCACAAAATAATAGCCACAGCTGGCCCATACATACCTGGAATTGGAGATGATTATAATTAACATTTTTATTCATTAATAAATAGCTAATGGTCATCAGGCAATAACCATTTAATCTGCTACTTAATTTTATCTCTCACAGGAAGAAAGAAATGGGGTTTTGTATGCACCGTTAGGCCAAATCCACACAGCCATCCCTGGCAACAGATGAAGCGAAAGGCGTCAGATTTCTACTTGCTCACTCACTGTCCCCTTAAGCGCACCTGGAGTGCGCTCAGCATCTCTGTCCAGATTGCTGTGCCTCGCACCACATGAAGGAATTGCTGTTGCATTCCCAACTCCTTGTAAGCATCACTGGTTGCATGTGAGGTCACCACAAACCAGCGCAATCATTTTTCAACTCCCCCCTTTCTGTCCATGTGGTTGAGTGCATGACTTGAGGAAGATGGTGCTATCGATGAATACACACCCCCGCTGCCACTTCCGGGTTGTGTGGCGACACACCAGACTGTGTGTTGCGACACACTAAAGTGTCGTGACACAGTTTGGAAAGCTGTGGTCTAGTAGCTTCCTTCCCTTCTCAGTCTACTGATGTGTTGCCTGGGTCTGGGGAGAGAGGATTATGAGCACAGTGGCCACAGGTCTGCACAAAGTTCAAGCAGATCAAAGGGAATTGAAAGCTATGTGAACCTTCACCTGCCAGTGGTTCAAGCCAATCCCTTGAAGTTCCCAGGAGTAGTTTCTAATGTGAGGGCAAATGCCCCATGCAAGTACCCAATGGCATGTTTCAGGACATGCCTCAGTCCGTGGCATTTATCTCTCTCTACCATAAAGTCAAGACACATGGAGGCTAAGGACTCCCAAGCATCTGATGCTGGGGAGGTTGAGCAAGAAGGTCCCTATGAAGGCACTTCAGACTGTGGCATGCAGGGCACAGATTGCAGCATGCCACAAAGATTGCAGCATGCCACACTGTCAAGGGCTATAACCGGTCACCATTCTCATTTCCTTTGCAGGGTGCTGTCCCACAGTTTTCACCACTGGCAGAGGAATGGGCTGCTCAGCGGCCATCAGGTTTTTGTGGAGGGCTCCTTCCCCCTTCTGTGCTTGTCTGTTGTATTCAGAAGCATGCAGCACCTAGTTCAGCATCATGCTGGTTGCTTGTACCACTTCTTACTGGGTTCTCTCCCTGCATGCAGGTTCAGCTACACCACCAGCAGGTAGTGATTCCCCACCACAGCTTTCAGAGTCCGAGGCAACCAGTGACAGGAGCCAATCAGCAGCTGAGGTCTGCTCTTACTCACAGGCCTTAGTATGCAACTTGTTCATGCACCAAAGTCAGTGAACTGAACAAACATCACATCAGTCCGGAGCTCAACCACAGGCACAACCTGTGAGCTTGCAGTAAACTACTGTGGCATGTCATCTAGGGATGGGGGGCAGTAGCTGTGCTATTACTACCTGTATGCATTTACATGCTTAATATGTCTGCAAGGCAACTTGGGAAGTCTACAGGAGAGCAGACACAGGCCATACCTGCTGGTAAGATGCCAGTACTTCACCCTCTCCCATGTCCATCATGAGTGGTTGCTACTGTTACACACACTCCCAGGTTCGATTTATGTCACTCACTCATGCACCCAAAGCCTGCTGCATGTGGATCTTATAAGCCCCCCTTGCTTTCTACCTGGGTTTTCCAGATAATTGCAGCTAGAGCAGACAAGACACACAGCCCTGATCAACAGCCGGGAAATAATTAGGAGCGCACGCAAATCACTTTCAACCAAACACTGAGGCATGTCAGGTTCTTTTGGAATATATGGAGACCCAAAGAATTTAAAGTAACAGCAAAACTTTAATGGTTACAATATACATTTGCTCTTTCTCTCACACACACACCCATCCCCACTTACCCACGTCCTTCTCAACTAGGCTGCCAGGCACTAACTAGAGCAGTGTTTCTCAACCTTGGGGACTTTAAGATGTGTGGACTTCAACTCCCAGAATTCCCCAGCCAGCATGCTTGGATGGAAGCCGTCAAGTGCAGATCCAGGATGACTCAAAAATTTGGCGGGCTTCAGGACCCCTTTTATCACCAAAAGTCCTTGTTTTATTGATTCACAAGTCTGGTAGCTTTCGTTGGGATTGGTTTTCTGCACAGGCCCAGCCTCCTTTGTCTGCTTCAGGTGACATTTCTCCTTTGATCCTTAAGTATTTGTTTCCTTCTTATCTACCTCCCCGAGGGACCTTTTTGACAAGATTTCTGGTTTTTGTCCTGTCTGCTTCATCATTAGGTTATGATAGCTTCAGCCTAGTCTCATACTACCATGTGTGGGCATATAATGGAGACAATGGCTTCCATGTATCCACAATAAATGAACCAAGATGTGTTAGAGAGTATATCAGTGGCAACTCCATACAATAAAGTATGAGGTACTAACAATGTCACAAGGTAATATGAGATCAAACCCAATGCATTGCAAGGAAGCTGAAGGGTTAAAAGAGAAGCTGACGCAGCCCAACTCAGTAACTGGGTTTACATGTGCTGTGCAATGAAAACTTGGATCAGTGTGGTGTGTGAACCAGATATTTACCTGTAGGATGTCTGAAGTAACCATACTGTAGAATTACTGGAGTACAACTATTACTTTTTTTAAAATATTAAGATAAAATTGTCTTATTTTCAATGGTACAATCTCTAACTGAATTAAGAGTTCAGAAATGGTCTGACATACTGTACAGAAATGTGAGCAGGAGAAAAATAAGCAGTAAAAGCCATTGAGCCTGACCTTTAAACATAAGATAGCAGCCTTTCTAAAACTAGCTTGGCTAGTGAAATCTTTTGAAGTGCTCCATGTTAAGATGATGATACCAGAAACAGTTCTTTCATTCCTGATTTGCACTATGGAATCTGTGCACACTATTTGGTGTTTGAATCATAATAGTCCTGTTTATATATAGGATGTGTGTCTTTGTTTAAAATGGTTAAAATATAGCATAGAGTTCTTAACATGGAGTTTATAAATATAAGAATTACTGTCTGAATCATTATAATATATTTAAATAATTTCAGTATAAAAAGACAAATTATTCATAAAGCCATATAAAATATGTTAAAAGCATGAATGGACCTAGTTAATTAAGATATTAATTAAGAAACAAGACAAACTTTGCTGGAGTCAAAGAGAAATATGGTACTGGGAGAATCTATCCAGAGAGAGACATCAACAGTATTGTCAGGGTTCATGTCTATGAATCCTGCCATTAGGATCTATAATAGCTTAGTGCTTGTATAGTAGTTGGGAGGGGGAATGACAGTTGAGTGTTATGTCTGCTGCTGGAAGCTAGAGACAGCTAGGCCAAGGTCACGCACCTGCAAAGGAGAGGAGATGGGACCGTTTGCTCCATGAGATCATCGCTGGTGAATTGGCGCGCAAAGGGAAGGGTTAAGAGAGCATAGTTTGGCGGGAATCAGTATTCAAGTCTTTAGGAGTGCTTCAATGAACATGTATCCTAAATAAAGCTTTATCTGCATTTCAATGAATTGCATGGAGAAGTGTTTATTGGGACATTGTTGTTGAGATCATCACAGAAAGACTTGAATCTACAATCCAGTCGGTTTATCCTGAGGTTACAAGTGGTAACTCCATTTAGTGCCTCCTGAGTGAGAATCGGCTTGTCCAAGCAACTTCAGCATGGAAGAATCTATGGAATGCTTCCAGACGGAGGAAGGGGAGCAACCAGGCCCCTCTTCAGGTTGGGAAGCGAAGAGTGCGGCTGCTGAACCCGAAGCAGCTAAGAAAAAAGCCTCTAAGAAGGTGTCTCGACGAAGTGGCGTAGAGACTACCGAACTAGCCATGGCACGCACCCCTCGAGTGGGAGCGGAATGGTCCGTGGGAATTGGAGGCGGCATCCGGGCTGGGAAGGGAAAACGCACTGCTAAACCCAGAGTGACCCAGTCCCAGAGGATGGCTTCACTGGAAGCGAAGACGGCACGTATTGATGGTGAAATGGAGACTATTAGTCACCAACTACAAACCCTTATTCAATCCGTGCAACAACTGGCTTTGATTTCAAAGCAGGAAGGTATTCCAGGGGCGGATTTACCACCTAAATTGATGACCACGGCAGCAGAGAGCGGCACGTCTAGTGGAGAGGAGGAGGAGGAATCCTCTGGATCCGAAATGGAGGTGCCTCAACCGGCCGTGAGTAAATTACAAAGGGGCCAACCTAGGGTGTTCGCGTTGAACAAACTGAAAACAAGATTTGATGGGGACCCAGCGAAATTGGCTTGCTTTATGACCCATGTCAGGGGTTTTATGGAGGAGTTTGAAGAGTCTTTCTTAACGGAAGAAGCCAAAGTAAGGTACGTCTCAAGTTTCTTAGAGGGAGAGGCTGCTTTATGGCTGGTGGCGTTGCATGACTCTAACTCTCCAGATTTATGGACTTTTAATGGCTTTATGCTAGCTTTACGACGCCGGTTTGAAGATACCCTCTCTAAAATGTCAGCTAAAGTGCAGCTGCAGCAGCTACGCCAGGGAAACCGATCTGTTGCCGAATACGCAATGGAGTTTAAAAAACTCATAGGCATGGTCCCATCTTGTCCTGAGACGTTTCAGGTGGAATACTTCCAAATGGGGCTGAAACCCGAGATTTTAGAGATGGCAGCAGGACGGGGTGACCCTGACACCCTAGAAGAATGGATTCAATTAGCCGGAAAGGTTGAGAGCACCCAATTAAGACTGAGATCGTACAGGAAGCTACATAGCTCGGGGAAAAGCCCTTTGGGACAGCCCCCGGCGAAGAAGCTAGCTAGAGCCACTGCTTGGGAAGAGGAAAAAGAACGCAGAGCAAAGAGAGGCTTGTGTTTCAAATGTGGCAAAGAGGGACATCGCATTGGTAACTGCCCTCAGAACCCCTCTACAGTAAAAGCAAAGCCAGACAGCCAGCCTTCCAAGCCATCTAAGCTACCACCATGCAAGGGAACAGCTCATGCTCTGGAGGACAGCAAGACCCGGGATCTGGTTGGGGGAGAGAACGACTCCTCTGACGAAGAGTTCATGCAGCCGGCGGAAAACGAGCGATGTCTGGCTTGAAGTGCGCCGTGGGCCAGACATTTGCAGATCGGCGCTCCGATCCGCTGGTGAGTGGAGACTGTCCTACCATGCAGGTTAAGATAAAGCTTGAAACTTTGGATGGGAGGGATCAGAACAATTTGATGGCAATGCTGGACTCGGGGTGCTCAAGATGTTTGATGCATCCTGCCATTGTTACAGGACTGAGACTTAAGTTGCATAAGTTAAAAGTTCCCATCATATTTTGTCAGCTGGACGGGTCAGATATGAAAGGGGGTCCAGTGGAATACTATACAGAAGCCCTAAAAATGACTATTGGGACTCATCAAGAGACTATTAGGTTTATTGTGGCTCCCATTTCCAATCAGCCCATAGTATTGGGGCTCAAATGGTTGAGGGAGCGTAACCCTCAGATTGACTGGGTTTCTGGAGAAATGGAATTTGCAGATGGCTCATATTTGGGAGTTGAGCGGGAAGCTGCAGGACTCGGTGTGGTGCGGGAGCTAGCTCAAGTAGCGGTGGCACCGTCACTATATGAGGAGGAGGGGGAGATTTTCTTAGAGACGGAATCAGACCAGATGCCCCCTCATCGGAAAACAGACTGTTCTTTACAATTGGAGCCTGGGGCAGTGTTACCTAAACCCAAGTTGTATTCAATGACTCATAAGGAACTACAAGAGCTGAGGAATTTTATAGATAAGAACCTCAAGCGGGGGTTTATTGAGCCATCCACCTCACCCACGGCGGCTCCGGTTTTATTCCGGAAAAAGAAAGATGGCTCATTACGGCTTTGTACGGACTACAGGGGGTTGAATGCTATTTGTATTTCTAACCAATATCCGCTCCCGTTGATGAAAGATATGCTGGTTCAACTGACCAAAGGGAAAATATTCACTAAGCTGGATTTGAGAGAAGCGTATTTTAGAGTACGCATAAAAGAAGGGGATGAGTGGAAGACCGCTTTTAATTGCCAATTAGGTTGTTTTCAATATAAAGTCATGCCGTTCGGATTAAGGGGCGGGCCTGGAGTCTTCATGAGCTTAATTAATGAGGTTCTGCATGAATTTCTGTACCAGGGGGTATTGGTATATCTGGATGACATCTTAATATACACAGAGACCATGGAGCAACATGTAAAACTAGTAAAAGCAGTGCTCAGAAAGCTTTTAGAAAACAAACTGTATGTTAAGTTGTCTAAATGTGAATTTCACAAAGAAAAACTGGATTTTCTAGGCTACAGAATATCCCATCAGGGCATTGAAATGGATCCCGCCAAAGTTAAAGATGTATTGGCGTGGGAAACCCCCAGAACAAAAAAGCAATTACAATCTTTTCTCGGGTTCGCAAATTTCTATCGCCAGTTCATTCCCGGGTTCGCCAAGATTGCGTTACCGTTAACCGATATGTTAAAAACCAAGAAATCGGCTGATGGCGTATTAGCAAATAAACCTCAACCGAAATTAAAATGGACGCCGGCGTGCCAAACGGCTTTTGAACAACTGAAGCAGTTGTTCACTGCAGAACCCGTTTTAAAACATCCTGATCCAGAACGTCCCTTTGTGATCCAGACAGACGCGTCCAATTCTGCGGTTGGATGCGTATTATTGCAAAAAGACAATAATGATCAATTAAGGCCTTGTGCATATATTTCTCGTAAATTTACTGAGGCTGAACAACGTTGGTTGGTGTGGGAAAAGGAAGCTTTTGCAGTGCGACATGCTCTAGCTACATGGCGACACCTGCTGGAGGGTTCGCCTCATCCCTTTGAAGTCTTCACTGACCATAAGAACTTGGAAGCACTTAAAACGCCTCGGAAATTAAATCCTAAACAAATCCGTTGGGCTGAATTTTTCAGTAGGTTCAATTTCACATTAAAGTATTTGCCAGCTGGAAAAAACTTTTTAGCAGATGCTTTATCTAGACTGCCACAGCATGACACTCAACCAGAACTGATGATATCCACAGTAATGTCTCCCCAACAATTGGGATTATCCAACCAGGAGGAACCTGGTTCTGACAACGATGCAGCACCCATACCTGTACAATTGCAAGGGAAGGTGGCTATCACTAGAAGCAAGGCCAAACCACCGAAACCTTTATGTGAACCCTCCCTAGAGAAAGAACTTAAAACCGCTATAGAGGCTGACGATTGGTGGAAAGAGCACAAGCAAACATTAACTGAGACGAATGGGGTGTGGTGGAATGGAGACAGATTATATGTTCCAGAGACTGTGAGAAAGGCTATTTTACAACGTTGTCATGATAGCAAAATTGCCGGACATTTCGGATTTGTAAAAACTTTACATTTGGTCAGAAGGCAATTTTGGTGGCCAACTTTGAGGAAAGATGTTAAACAATATGTTTTGTCATGTCATGTTTGTGCATCCATGAAAAAAGCACCCGGGAAACCGGTGGGACTATTGCAAACAGTGGCTGAGCCAACAAGCCCATGGAAACAAATTTCAATGGATTTCATTGTAGACTTACCAGAGAGTAAAGGCAAGACCGTCATATGGGTAGTAACTGACTTATTTTCTAAACAAGCTCATTTCATCCCTTGTAAAGGATTGCCATCTGCTGGTCAACTGGCAAAGTTATTCATCTTGCACATTTACCGAGCGCACGGCGCCCCCTTGCGGATTATCAGCGATCGCGGAAGTCAGTTTACCGCTAAATTTTGGAAATCATTTCTAAAATTGATTGGAACTGAACAGGGTCTTACCTCTGGGCATCATCCGGAGGGTAACGGAGCTTGTGAACGGCTTAACTCCGTGTTGGAACAGTATTTACGGTGTTACATTAGTCATCAGCAAGATAATTGGGTGGAGTTGTTACCCTTTGCTGAGGTAGCGTATAATAATGCTGTTCATCAGAGCACTGGATTTTCACCATTTAAAGTGGCTACTGGCCAGGATTTTGTACCTATTCCTGAGCTACCTGACCCTGCCATGCTTCAACAAACTGATCCTGTACTAGCAGATGAATGGATTACAAAAATACGATCAAATTGGCCGATAATGTTGAATATATTACAAGAAGCAAAAAATTCATACAAAAATTTTGCTGATCGTAAACGGGCTCCAGAATGGCCTTTAGTGGTGGGAGAAAAGGTCTACCTGTCTACAAAACATTTGAAATCAACTCAGCCATGCAAGAAACTGGGGCCTAAGTTTATTGGGCCATTTCCCATTGTGAAAGTGATCAACCCAGTAGCCGCTCAATTGGACTTGCCAAAGAACCTTCGTAGAGTACATCCTGTCTTCCACATCAGCTTATTGAAACCAGTTAAACCAGCTGATCAGTGGCATCCAGATCCAGTGGCGCCGCCACCTATCATGGTGGGAGATAACGAACATTTTGAAATTATGAACATTTTGGACTCCAGATTGCACCGGGGGAAATTACAGTATTTGGTGCAATGGAAACATTTGCCTGTGGGGTTTGAGGAGTGGGTTGATGAGATTCATGTTTCAGCGCCAAGGTTATTGAAGAAATTCCATGATCAATTCCCTTCTAAACCTGGTTAACTGCACAATTATTCTTATTTCTGTTTTTCAGATCTCAGTGCCTCCCATTGTCTTGCAGCCTGAAGAATTCTGGAATTTGTCCATGTACCTTTATGTATACTTGTATTTCTTAACCTTTCTTGTTCTTGGCATACTATTCTTTCTTTTGGAGGGTCGGCATGTCAGGGTTCATGTCTATGAATCCTGCCATTAGGATCTATAATAGCTTAGTGCTTGTATAGTAGTTGGGAGGGGGAATGACAGTTGAGTGTTATGTCTGCTGCTGGAAGCTAGAGACAGCTAGGCCAAGGTCACGCACCTGCAAAGGAGAGGAGATGGGACCGTTTGCTCCATGAGATCATCGCTGGTGAATTGGCGCGCAAAGGGAAGGGTTAAGAGAGCATAGTTTGGCGGGAATCAGTATTCAAGTCTTTAGGAGTGCTTCAATGAACATGTATCCTAAATAAAGCTTTATCTGCATTTCAATGAATTGCATGGAGAAGTGTTTATTGGGACATTGTTGTTGAGATCATCACAAGTATAAATACATCATAAAAAAGATCTTCTCTTCAGAGAAACAGACACAATAATGACTGAACATGCTCCTTGGGTGGGAAAAAGTGAGGGTTTTTTTTTGCAGCACAATACTTAATAGAAACAATCTGAGTAAATGCTACCATGCAGTGTTTTATATTCTCTGCATTATTAGGGCATAAGAAGTGAGGCACTGGCCATTGGAAGAAGCCTTGTGCAAAGCTCCATTTGGTTTCATAAAAGTTCATGTTGTCAAGGCTTTCCATTCTGAAACTAACTGGGCATTTACTTTGAAATTTAGGATGCAACCCAACTCTTCAGCACACACATACAACACCATTTCTGTGCTGAAGAATTTCTGCAACTTTTATTGTCATCCATACTAGAATAAAATAAAATATCTTCTATAACTAGTATATTCCCACCAAAATATGTGTTTGCAGTACCTCCCCCCGCCATTGTGCTCTGGAAACAGTTGATGGATTTAAGCACATGCATTTGATTGATGGCAGCAAAATTTCTTTTCTGGATATTAAAATTATCAACCACCAGTTCAGGAAGCACCACAAATTTGGCAGAAAACTTCCTTTTGTTTCAAGGCATGCTTCATGCTATCCATACAATTACAGAAATTAACTTTTGAACTTTGGGTTCAAAGATACATATGATCTTTATAAACCAAATTATAAGTTACTGTATCTTTGCTCAAGCAGTTGCTCAAGCAACAGAAATTATGGGAGAGGAGGTATGATTAACTACTTTGATAATCAATACTGTTGAGATAAAATACTGCCATATCCAATGATGCCTTACAATACCGAGATTTACATTAGGGATTATGTTCAGTTTAAGATTCAGAATGTGTCCAGTCCTGATAAAAAATGGGATAATTCAGGTAGATCTGAGAGCTGTTCAAAGAGAAGCAAGAGATCTCAGAAGACTGAATCAGTATCTGGATTCTCCAAAAGATTTGTTTATGATTCAAAATATTTAAGGAAAACTCCAGAGTGGGAAGAAGATTAGTATTGGAGGTTCCAGCAAATCAGCATGCCTCATTAGCATATGGGTGATTGCTCTGAGAAGCAAACTCTCTATGTGCTTCTAGAGGAAGCTGCTTGTTGCCCCTCCCACTTCCTCTTTTCTCTCTCTTGCTTTCTTCCACCGGAGAAGAAGGACCATGCGGCTGCTGGTCCTTCCATGGAGAGGCCATGTGCTAGGCCTCAACTCCAGAATGTCCCCCTTTTTCTCCACACAGCCTTCACCAGCAATGAGGGGTGAGGGTAAATTAAGTTTAGGGACAAAAGAAGAACAAGAAGTCATCTTTCCTGAACGAAAATGTAACTGGACCAAATAAACAGTAAGAACTCTTTTTGTAACCTACATTGTGTAAGCATGGAATTCTTTATGCTTGGGTTGGCTAGGTGCTTAAGATCAAAAACCTATATTTCTCTAGCGTGCTCATTAATGTTATTAAGATAAAAACTCCTTTCTGTGTGTACGTGTTTCTTTGCTGTTATACACTCTACTCCATTCAGTGGTACTAGCTGCCCACTAATGGTCTTCAATTAGGAGGGGACGCCAATTTCGAGACTGCCAGCTGTAAGTTCTAGCTACAATGAATGGTTTTATCAGGGTTCCCCAACCATGTGTCCCAACACACAGTTTGGAAAGCTATGGTTTAGACCAAGGGTCGGAAATGGCGGCTTTAAATTAAAGGAGGGGGGTTGTGTGCATCCCGTTGGATAGGATCCGAAGGGCCGCTTTGGAAACGCTGCCCGACTCGGGCGAAAGTTGGAAGGCTCCCGAGGGCGGGAGGAGGAAAAATCAATCGCCCTCCTCCAGCGCCGGCCACCAACGTCTCCACCCGCAGCCTTTGGAGCCTGGTTTTAAATGGGCGCTCCTCTCCGCCCCGGCCACCTCTGCCCGGCTCAGCTTTGTTTCCTCGGCGCACGCCTCCAGGGAAGCAGCCCCGTGAGTGGAAGTGAAGTGCTAATGTGGGACGAAGAGTCTCGATCCCGACAGGCACCCCGTGCATCTAATTCACAGAGTAGAGAAAGTGTGGCTTCTCCCTCGCTTGCGCGCTTGCTTGATCCCCCTGCCCCCACGCACGTGTGCATGCCTTCGCCCACCGTAGGGGGCATAGCCGCCGCCTCAGGCCGCGCCAGTCTCGAGGGGGGCGGGGAAATACGCCAAACGGTGGAGGGAAAGGCATAGGACGTATGAAAAAAGAAAGCGGCTTCTCCCTCGCTTGCGCGCGTGCTTGCTTCGAAGGAGACAGGCAGACAGAAGACATAAGAAGGAGACAGAGACGAAATCTCTGTGAGGGGGAGGGAGGAGAAGGGTGGGCGGAGGTGGGGCAGGGGTGGTGGGTGCCAGCGAGGGAGAGAAGAAGGAAGGCAGTAAGGAGCGGCGGCGGGAGCAGCGAGGATGGAGGAGAAGGTCTTCACGAAGGACCCCGGGGGAGGAGGCGGGGCGATGCTTCGCTCGCCGCCCGCCCGTCGCGGCTTACTCGGACCCCGGGGGAGGTGCAGTGGTGGACGTGGCATGGCAGGCGTGGCAGCGGGCATGGTGTGCGTGGCGGCGGCGGGCAATGCAGTGGGCGTGGCGGGCATGGCGGCAGCAGGCCCTAAGTGTGCGCGATTGGTCCCCACCCGCAAACCCTGCCCCCTTCCACACGATTGGTCCCTGCCCGCAAACCCCGCCCCCTGGCTCTCGAGCATGTCAAAATGCCCTCGAGCATGTCAAAATGGCTCCTGGCATAAAAAAGTTTGCCGACCCCTGGTTTAGACACTGAGTGGGAGAAGAGGGGAGGATGGAATACAGAAAGAGAAAGTTTACAGAGTAGCCAGTTTTCTTTGTTTTCATTTTCACTGTGAAGCCATTTCTGAAATAAATGAATCTGCTCCTCAATACAGATCTTAGCAACAGTGGCTGAAGGGGAGGCACAGGTATCTCCAACTCAGAAGTTTCTTTACCATTAGTACAGGAATATGTCGATGAAGGTTCTCAGTCATCCAGGTGGAACAGTCTGTGGCTTGAATCATGTCAACTGGATTTCTATTTTCTCAGTAGAAACGTTTCACTCCTTATCCAAGGAGCTTCTTCAGTCTGAGTAAAGTTAGTAAGGGTACACTGTACAACCATGTACAGTGGTTCTAAACACTGCAGACTACCACAATAAAATTACCTCACTTTTGGAGGATCACCATACATATGAAAAACTGAAAAGAGACCCCACCAGCAATTACAAGAAAAAGGTAATAGACAGTTTGAAACAATTGGAACATGATGGCTTCATCGATAGGATTACCTACCACCGTCTGTATCCTGGAGAAGCCATCCCTTGCATCTACGGACTTCCTAAGATCCACAAGGAAGGAACACCCCTCCGACCCATAGTCAGCAGCATTAATTCGGTAACATACAACATTGCCAAACACCTCACTACCATACTAGCACCTCTAGTTTGATACTCTGAACACCACATCCAAAATTCGGAAGAATTTGTTTCCAAAGCAAAGATCCTGAAACTGGATACAGATGAAACTATGGTCTCCTTCGATGTGTCCTCCCTTTTCACCAGCATCCCCACCACTCATGCTCTATCCGCTGTCAGGAAGAGACTAGAAGAGGACAGCACCCTTGAAAGGAGAAACCATCTCAACCCAAACCAGTTCTGCCATCTTCTGGACCTGTGTCTTAACACCACTTATTTCTCATACAGAGGTGACTTTTACAGACAAAAACACGGCTGTGCCATGGGTTCTCCTGTGTCACCCATTGTGGCCAATTTATACATGGAAGAAGTGGAGAAGAAAGCACTCAACACTTTCCAGGGAACGGTGCCCACCCACTGGTTTAGGTATGTGGATGACACATGGGTCAAAATCAAGGCCCAGGAAGTACAGGCCTTCACGGACCATATAAACATTATAGATGCCAACATTAGGTTCACCAGAGAAGGCACCAAGGACAACAGACTGGCATTCCTAGACTGTGAAGTCCTCATTGGGACCGGTGGCAAGCTAGAAATAGGGATCTACAGGAAACCCACACACACAGATCAATACCTGATGTTTGACTCCCACCATCCACTGCAGCACAAACTAGGAGTCATCAGGACATTATCACACAGAGCAGAAACCATCCCCACCTCCATGGATTCCAAAAAGAATGAAAAGCAGCACCTGAGAACAGCTCTGAAGGCCTGTGGATATCCAAATTGGGCCTTCACCAAATCTAAGTCTACCAGACCTAAAACAGCGACAGATAGGGCTGAGACTCAGAGTAAACGGAAGAACCTGGTCATTCCTTACATGGCTGGCGTGTCTGAAAAGATAAAACGGATATTTGGCAAACACCACATACCTGTATATTTCAAACCCACCAACACACTGAGACAGAGGCTTGTACACCCCAAAGATCAAACTCCAAAACACAAGAAAAGCAATGTAGTGTATGCAGTCCAGTGCAGTGAGTAGTGCTCTGTACTCTACATTGGAGAAACCAAACAACCTTTGTACAGGAGGATGGCCCAACACAGGAGAAGTAACACCACAGGACCAGAGTCAGCAGTTTATCTTCATCTAAAAGAAAAAGGACACTCATTTGAGGACATTAATGTTCACATTTTAGACAGAGAAGATAGGTGGTTTGAGAGAGGGGTCAAGGAATCCATTTATGCCAACTTGGAAAATCCTTCCTTGAATAGAGGTGGGGGCCTCAGGCATAACCTTTCCCCTATCTTCCTTCCTGCTTTGTCTTCTGTGCCTAGGAAGATTAAGACCATTTCGCAAGCTCAACAGCAGCAGGGTAATCTTAACGATCCTCCTTTAGATGATAAAGGGACTTAGAAATAAACATCTCAAAATAACCATGACCTAGCCCCAGGTGCAAGGTCACACAGCCACCCTAGAAACATATTTAAGGATTCCCTTACTAACTTTACTCAGACTGAAGAAGCTCCTTGGATAAGGAGTGAAACGTTTCTACTGAGAAAATAGAAATCCAGTTGACATGATTCAAGCCACAGACATTAGTACAGGAGTAATGTACCTGCCCTGCCGCATAGTTATTAGTTCAAGGATGGTTATCTACATACCACTTTTATATTTAAATTAATAATTAAGCCATTATTTCTACTGGCAGAACTACTTAGTCTAAATTTGTAACTACAAGCCTACTGCTACTGCCTCTTTCTTTGCACAGTCCCTCTTTTCTCCCAGAAGCTCTTGGGCTGCTTCCAGACATGAGCTCTCGTATTATGTTTTTGCTTTGCACGTCCTTGTTGATACCTGCAGAATAGGTCATTCATTTAGTCTCTGTTAATGTTCTTTTTAAATTAAAATTAATGTAATTAAAATTCCTGTGTTATTTTAAAAATACACTAAAATGTATTTCCTCCTACATTTAGAATGTAAGCCTACTTATTTACTCAAAAGTAAAGCCTATTCTATTCACTTGCAGCTATATTATCAGATGAATGATATGTGTGCCTCTTCAGTCTATTGTCTGAGGCCACTTCAATGGGCAGCTTCAAAATTTTTGCAGGTCTCCCTTCTTATAGTTCCTTAAAAAAAGTAAAGGTAAAAGTAAAAGTAAAAGTAAAGACTCTAGGGGCCGGTGCTCATCTCCATTTGTTAGCTGAAGAGCCAGCGTTGTCCGAAGATGTTTCCGCGGTCACGTGGCCAGCATGACACACGCAGAATGCTGTTACCTTCCCACCGAAATGGTACCTATTAATCTACTTGCATTTGCATGCTTTCAAATTGCTAGGTTGGCAAGAGCCGGGGTGAGTGCGGGAGCTCATTCCATCACACAGGGATAGGGTCTCGAACCTCCGAACTTGCGATTTTCCGATCGACAAGCCTTGCATCTCACCCGCTGAGCCACCACACGCGTGTATGTATGCGTGTGTGTGTGTGTGTGTGTGTGTGTATACTGTGTGTGTGTGTGTGTGTGTGTGTGTGTATGTGTGTGTGTGTGTGTGTGTGTGTGTGTGTGTATATATATACACTGCTCAAAAAAATAAAGGGAACACTGAAACAACACAATGTAAGTCCAAGTCAATCACACTTCTGTGAAATCAAACTGTCCACTTAGGTAGCAACACTGATTGACAATCAATTTCACATGCTGTTGTGCACATGGAATAGACAATAGGCGGAAAGCATAGGCAGTTAGCAAGACATCCCCAATAAAGGAGTGGATCTGCAGGTGGTGACCACAGACCACTTCTCAGTTCCTATGCTTTCTGGCTGATGGTTTGGTCAATTTTGAATGCTGGCGGCGCTTCCACTCTAGTGGTAGCATGAGACGGAGTCTACAACCCACACAAGTGGCTCAGGTAGTGCAGCTCATCCAGGATGGCACATCAATGCGAGCTGTGGCAAGAAGGTTTGCTGTGTCTGTCAGCGTAGTGTCCAGAGCATGGAGACGCTACCAGGAGACAGGTCAGTACATCAGGAGACGTGGAGGAGGCCGTAGGAGGGCAACAACCCAGCAGCAGGGCCGCTACCTCCGCCTTTGTGCAAGGAGGGAGAGGAGGAGCACTGCCAGAGCCCTGCAAAATGACCTCCAGTGGGCCACAAATGTGCGTGTGGCTGCTCAAACGGTCAGAAACAGACTCCATGAGGGTGGTATGAGGGCCCGACGTCCACAGGTGGGGGTTGTGCTTACAGCCCAACACCGTGCAGGATGTTTGGCATTTGCCAGAGAACACAAGATTGGCAACTTCGCCACTGGCGCCCTGTGCTCTTCACAGATGAAAGCAGGTTCACACTGAGCACATGTGACAGACGTGACAGGGTCTGGAGACGCTGTGGAGAACGTTCTGCTGCCTGCAACATCCTCCAGCATGACCGGTTTGGCAGTGGGTCAGTAATGGTGTGGGGTGGCATTTCTTTAGGGGGCCGCACAGCCCTCCATGTGCTTGCCAGAGGTAGCCTGACTGCCATTAGGTACCGAGATGAGATCCTCAGACCCCTTGTGAGACCATATGCTGGTGCGGTTGGCCCTGGGCTCCTAATGCAAGACAATGCTAGACCTCATGTGGCTGGAGTGTGCCAGCAGTTCCTGCAAGACGAAGGCATTGATGCTATGGACTGGCCCACCCGTTCCCCAGACCTGAATCCAATTGAGCACATCTGGGACATCATGTCTCGCTCCATCCACCAACGCCACGTTGCACCACAGACTGTCCAGGAGTTGGGGGATGCTTTAGTCCAGGTGTGGGAGGAGATCCCTCAGGAGACCATCCGCCACCTCATCAGGAGCATGCCCAGGCATTGTAGGGAGGTCATACAGGCACGTGGAGGCCACACACACTACTGAGCCTCATTTTGACTTGTTTTAAGGACATTACATCAACGTTGGATCAGCCTGTAGTGTTCTTTTCCACTTTAATTTTTGAGTGTAACTCCACATCCAGACCTCCAGGGGTTGCTTACATTTGATTTCCATTGCTTTTTGTGTGATTTTGTTGTCAGCACATTCAACTATGTAATGAACAAAGTAATTAATACAAATATTTCATTCATTCAGATCTAGGATGTCTTATTTCAGTGTTCCCTTTATTTTCTTGAGCAGCGTATGTGTGTATGTGTGTGTGTGTGTATATATATATATATATATATATATATATATATATATATATATATATATTTCCTTACAATATTCTGAAACTGAGCTTGAATTGGACAGTCCTCAAGAGAGGGCCCTTAAATGTGCATTAGCAAATTTCAGTTGCAAATATCCCACTGCATTTCAACAGGAAGGCTTCTTGGATTCTTAACCATCCAAAAAAATGCAAACATTCCCCATCTTCAAAGAAAAAACTGCCCTACCTGTTTTGGGTCAATAATGGCTTGGTTTGGCCTTAGCAGAAGACTACCCCCAGAGTGCCAATTGCTGCTTCAGCCCAATTTAGGGCTTAAGAAACAGAACATGCACATCAGGGATGATTGCGTGCAGCATTAATTGCAACACGTTGAAAGAACTATATCTCTGTTTCTGACCCTCACATGTTGGTAGTATGTGGTAGATGGACCATGTTATAGCACCCTCTTGTCTTGATGAAACCATGTGAGGATCTAGGTAGAATGTGAGTGGCTGTATATATCTGCATGGTGTGAAAATTACAAATAAGTATTTATTCTAGTACAAACTCTAGAATTATTAACTGAAAAGTGAAAGGAAATCACATGGGAATTCAGCTCAGGTCCTGGCAATAATCAATTGAAGGACAATGAGAGGGCTCAACTTCTCTTTATTCTGTCCCTAAAGTCAAGGATTTTAGCCTCTGTGCTGCCCTTTACTTTTAGGAATTTAAAGCACCTTGAGGCACACTTGAATTCCCACTACTTTTCTGAAGGATAGCTTTTCAGGATTTCCAATCCTGGCTTAATCCTTCCCCATCTCATTTGATTTTTCAATAGTGTTTTCATGCTTTCCCACTGTCTAATATTAGCACAACTAAAGAAATCCGCATAGCTGTATGCTCGTCTTTTTGTTGTTGTTAATTTTAAGTAGGGGTACCTAATCTATTCGAAAGCATGCAAATGCAAGTAGATTAATAGGTACCACTTCAGTGGGTAGGTAACAGAGTTCCGCATGTGTCATGCCGGCCACATGACTGCGGAAGCATCTTCAGACAGCGCTGGCTCTTCGGCTAACAAACGGAGATGAGCACCGGCCCCTAGAGTCGGACAGGACTGCACAAATGTGCGGGAGGTACCTTTACGTTTTTACCTAATCTATGCTACAAAAATCTGGATGACCACTAGATGGTAGCATGTTAGAGTTTTCTAGACATATGCCTTTGTTGCTATCTTGTGGTCATCTGGATTCCTGCAGCACATATATAGTAGTCCTATCCTAGGAACAAATTTATTCTTAGTCTACATTCTGATTTAAAAACAAAACAATACTATCCTTCAGAAATATTATTATATATCCTTATAATTTATTTCTAACTAGTGTTTTTGTGTTATTGTAATTCCCTTTTATTGTAGTTAAACATTGCTATAATGGTTAGGTTGAGTTTTTAGGTTTTATCAAGCTTATATTATAGTCATGGTTGCTATGTAATTCTTCTATATTTAAATACTGCTCATATTACAACTTACAGTCTAACTTTTAATCACTGCCCTGAAAGTCCAGTGGATTTTAATGATTAGTTTTCAGCTACATGTATGTCTCTTCTGAAATAAGTCCCAATGAGTTGAATTGAACTTAACTCCTAGGTATGTGTTTGTAACCCCTTAACCTTTCTCAAATCCAGAACAATGGAAGTCAGAGCACAAGTATCAGAAAGCAGAATGTGCAAATTGTGCTGTATCTAGAATGTCATTACATTAGAGAATCAATGTTAGCTGCTAAAATACAACAGTAGTAGTGAAACTATGATTCCTGATTCTTCTGTAATAGCTAATTCAGATTTATCTAATAGGTGAAGTTCATAAAATACTATCACTATAATATTTCAGTATTACAGTACTTGAGTTATTTAACACAGTGATTGGTGAGCTGTAAACCAATCTATAACAAATTGGGTTTATGGATATAAAAGATAATTTATGTCATAGCTACTCTGTAGAAGTGTTACATCCTTATTTTAGAAGCACAGCCCAGTTTAACTTATTGATGCACATGTGTTGAGGGATAATGGATTATTAACCATGGGGATGTTCAAGATCTGAGGTCTTCAGACTGCAGCCTACCTAGTTATCTCTCAATCATCTAAAAACTTAATGCAGGTCATAATTATTCAAGTCTAGTAAGGTTTGGTAGTAAAACAAAGGAGGGTCACTAAGGGTGTTTGCTTTAAGAAACTTGATGTGCTAAGGCACTTTGAAGTTAGGAAAAATGCTTGTAGATGTATATTCCTTGCTGCCATTTGATCTAAGAATGAACTGAAATCTCCCTCTGAAACATTTTTGGAAAAGTACTATGGATCTTGGACAAATTTCAAATAAGTCATGGTTTGGCTAGATATCATTTCAAACCAAGGATAAAAAGGACAGGGTTATTCTGTAGAAATAAAGCACGTTTAGAACAAAAGAAAAACACTGTGCATGGGTTCTTGAATGTGAGTTTTTATTTGATTTTACAAGATTTCTGTTCAATTCCATTCTCAAAGACTCTGAGCTGTCTATATTCATAGTAACTCCAGCTGATATCTTTCCATTACCCTTCTGAAAACATTAAAAAAACTAAATGGTTACCCACAATTCCTCATTAGGGTTTTCAGCATCTTTCAAACTGTCAGAAGAAAAGTGTCTCTGGGGGCAACATACTCCGTAATGTGGGGGTTACCACAGAGAAGGTCTACCTTCTGGCCCATAACTTTTACCTCTTGTAGATGCAGGACCTTAAGCAGATCCACTTGACTCACAGGACAGGTAGAATCATGTTCAGTAAGAAGGGAGAAACATAGAGAACTTCCACACCACCATCATTTTTACTAGAGCTCATACTAATTAGTTGACACATTTAAAGCAGCTGTGTCTCATTAAGGAATGAGATTCCTTAAAGCAGACACAGTTGCTTTCAGAGTCACACAGAAGCTGGAAAAGACATGGCCATTTCAAAGAGGTAAATCACTTCTTCCAGATAATTCTTGAAGTGCATCCTCAATGCTTTCCAAATGGTTCAAAAGTAATGTCCAATTCTTTTTTCTGCAAAAGCTGAAATGCTCAAAATATGCAAAGATTATTGTGACCCAGTCAATGTTCCCTTCAGCTAACCAATAGAAGAATGTAAAAAAAGATACACAGTCAATATCCTACCTACTGATCAGTTGCAGCTCCTGTTGTTACAAAAATCCCCTTATTTTCTCTCCATGCAAAAAGAAAATAAAACAAATTACGACCCTCTCTCATGTTTCAGTGTATACTGTGTTTGATTGTTCACTTGCCATAAAATCTGAGCAATTGCTAAGAAGGACAATTACAAGCCATCTTTCTTTCAATGAGTTGTATTCACCAACCCCTATAAGTTATCTTGTTAGGAGGTTAGTATGTTGGCATTCTTGCAGCCAGGCGTGTATCTTAATACTCTAACTGTGGTTTGTGTGTTGCTGCAGCTGCTGGACCAGAAGGCAACATATTCTATATAACGCCTATAGATAGGTACCAGGAATAGGCCATGAATTTGAGGGTCCTCCTGGACTTGTGGCTCCTGCTCAAGGAGCAGGTGGCAACTGTGGCCAGGAAGGCCTTTTCAGTCACTCATGCCTTAGTCACTTCCTGATTAGATTACTGCAATGAACCATATATGGGCTGCCCTTAAAACTACAGGAGTCCTCATTTAACAGCCACTCATTCAGTGACAGTTCAAAGTTACGATGGCGCTGAATGAGTGGTAGTTCTGACCGGTCCTTGTACTTATGGCTGTTGCAGCATTCCGCGGTCATGTGATCGCCATTTGCAACATTCCCTGCTGGCTTCCGACAAGGAAAGTCAATGGGGAAGCTAACAGGAAATCATGGTCATGTGAGGTCCTTGATTAACGACAGCAACTGGGACTGCTGTTGCTAAGCGGTGCAGTCACGTGGTTTTTCGACTTACAACCGCGTCACTTAACTACAGAGTTTCCGGTCCCAATTAGCAAAGTTAAGTGAGGACTACCTGTACCTGGAAGCAACAACTGTTCCAGAATGTGGTAGCATATGCTGATCTGGGTACCTCACAGCTTGCCTGTGTTATACCACTGTTGCATGAGCTGCGCTGGCTCCCAGTTTCTTTCTGGGTACAATTCAAGGTGCTGGTTATCACCTGTAAAGCCCTGAATGGCACAGAGCCGGGTTATTTCCAAGACCGCCTCTCCCTGAGGTTTGATAGGTTTGGCATACTCCAGGTCCCTTCCCTTAAACCTTGTCATTTGGTGCGCCTTCTCCTTAGCTGTCCTGGCCCTTTGGAACAGCCTCCCACCTGAGATCCAGAGGATCCCTACCCTTTAAGTCTTCTGGAAGGCTGTGAAGACCTGTCTCCTCCTCCAAGCACTGGGCTAGGATAGGGATATGTAGAGCTGACAGAATGTTATGGCATCATGATAGGAAATGTGATGTGCCTTTATAAAGGTAGACAGTTATTTTATTGCTGTATAATTGGTTTTGTTGTGAGCCACCTAGGATTATTGTGTATAAGATAGGTTAAGGCACTGGGCTAGAAACCCAGAGGCCATGAGTTCTAGTTCTGCCTTAGGCACGAAGCCAGCTGGATGACCTTGGACTAGTCACACCCTCTCAGCCCTAGGAAGCAGGCAATGGCAAACCACTTCTGAAAAACCTTGCCAAGAAACCTGCAGGGGCTAGTTCGGGCAGTCTCCAGAGTCAACAATGACTTGAAGGCACACACACAAACACATGCTGAAGATATATGGGGCATGGAGTGAAACTAGTGAGAAAATAGAAATCCAGTTGACATGATTCAAGCTACAGACAATTCCACCTGGATGACTGAGAACCTTCATCAACATAAGTTGTTTGGTTTTCACTTGGCATGTTGTGCAAACTCAGCCATTATGGCTTGTAAATCATGGTTTATGGCTTAGTGTTCAGTGTGAACCCAGTCAAGTGCAGTTTATTTTACAACCCATAATTAAACATGTCTTGCATGACTGAGTCTCCCTATTTTTTACCAGAGCCAGCATAGGTGTATTTGAAATGAGAGATTCACAAGAGGAGTTAAATACTTAAGGCAATTATTCCTATCATTTGTATTTATGAACACTTTACAGAGAGCAGGCATGAAGGTATATGGGGCAAGAAGTTTATAATCTAAGTAGAAACGGGGGAAAACACTTAGGTAAGCAACAGAAGAATGTGTGCTTATTTCAATTTACCTTGCTTATTTACAATACAGTGGATACTCAAATGATGTTTATCGGACTTCCCAAGAAACTGTACCTGAGGGAGGACTTAAAAGAAACAAGGGAGATAATTGACTGCATACACCTGAGAGGTAGTTACCAGTGAAAAGGGCAGCAACAAAGGAAAGCTGAAGGAGAAATTGGATGGCTGAAGATTGTAGAAAGTGATACAGGTACAGAGAGAGGAGGAAGAACAAGCCCATGGAGGACTTTGAAGATGAGACATGCAGTACTGTATCTGTATGCTGTCTGCCCATAAAGCACTGGTCCCTGAAACTGATTTAAACAATAATCCATTTCAGTTACCCATTGAACAGAGAAATATATTGGAGGAGGAGAGCCGTGTTAGTCTATGGTAGCCAAAAATCAGGAAGAGTCTAGTACAGGGCTTTCCAAACTTTTCCTGTGGCGACACACCAACAGCGGCGCACGAGAAAACCCGGAAGCGCCACACTGGTGGTGGCACGCAAAAACCCGGAAGCGGCGCCATTGCGGCGCTTTTGGATTTTTGCATGCCGCAGCGGTGGCAGCAGTGGTGTCCTAGTGTGCCGTGCAAAAACCCAGAAGCGCTGATGGCCCGCCGCCGTGTGTGTGGCCGCGGCAGCGCGCCATCAGTGCTTCCGGGTTTTGACGCGACACACCTGGGCCCCGCAGGCAACACAGTATTGTGTCACGACACAGAGTTTGGAAAGCTATGGTCTAGTAGCACCTTTTCAGATTAACACATTTTATTAAAAGGCACAAGCTTTTGTGAGCTACAGTTCACTTCATTAAATTGGGAAGAAAATCGTGATCATACTTGCTATTCTTTCAACATCCACATGTTTAGCTGAAAATTTCAACTGAGACCAGGTAAGGATTTGTATGGGAAACTGAGAACAATGCTTTCTACAAGGGTCATCATCACCACAACCTACAGTGCAAACCTGTATGTCCCATGTATTTTTACTGGGAAGTAAAAAAATAAAATTGTTGGAAGAAGGCAGTGGAAAAATCCTTCCATATTGTTGCCAGGAAAAAAATATAGACAGGTGTTTGAAGTCATCAGTGGTCGAAACTGACTTCAAGAGAGGTTACCTTTTATAGCATGGCAGCTAGTATTTCCTTTTTGGGGAGGGGGGGATGTGTATCAGTCAAAAAAAAATAACAAAAGGGGTCATTGGTGTCTATACAAGAGGTATAGGCATATATGTACACACACTCACATACAAATTTAAAAATTAGCTACAACCTAAATAGAAATTAGAAAATTTCTAAATAGAAATTGACGGGGCGTGGTGGCTCAGCAGGTAAGACGCCAGGCTTGTGGATCTGAAGATCGCAAGTTTGGAGGTTCGAATCCCTAGCCCTGCGTGCGGAGTGAGCTCCCGCACTAGCTCCAGCTCTTGCCAACCTAGCAATTCGAAAGCATGCAAATGCAAGTAGATGAATAGGTACCACTTCGGTGGGTAGGTAACAGCGTTCCGCGTGCGTCATGCAGCCACATGACCGTGGAAGCATCTTCGGACAACGCTGGCTCTTCGGCTAAGAAACGGAGATGAGCACCGGCCCCTAGAGTCGGACACGACTGCACAAATGTGCAGGGGGAACCTTTACCTTTTAAATAGAAATACACATATTTCCCTTCCAATGGTTCTTTACCTTCAACCTTACTGGATAGCCTGCTATTGGGATCTGTCTTCTTTAAGGAAGATACAGACCACCATGGTTGTGTAGAAGGAGAGATTTAACTACATGCCCTGCTTGGTTCAGCAGATACAGCCTGTTATGCTATATGGGAACAGAGCTGTCCTCTTTTGCATCTTTTTCTATTTGAAGAAAGAGAGTAGCGGGTTTGATAGTGTTTATTAGCAAAATAATTCTGCAAGTGTTCAAATGTATATCTTCAAAGCTTTTTGCCAGGCTTGGAGGTTGGATACTACTTTTAGGTTTGGCTTCTCCATCCCTACGTTAAAATGATTTCCTCAGTTTAAATAGACACAGCCACCTTTTCTATCTTAAAGAGCAATTGGGGGAATACTGCTTTCAAATTTTCTGCATGTAAAATGGCTTGAAAATGCCTTTAAAAAATTAACAAAGCATCTAGTGCTAGAAATATATATGATGATCCTAGTACGTCAGTAAGGGACCAAGCCTCTTCAGGCATTCCTGTTGCTGTTACAGCATTTCAAATGTGAATTTTGTTTTCCTTTTTAATTTTCAGGTCAACGCATCAGGGTCTGGCACTGTGAACTTTTGGTTTCTGTGAAATATTTATTTGATTTAAAATTACATAAGCACAGCACACAAGCACCATATCAAGTTGAGCAGCAGATCCTCAGAGAGCAACTTATGTGTGCTTCTCTTTCTAGCTAGTTTCAGCTAGAAACTGAACTTTTTCTCAGTTAAAGTTGCAGCTCTTTTTTTGTTCCTCCATCTCTAGTTGGACAAGTACAACTTTCTCCCAGCTCTGATGCTGGCTGGGGAATTCTGGGAGTTGAAGTCCACATATCTTAAAGTTGCTGAGCTTGAGAAACATTGATCTAGAATGATCTTGTTAACAAGTAATCACCTTGACCATGCAGACTGGTAACTATAGAGATGTGATCAACCTCGACTATATAGGTATTACAGTAAGTTGGAAAATCAGATCCTTAATTTGAGTGCCTAAGACCTGTCCTGTTTCCAAAGAAGCTCTTCAAAACTTTCACTAAGCAACTTAATTTAGTCATGAAAATATTTGCCATGCTCACCTCCCTATTCTTGAAATTCTTGTTTTGATACTTGTCAAAATCATGTTTGTGTTTAATCTTCTGCGAAGTTTTATTACAGGATGGCTTTTTCAGATTTTGTTGGTGAGAGTGGCTTTTTCCCACCCCCATTGTCTGGCAATTAGAAATGCATTCCAATAAAGACATTGAGAAATAAATTTGTAAGCCACCCAGAGTCACTTTTATAGTGAAATGGGAGGTGTATAAATTTAATGATAAATAAAAAAATTCTCAGAGGGGAGAAAGATATATTGATTTTATTTATTTATCAAATCTGTATAGCCGCCCTTCTCATGAATGTGACTCTCTATGATTTTAGTACGTATGTGTTTAAATACGTATAAATAGAATGAAGTACCAGTGCAGTGCTTCTCTTCCACCCATGTTCTGACAACCATGGATCTCAATAACTGTTACTGAGTACCTGTAAGTTCAAGTTATTGTAAGATCCAATATGAGAATTAAAATGTCCTGTTTAGAAACAAGCTTTTATGGTTTCAATGTAGCAAGGTGACCTCTTTGTTTCTAGAGTGCTTGTCAAGCTTCCCATGCATATTTATTTATTTGTTAGATTTATATCCTGCCTTTCATTCAGGAGCTCAAGGCAATGTATATACCAGAGCCTCCTCCAATTTTTCCCCACAACAACAACCCTGTGAGGTAGACTGGGCTGAAAAAGAGTGATTGGATCAAAGTTACTTAGTGAGCTTCTCTGGCTGAGGGTGGATAGAATCTGGCTCTCTTGTGCCTGTCCAACATCTTAATCATTACACCATACTGGCTCTTCAGCATGGGAAGCTTATGGCTTGCTGTCCAACTGTTAGGGTTAACATTTCTCCTCCATCTGTCCTATCTCTCCTCCCCACGTCCTGTTGATCTTATCTATATGTGAGTGAGTTGGGTCTGACGTCCATGACAACAATTAAAGTTATAAAAACTTGGTTTCTGATCCCTTGAGTCCAATATCTCTCCTCCCAAGGTAGGACTAGTTTTCTTGGATTTGAGAAACTCTTGCCAAGATCTGATTTAAGAATGCTAATTTGATTCTCAGATACATATTTCAGACTGAAATAATCGTGCCAAAATTAGAAGCTTTCTCCTTGGCCATCATATATCATTGCCAAGCTAGTGTACTAAACAACTAGATTAGATGTATTAAAAACTGTGAACCCTTTTTTCATTCTCAGTGGGTTGAAATATCAATGATGATCCCCTTCTTCCCCATGAAGGATGCCTAAAAAGTGATGCCACACATTGGATGACCAAGCCAACTGTGTGATTATATACTTGGCAAGGAGTTAAAGCACCTCTAGTCCTCTGATGTGCACCTGTATTTATATCCAAATATGTTGTTTCATTCATGCTTTATATTTTTAGATATACACTGAGGGGGAAAAAACCCTTACCTAAATGTCATGTGTGGCCCATAATAGAACACTCTTGTTTGTTTAGCATAGGCTTCTGCAAATAATAATCTACATCAGGTAAGTGGATTAAGACATGAACATTTTCAGAGGAGGAAGAGCAAAGGCAGTCATGGAAGCTCCAAGAATGGTGCTGTGTTCACCACTTCCAGCTTTTTCAGTGTTTAAAGGTTTATGCAAAACTCATTTGCAGATGCCATAATCATAGGTCCCTAGTGAAATATATGTTTTTATGTCCTTTATATAAACAGGGGGAAATGCTGTAGGTTTAATGTATCCAGTTGTTTCTGGATCCTGTACAAATGCTGCAAAGCATTATTTGATGACATTATACCATTTTATAGAGTAATCTAAATTGTTAGCAAACTATGTACCAGACAGGATGCATATACTAAGCTATGCCCATTGGAGATTCTTTGCAACACTGACCTGTTCTATAGTCTGGAGAAAGCATCCTGAAATACTATGATTCTCCAGTAGACTAAGCTACCATTTGGAATTGACATATGGGAAAGAAATCCCAAAGTCATTATCATTGCCCATAAAACATTGAACATTAGCACATCTCTTAGAGGTAACTAGCTGTCTGGGCACACCACAGTGGAATGCCAGGAAAATGCCCCTACATTGCAAAGATTATGACTATTCTCTGTTGACTGAGAAAATATATATTTTAATTCTTATTACATTACAGAAGAACAGTGTTCCAAGAAACTTAAGCCAAGAACACTGCTCCAAACACAGGGAGTTAAAGTTAGGAGTGTGGAACTTGCTACAGAAACTGATTTTATAGGGTTTTATTGATGTTTTTCTCTTTCTCATGCAGCATTACAAGCCCAGGACTTTTGACAGGCAAAAGTTGGCAGTCTTACAGAAAGTTTAGTAAACAGCAGCTGAATTTGTAAGCAGTACAGATTAACAGTTAATTGTGACCTTGTGTATAAAATTCTGTCATGCATGAATATAGAGAATTCAAAGCATATTTAATAATTCTTAATTTAATGTTATTAATAAAAATATTGCTAATAAAGACTACAAAAGGAAAGACCGACATTAAGATAAAATAAGGCTATGAGAAGATGAAGCATAAATCAAAACTGTTCTAAATAGGTTTAATGCCAGGTAGGACAAAGTGCTGGCTCTTTGCCCAGTTGGTGAAACATTTAAATAAGAGTCTTCAGAATTAAAAACTTGTTTATACCTGGAAAGCTATTTAATTCTAACAGCAATAGTTTGGCTGCTATTTGAGTAACAGAAGAATCAACTGGAACTATATAAGGTGGTTACAACTTTTTTAAAAATAAGGATATTTAATACTGACTTATTACAATGAAATATTTATTTATTATTTAAATTTGTAAGGTTACCTAGTTATATTGAAAAGGCAAGTGAATTCAACAGTGCTCTTTTTTCATAAAAAATAATTCTGATATTGAACAGCGCTTAACAACTAAGGTAAAGGTCAAAGTAGATGTGATAGGTATGAAAACATGTCTCAGAAAGAAAGATCTGCTCCAGTTACAGATCAAACAGCTCACAAAGAGGTCCACTGTTGAGACCAAATGGGAAGCATGTGTGCAGATTACTGAGCACTTCCTGCAACCAGTTTTCTTTTAGAAATGCTCACTTCTAGTTTTAGAATTCATCTTAGAAAAAGTGATATTGTGAAAATATATTGTAGCAGAGTTGGATGTCTTTCTTTTTTTAAGTTGCAGTTAATTTGGGAGTGTGTGTGTCTCTGACAACTGCAGGAACATGTACATGTTGCAGTAATTTCACTGGGAGCAGAAGTGAAAAAAATTGCCTTTTTTATGGCAAGTGCAAAATGATATATTAAATTATACATAGGCTTAACCCATCTATTTTGCACCTTTTCAGGACAAAAAACGACTGCAAATCATAATCCCTGAAACTGATGTTCTTGGTGGAGCAATCTTGCAAAGGCTCTAAAAAATTCAAAATGTGTGCTGGGAATCCACCACTAGGCTTCAGGTTGCCTGTCCCTGCCATATGGGATACCATAGTATGTACCGTACATGATGTGCCTTCATGTGCATGTCCCTTCTCTTCAGACCTACCTCACTTTATGCATTAAAAAAAACCTTAAAAGTTGGAAAACTAGCCATAGTACCATAGGAGGAACATTCAGGCCCATACAATCATACTGGGGATCACATTATATAGTTTCTAAAGCAGTTTTGGTTTTCTAAAACGGAAGTTTTGTATTAGGATTTATATCACTGCTTAAAGGGAAGTGTACTGTAGAACAGCTAACTTTTTATGGAAAAAAAATTTCTAAGTAGGTAGATACATTATGGTAAGAGAGGCTAGGAGTATCTGCACCACAGCTAAAAAGGTAAAGGTTCCCCCCGCACATTTGTGAAGTCGTGTCCGACTCTAGGGGCTGGTGCTCATCTCTGTTTGTTAGCCGAAGAGCCAGCGTTGTCCGAAGACGCTTCTGTGGTCATGTGGCCGGCATGACGCACGCGGAACGCTGTTACCTACCCACTGAAGTGGTACCTATTGAATCTACTTGCATTTGCATGTTTTCGAATTGCTAGGTTGGCAAGAGCTGGGGCGAGTGCGGGAGCTCACTCCGTCACGCAGGGCTAGGGATTCGAACCTCTGAACTTGCGATCTTCTGATCGACAAGACTGGCGTCTTACCCGCTGAGCCACCACGCCCCTTTTACCACAACACCACAGCTAGTGAAGTCAATTAAGATAACATGATTTGCAGATTTTTTTAAAAAAATCAAGCAGGGATCTGCAAAAGAAAAAAGACAAAAAGTCTTTAATTATTGTTGTTGTTGTTCAGTCGTTTAGTCGTGTCCGACTCTTCGTGACCTCATGGACCATAGCACGCCAGGCCTTCCTGTCCTCCACTGTCTCTCGGAGTTTACTCAAATTCATGTTACTTGCTGGCAAAATCAGGCCAACAGCAGCAGGCTGCGGCCAGTCTGGTCATTGGCAATTACCAGCAGAAAACAAGCTGGCTGGGCTGGATGGCCTGTTTTTGTGCCAGCAAGCAAGGAATAAGATGGTGATTTGCAACATCTGAGTTTGTGCAGTGATGTCACTACACAAACCCTGTCCCCAATAACATCATGATGCAGGCATGTAAAGATGGGGCTTGCTCCTGCTTTGCTGTGGACACTCCTGGGGATAGGCAACTTGGTGCCCTCCAGACTACAGCTCCCATAATCCTGTCCCACTGGATTTACTAATTAAGGCTGATAGCAATTATATCCAAGGATCTAGAGATCATCAGACTGTAAGTGCAAAAAATCAAAATTTCATGCAGCAGGTGGGGTAAGCAAAATGCTTCCTCTGGGAAGACAGATGGCCAGTATGCCTGGGCAACTTTCTCTCAAATGGAACAACTGATGTCAAATTAAGAGGGAGATTGCTGTTTTTGTCAACAATGTTTTGAAACTTATCTGCTAGGACAGGGCTTTCCAAAGTGCTGCCGCTGGCGACACACTAGTGGTGGCGGCGGCGGCGGCAGCGCGGCGGCGGGTGTGCGCACGGCGGCGGCGTGGGGGGCGTGCGGCGGCGCGCGTGTGTATGGCGGCGGCGGCAGCCTCCGCTAAAACGCGGAAGCACTGATCACGCGCCACTGCTGCTGTGCACGTGCGCGCCGCCGCTTCCAGGTGGTGTGGCGACACACCACGCTGTGTGTGGTGACACACTTTTGTGTCGCCACACACAGTTTGGAAAGCTCTGTGCTAGGAGTTTCAGGAAAGGAGGTTCTGTGTGTTCACTGAGATCCTGCAGAGGGTGCTGTGCAGCGAAAATGTAAGTGTGGAGTAACATACAGGCCTGAGTTTCTGATTGGATAACTGGTTGCAAATTCAGGAGAGTGCTTGGCTTCCGTAAAGCCAAGATGGCAGTAGAGGGAAAAGGTAAGTGGGTTAAGGTGTGGAGAGCAAATTCCTTCCAATCCTTTGTCTTTACCCCACCCCCCATCTCCTACACCAGGGTTTCTCAACCAGGGTTCCATGAGAGGTCACTAGGAGTTCCCTGGGAGATCATGATTTATTTAAAAAAATTATTTCAAATTTGGGCAACTTCACATTAAAGAGGTAAGTTTCATTCTTTATTTTTAGTTTAAGAACACTGTTAGTGCATATATACAGGCCTACACATGAAACGAATATAATAATTTTGTAACTTGTGGCCTATATTTGAGCCTGGATGTGCAGGGGTTCCCTGAGGCCTGAAAAATATTTCAAGGGTTCCTCCAGGGTCAAAAGGTTGAGAAAGGCTGCCCTACACTCTCATACACACATAATTTTGCTCTTCTTATTTTCCCTCCAGTCAGTATTGTCAGAAGGATGAGATTCCTTCCTTTTCTCTGTTTGTTCCCAAGCTGGGAATTTAATAAGAAATCACCAGATGATAAGTGGAGAGTCAAAATGTGTTTATTCACCCAAAGTTGTCAAATTTCTGTGAGTGGGCAGCCACGCCAGGGATTAATTTTCTCCATCCTTTTATAGGCCTTTCAGCCAAAATTTAGCCAATCAGAATGCATTAGCCCATTACAATACCCTTTGCTGTGTCAGCATGAACATCTGCCCTTTTCACACCTTGTTCCTCCTGTCATGTACATCTGTTTTTCACATCCTGTTCAGATGTTCTCTTATCTCAAAATTATGGCAAACTTCCTTATTTATGGTTAAGTAGAAATATCTTTATCTACAGTAAAAACACAAATGGGCACTTTACCTCTCCTATACATGCATTTTTCCTACAAGATATATGTCTTCCTTTTCTACATAATACACTCATTTGTCTAATTAGGAACCAGCTACTGACAGGAACCAACATCACTAATCTAACAGTATGAAAAATGGATGAAAACATAAGGGATGAAAAAAAGCTTTTTGTTTTTAGTGTGGGTGTGTGGGTGTAAATTCCCAGCAGCCTGGTTTTCTCAGTGTGGAGACAGACAGTGGGTCGATTGGCCCAAGTAAATGGTTTTAAGGACAAGATGGTGCCTTCCCACTCCATGTGCAGAAGCAAACTGGAATGGACACTTTCCTTTCTTATTTGGTATTTAAGATTGGAAGCTTCAACCCCTTGTTTTGAAGGAGGGCATATCGTTCTCTGAAAATAAAATAAAAATAATATCAGAGGAGAACTTACTGTGTTCACACTACCCGTTTTGTTGTTTATTCGTTCAGTCGCTTCCGACTCTTCGTGACTTCATGGACCAGTCCACGCCAGAGCTTCCTGTCGGCCGTCACCACCCCCAGCTCCCCCATGGTCGAGTCCGTCACCTCCAGAATATCATCCATCTTGCCCTTGGTCGGCCCCTCTTCCTTTTGCCTTCCACTTTCCCTAGCATCAGCTTCTTCTCCAGGGTATCCTGTCTTCTCATTATGTGGCCAAAGTACTTCAGTTTTGCCTTTAATATCATTCCCTCAAGTGAGCAGTCTGGCTTTATTTCCTGGAGTATGGACTGGTTTGATCTTCTTGCAGTCCAAGGCACTCTCAGAATTTTCCTCCAACACCACAGTTCAAAAGCATCTATCTTCCTTCGCTCAGCCTTCCTTATGGTCCAGCTCTCACAGCCATAGGTTACTACAGGGAATACCATTGCTTTAACTATGCGGACCTTTGTTGTCAGTGTGATGTCTCTGCTCTTAACTATTTTATCAAGATTTGCCATTGCTCTCCTCCCAAGAAGTAGACGTCTTCTGATTTCCTGGCTGCAGTCAGCATCTGCAGTAATCTTTGCGCCTAGAAATACAAAGTCTGTCACTGCCTCCACTTTTTCTCCCTCTATTTGCCAGTTATCAATCAAGCTCGTTGCCATAATCTTGGTTTTTTTGAGGTTTACACTACCCGTTTACCCAGGGTTAATAGAATAAATTCAATATCCAGGGTTTGCACACCACATTGAACTGTGCACTAGCCACACCAGCCGGTTCTTTTATGCATTCATGTCAGATTCAGGGACTCGCAGTGTCTCTACAAGGATGAACGAATGTGCTAGTATCTTCTGCCCAATTTTCTGGTTTTGGTAGAACATCCCTTTCCTTTAAGCTTCATACAAGGCTGGAGGGAAAATTTAACTAAAAAAAGGAAACATTTATATATGTGGAGAGAAATTTAATGGAGAAGAAATCAAAGTGTTTTCAAGCCAGTTGTTTCTCCTGTTCTTCCTTAGTTTCAAAATATACCTGAAGGAAAATCACCCTTCAATCTTATTGGCAACTGCCCTTCCTGTTTTTTAAAGCCTAACATTTGTTCCAATTATAATATAATTCTGGAGAGAACAATTGCTGTAGAAGGAAAAATTGGGGAACTAGAAATAAGTCCAGCATTAATTCTTTCACAACTTCCACCTTCACTGATGCCCTGCAGCTAAACTGGAGAGTAATGCTTGTTGCCCTTCTGAGATAGCTAGCTAGGGCTCTGTGTGTGTGTGTGTGTGTGTGTGTGTGTGTGTAATCTCTTGCAATGTGAACTTGAGCATGTTTATTTGGAAGCAAGAGTCACTGGATTCAGTGGCACTTGGTCCCAAGCAAGTAGTCACTTGCTGCGATTTTAGTTGTATTTGTTCTTTCAGAGATAAGCTGTAAAAAACTG
Organism: Charina bottae; assembly: GCA_023362775.1. NCBI lineage: Eukaryota > Metazoa > Chordata > Lepidosauria > Squamata > Charinaidae > Charina > Charina bottae. The sequence goes on from JALMGJ010000016.1 coordinate 13,976,279, forward strand.
GTTTTGCAAATTTGCAGAATAGTGTGGGTAGGAGTAGTGGTACCTATTGGGATACTGATTGACTAGGCTCATAATTTATTTTATTTATTTATTTTATTTATTTTCTATCTTGCCTTTATTATTTTTATAAATAACTCAGGGCGGCGAACATACCTAATACTCCTTCCACATACCTCCTATTTTTTTCTTAGATAATAGAAAGATAACAGATGGTCCAGTTCACATAAATGGCCAGAGAAGAATGCCCCGAGTTACTCCACAGAGCAGAGGTCTCTGGCCAAAACTCTTCTCCTCTCCAACAGTCCCTTCATAAAGTAGGAGAACCACTGCAAAACATTCCTGTCCTCCCCATCTCCAATTCCTTGGAAACAATTCAGTGGGATATCGTGGTCAGTGGTTTCAAAAGATGCTGGGAGATCAAAGAGGACCAAGCCAGTTACACTTCCCAATCGTGGTTTCTCTATAGGCCATCCACAGTGTGACCAATGTTGTTTCCATGCTGTACCTTGGTCCAAAACCTGACTGCTAAGGGTCCAAATGATCTCCTTCCTCTAGGACTCTCTGGAGTTGCAGGGCCACCATTGTCTCTAAATCTTTCCAAGAAAAAGAAGGTTGGAGACATCTAAAATTATCCAAAACAATTGGGATTGAGTGAAGGCTTCAGGGGCAAGGATGCACCATAGCCTCTTTCTGAGATGACAGAAATACCCTCTCACTCAAAGAAGTGTTGACTACTGTCCAAATCCAACCCTCTGTCACCTCATAGGAGACATTACCAACCATGACAGGCAGAGATCCAAATGGAGAGTGGTGGAGCTGAAACTACAGTCACTATCTGCTTCTCCAGAACTCACAGATTCAAAATGATTCTAGATCACTCACAATATGAAATCCCAGGCATCCCTATTAGCACTGCCTAGCTAGAACCCCTTCTTGAATCTGAGCAGTTTCATTGGCCCATTCTTCACAGTGGGCCTGCAGATGGTCTTGGTGATCATCTTTCCCCAAGACAGAAGCTTTAAACAGGACTGTGTGGCATTCAGTAGACACAATCAGGGTGGCAAAGTAACATATTTTTGCTGCTCGAATGTCCTTGGTGTAGGCTTGAACATGAGCTTTTACCAGTGTTCAGACATACTCCAGATGGGTCTTTCTCCAATGACGTTCTAGGTGTCTCCTCAGCCGCTTCACTTCTCTGAGCTCTTTAGCAAACCAAGGGGCTGCAGTGGAGTTACAAGAGGGGAGAGATTGTTCTAGTGCAATCCAGTCAGGCACCCTAGTCACTCCCTTATTCCAGTGGGTGACCAGAGTCTGGAACTGCCTGCCAGATCCTTGGGAAATTCCTCATGCATCTGCTGAAAACCTGACGGATTCATTAGGTGCTTGATGGTAACTGAACTAATAGGTTCTTTCCCACTATGGAAGAGGGTCCCACATAAGTGGATTTCCTGATTATGTGCATTGCCTTGTCTCTGCCTTTATACAATGCTGATACATTTTACAATACCAGCTTTAGAATTATTGCCTCTCTTAAGCAACCATCTATACCAGTGTTTCTCAACCTTGGCAATTTTAAGATGTGTGGACTTCAACTCCCAGAATTCCCCAGCCAGCATGGCTGGCTGGAGAATTCTGGGAGTTGAAGTCCACACATCTTAAAATTGCCAAGGTTGAGAAACACTGATCTACACAAACATTCTCAGATAAAAAGAGTGCAGTTACCTGGGAGTTGTGTTGGCCTCCACTCTCTCACAGTTTAGGAAATCTATAAAGACACATCTCTCGCCAGGCTTTTCATTGCTAGATGAATTTAGTATTGAATTTGTTGTTAATTTTAATCAGTATTTTAAAGTTTTATATTCTGTTTTTTTTAATGTTTCGTTAGCCATCTTGAGTGCTTGCCAGAGCAGAGAAGTAAATATAAACCAAATAAATAAAATGTTCTGGTTTATATAAAATTTGGTGAGAATCAACCAACCTCATTTCATTTTAAAATATATATATATATTAATTTTTCAAGATATAATTAAAACACAAAATACAGAATATAGGACAGATAGAATACAAGTCTAAAAAAGAAACAAGAAAAACTAAAACAGTGCAGGAATAGACAGAAAAAAGGTATAAGACAAGTGGCTTCTGTCCTTCTCCAGCACAGATAGGTAGCTGTTATCATATATAAGAATAGAGTCCCATGTTGCTTCTCAAACTGTTGGTCCATCCAACCCAAGAGAAACAGCTCCGGTTTCAGTTGTAAGTCCGCTTTGAGAATCTTTTGAATAATAGTACATATTTGGTTCCAGAATTTCTTAGCTTTTCCACAAGTCCACCATAAATGATAGAAAGTTCCTTCCTCCTGTAAACATTTCCATCAAACATTTGTTACCCCATTATATATTTTAGACAGCTTATCAGGAGTTAAATACCAATGGTACATCATTTTATAAAAATTCTCTTTCAGATTATAATTCACAGTAAATTTCATACCTTTGTTCCACATATTTTCCCGTTGTTCTGTCATAATACAATAAGAATATACAGCAATTTCCATATTCAAACCCTTGCTCTATATCTATCCAAGATCACATTATTTCTATAGATCCTTCCATTAGCACATATACAACAAAGACACAAAGATATTTTCAAAACAAATACCTAAAGATTAAGGCTGTAATCTTAGGCGTCTGATTTGAGGGCATGATCTCCTGAATGTGGGCAGTAAGGTTTGTAGCTGCTGGCTGATGACAGATAACATTTTTGTGTAAGCTGAATGTAATGCAGTAGAGGCATTAGTTGTGGTGATTATGTTATTTTCTTTTGATCAGTAGTTGTTTCTGTCCAAACCAGTATTGCAGCTATTGGACAAATCACAAAAAGCTGTCAAACATGTAACTAGAAATAACGGTAGGTTGAGTATGTGTATTATGAACAATAATGTTGTTATCGTGCCACTTCTTTCAACACTCTTTGAACAAATTATTTATATCTCTAGCTCTCCTCTTTCCTCAACCTACATTCTGTAGAATTCCAGAACAGCTAAAAGCTTAAGAGCAATGTTATCTCTTCAACGTCATACTGCTTAATTTGGGGGTGGGGTGGGTGGGTGAAAGTATTCTTGCTTCAAGCAAATTGATAATTCTATGAATTGAGTGTAAATGTGTGGCACAGAAGAAAAGCTGGTGTGGTTATTACTTCTTCCACAACTGAAGTCCAAAAAGATGTACTTTTATCACCTGTACAGTTGAGTGTATGCTTTTGAACTGTGGTGTTGGAGGAAAATTCTGAGAGTGCCTTGGACTGCAAGAAGATCAAACCAGTCCATACTCCAGGAAATAAAGCCAGACTGCTCACTTGAGGGAATGATATTAAAGGCAAAACTGAAGTACTTTGGCCACATCATGAGAAGACAGGATACCCTGGAGAAGAAGCTGATGCTAGGGAAAGTGGAAGGCCAAAGGAAGAGGGGCTGACCAAGGGCAAGATGGATGGATGATATTCTGGAGGTGACAGACTCAACCATGGGGGAGCTGGGGATGGTGACGGCCGACAGGAAGCTCTGGCGTGGGCTGGTCCATGAAGTCACGAAGAGTCGGAAGCGACTGAATGAATAAACAACAAACAGTTGAGTGTAGGATATCTTGTGCCATAGCACGTCTGATTCAAGAAGAACAAGTTTTCTCACCATCTTGCTTTGCAGAGATTTGCATGCCAAAATAACTTTTCTCTCCCAGTAAAGAGAAAGGGCAGACTCGAGAAAAGAATAATATGGGATCTTTTAAGGCAGGGGGGCTCAAAGTCTGCACTAGCAGACTTTTTATGGACTCCGAATTGCAACCTAAAGTGGTCGAATCTAAAATTGATGATGATGTTTGTGCAGAGGTTAAATGGACTTCACTTAAATCCCCTGTGCCCCCCTCCCAAAATGTGTCCTTGGTCCTGTTGGGTTCTGAAATGTTAGTAACAGAAAACCCAGGCAGCGTTTTATTTAGTTTAGCAGAGTAGAAAGCGTCCAGCAATCAACTTGCACAGAAAGGCTTATTTTTATAGTTCAGAGAAGTAAACACTCTTCACACATTTAGTCAGTGTAAAAAGGAAAATAAAGATTGCTTACATTTTATTTGTAGATCTTGTCACAAGCAGTTTCATTGTTGAAACGGTCCCATGCGTGCAAGCGAGTTTTTCTGACCAGACCCATGCATGTGGCCCTGCTGGATGTAAGTATGAGCCACGAGGAGAGAGAAGGTAAAGGACCTTTCTCCCTCGTGGAGGTCCAAGGAGCCAGAGAGAGGGGGGAAAGAGGAAACAGGAAGTCAATTGACTCTGACACCTCCCACACAAGCAGTAGGGTTAGGCTTAACACGGAAGCCCCTCCTTCACGTTCGTATGAGATGTGCTGAACTGAAAACCTGTAAAATCTAACAGGTCCTGCCTATTTTTGGAGGGCAGCCTTTGAGCCACTGGAACTTCTCCACACATGTCCTTACGTCTCTTCCAGACTGGTTCTGGGGTCCTTTGATCTGGCAGCGTCCTGTTAGACAGCTGATTTGAATTACTTCTGGCTCGGCTACGGCACAAATAAGACAAATTGCAGCAAAGGTGATTTTACTTTAGGACTGCTGGAGCTTAGGACTGGCTCTTTTCCACTAGCAGTAACTCTTGCCTCATCCTGTCTCTTGCCTAATTAACACTCCCCACTTCATATAGCAGGTAAACAGCTGCAGGCTATGCTATCCTTTCAGCTGTCTTTTTGACCCACCATTGAGGCATTTTTACAGTTCCCTGCACAGCAACTGGGCAGTTTAAAAAAAAAACTCACCAAAGCAAAAAAAGGAACATGATAACTAAGGAAAGATGCTGATTTTTGTGTGCAGTTGGAAGGAGTGCTGGTTGATGTGTGCAATGTTCTCAGTGCTTTGAAATTCACCACAGTGAGTCTGGTTTGAAACTGTTTCTGACTTCAGTCTTAAGGATTAATTAGACTTAGTGCTAGAGCACTTCCATGTGGATCTTTGTGTTGCTCATGAATCAGTATCCCAGATATGCTATCCCATAGCATTATCTCTCTTTGTCAGTGGAACCAATATATTTCTGGCCACACTGAAGTTATGAAGTAGTTATGAACGGGCTAGCTTCCCATGGCAGGAGGTTGCCCTGTTACCCTCGGGCTTCTGAGATCAAAGCATAGGAACAGCTGCTCAGCTGCTATTATTTCATGTCTGATTCTCGGAGACTGCCTGGACAAGTCCCTGCAGTTTTCTTGGCAAGGTTTTTCAGAAGTGGTTTGCCATTGCCTCCTTCCCAGGGCTGAAAGAGAGTGACTGGCCCAAGGTCACCCAGCTGGTTTTGTGCCTAAGGCAGGACTAGAACTCACGGCTTCCCAGTTTCTAGCCTGGGGCCTTAACCACTACACCAAACTGGCTCTATACCTGGTTAGTGGTTACCAAATGGTCATATCTGGTCCCAGCATCCTCTTTTCCTGCTTTGTGATCTCCAACCCACACATTAATATAACTGGTGTAGGGTTGCAGCTATTTAAAGCACATCCTAATCAGGAAGGAACTCTCTCTGCTTTAGCTGTTCCTCCTCCAGTTATTTCTCTCCTAGTGGATTTCCAAAGAGAGAAACAGAGAGAATTAGTTTTGTGGGGGAAAGGAGAGATGCATGAAGAAAAGAATTCACTTCCAATTTCCATTTGCCCATCTGTCAAATTTCTTACAATCCACTACTTCATATGAATTTGGCATTGCCAAATTATGTGGCTGAGACTTAGGAATGAAAAAACTTATAATATACTTATTAGAATTCCTTAAGTTATTGCAACAATTGTTGTTATAGTTTAATGTGATTATCATTATAGCTTTCCTATATTTTATTTGGGAATAAGCTTGAGTACTAGTCTCAATGAGTTTGTTATTCTGCAGTGAAAGTTTATGGAATTGCAGGTTTGTAGTCCAATTCCATTTATGATTATTCAGAAATGTGTTTAAATGACTTCAGTCAGTAATTGCTCCTTGAGTAATTACAGTTAGATTGCATTACAGAAGCAGGAACAGTTTCACCACTGATCTTGTGTAAGCACTTAGGAAGCACTTTTTAGTTCAAGAGTGGGATAACAATGTTAAAAACAAATAATACAATAAATTCACCCACATAAAGTTCTTCACAGCACCTGCATTTGGAGCAAATCACATTTTACAAAACACATAAATAATTAAACACTAAAGTCAGAGTGATTAAAGGGGTGGATCATCTACACATTTAGAAATCAAATCTTTGGACTCAAGCTTATTTTAATATAGCAACTGAGAATCATAAATACCATTGCACAGAAAATAAACTGAGGCATATATTTTATTTGTTTGTTTGTTTATCATATTTATATTACCGCCCATCTCCCTCACAAGGGTATAACTGTATGACCCTGAGTATCAACTATGGGGAGAAACAGCAGCAGCTGATTTTGAGTCCCATTTTTCAGCAAATTCAAGCCAATAAGATACTTTTAAAAATAGTTTCCAGTATACACACACATGCTCTTTGGTTTTGCTGTGTTGTTTTACTGTAAGAATTACTGTTCTATAGTTTGTACAGTATGCCGTAGTATCTCTCCTAATTTTTCTTAGATTTTTTAGAATTTTAAGTGTTTCTCCCTTTTATTCCAATTAGCTGTGATTCCTATGACTGAATAAAATTGATTTGATTTGATTTGATTTACAGTAAGAATTCAGCTTTGGGAAAAAGAAGGAAGCTGAAAGACTGCTTGGGTCTTTTGTGGTACTTATTTCACCAAACAGAAGAACTGTACTGCTGTTCTGATGACCTCTGAGAGTCAGTTGCCCATTTATTTATAAGAACAAGGAGCCAGCAGTTTGTTCTGATACCCTATCTCATTGTCCAATAACATTGCTAGCATGATACATGAAACATATAGCAGAGAAATAGAGATATGGTAACGTGATGGTGCTTGTCATACTAAGCTGTAAATAGACATGAATCTGGGTAGGAGATGACATCTCTGAGTGGTGACCATCAACATCAGTAAATAATCGCCTCTGGTGGCAACTACTAGAAATTGACTTAAAACCCAAGAGTCTTTTCCCTTTTTCCCTTTATACTTTATTTTTTAAAAATTCTAAAAATAACATGTAAATGTATATTATCAAGCAAAAAGACATTACATAAAGAAATAACAATTAAACATTTAAGCAACATTTATGTACAACTTTCCTTTGTCCTTTTTAATAATTTAATCACTTTTATCACTTCTGATCAAAACACCCATTTGACTAATAACAGCAAAGTAAGGTTCCAAATCTATTTTAGGAGCCAATGTCTCCTGGCAACTTTAATGTAGGCATTCAGAACAAGAATTGAATAAGTGGTCCTTGATATTGATCAAGATTTTTCTCCTCAAGTCATTCATATTTTATTAATAAGCACTTTCCAGAAAGTCTCTTAATTATGTATATACCTAACTCTTTTATGGAGTCCTGGTGTTTCAACAGATAGTAAATATACTTGTCCTTTCTTTACAACTAGAATTTAGGATAATGCTTTTTAAAGTACATTTTAGCATCATAAAAATCTGGCACGTTCATTTTTCCATTGCTTGTTATTTCTTCTACTTTCCTAGAACTCCCATTTTCAAAGATGTAACTTGGTCTACCTTAAGGAAGCAGATGTTTTTCACAATCCCATTCCCATTCTGATTCTCAATCTGAATATATCTCAATCTGAAAAGCTCCTTATAGGAGCTTTCCCTTCAATTCCCTGGTTGATAATCCAGTGATTGAAGAAGATCTATAATCTATAACTTTAAATTGCTTATTTCTGAAATATTTTTCTTTACCTTGCATTCTTTACATTTCTAACTTGCCTCAATCTTGATTGAGTCAGGACAGTGAATAGCAAAAAAATAAAATTACATAAGCTAATACAGCCAACTACAATTATTATTATTTATTTATTTATTATTTCTAACTTATATCACCGCCCATCTCCCCCCACAAGGGGACTCTGGGCGGTTTACAATAAAGTCAGCGATTAAAAACATATAAAATACTTTATACAATCAATTAAAAATATAAAAATATAAAAATATAAAATCCAAGAGGCTGTATCTGATGTTTACGAACCGAACTGAACTTTATGGTGCGAGCCATCTCCAGGAAGAGCTATTACTCATCCCGTCCCAGGCGAGGTGGCAGAGCCAGGTTTTCAGTTGTTTCCTGAAGGTCAGGAGTGTGGGGGCTAGCCTCACCTCAAGGGGCAAGATGTTCCAAAGGGCGGGTGCTACGGCAGAGAAGGCACGCCTCCTGGATCCCGCTAGATGAAATTCTTTTACTGATGGGATCCGTAGCATGCCCTCTCTGCATGACCGGGTGGGGCGGGTCGATACTCTGGGGATGAGGCGGTCTCTAAGGTAACCTGGTCCCATGCCATGTAGGGCTTTAAAGGTAACAACCAACACCTTGAATTGGACCCGGAAGCAAACTGGTAACCAGTGCAGTTCACGCAGCAGAGGTGTCACGTGTGCCGATCTTGGGGCACACATAACTGCGCGCGCAGCCGCATTCTGGACCAGCTGAAGCTTCCGGATATTCTTCAAGGGTAGCCCCATGTAGAGTGCATTGCAATAGTCTATATGGGAGATGACCAGGGCATGAGTGACTGTACGGAGGGCATCTCGGTCCAGGAAAGGGCGAAGCTGGCGTACAACTCGAAGTTGCACAAAAGCCCTTCTGGCCACGACTGCCACCTGCTCTTCAAGCAGGAGTCGTGAGTCCAGAAGGACCCCCAGATTCCGCACTGAGTCTGAACGGGGTAGTGCCACCCCGTCCAGATCTAAAGATGACAACTCCTTGGATCCCGAGGCGCCATCAATCCACAGCCACTCCGTCTTGCCAGGGTTCAGCTGAAGCCTGTTGTTCCCCATCCAGACCCCCACAGCCTCCAGGCACTGAGAAAGGGCAGAAACTGCATCACTTAACTCACCCGGGATGGAGATATATAGTTGAGTATCATCAGCATACTGATGATACCTCATCCCGTGTTGGCGGATGATCTCACCCAGCGGTTTCATGTAGATATTAAATAGGAGAGGGGAGAGAACCGAGCCCTGCGGCACCCCACAAAGTAGGGGCCGAGGGTCGGACCTCTCATCTCCTATCACCACCGATTGGGACCGGTCTCGGAGGAAGGAGGCGAACCAGCGCAAGACTACGCCGCCCAACCCCAACTCTCTGAGCCGCCCCAAAAGGATACCATGGTCGATGGTATCGAAAGCCGCTGAGAGGTCAAGAAGAGCCAGGATGGATGCACTGCCTCCATCCCGCTCTCGCCAGAGATCATCTGTAAGTGCGACCAATGCAGTCTCTACCCCATATCCCGGCCTGAATCCTGACTGGAAGGGGTCCAGATAATCCGTATCATCCAGAATCCTCTGGAGCTGTAATGCCACGACTTTCTCAACCACCTTCCCCAAAAAGGGAAGGTGGGAGACGGGACGAAAATTGTCCAACACTGTAGGGTCCAGTGATGGCTTCTTGAGGAGGGGGTGCACCAGCGCCTCTTTAAAAGCAGCCGGAAACACTCCCTCTCCCAAGGATGTAGCAACCATCGCATGGACCCAGCCACATGTCACTTCACTGGCTGCTTTCACTAGCCAGGAAGGGCATGGGTCAAGATGACACGTAGTGGCCCTTACAGTCTGGAGGATCCTGTCCACTTCCTTGGGCTCAACAGGATCAAACTGTTCCCAGATAACCGGGCATAGACGTTCCCTTGGCATCTCCCCAGACCATGCACCACGCTTGGAGTCCAGCTTAGAACGAATCCGAGCGATTTTATCCGCCAGATGCTCCGAAAATTCCTCCGCACGGCCCTGAAGGTGGGTCATTGGGCCCACCTTACCCAGGAGAGATCGAGTAATCCTAAACAGGGCCGACGGGCGGCATTCTGCAGATGCAATAAGAGTGGAGAAATATTGCCGTTTCGCCACTCTTACCGCCACCAGGTAGGCCTTAACCGCGGCTCTAGCTAGTGTTCGGTCAGATTCGGTCTTTGTCTTCCTCCAGCGGCGCTCTAGACGTCTCTTAACCCTTTTCAAAACCCTCAATCCCTCCGTGAACCACGGGGAATATCGGGTCGAATGGGGCAAGAGAGGCCGCACAGGCGCGATCCTGTCCAAAGCCCCGGCCGCTTCCTTATTCCAGGCTGCGGCCAGGACCTCCGCTGGACCGTGCAAAAGATCCTCGGGTATAACCCCCAGCTCCCTCTGAAACCCTATCGGGTCCATTAGTCGCCGGGGGCGGACCAATCGAATAGGTCCAGCCTCCCTGCGGAGTGGGGCAGCATATGAGAATCTCAGGGCCACCAGGGCATGATCTGACCATGACAATGGGGAAAGATGTAACTCACCCCCCAGATCACCTTGCCATTGCTCCGACAAGAACACCAAGTCCGGAGTGAGGCCACTGTCTCGAGTCGGGTCCCGAATAATCTGAGTCAGGCCCATGGCTGCCATGGTGGCCATGAACTCCCGAGCCGCCTCCGAGGCCCGTCCCAGAGACGGCAGATTGAAGTCCCCCAGAACCATAAGCCTGGGGAACTCCACCGCCAACCCCGAGACGGCCTCCAGCAGCTCAGACAGGGAGGTTGCTACGCAGCAGGGAGGCTGGTACAGCAGCAACACTCCCAACTGCTCTCGGGAACCCAACTTGAAAAACAGGGTCTCACATCCGGTTACTTGTGGAGCAGCGCCCCTGAAGGCTACCATCGACTCTCTGATAACAACTGCCACCCCTCCTCCCCTACCCTGAAGTCTCGGCTGGTGCCATACTTGAAACCCGGCCGGGCAGATCTCCGAGAGGGCAACCCCTCCTCCTACGCCCAGCCAGGTTTTGGTAATACACGCCAGGTCGGCCCCCTCCTCCGTGATCAAATCACATATGAGGGGGCCCTTGTTATTAACCGACCTGGCGTTAAGCAACAACAGCCGGAATCCAGGGCCCTCGAGGATCTGTTGACCAGGGCCTAGGTTTGAGCCTGGAGGGCCGGAACACGCCACCGGTAATAAACACCGGGGGCGTCTTCCCCAACGATGGCCTGCCCTCCGGCTCCCGCCATAACATCCCCGACCCGTCACCACCTCAATAGAACCACCCGCCCCATAGCCCCCAGAGTTTTCAGGCCCGGTTGCCTCCACCACCGGACCTCCGAAAACCCCAGATTGAAACAAGGGTCCCCTCTCCCATGCACACATCCTCCCGTACCCAGTCACTCTCAGGAGGCAGTAGGCCCACCAGCGCACCAGCGGTTAGCTTTCGGCGCTGTGAGAACCCAACCACCCCCGAACCACTCACTCCACACTCTTTATGCCCCCTCCTCAACCTCTCTCACAGGTCAGAGGGGCCACATCCACTCCTGCCCACCACCTGTCTCTCACTCAGGGGTGGGCACTCTTGTATACTATCATTCAGTTCTGGCCTCCCCCTGGCTCTCCCACACCCAGGGGAATACCACTCTCACAACAAGGGGACCCAAACCTCTGCCACCTCTAATAGACGGGGGGAAATCTAGATGATAATCAAAGTCTGCAGCATAGTCAGAAAACGAGGGACCCTTGATGTTATTCTTTGAGTGGTCCAAAACAAAGCCACTCGCTCTGACTCGAAGCTGCAGTCCTGGGTTCGTCCGATCGCTCACACCAGCCACGTGACCAGAGTCTAAAATGTCCCCAAAGTTCACTGGACTGCCAGAACCGGCCCGTCGCAACAGAGTCCGCCACACTGCTGGAATCCACCACACCACCAGATCAGTCCTTGCAGTCAAAGCCAGCAGGGAGATTGGTAAAGCCAGCTCCAACTCCACTCCCCAAGGCTGCTGGGCGTCAGGCTGGTCTATTACTGAGCCAACGCGCTGCTCAGCTGTTTCTTCAGACCACTCCGCCACACCTCGTCTGCACGCACCGCCCCGATTCGAGCTACATCCACCGCCAGTTAAAAGAATAGCAGGGTAAGGGGCGTTCGGACGACCACCGTCCAGCACTGAGGGCCGTGTCACCAGGGCCCCCGTGTCGTCGACGGGAACGTCCGGGGTCTGCCGGGGTCTGTCGCGCCGTTCGTCGCTCGTCCTCCAGAGTCCCGGGTTCCTTGCAGTCCGCCGTGATCTCGCCGCCCTCCACCACTCCATTCGGGGGTTCTATCCGACTCCGACCCAGCTTAATACAATGGTCGGGGTCCCTAGAATCCCCTCCAACTCGACTAACCGGTGGGGGCTGAGATGAGGGTCAGAAACGCCAACAGTTTCTCCCTCTTCAGAGCAGCAGCGGTCGGCGTCTGTTCGCGGACGCCATCTTGGATCTCATTCCAAGAGTTATTGGAATTATTGGACTAATTATTGGACTTAATTATTGGAATAATGTAGTCAATTTCCTATGATAAACTGTGATGGGTGGTATTTGGGTGGTATTTTCGTTTCTTGAAGGGGGATCTTTGAAGTCAATGAATCAATATTCTCACTAGAGGAGGCAAGCTTTAAATGTTTAGGAGCCAAGTGGATATGTTAAATTTTGTTCTACATATGAGCCAAAACCAGGAAAAATCATATTACTGATTTTAACAATATGATCTGGAGGTGCTCTTTGAACTACAAAAATATTTAGAAATATTTCCAATTGATTTGTAAAACGTATCTCATCTTAGAGAATATTTGTAGCTCAGGGTTGAACTGTGGAGTCCATGGTGCTCTCTGAGCCTTGTTGTTTTCTTGCAGACGTTTCATTGCCAGGCTAGGCAACATCTTCAGTGCGAAAAGGGAGTGGGACTTGCTCTCTGTTTATATACCCTGGCTTGTCCTGCCTGTGTTGGTGGGGGTGTTGTACTGTCCTTGGTAGTACCTTGATTGGGTTGTTGTTTGCTGCTTGGTTGATTGACTGAGTTAATAGTTCCTTGATTAGGGTCTATTGTGTTGTTTGATTGCTCCTCTGCTGCTAATCTTGCTGTTAATCTTTGCCTATCTGGTTGTTGATTGCTGGCAAAGAGGTGTTCTGGTCTTCTGGCTTTTCTATTGTCTCTTATGAATGGTATGTAAATGTTGTTTACCTCTATGTGTCTGTTGATGGCTGCTTTGTCTGAGTGCCAAGCTTCCAGGAATTCTCTAGCATTTTTGGATTTGGCTTGGTTTTAGAAGATGAAATTATGGTGTCATTTGATGTCACTGCACTCTTTACATCCATAGACCAAGCACTAGCAATTGAATCCATGGCAGCAGTTCTACGTAACACACCTGACCTAACTAGATACACCAAGATCAAAATACCCAGAATCATGGACCTCATCAACCTCTGCCACACCACCTACTTTCAGTTTGATGGACAAATATACCAACAAATCAAAGGAACACCTATGGGATCACCACTCTCAGGACTCATAGCAGAGATAGTAATGCAACGTCTAGAAAGGATAGCACTCCCACACATACAACCCAAAGTATGGATCCGGTATGTAGATGACACCTTCATCATAATAAAAAAGGATCAACTGGAGGAAACACATGAAGCCATCAACAACATCTTCAAAGGAATAAAATTCACAAGGGAAGAAGAAAACAACAACACACTACCCTTCTTGGACATCCTCATCAGTAGAGGAAATGATGGCATTCTAGAAACACAAGTCTACCGGAAATCTACCCACACTAACCAAGTGGTCCACTACCAAAGCAATAACCCTACCTCTCACAAGAGGAGCTGTGTAAGAACACTATTCAGATGAGCACAAACGCACTGCAGCAACCCAGAACACCAGAAAAAGGAAACAGATGACTTATATAGCATCTTCCAGCAAAATGGATATCCACGCAACTTTATCAAAAGGTGCCTGACCACTCAACCCACCACAGCAAAACCAACAAAAAGGATTACACTGCCATACATCAGAAACATCTCAGAAACTACTAATAGACTGTTACAACCACACGGCATCACCGTAGCACACAAACCAACCAAAACCCTTCAGAACATCATAAGTAACCCAAAAGACCCAGTAGCCCAAGAAGAAAAAAAAGGAGTTATCTACAACATACAGTGTAAGGACTGTAACAGCCACTATGTAGGACAGACTGGCAGAAGACTAGCAGAACGCATCCCTGAACACCAACTAGCAGTCAGAAGACATGATGAAAACTCCTTAATCTCACAACACATGGACAGACTTAACCATACTTTCAACTGGGAAAATGTGAGCATCTTAAACCAAGCCAAATCCAAAAATGCTAGAGAATTCCTGGAAGCTTGGCACTCAGACAAAGCAGCCATCAACAGACACATAGAGGTAAACAACATTTACTTACCATTCATAAGACAATAGAAAAGCCAGAAGACCAGAACACCTCTTTGCCAGCAATCAACAACCAGATAGGCAAAGATTAACAGCAAGATTAGCAGCAGAGGAGCAATCAAACAACACAATAGACCCTAATCAAGGAACTATTAACTCAGTCAATCAACCAAGCAGCAAACAACAACCCAATCAAGGTACTACCAAGGAGAGTACAACACCCCCACCAACACAGGCAGGACAAGCCAGGGTATATAAACAGAGAGCAAGTTCCGCTCCCTTTTCGCACTGAAGATGTTGCCTAGCCTGGCAATGAAACGTCTGCAAGAAAACAACAAGGCTCAGAGAGCACCATTTTATTTATTTATTTATTTATTTATTTATTTATTTATTTATTTATTACATGAAAACAACAAGGCTCAGAGAGCACCATTTTATTTATTTATTTATTTATTTATTTATTTATTTATTTATTAATTACATATATATCCCGCCCATCTCCCCTACAAGGAGGGACCCTGGGCGGTTCACAGCAAGGTTTAAAATCAATTAAAACAATAAATATCAATAATAAACTATATCTATCTATATCTATATCTATATCTATATCTATATCTATATCTATATCTATATCTATATCTATATCTATATCTATCTATATCATACAATTCGATCCAGGAATGGTAGATCTCATCCCACCGGTCGATAAGGCAACCCCAAGACTGGCTATTCCCCTCCCCTCCCCAAGCATGGTGACATAACCAGGTCTTTAGGTTTTTCCTAAATTCCAGGAGAGAGGGGGCCGATCTTATTTCAGGGGGAAGAATATTCCAAAGGGCGGGGGCTACTGCAGAGAAGGCACGCCTCCTAGATCCCGTCAGATGGAACTCTTGCAGACAGGGTTCGTAGCGTGACCTCTGCAGGACCGGGTGGGACGGGTTGATTGAACGGGGATGAGACGGTCCTTCAGGTAACCTGGTCCCATACCATGTAGGGCTTTAAAGGTGATAACCAACACCTTGAATTGAATCTGGAAGCAAACTGGGACCCAATGCAGCTCACGGAGCAAAGGTGTTATATGTGCCGATCTTGAGGCACCTAAAATGGCCCGCGTGGCTGCATTTTGAACCAGCTGAAGCTTCTGGACGCTCTTCAAGGGTAGCCCCATGTAGAGAGCATTACAATAGTCTATCAGGGAGATGACCAGGGCATGAGTGACTGTTCGAAGGGCCTCTCGCTCCAGGAAAGGGCATAATTGGCGCACAACACGAAATTGTGCAAAGGCCCTTCTGGCCACGACTGCCACCTGCTCTTTGAGCAGGAGTCGTGAGTCCAAGAGGACCCCCAAGTTACGCACCAGGTCTGTCTGGGGTAGTGCAACCCCATCCAGAACTAAGGATGATAAATTCCTAGACACCGAGGGGCCATTAATCCACAGCCACTCTGTCTTACCAGGGTTCAGCTGAAGCCTGTTGTTCCCCATCCAGACCCCTACAGCCCCCAGGCACTTAGACAGGGTAGTCACAGCATCACTTACTTCCCCCGGGATGGAGATGTATAACTATCATCAGCATATTGATGATACCTCATCCCGTGGAGATGGATGATCTCGCCCAATGGTTTCATGTAGATATTAAATAGGAGAGGAGAGAGCACTGAGCCCTGCGGCACCCCACAAAGGAGGGACCGTGGACCCGATCTCTCCTCCCCTATCAACACTGATTGGTTGGCCCTGGAGGAAGGAGGTGAACCAGCGCAAAACCACGCTGCCCACTCCCAACTCTCTCAGGCGTCCCAAAAGGATACCATGGTCGATGGTATCAAAAGCTGCTGAGAGGTCAAGGAGAGCCAGGATGGATGCACTGCCTCCATCCCACTCCCGCCAGAGATCATCCATCCATGGACTCCACAGTATCTCATCTTATAGGATAGATTCGTATTTTATTTTAGGATGGATTTGGCTTCAGGACAACTTTGGCTTCTCCAATGTTTGATGTCCTGATTTGGAGAAGAGAGAATAAAGACTGTGTTTTCCAGAAGAGGGCAACCTTGCCCTTGATAGTCCTCCAGCCAAGCCAGCCGTCTCGTGTTTTGTCACTGAACTGCTGACTTACTCTGGCATTCGCTTCAGAAAGATAAAGCAGCACTAATGCATAAAATAATCTACAATTCAGTTAATGCTCTTCCACAGAATGTTCTGTGTAGTTGATGGTGAGATGAAAGAATTTATGGCAGCGGCATGAATTAAAAAGTACTTTTAAAGTCATAGAATGAGAAATAACCTTTCTTCCTGAAGCATGGTAGCATCACACATGGACTTGGGGACTCTGTACCTGAGAGAGGTATGGAGGGTTCAGGCAGGATTCATGTGGTATAAACATGAGGAAGCATTTACAACATTTAAACTATTGGTATAATAGAACACCTTTAAGTAGGTGTGGCAGCATTTGGACAAAGTTTCTCTGCATGTGGCATGAATAGATGCCAAGGGGCAAAAAAGAATCTGGTTGCATAATATTCTTTGATACTTTTATCTCATAGCATCAGTTTATCCATGGCAAGACAATCACGTGTTCATTTGTACTTGCATGCAATTGTAGGGTGTGTTTAGCAGTTTTAGTCTTGGCAGTTCTCAGAGGAGAAATGCCACTGTTGTTTCCCCTCTGCTGATATGAAGATATGTTGCCTGGGTTTTAAAGGTAGTACTCAGTAGGGCTGGGTGCACACTTCAAATATGATTTGAAAACAGTGCTTTGGACCTCACAGGACTGCAGCACATCTCTCCAATTCATTAAAGCAGAGCTTTCCAAACTGTGTGTCGGGACACGTTAGTGTGTCAGCTGCAGTGCCTGGGTGTGTCGCAGCTGCTGCTGCCTCTGAGCCCTGCCAGGATTCTGTGCAGGTCCTAGTGCCTGCCTTGTGCCTGGCTGCCTCCAAACCTGCTGTGATTCCGCGCAGGTCCTAGTGCCTGCCTTGTGCCCTGCTGTAAGAGTGTGTCGCGAAATGATGCCCTGCTGTAAGAGTGTGTCGCGAAATGATGCATGTCTAAAAAGTGTGTCACCAACATGAAAAGTTTGGAAAGCTCTGCATTAAAGCATCCCTTCTCTTTTCTTTTTCCCCCAGACTTCCTCACGTCTGAAAAAACAGTGCAGCTCTTATAAAAGTTGCATTAACTGAATGATTTCTTTAAAGTAGCTGCATGTTTTATTCAGGCTTACATAGAAGCCCTGAAAAAAAAAAAAGTATCCAGAGTTTTCCTGAAGCCTGCACAGCCCCTACTATCACCTAACCCAGGGGTCGGCAAACTTTTTTATGCCAGGAGCCATTTTGACATGCTGGAGGACATTTTGACATGCTCGAGAGCCAGGGGGCGGGGGTTTGCGGGCAGGGGCCAATCGCGTGGAAGGGGGTGGGGTTTGGGGGCAGGATCCAATCGCGTGGAAGGGTAAGATACAGGGCTGCGCTGCGCTTGGCCGGCCGCCCCGGCCCTCGCTCACCTTCAATGGCCGGTCCTCGCGGGCCGCCGGCGACGCTCCCGTCCCGCTGCACCCCAGCTCTCCAAGGCTGGGGCCACCAGCAGCCGCCCACACCTCGCGCACAGCCCGCGGGGCTCTCTGCCGCTCCCTTCAACGGAGGAGGGACCGGCGTGCCTTGGGAGCTGCTGCTGCTGCTGCTGCTGGTGGCATGTCTGGGCAAGGCACGCGGGCGGAGCTGCCCGTCTGGCACTCGGGCGCTCCCGAGCTTCTTCCCTTCTCCCTCGCCACGTTCGGGCGTTGAGGCCAGGCAAAGCCGGGCGGTCGCGCAGGGGCGAGGCGGGGAGTCCCGCTCCTACGCCTACCGCCACATCCGTCCGTTCCCGGCCTCTCTCCCCACATCCGGCGGGTGCCCATGCCAGAATCCCCGCGACCCGAAGGCAGCGACTGCTCGGAGGGCCCAAGCGAGAAGAGGCGCGTGATCCCCGGTGGATCCCTTCGAGGGGCCGCGGGGCTTCCCTGCTTTCCTCCCAAGGAGGCCTCGACGGCGCACCCTCCCGCCCCATCAATCCCCCCACCCCGCCGTTCGGCGTCCTCTCCCCCCGCTAACCCGAGCCCTGCGGCGGCCGGGGAAATCGAGCCAGGCTCCGTTCCGGTGGGGCGACTGATCCACCGGGGATCACGCGCCTCTTCTCGCTGGGGCCCTCCGAGCAGTCGCTGCCTCTGGGTCGCAGGGATTCCGGCATGGGCACCTGCCGGACATGGGGAGAGAGGCCGGAAACGGACGGATGTGGCAGTAGGCGCAGGAGCGGGACTCCCCGCCTCGCCCCTGCGCGACCGCCTGGCTTTGCCTGGCCTCAATGCCCGAACGTAGCGAGGGAGAAGGGAAGAGGCTCGGGAGCGCCCGAGTGCCAGACAGGCAGCTCTGCCCGCGCGCCTCGCCCAGACATGCCTCCAGCAGCAGCAGCTCCCAAGGCACGCCGGTCCCTCCTCCGTCGAAGGGAGCGGCAGAGAGCCCCGCGGGCTGTGCGCAAGGTGTGGGCGGCTGCGGGTGGCCCCGGCCTTGGAGAGCGAGAGCGCGTAAGAGCGTAAGAGTTTGGGGGCGGGATCCAATCGTGTGGAAGGGGCGGGGGTGAGTTCAGCTGCGGAAGAGCCACACTCAAGGGGCCAAAGAGCCGCATGTGGCTCGCGAGCCGCTATTTCCGACCCTTGACCTAACCCTTGAAATCTGCTGCCTCTTCTTATACTATATGAGGAAAATGCAGACTCTTATGGCTCACTTCCCTTGTTTGGCATATCAATCAGACTGAGAAAATTCTTGAGAACTAAACTATTTGTATGCTACTTTGTGACTTTTTAGATGCTTAACAAAAATACTCTTTTATGATTTCTGGCATTTTGTTTTTGGAAATTGGTTCAGTATACTAATATGTTTGCTGATTTCCTTGCTCATGTTCCTGTGCTGTACTCAAGTTGCTATAATATAGTACTTGGTGAATATGCTTTTTTTTAGTTCCATTGTTTTCGAAAAATAACTGCAAATATTGTATAATAGCACTGTGCTTTAAAAATTCTAATGTTTTTCTTGATTATGATATCAAATGTTGGATCACTGTTTTTGTAAAAAACACAAGCTTAGATGAGGTTCCTAGTAAATTAAAGGTTAACTAGTATTCTGCAGCATTTTGCTTACACACACATCACAGTATGACTTAATATTTAGTGCTTATCTTCAGAGCACAGCTACTGCTTTAAAATCTAAGATAAGACAGTTGTCTCTAATGATCCTGGACTTGCCAGCAATAGTTTGAGAATACAGATCAACTTAGTTTTCCATGCATATTATTTTCTCATTTTCTTACAAAAAGAATTAGAAAAAATATAAATATCCTTAGGTAATGATTTTTAATCATTTTAATTTTCTTGCAAACTATGTATATATGTATGAATGAGCATGGTTTAAAAATTTAGAAAAACAAAACAAGCTGGATTATTTATTGTAGTTTATGACCTATATTTGGAGTCAGTTTGGTCTAGTGCAAGGGTCGGAAATGGCGGCTCGCGAGCCAAATGCGGCTCTTTGGCCCCTTGAGTGTGGCTCTTCCGCAGGCAGGCGTGGCGGAGCAGGCGCGGCAGCGGGCATGGTGTGCGTGGCTGTGGGCATACTAGGCCCAGCCTCTCTTTTTCCTCCGGGGACGGGCTTCACACAGTCTCGCGAGAGTTTGGAAGCCTCCGTCTCCGGCAGCCATCTTGACGACGGGCACTTGCCCATCGCCTTAACCCAGGGCTTTCCAAACTGTGTGTCGACACAATACTGTGTCGCCGGGGCCCCCAAGTGTGTCGCGTGACAAGCCGGAAGCGCTGATGAAAATGCCCTCGGTTCTGGCAGGGAGGTGAAAATCGCGTGCGCGCGCGCTGCCAGGCCACCAGGAGTGGAAATTCTCCGCGCCAATCAGCTGTGCGTCGGGAAGCCCAGCAGCCTGCACGCGCGATTTTTGCCTCCCTGCCGGACCCGAGGGCATTTTCGGGGTCCACGGAGTCTGCCCTTTCAAAGGGGCAGCACTGCTGCTGCTGCTGCCGCTGCCCCTTTGAAAGGGCAGGCTCCGGGGACCCCGAAAATGCCCTCGGTTCTGGCAGGGAGGCAAAAACCTCCCTTCCCCTCCCCGCACACGCTGCCCTGGAGTGGGGTGGAAGTTTTCCCCGCAGAACAGCTGAGCGCTGCTTGCGCGCAGCCTCCCTGCCTAAACTGAGGTGCTGCCCCTTCAAAAGGGCAGGCTCCGGAGACCCCAAAAATGCCCTCGGTTCTGGCAGGGAGGCAAAAGCCTCTCTTCCCCTCCCCGCACGCACACGCTGCCCTAGAGTGGGGTGGAAGTTTTCCCCGCAGAACAGCTGAGCGCTGCTTGCGCGCAGCCTCCCTGCCTAAACTGAGGTGCTGCCCCTTCGAAAGGGCAGGCTCCGGGGACCCTGAAAATGCCCTCGGTTCTGGCAGGGAGGCAAAAGCCTCTCTTCCCCTCCCCGCACGCACACGCTGCCCTGGAGTGGGGTGGAAGTTTTCCCCGCAGAACAGCTGAGCGCTGCTTGCGCGCAGCCTCCCTGCCTAAACCGAGGTGCTGCCCCTTCAAAAGGGCAGGCTCCGGGGACCCCGAAAATGCCCTCAGTTTAGGCAGGGAGGCTGCGCGCAAGCTGCGCCAGCTGTTCTGCGGGGAGAACTTCCACCCCACTCCAGGGCAGCGTGTGCGTGCGAGGAAGGGAAGAGAGGCTTTTGCCTCCCTGCCAGAACCGAGGGCATTTTCGGGGTCCCCGGAGCCTGCCCTTTCGAAGGGGCAGCACCTCAGTTTAGGCAGGGAGGCTGCGCGCAAGCTGCGCCAGCTGTTCTGCGGGGAGAACTTCCACCCCACTCCAGGGCAGCGTGTGCGTGCGGGGAAGGGAAGAGAGGCTTTTGCCTCCCTGCCAGAACCGAGGGCATTTTCGGGGTCCCCGGAGCCTGCCCTTTCGAAGGGGCAGCACCTCAGTTTAGGCAGGGAGGCTGCGCGCAAGCAGCGCTCAGCTGTTCTGCGGGGAAAACTTCCACCCCACTCCAGGGCAGCGTGTGCGTGCGGGGAAGGGAAGAGAGGCTTTTGCCTCCCTGCCAGAACCGAGGGCATTTTCGGGGTCCCCGGAGCCTGCCCTTTTGAAGGGGCAGCCATTGCCGCCGCAGCCACAACCGCCGGTGCTTCCAGGTTTTTGTGGGCTGGCCGTTGGTGTGTCGCCAACGGCAAAAGTTTGGAAAGCCCTGCCTTAACCTCTTCCTTGCTGCTCTGCTTACTCTTTTTCTCCGTGCAAAAGCAGCACATTTCCACCCCACAGCCCTAAGTGTGCGCAATTGGCTCCCGCCCGCAAACCCCGCTCCCGCGCTGGATTCCCCACCAGCTTTACTTTGCCTGGACTGGGGGCGTGAGAGGCTCCGGAAGAGAAGCGACTGGAGCAGTCGAGCCTCTCTTTCCCTTCTTCTTCCAAACCTCCCCCGCCCCCTTCCAGAGCAATTTGTCGAAGACGCCCGCTTGCTGCTGCTGCGTGGCTGCTGCTCAACTGATCATGAAGGAACCAGGATGTTTACGCGAGTGTGCTTTACCTACCCACTTTTTAACATATTTGGTTCTGCTGGGGGCGGGGAAAGGATCTTGACCGGCCAGGGAAGGCGCGCGGGCGGAGCTGCCTGCCTGGCACTCAGGCGCTCCGGCTGGGGTGCAGCGCGACGGGAGCATCGCCGGCGGCCCGCGAGGACCGGCCAGGGAAGGCACGCGGGCGGAGCTGCCTGCCTGGCACTCGGGCGCTCCGGCTGGGGTGCAGCGGGACGGGAGCTCCGCCTGCGTGCCTTCCCTGGCCGGTCCTCGCGGGCCGCCGGCGATGCTCCCGTCCCGCTGCACCCCAGCCAGAGCGCCCGAGTGCCAGGCAGGCAGCTCCGCCTGCGCAGTCGTGGCAGCGGGCATGGCGGCGGCGGGCACTGCAGCGGGCATGGCGGCAGCAGGCCCTAAGTGTGCGCGATTGGTCCCCGCCCGCAAACCCCGCCCCCTTCCACGCGATTGGCTCCCGCCCGCAAACCCCTCCCCCTTCCACGCGATTGGCTCCCACCCGCAAACCCCGCCCCCTTCCACGCGATTGGCCCCCGCCCGCAAACCCCGCCCCCTGGCTCTCGAGCACTTAAAAATGTGCACGAGCATACCAAAATGGCTCTCGGCTCAAAAAGTTTGCCGACCCTTGGTCTAGTGGTTAAGGCAACAGGCTAGAAACCAGGAGACTTTGAGTTCTAGTCCTGCTTTAGGCATGAAAGCCAGCTGGGTGACCTTGGGCCAGTTACTGATTCTCACCCCAACTCACCTCAGTCACTCACTCTCAGCCCAACTTACCTCACACAGTTGCTGTTGTGGGGAAAATAGGAGGAAGGAGTATTAGGTATGTTCGCCACCTTGAGTTATTTATAAAAATAATAAAGGTGGGATAAAAAATAAATAAATAAATAAAATAAAAAATAATAAAATAAAATAAAATAAATATTGTGTCCGTATGCAGTTGGAACCTGCATAATAGATCAAAATAAATTCCAGCATATTCGTATTTTAAAATATTTTAATGTTTGTTATACCTAGGCTGACCATATTTCCTTGAGACAAAAACAGGACATTGGGATGGCAAAAATGGGATGGGGTTAAACGTATGTAATATTCCGTATTCATGAAAAAGTAAGATGATAAAAAAGTTTTAAAGAGTTTTTAAGATCCATTTGCTGGTCCTTAAACAGATTACTGTATATATTAAAATATTTTTGTTTTCATTAAAATGAAAAAGTTTTATTACATGAACATACTGAGCTAACAATTATTCTTATAGCACTGTGCTCTAAAAATAGACAGAACTCATACAAAAATTTAGGTAGACATAGAGAGGGACTCCCCTTCATGGATCACTGCCTTGTCGTGGCGAAGGGGCTTGTGTAACTCAATGAAGTCAGGTCAAGACGGACAGGTCATGACGGAGAGTTCTGACAAAACGTGGTCCACTGGAGGAGGAAATGGCAACCCACTCCAGTATCCTTGCCAAGAACACCCCATGGACAGTATCAAAAGGCTAAAAGATATGATGCCGGAAGATGAGCCCCTCAGGTCGGAAGGTGTCCAAAATGCTACTGGGGAAGAGCGGAGGGCAATTCCGAGTAGCTCCAGAAGGAGTGAAGCGGCTGGGCCAAAGCCGAAAGGACGATCAGTTGTGGATCTGTCTGGAAGTGGAAGGAAAGTCCGATGCTGTAAAGAACAATATTGCATAGGAACCTGGAATGTAAGATCTATGAATCAAGGTAAGCTGGATTGAGCTGGATGGAGTAGCCCTCATAGTCAATAAAAGAGTGGGAAAGGCAGTACTGGGGTACAACCTCAAAAACGACAGAATGATCTCAGTTCGAATCCAAGGCAAACCATTCAGCATCACAGTAATCCAAGTCTATGCCCCAACCACTGATGCTGAAGAAGCTGAAGTTGACCGGTTCTATGAAGACCTACAACACCTTCTAGAACTAACACCAAAAAAAAAGATGTCCTTTTCATCATAGGGGACTGGAATGCTAAAGTAGGAAGTCAAGAAATAACCGGAATAACAGGCAAGTTCAGCCTTGGAGTACAAAATGAAGCAGGGCAAAGGCTAATAGAGTTTTGTCAAGAGAACACGCTGGTCATAACAAACACTCTTTTCCAACAACACAAGAGATGACTCTACACATGGACATCACCAGATGGTCAATACCAAAATCAGATTGATTATATACTTTGCAGCCAAAGATGGAGAAGCTCTGTACAATCAGCAAAAACAAGACCTGGAGCTGACTGTGGCTCAGATCATGAGCTTCTTATCGCAAAATTTAGGTTAAAATGAAGAACGTAGGGAAAGCCACTAGACCACTCAGGTATGACCTAAATCATATCGGCCCGCTGCTCTCCGTGGTTCACGGAAGAGTTAAGGGCTTTGAAGAGGGTTAAGAGACGTCTAGAGCGCCGCTGGAGAAAGACGAAGACTGAATCTGACCGAACACAATCTAGAGCCGCAGTTAAGGCCTACCTTGTGGCGGTAAGAGTGGTGAAACGTGAATATTTCTCCGCTCTTATTGCGTCCGCAGAATGCCGCCCGACGGCCCTTTTCAAGATTACAAGATCGCTTTTGGGTCGGGAGCAGGGGGAGACCCATTTACAGGGCCGTTCGGAAGAGTTTTCTGAGCATCTGCAGGACAAAATCGCTCAGATTCATTCCAAGTTGGACTCCACGCATGAGACAAGATCTGGGGAGATGCCAGAAGCTCGTACTTACCATGTTACCTGGGAACAGTTTGATCCTGTTGCGCCTGGTGAAGTAGACAGGATCCTCCGGATTGTAAATGCCACCACATGCCAGCTTGACCCATGTCCCTCCTGGCTGGTGAAATCAGCTAGTGAGGTGACATGTGGCTGGGTCCAGGTGATGATTAATTCGTCCTTGAGTGAGGGAGTGTTCCCGGCTGCCTTTAAGGAGGCGCTGGTGCACCCCCTCCTCAAGAAACCTTCCCTGGACCCTACAATCCTGGGCAATTTTTGCCCAGTCTCCCACCTTCCCTTTTTGGGAAAAGTGGTTGAGAAGGTGGTGGCGTTGCAACTCCAGAGGATTCTGGAGGAAACGGATTATCTGGACCCCTTCCAGTCAGGTTTCAGGCCGGGATATGGGACAGAGACCGCATTGGTCGCGCTTATGGATGATCTCTGGCGGGATGGAGGGAGTGCGTCCATCCTTGCTCTCTTAGATCTCTCAGCGGCTTTCGATACCGTCGACCACGGTATACTTTTGGGGCGGCTCGAGGAGTTGGGGGCGGGCAGCGTGGTTTTGGGCTGGTTCGCCTCCTTTCTCCAGGGCCATTCCCAGTCGGTGTTGATAGGGGAGGAGAAAGCTGACCCGCGACCCCTGACTTGTGGGGTGCCGCAGGGGTCGGTTCTCTCTCCTCTCCTATTCAACATCTACATGAAGCCGCTGGGCGAGATCATCTGTCACCACGGGATGAGGTATCACCAATATGCTGATGATACCCAGTTATACATCTCCGTCCCGGGTGAAGTAAGTGATGCGGTCAATGCCTTATCTCAGTGCCTGGAGGCTGTGGGGGTCTGGATGAGGAACAACAGGCTTCAGCTGAACCCTGGTAAGACGGAGTGGCTGTGGATTGATGGTTCTTCTGGATCTGGGAAATTATCATCTTTGGTTCTGAATGGGGTTGCACTACCCCAGTCGGATCCAGTGCGGAATCTGGGGGTCCTCCTGGACTCGTGACTCCTGCTCAAAGAGCAGGTGGCAGTCGTGGCCAGGAGGGCCTTTGCACAGCTTCGAGTTGTGCACCAGTTACGCCCTTTCCTGGATCGGGAGGCCCTCCGAACAGTCACTCACACCCTTGCCATCTCCCGTATAGACTATTGTAATGCGCTCTACATGGGGCTACCCTTGAAGAGTATCCGGAAGCTTCAGCTGGTGCAGAATGCGGCGGCGCGAGCAGTTATGGGTGCCAGGAGATCGGCACATGTGACACCTCTGCTACGCGAGCTGCATTGGGTGACAGTTTGCTTCCGGGTCCAATTCAAGGTGTTGGTGATTACCTTTAAAGCCCTACATGGCATAGGGCCAGGGTACCTGAGGGACCGTCTCATCCCGATAACGTCGGCCCGCCCCTCCTGTGCATGCAGAGAGGGCATGCTTCGGACCCCCTCAACAAGAGAATTCCATCTAGCGGGGTCCAGGAGGCGTGCCTTCTCTGCGATAGCGCCCGCCTTATGGAATATCTTGCTCCCGGAGGTGAGACTGGCCCCCTCCCTCCTGGCCTTTCGGAAGGCCCTTAAGACCTGGCTCTGCCACCTGGCCTGGGACGACGGAGGTGGTAGTGCCTCCTGGGGTTGGCTGGCCCCGTAGCCCCATGATCCATTCTGCGGGTCCTAATCCATCTTGGATTTTATTTTATTTATTTATGCTTGTGAGATATTTTGTATAGTTTTTAAATTTTATTTATTGTAACCCGCCCAGAGTCCCTTGCATGGGAGATGGGCGGGGAATAAATTTGAAAAATAAATAAATAAATAAATAAATAAATAAATAAATAAATATCCCTTATGAATATACAGTGGAGGTGAGGAATAGATTTAAAGGATTAGATCTGGTAGACAGAGTGCCTGAAGAACTATGGACGGAGGTTTGTAACATTATATAGGTGGCAGCAACTAAAACCATCCCAAAGAAAAAGAAATGCAAGAAAGCAAAGTGGCTGTCTGATGAGGCTTTACAAATAGCTGAGGAGGGAAGGAAAGCAAAAGGCAAGGGAGAAAGGGAAAGATATAACCAACTGAATGCAGATTTCCAGAGAATAGCAAGGAGAGATAAGAAGGCCTTCTTAAATGAACAATGCAAAGAAATCGAGGAAAACAATAGAATGTTGTTGTTGTTGTTTATTCGTTCAGTCGTTTCCGACTCTTCGTGACTTCATGGACCAGCCCACGCCAGAGCTTTCTGTCGGCCGTCACCATCCCCAGCTCCCTAATGGTTGAGTCCGTCGCCTCCAGAATACCATCCATCCATCTTGCCCTTGGTCGGCCCCTCTTCCTTTTGCCTTCCACTTTTCCTAGCATCAGCTTCTTCTCCAGGGTATCCTGTCTTCTCATTATGTGGCCAAAGTACTTCAGTTTTGCCTTTAATATCATTCCCTCAAGTGAGCAGTCTGGCTTGATATCCTGGAGTATGGACTGGTTTGATCTTCTTGCAGTCCAAGGCACTCTCAGAATTTTCCTCCAACAAACAATAGAATGGGGAAGACTAAAGATCTCTTCAAGAAAATCGGAGATATCAAGAGAACGTTTTGTGCAAAGTTGGGCATGATAAAGGACAAAAATGCAGGGAACTAACAGAAGCAGTGAGATTAAGAAGAGGTGGCAAGAATGCACAGAAGAACTATACAAGAAATATCTTAATGTCCCTGATAAATACGATGGTGTGGTCACTGACCTTGAGCCAGACATCCTAGACAGCGAAGTCAAATGGGCCTTAGGAAGCATTACTAACAACAAAGCTAGCGGAGAAGACAGTATTCCAGCTGAACTATTTAAAATCCTAAAAGATGATGCTGTTAAAGTGCTGCACTCAATATGCCAACAAATTTGGAAAATTCAACAGTGCATCACCGATGCAATGAACATGAATTTGAGTTAACTCCAGGAGACAGTGGAGGACAGGAAGGCCTGGCGTGCAATGGTCCATGAGATCACGAAGACTCGGACACGATTAAACGACTGAACAACAACAACAAGAGGGGGACTGTATTTGACAGGAGGCGAATGGGGAAAGCACAGCTCATGGCCTTTGTAACATCACGGATCGCAGGAAGGAGGGGAGGGGGGAGAGAAGAGGCAGGGAAGGGAGGATTCAAAAACTCCATGCCTGGCAAGGCTTCTCTTCCTTCTGCCTTCCCCCCCCCCTCCTCCTGCCTTTTTTTCTCCCTCTTTCTCTCTCTCCCACAATCCCAAACAAAAGACTCTCCTGCCGAGCTGGAGAAATAATCAATTTCACTCTTGAAAAAAGGAGGC
The DNA here is from genome assembly GCA_023362775.1 of Charina bottae. Classification (NCBI taxonomy): domain Eukaryota; kingdom Metazoa; phylum Chordata; class Lepidosauria; order Squamata; family Charinaidae; genus Charina; species Charina bottae. Next base: position 14,004,200 of record JALMGJ010000016.1, read on the forward strand.
GGGATCACATCCCGAACACATTTTAATAAAACAAACAGAGAGCAGAGAGCGACCAGCTAAGAGCAGAGCTGAATCAATCTTGCCATGCCTGACATTTTGCTAATTTTTTAAAGAAAACAGGACAAAATTGACATTTATATTAAAACGACGGGACAGTTGGGAAATGTAAAAAAACGGTACTGTCCCGTTTAAAATGGTACATATGGTCAGCCTAGTTATACCCATAAAACAAACAGCAACTTACAGAAAGGTGTTTAAAGCCAAATTTGTTCATGATACATTTTTTCCTTTGTCTAGGAATAGCATCAGGTTTAAAATGGAATAAGTTTTGTTTCTTACTTATTATTTATTTATTAGCAGGTTGGATTTTAGAACACACATCTTTGAAACCTTTTACATATCCAGTGCCTGAGACAAGGTTTCTTCATGCTGGCGTGAATGTATACAAATTTAAGATCAAATATGGCAGCACAATTAGGTAAGTGTGATAGTTCTACTAACCTAAAATTCTTCACATTTGTCAGTAGACACAAAGCAGAAATAAAATATTGATTCAAAACCTAAAAAAATAGTGAACTGTAAAATTCAAGAATTATATTTAAAATTATAAGATGCAAATTTAGGGCTGCTATACCATAAGGTAGTGCTTTTCAAAGTCCCGCCGTTGGCGACACACCAATGGCAGCGGCATGCGCAGCGGCGGCGGCGTGTGTTGTGCTAAAACCTGGAAGCGCTGATGGCACGCCGCAGCAGGGGCAGAGGCGACGTGCCATCAGCACTTCCAGGTTTTGTCACAAATGCACTAATGCAGAGCTTTCCAAACTCTGTGTTGGGACATGTTATTGTGTTGGCTGCAGTGTTTGGGTGTGTTGCGGCGGCTGCTGCTGCCTCCGAGCCCTGCCAGGATTACGTGCAGGTCCTAGTGCCTGCCGTGTGCCCTGCTGTAAGAGTGTGTCGCGAAATGATGCATGTCTAAAAAGTCTGTCACCAACATGAAAAGTTTGGAAAGCTCTGCACTAATGTGTCATGACACACAGTTTGGAAAGCTATGCTATAAGGATTAAGAGAATATGTATAACTGGAAATCTTTGATTCAGATTTTGTTTCTGAACTCTGTTGTGTTAGGTAAATTATCCTCTCAGTCTCATTCCTCCATCTGCAACATGGGGTAATAACATTTGTTTGCCTCATAGGGTGCTGTAAGAATTTTTGAAATAATATATGTGGAAATATTCAGCAATAGGGCTATCATACCTGTGCTACAAAAATCCAGATGACATTATCAAGAAATATAGAAAACTATAACTTTACAACCCAGATCTGGTATCCTATCCAGCCAGCACGCTACTTAATATTTTTAATTCTGAATTTTCAGCATATTTTGTATCTGGCCAACCATTTTTTCATCCAAAATTTAGACAGAATAAGTAATTGGCTGATGTAAATCAAAAAGGGAAAACTTCTAGTCGCTTCCTTGAGTTTATGCTGGAGCAAAAAGGATGGATGAATGCATAAATAGCCATACTGTATATCTGTAGTAACAACTGTGTTTTATTGGTATAGCCAAAAAGAACTGTGACAATGCAACAGATGGATCTTTAGTCCGAACTAATGTCAATTTGAATGCTATTTCAATTTCTCTTGATTTCTGCAGTCATCTTCTATTACATTTGTTTCACAGCATTAATACTGACCTTGATGAAAGCATTGTCAGTAAGGAACTACAGGTGAGAGATGAAACAAATATTTGTTTTTATCAGTAAGTATCAGGTGGTGGCGGTGGAATTTAGACTTAATCCTTTTTGTTTTGAGAAATCAGTAGAGCTTAGTTTTATTCAAATAGTGCTGATCCTTAGAGATTATATTTATTTGGGAATTAATTGGGAGGAATTACAGAAAAAGTGGTTTTGTAGTGCATGGAACCTACTGCAGAATTTCTTGATATGGGTTATGCCACAGTGATTATATCTGTATTCTTATTTTCTGCAATTTCTTTTGAATAGCTATATGTTTTGTTTTTAAATAAGTACTCATGACTTACAAATAACTCTGTTTTGGAAATACCTGTGTCAAGCCAGGTATATATGCAAATGTTGCATTAATATCTCTTAATTATTGTCTTAACTTATTGAACAATATCCAAGTAGGTTTAATGTATTACTATGAATTTTGGTAAAATAAGTTACCTATGGAGTTCAGAGCGGTATCTAGTATGTTGAACTTTTTTACTCTGTGTTAGTGTTAACAGTAATACTTCTGCTAATGAAGGAAGGAGGAAGAAAGAAGATCTACTGGCAATTATTAGATTTAAACTAAAGTGTAAGAACAATCTTTTGCAGGAACTCTCCGGCTAGGCTAGTCCCTGTTTAATTATCATAAATTTACAAGCACTATCAATATTTCAGATCTCTCTTTGAATCTTTCAGGATGCTATTCGAGTAGTACTTGGAAACCTTGATAATTTATGCCCATTTACAACTGAACACTTGATCGTGTTTCCATGTATCCTTTTACTGGTGTACAATAACCTGAAAATGTGATTCGTACAACCAGTCTGACATCAGGACTACATATGTGACACTTCCCACATCGTAGAGGGGGAAAAAACATGATGGTGCTGTCATGGGAGGTGCATGCAATAAAATACACACATGTAGTTATTTTTGAAAAGATACTCGGTACTATGTACTAGGAATGCAATCAGTTTTAATGGTTACTAAATTGGAAATTAGGACAGCATTTGAAATCCAGAAAACCTAGGAACAATGTACATTTCTGTGGTGACCTATACAGTAATTAGATTGGGAACAAAGATAAATAGTAACATTAACAGACCAAAGAGTTATTCATATCAGAGAATAATCAACAAGTTATCTAAAAAATGCCAACTTTCTATCTCCTCATAATTTCTCCCTTGTCCCACAAATACTTTGTGGTCATTGGTTTGTTTGTTTTTCCTGTCACATCCTCATGATGTTGCCTTAGCCTCATCCCCAATCCATACCTGAGACAGCTTAAAGTCATCCTTAGCTGTTCCTGTTTTCAGTGGTATTTTCTCTCTTCTGTGCATATTTTTTCCTATGGATATGATCTGGCAGCCTTCCCTAATCATTTGTTTGCTGATGTGGTCTGGGGTTGGGATCCCCCCAGGTCCTGTTGTCCAATTTAGGCTGTTTTGGGCATGAACCCTTCCCTCTAGTCCATGGGTACTTCCCTTCATAATCATTTTGACTTGGCCTGCAGGGGAGACTATAGGCATCTGCATGCATAATATCTGAATGGTATTTTCTTTCATATATTTTATTGAGTTTTAAAATACATATTAAGAGTTAAAGCAGAAAAAAGAAATAGAAATACAAAGTAAGAAAAAGATAAAGAAAAAGTGAAGTCAAAAAGAAAAAATAAACAAAAGAAATATAGAAAGTAGATGGCCTCCAATCTATCTTTGGTCTTTAAATACAATAATTTGCTTTAAATGTTAGTCTTTCATACGATACACAGGAACTTTTCTTTGTCATATACACTTCAATTTCTATAATCCAATCTTCTGGTCTTCATGCAGATTTTACCTTTCTTACAATTCTCCAATTATCCATCTGTGGTTTCCACTCCTTGGGATAATGTCCATTTAAGTATTCTTAACTGTGTCAGTTTAATATTTTTTATTCCACTCTTTTCATTTTTACATCTATATTTATATTTATATCCTTAATAAAATCCACTTGGTCTTAAATCATTTATATAACAAATCAAGGCCTTATTTTAGTTCTAATAAAATACAATATATTCTATTCATATATATCTATAAAAATAACATTAATTTAATCATAATCTATATTTAAACTATAATTATACCATATTCTACTTCTTCCAACAAATTTACCTAATTAACAAATTTTTGTAACTATATATTCCACTAATACATAACCTAACATAATACATAACATAATACATAATATACCAATTCTTATAATATTCATACATACATATTCATGCATATAATTATAGAAATATGTCATCCTATAATAACATTAGTTCTAATTCCACCTCATCATCTCATTGTCTTCTCATATATGTATCTCCAAGAAAAAAGTAATCTATAATATCAACTTATATTTATATTTATAATCTTATATCTTACACTTAAAATATCACATTTTTATGTATCCATACAGTTTCTCATATCAACTTTTACTCTATGTCTATTCCAAATCCGTGTTTTCATTAACCTTGTGTCCCATATCATCATACTAAATCTCCTGTTTAGGTTATGCCAAGATCATAATATACAATTTGTTTTGTTCTGTAACTCATGTAGGATGTCAAAATATTTATTTCACCATAACTATCAATTTGCATGTTAAAATCTTCCTGTCTCAACTTCCACAATATGTTTGTGCCCAGACTATAATGTGTAGCCTCTTTAGTTGACCGCCTGTAAAATATCAGAGTCTTCTTCTGTACCAACATATTTAAAATCCTATTTTCCTGTTTCTCTGCTGTCTCGAAAAAATTTTCTTCCGTTTCTGAATCTATCTCTTGTGTCTTTTGTTCCTGAGCCACCAAATCTATCAGTATAAGTTCTATTGATTTCTTAATTTCTAAAAGAGTTTCACTAAATTATTTTTTAAAATCTTGAAGTGCTGTTAAAAAAGCCATTTTCATCTACCCCTTCCTTTTCAGGCTGCGGTAGCTAGCTGTTCTAGTCAAAACAAAACAGGGAGTGTGTGGTCAGCTGATCTATTCGAATGGAAAGTTACCAGTAATATCTGTTTATTAAGTAAGAAAAACTTTTAAAGTAAAAGATGAAAAATTCCATAGAACAATATTGCAAACAGTTTATAAAAGGAAAAATAAAGAATGAATTCCAAGTGAGACAAAAATCCACTCTAAAAAAAGGTAGAAAGATAAGAAGGAAAAAATGCAAACGTTTCACTGTACTTTTGTTCTTCAGGCTACAAGCTGCTTAACCCAAACAAACAGTTTCTCAGAAAGTAAATAGTCAATTGGTTTGTCGGGTGAAAAATTACCAGCAAAATCTCTTAAGTCCCAACTTCTCTGATACAAAAGAAAGGTAAAAAAAATGCAAACGTTTCCTTATGTTGCAAAAATAAAATCTGTCAAACTTCCACCAAAATCAATTATAGCAAAGAAAGCACAAAATTAGCCAACATTTTAAGCAAAGTCCAAAGATAAATCTTAGATGATAAAAACGTTCTATTCTAAGAAAAAAATTAATATAAAGTGGTCTGAAAGCTGACTGCACGCTCTTATGTCTCTCAGGAGACTTACGTTCCTTGCAGAGCTAGATACTCCTCCGGCCATTTCACTGCATTCACCCCTGTTCTCTCTGTGGTGGAAACTGCAAAGAAAAACAGGAGTGGGCAATTCCAACGGCCCTGTGAGTAATCTTCTGGTCCCCTCTTCTTCAGGGGGAAGTTTCAGTGGTCTTACAATTTCTGTAGACTCCTGCAAACAAAGAAAAGTCAGCCAGGTCTTCAGCCCTCTGAAAAACTCTGACTTGTCGAGCTGCCAGCCAAGCTTGGAGTATTTTCCATAGCAATAGTCTGATCTTACACTAACAGTGCTAGATATGTTTTTTTTTTTTAAATGACACTAGCCCTCTTTTGAAAGAGCTAGTCCTGTTCTACACAGAAGGTAGACTTAAACTGGGAAGAGTACCAGTTTTGGCCCACTGTAGACTGCTAGTTGTATCACCGTTGAGTGAAGACAAGTTTTCTGCTACTTCTGCTGACATGGGGTTTCATGGGACTGTATTTTTTTTACTGTATTTATGATTTTTACTATTTCTGAGGACTCATGCATGAATGCTACAATTGTTACCCTGTCCAGTCAGTGCTTCTGGGACCATGTCTCATGTAGCTACAGTTCCTGGGGCTACTGATCCAAAGCACCATGGTTATAGGTTGGCTTTGGTAGTAGTGGGGTGCTGATTTGCCTCCTTAATTCCTGTTTTGGTAGCACTAGATGCCATAGTGATGACTGTGGTACTATGGGCAATCACAATTGTGTTAATTTGGAAGTCTGTTCTAGTACACATGTTCTCCATGGCCATCCAACATCTACTTCTAAGTGCTGCTGGGCATGAAGTCAGAAGTGGATTCCTTGGTCACTTGCTGCCAGCATCACTGTTATCTTACTGCACTAAACAAGGGTGGAGCTCATCTGTTTTCAGTCACTCACATCTGCTTCAACCCACACTCCCTACCTATCAGCCAAGATATTTTTAAGCACAGGTTTAGCACTCTTTCACAAGAATGTTATGCCCTTGTTCAGATATAGTCTGACTGACAGGTAACAGGCACAAAGGAGGGGTTGTGAGGACCATTTGGATAATTCCATCTCACTTCACTCTGTGCCCCTCCTTAGCTCCTGCTGCCTATTAGATTGGGCAACTTGACAGATGCTAAACCTGTTGTTTGAAGCATCCATCCAGACTCAAGCCCCCATGTCCTCCCGTGTTAGATAGAGAGATTGGTGATGACTATTAATAAATAAATAGGTGTTCTTGTTAGTGTGGCAGAATAGCAGTTGACAGTAGGGTAGTATACTATGCTAGCATACTTTTGTGCCAGCTCAAGGATTGGTGAATAGCATTTCAGCTCAGCTGTGAGGAAGAGCCCCAAGTGTTGCTTCTGTGCTGGGAATAATCTTGCCTTCCTTTCCTGTTTTGTTCTTTTCCCATCCATAGTTATTATGCCAGGAATTAACTACTAGAAACCCTGACCTGAAAAACAAGCTCCAAAAGTTGTGGTGCTTGGTGCCTCCAATCACCTGTGGAGTGAGATAACAGGAGTAGTGTTGAAAGAGTGGAAACTAGAAAGGAGACTTGTTTACATGACATACTGATAAGTTAAAAAATTAAGGTGTGTGTCATCCTTCAATTACTTCTCTAAATTATCTGCATATCAGATTCTGGTTTTTAACCTGATTTTTTTTTAGCTGCCCTGAAATGTTTTTACAACAAATAAATTAGATGGAATTCAGTAGTTTCTGTAATGCAGAATAGTAATGATATGCAAATATTTACCTTTCCGCCTACTTTATATGACTATTAATGGTAGGCATTGTCACTAATTGAATATAGAATACTAACAATAATCATACAGTTTTCATATTATTCCTTTTACTGGCTGTATTGCACCTTAAGAACGCTGTTCAGATTTAAATAAGTGGGAAAGAGTGTCAGACTTGAGGTTTATGCATGGTGATGCATTTCTTACTCCATATCCATACGTCTGCACTATTTATGTCGAATTAAATTCATGCAAGCAAAATAAGTATGAAGGTAAGTTCAGAACTTTTAAAAAAGTTGACTTTGCCTCTAGCATATCTGATATTCCAGGTCCATAAAAATACTGAGAAATTGTGTGTCATGATGGCATCTATACCATCCTGACATACTTTAGATGTTACGTTAATTATCAACAAGACGATTGGGTGGACTTACTTCCATTCGCAGAAGTGGCATATAACAATTCAGTGCATCAGAGCACAGGTTTCTCTCTCTTTCAAATTGTAAACAGACAGGAGTTCCCAACTTTCCTGGAATTACCAAGTTACAAAACTGAAATTGTCCTTTTAGATAATTGGATATAACACATAGAAGAGGCATGGCCAATAATTGAGAAAGCCTTAACAAAAGCCAAGGAAACATACAAAAAAATTGCAGATAGGAAAAGGGCACCAGAGTGGCCGTTCAAGGTGGGTAAAGGTAAAGGTTCCCCCCGCACATTTGTGCAGTCGTGTCCGACTCTAGGAGCCAGTGCTCATCTCCGTTTGTTAACCGAAGAGCCAGCGTTGTCCGAAGACGCTTCTGAGGTCATGTGGCCGGCATGACGCACGCGGAACGCTGTTACCTTCCCACCAAAGTGGTACCTATTCATCTACTTGCATTTGCATGCTTTCGAATTGCTAGGTTGGCAAGAGCTGGGGCGAGTGCAGGAGCTCACTCCATCATGCGGGGCTAGGGATTCGAACCTCCGAACTTGCGATCTTCCGATCGACAAGCCTGGCGTCTTACCCGCTGAGCCACCATGCCCCAACGCTCCCTCAAGGTGGGAGACAAAGTTTATTTATCCACCAAATTTTTAAAGTCGACGCAACCATGCAAAAAATTGGGACCAAAATACATTGGCCTTTTTCCAGTTATGAAAATTATAAACAAAGTGACTACAGTTGCAACTCCCAAAACATTTACAGAGAGTTCACCCAGTATTTCATTGTAGCCTATTGAAACCTATCAAACCCTCAAACTGGTGGCACCCAGAGGAAGTGGCACCGATCCCAACAATAATAGATGGGGAACAACACTTCGAAATGCAAGAAATTCTTGATTCCAGATTACATTGAGGAAAATTGCAATATTTAATCCAATGAAAACAATTTGATAATTCACACAGGGAGTTGGTGGCAGAACGACACGTACACGCACCCAAGTTAAAGAAAAAGTTTCACACTAAATTCCCAAATAAGCCACAGTAAGAGGCGGGGAATGAGCTTGGGGAGGCAGAATGTCATGATGGCATCTATACCATCCTGACATGAACAGAAACCACGTAACACATTCCTCAGCTACGGTGCCAAAAGCAATCAATAGGAAGAATGTAACAGCAAACCGTCAGACAGACAAGCAGCACGCAGTGTGGATTGGAGAAGACAATCAGCACCTTGACCAGACAGCTCTGAGCGCAGATGAGAGGGTGCGAGACGGCACTGATAACACATTCTATGGGAGGGAGGAAACGGGAACCCATTTAACTGTAAGCTCTTGTATACCTGCTTTACTTGGTTCATTGACATGAACCCAGATCGCTCGCTGTAAATAAAAGCTTTTACATATTCTACGGAATTGTGTTGGAGCCTAATTTGCCAGTCAAAGGATCGGAGCATCACACTGTGTGTGAGTAAGTAATGGGTGTTGTACATACTGTTTTCTCCGCATTTCAACTGAAAGTAAAATAACTTGTATTAACAGTTCCCCCTTTCTCATAGGGCAGATTGCATCTCAAGTCTGGGATTTTCATCAGTAAATTTCTACCAGAACTATCTTCTATCCTTAACCCAGACACAAGTTGTTGAATCTGAATTTTGTGTGCTATCCTACACAGTTCATTCTATAGAACTTACTGAAAAAGAAAAAAAACAATCACATAGCAAATTTGTTCTTTATTCTCAAAATTTAATATTACAACATTTGTGTTATAGTGAGCGTTCTCATAAGGCACATAATATAAATACATGTTTACATTTATTGTCATGGCTTCCCCAGAAGAATCCAAGAAATTGTAGTTGGTTGAAATACTAAGAATCCCACCCTACCCTCCATTAATATTCTTTAGACACCAATATTTTTCATGAAACAGGATTTTTTAACCAAGATTCCAATATAATTAGTTATTTCACTTTGATAACATGCAGTATTTTGATCTTGTGATTGTTAATGAATTTTAGAGATTTTTTTCTGGATTTGCAAGATATCTTAAACAATTAAGTGTATAAAAATATAGGACATAATTTAAAAATCAATAAAACAATTTGATTCTGTAATATAAATACCTCTTTACTTACGTCTTTTTCTCTATGTGTGTCCAAGGCAAAGTTTAGCTTGATAGTATTCATCTTCATCTTAGAACTTAGTGTGAAACTTAAAATTTAAGGAGTGCATTATGAATAAAAGTTACTGAAATGTTCATTGCTTTTTAAGGTATGAATATACTATTTAGCTTTTTACTAGAGGGAAGTCCAAGAATTTTTAGTAATGCTTTTTACTCTTCATATATTTGCAGCTCATACAGGTATGTGTGCTAAGATCTGATATTGTAACCAGAATATTTTATGTATACGCTTGTCAATAATCTGTTACTGATTTTATCTTTCAAATATTTTGTATATTTTAGGTGAAGGAGAATATTGGGATTTCTGTAACTCCGTGAGTATTGCCTCCCAGTGTTTGAAAAAAAAGATAGGGATAAGAAAAAGGTTATGAATACGGTTGGAATTAATATCTAAATGAAATGGGGAGAGGAAAGTGCTTAAGCACTTGGATTATGACTGTACTTAAAAATAAATCCACTACATCAGAGGTGAACCAACTGCAAGTCTTAGGTGGCTCCCCAAAATTGCCCACAACTTGCTGCCAAATTGTAACTTTGGCTAAAATTATAACTTTTATATGGCAGAAGTAGATAATTGAATGCATTGAAAATAAAACAAATGGAGTTAATATCATTATTTTAATAAGACTTATAATAAATTATATTGAACCAGATTTAATTTTGTTCTGGCCTCAATTACTTCCTTGTCCTGACATCAGTCATGATTGAAAATGTATACTTCAGACCCCATTCAAATGCCAAATCTGCCCTTCAAACCAAAAAGGGCTATGTGCCTTTTCAATAAAATAAGGACTGTTACTTTTTGAAGCCTTACAAAATATATGCCTGCAATTCTGGGTCTAGTCGCTCTTATGTTATTGTTTGAACAGCAATTATTCCTCAGTTCTAGACATTGTAAATTGAGGGGGAAAAAGGAGCATTTCAAATGTCATGCCCTATATGACCTGGGGGAATCCTTAGTAAAGAAGTGAGAATGTAACAGAGGTGTAGCCAGATTGCAGAAAGTTCTGTGTGTGATTTAATTAGAATTATTAATAAACATAATTCTTATTTATTTCATCAGATGATTGGACCTATTATCTTGCTGAATCCAAAACATTACAAATCATAGGATGTAAAGGATGTAAACTTTTTAGACATGAGTCGTTTCGTGACACACTCTTACAGCAGGGCATCATTTCACGACACACTCTTACAGCAGGGCACAAGGCAGGCACTAGGAGCTGCACGGAATCCTGGCAGGGTTTGGAGACAGCAGCAGCCGCGACACACCCAGACACTGCAGCCGACACACTAACGTGTCCTGACACACAGTTTGGAAAGCTCTGATGTAAAGAGTAGAAGAAGTGATTGTATATCACTAACTGCCCATGAACAGAAAATTTATGTTTTCTCTAACTTATTAGGAAAAAGAAACCAAAATATTGTTTCTCTGGGAGCTTGTTTAAAACTCTGAAAGTTGTAGTAGAGGGAATGATATGCTGTTCAAAACAGTTATTAAAATAATTTTGTGAAAGGGTACATGCATATAGTATTAGTTAGAATGGCAATAAAGAGCCAGGTTAAAATGTTCTTAAATCCATTTTTAATTTTTTTAGAAGATATTTTGTACAAATAACAGCCATTAGGATGATGTTCATGTTACCTGCTAGCATAGTATTGTACAGGTGTTGTTATTTTCTAAAATACGTTTTATTCTTAATAAATGCACCTGACAATGTATTACATCCCTAAAGACCAAAAAAAGAAATAAATTGAGAGAGAATATGGACATAGAAACAGCTACCAAACGGAGAAGGCTGGAAGGCGAATTAGAAACTTCGCATACACAGCACTGTGTGAACAGGTTGGTGACATGTTTTTTGTCTCCTATTTCCCTCTCGAAATGGTATTTAAAACTAGAGCAGTTTGGTCTAGCGGTTAAGGTGCTGGGCTAGAATCCAGGAGACTGTGAGTTCTAGTCCCGCCTTAGGCATGAAAGCTGGCTGGGTGACCTTGGGCCAGTCACTCTCTCAGTCTAGCTCACCTCACAGGGTGGTTGTTGTGGGGAAAATAGGAGGAGGAAGGAATATTTGGTATGTTTGCCACCTTGAGTTATTTATAAAAATAATAAATGCGGGATAGAAAATAAATAAATAAATAAATAAATAAATAAATAAATAAATAAATAATTACTTACTTACTTACTTACTTACTTACTTACTTACTTACTTACTTACTTAATGGCCATGCTAGGCTGCTGGAGAACTAAATCATCTTTAGGAGCATTGGTTCCTCAACCCTTGGAGTAAAATAGGTAAAGAGAGTTAATAGATATGGCTTAATTAACTGAAACTGAAACCCACATTAAAGTCTCAAACGTTAATGGAAGTTTGAGGAATTGCTGGCTCCAGGAGCAGTCCCAATTATTAATAGTGGGAAGGACTATTACCTCAGGTATCAGGAGTTCAAAAGATTAACAAGTTTATTTCACCACATAAAAAAACACACCCCTCTAATTCCCTTCACTCTACTATTTTAGTTATCTTTTTCATTTGGTGGTCATGTTTCCAGACAAAGGATTAGGACGCAGCCATCTACCATTTTTATTTTCGAAGGATAGTTGCAGGGCGTATGGAATGGCCAGCAGTATTTGTGGATAAACTTTGCTTGGCACCACACCATTTCATTTTTTTGAAGTGAAGTTAGATGGACAGGGAGTCTGACTGTTACCCCGATGCTGATGGTAGATACCCGGTGCACCGGAACACCACATTGCTTAACCCTGCTTTAATAAAATAAACCCTGCTAGAATTGAAGAGTGTAGTTAAGACCCAACCCAGTTAATGTAATTTCCCTGCCTGAAGTAGCCCATGCTGTTCCTCAAAATTTAAGAGTGATCTGTCACCAAAAGGTTCCCTACACTTTGATTAGACAATAGTAATGCTTCACAGTCAGCCAGTTTTTTTTCAACTGAGGCTTGGCTTGGCCAGTTTCTAAGTTTCAATTATGAGTTAATAGGAAATGCAAACTCATAATGAACTGCAAAATTCTAGCTCTCTGGGAAATTTTCTTCAATTTAATTCAAGGAAGAACACATGCACTTCTCCTTTACCCAGTAGAAGATATACCTGAGTATAATAATCAAGATCTTTTATTTTGTAGATTTCCACCGACTTTTCATAGTTGGGACACCTTGTCCACAATATGAAAACAATATGGAATTGTGTGCCAAGAGTTTGGGTAATATCAAAGCAATTTCCAATCCAAATTGACAGGTATAGAAAGCAAACAATTGAGAACTCCTGTACAATGACATACATGCACATTTAATTTTTGAAAGGAAATTCAGTGCATAATATAAATGCTTTTATGATGGTTCAGAGGGAATAAAAGGTTACATTTTATTTTTAATATGGAGAAATGATGCTGTTTTACAACATTTCCCTCGTAAGCGGATTATTTCAATTGAGCTGGTAAGTTCATATTTCTCATCCTAGTATGAATTCTGGCTGTGATGAACTCTAACAGAGTAAATGTATAAAAGTTGTAAGAATTATTATTGTATGATTAAACTAAAACATTCACTGTACAAAACTAATTTACTATAAACACTACATGGTAATTTTATTGAAAAACCATTACAGAATAAATGAACCAAATAGAATTCCACGTCTCAGCCTAGCAAAAAAGACGTACAGTAAGTAAAAGTTAAGTGCCAGCATTTTATGTAGCTTAAAAAAAAGACTTCAAGGACTACAAAGAGGGCAACGTTATGTAAGTGGGCTACAGTGAGACTAGAACTCATATTTTTCTCCTCTTCTCAATTTCTTCTTCATGCCCAAGAGGGGATCAGAAAATAATCTGTTTACAGATGTCATGCTGTAATTAAATACTTTTTTTAAAAAAAAGTGTGGCCTCAGCTCCAAGAAGAGCAGCAACCCTTGATTAAGGATTAGGTTCACATTGACTGTTAGTGTTGTTGTTGATGCCACCTACTCAAGCAACTATCCATCAGTATTGGTTCAAGATTCAATATTAGATTCAGTAAGATTCAAGATTCAACATGGATTCAAGATGCATTCACTTCTGCCTGAAAATGTTTAATGTAATATGAAACACAGGTGATAAAGTCAAATGAAAAGCAGGAAAGACGCATGAGAACCAGAACAGACTGAGACACCAAAGACTAGTTTGAAATAACAAATTCATATCTAATGTATAGCAAAATGAGTGATTTACAATGTATCGTGAAATAAAAAGATCATCAAGAATACTTAAAGTGCCTTTTAAATGCTTAAAATACACACTAATAATGAGAACCTATACTTGGTTTTCAGATAATTATTGCAGGAGAAACATTATTTTTCTGCAAATGTTGTTTTGGCAAATATACATTTTATTAAAAATTATTCTAAATAGATGCTTATAATTCTTTTCTGCATATTTAATTCTTTCCAATAATTTTTTGCAGAAGCCAAGGTCTGATCATTTAAAATGTCTTTTACAGAAATTTGGCTAAAAATGCAATTTTTACGAGCCAGCCAAATGCTGAATTTAGAAGGACAGGACTTCAAAAAGATAAGATGTATCCAATGAAGGTATTGCAGAATTACATAAACCCAGATTTGCTCTGTGAATGTTGATATTTATAGAAACATCACCTTTTATTAGAAAGGTATTAGCAATTTCTAACATTTTCTAACCACTGCTGCCTCTCCCCCTAAATTTACCATTGTGACGTTCTTGTGACTACATATTGAGATTTCATGCCGATGCTGCCTGAGTAAAGGATTAACTGCAACTATATGTTCTCGCTTCGGTCTTTGCTCTTTGCATATGAATTCTCCTCCTCCTTTCCCTACTAGTCATAATTATGATTTGTACATTTTTGTTGTTTATTCGTTCAGTCGCTTCCGACTCTTCGTGACTCCATGGACCAGCCCACGCCAGAGCTTCCTGTCGGCCATCGCCATCCCCAGCTCCCCCATGGTCGAGTCCGTCACTTCCAGAATATCATCCATCCATCTTGCCCTTGGACGGCCCCTCTTCCTTTTGCCTTCCACTTTCCCTAGCATCAGCATCTTCTCCAGGGTATCCTGTCTTCTCATTATGTGGCCAAAGTACTTCAGTTTTGCTTTTAATATCATTCCCTCAAATGAGCAGTCTGGCTTTATTTCCTGGAGTATGGACTGGTTTGATCTTCTTGCAGTCCAAGGCACTCAGAATTTTCCTCCAACACCACAGTTCAAAAGCATCTACCTTCCTTTGCTCAGCCTTCCTTATGGTCCAGCTCTCACAGCCATAGGTTACTATGGGGAATACCATTGCTTTAACTATGCGGACCTTTGTTGTCAGTGTGATGTCTCTGCTCTTAACTATTTTATCGAGATTTGTCATTGCTCTCCTCCCAAGAAGTAGACGTCTTCTGATTTCCTGGCTGCAGTCAGCGTCTGCAGTAATCTTTGCGCCTAGAAATACAAAGTCTGTCACTGCCTCCACTTTTTCTCCCTCTATTTGCCAGTTATCAATCAAGCTGGTTGCCATAATCTTGGTTTTTTCGAGGTTTAACTGCAACCCAGCGTTTGCACTTTCTTCTTTCACCTTCCTCATAAGGCTCCTCAGCTCCTCCTCACTTTCAGCCATCAAAGTGGTATCATCTGCATATCTGAGATTGTTAATGTTTCTTCCAGCGATTTTAACTCCAGCCTTGGATTCCTCAAGCCCAGCACGTCGCATGATGTGTTCTGCGTACAGGTTGAATAGGTAGGGTGAGAGTATACAACCCTGCCGTACTCCTTTCCCAATCTTAAACCAGTCCGTTGTTCCGTTGCTACTTGGTCGTTATACAGATTTGTACATACATGTCTATAAAAAACACAGGCTACTAGGGAAAATGGGAAAGTACAATAATTTATAAAATCAGTTTGTATCATTAGAGAAAAGTAATAAAATATTGATTTTTGTTTCCACAGAATCAGTCAGAAGAAACCAAGTATCCATACTGTAGCTCTGCCACCACCACCAATGGTTATAATGTAAAGGCTTTAGGTAACTATGAAAATGCAGGGCTGGCATAAACACCAGGAACTTGTTCTTAACTGAGTAACTGTGTCCCAATCTTAATTCTAATAATTAATACCAAGCCTTGTGAAACAAATTATTTTCCCCATGTTATTTATGAAAACCAGCATGGCATGGTGGTTAGTGTACTGGGGGAATCTGGGAATACTGGGTTAAAGTCCTTCTCAAACATGTAGCTCATGGGATGACTGTGGTCAGATCAAAATCTCTAAGTCCAACCTACTAAATTACTCAGTAAAATGATATAAAGGATTAAAAGCAGTGGAATAATACAACAAATTACTGAGGAGATTAAATCCAAACATTTGGCTGAGTTCAGCTCTGAGTCTTTGCACGATGTTTCCTGAGTTCAGTTACGGCAGATTAAAGTATAAACGTTTGCATACTTATTTAAAAGTGTTAAAAGGAAAGTAGAATATATATTTTAAAAATAATGTTTGTATATAGATTGCTCACCTGTGTGTTTCAAGTAGAATATTCTTTCAGTCAAAAAAATCCTGACCAGTTTAAACTGAAACAAGTGGAGATATACAAAATGTTTTGGTCCCCAGCTATGGGACCAAAACATGTATATTCTAGGGGAGAGCAGGAAAAAACTAAGGATGTTGGTGGCAGTGGCCTGCCTACCCCCCCCCCAGCAATCTTTCCAAATCCTTCCTTTCCCTATCTCCACTTACCTGCTGTGGTTGTTGTCCTCAGCTTTAAGTCGAACAAGCCCATCAACCTCCATCTTTGGTTTGGTCTAGTGGGTGACCGGCTGGGTGACCTTCGGCCAGTCACTCTCTCAGCCCAACTCACCTCACAGGCTTGTTGTTGTGGGGAAAATAGGAGGAGGAAGGAGTATTTGGTATGTTTGCCACCTTGAGTTATTTATAAAAATAATAAAAGTGGGATAAAAAAAACCTTTTAAAAAATGGAGATTCATACTAGGACTTATTGGAAAATCAAGAAAGTCAGCTACAAATTTCTGAGCCAGTTTGGTCTAGTGGTTTAGGCAGCGGGCTAGAAACAAGGAGACTGAGAGTTCTAGTCCCGCCTTAGGAATGAAAGCCGGCTGGGTGACCTTGGGCCAGTCACTCTCTCTCAGCCCAACTCACCTCACAGGGTTGTTGTTGTGGGAAAAATAGGAGGAGGAAGGAGTATTTGTTATGTTCGCCACCTTGAGTTATTTATAAAAATAATAAAGGTGGGATAGAAAAGTAAATAAATACATCTTCTCAACACCTTCCTTTCTCTATCTCCACTTAGCTGTCCTTAATGTTTTGAAGTTCAAAGAGGAGACTCCAATCTGCCAGCGTACTCCCCAGTCTTCCCTAAGGAGAGGTAGGAAAGCAAAGGTGGCTGGGAAGATTGGGGGGCAGGCAGGCTGATTGGTTATGCCACCCCTTGATGCTAGTTCATCAGGCGTAGGAAAAGAAAGGAAAATGCAGGGAAGATTGGTAAGGAAACCGGCTCACAGGCCATGTGGAGGAGAAGTAGAGAGAGGGATGAGATGAATCACCCTTGCCCTGCAAGACCTGTCTGAATTTTGTCTCTGCCAAAGAACAGAACAATCCACGTATTTTGGGTTTGGCTTCTTCTGGACTGAAGCCCACCTCAAATGGTTCAGCAGAATTTTAACAAGACATGATGTATTTCTTTTGGATTCTTACCAAAATATATTTTATTTTTTATATAGACAGAACAAGTTGCAGTATTGGCTAATGTAACTCTAC
Source organism: Charina bottae (assembly GCA_023362775.1). NCBI lineage: Eukaryota > Metazoa > Chordata > Lepidosauria > Squamata > Charinaidae > Charina > Charina bottae. Next base: position 14,021,616 of record JALMGJ010000016.1, read on the forward strand.
ATACCTCTGCAGCCTGCTTATACTTTCAGATTTACTTCTATGTCTGCTAAGAAGTACTTCCTGGTTACTTCCCCTCCCATATATATTTCCCCTGTGTATCTCTCTAAGCCTTCCTTTCTCCTTCCGTACATACATTGTTCATAGTCCTGTAGTGATATACTTGGTATATGCACAAGAAAATACAATAGTCTATTCTGAATGTGAAAGGTGAAAAGATAGAGGTCAGCTGTGTGAGGGATATACAAATCAGTTAATTTTTAACAAAATCATTTGTACTGGTAATAGCCATTGCAATTTTTTATATATATTACATCTAAACCAACTCTTGGTGATTGAGTGGCTGGAAACTGAGATGACAGCTTAAGTTCAAGCAAGATGATCAGAATCCATTAAATGTTTTAGGATAACAGTGACTAACATAATAAATTACACAAAAGACAAGGGGAGACGGGGGACAGAGATAGGTCTTATCATCCCAAGGAAATAAGGAAATGTGTACACAAACACGTATCAGAGTGAGGTCAAACCATGACTTATGAGGAAATCCCATTGTTTAACACACAACCTGATAAGGCTTCCGCAAAGCCCCCCATAGATTGAAAAATGCATAGGATGTTTTAATGTAATCAATAGCTAAAATGTGTTAATTATAGGCAAATCAGAAACAAGAGTGTAACATCCTGGTACCTCAGCCAATGGGGACAGATGAGGGTCACCTTTGGCCGCGAAATTAGGGCATATAAGATGCTGAGATCTGTAATGAAGTGTGGTCCTTTTTGCCTGCAGCAATTGGATCCACCCGCCTTTGCAAACACGAAATAAATCTTTGATTTTATACTTTGACTCAGAGAGATCGTGAGTGGTCATTTCTATGATCCATTTCTCATAGTTGCAACTCTGATCTCAAAATGATGAAATTGCGATATTTAGAGACCTTTTTTTTAAAAAAAAAAAAGCCCACATGGAGATCTATTTAATGCCCAGCAAAGTGAGCAGGGGAGAGGGAGGAGGGAATGGGCACCCCCCCCACTCCTTCAGAGATTGGACTTTCCTGCTGAAATAGGCTATGCCTATTGGAAAAGAAAAATGGATGGAGACAGCTAATATAAATACTGATGACTAATGGTAATGCCCTGTAAAATTGCATAATGTAAAAAGTGTATTGCCCATTAACAAATCTGGAAGCAGCTTTTGGCACTGAAAAGAAATCAGAATAAATTCTGGAGGAGGATTCTTGGGGAGAGCATCCCATAAAGGCAATCCCCCCCTCTTCTCCCAGGTCATCAAATTATTACTTGTGCAAATTAGTAAGGCACTGTTAACTTTACACATTCTTTAGAAAATGTCTTTCACACTGTTTTCCTATTTCTTACTTATTAATAGGGCATCATGTGGAAACTAACAGGACAAAAAATGCAGAGAACAATCAACAGGAGAGACATATGCCAACTTTACAGAACAGATCAGAGCAAAGAATGGAGTTGAAAAAGAAAGGCTTCTTGGAATACTTGAAAAGGTATTGTAATTTGTATGTTACTGTTAATTGTTGTATTGATTGTGGCTGTTGCTTTGGTATGTCACTTAGATTAGCCTTGACTAAAGGGGTTTATACATCCATAAATAAATAAATAAATAAAATAGCATGAGGACTTCTTGATTTTCTGGCAAGAAAAGTACAGCATCCAGTGGCTCCAATAAGATATTTAATGTCAGAGATTAATGTTAACTCTAAAATCCCCTGAGGCTATTAATTTAACATTACAGGTTTTTGCACATATATGATGATGACAAAAGTTATATTTACAAAAATGCTAAAAGAAAAGGACTTTTTTCCAAAAGTTTTTTTTCCAAATAATTTTAATACTGCAGTGATAAAATACGTGGAGAGAGCCACACAGGGAGGGGGAACATAAACCATAAAACAGGTATCCAAAGCCTTTAGATCAGAGCTTTCCAAACTGTGTGTCGGGACACATTAGTGTGTCGGCTGCAGTGTCTGGGTGTGTCATGGTTGCTGCTGCCTCTGAGCCCTGCCAGGATTCCACGCAGGTCCTAGTGCCTGCCTTGTGCCTGGCTGCCTCCAAACCTGCTGTTATTCCACGCAGGTCCTAGTGCCTGCCTTGTGCCTGGCTGCCTCCAAACCTGCTGTGATTCTGCGCAGGTCCTAGTGCCTGCCTTGTGCCCTGCTGCCTCCAAACCTGCCCTGCCAGGATTCCGCACAGGTCCTAGTGCCTGCCTTGTGCCCTGTTGCCTCCAAACCTGCCCTGCCAGGATTCCGCGCAGGTCCTAGTGCCTGCCTTGTGCCCTGCTGTAAGAGTGTGTCGCGAAATGATGCCCTGCTGTAAGAGTGTGTCACGAAATGATGCATGTCTAAAAAGTGTGTCACCAACATGAAAAGTTTGGAAAGCTCTGCTTTAGATAGTTGACACATTTATTAAGACCGACCAAAACAACACAGAAGAGGATGCAAGTTTTCAAGTTCTATAAAACTAATTAATTAACCCAGATGTTTAAACTGTGCAATTTACAACTCAGTCAATCCCAAGATGGAGGTTGTGGATTGTATACAGAATCTGTGTTAAATGTTGTTGTTCATGGATTATATTTGATCTTTGTTAGAATATTTTTCAGTGTCCATTCCTGTAGAGCAGTGTTTCTCAACCTTGGCAAATTTAAGATGTGTGGACTTCAACTCCCAGAATTCAACTTCCAGGCCACACATCTTAAAGTTGCTAAAGTTGAGAAACACTACTCTAGAGGTAGTTTAAAAAAAACGTTGAGTTCATAAAATGTATAGGCTATAAATTCCTCTCCTCTACAAGGAGCATAAAACTTAGTGTTGATTTAATAGTTATGTGATAGAGAGGATTGTGTCTTCTGGGTGCAATAATCTGTATGTGTATATTGCAAGTTGAAGAATGAAGATGGGATGTGATAACAGAAGCTTTACAAGAAAAACATAGTACAGCTGTTCTTGTATGCAGTAAAACAGGTTGCCTTCTTGGAAATCCTTGTTTTTAAATGTTGTTGATATTCTTTATTGAGCAATGTTCTAAGTGCAATCTTTTTTTTTGTCCCCTATCAGTGCTGTCTTTCCACTGTTTCTGCGACAAGGTTTTAGTGGAAATGATCAAGCCTCTTGAGTCATTAGTGTAACTGCAAAGATATAGATGTATCTTCAGGAATGCAGAGATTCAAAAGAAAGGACCTTGCTTTTTGACTTAATACAGTTATTTTAGAAACGTTAAGATGCTTTAGGATCTCATATACATATATTGCTTATATTCTTATTTCACCTTTAAACGCTTAACATAAAATCAATAGCTGACTCATTTAAATTTCTTATTCAAATGTATATTGTTAGTATTAAAATTGTTAAAAACAGTAAGGATTCAAACTCAGAGTTGCTCATTTTTAAGGACTTCTTGTTGAGTTTTTATTGGTATAAACACACTTAAAGTAACTAATGTCTGTGTAATATTTTTCAATATTCACTTTTAAAGGTTAAACTAAATTGTCAAAAACTTTTTGTGAGAACTCCTGGTACTACCACAGGCCACTGAAATTGCTCCAACTATACTGAGATATATACCTACATAAAAAAAAAGAAAAAAAAAGAAAAGGGGCGTGGTGGCTCAGCGGGTAAGACGCCAGGCTTGTCGATCGGAAGACTGCAAGTTCGGAGGTTCGAATCCCTAGCCCTGCGTGTGGAGTGAGCTCCCACACTAGCTCCAGCTCTTGCCAACCTAGCAATTTGAAAGCATGCAAATACAAGTAGATGAATAGGTACCACTTCGGTGGGTAGGTAACAGCGTTCCGCGTGCGTCATGCGGCCACATGACTGTGGAAGTGTCTTCAGACAACGCTGGCTCTTCGGCTAACAAACTATGAGCACCGGCCCCTAGAGTCGGACACAACTGCACAAATGTGTGGGGGGAACCTTTACCTATACCTACATATCCATGACACCAATCTCTTTTGGGATAGGGAACATTATGCAAAGTGTAGAAAAGAAATAAGAAACAATAAGCCAAAGGATGACCAAAGGGAAAGAGAAGGAAATCTGATTTACACCAAACCATTTACTGTACATCTCCATACTTTTCTATCATTAGAAAGCATCCATGCTTCCACTACCTCAATCTATGTTGAGATCTCAAGGTCAGTTCTTTAAAGTGCTGCATGAGAAGTGGTTCTTCATTAGCTCAAGGGCTGCAACATCAAAGCTGTTTCATACGTTTACATATAAATTTCTCATGAATGGCAAATGAATCTCATGGTATGCCATTAAACATACATTTATTAAATAAAAAAGCTTTACTGCAAAACAGAGCTACCGTTTCATCATTTCACTTTGGTTATTTACCTGGCAGCATTTTTCATTAACCAGAACACCAATATTTGGTTTTATACCAGGGGTCTCAAACTCACAGCCTTTCAAGTCACCACAGTAATTAAGCGCCCAGAGTCCCCAGGTGTGGAGGAGATGGGCGGTGATACAAATTTAAAAAAGAAGGAAGGAAGGAAGGAAGGAAGGAAGGAAGGAAGGAAGGAAGGAAGGAAGGAAGGAAGGAAGGAAGGAAGGAAGGAAGGAAGGAAGGAAGGAAAGAGTAAGCCCTGTGGGGCATGTGTCTTTTGGCTACACCCAAAGAAAGCCCTAGTTGTCATGGTGTCATAACTCAGGACTAGGAATACAGCTGCTCCCTGCATGCCCTGCTTGGCCAGAACTGTTTCTTCTCAGTGCAAAGGAGACTTCTTAGTGCCTGGCCTTGAGGAGAAGGGCGAGTAGCTGCCCTACTTCCAGCAGTTTGTTGTTGTTGTTGTTGTTCAGTCGTTTAGTTATGTCCGACTCTTCGTGACCTCATGGACCATAACACGCCAGGCCTTCCTTTTCCTCCACTGTCTCCCGGAGTTTACTCAAATTCATGTTCATTGGTGATGCTATCTAACCATCTCATCCTCTGCCGCCCCTTCTCCTTTTGCCTTCAGTCTTTCCCAGCATCAGGGTCTTTCCCAGTGAGTCCTCCAGCACCACAGCTCGAAAGCATCAATTCTTTGGCGCTCAGCCTTACTTATGGTCCAACTCTCACAGCCATACATTACTACTGGGAAATAGTCTCCTGCTATGTGAGTGAGGCACTTTCTTTTGTTTGGAGCTGGCAGTGAGCTAGTGCTCTCCTTTACTCTCCCTCCTGGTCTCTGTCTGTCTGTCCCCTTAGTCTGCTCCCCACTCACTGAAATGGGCAGGGAGCAATTCTACCTTCTTTTGGGATACTCCTCCCCAGCTAAGGGACATGTGCTTACTCTTTTATTCTTTTTTATTTATTCTTCTACTACTCTAATACTGCTGTGGGGTACAGAAAATGACTTGGAGGGCTGGGTACTGGCTGTGAGTTTGAGATCCCTGATCTATACTGAGACTGGGATTTCTGAAAACCATTGATCTGGGGTTGCTTCCAAACTAGGCATTAGTGGGAGGTAATCACTTTCCTTTATTTATAGAATTTTACAGGAGACTGAGATAACATCTTGTAGGTATCTTTTGATTGATTACGTGCCATCAAGTTGTTGTTGACTCTTAGTGACCACATAGATAGATTTTCTCCTGATGATTCTTCCATCGTTTTTCTTGTTAGAGAAAGTTCATTTAGGAGGGAAAGGTAGAACAGCTACATGAAGTCTGTGTTCATATGTTATGCTCCATTGCTCATGCAGTGGTCCTTTGAGTCTGGTGTACAGATTGGGATCATGCCCCAACTAACCCAAAAGTGCTAAGATTAAACATGAAATTGCCTACTATTTACCCACACATACCAGTTATGTACATACACACAGCCTTTGAGCTTCTGTTTCATTCTGTTTCGATGGGACACGGTAGCTCAGCAGGTTAAACTGCTGAGCTGTAGGCTGCAGATCAGAAGGTCTGCAGTTCGAACCCCGTGCAATGAGGTGAGCTCTCATTGCTAGTCCCAGCTCCTGTCAACACAACAGTTCGAAAGCTTAGCAAGTAGATAAATGGGTACCACCTTAAGTGGGCTAATTTGCTGGCGTCCTGTCGGGAAGTCGGCACCACTGGAGGAAAGGATCAGAGGAGGATCAAATGGCGGCGGTGACGACGGACCCGGATGCAACAGCTACAGGACGTCAGCAGCCGGCTCAAGGCATCCTGGGAACTGTAGTCCAGAGCCTGGAAGAGTCGGTTCCCTTACCCCCTCCCCTCACGCGCGGTGTAAATGGTGATTTGTGAATCTGTATAATTAATGTATATATATGCCTGTAAGCCGCCTAGAGTCCTCCATTAGGGAGGGGATAGGCGGGGTATAAATACCACAATAAATAAATAAATAAAAATTCCCTAACTCAGTGTTTCTTAGCCTTGGCAACTTTAAGATGTATGGACTTCAACTCCCAGAATTCCCCAGCCAGCATGGCTGGGGAATTCTGGGAGCTGAAGTCCATACATCATAAAGTTGCCAAGCTTGAGAAACACTGCCCTAATTCACACCATGGTGATTGCAAAAAGGAAACCATAGAGTCAAAGAACATTTAGTAGCCATGCTTTGGCATGGTTGCTCTAACCTCTGACCTGTTTTGATAGCTGGAAAGAAGAATTAGCTGTATATTAACCCTTTCTTCAGGGTTCACACAACAAGCACTGACAATTGCTAATTGTAGAGATCTTTGTTTTGAATGATTTTTTATTCTTACAACACTGAATTATCTTCCTACCACTTTCAAAATACCATTTTTATTCCATTTGTATGTAGGTGAGAGTTTCCAGGCCACTTGCAAATCTGTTTCCTCACAGAATGCTTCCTAACTGTCTTTACTTTTTAAAAAAGTAGTTATGTGGTCAGAGCATGGCAGCAGCAACCTTGCAATCACAAGCATGGTGGCATGGTAGCCAACTTGCATTTGGAAGCCACATTAGAGATGGGAATCCTTTTGCATCGAGAAAACTGACAGGGACTGTTACAGTATAGATACACCTGACATAAAGAGTCAGTTTGGTTTAGTGGTTAAGGCATCAGGCTAGAAACTGGGAGACTGTGAGTTCTAGTCCTGCCTTAGGCACAAAGCCAGCTGGGTGACCTTGGACCAGTCCTTCTCTCTCAGCCCTAAGAAGCAGGCAAGGGCAAACCACTTCTGAAAATCTTGCCAAGAAAACTGCAGGGACTAGTCCAGGAGTCAACAATGACTCGAAGGTGCCAAAAAAAAAAAAGACATACAGTGTAGCTGCTAATTTTTGTAACTTGTACTTACCTCTTGTTGGAAGGAAATCTTACCCGGGTCCGTTCCGAGCCAGGAATGAAGATATACAGGCAGTTGCTTGAACAGAGATGATTTTATTTTCCAAGAGCATGTACATAGTATGCTGGTTGGAGGTGGTCACCCTTGTATTTCCCCTACAAGCCCTTTATATAGGAAAGCTTGGCTGTTGTTATGCAAAGGTGTTCCCACCCTCTAAGAACTTCTCAGAAAAGTGCAGTTTACTGGATTTCAGAGAGGAGGCGCTCTGTGGTCAGGCACCCTGCTGTTTGTATTTTCTGTTCTGATAGTCCAGGTTCCCTGCGGGGCTATGGCCTTGTCTACTAGGCTGAACTATTCACCTTGGAAGGGATCTTTTGTTATGATTATGGAGATCTGTTTGGCTGTTCACCTGAATGGGCTCTGCTAAATTCTGTGAACCAGCGACCTTTTGCCTTACAAGGTCTCTGATTAAGTCTGAAGGGAATCCTTTGTCTAAACAGTTGGGCTTCCTTTTACATTTTTATCTCTGGCATCCCCTTTTGCATTGAACTCATTCTATTTTGTAACTTTTAACCTTTTACCTTGCTCAAGGGGAAGGCAATATTGGGGGTAGCAGTGTTTCGAAAATGGTCTGAAAGAGAAGGGGGGTGCCTCGAACCCTTCCAACACTCTGTACCAAGTTTCTGCATGTTTTTCCTAGTTGGGTCTTCTCAGAGTAACAAAATGCAGCTAATAAATAAAAATAAAAATCCCTATTTCTTTATCTGGTTTTGTCTTATCGTTATTGCGGCAGCACAAAATTTGGCTACTAGACGGGTAATACTTGGATTTGTATCTTGTAAAAGATGGTTCTCATAGAAAAATAAAAAAAAATCGGGAGCTGCTGAAGAAGTGCCGTGCAGGTCTCCCTTTCGGTGGCATGCTTGGGGAAAGAAAACCTCATGAATGATCTTTTCCTGCTGCTTTGTACAGCATAATTTGTTCTTTTCCTATGAGAGGTTCTCTGTTGCTCTCTACTGGCTGTACATCTACAAAGAGCAGCAGCACTGTAACATCCTGGGAGCAGGAATAATAAGAGGGAAATTCATATCCCTTCTTTTCCTGGAAAAATCTACTAAATGTGCAAGTGTAGATCTTTGAAGAAAACACTTCACCTGAGTGATTAAGAACATAGTAAGTTCACTATTTTGGTGGAACTGTATATTTTGTAGCATACATGGAATTCCAATCTGCAGCTGTAGTTGCTATGATGCAAGATCAGACGCTTAACCCGTTGTTCCTTTCCTCTGCAAACCCATGAGAAGCCTTATTTGTAATTTTGATCATTTCCCCCCCTCCCCAGTTCATTCAGTTAGGCATTACAGAATTAATACCTTTACCTTCTATTCCATGCTCCCCTTTAAATGTGGATGCAGCACTTAAGTATTTCTTTCCTGCCTGCTGTCTTGAGTTACATTAGTGAGAATGGAAAGTTACAAAGCAAGAAGGCAAGGTGATTTAAAATCAACAAGAAAGGGGGTGGGGTGGATACACACACACTTGTGCCCTCTTGCATTTTGTGTTACCTATCCAAAACTAGAACTGCTAGATGTTCCAATATTATTTGTGTATACTATAGCTGCACATTAAAAAAAATCAGTCAGGGATGAGTTATTACAGTTTATGAGCTTTAATTCTGCTGGACTATTTGTCTCCTCTCTATCTAGTGTTAATGAGGGTTAGCTGAAAGATGCATCAAGTCCTATTTAAACATGCTGCTTAATGTACCTTGCAGCAAATTACCCTGTGAATTGCGACTATTCACAGCTTTGATACCAAGCAATCTCTCTGTTCAGTTAGAGCTTTGGCAGATAAGACATTAATAAGTCTCAGAGTAACCTTGGTTAATCAAATGAGTTGCTGACGCTTCTTTCCTGCCCCAAGTCAGCACCAGTACGTTTAGTGTCAAAGGTTCACTATAAAGAGTTGAAGCTGGCAGCTAAGACTTCCTCTTTGTCCAGCCCAGCACCTGCTGCACATTTTTGTGCAAGAACGTCCAGCCATGGTGAAACTTCAGCTGCCAAATCCTGGTCTGGAGTTGAGAATACCTTCCCACAAGGAACTAGAAACCATAGAGACTACAGAAGCAGACTCAAGACCCAAATGGGACAATAAAGCACAATACATGCTCACCTGTATCGGGTTTTGTGTAGGCTTGGGCAATGTATGGCGCTTCCCCTATCTCTGCCAGAGCCACGGAGGAGGTATGTCTTTGAACCCTTCAATCCTGGAAATTAACATTGATTTGATGGAAACTGCTTATATGGTAATACTACATTTTTCACCACTTATCACTGTGACTTCTCACAAAAGTAAAAAAATCAGAGTTTTATAAGACTTGCAGACAGTTACATGTTATCTTGTTTCTTGGGAGAGAGAGAGATGCAGTTGTAGGAGTTCTCTGAGATTGGCTTTTCATTTGCAGACATCTCATTACCTGCTTATAGAACATCTTCACTGCTGTGATCTTGGGGAAGAGAGAGGGAGAGAGATGCAAAGCATTGATTGGTACCATTTTATTTACTCAGAATGAAGTCCTGCTAAATTCACTGCAGGGGGTTTTATCAGTGCCTTTGTAAAGAGCCAGTTTGGTCTAGTGGTTAAGGCAATGGGCTAGAAACCAGGAGACTGAGAGTTCTAGTCCCGCCTTAGGCATGAAAGCCGGCTGGGTGACCTTGGGCCAGTCACACTCTCTCAGCCCAACTCACCTCACAGGGTGGTTGTTGTGGGGAAAATAGGAGGAGGAAGGAGTACTAGGTATGTTTGCCACCTCGAGTTATTTATAAAAATAATAAAGGTGGGATTAAAAAAATCTAAAAAAATATGGAGATCCATTCTAGGACTTCTTAGAAAATCAAGAAAGTCAGCCACAAATTTCTTCTGATTTCTCTCTCTTTCTCCTCCCGCCTCTCTTATTCATGTCAATAAAGGGGCAACATTGTTAATTTGTTACTTGCAAACATGAGAAAATAAAAATGTTTTGTGAAATAATTTGTAATCAAGAAATTGTACAGTTTGATCAAGAGTTGTTGTAGGCATCTGTTTTATCCATCCCTCTGGTATGACATCTTTATTGCATCAAACTCTGTTACTCTAAAAAGCTTTTCTGTTCAATTCAAACATCTTTTAAGACAGGAGATAACTTGTGATACTTTATCTCTTTATAATGTTTTAGGGCCAATTAATTGTACAAATAATCTCCTTCTGTACCTCATGAAAAATATTAATAATCTATCCACTTTCTGGAATATTTCTGTTCATGATCTTTCCTTCATATTTCTTGCCTTTTCAGATCCATTAGTGCTTGGCCAGCTATTGTGGCCCTTTCCTTCTGTCTGTTTGCAGTTCTTTATAATGTAGGAGTTGAATATAGTATACAGATTGCTCCTTAACTACAAATTATTACTATCCACAACAGTGTGAGAGCCCAGTCGGTATAGTGGTTAAAAGCATTGTGCTAGAAACTGGGAGACCATGAGTTCTAGCCCCGACTTAGGCATGAAGCCAGAGAGGCCACTTTCTGTCAGTCACTCTTTTTCAGCCCCCAGAAGAAGGCAGTGGGAAACCAATTCTGAAAAATGATGCCAAGAAAACTGCATGGGTTTGTCCATATGCAGTAGTCATCAGGAGTCAAGATTGACTTGTAGAAGGTGCAACAGCAACCACTGTCTGTCGAATCAGACCAGATCTACTGCTTTTCTTTGAAGAAACCAACAGAGGGAATTTATTTATTTATTTATTTATTTATTTATTTATTTATTTATTTATTTTCTATCCCACCTTTATTATTTTTATAAATAACTCAAGGCGGCGAACATACCTCATACTCCTTCCTCCTCCTATTTTCCCCACAACAACAACCCTGTGAGTTGAGTTGGGCTGAGAGAGAGTGAGTGGCCCAAGGTCACCCAGCTGGCTTTCATGCCTCAGGCGGGACTAGAACTCTCAGTCTCCTGGTTCCTAGCCCGCTGCCTTAACCACTAGACCAAACTGTTAGACTTCCTTCATATGGCAAACATATCTAATCTAATAGACTTAGGGATATATGTGCTAGTCTAACAATAAATGCAGGTTTTCATCAGTTTTTTAAAAATTTTACAGTCATAATTTTTAATGTGTATTAGTAATTTATGTTCCGTTTGGTTTTCAAATTTTGTTACTTTTGAATATTTACCATAAAGGTGGTGAGGTATAAATCAAATCAATAAATAAAATAATTGCAAGCAGAGTAGTACTGATATTAATATAAAATGAGTTTTAAGCATTTTTAACATAGAAACTGAATGCTCACTACTTTGCTTCAAAGTTATTTTCTGTTTCCAGAAATAGAGAGAATTCTCCTTGTGAATGCAGAATAGCCTGCTGAATATCTCTCCTTCTCTTTTCCCTTTTCTTGCTATATTGGCAAGATGTAGATCAGTAAGTTTCCCCATTTCAACAGGGAACAGAAATGGGATGCCTGTTTCAGTCTTTCTAGCAGCTGGCACAGTTTGGGAATGACCATGGGAATCATCATGGGTCCTGTATCAATAGGTGGAACTAAGTGGTAGAGTCAGGAGGACAAAGTTGGTAACGCAGAGGGAGGACTGAGATTGGGGAAGCACACCCTCTGCTGGGAAGTACGGCTATTGACCCCGGAAGTAGTTCATTTGTGCAACAAGTAGTTAGAGCAGGAGGCTGTATGTGGGAGTTGGTAGCTAATAAAGACATTTAGTATAAATGAACCTCCAACTTATTATTATTAGAAGAGACTTTGAAACAGGTCCAGCTTAAACTGAGTAGTTTGACAAAATTTGGGGATGGTGGTGGTGGAAAGAGAACCTTCACTAACTTATCTTTCATTTGATAACTTTAAAAAATTCTGAGAACATCAGAGTTGGTTTGTACAAGTATTTGCTTGCTTTTGTTATGTACATAGAAATTGGCTGCTACATCACTGAACCTGCATGCTGTTGTTTCAAACCATAGCCAAGTATTTTGGAAGCTTTTGTTCAGGACATCAAGGCATTTTTATTTTGCAACTTTTTTTGTTTTGCAGCCAGGTAAGATTAATGGAAGAGGGGCGTGGTGGCTCAGCGGGTAAGACGCCAGGCTTGTTGATCGCAAGTTCGGAGGTTCAAATCCCTAGCCCTGCGTGCGGAGTGAGCTCCCACACTAGCCCCAGCTCTTGCCAACCTAGCAATTCGAAAGAATGCAAATGCAAGTAGATGAATAGGTACCACTTCGGTGGGTAGGTAACAGCGTTCAGCGTGCGTCATGCGGCCACATGACCATGGAAGCGTCTTCGGACAACGCTGGCTCTTCGGCTAACAAATGGAGATGAGTACCAGCACCTAGAGTCGGACACGACTGCACAAATGTGCGAGGGGAACCTTTACCTTTAAGATTAATGGAATATTTTAAAGTGATCTTATGCTGTAATTTTTATTTAAAAAATCAGTTTAGTTGATCAGAATAGTTCTGATCAAACTGACATTTGAAGATACAAACAGTCTGAATTCTTGGGACCTTCATTCAGTGGACTTTGGAGGCAACAGACAACATTTACTGTGGACTTCATCCCCAGTGGGCAAAGTTTGTTGTTTCCAAAGCATTGTGGACAATTGATATAATTTACAACATTTGCATCAATTTATGTTGTTTGTACAATTGCATAACTAATACTTTTATATCAGTTATGTCAATTAACATCATGCAAATTACATATAAGACATTAAAAGGCTCAAACGGTGCAAATTATGTGAATTTGGACATTCAAATTTGAGAGATACCCCTTCCCCTCTATTGACCCATTAAGTTATTATTGTCACGGTATCTTCAGTTCAACTGCCTGAATAATTTTACTGCTAAAGTCACATTCCCTGAAGTATAATAGGCTTGGAGGTGGATGCTGGCAGTGGGAGGAACCAGTGCCAACAGTTGATTGACAATTTCCTCAATCTTTTTCTTTCTTTGCTGCATATGAAGCATACCAGAGCATTCAATTTATCCTCCTCTCAAAGCAAACAAATGCACAAAAGGCACACACTGGGGATACAAAACAGTCTGAAACATTTTATTATACAGTCATTCTGGCTTCAGCATCTTTTAAGAGAGAACCTATGACTGGCCAAGCAGGTTCCTTGAAAACATACGCTATTCCATCAACTTTATTCAAATCCATCTCTCTCCAAACATTTTTGCTATCTTAAGGTCTACTGTCATATGAGAGGGCAATAGCTTGAATGCAAAGGGAGGAAATCTTGAGTTAATCCAATTTGGCACTAGTTAGGGCCTTTTGGGAGTCCTAGGGCTGAACTGCATAACCAGCCTGCCTCAGTAGGCCACTGACAAGTTTCTTTTCTTTTTTAAATATGTTTTATTAGAGAGTTTAACAATGCTAAAAGATAATACAAACTGAAATCAGAAAGAAAAAGGAAAATAGAAAAAAAAAGAAATACAAAGTGCAAAAAGAAAAAAGAAATAGAAAAAAGAATATTTAAAGAAGTGACTCCCAATCTTCCTTGCAACAAGTGCAGGCAAATTTAATACTTCCCCACCCCTATAAGATTATATAAGATTATATGGGCTCCAAGATCACCGCAGACGGTGACTGCAGCCATGAAATTAAAAGACGCTTGCTCCTTGGGAGGAAAGCTATGGCAAACCTAGACAGCACATTAAAAAGCAGAGACATCACCTTGCCGACAAAGGTCCGTATAGTTAAAGCTATGGTTTTTCCAGTAATGTATGGCTGTGAGAGTTGGACCATAAGGAAGGCTGAGCGCCGAAGAATTGATGCTTTCGAACTGTGGTGCTGGAGAAGACTCTTAAGAGTCCCTTGGACTGCAAGGAGGTCAAATCAGTCAATCCTTAAGAAAATCAACCCTGACTGCTCATTGGAAGGACAGATATTGAAGCTGAAGCTCAAATACTTTGGCCACCTAATGCGAAGAGAGGACTCAGTGGAAAAGACCCTGATGCTGGGAAAGACTGAAGGCAAAAGGAGAAGGGGACGGCAGAGGATGAGATGATTAGATAGCATCACCGATATAACGAACATGAATTTGAGTAAACTCCGGGAGACAGTAGAGGACAGGAAGGCTTGGCGTGCTATGGTCCATGAGGTCACGAAGAGTCGGACACGACTAAACGACTGAACAACAACAACATAAGATTATATACACGATTCACTTCTTCCCATAACACCCCCCATCCATTTGCAGATCCAAAAATCATCGTTTCTGTCCAAGTATCAGCAAAAAGTCCATAAAGGGTTTCCAGAATTTTATAGAAATATTTCTTATTTTAACCCTGATCAAACAAGTCAACTTTGTATTCCTTTCTTTTGCTTCTAACAATCTTGATCTTTAATTCATCAAGTTGCTGTCATAGGATTGAATCTCCATTCAAACTTTCTTTCTTCCATCTCAGAGATTTCTTCAAGGCTTTAGAAACCCTCTTTTGTAAATCCAGTGATATATACTTGCCCAGGTCATTTTTCATCTCTTGGTTTATCATTTGTATTTCCACTCTGGCTGTCATCTCTGTCTTATAATCCACAATTTCTTTATTTTCCAATATTTCCATATCAGCTGGAATTAGTTTCACCTCTTCATCTTGTTGGTCTATAACTTCTTCCAAGTTGTTCTCTTTCCTTTCCTTTCTTCTGTAGAGTCTTCTTCAAGAAATGCATTAGTAGATGTAGAAATTATTGCTGTCAATTTACCTATAAGTTTCTCTCCCAAATCTTCAAAAATCCTTTGAAATGTCTCAAGTGTCATACCTTTATCTGTCATTTTATAAATTTCACTGCTCCTCTTTTGGTTCAAAAGTAAACAACAGGGGTCTCTCTCTCTCTCCCTCTCCCTCTCCCTCTCCCTCCCTCTCTCTCTCTCTCTCTCTCTCTCTCTTTTTGTCTTTTTCCTGCCTGGAACTTTAGTCCCCTCTAGTGTCCCGTTTCTATAATCACAAAGTCTCAAATTTCTTTGTTTCTTTATTTTCAAATTTCAACCGATTTTCTCTTTCCTAATAGACTAAACAGTTTATGTTTCCATGAATATATTGTTTATTTAGTTATTTCAAAAGTCTTAGCAAAAGTCCTAATATTCCAAATTCATCTGGTCCTTTAATTCATTTCAAACTTTCTTAAATTAAATTCTTATTTAGCTTTTTGCTATTTATTTTATATTCTTTAAATTCTTTAAGCTCCAGTTAAAGAATTTTAGTTAGTTTTTAGTTTTAGTTAGTTTTTCCTCTATTTTGGGGTGAAGTTTTACTCACCAGGTAGTTTTTTAAACTTGTTGCTTGGGATACCTCTTTTAACTTTAAAATAATTACACATCCAAAAGTGTTTAGAAAGTGAGGTTAGACAAAACCAGTGTCCTTAAAGGCTCCACCGTGGTTGAGAGCTTGCTGGCAATTGTGGCAAGGAGCATGCTTGTGCAATTATAGTTATTGTGCCATATATGATTGCTCCTGAGCTAATTGGATTTAATAACATTTATTCACACCTTAGCCTTTATTGTTATACAATTTATGGAAATCCCTTTTGAGGAGTGTTTGGAAGCTTCAACTGGTGCAAAATGGGGCAGTTAAGTTGCTCATCAGGACAAGGGATTATATCATCACCATATTAAAAGATCACACAGATTGCCAGTTGTTTTTTGAGCACAGTTTAAGGTGGTGGTGATATTAACTTATAAAACACTAAAAAGATCTGACTATCCCTGGGGTAGCCTATCCCATCATGAACCTTTCTAGTTTTTAAAATATGCAAGATATGTTCTTCTAAACACTCCCCTGCTTTTAGAGCCCTATTTATGGAACATGTAGGGGAGCACCTTCCCCTGCACCACCAGGACTTAATAATTGTTAATTATTTTAACACCATTTACATAATTGTTTTTGGTTTTGTATTTTATATGTTGTTTTTGTATACCTTGAGTACTGTATTCATATGAATAGAAAGGCAGGAGATCAATCAAATCAAATATATAAATACTAAACAGGATGTCTTGGGGGTTGTGTACGTCATATTTCAGATACTGATGTGGGGAGCTAACAAAATAACCTCAGTACACTTAGTTGTCAGGGAATAGGTTGGGGAAGAATAAGCATAAAGGTTATGTTAAATCCAAGATGCAAGTACACTTTGGTCTTATTAATAGTTTAATGCAGGGCTTTCCAAAGTTTTCCCGCGGTGACACACCAACCGCCGTTGGTGTGTCGCCACGGGAAAACCTGGAAGTGCCGCCGTTGCGGCAGCGCGCAAAATCCCGGAAGCGCTGCTGCCGCTTTCAGTTTTTGCGCACCGCCGTTGGTGTGTCGCCGCGGGAAAACCCGGAAGCGCTGATGTTGATCAGCGCTTCCGGGTTGTGTGGCAACACACCAGACTGTGTGTGGCGACACACTTTTGTGTCGCGACACACAGTTTGGAAAGCTCTGGTTTAATGGTTTCAGATAATTTATTTTTCAACCATTTTAATTGCAGTTCTCCATTTTCTTTCTCCCAGAGGTATCCCATATCAATCAATTTTATTTTACTCATTTTTACTTAACACAAATTGTTTGTTACACTTTGATTTTCTATAGAAAACTGAAGCAGGAGAAATTCAAGCACAATGCAAAAGAGATACAGTATAAGAGGGAGGGATAGGAAAGGGCTAGGGTTAGTTGGAGAGGTGAAATAAGTATTCACTGGCCTGTAATGTCCTGTATTTCTCTTACTAGTTTTTGTATTTTATTTGATAAAAGTTTCAGAAAACTGTGCCAATTTATCCTCTTTTCTGATATAATATGTTTTTTTTTAAAACAGAGACTACATCTTCATTTTGGTAGGAACTGATAATTAATAGTGCTGTGCAGTGCTTTGATTAGATTCTGAAGTTGAATTTAAATTCTAAATAAAAATTCAAAGAATGTGGAAGTGCAAAATGCTGTACTCATCGGGAACTCATTAAGGTAGCCATTCGATCCTGGAAACAGATTTGCCTTTAATGAGATGCAGATAGATACTGTATTCATGCTCCCACATGTTCCAAAGCATCCCATCTGAATCATATCCGAAAGCACTGCATAGCTCTAATAATTAATAGGACCAGAATAGATATGGAAAATGAATTTTATCCTTTTCCCTTGCTGTGGCCTTGAAGAAAAAATTTCAAAGCTAATACTTGCTTTGGAGGAAAAAAAAAACATTGGGATCATTGTCATACATCTCATTAACATAATATGATTTCAATTTCTCTTCACTGCAGGCTTCCTTTGACATTACTAAATCAGATGCTTTCTGGTAAATAGCGCCACCTTGCAGATGAAATGGTATGCAAGCATAAGCAGGCACATTCATCAAGAAGCTATGCTTCTAACTTATTCCATCTTCCAAATGCAGCCATAGCTGCAAACCATAATGTGTATGCCCATTTCAATCCTTACCAATCGTTTGGATCAAGGACTGGCAGCACAGTACCCAGAGTCTTCCTAAGTTAAACAAAAAATTAAAAAAACCCAAACATTTCATCACATTACCAAATGGATTTTATTACATGTTCTTGAATGAGAACTTGAGGGATATCAAGGTGAATGCTTAAAATGGATATGATGCCATATATAATTTTGGAGGTGGGTATTCAGGAGGCATCCAAGACCTGAAAAAGTTGCTGAAGCCAAGTTTAGGTATTCAGAAATAACACACAGCATATGTTGTCTCTCCATGAGGCCATTATCGTATGAGTTTGTAACAATGGCTATATAACATTCTCCCTTGGAAGTGAAGAATATGTGTATATTTACTTAAATTATGGATCACTCTTCTCCCTTTTGCTGTAAATTGTATAGGACAGGTATACTTGAAAAGGTCATATATCCCCTGAGTGTAAAGTTGGCTGGAAAGGATAGGACGTGCTCTTCAACCTAGTGCATTGCTGGACTTCAGCTCCTAGCCTCCCAGTCCCACTCATCTGAAGGGCATTCGATTCAGGAAGAAAAGCAAAACAGAAATCGGCTCTTTGGGCAATACCTACTAAAGAAGAAGAAGAAGAGAGAAGCAAAATATGTGTCCCTTTCCTTAAGTTTTCCAGATCCACCGATCTATTTCTTGCCTTTTTTCTTCTTTTCTGATGTGTTCCACAGCATATCTTTGGTAGGAACTGAAGGATCCCTTTGTTACTACAATCATGCTTGTAATCATGCCGAGATAATACACCAAATGCTCTTATAAAGTACCATAATACCTTACTTTCTTTTACTATAGAAGATTCAAAATAGAATTCACCACAACTGTCTTCCTGTCTCTCTCATTGCTTCTCATGACCAATAAAGCTGTTCCTGTGCCCACTTTATGCCAGTTTTATACAAAACATACTCATTTTGGATTGTAATTCCACAGGAGCTTTCATGATCCCTTTCCTCATTTTGCTTGTCCTGGAAGGCATCCCATTGCTCCATCTTGAATTTGCCATTGGACAGAGACTCAGGAAAGGTAGTGTAGGAGTCTGGAGTTCCATCCATCCAACCCTGAAGGGAGTAGGTAAGTTTTAAAAATAATTTGATCCACCGAGTAACAAGCAGCTTTTAGTCTGGGGAAAATCAAATCAAATTTATATTGTATTACAAGTAGGCTGACCATACGTACTGTTTTAAACGGGACAGTACCGTTTTTTTTCACATTTCCTGACCGTCCCATCGTTTTAATATAAATGTCAATTTTGTCCCGTTTTTCTTTAAAAATTAGCAAAATGTCAGGCATGGCAAGATTGATTCAGCCAAGATGCAATTATCATTTAAAAAGTGCTTGATTGAGGTGCCTGATGTTGGGTGAGATAGAGAGGGGCAAGGAAGGTGGAAAGAGAGGGAGGGAGACAGAGACGTGGAGAGAGATCTTTGCCACTGCCTCTGCTCTGCTCTTAGCTGGTCACGCTCTGCTCTCTGTTTGTTTTATTAAAATGCGTTCGGGATGTGATCCCGCCCCCTTTTTTCAAAAGTGAAACTGATTATTTCTCCAGCTCGGCAAGAGAGAGTCTTTCGTTTGGGATTATGGGAGAGACAGAAAGAGGGAGAAAAAAAAGCAGCAGGAGGAGGAGGGAAGGCAGAAGGAAGAGAAGCCTTGCCGGGCGTGGAGTTTTTGAATCCTCCCTTCCCTGCCTCTCTTCTCTCCCCCCTCCCCTCCTTCCTGCGATCCGTGATGTTACAAAGCCCGTGAGCTGTGCTTTCCCCATTCGCCTCCTGTCAAATACAGTCCCCCTCCACGTCTACCTAACTTTTTCTATGAGTTCTGTCACGAAGAATAATTGTTAGCTCAATATGTTAATGTAATAAAACTTTTTCATTTTAATGAAAACAAAAATATTTTTATATATACAGTAATCTGTTTAAGGACCAGCAAATGGATCTTAAAAACTCTTTAAAACTTTTTTTATCGTCTTACTTTTTCATGAATACAGAATATTACATAAGTTTAACCCTGTCCCATTTTTGCCATCCCAATGTCCCGTTTTTGTCTCAAGGAAATATGGTCAGCCTAATTACAAGTGTTATATTTGAAGTTTGCTTAGTCAGCTATGTATCGTTCATTTGCAAGTTAAAGATGTAATGCCCTCATCTGTTAAACATTTCTTCAGCGCTTCTGTCTTTTTGTTACTGCAGAAAGTCCACAAGGTGAAATAGTAATGACGTTTCCATGGCTGTAGATATTCTAATTACTAATCTTCTGTTTTTTAAAAGAATGATTTTGATATAGGAAATAATGGATTGACGTGTAGGTTAAATTATTATAGTTTGGCAAGTTAAATTTTTATAGTTAATTTATAATAGATTTATTTTCATCTTTGTGGTGGACACTATAATCCCATTAATTTACAGCAACAGTGCTTTTCTGGCTATTGAAATACTACATTTGAATTACTGTTTAAACAAAAATAGTTGCAGAAATATAACTCCATAACAAATCATTTAAAGATAAAAATAACCTGTTAGCATTAAAAATAAAATCTAATCTAAAATTTCCAACCCAGACAATGAACTATTTCTAACATAATTTTATCCTGGTTAACAGTGGGCAATAGATGAACAAGGGCTTAGCACAAATCAGTAATTGTTTTTCTTTTTAATGATGCCTAGAAATAAATACCCTAAAAATGTTCAATTAAAGTAATTGAATATTTTCTACTTCCAGCAGCTGTTCCATGCTCTTTGGCATGGCTGGAATACAGAAAGACGAATATTAAAGAAAATGCACAGTTGCTGATGGGCTGGAAAGTCAACTGCAGTTCCATTTACAGGCTATTGCAGTGCTATATTAATATTCCAAGACAATTCTCTTGAGGCTGCAGCCCATTTTATGCAATCCAATGAAATATTTGGAAAAATTTTCCGTGGGCTCAGTTTCAGGCCACAAACATCTGTGAATTCCACTGATTATAATGGTGGAAAGCATGCTCTGTGTCACCTTGATAACCATGCAAACTCATCACAAGATCTTTGTTCCTTTCTATATAGCATAAATTCTTTGATAATTGATTCTGTGTGAGGAATGGGGCAGAAGTGAAACATTGTTTGCATAGATTTCTCACAGGTCTTAGTTCTTAATTGTACAAAATAATATTAATATTAATATAAATATATAAGCTCTGCTTAAAGTTTCTCCTCTTCCTGTAGGTATAGCAGCAATGTTTGTCTCCTTCCTTGTGGGTTTATACTATAATACGATTATTGCCTGGGTGATGTGGTATTTCTTCAACTCCTTCCAAGAGCCACTGCCCTGGAGCGAATGTCCGCTGAATGACAACAGAACAGGTACAGGCTATGGAACGGGATGCTTACTCCAGTTGACAAGCCATCATGAGAAGGGAGAAATAATGTAACAAAAATATAACATATTTTCCCCCCAGAGAACATGCGAGACTGTTAACCGAATCTGCTGGATCGGTGACAATACCCTACTAAAGACTTGCTATTATAAATAAAAGTAATAAAAACATCATTTTATTGCTGAATCCTTATCATGCTGATAATTAAATCTGGACTTTGGTATTCAGGTGTGTTTCATCTAACACAAGGAATAATTCATTATTTTTTGGGGACAAAAGGGGTGGATGGGTGTTGGTGTCTACTTAGCATGTATTGGTAATATTTTGGGTAACGGTTGAAGTTTATGATAAATAACTATTATATACTGTATGTTCTGAAAGACATTGCTTTTTTGTAACATAACCCAATGAATGAGTCATTGAAATCTTTCTGATAATTTTCTTCCTGACCTACACTGAGGCGTTGCCTTCCGTTTACAAATCAAAACTGCAGAAAGATGCAAGTGATTGGTTGCTATAGCACTGTATTTTTTTCACTTACTGTATATAGGTAACATAACTGCTTTAATCAGTTATCGAAATAAGCTTAGATATTTGTAAAGCACAGATACTGTGTAATTGACAGTACATAGTACATAGTCCTACAGGAACTATCTCTTTGAAAAGCATTCTGAAAAGAGGAAAAACAGGATTTTCAAGTCTCTTCAGATGCTTTTTTATAATAATCCATATTTGTATATTAACAGTACTATGTAAGTCATTTTGTCATTGCCTGCCTCCCTTCCTAATTTCCCATCAAATATTACTCAAAATATGTTGCTTAGGTCATAGAATTCCACACTCCTTTGAAGAGGAAATATTGATTAATAAGTTAATTACAAACCATCTGATTCTATTTTTAATATAATTGTTTTAAAAAATAACAGTGCTGGAACTTAGAAGGCTTGTGCTATATTAGAGGAATGATATTTACAGTATTTATGTAATTTATGTAAGAGAGAAATATGATTTTAAGATGCTGTCTGGCATCATCTAAAACAGTGTTTCTCAACCTCAGCAATTTTAGTTGTGTGGACTTCAACTCCCAGAATTCCCCAGCCAGCATGCTGCTGGGGAATTCTGGGAGTAGAAGTTGACACAGCTTAAAGTTGCTGAGGTTGAGAAACATTGAGCTAAAAGAGAAGATATTATTTCTTTGTGTGATTCTTCAATCCATGTAAATGTAGGTAAATATAATCAATTGAAAGTCATATGGTTTGAATAAAGTAATCTGCATAAATGGTTTGACAGCCTGAGAAAGAAATCCATGGCACCATTACAATGTGATTTCTAAGGGGACACTCCAAAAATTGTTGACATTGTTGAGAATTTATTTTCCTCTTGGATACATCCACAAAAATCACTGCCCTTCAGACCAGAAAACCCCTATATAGCATGGTGATTCCCACATACTGCCAATATATAGATGATGGCATCTTCCAATTGATAGGAATCAAATACAACCAAATTTCCTCACACAGGCCACAGTTCAACCAGTACCAGCCAGTACCATTTTGCTACCCGAAACAGACGCAAGTAGACTTTCATGCAAGTTAGAGCTGATGGCACTTTACAAGTACTAGACTTACTTCATTGCTAAAACAATATTTTCTGTCTTCATCACACTATTCCTTCCTTGTTGTGCTACATAAAGCAGGTTGTTTCATTCTGCCATCTTGGGTTGAGGGTGAGGTTTAAGAAAGCCATATTAAATGAGGTATCTAAAATACGCAAGGATGATTTTCTTCATTATTTTAGAAGCAGATCCAGAAAATCATGCACATATGTTTCGGAACATAAATGTGAGATGCACTTCTTTGCGCTGGGGCTACGAGAACTCCTTTCCCATAATAGCAACCATCATCTGGAATCATCTCCCAGAGGAGATACATCACCAGTATTCTCATATTCTTAGGCCTTTTTATGTTTTGCAAGGCCTTCAAGTAAGCTGTCATTTTAGCATATTGAGCTTAATGAAGGATTTTGAAATTTATGGGTCTCTCCAATATCTTAAGTACAAAAAAAAAGTAAACTTTTCCCCTTTAACATTAATTATTTTGCCTTATGCAACTTTATGCAGCTTACTTCATTCAAATTATTAATTACTCAGTAGTCTACAGCCCTAATTTTACATTCAGTTCATCTGAAAACATCTGAATTCGTGGGTGTTTTTTTTTCTTTGACAAACTCGTATGCTGCTGCTTAAAAAATAAATCTGGCACAGGTCACTGAATGTCTTCCTGTTTTCAGGTTTCATAGAGGAATGTGCAAAGAGCTCTCCAGTGGATTATTTTTGGTACAGGAAGACATTAAACATCACCAGTTCCATTGAAGATTCTGGGAGTGTACAATGGTGGCTTTTGCTCTGCTTGATTTGTGCCTGGGCAGTGCTGTATGTATGCACAATCAGAGGCATTGAAACAACAGGAAAGGTACTTCAGTCTTATTTGCATAGAGGGGGAAATGCTCCTTATATTTGTTCTTCTTACTCAGAATTGCTCTTGCGAATTATTCCAGAGCATCCTTGTTTAGAAAAGTCACATTAAATGGTCTCCTCACAGCCATTTTCTCGCAGCTTGAGTTTAGAAATTGGAAAACAGCCTAGTTTCGGCAATGGGTGGGAGGCAGACAGCACGATAGGAATAGAGAGGGATTATGGGAGAAAAATAAGTGGGCTGAGGAAGATATTTTCCTTACTGCCTGCCAGATCTCCACCATAATTTTCCCCAGTCTCAGCATTCCCTTACCACATAATGTCTAGCTGTGCTCTTAATAAAGAAAGACCTGAACATCACAGCATGGGATCTGTAGACTACAGAAAAATTACAGGCTATGGTGTGTCAGTGAACTATTTTGCATACGATGTTACTTCAGAAAAAAAAGTCATTTATGGAGGAGCTGCTTCTGTGTGTTCCACCTTCCATGGTAACATCTAGATAAAAGAACCATATTGGAGGTGGGAGGGAAGAAGCTGCTGCTAGACATGACTCCTTTCTTATGTTGACCTTATTTACATGGTTCTTGTTTTATTTATTTATTTATTTATTTAATTAATTAATTAATTTTTATCCCGCCTTTATTATTTTTATAAATAACTCAAGGCGGCAAACATACCTAATACTCCTTCCTCCTCCTATTTTCCCCACATCAACAACCCTGTGAGGTGAGTTGGGCTGAGAGAGAGTGACTGGCCCAAGGTCACCCAGCTGGCTTCCATGCCTAAGGCGGGACTAGAACTCACAGACTCCTGGTTTCTAGCCTGTTGCCTTAACCACTAGACCAAACTGGTTTTAGGTGGTATCAGCAGGATGTGAGCCAGACTAGGCAAAGTAGCCTCCACAGCACAATTACACTTTATAAATCTGCATTTTGGGATAATATGTATGAAATACATTGAGCACTAAGGGTTGTTGTCAAAAATATTTTCTTCACATTTCCACGTATTTTCTTCATTCAAACTGTTTTACTTTTGTTGAATTACTGTTAGGGTCTGCGTAGTATTATTAATATATAACATAAGCAATGAGAGATTGTTCCTGTTTTATCTACATTTCAATAGTGTGTGAAAGAAAACACTTATATATTCATTAGGTATATATCCCATCTTTCCTGCAGGAGCTTTTGCTACGATAAAACCTTGATTTTATAGGTCCCCATTTGGTGGACTTGAGATGCAGTGGACTAAATCTGAATCTGAATGAAGTCCGTTGTTTGGTAAATCAATCCAGAAACATTCAGACATTTTTGCAGATTTTCTGTAAAACATAAATTACGTAAAAATTCCCTAATTATATAAAATTTGCAAATATTACATACTTTTGGGTTTAACAGACGTTCTGTTTTATTGGATACCCTTTCCCCATAACTGGTCTGTAAAATTGAGGTTTTACTGTAGTATTCCATACTCCAAAGTATCCTCAACACAACTTTATGAGGAAGATTAGACTGAAAGATAATGATCCATAGTGACCAAAGGTATCTTTCATGCCATAAATCGTTATAAACCAAAACCAGTACCTAAAATATTAAACTGGAATAGCAAAGGAAAACACTTCAGACAAATTAGCTTAGACAATTATTGCGTAACTATCAAACAAGCAAGTAACCAATTCAAAACCATTCCAGCATCACCAAAGAAAGACATAAGTATTTAAAGTCTACCAGAATAGATAATGAGGAGGGTGGTCTAGAGATATGGGATCACCACAGAAAAGACGATGTCTCTTGTATCTGGCAACCTAATTGATATTACTGGTGAGCCTGCAAACACAGTTCTGTGATCAATCTTTAAGTCTTAGGAGAAATGAAATTGTTGTTGTTCAGTCGTTAAGTCATGTCCAACTCTTCATGACCCCATGGACCATAGCACGCCAGGCCTTCCTGTCCTCCACTGTCTCCCGGAGTTTGCTCAAGTTCATGTTCATTGCATCGGTGATGCTATCTAACCATCTCATCCTCTGCTGTCCCCTTCTCCTTTTGCCTTGAAATGAAATTAACATAAGATAAATGTACATATTATAATCCTCAGTTGTACATGTTCTTCCTCAGGCAGTATATGTGACTTCAACCCTTCCATATCTTGTACTTACCATTTTCCTGATCCGCGGCTTGACTCTGAAAGGATCTACCAATGGTATTATTTTTCTTTTTACACCAAATGTAAGTATTAATTTGGTATTTTTGTCTCTAAAGAAAAGAACATAAATTTCATTACGTTAACATCAGAAGAGTTGTGTTAACCTCCAGTTCTAATGTAGTTTGCACTGTTTCTCTTCTTATTATCAGTCCTTTAAATATGAGAAACCTTGTGGGTCAATGTTCCCTGGTTTACTGGGGCATTTACATGTTGAAGGAACATCTTTCCTCCCTTATGAAGATTGGAGCTTCATCTGTGCAGCTTTTGCTTTGGCAAACTTGAGGCAATTTTCACAAAAGGCAGTTCAGAGCTGGAATGCATTTAAGCTGACCTAAGAAAGTTAATGACTGTGTTATCTGAATGGAATGTGATTCATCCTTTTGTGATGCTAAACCTTGCCTGTCTTTCTGAGTCAGTTTGCACTGAAATTGGAAAAAGCACAAAGATGAAGTTACTTTGACCCCTGCAAGAAATCCTACACACATGTGCATATGATTGTGAGTTCTCCTCAAGTTCTAATAGGAACCTACCATCCACAAGAATAGGATGGTCCTAATGCGGACAAAAAGAGTTGTGGGAAGACATTAAGAACATAATATGCGAAGAAAGTGAAAGATCATTAAAAAGGCAGGAAAGAAAGAAAAGATCCAAATGGATGTTAGATGAGACTCTGGAAATTGCTTTTAAACGCCGAGTAGCTAAAGCTAATGGGAGAAAGAATGAAGTAAGAGAATTAAATAGAAAATTTCAAAGGGCAGCTAGAATAGAGAAGGAAAATATTATGATGAAATATGCAAAGATCTAGAGTTAGAAAATCAAAGAGGAAGAACACGATCAGCATTTCTCAAGCTGAAAGAGCTGAAGAGAAAATTCAGGCCCCGAGTTGCTATTCTTAAAGATTCAATGGGCAATACGTTAAATGATGCGGGTAGTATTAAGAGAAGATGGAAGGAATATACAGAATCACTATATAAAAAAGAGTTAGTCGATGTCCAGCTATTTCAGGAGGTAGAATATGATCAAGAACCATCGGTACTGAAGGAAGAAGTTCAAGCTGCACTGAAGGCACTGGCGAAAAAAAGACTCCAGGAATTGATGGATTACCAATTGAGATACTTCAACAATCAAATGCAGCAGTGGAAGCACTTTTTCTTCTATGTCAAGAAGTTTGGAAGACAGAGACCTGGCCAACTGACTGGAAGAGATCCGTATTCATACTCATTCCAAAGAAAGGAGATCAAACGGAATGTGGAAATTATCGAACAATTTCATTAATTTCACATGTTAGCAAAATTTTGCTGAAAATAATTCAACAACGCTTGCAGCCTTACATCGACAGAGAACTACCAGAAGTCCAAGCTGGATTTAGAAGAGGACGCGGCATGAGAGATATCATAGATGATGTCAGATGGATCTTGGCTGAATGTAAAGAATACCAGAAAGATGTTTACCTCTGCTTCATTTGATTGATTGACACAAAGGCTGTGTGGACCATAACAAGTTATGGTTAATATTACGAAGAATGGGAATTCCAGAGCACTTAATTGTACTCATGCGGAACCTGTACACGGATCAAGAGGCAGTCATTAGAACAGAAAACGGGTGATACCGAGTGGTTCAAAATTGGAAAAGGTGTGTGGCAAGGTTGTATACTTTGACCCTACTTATTCAATGTGTACGCTGAACAAATAATTTGAGAAGCAGGAATGTACGAAGAAGAGAGATATCAGAATTGGTGGAAGACTCATTAACAACCTGCAATATGCAGATGACACAACTTTGCTTGCTGGTAATGAAGAAGACTTGAAATACTTGCTGATGAAGATCAAAGATTGTAGTCAACAATACGGACTACACCTGAATGTGAAGAAGACGAAGATTCTCACAAATGGACCAATAAGTAATGTCACAATAAATGGAGAAGAAATTGAAGTCGTCAACAATTTCATTCTACTCGGATCAACGATTAATGCCAAGGGAAGTAGTAACCAAGAAATCAAACGACCTATCGCACTGGGAAAATCTGCCATCCAAGTCCTATCTAAAGTTTTCAGAAGTAAAGACATCAGTTTAAAAACAAAGATGCGTCTGACTCATGCTATGGTCTTCTCAATTGCCACATATTCCTGTGAAACTTGGACATTAAAAAAGGAAGATAGAAGAAGAATTGATGCGTTCAAATTGTGGTGCTGGCGAAGATTACTGAAAATACCACGGACTGCCAGAAGAACAAACAAATCAGTTTTAGAAGAAATACAACCAAAATGTTAGCTAGAGGCAAGGATAACTAGGCTTAGACTCTCATACTTTGGGCACATTGTCAGGAAAGACCGATCGCTTGAAAAGGACATCATGTTTGGTAAAGTTGAGGGCCAGCGGAAAAGAGGAAGACCTTCAATGCGATGGATTGATACAATTACTGCAACAATGGATGGAAACATTGGAACAGTCAGGCAATTGGCGCAAGACCATTTAGCATTTCATTCTATTATACATAGGGTCTCCGTGAGTCATAAACGACTCGACGGCAACTAACAACAACAACACGGAGTATTCCCATTCCACAATTTCTTGTAAATGAATAAATTGCATGCTCAAAGGCACTGCTTCTATACAATGTACTTTTCTCTACAGGTGTCATGTGACTTAAGTTTTAAAACCTTTTTTCTCCTTCTTCCTCAGGTGGCTGAATTGGCTAACCCTGTCACCTGGCTAGATGCTGGAGCCCAAGTATTCTATTCTTTTTCCCTTGCCTTTGGAGGCCTCATCTCATTCTCCAGTTATAACTCAGTTCAGTAAGTTGCCATTATGCAAAAAAGGACTAATTCTTTTTTAATGACATACTTTCAGAAAAGGAATCAGGGATATAATTTGAAATAATACTTTTGGTGACACTTACGACCCCCAATTTTATTAATCATAAGAATCTAAGAAAATGATGTCTGCTGTCTCTAGCAGCTGGGGTTTGAGGCCTATTGCCTTTGATCCTGAAACATTATATATGCTCATTTATAAATTTATTTACATACGTTTATCAAATCCTTTTTTAAAGCTGTACATATTTGATATAATTGTTTTGTCCTGTAGTAACCAATTCCACCCTTTTCATGAGTAAAAGCAAATGCGAAGAACTCAGAGACCTAAAAAAGCCTTCTTCGCCTTTCTTTCATGCTGGCTGGGGAATTCTAGGAGTTAGAGTCCACACATCTTAAAGTTGCTGAGGTTGAGAAACACTGCTATACGGCATCTTCTTGACCCAGCCCCCAGCTTTGAATAAACTTTCTCTATTTTGACTTTTCCTTGGCTTGAAAAAAATAGTTTTTATTCTGGTGAAGTGACCCATTTATCAGTTCCTTCAATAGTCTGGACATCTTCAAAGGCTTCTCTGTTTCTGAAGGACCATTCTTCTGTTAAGTCAGCAAGTTCATGCTTTCCCATTTTTTCCTCCCTCCAACTTGCTCCCCAGTTTTGTAAATTTGCCACTTCATTTCTTCCCTCCAGTAATTAACTAGAAATAAAGAAATAAAGCATGGAACTGATCTTCTCCCTGCTTGGCAGTAATTTGGAAAAAAATAAAATAAAATTAGCTAATGGAAATGCTAATGATCATATCTGCAGATCATCCTGAAAGCATTTCTTTTTAACTGTTACAGAAAGGGCTGAATAGTGGCTGGACAGCTTTATGTAGAAAGGACGGCTTCCATTTATGTATGTATGTGTTGGGGGGGGGGGGGAGAGAAAGAAAGAACCAGGGTGGCTGAGTTCATTCAGCATACCAAGGAAGAAACAAACCAACCATATTATGGTTTTATGCAGTGTGTGAACTGATACATGGCATACTTTTCATATTAAAAAGACCTACTTGAGGTTGTCAGAACTGTAAGATAACACTGTATATTCTCATAGAAATCTTAATCTAGTGTTGGGAATATATCAAAAGTCTTATTTCTGTGCATGCATATCTCAAATAGTGTTATCCTCCCTACATTTTATCATCAGGACAACTCTGACAGATACATCCGGCTGAAAAATGCAGACTAGTTCATGCTTGAGTGGGGACCTAAAACTGGCTTTCCTAGGTTCAAGACTAACTTACTAGCACTCAGAGACTATTGTGAAAAATCAGCTGCCTTCCTTGTTTTTGTTTATAGCAATAATTGTGAGAAGGATGCTGTGATCATTTCTATGATAAATGGCTTCACATCCATTTATGCAGCCACAGTCATATACTCAATCATTGGATTCAGAGCAACAGAAAGATATGATGATTGCTATAGCAGGTGAGTTGCTGCTTATTTCCTAGTTAGCATATTACTACCGATTGAAAAGGGGTTGTTTGTCTAAACTACAGCAACAATTAAACAGTCCAAGTGGTGCTGAATGGATGGTGAAATGGGGAGGACCTGTCTCCAGCAGTGGGCATTGAAACCTTCAGAACATTGTCCATATTACCCAATTACCCAATTACTACAATTAGATTGTACCAAATGCATACTGTTGCCCTCAGTCTTGTTCAGTCTCATAAAAGAAATGGCAACTATCTGTTTCTCTATGATCCAAATTATAATACTGAAGAGTTTTGTCTATTTTCTTTTCCCTTTTGCAGAAATATCCTCACTCTGACAAATGCATTTGATTTGCCAGATGGTAACATAACTGAGGACAATTTTCTAGACATGCAAGCTTGGTATAACAAGACAGACTCAGCAATCTTTTCAACCCTTAAGTTTGAAACTTGTGACTTGGAAGCATTTCTAACTGATGTAAGGTGATAACATAGAACATATACATTTGCTGGGTTAGAATGATGGGAAGAATTAACGTCACTTAAAACTATTTTTTTAAATTGATAGAATGCAGGAGAAACCTGGGATTTTTAAACATAATTTACTGGTTATTTTTTAATCTGTTCATGCTTAAAAATTTTTTAGATGTATTATGTTTCTGCAAATAATGTTTCTCTTTTTCCATCTCTTTCCTACTCACTAATTTAGCAAACAGTGTAAACAATGCATTTACCATGGTTAATACTAACCTAGATAATGCTGACAATGATTCAAATGGGCCTTGTGTATTCTAGTCATAGAAAGATGGGATTTAGGTCAAAATAATAAACAAAGCAAACTGACTTTTGATTCTGTTTAGCCAATCTTTGTTAAATGGAGATTAAACTTGAATTAACAAATTAATCACGTTGCCCATGTACTGCACAACCGTGTAAAAAAGATGAAGGAAAAATTTTATGCAATGAAGAACATAGGAAGACCCATGCTGGAGTATTGATGAAATTATGAAATTATTTATAATGTCTCATATTTTTATTTATGCAAACAAGACGTGTCCACTCCCAAACAATTTATAACCTAAATAGACTAATGGGAAAGCTAGGGAGGAAGAGAGCTAAGCCAGTCAAATATTAAACTAGACATAAAGATTAAGATGCTAATGTTATTTGTTTGTTTATTTAAAATATTCATAGTCCCCTCTGCATCCAGAGAAAGTCATGCTGGGTTGCAATAAGTCAAAAGCCACATGGAAAATATGGGTTTCAAGGAATGTTTGGAAACAAGACACTTTTTTGGGATGGTACCAGAAATCTGCCACAACCAGCATTTAGTTCCAAATGCTAAATAGCCACTGAATGCTTTGAGAAAGTTTAGTAGCATGACATGAAGGCAAAAAGTTTCTCTAATTGTTTTTTATCTTCAGTATTTGACAGACAGAGTCTTACCAGTCTCAACAGAGAGATCTCATGTCAATTAATTGTTGATTATCATGATATTCTATGGCTTAAAAAATACTTGACCATATATGCAATGGATATTTCTCTAGTCACATTTTGTGGGAATAAATTCTCCAAGTTATTTATGAGTTGTTTGAAGAACATTTTTGTCTGTCCTGAACCTATGACTAATAAACTTCATCAGGTGACACCAAACATTAATGTTATAAGAGATAACAGATAAAATAAATAAACAGATATAATAGATAACATTTATAATTGAATCTTGAGTTGCTGCTTATATATATATATATATATATATATATATATATATAGAGAGAGAGAGAGAGAGAGAGAGAGAGAGAGAGAGAGGATTACTGTATATAGATTTAAATATAGGAAACCAAAGGCACTGTCAGTCTAATATCTGAAAACGAGTCATGTATAACTTGTTTCTCTGATTTGGAATCTTATGTAGGGAGTTGAAGGAACTGGCTTAGCATTTATTGTCTTCACTGAGGCCATCACCAAGATGCCCATCTCTCCGCTATGGTCAATCCTCTTCTTCATCATGCTGTTCTGCTTGGGTTTATCGTCTATGTTTGGGAATATGGAAGGTGTGATGGTGCCCCTGCAAGATCTCAGAATTATACCTAAAAAATGGCCTAAAGAACTTGTTACAGGTTAGTTGAAAATGGTAATAGTGATAGTTTGCCCTGGGCGCAACGTGGGTAGATTGCAGGCATACTGACTTTTTTTTTTAAAGAAAAGAGATATGAAGTTTAGCTTCAGTATGTATCATGGTTTTAAAGATAAGATGGTAATTGAACAATCAGTTTAATACTTGCTCGGATACTTAATAGAGCAGTAGATTGGGAAAAGAGAAATCTCTCTAACTCTGCATTGGTTTTGCACTTGGTTTCCTGTAAACCAAATAAATATACCTCTTGTTGAATGCCACTGATGGATGAGGCAGAAATTGTTTGTTTGTAACACTGAATAACAGAGTTCACTTTTGCACAGAAACTCTTTTGAACTCTATCTGAGGGGTAAGAAGTTAAATTCAGAAGCAGCATTCTTTCCATTTGATGACTGTTCCTTACTTGGTTTTGTGCCTACTCCAAGGGACAAGGTGGTTGAATTTGAAGGCTAGCCTGGGCTAAGAAATTCTTGTGTGTTTATCCCCTTGCTTGAAACATAGAATCTTAATGTATACTGAAGTTCATGTCTCAAGAAGCTTCATGTATTGGCAACCTCTCTTAATCCTTCTGCTTTTTGTTTATTTGTTTACAGGCCTGATTTGTTTGGGATCTTTCTTGATTGCAATTATTTTTGTGCTGAGATCTGGCAACTATTGGTTGGCTCTTTTTGATAGCTTTGCTGGATCCATTCCCTTGTTGATAATAGCTTTTTGTGAGATGTTTTCAGTTGTCTACATATATGGGATAGACAGGTAAGATACAGATGCAAAGAGTTTTTAAAGTGTCTTTTTGTTAGGCAATCAATAACCAGGAACTCTCATGCTAGACTTAAGCAAGTCACCTTTTCCCCATCCTTAAATACAAGGAAAATAAGTGATTTAAACATGTAAGAGAATTTATGTGCACTACTTTTAACTTTAAAAAAGTAAATAAATATTGACCTCTATTTATTCTAGGCAGACTTTTTTTAAAATCATTAAATAAATCATTAGATTGGACTACTGTAATGCGCTCTACGTGGGGCTGCCCTTGAAGAGTATCTGGAAGCTTCGACTGGTGCGGAATGCAGCAGTGCAGGCAGTTATGTGTGCTCCTAGAAGAGCATATACTGTATCACACCTCTGCTCCGTAAGCTGCATTGGCTGCCTATCTGCTTCCAGATCCAATTCAAGGTTCTGGTTTTAACCTTTAAATCCCTTCATGGCATGGGACCAGGTTATCTGAGGGACCACCTCTCCCTGATTACATCAGCCTGCCCCATTAGATCTGGCAGAGAAGGCATGTTGCGGGTACCATCTGCTAGGGCAGAGCTTTCCAAACTTTTTATGTTGGTGACACACTATTTAGACATGCATCATTTCACAACACACTCTTACAGCAGGGCACAAGTCAGGCACTAGGACCTGCGTGGAATCACAGCAGGTTTGGAGGCAGCAAGGCACAAGGCAGGCACTAGGACCTGCGTGGAATCCTGGCAGGGCTCGGAGGCGTTTGCGACACACCCAGACACTGCAGCCGACACACTAACATGTCCCGACACACAGTTTGGAAAGCTCTGTGCTAGGGACTTAGGTTTGGTGGGTCCCAGGAGGCGGGCCTTCTCTGCCGTGGCACTCACCTTGTGGAACATTCTTTCCCCCCAAAGTCAGCTTAGCTCCATCCCTGTTAAAGTTCTAGAAGTCCCTCAAGACCCTGTTATGTCAGCAGGCCTGGGGGTCCAAGGGAACCAGAGACTTTCTTAGATGGCCCCACTATTGTGGTTGATATATTCACTCTCTCTGTGCCTTGCGCCTTGTGGTTTTTATGCAGTATTTGAAATTTTTAATAATATTTTAATTTTTAATAATGATTTTTAAAATATTTTTATAATGATTTTTTTATATATATCTGTTGTTTTATTCAATTGTTATACGCTGCCCAGAGTCACTTTTTGTGAGATGGGTGGCCATATAAATTTGATCGATCAATCAATCAGTAAATCTGGAAACTGCCAATGTATGCTGTATTGTTTAATGTGGATCATTAACCTTTCTAATCAGGGTTACATTTCCATACATGGGATTTTTTTCTCTCTCCACATGCGTATATAAATATGAGAGTTAGTTTGCTTTCTGAATAGTGGTGCCTCCATCCATCCCTTTAGGTTTACTTTTAGTTAGGACCTGGATATCTCCGTCATCATATCTGCAGATTTTTATCATTTCTTAACGCAGGAGATTAGGTAGGTTTCCAATTTCTCAAAATGACCTGAGAACTGCCCTTGACTACGAGCTGAACATCATTGGCGATCACTCGTAGCCGAGTAAGATTGTCTTCCAAAGGTAAAATTTTAACGGTGGATCCGTAAGTGGCTATAAAGGCCAATTCTGGATCCGCACAACCTCCCACAATGAGGGCATAGGTTTCCGGGTGGGAGACGGTCATGATGAGGGTTTGCCTGACGTGCCTTCCTTTTAGCTCTTTTCTCCTTTTCGCCCTGTACTCGTGCTTCTTCAAAGTCCATAGGGCCATTAATAAAGGATGACCTCCAATTGAAACGCTCATGAGTTAGGGCTTCCCAGTTCTCAATGCTGATATTACATTTTTTTAAATTAGCTTTGAGAGTATCTTTGAATCTCTTTTGCTGTCCACCAATATTCCGTTTTCCATTCTTAAGTTGGGAGTAAAGTAGCTGCTTTGGAAGACGATGGTCAGGCATTCGAACAACATGACCGGTCCAGCGAAGTTGATGTTGGATGATCATTGTTTCAATGCTGGTGGTTTTCGCTTCTTCTAATACGCTAACATTAGTTCGCCTATCTTCCCAAGTAATTTGCAGAATTTTTCGGAGGCAGCGTTGATGGAATCTTTCAAGAAGTTGGAGGTGGCGTTTGTAGAGGGTCCATGTTTCACAGGCGTACAGAAGGGTTGGTAGTACAATGGCTTTGTAAACAAGCATTTTGGTCTCCCTGCGAATGTCCCGATCCTCAAACACTCTACGCTTCATTCGGGAGAAAGCTACACTCGCAGAGCTCAGGCGATGCTGAATTTCAGCGTCGATGTCGGCTTTTGTAGATAGATGGCTGCCGAGATAAGAAAAGTGATCGACATTTTCTAGTGACACACCTTTAAGCTGGATTGATGGCGCTGCAGAGGGATTGGTTCGAACTTGCTGGTAAAGCACTTTGGTTTTTTTTAATGTTAATCGAGAGGCCGAGTTTTTCATATACTTCTGCAAAGATGTTTAGGATAGTTTGAAGATCTTCCTCGGAGTGTGCACAGACTACGTTATCATCAGCATATTGAAGTTCTATAACAGAAGTTGCAATTACCTTATTTTTTGCTTTCAGCCTACTAAGATTAAAAAGCTTTCCATCTGTTCGATATATAATTTCTACACCAGTAGGAAGTTTCTCTTCAACAAGGTGCATAATCATAGCGATGAAGATAGCGAATAAGGTTGGAGCAATAACACATCCCTGTTTAACGCCGGATTCCACTTTAAATGGATCGCTTTGAGAGCCATTGTTATTCAGGATTGTTGCCATCATGTCGTCATGGAGTAACCGCAAGATGTTCACAAATTTATCAGGGCATCCGATTTTCAGAAGGATGGTCCAGAGAGCAGTACGATTTACAGTATCAAAGGCTTTAGTCAGATCAATAAATGCCATGTATAGAGGGCGGTTTTGCTCCTTGCATTTTTCTTGAAGCTGTCGTGCAGTGAAGATCATATCCACTGTTCCCCTGGAAGGGCGGAAACCATTTTGCGTTTCAGGGAGGATGTCTTCTGATACAGATAGGAGACGGTTTGCAATGATCTTTGCCAGGATTTTGCCTGCTGTGGCTAGAAGGGAGATGCCTCGATAGTTTCCACAGTCTGTTCTATCACCCTTTTTAAAGAGAGTGATAATTATGGCATCCCTAAAGTCTGCTGGAATCTCCTCCCTCATCCAGATTTTTTCAATGAGCTTATGAAGTTGTTGTGTAAGTTCAGGCCCGCCTTCTTTAAAGACTTCAGCAGGAATCCCATCAGGTCCACTAGCTTTGTTATTTTTCATTTGTTTAGTGGCTTTACTGACTTCCTCCAAACTAGGGGGTACTGCAAGCTCATTTCTTATTTGTTTTTGCGGGATTTGCAAGAAGACTTCATCAGCCACAGTAGAGTGACGATTAAGGAGATTGTAGTAATGCTCTTTCCAGCGCAGTGCAATAGACTCTTTGTCCTTTAGAAGTTTAGCACCATCTACTGAGCGTAAGGGATTTGTACCATGGTTTGTTGGTCCATAGATGGCCTTTATGGCATTAAAAAAGCCCCGTGCATCATGAGCATCTGCAAAATGTTGGGTTTCTTGGGCTTTTTTTATCCACCATATGTTCTTAAGTTCTCTAGTTCTTCTTTGAACTTCTGCTTTTGCACTGGCGTAGATTTTTTTCTTAACGGCACAGTTAATATCTTTTTGCCATATCTGGAAGGCTTTCCTTTTCTTGTCAATAATATGTTCAATCTCACTATCGTTCTCATCAAACCAGTCCTGATGTCTCTTAGTCTGGTATCCGATAGTTTGTTCACAGGCTGAAATAATAGAAGTCTTCAATTTACTCCAGTGTTCCTCAACATTTTCAGGAAGTTCCATAGGCAGATGTTCCTTGAGAGTTGATTGAAAGCAAGCTCGTTTGATAGGATCTTGAAGGGCCAGTGTATTCATTTTACGCCTTGGTTTTCTTCCTTGGAGCCTACGATGAGGGACAATCTTTATGGCCATCGTGGATCGAATTAATCGATGGTCTGTCCAGCAGTCATCGGCGCTCGTCATGGCTCTGGTGAGAAGTACATCACGGCGATCTCTAGCACGGACAATTACATAATCTAAAATATGCCAGTGCTTCGACTGTGGGTGCTTCCATGATGTTTTAAATTTATTTTTCTGGCGAAAGAGTGTGTTAGTAATGACAAGGTTATGCTCTGCACATTTAGTCAGAAGTAAGATTCCATTCGTGTTGCTGTTGTCAACTCCTTCTTTCCCAATGATCCCTGGCCACAAATCAAAATCACACCCAACTCTTGCATTGAAATCGCCCAGGAGGATAATTTTATCCTCCTTTGGTATCTCTGATAAGATGGTGTCCAGCTGGGTATAAAATTTTTCCTTGATATCCTCATCTGCATCTAGTATTGGTGCGTAAGCACTTAGGATAGTTGCCTGTTGGTTTTTGGCGAGTTTTATTCGCAGAGTTGAGAGTCGTTCGTTAATCCCAGTGGGAACTTCTGACAAGAGCTTCACAATGTCGTTTTTGATAGCAAAGCCTACCCCATGTATTCGTCGTTCTTGTTCAGGCAGTCCTTTCCAAAAGAAGGTATAACCTCCTTTTTCTTCCTTCAACTGTCCTTCTCCTGCTCTTCGAGTTTCTTGGAGTGCTGCTATATCGATATTAAAACGTCTCAGCTCCCTTGCAATAATGGCAGTCCTACGTTCAGGTCGTTCACTATCCATATTGTCTTGCAGTGTCCGTATATTCCATGTTCCAAAATTCATGTGTTTTTTACGACCGCTAGATGGTGACCCCACTGGTCGCGGTAATCCAGTCAGGGAGAAAAATGAGGCAGACTATGTTTAGGGCACCTTTTATAGCCCCCTCCCCATATGGGCTCCAGCAAAGGAGATCGTTACCTTGTCGTGGTGCTGGAGCTTGAGCACCTCAATGAAACCATGAGCTAAACCGTGAAGGGACACCCAAGACGGGAAGGTCGTGGCAGAGAGGTCAGACTAAATACGATCCCTGGGGAAGGTAATGGCAACCCACCCCAGTATTCTTGCCATGAAAACTAAATGGATCAGTACAACCAAAGATATGTCGGTATACCATCGGAAGATGGGACTCCCAGGTCGGAAGATGGTCAAAATGCTACTGGGGAGGAACAGAGGATACGTTCAACTAGCCCCAGATGTGATGACGCAGCTAGCTCAAAGCCGAAAGGACGGCTAGCGGCCGACGGTGCTGGTGGTGAACGACGAATCCGATGTTCTAAAGATCAACACACTATAGGAACCTGGAATGTAAGATCTATGAGCCAGGGCAAATTGGATGTGGTTATTGGTGAGATGTCAAGATTAAATATAGACATTTTAGGTGTCAGTGAACTGAAATGGACTGGGATGGGCCACTTCACATCAGATGACCACCAGATCTACTACTGTGGACAAGAGGACCACAGAAGAAATGGAGTAGCCTTCATAATTAATAATAAAGTGGCTAAAGCAGTGCTTGGATACAATCCAAAAAACGATAGAATGATCTCAATTCGAATTCAGGGTAAGCCATTTAACATCACAGTGATCCAAATATATGCCCCAACCACAGATGCTGAAGAAGCAGAAGTAGATCAGTTCTATGAGGATCTGCAGCACCTACTAGATTATACACCAAAAAGAGATGTTATTTTCATTACAGGAGACTGGAATGCTAAGGTGGGTAGTCAGACGACACCTGGAATTACAGGCAAGCATGGTCTGGGAGAACAAAATGAAGCAGGACATAGGCTGATAGAATTTTGCCAAGACAACTCACTGTGCATAACAAACACTCTCTTCCAACAACCTAAAAGACGACTTTATACATGGACTTCACCAGATGGTCGACACCGAAATCAGATTGACTACATCCTTTGCAGCCAAAGGTGGCGGACATCTATACAATCGGTAAAAACAAGACCTGGAGCTGACTGTAGTTCAGATCACGAACTTCTTATTGCACAATTTAGAATCAGACTAAAGAGAATAGGGAAGACCCACAGATCAGTTAGATATGAGCTCACTAATATTCCTAAGGAATATGCAGTGGAGGTGAAGAATAGATTTAAGGGACTAGATTTAGTAGATAGGGTCCCAGAAGAACTATGGACAGAAATTCGCAACATTGTTCAGGAGGTGGCAACAAAAAACATCCCAAAGAAAAAGAAAACCAAGAAGGCAAGATGTCTGTCTGCTGAAACACTGGAAGTAGCCCAAGAAAGAAGGAAAGCAAAAGGCAACAGAGATAGGGGGAGATACGCCCAATTAAATGCAAAATTCCAGAGGTTAGCCAGAAGAGATAAGGAATTATTTTTAAACAAGCAATGTGCGGAAGTGGAAGAAGACAATAGA
Source organism: Charina bottae (assembly GCA_023362775.1). Lineage (NCBI taxonomy): Eukaryota > Metazoa > Chordata > Lepidosauria > Squamata > Charinaidae > Charina > Charina bottae. The sequence continues at coordinate 14,060,915 of JALMGJ010000016.1, forward strand.
ATAGGAAGGACAAGAGACCTCTTCCAGAAAATTAGAAACATTGGAGGTAAATTCCAGGCAAAAATGGGTATGATCAAAAACAAAGATGGTAAGGACCTAACAGAAGCAGAAGAGATCAAGAAAAGGTGGCAAGAATATACGGAAGATCTGTATAGGAAGGATAATAATATTGGAGATAGCTTTGACGGTGTGGTCAGTGAGTTAGAGCCAGACATCCTGAAGAGTGAGGTTGAATGGGCCTTAAGAAGCATTGCTAATAACAAGGCAGCAGGAGACGACGGTATCCCAACTGAACTGTTTAAAATCTTGCAAGATGATGCTGTCAAGGTGATGCATGCCATATGCCAGCAAATTTGGAAAACACAAGAATGGCCATCAGATTGGAAAAAATCAACTTATATCCCCATACCAAAAAAGGGAAGCACTAAAGAATGTTCAAACTATCAAACAGTGGCACTTATTTCACATGCCAGTAAGGTAATGCTCAAGATCTTGCAAGGTAGACTCCAGCAATTCATGGAGCGAGAATTGCCAGATGTACAAGCTGGGTTTAGAAAAGGCAGAGGAACTAGAGACCAAATTGCCAATATCCACTGGATAATGGAGAAAGCCAGGGAATTTCAGAAAAACATCTATTTCTGTTTTATTGACTATTCTAAAGCCTTTGACTGTGTGGATCATAACAAATTGTGGCAAGTTCTTGGTGGTATGGGGATACCAAGTCATCTTGTCTGCCTCCTGAGGAATCTGTATAACGACCAAGTAGCAACGGTAAGAACAGAGCACGGAACAACGGACTGGTTTAAGATTGGGAAAGGAGTACGGCAGGGTTGTATACTCTCACCCTACCTATTCAACCTGTACGCAGAACACATCATGCGACATGCTGGGCTTGAAGAATCCAAGGCTGGAGTTAAAATCGCTGGAAGAAACATTAACAATCTCAGATATGCAGATGATACCACTTTGATGGCTGAAAGCGAGGAGGAGTTGAGGAACCTTATGACGAAGGTGAAAGAAGAAAGTGCAAAAGCTGGGTTGCAGTTAAACCTCAAAAAAAAACACCAAGATTATGGCAACCAGCTTGATTGATGACTGGCAAATAGAGGGAGAAAAAGTGGAGGCAGTGACAGACTTTGTATTTCTAGGTGCAAAGATTACTGCAGACGCTGACTGCAGCCAGGAAATCAGAAGACGTCTACTTCTTGGGAGGAGAGCAATGGCAAATCTTGATAAAATAGTTAAGAGCAGAGACATCACACTGACAACAAAGGTCCGCATAGTTAAAGCAATGGTATTCCCTGTAGTAACCTATGGCTGCGAGAGCTGGACCATAAGGAAGGCTGAGCGAAGGAAGATAGATGCTTTTGAACTGTGGTGTTGGAGGAAAATTCTGAGAGTGCCTTGGACTGCAAGAAGATCAAACCAGTCCATACTCCAGGAAATCAAGCCAGACTGCTCACTTGAGGGAATGATATTAAAGGCAAAACTGAAGTACTTTGGCCACATAATGAGAAGACAGGATACCCTGGAGAAGAAGCTGATGCTAGGGAAAGTGGAAGGCAAAAGGAAGAGGGGCCGACCAAGGGCAAGATGGATGGATGGTATTCTGGAGGTGACAGACTCAACCATTGGGGAGCTGGGGATGGTGACAGCCGACAGAAAGCTCTGGCGTGGGCTGGTCCATGAAGTCACGAAGAGTCGGAAACGACTGAACGAATAAACAACAACCCCATATGGGGTGAGCAGAGTGGATCCTAAATAGGGCTGCTCAGTCGTGGATACAGCTGCCGAACTACTCAACTGCCTCGATCCTTGAGTCAGGGCGACTGAATCCGTATCCACCGCCCATGTGCTGGTCCATGACTAGGAGCTTCCGGATTTCACAGTCCTGCCCCCGTTGCCATTCGTCAGTCGCCATGGGACTTTTGGTTGTTTTGGGTTTGGTGTGGTTGGAAGACGCCTGTGCGTGAATTTGTTTTATGTGTGGAGATCGGTGCACAACGATCAGCACACAACCTTCACAGAAAAAGGCTCTAATCCAATGGCATGGATACCATGACGATTGGTGACCTTTTGTCTGCTGCAGCCTTCATCCGCCTTCGCAGCCGTTGTAACAATACACCTTGTTATCTTCCGCCTGTTCTGCCGTTGAGGACTTTCTTGGATCGTTCTTTGTCTGGTTCCTCCCCCTGGACCTTACCGCCATGGGTGACCCTGCCAGGAGTACATGACTCCCGACGGCTTCGCTCACAGGGTTCATTGGGAACACACAAGCCCACTCACCACAACAAGGTGACGATCCAGCGAGTGAGACGAGCTGAACATAACAGATACATCACTTGATTTTGCTACAGTCACTGAGCATCATCTGAATGTATGAACAGTTTCTATTGAAAACCACTGAACTTCATGAGCAGATATGAATGTTCTTTTATTGTGATGGCCCATTCACACATGCTGGTTATCGAGTAATTAGATTTCATGTGCAACCTGGCCCTCAGACTCCTAATTTTCCTTTCTTTTTTCATTACCAGATTTAATGATGACATTAAGTTCATGATTGGGCACAAACCCAATATTTTCTGGCAAGCCACCTGGAGAGTTATCAGTCCCCTCATCATGTTAGTTATTTTCTTGTTTTACTTTGTGGTGAAAGTGAGTGAAAATTTAGAATATATCACCTGGGATCCCAGTTATGTAAGTATATCTGTTCAAGGAAACATGTTCCAAACTGCATCCTATATCAAAAGCTTGTCATTTCTCATGTTTTGTTCATTATGACTTTCCTTGCTTGTCCCCACCCCACCCCACCCCCTGGCAACTATTTTCTGGAGATTTTTGCAAAGGAAAATAAGCAAAACAAACTATTTATCCCCAGGGAACTGAATTAGCTGTTTTAATGTGACTAGTTACTGACTGAAAGCAAAAGTTTGATGCTTGTACCTTTATTGAAGCATGTCTGTGCTGCAAGAAAACTCAGTTGCCTTTGTGGGAAATCCTAGAATTTGGCATTACAGGAAAGTTTTAAAAAATTGTCTGGAAAAAAAAATATATAACAATGGTTTGGGAGAAGTTAAAAATGGGAGAAATGTGAGAAAATCTGTTTCAATAGTAAAAGATGTGGCTTGCATGCAAAAGGTCCCAGGTTCAATATCTTAAAATTAAAAATTAAAAGTTTGTGGGAGAAGAATTCTTTCCAAAACCTTGGGATTTTGTTGCCATGCCAGCCAGACAATAACTGAGCAGGATGGACCAATGATCTGACCCAGTATAAAGTACAGTTTCCTGACTGTGGCTGATCCAAACTGAAGAATAATTGAACAGGGTTTATGAAATTTGGCTGTGTACTTTTAAGAGTGCTGCTGGTGAAATTCCAGGTTCTTACTGCTCTGCTAGACTGCTTCTGTGATGTAGACAAGTCTTTTCAATCAAGGATCAGCAAATTTACAAAAGTATATTCATCCATGAAACTATGCTTAGTTATGTTTAATACTTCTGTTGATTCACTTTCATAGTTTGGCTACTGAGAGGGTTATAATGTTTTATGTATGAAAGAATAAACTTAACATAGAACTCATCCATTCTGTTTGGATAATGGTTCAGAAGTGGCAAAATATAACTCTTGAAGAGATCATAGAAAATACAGTATAATTGAACATACTGTGTTGTCTCAAATATCCTCTGATTCATATGGTAAAAGGTAAAGGTTCCCCCCGCACATTTTGTGCAGTCGTGTCCGACTCTAGGGGCTGGTGCTCATCTCCGTTTGTTAGCCGAAGAGCCAGCGTTGTCCGAAGACGCTTCCGTGGTCATGTGGCTGGCATGACGCGCGCGGAACATATGGGCAAGTGTGCTAACCTAATGGGTTTTTAAGTATTTATCCTGCAGAAGTGCAGAAGGGAGAACATTATACCTAGGTCTAAAAACATTATGTTCTCAATCTGGGGAACATGCATTGTATATTTCCATAATATAAATATTATTTACATATTGTAAATATATATGTAATATATATTTACATAATATATTTACATAATATTTACAAAAATTTATTTACATAAAAAATTTATTTACATACAAAAATTTATTTACATAATACATAACATTATTTACATAATACATAACAAAAATATATTTACATAATATTTACAAAAATTTACTGTAAATTTTGCAGCCCACACTCTGCTACTTTGTGAGATCCTGTTAACCTCATTCTGAAGCTCCATGCCATTTAGCCTTTGGGGGGAAAATCTGTTTAGCCTGATCATACTCAGCGGATATAAGGAATTCTGTCAAAAGTCCATTTGACATTAATTTATGTGCAACTGCTGTTTTCCAGCTCAAGAGGCAGTCATTTGCCAGACCTAAAAATAATAAAATAGTAAATAAATAAAATCATAAAAAATAAAATCATAAAACTCATAAAACTCATAAACTCATAAACTCATAAATAATAAATTTATGTGTTTATTATAAATATATAAAATGCTATATATTTTATAAATATATAAAAATGAACTATATTTATAAATAAATAAAACTGTCTCTTAAGCCCACACTTCAATTTTAAACACCCCAGTCTTCAGTCTGAGTGAGCATTAGATCCACAACTATGGCAGTGTGAATGGGATTCAAGAATTTTGTTTGCACTATGTCTACTATGTTGTTCTTTGCATATATTCCCACTTGGGCCCCATATAAAATTTGGGTCAAGGATTTCTCAAAATTTTTTGAAGCTACTGTTATTAGTTTTCCTTCTTTGGTAAAAAGAGGAGAGAGAGAGAGAGATCCTCCTGATAGCCATTGAAGTTTCTAATGTTGTCTGGATAATGTGCTCATGGTGTACTTTTCAAGTACACTATTCCCAAATCTTTAAATGTACGGGCATGTTCTATTCTATTTCCTTCAATAATAACCTAAGGAATTCTTGCCAAATAATACATTGTTCATTCAGTGTTTCATATGTGAATGTGTCTAAGATTCTTTCTTCTCTGTCTCCCAATTACCTGAGACTTATCTCTTTCTATCACAGGATAACTTCCCCAAGTCAAAGCCAGAGCCTTATCCTGGCTGGGTTTATGCCATCATTGTAATCCTCGCAGGAATGCCTAGCTTGTCTATCCCTGGCTATGCCATATACAAGGGCATCCGAAGTTACTTGAAGGGAGAAGATCCTGGACAGCGAGATTTGGTCAATGCCATATCAGAAATATCAATAAATGGAGAGGTGAAGAATACAGCATAGCTGAGTCTCCAAGACTTGGCATGCAAAGACTTTCAGTGAGAGATGATAAAATGCGGATGTCACCCTGCTTTGATCAGAGTGGTTTCAGAGCCTAAATGGGAACTAATATATTCTCATTCTAGCAGCATTTGCTGTTTTAGGAAATGGTTAATACAGTTGTCAAAAATGTACCTGAGATACTGTTTTTGCCCCCTCTGAGCACCACCATGTTGCACAGAGATACAACCAGTTCTATGTTCAAATAATATATTATTAAACAAATTATACTTGCGCAAGGAAGTGCATGTTTTATTCTTTTTTTTAAAAAAAAGTGTGGAAAATTTAGAAACAGCTTTGTCTCTTACAGCTGAAAAACTACTGAACAAAGTCTAGCTAGAGATGTGCCCAAAGTGGGTCAATGCAAACATACATTCAGGGTCTTTCGAAGTAGTAACCTTCTCTTTGTCTGCCTTGCCTGTGCTTTGATTGCTTGTGTTCCTATGCTTCCCATGGCTTCCTTAAACACCATGAGTTGGAACTATGATTACAAGTGGATTTACAAACTATTATTCAAAGCAACCAAAAGGCTTTCTGCAAATTTTATTATGGGATAAGATTATGACATCACACTTTCGTTATTCACACATTTCTGTTGTTGTTTTTCTCCAACGTAGCTATTCCTCCTTAGGTTGTTCCTGCAGCAACTGAACATATTTCAAATAGATGAACCTGTAACTCAACTATGGTGAACACCATCAAAGGAATGATAGGGGATATTTGTGCTGAATTCTGGAGAGAGGGGGAGAAAAAGGATAAATACTTTCCATGTAGCTTCTACAGATCTTAGAGACCCAGGACTTCTTTCATTATACAGATTAGGGCAGCTGTCTTAGGTGGCTGATACCAGAAGAAGGACAGTAATTATGATTTCTGGAAGACAGAAGTGTATGAGCTGGTGCTTCATCCCCTAAGCCAGCCTGCAGGGTAGAATGGAAGCAAAAACTAAAATTGTTGATATTTGTTGTGATGAAGGGGGAAGTCACTTCTTTATATATTTCTTTTCTTTTTCTTTACTATATTCTTAATTTTCTTTCTTTTCTATTTTTCTTTCTATTCTTTCTGTTTTTTTCTTTTCTGTACTTCTCTGTTTTCTTTTTATTCTTTTAGTTTGCATTAGTTTTTATTGTTGTAAATTGTGATCTTTAATAAAATTACTAGAAACAAATGTTTCTTCATAAGGTTGGCGAAATGAATGAATTGTAGGATGGCACGGTGGCTAGGCTCGTTGGCAGTATGGTATGAGAAGAACCTGTTGCCCGAAGCCCTCCTTTGTGCATTCCTTCCATTTCTAGGGGTCATCTGAACACCTCTTCAGTGTTGTCAGTTGGGGTTGAATAGCAGAAGAGTCAAATGCCAAAAACGAATCCTGACAGATACCTCTATTAGGGAAATGCTTGCATGGAAATTAAATACTCACATTTTGGGAGTGTGTTTGTGTGTGCATGCACATATCCACTAAATTATGACAAACACAGGAAAGGTATGTATATATTTGAATCAATCGTGCACTTATAAAACTTTGAAAATATCTTTATCACATTACGTTGGTGTTCAGTTGCTTTATGAAAATGGACTAACTTATTCATAGTCCACATAAGGCTTAAATATCTATTTGCTATTTAATAAGCTTGAAGTGATCCTTAGAAAGGAGCCCAGGAGCTTTAGTTATCTTTATGTGCCCAAACATTCCTGGTGTTTTGTGTGTACATAAGTTGCTAAGTAGTCCTTCTTGGATTCCTTTGGTGTGATGTCAGAGATGGAAAGTTCCGCATCCATTGTTCAGAATTTATTGGGCAAATAATGAGGTTCAAGGACCATGCTGCTACTTAACTCAGAGAAAGAGGTGATAAAGGAAAAATAAGGTGGTGAAGATGTCAAAAGTGTCTCTTGAGGGTAAAATCCCTGAAGATGACAAAAGGCCACAGTGGGATAATAAAATCCAATACCTTTTAAGCTGCATTGGATTTGCTGTAGGCTTTGGAAATGTGTGGCGTTTTCCATACTTGTGCCAAACTTATGGAGGAGGTAAGAGAAAATTAGAAAATTAGATCTAAAATATTTCCACTTATTCTTCCACTGTGTTTACATGCGTCTTTCAAGCTTCTTCACTAAAAAGGCCAAATCCATCATTTTAGTCCAGTGGATTATAATAATGTAATTGCAAATTAGTCTCTGAAGTCTTACAATCCTTTGTGAATCCTCCAAGATTATAAGGCATTGGAGACTAGTCAGTTAAGTATAAGAATGCAAGGAATAACTATCCAGAAGTGCCTGATTTCATTTAAGCTGAGGAGAGAGGGATAGTGAATAAAATAAAAGTTTATCTGAGGAAGGGAAAAATGTAACAGTCTAATTATTAATTAGATTAACAAAGCTGGAGCAGCAGAAGACACCAGAATATCAGGTGTCCCATCTATGTCCTGCTTTTCCATTGCTTTGACAGAAGGCTGATTAGCCCTTCCTTGCAACCTTCAACCAGCCGGGAACTGGGTATATGTGGTTGTCTGCTGTTTCCTTGGAATTTGTATATATTCCTTTCCCATTTTCTTTGTGTGAGTGTTAGGATGTTTGTAGAGGGTGAGGGATATCCTGGAGAGCAGAGGCAGTTGGAGAAAAGTGGAGGCAGCCCAATTCAGATAGCCACCACCCCTTCTGATCCTTCTTCCTTTCATCAGATACTTTGGTGGCACAGATTTCATCCCTCCTTCCTGGATGTTGCTGCTAAATATCAAAGCTGTTCCCAGATAAGATCTCTAATACATGACTTGATTATAGATGAGAGGATGTACCTGCTATGTGTTACTAAGATCCTGGTGAGCAAGTTTCATGGTGTAGATCTAATCCATCTTTTCTAAGTACAGCATCCACCCAGGTAGGTGCTTATGAGAACCAGCTTGAACCTTCATGGGCTCCATGACAGCCATGTTTCTGTTTCTAGCTGTACTGGACTAACAAAAAAGGTGGGACATGTGAGGGAATGAAGTTGGGAAAGGTAGCTGCAGCCAGGCAGAAACACTTCTCAACCCATTTCCCTCATACGTTCATTCATTAACCCACAATGTTACGCACAAGCATCCAAGCCGGCTTTCCAGCTGCCTGTGATAATTAAACCACACCCTAGCATTTTAAAGGATGTGCTGATGTCCAGAGGCAGCTCACTCCACCCAGGCTCTTAGATTACAAAAACAAATGCTAAGACAGAGCGGGGAGGTGTGTGTAGGAGGAAAGGTGATAAGCGTAGGGCATACAGATGGGGAAGCGGAGCTGAGGTCTGAAGAATGGCAGCTATTACAAGCAGCCAAGAGGACTATCATTCCACTGCCAGGACTGCAAGTTATGGTGAGCAGCATATCCTGGTGGGAGTCCTGCCTGGAGCTTGGAGCTTTGCCAGGAGCCCAATAGCAACTAGAAGAGGAGCAACCACACTGAGACAGCACCTCACCCCAACTAGTGCAAGAACTTTTGAAAGGGGCAAAGGTTGTATGTTACTTTATAGACTCTGAGACTTCTGTTTGAATATTAAAAGACTGAGTATAAAGGACTGAGTATTAAAGACATATCTACGTGGCAACAGCAACTTGCAAGTCCTAGAAGTCACATGGTTTGCTTAGCGACCATTTCACCGGAACCAATTGCGGTTGCTAAACAAAGACTACTAGTATTGTCATCAGCCCTGGGAAATCTGAAGTTGGAGCTGTCAAAAACTGCTCTGACAGATTTGCAAGATACTTTAAGGATAAAATCATTTCCTGTATGATGACTTGAATGCTACTTTTGGTGTAGCCCTTATCAAGAGGTCCAGTGTGCCAGCCTGTCTAATTGTATGGATTTGCTTCCATTTCTGGACAATTAAAAATGTGTAGCTGGTTGTCCACATTGCCTAGTTGTCCTGCTGCCAAAATGGGACAGCAACCAGTTTTGGAAGTGAGGAATGGATGACGTTGCTGTATACTCACCTTCCTCTGATCACAAATGTGACCTTTTGCCATATCTTCCTGCTGCTAGTTTGGTGTAATGGTTAGGATGCTGGTCTAGAAATCAAGAGGCAATGAGTTCTAGTCCTCTCTTAGGCATGGAACCTGGCTGGGTGACTTTGGACTGATAGTCCTCTCTCAGCCCAACCCACTTTATAAGGTTGTTGCAGGGAAAATAGGAGGGAGGATTATATATGCCACCTTGAGTTATACAGTATAAAATAAAGGTGGGATATAAATATATAACTCATTCCAATGTCTCCCCAAATTAGGTAGTCTTCCTTTCATTTTTGAAACCATATCTGAAGACCATAGATGAACACAAATCTGGAGTCTGTTGCAGTACAACACTATCATATTAATGAATTTAGAATTCTTTACTGTCACAAAGCTCTTCAAACCCACAAGTATCTTCTGATATCAAGCACTCCCACCCACCAAAAGTTCCACAATGTAGTAGCACAGTTAATGCTCTTTGTAGGTCTGGCTTCTGCTGGACCTAGTGTTCTGAAGACAGGGCAACATTCTCAATTGGAAAGTAACAGAATGAAACAACACAGTTGTTTACTTAGAACCCTACATGAATTCTACCCAATTCTCATTAATGATCTCACATCCTTAGCATGTGCTTTAGCCCAATAGAGTCTTGCATAAGCATCTACTTTACTCTCTGCTTTGCTCTTCTATTCTTGATAAGTGGTCATATTTCAGGGGCCAAATATTCCCTTATGCTTGCTGATGAGGCCAGTATCAAAGGGGGTACAAACGTTTTTATTTAACATAGGTTTGGTTATTTATTTATTTACAGTCCCAGACCAATAGAGGTCTAAATATTGATGAATACATTAGTATTTCAAAGCTTTCTGTTAGATTAGACATAACACACGTCAGAGGAAACAACGTAACTATCTTCCAAATCACAACCAACTTAAAAGAATCTAAAAACTCTACCTCGAGGCCTGGGGGAAAACCTAGGTATTTAAGGATTGCTTGAAGGTGGGCAATGTGAGGCCTGTACAGATCTCTGGGGGATGCTGTTCCAAAGGGCAGGTGCTGCAACAGAGAAGGCCTGCTTCCTGAGTCCTACTAGATGACATTGTTTAATCAACAGAACCTGAAGCAAGCCAACTTGGTTAGAAAATACAGGATAGGCAGACACTGTGGAAGATAAGCTGTCCCTCAAATAGATAGACCCTATGCCTTGTAGGGCTTTATAGGTAATGATCAGTACCTTGAATTGCACCTGGAAGCCCAGTGGCAACCAGTAAAGCTCATGTAGCAGAGGTGTTACCTGAGCAGAGAGGTTTGCCTAACGCCGTTCATGTCGCCACATTCTGCATCAGCAGTAGCTTCCAGATGGTCTTCAATGACAGCCTTCTATAGAGTGAGTGGCAATAGTCTACCTGGGAGGTGACCAAGGCATGAATGATAATGAGTAGGTCCTCTCAGTCCAGGAACAGGTGCAAATGGTGGACAAGTTGAAGTTGTGCAAAGGCTTTCCTGGCCATAACTGCCACCTGCTCCTGAGCAGGAGCAACAAATCCAGACCCCCAGAGTGTGCACCAGTCCCAATGGGGGCAGTGGAACCACATTCAAGACCAAAAATAGGGAGTCCCCAGAACTGGGAGGACCAAGTACCCACAGATACTCAGTCTTGCTAGGGATGAGCTTGAGCCTGTTCCTCCCCATTGAGATCCCAATAGCTTCTGGGCACTGGGACCAGACCTTGATAGCATTGTTTGGTTGGCCAGGGGTTGAGATATGCAGCTGAGTATCATCAGCATACTGATACCTGGACCCTGAATGACATATGACATTCCCCAGCAGATGACACCTACTAGAACCAGCTGTGGAGAAAGGAGAACCACCACGACACTATGCCCTTCACTCTCTGGCAGCCAGTTCAGAAGGATACCATGGTTGATTGTATCCAGAGCTGCTGGGCCAAGACAGGGCAGGACAGGACAGTTGCACCACCCCTTTGCCAGCTCTATCACAGGTCTTCCATGTGTGATCAATGCTGTCCCAGTACTACATCCAGATCCAAAGCTTGACTGAAACATGTCCAGATAATCCATTTCTTCCAGGGTCCTCTATAACTGCTCAACCACCTTCTCAATAACTCCTTCTCCCAAAAAAGGAAGTTGGAGGCTGGACAAAAATTGTTTAGGATGGTTGGGGCCAGCAATGGCCTCTTAGGTAGGGAGTACACCACCACCTCCTTCAAGGCTGGCAGAAGCAGTCCCTCTCTCAAAGGCATTACCACAGGGACCCAACCACAAGTCACACCCCAAGCAGTTCTCACAAGCCAGGAGGGACAATGATCTAATAGACAGGTGGTTAACAGCTGTGAGGATCCTGTCCACTTCCTCAGGACCACGCAAGACTGTCCCTCTGTCACCTAAGCCAGCCCAGCCCAGCCCAGTTATAGTCCAACTCCAAGCAATCTAAATGACTTTGTCCACTAGATGTCTATAATATTCTTCACAGTGGACCAATTAATGGTCCTAAGGATCATCCCTCCCCTACAAGGAGTGTGTCACCTGAAAAAGGGCTGCTGGTTCTCTTAACAGCAGATGTGATAAGAGCAGATAAATAATTATGTTTTGCCACTCTTATTGTCACAACATAATCCATAACATGGGCTCTTATACGTGCTTGGTCAGATTTGATTTTCATTTACCTCCAACAGAGCTCTAGGTGTCTCCTCTGATTCTAAACCTCCTGGAGATCCTCAGAAAATCAAGGAGTCCCCAGGATCAGTGTACAACAAGAGGCCACATAGGAGCACTCTGATCCAAAGCCCATTATCACCTGTCCATTTCTATCAGAAATTAAGGCCTCAGACAAATAGTCCACCTGATCCTTGGGGAAAATCCCCAGGAGCCTCTGAAACTGCTCCAGATCCATCAGGCACCTGGGGCAGACTGACCTAATGAGTCCAACCTTCTGTGGGGTGGGGGTGGAGTAACACTGGTAAGCCGAAAAGCAATCAGAGAGTGATCTGACCATCACAAAGAACTGATGGTGACTTCCACTTTCAGATCACATCACAACAGCCTTGAGACAAAAACCAGATCTAGTGTGTGACCTCCAGTATGGATCAGACCCTCAATAATTTGGGACAAGTCCATGGTTGCCGTGGTGTTCATGAACTCCTGAGCTGGCCCAGACTTAATACCTCAAAAAACAGCAAGGTTATAAAGTTCTGTCTGCACTCCCACAGTTCTGCTCTTATCTTTTAATATGTTTATGTGTCAGTAGTCTCAGCAAAGACTGTTATCATTATCATTATTACTATTATTTAGGAGTCTCCATTTCCCAAGTACTCTTATCTTCCCAGAAGGTAGCTTTTCAAATCTCTTAATGTTCCAGGCAGCATCTGTAGTCATAAAGGTCTCAACAGAAGAGTTTTTAGGGGGTGCCTTATCTTCCAAGACTAAGGATTCCTTGGATAGTAGCAAAAAACTCAGTTTCTCTTAATTCCTGCTAGAACTCATTTGACTTTGAAATAGTATGTAATGGAAACATCTTTGCTCTTTTTAAAAAATATATATACCTGTCATGTGCTGTGCCATGCAACAGGTATTTAAAATCTGTTGATCAGAAATAAGATTGAATAAAGTGTACATTCCAAAAATAACTTTCAAACTATCTTATGTTCTTTGGAGAAATAGGCTTGTTTTTCTTCAACTGAGATGTCATTGTCAAAATAACCTTAGGGCTATCCAGATGATTTTCTATATCTCTTTGCTTCCATCTAGTGGTTGTTTGGAATTCTGTAGATTTGGTAGCCTATTCTAACTCGGTAGCTTTAAAAACGTTATATTCATTTCTGGAAACAGAAATGTTATTTTTTAATTCAGTGTGGTTTGTGGAAATCATTAAAGCATAACAGAGCTTTAAACTGGATGCACTTCTAAAATAAAAAAGAAATGTTTAATAGCACTGGTAGGACCACCAAATCTGGACTGCAAAAATTCAGATAATCACAAGTAGGTAGCAAAGCTAGAATTTTCTGATTCTGGTCAATTTGATTTTTGCAGCCTAATTTAGTTCTAGTGCTGGAAGCTAGGATTGGGATTTTAAGTTCATATAAAAGTTAACAAATGTTCTCTGAAAAGGTCCTGTGTTATTTGCATGCAGTCACTGATACCAGACATGTAGAAAGTCTAGATTGAAGGAACAGAATTCTTGTTCATCTATCCTTAAATCTATGTGAATTCCTTCTACAAACTGGTGTCCTGTAGGAAGATAATGAGAGAGAATGTTTCTGATAGGAGTAGCATTATTTCTGGAATTAGAAAATGTAGGCTGACCATATTTTCTTGAGAGAAAAACGGGACCCTACCCATGGCTCGCCGGACAAAGTGGGTCTGCGTGCGTGCGGGCACGCGCGCGCTTCGCCGCAGGAACTTTCAAAAACGGGACAAAATGGATATTTTTCTTAAAACGATGGGACAGTTGGGAATTGTTTAAATAACGGGACTGTCCCGTTCAAAACGGGACGTATGGTCAGCCTAAGAAAATGGATATATCAGCAGTCCAGAGTAGCTACAGAAATGTATGAAAGACTAAGGAGCTCAGGAACCTCAAAAAGCTCAGTACAACCACTGATGCTGTTGTGAGAAAAATGCTCACCTTGAATAAGAAACCAAGTTGTTTGGAGATAGATGCGACAAAGTATACTTTTATTGGCATGCACCAACTGCAGTGATCACTGGAGTCCTCAGTAAAGAACTGCAGAATAGCCCTGAGCAAAGCACGGCTACAGCTTATATACATTTGGTTTGTTACACAACAGAAAGGAAGATAAAACCAACATCGCAAATTACAATATGACCCTTACACCGGAATGCTTTTGATAAACTTACTGGAATGACCTCTCTGTTACTTTTCAAACTAGTAGGGTTCTATCCTTTTAGATTATATCAGCATGTTCAATAAACAACATTGTTTATTGTATCCATATCCTTTCTCACCATTCCACTCACACTCTGAAGGAAGGACAGCTGTCTGGTTTCTGTTCTCTGTCTCCATTCCAGGGTCACAACACTGAACTACAAGCTTTTTAATACTTAAGATAATAGATTATATGATCTATATGGACTTTGAAGAAGCAGGATAGGAAAAGTATTGATGCCTTTGAACTTTGGTGTTGGAGAAGACTCCTGAGAATACTGTGGACATCCAAGAAAACAAACCAAAGGATCATTGAACAAATCAACTCAGAGTTCTCACTCGAGGCACAAATGACCAGGCTCAAATTATCCTACTTTGGACACATTGTGCAAAGACTTAGCTCTCTGGAAAAGGCTCTAATGCTGGGAAAGGTGGAAGGGAAGAGAAGAAGAGGACGACCAGCAGCAAGGTGGTTGGACTCAGTTACAGTGGCGATGGGTGCATCATTGGGAGACCTGAAAGAACAGGTTAGAGATAGATTGTCATGGAGAAAATCTATCTATTTAGTTGCTAGGAGTAAAAAATGACTTGATGGCACATAATCAATCAATCAATCAATCAATCAATCAATCAATTTCTAAGACATAAAATGAAGTTATGAATTAGACCTCCACAATGCACAGACTCCCTAAGTACTGAGAACAACATAATGCAGTTAACAACTATGCATGCAGCTGTCTTTACATTTACAAAAGTAGCACATTTACAGTATCATAGAGTCATCAAAGATCAAGAACAGGCATCCAGTTGTTGTGAGAGGTGGTGGGGGTAAGAAGAAAGAACACCAGGAAACCCGATTTCAAATGTTCACTCAGCAGAGAAGTAACCTTACAGCAATAACTCATCCATATTACAGGAAGAGGAAGAGGAAACTAAATGTATGCCATTCTAATTTTTTTGAATTTTAAATTGCAACAATAACAAACTTTATAGAGCCCAAATCACATTTATAGAGCCCAAATCAATTTTGCGTTTGGAGCGAAATGGGAAACATCTTTGCTGCTTGCTTTCTGAGAGGTAATAAGTAGCAGTGTGTGCTTCATTTTCTGTTAATCTCAATTCTATTCCAACTATACCTAGCATTCAGCATTTACTAGTGTTACTGAATAACCCACATATACTGTACAGTAACATTCCTCATCTGTGAACATTTGCTGCCTTCACTGTCCAACTTGGATTGGGTTTCCATGGGAATATTTTCACCATCTATCGTTACTGATTGATTTGGCTTTACCATCTGGACTGAATGGCTGAATGATTTCAGTGATTTATTTTTTTCTGATTAAAGGAGTTTTCTATTTTTGCAAAAGAGAAAGACAAATGCTCATGTGTTTGTATGCTTTGAGTCTTAACACACTGAAATTCTTTTAAAGTGTGCACTATACTTTGTGCCCCTCTACACCCTGAGAGAAACTCTGGAGAAAATTAGCAGCCTCCACAACTGATTGCTGTCACCTCAGATTGATTATACAGTTATATACTGTGCAACACACTATCACACAGATCAAGGATAATAGCAATGGGGACCTAATGGAGCCTACTTCCATCTATAAAGGGGTCAAGGAAGGACGTATACTTGCCCCCTTGCAGTTCAACCTTTACATTAATGACATGGTTGAGATTTTTGCCAATCCAGACTTTCATACTCCATCTTTTGTGAATTCCCCAATATCTGTTCTTTTATATGCAGATGATGGAGCCATTCTCTCTTTATCAAGTTTGGCTGCGTAGGTATATTGGAGCATAGGTATCTTAGGTGTCTTAGCCTAAGACTGCAATAGAGAACACCTCAAAATAAACCACTCAAAAACAAAAGTCCTGGTATTTTAGGAAAAAGCTTCAACCCCTCAGCTAGATGGTTGATAAATGGAAGAACTATTGAGCAGGTGAAACTTTTCAAATATTTAAGTATCGACTTCAAATCTTCTATCTGCTTGGCAATCAACCAAGGAAACTATCTAAAAGGGTACAAAGATCATCTCTAGCAAATTACAAACTTGGCAAGCTGGCATGGGCATAATTTTGTCCCAGTTGCCATTAAACTATTCAAGGCCAAAGATTAGGGTATGTTGCTCTATGGTACTCAAGTGTGTGTCTATAAGAAGATCTCAATCTTCAACTCTATACAACTGTATACAAGCTAAATTTCTAAAAACAATAGCACACATCTCTCACTCAACCTCAAATTTATTTATTTACTTAATTTTTATCCTGCCTTTATTATAATTAGAAATAACTCAAGGTGGCGAACACACCTAATACTCCTTCCTCCTCCTATTTTCCCCACAACAACAACCCTGTGAGGTGAGTTGGGCTGAGAGAGAGTGACTGGCCCAAGGTCACCCAGCCGGCTTTCATGCCTAAAGTGGGACTAGAACTCACAGACTCCTGGTTTCTAGCCCAGCACCTTAACCACTAGACCAAACTGGCTCTCTCAAATGCTGTGATGCAATTAGAATTGGACTGCAACTCTTTCAGGGCCTGTGCAAGACTATGTTGTGTAAGGTCTTGAGCAACCTGGAATATAATTGACCTAGCCCTAGACTGTCAATTTTTAAAAATAGCTAATTATTACTATGGGATGACGTTCACTCCTTAAGTGATTCTTGTCCAAGAATGAATAAATATCCAAGGGGAACACCCCCCCCCCAGTAAAAGTAATATCTGCTTATTAACTTTAATGTTATCCTTAGTATTGTGTATTTTTCTAGCAGGAAGCAATCTACAACTCCACCATGCCCCCCATTTAGAAACCTACATAGGTATCAAAGCACAGGGCTCATAAATATCATATAGCAGAAGCACTTTCCAATGCAAGTAACTCACTACTTGAAAAAAGAAATATGTACTTTCAAGTCTATCTTGACTCTTAGCGACTATCTCAAGTCCCTGCAGTTTTCTTCACAAGATTTTTGGAAGTACCTTGCAATTTCCTTCTTCCTGGGGCTGAGAGAGAGTGACTTGATGAAAGTCACTCAGCTGCTTTGTGCCTAAGGGCAGACCAGAAATCATGGTCTCCCAGTTTCCTGCCTGGTGCCTTTAACCACTATACCAAACTAGCTACTAATGAATTGGTAATAGGTAGCCATTCAGCCTCTACATAAAAACCTTTTGAACCAACATATTCAGTTGTTGAACACCACTATAATTTCTGTAATATGAATCCTCTGGCTCAGCTCAAAAACTGTAAATCTTCCATCTATGGGACGACTCTTCAAATATTACACAATACCCGTCATATTGCCTTTTTACTATTTATTTTATTTTTGTTTCTCCTGATACCACTTGATTTCTAGGCCCCTTGCCACCTCCTGTTGTCCCTTAGGCACATTCCAGTTTGTAGATACGTTTCTTAAATTGCAGCACTTAGAACGTGGCTCCAGGAAGTGGTACCATTACTTCTCATACTATTCTTGTGTTGATATGGTGTGGAATTGCAGTAGCCTTTTTATTTCTTTTGTTTGTTTGGTCAGTGTTATGAAGCAATGATTTTTAGCCCAAAATGAATCAGGGGATGTTACGTTATATACATATAACATGTATACTATGTTATATTCATTTGGGGCTAGAAATCATTGCTTCACATTACCGTTATCAATATGGGATGCAATATAACACTGACTAAACAAACAAAAGAAATAAAAAGGCTACTGCAATTCCACACCATATCAGTGAGGGCAATGCTTGGACATAATGTGGCCCCCAATGAGCCTGGAATGGAGATTGTTGAATTCCCTTGAGGTGGAAAGGAGGTGTTTAACATGCTCTGCCCCTGATTCAAAAGTTTCTGTCGAGCGAGCGCTGCCTCTGAGCTCCCGCTTGGGAAGGGGCAGCTCCAAGTGCCAGAGTGGAGGAAAAAAAATTGGGGGAAGGATAGAGAAGGAGGGCAAGTATGGGATTCAAAGGCTGTCTTGCAGTATCCTTAGATCAGAGGCTCTCTTGCCATCAGCCTGTCCTCCAGTCACAGCCTTTGGAGGAATGGGGAGAGCATCAGGGGGGCTAAAGAGAGACACTTGGTTACCATGGTTGTTACCACAGAGAATCCTCTTGTGGCAGTAAGGATTCTGCACATGCCAGTAGCTTCTCTTGCCAACAACTAACAACTGTTGATTTTCTTCAGGACTTAATTCTCATTCCCACTGTCATTTCTCCAAAGGAGAGAGCATTGCTACTAATTCTTGACCAGAGATCACCAACTTCTCCCTAGAAGTACAGTTCCCAAGAGCCTAGTTGAGAACCTCAGGATTGCACCTGGGGACTTCTTTGGCCCAGTTTCTAAACAGATGAACTAACTCCAGACAAGACTGTTGCTCCTTCATTTGTTTTATTGTACAACTAACATGGGCAGTGATGAAAAGCTGCTGCTATGCTAATAATAAAAGAGTATCAGCTTCATCTTCATAATCATCACCACCACCAATTTATTTGATCAGTAATCAGAACAATAAAAAAGTTGGTCAGCAAAATTTCATTTCAATAATATAGCATAATAAAAACCAATTTAAAACTGAATGTAAAATTATACTGACATAACATATAACTAGGGTGACCATACGTCCCATTTTGAATGGGACAGTCCCGTTATTTTAGCATTTTTCAACCCTCCCGTCGTTTTGATCAAAATCTGTCCCTTTTTTAAACCCGGTGGGAAGGAGGACAGGAAGACAGGAAGGAGGACTGGAGCCGGACTTGCCATTGGAGGCAGCCCAGAAGAGGCCCTATCAGCGCGGCAACTGGAAGCCCAGTTGCCACGTGCGAGCCCAGCAGCAGACACAGCACCACAGTCCAGGTTCCTGCTTCCTTACCTGATCCTGAGATTGTCTGCCCAGCAGTGGTGAGGCCAGGGAAAGCAGGCACGGGAAGGTTGTGGGAAGAGGGTGCGTGTGTGTGCGTGTGTGTGTGTGTGCGCGCGCGCGCAGATTACTTGCTCAGAGTAATCGCGCACACACACACACACGCACAAACCCCACACCCTCTTTCTCCAGCCTCCCTGCAACAGGTGGGGGTGCATTTGGTCATGGGGAGGCTGGAGAAAGAGGGTGTGGGGTTCGTGTGTGTGTGTGTGTGTGTGTGTGCATCTGATTGGGCTTGGCCAAGGGAGGAGAGTTGTCGGGCCACCGTGCAGGAGAAGCAGGAGCCGGCCACCCTGGGGAGCTTCAGCAGGCAGCAAGGGGCGGAGTGGTGTGGCTGAAGCCCCCCAGCGCGGCCGGCTCCTGCTTCTCCTGCTCGGCAGTGGCGGCGGCGACAACTCTCCACCCTCGGCCAAGCCCAGTCAGATGCACACACACACACTCACACACTCACAGGACAGACTGCACTCGGCAGGACCTGGCCACACTGGAGGGCTTCAGCAGGCGGCGAGGGGCGGAGTGGTGTGGCTGAAGCCTCCCAGCATGGCCGGCTCCTGCCGAGGGCAGTCTGTCCTGTGAGTGTGTGAGTGTGTGTATGTGCATCTGATCGGGCTTGGCCAAGGGAGGAGAGTTGTCGGGCCGTCGAGCAGGAGAAGCAGGAGCCGGCCACCCTGGGGAGCTTCAGCGGGCAGCAAGGGGCGGAGTGGTGTGGCTGAAGCAGCCGAGCGCAGCCGGCTCCTCCTGCTCCTCCTGCTCTGCGGCGGTGGCAGCAGCAGCGACTCTCCTCCCTCCCTCGGCCAAGCCCGAGAGGGATGGGGCAGTGGTGGGCCTCCATCCCCTCCATCCCCGCCCCTTGTTCCCCGGCCGATGACGGTGCTGTGTGCACAGTGTGTGTACTCCGGCCTCCCCCAAACACACCTGCTCTGCCGCACCATTTACTGCTAGAAGAAAAAAAAACCTTTAAAAATCGGGGGAAAAAATTAAAATCCGAGCCAATCACGCTGATAGGGGTGGGGTTTGCAGGCGGGAGCCAAGCGTGTGGGGCGGGGGCGGGGTTTGCAGGTGGGAGCCAATTGCGTGGACTGGGGGGCGGGGTTTGGAGGCCGGCATGGTGGCATAAGACCCTGTCCAGTTTTGCCATCCCAAAAGTCCCGTTTTTGTCTGAAGGAAATATGGTCAGCCTACATATAACATAACCCATTTTTTGTTACAGCACATCTAATTCTGTAGTCATTTGTTTGTGTGCTTTAATAGCTATAGTATATGTGATGTTAGGCTTATTACCTAATAAGAGAAAAGCAAAATAGAGCTTAACTGATCATCCTGGCATATGTTCCACCAAGGTAGAGATGAGAGATTGATACTATATTATATACTATATGCTATATACTATTATATATACTGTATACTAACCTTGAAATTATGAGCAGTACAATAAAACATGTTTAAAAAGAGTAAAAGTAGACAAGGCTACTGCTTAACTGTGTTTGGCTGTTCTACTTCTAGGTGCATTCTTGATTCCGTATGTCATTGCACTAGTGTTTGAAGGAATCCCATTATTTCATCTTGAACTAGCTGTTGGGCAGCTCTTGAGGAAAGGCACCATTGGAGTCTGGAATCATATTTCACCCTACATGGGAGGAATTGGTAGGTTATGACTTATTGTAAGCATTGCACATTCCTGAAAATGCTTAGGCTTCACGCATGGGAAAGAAGAAATTTTATCATACAAATTCCTTACAATAACAATTTCAGATGTTTGAGTGCCAATGGATTTTGAAGTGGAAACACCCAAAATTAAGAGGGTAATTTCTATATACACAGGAACTTCATAAATACCCAGAAATATAACACCGTGCAAATTAAAAGAAAAAGAACATTTAACTTGCTTACCCATTCATAGAAACGGCTGCTTTATGAAGTTCTGTAGCTTTCAAAGTGATGACATTCAGAAGACTTGATAGCCACCAAAGACCAATTTACATACAGTATACTCAGATATTGCTTGCTACATTTGATTTTTGCACATTTGATAACCACCCACTGATGAACAGTATGAGCTACTCCCAATTGGTTGTGTTTGAGATGATGTGAAAAGTTCTATCCACGATACTATGATGTAGTATGTAGTTCACTCCGAAAGGCAAATCATGACCCTCTTGGCATCTTTTTATTTTCCCAACATTTAAAAAACCATTGCAGTATTGCTAAAACTTCACTGTTGTACTACTATTTTTATGACTGTGATTTTATACAATATTAATTGCCATTCTTCTTGCTGCTCTTAATTTTTTAAATCTTACTTGTTGTTTTATTGTCTACTGTCGTACTTTTTCTACTTTTAATAAAATATTTTGATGGATTTCTGTGCCAGCCAGGGAACTTCAGTTATTGGGTGGCCTTGAAGCTAAATCCATCACTCATCAAGCAGGAACTGTGTATGATGGCCTAAGCTAGGTTGCATGCACTGGGCCCATTAACAGCATTGTATTTGCCTTGAAATCAGGTGAAGATAAATTATCTGTCATAGCTCTGCCACTCTGGCAAATCTTTCCTTAATGCTGTACTTGTCAAATGATGACATACATTTACAAATGGGCCCTGCTTGCCATATTCCCATGTTGGCCATACCTGACCATGGCAGATCACAGCCAACTTCTCAATAACATCCTTGATTAGAAAGAGACACCTCTGATGAGACGTCTTAAAAGCAGTAACATTCTGACAAAAGCTAGAATCACAGGAAGTTTGCAACTGCTTTCACTTGAATAGTAAATGTGCAATTTATTTCTACACATTAAGCTCATATAAACACATTATATTACAGTTCCAAAGCTGTTTGCTGGGAACAAGAGTTTTAATTGTGTGAGCCAAACTTTTGCAATATGCCTGAATGCCCAACACTGTTTGTTGGTGCTGCTGTTGATGTCCTTCTGTATATGCTTGCTTGTTCCATAGGTTATGCCTGCATGATGGTATCGTTCATAATCAGCATCTATTATAATATGATACTTGCCTGGGTGTTGTGGTACCTGGGAAACTCTTTCAGAGATCCCTTGCCTTGGAGTATCTGCCCACAAGACACCAGCAAACCAGGTGTGTGTGTTCCTTATAATTTTACTGCTTTCATTCATTAGCAGCTGAGATATTTTACATGTATCCTTGACCCCAACACCATAACTTGCCAGATTTGATGGGGTCCTGCACTGGTCCTCTCTTGTCTTGTATTAAAAAAGGTAAAGGTTCCCCCCGCACATTTGTGCAGTTCTGTCCGACTCTAGGGGCTGGTGCTCATCTCCGTTTGTTAGCTGAAGAGCCAGCGTTGTCCGAAGATGCCTCCACAGTCATGCGGCTGCAGTCATGACGCACGCGGAACGCTGTTACCTACCCACCGAGGTGGTACCTATTCATCTACTTGCATTTGCATGCTTTCGAACTGCTAGGTTGGCAAGAGCTGGGGCTAGTGCGGGAGCTCACTCCGTCACGCGGTGCTCGGGTCTCGAACCTCCGAACTTGCGATCTTCTGATCAACAAGCCTGGCATCTTACCCGCTGAGCCACCATGTCCCTATTGTCTTGTATTGCCCCACTCCAAAATGAATACAAAGAAAGTATTACCTGAGTGTGTAAGAGAAAATGCATAACTATGAGGGGGAGGTGGTGTTGGGGAGCAGACTGTGGCTTGGAAGTGTGAAAAAGATGGGGGAGAAGAATGACTCCTGCTTCTTTCTTTCACACTACTGTACCAACAGTTTGTGTCCAGTGTGTGATTAGCTTAATCAAGTGTACTTAACCTTGCCTAATATATGTAATTATTCATCACAAAGTTTGCTGACCCTGTAGTATTAAAGATCTTGGCACCTAGCACGGTACACTGATCAATGTGATCAGCAATATTTCCTTGGTGCCTGCTGGGCTCCATGTCCCACTCGGTTTAAAAATTAAATTAAATGAGAAAACAGCAAACTAGCACACAGCAGCAAAAAGCTCCCAGCACGTTCCCATTACCCCCAAAGGCTTTTAGATCCATCGTAAACCACAGAGATTATTTTTGAAAGTCAAAATGGTGAGTACCCACCATTTAGTGTTTTGTTTGGAACTGAGCCTGACTTCCCAGAAAAAAGATAAAAGCAGGGGTGTTTTCAGGGAAGGTCAGAAAGGTCAAGATGGCTGTGCAATCAGAGCCCTAGTCCTTTTTGGTGTGCATTGTGATGCACATAAAAAGGGGCAGGACTTCAATCACATGGCTGCAGCTGCCCTCTTGACTTTTTTATACCTCTCCTGGGGACACTCCTGGATCAAAGTAGTAAATCAAGGTGGTGGGTAGGTATCACTGGGAGATGGAAACTAGAGGGAGGCAGCATTTGGTGACTGGTCTTTTGCCAAATCGATGTTTTGTGACCCCTTCATGGCAGCCTTCTGTTAAGAATAGGACAAGTGACACATTCTCGAAATCTGGCAAGTGTGTCCACTTTCCTGAGAAGGTTAAGGACTCCTAATGCACACTTTCCTCTCAGACGAGGCCTCAGGTCCTCAACAAGTGTCATTAGGAGAAAAATGGTAAAAAGTTGTAAGTCTCTGGTAGGCCAAGACTTCAGTTTTTCTTTCTGCTCTGTCACAATGGACTTTAAATGGCTCATTCTCTGTACTCTTTATAGATGACTCTTGCCTTTGTTGCATCAAGCAGTATCCTTTGGACATGGAAAAGATGCAGATCAGAGCAGTAGAGCCTGTGCCCATATAGAAACTGAGCAGCTTTAGATATGCCTTACACCAGAGCTTTCCAAACTTTTCATGTTGGCAACACACACCAACGGCGGCAACGGCGGCACGGCCTGCGGTGTCCTGATGTGTCGCGCTAAAACCCAGAAGCACTGATGGGGGGAACCAGAAGAAGCTTCTTCCGGTTCCCCCCATCAGCGCTTCCGGGTTTTAGCGCAACACACCAAGACACCGCAGGCGACACAGTAGTGTGCTGCGACACACACTTTGGAAAGCTATGCCTTACACCTTCAACACAGTCCTAGAGCAGAAACAGAAATAGGGACATGGTTATTTCAATGTGCCTCGCAGAGCACAATGAACTATTTTTGCTCCTACTTTTCTCTTCAGGCACATATTATGTCTCCCAAGCCCTAAAACAGAGCTTTCCAAACTGTGTGTCGGGACATGTTAGTGTGTCGGCTGCAGTGTCTGGGTGTGTCGTGGCTGCTGCTGCCTCCAAACCTGCCCAGCCAGGATTCCGCGCAGGTCCTAGTGCCTGCCTTGTGCCCTGCTGTAAGAGTGTGTCGCGAAATGATGCCCTGCTGTAAGAGTGTGTCGCGAAATGATGCATGTCTAAAAAGTGTGTCACCAACATGAAAAGTTTGGAAAGCTCTGCCCTAAAAGGATAGTTTTCATACAGATCCAGCCAAAGAAGACACACCCCAAATGATTTCATTAGGCTGACTTCTTTATATCCACACTTAGGAGAGAGAATTTTTACAGACCGATCTAAGAAAGCTTTAAAGTGCCATATTCCAGTTTGATCCAAAATTAAAGTGGATAGCACACCCTGCAAGCATGCAACATGTAACAAGGGCATCAGTTGCATACATCCTCCCTGCATACCTACTCAGAAATAAGCAAAGGCATCAATTGAAAAAAAAATTGCTGTTCTGCATTCCAGCTCAGACGTAAATCTCCCTAGATAAGTGTGTCTTATTCTCTGGTGCAATGTATAAGATTACAGTTTTAATGTATAAGATTACCACTTCTCTACAGATAATTAAGCTATACATTTGCCACAAAAGTAATACAGCAGTAGATGTGTTCTTTTTTTCCCCCTGGTGTATACTAAGTCACCTATGGAAACATGTTTTATGAGCAGAGATTTGAGATAAATTGCTCTTTGCACTGGTCAATTTTCTATATGCCTTTTCAGCTGTGAATCCAGCTGAGTTCAAGGAAGCTTATTTCCAGATCGGAAGAAGTAAGATTGCAACCTTAAACAAAACTGAACCGTGTGCATGGAATCCAATAGCACTGATTGTTTCTGCAATTTTGCAGCAGCTGCTAAAGGAAGGCAAAAATGCCTTCATTTCCACTGCCCTCTTTTTGTCCCTTTACTGTATATGTAATCTACAAAGAAAATATCAGGAAAATGTATTCATAATTTGAGCCTCATTGCATGTAAAGATAATTAGTTGGTTAGCAACCATCCAGTCCACTTTGTTTCCTAAGGTCTATATGGACAATGTTCACTATCTTAACCTGTTCTCAGTAAGAACTCATAGCACTTCTAAGGATATTCCAGGAGGATGTTTGATTCTATCCATCCACCTTATCCATTGTCTTCTATTTCCCTCAACCTTGGCAAGTCTAATAATTTTTTAGTCCACCATCCATTTATATCGCACACTCAAAGTATATGAGTTCTGCTTGCTGATCATATTGTTCTGAGAACAGTCAGCCTTCATTTGACCTAGGACTAGCTGATTTGTTCCTCTTGCAGCCCATGGTACTCTGGTACTCTTAGAAACCATCTCCAAATCCATAATTTGAAGGTGTCTATCTTCTTTACCCTATTCTTTCTCCATGTCCAGCTTTCACAGCCATACATTACCCTTAGAAAGACCATTGCTTTAACGATTCTGATCTTCGCTGTCATTGAAAAGTCCTTCTCCTGCATGATCTTGTTTTTATTTTTTTATTTATCTATCACATTTCGTCACCGCCCATCTCCCCCAAAAGAGGGACTCTGGGTGGTTTACAATAAAGCTAAAAAGATTAAAATACAATAAAAACAAGATATATTACATAACGGATAAATATAAATATAAAATATAAAATAACATCCAGGATGGCAGTTCAAAAATACATAAATACATGGGGACCACTTTAAGGCGCTAGCCACCCCCAGGATTGAATACCCCCCTTCCTGCCCCAAGCGAGATGGCAGAGCCAGGTCTGTAACTTCTTCCGGAAGGCCAGGAGAGAGGGGGCTTGCCTCATCTCTGGGGGAAGAGTGTTCCAAAGGGCGGGGGCCACAGCAGAGAAGGCCCGCTTCCTGGATTCTGCCAATCGACATGCTCTCATGGACGGGGTCCGTAACATGCCCTCTCTGCATGACCAGGTGGGACGGGCCGATGTAATGGGGATGAGACCTTGTTTAAATTTGCTATTCTCTTCCTCCCTAGAATTAATCTCCTCCAGCACACTGTCCATCTATATCTATTATTCTTGAGTCCAAGAAAACAAAACTTCACTTCTTTGGCATCATGAATTCACTAAGCATGCAAGCTGATAGTGCCTTTCTTCTTTTTAATCTTTAACATTAACCTGGATTTTTCTCTTTCCATTTTTCACTTTCATGATGATCTTGGCACACTCACAAATCTTTATTCTGATCACTGTTGCCCTTGTTCAAGCAAATAATAAACTTTTAGATGCTAATAAAATAGCCAGCTATAAATTGCAGATGGGAGGCAATTGGCTAAGGTGGTTCATTTCCTGTAATGATGCCAGTGATAAAACGGGTGATCTAGTGATGCCACTGATAAAATGGGTATCAAATGCTCATGCACCAAAGAAGCTTGTTAGAATGGGGGGGGGGGGGGAAGAAGAAACAAGACAAAGAGTGCCTGTCAGCCCTTCAAGGTAGACCAGACTTGGAAACCAAAGCTATGAATACTGAAACTACTTTTATTATAGAGTTACAGTAACAGAATTTTGCAAGTATGAAAGTGCCTCCCCACTCCCTACAAAAGTCTACAAAAGAACCAGGGGGGGTCAAGTCTGAGATGTTTTCTCAAACTACATTTCTGCTCTGAACTCAGATTTCTCTTATCTGACTGTAGTCTTTATTGACGACAACAATTTATCTTCCTCCTGTTCCTCAAGGTCATTCTTACATCCCATTACAGTCCCTGTTTGGGGTCTGAGGTTTGCCATAGGATCACTCTGAAAAACATGTTTGTCCCAGGAAATACGTGATGGTAGTTGGGAAGTTATGATAACACGCAGCTCAAAAATCCTTTTTTAAAAACTCCAGTTCCAATAACAAAAAGCGAACTGCACTGTAGAAAAGCATTGTTGGAGAGAGATTCTACTTAGCACAATGCCTAACAATGGTGTACAACACATTATGAATTCAAACCATCTGAATTGAAACAATTGCTTTTTATTAAAAATGGTCTCTTTTGACCATTTTGGAAGTGTTTGGAGCCTGAAACAGTGTTTTGAGCATGGCACACTTTCAGAATGATAGAAACAGCCTGTTGCAAATGTGAGAGTTTTTTTTCAAACCTGAAATGGGGCATTCTGAATTCAAAACAGTCAGATTCAAATGTTTTGCACACCACTAATTCTAAAATTCATTCACATTAATTAGTTGTTGCTGTTTGTATGCATGCTGTTTATAATTAATATGTGACTAATATATATGAGGTATACTAACTAACCATATAACAAATGTGTAAGGAAATTAGTGCTTTTAACTTGGAGGGGCGTTCAAAAATATGGAATATTATCTTCTGCCTGCACTGAAAAAAACTCTACTAAGCTCTTTGAATTAATGAAACAATGTGAATGATTAGTACCTCTTTGAGTCTAACTTTATTGTGTCTCTTATTTTAGAGCTCATCGAAGAATGCCATAAAAGCTCTAAATCCACTTACTTTTGGTATAGACAGACACTGAACATCAGCACAGGCATCACAGAGTCTGGCCCTTTACTTTGGTGGCTAATTGTGTGTTTGGCCATTTGCTGGATCATTGTTTACCTCTGCACAATTCGAGGAATTGAATCGACTGGGAAGGTGAGAGGTGTCTTCTTCCTGAATGGTTTTTAACTAACCAGTCTAGCCTACAAACATGGCACTTGAGATAGTGTCCTACCCAAATACTAAGTGATCCTGACCCTGCTTAGGTTCCCTTCTCAGACAAGGTCAGCCAAGTGTTCCAACTCATCCACTGCAACCCCTTAGTAATTATATAGTGGGATGTAACTTTGGAGTGTCTGATTTCCCCATGGAAGGGTGGACCACATGCATTCCCCAGCCCTCCATTTATTCTGTCCCCAGCACCTTATCATTTTGCTGTTAAAATTCAGTGGCAAAATAGCCAGATTTTAGCAGCTTGATTTGTATGTTGGGAGAAAGTTGGCCCACAGGGTGATTAACATAGCTGGGCTGCTGTGGGAACATTAACTAGGACCTCTCTAGTGACGATCTGTTTGAATCATTTCCTTCTGCTTCTTCCCCCTTTGCAGGTAATTTATATTACAACCGCTTTTCCATATATAATTTTAACTATATTCCTTATTTATGGACTGAGTCTCCCAGGAGCTGTTCACGGGCTAATATATCTCTTCACTCCTGATGCAAGTATATTCCACTGATTCTTGAATTTCCAGCTGTTATTAAGAGTTAAATATTGTTTTATTGAGCCTGATCTAGACTTCTGGTCCTCTAACAGTTGCATTAAGTTTCAGAAAGGAATAATTCATAATGAGCATTTTTACCAACAGAAGCCATGCACAGGGGTGGTGGGTCGTGGGAAGTGTTTGTGTGTCGGGGGGGGGAGGGTTACTCAGAAACTCTGACACATGCATGGAGCTCTTTGAATGTGATCCTCTGTATCTCAGCCATGCTTTGTAAGTGCTGAAGTATGTAACCACACTTGTAGATATTATGCCTATTAATATCTTATTTTGAGAAACTGGGAACCTGTTAGTGTTAATAACATTGACTGAAGGTTGGCTGGGCACATGGGCGGAAAGTAGCACTTAACAGCGAGAGCAACTAATTGACAACTGGGAAAAACCAGTGACCCTCCAGATATTGCTGAACTCAAGGCCTCATCAATCCCCACTGGTATGATCAGTCATTAGAAATAACAGGAACTATAGCCCAACAACCTTTGAAGGACCATAGTTTTCATGCTCCTGCATCAGATTTGGACAACTCCAAGAATTGCCAGTGCATCTTGTTCAAATGCTAGGCAGATATTAAGGCTTCTGGATTTGTTTTTCCTGTTTTTTTTTACTTATAGGTCCAGGTCCCAATTAGCCCCAAATAATAATATGAAGGGTTGTACTTGATCAAAATAGCGCTCAAGCTGAAGAGCCAATGATCTATTGCACCTCATGAGTATAAGCATTGAGGAAAACCTACATATGCACCTGTGTTTTAACTGCAAATTGAGATACAAGTTGTGCCTCTTACTTATGAACAGATTTTTCCAGCATTGGTTTAAGGGCCATCTGCCTCCCTAAGGAAACAATTGAAAAGCTCAGTCCTGCTTACTGAGGGGGGAAGTTCTCCTAAAGAATCTGCAGTGTCCTTTGGAAGCTATGAAGAATGGGAATACATAAGAAGAGCAGCTTACTAAAGCTCATGATTTATGCAATTGTGGATCCAAACTCATGAAAAGGAAGATAAATTACAAGTAAACATAGAGTACTGAGCTTGTGCAAACTGCCTAGTAACACAGCAGTGGATCAAGGAAAGAGGTTAATATGCTCTCTCACTCTCTGCCCCTCTAAAAAAAAAGTTACTCCTTTGGATTTACATTACCTAGCCAATAGTAAACTTCTAGTGTTTTTCATTTGTTGAAATTAAATATACCACACCTCCTTTTATTCTCAAGTAGGACTCCATTAGTGACACATGCAAAATAACAATTAAATACTAATTGATTTATTATTTCAATTTATATGACCGCCCATCTCCCCCAGTCGGAGGAGTTGGCCATGGGGTTATCTAGAGCTAGAACTGCAATCTGATGGTGGGAGCTTGTCATAGCTCTCCAGGTAGAGAAAGTTGAACTAGGTCCCCAATACTGGTAATACGTAAATAGGAAACCTTTCATACCAGCAAACTGCCTATTTAACGTTATCTGCCCAAAGCATTGCAGAGCTTTCTCTTTAGCTTGGTTGAATGTTTTGCCCTCTACAATTCTGGAAGGAAGATGTAATAACATCCCCTTGGCAGACTGAAGCTGCTCCTGTGACCTCGAGGAACCTGAAACCCTAGCCAAGATGTGCCTTTGATGTGCTTTCTGTGCCCTACCTTTATAACTCTTCACTTGTTCTGAGGATGTCTTCATTTGCTTTTCCTACTTGTGGACCAGAACCCTAACATCTTTAGGAAAGTTGCAAAATTTTTCTAGCCACTATTGCTTTACATAGAAATTACTCCTTTAATCCTTAGAACAGAGCTTTCCAAACTTTTCATGTTGGTGACACACTTTTTAGACATGCATCATTTTGCAACACACTCTTACAGCAGGGCACAAGGCAGGCACTAGGACCTGCGCGGAATCACAGCAGGTTTGGAGGCAGCCAGGCACAAGGCAGGCACTAGGACCTGTGCGGAATCACAGCAGGTTTGGAGGCAGCAAGGCACAAGGCAGGCACTAGGACCTGCGCGGAATCCTGGCAGGGCAGGTTTGGAGGCAGCCGGGCACAAGGCAGGCACTAGGACCTACGCAGAATCTTGGCAGGGCAGGTTTGGAAGCAGCAAGGCACAAGGCAGGCACTAGGACCTGCGCGGAATCTTGGCAGGGCAGGTTTGGAGGCAGCCGGGCACAAGGCAGGCACTAGGACCTGCGCGGAATCTTGGCAGGGCAGGTTTGGAGGCAGCCGGGCACAAGGCAGGCACTAGGACCTGCGCGGAATCTTGGCAGGGCAGGTTTGGAGGCAGCCGGGCACAAGGCAGGCACTAGGACCTACGCGGAATCTTGGCAGGGCAGGTTTGGAAGCAGCAAGGCACAAGGCAGGCACTAGGACCTGCGCGGAATCCTGGCAGGGCAGGTTTGGAGGCAGCAGCAGCCGCAACACACCCAGACACTGCAGCCGACATACATGTGTCCCGACACACAGTTTGGAAAGCTCTGCCTTAGAATCTAACCAATATATAATACAATTTACACATCACCAGTCTCTGATCCCGAAAGAGAGAGAGAGAGAGTAATTGATACATACACCATACACACCATACACCATACACATATACATAGCATACATAGCACTTGTGAGTATGTTTTTAGTACTTTATTGATAAATAAGTTGTATAATCTTATTAGTTTTTAATATTTAAGGTTTATTTTTATAAGTAGTTTTTAAATTAGTGGGGTTTTTTGTATCTATAGTGTTACAGTGAACTATTTCTTTTATTGGTTTTAGAAACATTTATGCTTTTTAATTTAAACTTTGTAACCTGTTATAGTAATTATACAAATGCTGGTCAATGACCATAACATAAAGATGACTACTAATGGGGTTTATAGTATTTTCTACTTCATTTTATTTTTAATGTATTTAACAGCTCAACATCCTAAAAAATCCACGTGCGTGGCTTGATGCAGCCACCCAGATTTTCTTTTCCCTTTCTTTAGCACTTGGAGGACACATAGCATATGCAAGCTACAATCCACAAAAGTAAGTATAATGTAGCCTAAGTTTGCATATCCTGGCCTAGTGCTCACCATATGAGTGTTTCATTCTTTTCAGTAAAGTCAAAATCATTTCTCTATTATTTTGTAATCAGCCCTCAAGATGGCTAATGAAAAAGGAAAGTTGGCCAGTTCCAAGTAATATGGAGGATTAAGGGCTCATCCACATACCCATGTTCATGTGCTTTCCTCCTGCCCTTGAGATGGGGGGGGGTCTGTTGCTTTAAAAACTGATCCCCCCCCAGCCTGCCTTTTACCACCCTCAGGAACAAGGACAGTAAGGTTACTGCCCACAGAGAAAGCACCTAGCTGTTACTTTCTGGACAGCGATTGATTCTTCTGGGCTATGGAAAGGGAAGGGAAGGGAAGGGAAGGGAAGGGAAGGGAAGGGAAGGACAGGACAGGACAGGACAGGACAGGACAGGACAGGACAGGACAGGACAGGAAAGGAAAGGAAAGGAAAGGAAAGGAAAGGAAAGGAAAGGAAAGGAAAGGAAAGGAAATTCATTTGGCAGGAACAGACATAAAAGCTCAGAGTTCTGGAATAGAATGTTCCTATGGGAGGTTTTCTTCCATTTTCCCATACTTTCAAGCTAGAACACTGTGGTCCAGCTACAGTCTGCCCCACAGCAGTGAGCTGGCAATGAGATGTCTATCTATCTATCATCTATCATCTATCATCTATCATCTATCATCTATCATTCTGGATCTGATCTAATCATCATCTATTTATCATCTCTCTCATCTATCTATCTATCATCTAACTATATCTACATCTATCTATCATCTATCATCTATCTATCTATCTATCTATCTATCTATCTATCTATCTATCTATCATCTATCTATCATCTATCATCTATATTTATCATCGATATCAGGGGTGGGGAACCTTTTTTCTGCCAAGGGCCATTTGGACATTTATAACTGGGGACCGGGGGGGTGGGGGGGTTTCTGGGATTTCCATGGACTGGGGGCCAGAATTTGCGGGCAGGAGCCAATCACAAGCACTGGGGGCGGGGTTTGCGGGTGGGAGCCAATCGCATGGAAGGGGCGGGGTTTGCGGGCGGGAGCCCTGTGGGCCTTAGGCGGGAGCCCCACGGACCTTATACGGCCCAGGGGCCTGACGTTGCCCACCCCTGATCTACTGTATCTATATCATCTATCATCATCTATCTAATGTATAGCCACCTATATACAATCCAATTCAAAAGAAACTGGGTCGAGCCCCCCCCCCCCCCAATTTTATTATCAACATATTAAACACTGTATCTAACCCATGCCAGAACTTCATCAACATCCCGGCCCCAGTGCCTGGGAGAACAGCCAGGTGTTCATATCCTTCCAAAAGGCCAATAGGTTTGGGGCTGTCCATAAGTTGATGGGAAGCTGTTCACAAGACAGGTGCCACAACAGTTTTCTCTCCCCCCCCCCACCCGACACTGCTTCACCAATGGGACCTGGAGCATGCTCACTCTGCCAGATCTGTCAGAACTGGCTGAACCCCAGGGATAGGTGGTCTTGCAAATAACCTGGCTCCATGCCATGTAGGGCTTTAAAGGTGACAACCATCACCTTGAATTGTAACTCCTTTGTGTGTATATCTCATGTAAGCACTGAGAGTTGTTGGATTGCATGGGGATATAAATGTAATTAATCAATCAATCCACTTCTAATGGTAAGTGGCTTGGAGCAAAGAAGGGGTGTGGATGAGCCCTAAGAAAAACTGTCACTGCTTAAATGCTATCTTCTACTCAGTTCCACGAGACAGGTGCTTGATATCAAGAAATACCCTTTAAAAAAGGGTTCCACCAGCTGAGTATCATTGAGACTACATCACTTACAGTATGTGACTGCAACATTAGCCCATTACTGTACTGCATGATATATTTCGGTATGTTAACGTCACATGTCCAATAACTCCATTTGAAGATGATTCAGAGAAGTGGAGTTCAGGAGACATACAGTTTGGTTGTTCCATTTTGAAAAAGTTCATACCCAACATCACTTTAAAAGAGGCTACATGTTTGTTTGTTTTTTATAGTCATAGCAAGTGAAAAGAAAGTAGAATTTAAGCAAAGTTGGCTTTTCTTGCTCCTTTATGGCAACCTGCACATGCAGTGTTAACTCAAGTTATTTTTGTTGCTTAAAGTAGAGACCATACTTCAGTGTTTTCCAAACTGCCGCCGTTGGCGACATACCAACAGCGGCAGCGGCGGTGGCACGGTGGCGCACGCAGCAGTGGGGGCGTGCACAGCGGTGGCGCGGGGGGTGCGCGGCGGTGGCGGTGTGCATGGCGGCAGCGGCCTCGCTAAAATGCGGAAGCGCTGATGGCGCGCCGCTGCCGTTGTCGCTACTGCCGCTGCCATGCACACCGTCCCCACACGTGCCCCCGCACTGCTGCCGTGCACGCCCCTGCCACCGCTTCGCGACACACTAAACTATGTGTTGCGACACACTAAAGTGTCGCGACACACAGTTTGGAAAGCTATGCCATACTTCCTTTCTAATATAATCAGTGCTTATAAGGTTTTATAATAATATTTTGACAGCACTTTCTGCTTTCATCTATCTCACTGACCATTTTACAATCACTTCATCATTCTGCATAGTGGGCCATTTCTGTATGGTCAGAATTCCACCATTTTAGGTCAATATCCTTTCAACAAATCACCCTAAGTTCAACTCATTTCCAGGGGCAATATGAATACAACCATGTAGTTTTTTTGCAACTGTATGGAATTTTGCTAGTATCGTCTAATAGAATTCTTTTTTTACTTCCCAGTCTAGCCTACAGCTCTAATATTTTTTGGTGATTTCCTGATCCTACTATTAATAAAGCATGGTCCTGCTTAGCTTCTAACCCCAGACAAGGTAGTTCAGTTACAACCACCTGAGACGATCAGCCTAATAAAATTTAAATTTCATCTGCTGCATCTTTCAAGTACATCATAACCTTAGGGCATATACTAGTTCACATTTAAAATTAGTCCAGTGATGAGAGTCCTGACATAACTGGCAATTTCCATGCTTAGTATTGCCTTTTGGAATGTTTAATCTGTTTTTTAATTTTTTTCTTCTAGAAATGACTGTGAAAAGGATTCTGTCATAATAGCTTCAGTGAACAGTTTAACATCTATGTATGCCTCAGTCGCCATTTTTTCAGTTCTTGGGTTCAAAGCAACAATGAACTACTGGGACTGTTTGGATGGGTGAGCTATTAAAATAGGAACCTGTTTAACCATTCAAATCTTCTTTTAATTTTGTTTTTCATTCCATATTATTTTGCTTGCCTCCATTATGATTTAAGCTACTTTGAGGAGCACTACAGAATGGAATTAAAATGAATGTGTACCAGGGAACATGTTTTCCTAGAGGATCTCATGTAAATTATATAACAGAACATGTTCCAGTATTTTAATTCCAGGCAACTTATAACATTCTCCGGAAGATGCTATTATCTTTCTGACTTTATAACTGGTTAGACCAAAACTGACTTGGTTGCCTGTGGGAGAAGGAATAGTAAAAAGTTTAACTTTATTGATTGTCTCTGACCTGACATTGCTTTTGATACATTTAATCATGAACAGTACATTCATCTAATTGGGACTACTGATCTGAGACAATAGGGTTGTTTTCCTCCTGTGAAATAACTTATTAGTTTGAGGCTAATCCTTTATATTTCTTGCTTGTTTAATCCACACAATAATGACAAGCTAAAGCATTACCTTGTCGTGGTGCTGGAGATTGAGCACCTCAATGACGCCATGAGCTAAACCGTGAAGGGACACCCAAGATAGGAAGGTCATGGCAGAGAGGTCAGACTAAATACGATCCCTGGGGAAGGTAAAGGCAACCCACCCCAGTATTCTTGCTGTGAAAACTAAATGGATCAGTACAACCAGAGATATGTCAGTATACCATCGGAAGATGGGACTCCCAGGTTGGAAGATGGTCAAAATGCTACTGGGGAAGAACAGAAGATAAGTTCAACTAGCCCCAGATGTGATGACGCAGCTAGCTCAAAGCCAAAAGGATGGCTAGCGGCCGACGGTGCTGGTAGTGAATGACGAATCCGATGTTCTAAAGATCAACACACCATAGGAACCTGGAATGTATGATCTATGAGCCAGGGCAAATTGGATGTGGTTATTGGTGAGATGGCAAGATTAAATATAGACATTTTGGGTGTCAGTGAACTGAAATGGACTGGAATGGGCTACTTCACATCAGATGACCACCAGATCTACTACTGTGGACCAGAGGACCAGAGAAGAAATGGAGTAGCCTTCATAATTAATAATGAAGTGGCTAAAGCAGTGCTTGGATACAATCCAAAAAACGATAGAATGATCTTAATTTGAATTCAGGGGAAGCTATTTAACATCACAGTGATCCAAATATACGCCCCAACCACAGATGCTGAAGAAGCAGAAGTAGATCAGTTCTATGAGGATCTGCAGCACCTACTGGATAATACGCCAAAAAGAGATGTTATTTTCATTACAGGAGACTGGAATGCTAAGGTGGGTAGTCAAACGACACCTGGAATTACAGGCAAGCATGGTCTGGGAGAACAAAATGAAGCAGGACATAGGCTGATAGAATTTTGCCAAGGCAATTCACTGTGCATAACAAACACTCTCTTCCAGCAACCTAAAAGACGACTTTATACATGGACTTCACCAGATGGTCGACACCGAAATCAGATTGACTACATCCTTTGTAGCCAAAGGTGGCGGACATCTGTACAGTCGGTAAAAACAAGACCTGGAGCTGACTGTAGTTCAGATCACGAACTTCTTATTGCACAATTTAGAATCAGACTAAAGAGAATAGGGAAGACCCACAGATCAGTTAGATATGAGCTCACTAATATTCCTAAGGAATATGCAGTGGAGGTGAAGAATAGATTTAAGGGACTAGATTTAGTGGATAGGGTCCCGGAAGAACTATGGACAGAAGTTCGCAACATTGTTCATGAGGCGGCAACAAAAAATGTCGCAAAGAAAAAGAAAACCAAGAAGGCAAGATGGCTGTCTGCTGAGACACTGGAAGTAGCCCAAGAAAGAAGGAAAGCAAAAGGCAACAGTGATAGGGGGAGACATGCCCAATTAAATGCAAAATTCCAGAGGTTAGCCAGAAGAGATAAGGAATTATTTTTAAACAAGCAATGGAAGAAGACAATAGAATAGGAAGGACAAGAGACCTCTTCCAGAAAATTAGAAACATCGGAGGTAAATTCCAGGCAAAAATGGGTATGATCAAAAACAAAGATGGCAAGGACCTAACAGAAACAGAAGAGATCAAGAAAAGGTGGCAAGAATATACGGAAGATCTGTATAGGAAGGATAATAATATCAGGGATAGCTTTGACGGTGTGATCAGTGAGTTAGAGCCAGACATCCTGAAGAGTGAGGTTGAACGGGCCTTAAGAAGCATTGCTAATAACAAGGCAGCAGGAGACAACGGTATCCCAGCTGAATTGTTTAAAATCTTGCAAGATGATGCAGTCAAGGTGATGCATGCCATATGCCAGCAAATTTGGAAAACACAAGAATGGTCATCAGATTGGAAAAAAACAACTTATATCCCCATACCAAAAAATGGAAACACTAAAGAATGTTCAAGCTATCAAACAGTGGCACTTATTTCACATGCCAGTAAGGTAATGCTCAAGATCCTGCAAGGCAGACTCCAGCAATTCATGGAGCGAGAATTGCCAGATGTACAAGCTGGGTTTAGAAAAGGCAGAGGAACTAGAAACCAAATTGCCAATATCTGCTGGATAATGGAGAAATCCAGGGAGTTTCAGAAAAACATCTATTTCTGTTTTATTGACTATTCTAAACCCTTTAACTGTGTGGAGCATAACAAATTGTGGCAAGTTCTTGGTGGTATGGGGATACCAAGTCATCTTGTCTGCCTCCTGAGGAATCTGTATAATGACCAAGTAGCAACCTTAAGAACAGATCACGGAACAACGGACTGGTTTAAGATTGGGAAAGGAGTACTGCAGGGCTGTATACTCTCACCCTACCTATTCAACTTGTACGCAGAACACATCATGTGACGTGCTGGGCTTGATTAATCCAAGGCTGGAGTTAAAATCGCTGGAAGAAACATTAACAATCTCAGATATGCAGATGATACCACTTTGATGGCTGAAAGTGAGGAGGAGCTGAGGAGCCTTATGATGAAGGTGAAAGAAGAAAGTGCAAAAGCTGAGTTGCAGTTAAACCTCAAAAAAAAAAAAAAAACCACCAAGATTATGGCAACCAGCTTGATTGATAACTGGCAAATAGAGGGAGAAAACGTGGAGGCAGTGACAGACTTTGTATTTCTAGGCGCAAAGATTACTGCAGATGCTGACTGCAGCCAGGAAATCAGAAGATGTCTACTTCTTGGGATGAGAGCAATGACAAATCTCGATAAAATAGTTAAGAGCAGAGACGTCACACTGACAACAAAGGTCCGCATAGTTAAAGCAATGGTACTCCCTGTAGTAACCTATGGCTGCGAGAGCTGGACCATAAGGAAGGCTGAACGAAGGAAGATAGATACTTTTGAATTGTGGTGTTGGAGGAAAATTCTGAGAGTGCCTTGGACTGCAAGAAGATCAAACCAGTCCATACTCCAGGAAATAAAGCCAGACTGCTCACTTGAGGGAATGATATTAAAGGCAAAACTGAAGTACTTTGGCCACATCATGAGAAGACAGGATACCCTGGAGAAGATGCTGATGCTAGGGAAAGTGGAAGGCAAAAGGAAGAGGGGCCGACCAAGGGCAAGGTGGATGGATGATATTCTGGAGGTGACGGACTCGACCTTGTGGGAGCTGGGGGTGGCAACGGCCGACAGGAAGCTCTGGCGTGGGCTGGTCCATGAAGTCACAAAGAGTCAGAAGCGACTGAACGAATAAACAACAAAAAGCATAAAAAGTGAATAAAATGCCATGAAGAGAGGGCTTTTGTATTTCATATTGCTCAGTTCCAGTTACTAACAGTTTTGGTTTGGACTAATCACTGTTTCTGAATCATATTCCAAAGTAGCTTCAGACATGCTATGCACTGCTGAAATCCAACAGAGAAATGTTGTCCAAGCATGGCTAATTGAAGGCAGTCTATCCCTGTCCATGTAACGCTTCAGCTGGTATATCAGCTAAGCTGATACTAGAGGCTACCCTGGGACTTAAAACAGTGTGTATGGAACAATCTTACCTTCTGGTAAATGTGGCTGATAAAACCCTCCTCCCCCTCCTCCTCCCCCCCCTAGATAATTTCCTGTCAATTTGTGAGAACACTCTTAACATGTTGTGAAAATTCTTACTGCTTACTGACCTTAAAAGATTGTCTAACCCAGTGTATCAAACCTTCATGGAAAGAACAAGTTGGGCATTGCTCAGTTAGGGAAATTCCCTCTATCTTGTCTGGATTATTTCTTAGTCCTAATTAGATCACCAGTTCAGGACATCCCCTGCCTCATCTGGATTAGAAGAAAGAGAATTTATTTATTTATTTATTTATTTATTATTTCAATTTATTCCCCGCCCATCTCCCTTGCAAGGGACTCTGGGCGGGTTACAACAATTGGTAGAGCATCATCTGTATATTAATAATTTGTGCTTCACATCCCCATCTAAGCTTCTCCAGTGTTTTCATAACAATGTCACATAATATAGGCACTAAAGTTGAGCCCATAAGGATACTGTGATGCGTTAATTTCCAGCATCCTCTTTTGGAAATAGTCAACTAAATGGAACTATCATAAAATTAAATAGAACCTTGATCCTTCTAGTGTAGGAAGAAATGCAAATGTCATTTTTCCTACCAACTATTCATAAACAGCAGTTTTAGCCAATACCCATAGTTTCAGGAAATATATGTGAGTCTATATCACTGTTGAAAATTGTACACACGCTAAAACAAATAAATTTGGCTGATCTTGAAAGTGCTATCAAACTTCATGTCTATTTTCTATGTAGGATGATACTTATGATCCCTCGGTACAAATAGTTACAGAAAAAAAGTCATACAGAAAACGTACCTTTTCCTAGAAAAATCAAACCTGACCCTCTTCCTGTCA
The DNA here is from genome assembly GCA_023362775.1 of Charina bottae. Taxonomy (NCBI): domain Eukaryota; kingdom Metazoa; phylum Chordata; class Lepidosauria; order Squamata; family Charinaidae; genus Charina; species Charina bottae. Next base: position 14,100,507 of record JALMGJ010000016.1, read on the forward strand.
TCACCAACCTGGGCTACTGCAGTCGTATGCTTCCTGGGTTTCTCCATCTATAAGTCCTGTAATTACAGCTACTAGCCTATGTTTATTGATATTCATGGGAATTGTTACCAAGATCATTTGGGAAGATACAAGATGGAAAAAGTTAAATTGCTATAATATAGTTACATAGGGATGCCCTTTTCCCCCAGGATATTCCATCCTATTTCCCCTACCATCTGGTTTTCAATGTCTTCTTCAGAGTGATCTACATTTTCCATATACTAAGCATCGATTTTTTTTTCCATTGAGGGGGGATATTTTGTAATCTTCTGAAGATCACTTGTATTTCTAAAATCTCAAAGTTACCCTTAGATGTCTTTTGATTTCTTATAATACAGGGGTGGGTTATGTGTTGCTCTCCATACACCATTTCGTCAACCTTAGGCAGTAAAGCCAATGGTGAGGAATCACTAGAGGTGTAATTCAACATTTGGAGGGTCTCATGCTGCCCACTCCCATTCTGTGTGGATGATGTTACTTTGGCTATATAAGTGCAAGTACTCAAAGTGATGACTATTAGGAGCAAAAGTTGATTTGCTAACAACGGTAGCAATGCAAATAATTCAAATCTTTCTGGACTTCCATAACAGAAATATTGCAGCACTCACAACAGCATTTAATTTGACGGACCAAAGTATTTCAAGAGAGAACTATACACTCTGGTTTGAGTCCCTGAGTAAAATTTCTCCACCAACAGTTTCTGGTCTCAAGCTGAAAAAGTGTGAACTTCAACATTTCCTTGATCAGGTATTGTAAGCACATTACTGAGCGGTCCTGTCTTGCCATGAAAGAATCCTATGGATTCCTTGTATTGGGATCAATTCTTTCTCTCTTCCACCTAAGCGGCTTTGTCTGCATCGAGAGTATAATGAGAAATGTGCACCTGGAGTGAGATTCAGAGAGACACTTTAGCAATGGGAAAAGGCTTGGACAGACCAAGGATTACTAGTAAATTGACCAGTTTCCCTCTAGGTTCTATTTTCCATTCAAGATTCTTGTATACAGCTGATGGTGGTATGTACTCACCAGATTTAAATTTTCATCCAGTCCTCCTATGCCATAAGCATCTTAAATTATTGTTAATTTACTGCTTATTGGATAGCTTTCCTTTTTCAAATTAGTATTTTTTAAAATGTTGAGGACAATTTTAAAGTTATGTTCTCCTTCTGTATATCCACAGAGAACTGTACACAATTTATTCCTGTGGGAGCATGATGGGAATTTTTAGTTCAAGGAGAAAAAAATGGCTATAGGACATGATGAGAAATTGATTTAAAAAATCATGTGCCAGGCTTGGAAATTTTTCCCCCATCATTTGTTTTCATAATAATACCATTTGATGAAACTAATTGTTATGAGATTCAGGGCAGTTAAAAGGCAGCATTTCTTTACCCAGTTAAAGTGATGGAGAACAGGATCATGTCTATGAAGGTTCTCAGTCATCCAGGTGGAATTGTCTGTAGCTTGAATCATGTCAACTGGATTTCTATTTTCTCAGTGGAAACGTTTCACTCCTTATCCAAGGAGCTTCTTCATTTATTTAGGATTCCCTTACCAACTTTGCTCAGACTGAAGAAGCTCCTTGGATAAGGAGTGAAACGTTTCCACTGAGAAAATAGAAATCCAGTTGACATGATTCAAGCTACGGAACAGGATCATGTATGAAAAAGGCAGATCTGTCCCAAAGGTTCTTGAGACACTGTAATACAACCTGCCTTTTGTAGGGAGGGTTCTATTGCCACCATTGTCAGACATGCTTAAAGTGAAAGCTAGGGCATAGCAATTATGTGAAACATTTCTGACAAAGGTCTCTTATTTACTTAGTTCCTGGGAAAAAATATCAGCAAAGATATCCCCATATTGTGGCATATGTGGCATATTGTGGCGTAGTGGCACTTATTTCATATGCCAGTAAGGTAATGCTCAAGATCCTGCAAGGTAGACTCCAGCAATTCATGGAGCGAGAATTGCCAGGTGTACAAGCTGGGTTTAGAAAAGGCAGAGGAACTAGAGACCAAATTGCCAATATCCGCTGGATAATGGCGAAAGCCAGGGAGTTTCAGAAAAATATCTATTTCTGTTTTATTGACTATACTAAACCCTTTGACTGTGTGGAGCATAACAAATTGTGGCAAGGGGATACCAAGTCATCTTGTCTGCCTCCTGAGGAATCTGTATAACGACCAAGTAGTAACGGTAAGAACAGACCACGGAACAACGGACTGGTTTCAGATTGGGAAAGGAGTACGGCAGGGTTGTATACTCTCACCCTACCTATTCAACCTGTACGCAGAACACATCATGCGACGTGCTGGGCTTGATGAATCCAAGGCTGGAGTTAAAATCGCTGGAAGAAACATTAACAATCTCAGATATGCAGATGATACCACTTTGATGGCTGAAAGCGAGGAGAAGCTGAGGAGCCTTCTGACGAAGGTGAAAGAAGAAAGTGCAAAAGCTGGGTTGCAGTTAAACCTCAAAAAAACCAAGATTATGGTAACCAGCTTGATTAAAAAGGTAAAGGTTCCCCCCGCACATATCTGCAGTTGTGTCCGACTCTAGGGGCCGGTGCTCATCTGTTTGTTAGCTGAAGAGCCAGCGTTGTCCGAAGACACTTCCACGGTCATGTGGCTGGCATGATGCACGTGGAACGCTGTTACCTACCCACCGAAGTGGTACCTATTCATCTACTTGCATTTGCAGGCTTTCGAATTGCTAGGTTGGCAAGAGCTGGGGCTAGTGCAGGAGCTCACTCCGTCACGCGGGGCTAGGGATTCGAACCTCTGAACTTGCGATCTTCCGATCAACAAGCCTGGTGTCTTACCCGCTGAGCCACCACGCCCCCTTAACCAGCTTGATTGATAACTGGCAAATAGAGGGAGAAAATGTGGAGGCAGTGACAGACTTTGTATTTCTAGGCACAAAGATGCTGATGCTAGGAAAAGTGGAAGGCAAAAGGAAGTGGGGCCGACCAAGGGCAAGATGGATGGATGATACTCTGGAGGTGATGGACTCAACCTTGGGGGAACTGGGGATGGCGACGGCCGACAGGAAGCTCTGGCGTGGGCTGGTCCATGTAGTCACGAAGAGTCAGAAGCGACAACGAATAAACAAATCCCCATATTGAGATCTCCAATCAAACATCACACCACTTTTTAACCGTCTTGGATTAATCTTGGTTTGACAGGTTTTAACTGCTGGGAATCTGTCCCTGCCCATGCCTGTATTTTCATTTTCCAGATGGAGAAGCTAAATTTTAGTCCACATTAATGTGCCAAGGTTAACCAGCCAAGACTTGCCTTTGCATTATAAGATAGCATTTACAAATGTGTATGGCTGATCAGATCAATGACCTATTCCATTCTGAAATTTTGCAGAGTGCTTCTGGACCTGGCCTGGCCTTTATTGTATTCACTGAAGTTGTACTGAGGATGCCTGGATCCCAAGTCTGGGCAGTTCTGTTTTTCATCATGCTCTTCAGCCTGGGTCTGACTTCTATGTTTGGACTCATTCAGGGTATCTTGACTCCTTTCATAGAGTTTCCCATTGTGTCAAAATACTTACGCAAAGAAGCATCTTGTGGTAAGGCTACTTTTGAAAAGGTTTCCCCTTCCTCTTCTTTTTTCTTTTTGTGTGTGTGTGTGTGTGTGTGTGTGTGTGTGTGTGAGAGAGAGAGAGAGAGAGAGAGAGAGAGAGACAGACAGACAGAGAGAGAGAGAGAGAGAGAGAGAGAGAGAGAGAGAGAATGAATGTATGTATGTATGTATGTATGTATGTATGTATGTATGTATGTATGTATGTATGTGCTGGCAGTGCTATTGAATATTTACTTGGTTACCTAACTATAGTGCTTCAGGGTAGTCCAAGTAAAGTAGGGATGAGTCTTCAAATCTGGCCCTCCACCCACCCCATTTGGTCTGCAGGACTTCAAGCAAAACCATTCCCAAGGAACTTCTCTTTCACTGCCCCACAAGAGTTTTTTCCCCTCCTCATTTGGGGGCGGGGGGAGAGAGCAGGGGCATCCATGAGGAGATCCATGATATTAAAATGGCACCCACAAATACATGATTCAAGCTCCACTCCTTTGTATATCCACTCTTTTGTATATCCACTACTGTGTATATACAGTATATACGCCTTTAAGTCGGTCATGATTCCTGGCAACTGCCTGGACTAGACCGTGTAGTTTTATTGGCAAGATTTCCGAAGTGGTTTGCCCTTGCCTGCTTCCTAGGGCTGAAAGTCACCCAGATGGCTTCTTGCCTCAGGTAGTACTAGAACTCATGATCTCCCAGTTTCTAGTCTGGTACCTTAACTACATCAAACTGGCTCCCATATATGTCTCTATGTGTGTATATATACATGTGTATTCACACACATACACACACACACACTCCCCCATATATATTTGGGCAGAAGCTTTTTGTAGGCTAACATTCACTTTGTTATCATGGACAATTATCTTCAGTCTCAAGCACACCAATTGTCTCAAGGCAGATTGGTGCATCTCAGCATCATGACAACTGGCTCCCCCTCTAAATTATCTTATAGGATTAGGGATGTGTGGCTAACCATGTATTTACCCAGCCAGTTGATTGGGTTTATCTCAAGATTTAGCCAACTGTTGCATTGGAAGACAGAGTATTTCTTCCTTCAGGTTATAGTAATTAGCTTTAGAGAGTCATGATTTCCCTTTTTTTTGGATATTGTTGGGAGCGCACTTTAGGCTTGTGGGATACACTTGGTTTTAACAGAAGAAAAATCTACTGCCCATCCTGCTTTCATTGGTAGGTCAGTGGATACAGTCCAAAAAGTGAGTAGGGTAAGGACAAACCCTAAAGTAAACTTCATTTATACTTAGATTAAAATTAATTTACATTAAAGATTCATTACAGCAATGGCTCCTCCCATTTTATATTTAATAATTACTTTTTCAGACATGTTAAAATTAACTCTTTGGTACCAACTTTTGAAGGCCTTGACAGAGGTTCCTTCAAAGTTTCTGAGAGCCTGAGGTGATGCAACTCTACCTTACAGGGATACAGGGGGCAAGAACAGCCAGATTAGTTTCTAAGGCAAATAAGAGTTGTATGAGAAACTGCCTTCTGCCTTGCTTACGTTCACTTTTATAAGGATAAATTACATAATGCACACCAAGATAAATACAATTTGTGGCTGAGTTACATTGTGAGCTTGGTGCCTGCCTTTATTGCTGAGCAAAGTACATCCCTAAGTGAAATCAGTGGCAGAAACTCACATCTAAGTTTAACCAAGTTTGCTTCTATCCTTAAAACTCTTAGGAGAAATTTGGGGGTGGGGGGGCAGGACCTGGGGAAGTATTAGCAACGTCCATGCAAGTTTGACAGATCTGGTATTATCCATGAGCAGAGCTTGGGACTGTTTAACTACTAGTTAAATCATAATTTCTCTTTTTTGCCTTTTCATTAACACACAACTATTGAACTTTGTCTTCATTAGGTATAATATGCTTTATCTCGTTTTTAATGGGTATCATTTTTACTACGCGATCAGGGAGTTACTGGCTTGAAGTGTTTGATAGCTATGGAGGAAGCATACCGTTGCTGGTCATTTCTTTCCTTGAAGTGTGCAGTATTGTATTTGTTTATGGACTGAAAAGGTAACCAGATTCTTGTACGTCCGTTTCTTAGTAAGTTCTTCAACTTAAGACAGGATGGGAATGGAATAGGAATGGGGAGACCTCATCCATGGACATTCACTGGGTACTCTGAACCAGTCATTCTCTCAGCCAACCAAGCAACAAGCATTTCCATTCTTGCATTATACGAAACATGATTCCTATGATAAGACCACCAGTTTCTCCAGTTACAAACATTTAAATAACATCAGCTATGAAGATTTGCACCTAATGTGCAATACAACAGAATTTTTTTGTTCTTTTTAAATTCACACAGATCATCGAAGTTAGAGGTATGAAGCAGTTAGAATATACACACACATGCACACATATTCTTACATATCTATATCTATCTGTAGGAAAATGTGGCTTCAGCAGCCATCTTTGTAAAATGCAGCACTCTGTTCACTGCTAGGGTTCATGTGAAGTGCTGTTTTCTTTCCTGTCAGCCATTGACTGAGCAGCAAGACTGACAGCAAGATTTTCTGTTATTTAACAGAAAACACCACACAGGAAACACTACATAGAGGTATATCAAAGACTAACTTTGTGGTGACATTGCAATAGGTGCCTAAAGAGGATTACATGCCAGTTATTATAGAATAAAGTGTAATTGACTTTTTATGTAATCGCTATAATGCAAATTTAGAGATTCCATTGTTCATTGAACTGTCAGTGACTATAAACAAATTTGGCCACAGGTTCTGTGATGATGTGGAATGGATGACTGGACGCCCAGTAAATTTGTATTGGAAGGCATCATGGCAGTTTATCAGCCCTGCACTAATGCTTTCAGTCTTTTTGAGCTATCTATCTATTCATCGTCCATCAACCTACGGTGCATGGAATCCGAGCTATGTATGTTATACCGGTTATTTGATTTCCAGCATTTATTCTTATGCATCAAAAATAAGGACTCAATCATCACCAGTGTTGTGTAAACAGCTCTTCCATAAAAGATGCAGTGCTTAAAAATCAAATCAATCAGCCAACTCAGTTTTAGAAAAACGGTTTATTATAGATGAGAGGCTATCCAGTTACAAGATGATTCATACGTATATCAAATTGGCAATAGATTTCTTCTCTACTGTGTTGTTTTCATTACAATAGTTTACTATCTAGAGTTTTCAGTTATGATTGTTACTTTCTTGTAAGCTGCTTTGAGAGCATTGCTATAGATGTTGGAAGCAGATAAATAACTTGTAACCAAGTTACGCATCACTCATTTGCCCTACACTGGCTGGGGGTCTGTGCTCATTTTTATGGGATACTGGTTGAGCATGCCTTCTGTATATGTGCTGGGGCAGCAAGTGTGCACACATTTATCACAACAGAGTAATTCCATATTAGCATACCATATACATTTGAAAAGCTCCTTGCCTCTACCTGTTCATTACTCCATGCTTTTGTAAAAACAGAGATGAAGAAAACCTTTTAATATAAGAGAAGATCTCCTCGCAGGAAAAGCATGGCACATCCTTTTGAAGGACTGTTAACCTCTGTGTAGTCCCTCCTTTGTACTACTATCATTCAGGGTTAATTTCATGCAATGTATGTTTATCTTACAGGAAGAGTTTCCTTCGAAACAGCCCAAAGTTTACCCCCGCTGGATTTTGTTCATCTGTGGCTTGCTTGTGGTCATACCATGCATATTTATTCCAATTAAAGCCATTTGCCATTTTACGAAAGTAGTGCAGAAAAGGAAGGAGAAGCAAGTCCTACATCCATCCGAAAGCACCGAAGGCAACTGATGTACTATGATTCTATCATCTGATTCCAGTAATCCACAGTAAACCAGACATCCAGGCTATCAACATAAAAAAGGATATTAATTTAAAGTAATCTATGAGAATTAAGAGTGTACATTTTCTGTGTAAACTTCTGTAGAATTCTTAGTGAAAGTAGTAAAAGTATTCCAAATAAATAGCCTTCATATTCTATTCTGTAACGCTAAATGTTTTCAAGAATTTATTTTATACATTTCCCCCATGTTCTTTAACTGAAAAGGTTATCTAAACCCTGGATTTACAAAAGAAAAAGTATAATAAAAGAGAGACAGGGAGGAGAAAAAACACAATCAAGTATATTTATTTATTATTTAGACTTATATTACCGCCCATCTCCCCCAATCGGGGGACCCTGGAAGTATATTCATACACAGCCAGGAAGTATATTCATACACAGCCAGGAAGTATATTCATACACAGCCAGGAAGTATATTCATACACAGCCAGTTCTTAAACAATCACTTGGGTAGAAACCAATCAATGGCTGATGGAATAATTTTTGTGAGCCACTTTCTGGGCAGGGCCAATGATCTAGTGTGGTTTCATTTTCCCTTTGTGCTGCCATTTGAGAGAAATCTTGCAAACTTCTCCTAAACCTGTAGGGTTGGGCATGAAATGGGGGAAAAAGTTTTGTCCCAAATGCCAAACAAAAACAACCCCCTTCAAATGTTCTGAATCTTCTGCTGAAGCAAAACTCAAAACTTTTTGAGGGTTCTACCATGTGAAATAATGGACATTCAAAACAAGCTCCTTGCTATCTCATTCTTCATTGTAGGGCCACAAAAATAGGTAGCATGGCACTCCTTGCTTATACTGTCAACCATCTAACCTACAGGGCAAAAATTAAGTCTGAACCTTTGCCAAAACTATCTTCCCTATACCCAGGAAACATATCAATTATTTGCAGAAAGAACAGACCAGCACGGATTGGAACAGAACTTTATATAGCAATCTAGCCAGAGCTACATCAATTACTTTCATATGGATTACTCAGTCCTAGAGACTACTCATAACCAAGAATGGTACAATAAACACCAACAGTGCTCTTCATCTTCTTTCGCAGTTAGCCTGGCAACGGAGCTCCCTATTATGTCAGCAAAGTACGGGGAAAGGGGTTAATGATTTTTCTGAGTGTAGGCTTAATGTCTGCAATAAAACTACAGCTGTATCTTGAATATGTATGCTTCAGTGCATAGCCTAATTTCAGATTTATCTAGCACTCTCCCATAAAATGTTAGAGAGTTAAGGACACGAGGCAAGCCCTCTTGGGGATAAGCCATCTGCAATGTAATAGCAGGGTTATATTGAATCAAACATGTAAACAGTGAAGTATGTTACGAAAGGTCAGGATGAGTCGTCAGAATTTAAGGGAAGCAAATTGGTTTTGATACTGATCATTATAAGAATACTATATAACAGCATTATTTTGATCAGGTTTTAGAGGATATAGTTTTTGAAACCATAAATTACATTTTAGGCATGACACCAGAAGAGACAGCTGGTTTACAACTCCCGGATTATATAATTTTTCTATTCTTTTTTTAAAAAAACCACCAGAATTTCAAATTAGACACATTTTTAATCGCCTTGTGAAAAAATACTTTTTGATTTACTGAGCTTAAGTATAGCTGATGTGAAAAACTATTGCCTAAATTATCTTAATCACTCAATGATCCAAAATTAAGCATACATCCCCCTTGGGACAAGACAGTTGTGCTACAATGTCCTGTAATGTTTTTGCTTTGAACTACTTATCAAGAACACTCGCTTTGAGCTTTCTTTGCAAAAGGACAGGGCAAATATTTTACAATTTACCAACAATGTGACTATAATCCTATTGCTTGACTAGATGAGGCAAGGCAAAGCTATAAAAAAATAGTTACATTCCAGCTCCTTTGCAGAAAAAATCTCAAGTGAAGATATGGGCAGAAAAATTAAGCAATTGGAAGACGAACCTGAAGAAGAATGTTGTTTTATGTAGTTAATCCAGGATGGCTTTGAAATCTTCATATAATGATGGCTTTATTACTTCACTAAGCAGCTGCATGGTAGCTTCTGGAATTTTCCGAATCAACCGTATTTTCCCTACAAAGAAAGTGTCATTAACCACTTACTTCTTTAGGCCAAGAAGTTATTCTGAGCAGATGTACCAGATCATCAAGTACATGGCTCCAGAGAAAAGCAGAGACCAAAGCCCTGAAAAGGTTCTACAGTCATCTTCCTTCTGTAGGGCTACTACTGATATCTTTAGAAATAATTTGCTTAAATATTTAATAAAAATTATGAATTAGATCAGAGAAACTGGCAACAGCCACATGGCTTAATTTCGCTAAGAACAATCAGTATCATTGATTCATTCAGTCATATATACATTCTGTTGTTGTTGTGCTTAGCATTTGTCTCGCTGGGTTGCAGAGTCCAATTGTTTGCATTGTGCTTGCTTCAGTTCACATAATGAAGCTATCAATGCAAGATGTGACAACTTTTGCTTTTTAGCCAGTTTGTTGCAGAAGCTGATGCTGACAATTGGTATGTGTGTGTGTGTGTATGAATGAATGGAGTGCTATATTTTGATTATGTGCCATCAAGTTGTTAACTCTTAGCGACCATATAGATATATTTTCTCCGTGATGATCTGTCCCTAACCTGGTCTTTCAGGTCTTCCAATGCTGTACTCATCCTGGTGTCTATTTGTCTTCCTGCTGGTCATCCTCTTCTCTTTCCTTCCACCTTTGCCAGCATTACAGGAGAGCTACAGTAGGTCTTTGCATAATGTGTCAATTCTAAGTTGTTGTTCTACCTGATGTCATGAGTTTGGTCTTCTTTATATTTAATTTTAGTCCCATTTTTTCACAGTGCTCCTTGACTTTTAGAGCTTGCAGATCCTTTGCATTTTCAGATTTCACACAAGAGACACTGTAATATAACCTAAGGTGCTGGATTAGGAGCAGGAGGCCCAGGTTTTAGTCCACCCTTGGACACAGAAGTCGGTTGGGTGACCTTGGCCTTAGACTGTGATGTCGAAAAACACCTATCTACCAACCTGCAGTGGACCAGTGTGTTGATTATGGTCTATAACAGAGCTTTCCAAACTGTGTGTCGGGACACGTTAGTGTGTCGGCTGCAGTGTCTGGGTGTGTCGCGGCTGCTGCTGCCTCCAAGCCCTGCCAGGATTCCACACAGGTCCTAGTCCCTGCCTTGTGCCTCCAAACCTGCTGTGATTCCGCGCAGGTCCTAGGGCCAGCCTTGTACCCTGCTGTAAGAGTGTGTCACGAAATGATGCCCTGCTGTAAGAGTGTGTCATGAAATGATGCCTTGCCGTAAGAGTGTGTTGCGAAATGATGCATGTCTAAAAAGTGTGTCACCAACATGAAAAGTTTGGAAAGCTCTGGTCTATAACTTTCAAGAAGAGGCCTTCATCTTGCAGTGGATTGATTCGGGCTGATGATAATAAAAATACACACACATGCACTTTTATTGCAGAAATGATGCCACTGACTGTGCAGATAACATCCCCCCACTTAGAGAAGAAATATCTAGGCAATATTAACCTGAGATCATAAAAATCTCCTTATTGTACCAACATTCCATTTATAAATGAAACTTTAGGCAGAGTTCTCTACGTTCACTAAAAGAAAAACATAATTAATTTCTTAACAGCACTCCTATTGATTAAAACCATTTTTACTAATTGTCACAGTAACTAGGATTAATTTTACATATACATTTGCATCTTTAATTGAAAACAAAAATTAGAAAATAATGCTTTTGTATATTGCTAACAGGATTTTTATTAAAAAATACCTATATAATACAATACTCCAATACAAAAAGCATAATTGGAAATAGAGATGATATTTTGAGAGCATAGTAGCAGTTGATGGGCATTACATTGTTTATATACTGTAGACCCTACTGATGTGGACAGATACATTTACTAATGTGCACACACAAATATACTACTTGTCTCAGCCTAACAGTTGTTAGAAGCAACCAATTACTTGCAGCCTAAGCTAGGCTGAGGCTGAATAGGAGTTACCCCCTGCTTGTCCCCTAAGTTGTACAGACAGTCTACCGAGGAACAGTTGCCTCTTTTCTGAAGTTCTGCAAGACTGTGAGGTTGAAGTGGCGTAGGGTGATTAGTTAATTCTAGTCTCCCTCCTCAAATGATGTGGAAAGAATAGTAACTATATCTGATAGGGCTTACAGAAAGATAGTATCTAAGGACCACAATCACAATGCTAATCATCATATTGTACATCAAATGTATTCATGCTTTCTGCATTCACTTTAAAACATCTAAAATGTATGAAGAACATCAAAGGAAAGGAATACTTACACTGTTTGAGAGGTACGAGAAGACACTTGTAAATCACCCTGTGATATGCCAATTTAGTACTGAAGGCATGGTAGGAAAGCCACTGAACTGCTTTGTAAGAAAGTGGAATTGAACTACCTGTACAAGAAAAAGAAACCCAAACTTAGGGATTTGTTTTGTGACTCAGTACAATTGCTTTTCTATAAAACATCAGTACTTTTGCACGATCATTGCAGCAACTGAGGGACCAACTGGACTGACATTTGAATGGACCACTGGATATTTCATTTTACTTCAAAAACAAGCAAAAAATCCAACCATGCTGTTGCCACCCCTGTGGGAGAACAATTGGGATTACAGTATATACAGGGCATTTAATTCCTTACTACATGCTGATGTCAAAATAAAAATAAATCATTGTACCCAGTAGTAACCAATGAGATCTTCCCTTCCAAGCCAAAGAGCACCTCACAGGGGAAGCAATTTTCACTTCAGCAGAAGAAAAAAGGGCTTAACTGCTCTTTGATTATGTTACCTAGTTGGGTAATGAAACCTCTGCAAGGAAACAACCAAGCTCAAAGAGCACCAAGGACTCCAGAGTTAACTGCTCTTCTCTCCATGCCATAATCTCACTCCTACTCAGTATTCTTAGAGGCTATTTGAAAGGAAAAGGGGACAGCAACTTCCAATAGTGCATTTCAACATCATGTTTAATTTGCTTTTAAGAAAGGAAAAAAAGAGCTAGTTTGGTGTAGTGGTTAAGACACCAGGCTAGAAACCGGGAGACCATGAGTTCTAGTCCTGCCTTAGGCATGAAGCCAGCTGGATGACCTTGGGCCAGTCGCTCTCTCAGCCCTAGGACACAGGCAATGGCAAACCACTTCCAAAATCTTGCCAAGAAAAGTGCAAGGACTTGTCCAGGCAGTCAAAGGTGCGCACACAGACATGCACACACACAGGGGGGAAAAAAGGCAACAGTCAGCCTCTGGCAACCATTTTTAAAGGGGATTTTGGGCTAAAAAGGTACTTATTTCACCTACCTGCATTTTTAGCTTTCAGAACAGAAAAGCAGCATGAAGCACTATCAGAGATGACCATCAGGAAGAAACTTGGGTTATTTTTGATATGCTGATGAAAGGGGAGCTGGAGAACACAGGCGTGAAACCTAGTGTGAAAAAAGCCACAGACATTCCTTGCTTGTAAGGGTGGAGAGGGTTTCAGATGTATCAGGACCTAAGGCCGCTGAATTAGAACTCTGGAGGCAGAATCTGTACTGGATCAAGTCAGGGAATTGCCTGCGAGAGGGTGGCTTTAAGGCCAGGACGTGTATGGACTTTTAAGGGACTTCCTACTGCATGTGAACTGCTTAACTATTCTTCATTAACTGTTGAACTGAATAGTGATACAACACAGTGAGACTAAGCACCAAACTTCCCCTTCCATTTGGCCTTGACCAAAGTGTATGTTCCATAATTCTGATAAGCCAATGTATGCGAGAGGAGAGAGAGAAATAAACCCTTGCAAGAGAAAAATATTGGTTCAACTGTAAAGTCATTAAAGGATTATCAGTACTTAAGAAAGTGAAGATGGGAACTGAATGCAGCAAGGGCAAGGCTGAAAAGATGCAGGTCAAAGTCCAGACAGATTTTATCCAGACACAATGTTCTGGAGCAAAAACTGGTTAATAAATTACATGCTTACCATCTACTTTGTGACAGCAGAGGCGGCAGCATGAGGGGTGGGGGTGGAGAAGCAAGAGCAATTGCATATCCGCAGTTGTTTCAACTGATATGAAATGACATCAGTTTTGATCTGAGAATGATGCGGATCCATTCCTAGTAACATTTGCTTAACTGAGAAAGCTCCCAATGCCTACATTGCTCCATAATGACGCTCAGGAGGCCGCCCCAAGCAAACTTGCACAACTGCAGTTTTGAGAAGACATTCTAGTATAATTCTGTGTTTTGCCATCATGGTTGGCACTTGCTGGCCATGCTGCTATGTCTTTATAACTGCCCTTTCATTTTCTTCCAACAACTTCTGATCATTCTGTTCAGACTCAAGGATTTCCCAGGTTATCAAACCAAACTCAAGTCTACTTAGTTTCTTTATTTTAAAAGGGTTTGTTTTTTTGCACTGGCAGATTTCTTGGTCAAGATTTGTTGTGCTGTTTGCTAGAATATTTGAAAAAAACCAAAACTGTTACTGCAGGGATCAAAGAAAGAACATTTTCCAGTCTAAAGACAGACTCTGGAATGGTGGAACAAGGGACGGCTCAACAAGTCTCTTTGGCTAGGAGCCAAACATTTTCCAGAGTACAGATCACCACTGAGGTTTGGTGCAAAGGAAATGGTAAAGTTGCAAATCTTCAATTTATGCATGGCCAGATTAAAGGTAAAACTTTGGGGAGGAGGCAGACACTATGAAAGCCATTCTGCTGGTGGCCTATTTGTGTGAGGTTTGGGATAAATTGACAAAGGAAAAGTGGTTGTAGGAAACAGGTAAGAGTGTAGAGTGTGTATACCTGAGGAGACATAGGGAATAATTTCAAGTAATTTGGAGCTCTGGAACTGAAGGCTATTCATCCCTTTTAGAAAAATCACTCTGTAAAATTATCTTATAGAAGAGGAAAGTATTATCTGTGGGACCCATGAACCATTAAAGCATTTTCCCAAATCACCACATGAATCAACAATAATACCAGTAATTATCATTTTCTAAAAATTCTGAGAACTGGTAACTGTCTGTATTGCAATGACAGCATTAGAAAGCATTATAAGGAGAAATATGAATCCATACTGGAAGATAATAATGAAGGCTGCTCAGATAATGCAGATCCTCCGATGGAGCATGGTAGCATCATTGCAACATTAATTATGCTGGATGTGCTCAAAACACTACATTAAAGGGATACAGCACAGCACATCCAAAAACAACCTTGAAAAAGTGTAGTGTGACATTTTCCTAACCCACAGCACATTCCAATGGCAATAGAACCATGGCTTAGAAGTTATGACTTTAGGTCATGCTTACCTGTAGGCCTGCAGAAGTAGTATCTTGTAAACATTAATGCATACTGTCCTAAGGCTATTGATCTAAATTTAGAGGATGGAAGATAGGAAAAGACATAATAAATGTTTCTAAAGACATAATAAAATGTTTCTTGAGTACAAACATGCATTAAATCAAATTAAGTCAAAATTGTAGATTGGGGGATAACTATCTTATGTAGTGATGCCAAAGTAACTGGTTCAAGTTGGCTGGGTGGCACTAAATACTGTACCTAGATTTTGCTGTATGTTTGGGATCATTTTGCATATAAAGTTTTTTTCAGGCATCTCTTTTGAATTCTGCATTCTCTTACCTGTAAATCTACAAATAAAGGATGACATTTCAGCTGCAGGACTGCAAGCAATTTGTTTCTCATGTTCACACCAGCTTTTCTAGTAAAGTTGAAAGAGAGGCTTGACCTGATAGATGTATAAGCATAACTGCAGGGGAAGATAAGTAGGGAAGGAGATCAACATAATTTAGGCATCATTCTAGTTTATTATTTTTTTTCCTATTACAAGAATATATTTAAATTGGCTTTTACAACATTCAAAATATGGGTATTTGAAATAATGGTCATGTAGTCCCTAATATTCCTAAGGAATATGCAGTGGAGGTGAAGAATAGATTTAAGGGACTAGATTTACTAGATAGGGTCCCAGAAGAACTATGGACAGTTCGCAACATTGTTCAGGAGGCGGCAACAAAAAACGTCCCAAAGAAAAAGAAAACCAAGAAGGCAAGATGGCTGTCTGCTGAGACACTGGAAGTAGCCCAAGAAAGAAGGAAAGCAAAAGGCAACAGTGATAGGGGGAGATATGCCCAATTAAATGCAAAATTCCAGAGGTTAGCCAGAAGAGATAAGGAATTATTTTTAAACAAGCAATGTGCGGAAGTGGAAGAAGACAACAGAATAGGAAGGACAAGAGACCTCTTCCAGAAAATTAGAAACATCGGAGGTAAATTCCAGGCAAAAATGGGTATGATCAAAAACAAAGATGGTAAGGACCTAACAGAAGTAGAAGAGATCAAGAAAAGGTGGCAAGAATATACGGAAGATCAGTACAGGAAGGATAATAATATTGGAGATAGCTTTGACGGTGTGGTCAGTGAGTTAGAGCCAGACATCCTGAAGAGTGAGGTTGAATGGGCCTTAAGAAGCATTGCTAATAACAAGGCAGCAGGAGACGACGGTATCCCAGCAGAACTGTTTAAAATCTTGCAAGATGATGCTGTCAAGGTGATGCATGCCATATGCCAGCAAATTTGGAAAACACAAGAATGGCCATCAGATTGGAAAAAATCAACTTATATCCCCATACCAAAAAAGGGAAGCACTAAAGAATGTTCAAACTATCGAACAGTGGCAGTTATTTCACATGCCAGTAAGGTAATGCTCAAGATCTTGCAAGGTAGACTCCAGCAATTCATGGAGCGAGAATTGCCAGATGTACAAGCTGGGTTTAGAAAAGGCAGAGGAACTAGAGACCAAATTGCCAATATCCACTGGATAATGGAGAAAGCCAGGGAATTTCAGAAAAACATCTATTTCTGTTTCATTGACTATTCTAAAGCCTTTGACTGTGTGGATCGTAACAAATACCAAGTCATCTTGTCTGCCTCCTGAGGAATCTGTATAACGAACAAGTAGCAACGGTAAGAACAGAGCACGGAACAACGGACTGGTTTAAGATTGGGAAAGGAGTATGGCAGGGTTGTATACTCTCACCCTACCTATTCAACCTGTACGCAGAACACATCATGCGACGTGCTGGGCTTGATGAATCCAAGGCTGGAGTTAAAATTGCTGGAAGAAACATTAACAATCTCAGATATGCAGATGATACCACTTTGATGGCTGAAAGCGAGGAGGAGCTGAGGAGCCTTATGACGAAGGTGAAAGAAGAAAGTGCAAAAGCTGGGTTGCAGTTAGACGTCAAAAAAACCAAGATTATGGCAACGAGCTTGATTGGTAACTGGCAAATAGAGGGAGAAAACGTGGAGGCAGTGACAGACTTTGTATTTCTAGGTGCAAAGATTACTGCAGACGCTGACTGCAGCCAAGAAATCAGAAGACGTTTACTTCTTGGGAGGAGAGCAATGACAAATCTCGATAAAATAATTAAGAGCAGAGACATCACACTGACAACAAAGGTCCGCATAGTTAAAGCAATGGTATTCCCTGTAGTAACCTATGGCTGTGAGAGCTGGACCATAAGGAAGGCTGAGCGAAGGAAGATAGATGCTTTTGAACTGTGGTGTTGGAGGAAAATTCTGAGAGTGCCTTGGACTGCAAGAAGATCAAACCAGTCCATACTCCAGGAAATCAAGCCAGACTGCTCACTTGAGGGAATGATATTAAAGGCAAAACTGAAGTACTTTGGCCACATAATGAGAAGACAGGATATCCTGGAGAAGAAGCTGATGCTAGGAAAAGTGGAAGGCAAAAGGAAGAGCGGCCGACCAAGGGCAAGATGGATGGATGATATTCTGGAGGTGACGGACTCAACCGTGGGGGAGCTGGGGGTGGCGACGGCCAACAGGAAGCTCTGGCGTGGGCTGGTCCATGAAGTCACGAAGAGTCGGAAGCGACTGAACGAATAAACAACAACAAAGTTCCCTACGTACTAAGTACATTAGATACTTCAAATTTAGAAGGTCATAACATCTTAAGCATTTTGACATCAAACTGTAATTTTTTGAGAACTGGCTAATTATCTGTAACTTTATATAAACGGATTCTGAATTTATGCAGAGGTCATTTGGAACTTCCCAGAATTTAGGACTGTTGGCGGAGGTCTGCCTCTTCCCCTCATCACACAAGTTCCTGGGCATGGTTCCCAGTCCCTCTTGAAACTCCTAAGATGTATATAGCAGACCATGGGACAAAATCCAGCATGGCTCCGAAGTGGAAGACAATCCCTCTTTAGACACCAGGATGTCTTGGCAGAAAGGTAAAAGTATGCATCCAAGCATATACGGAGTCCCAGGTAAGCACCAACTTCATTTTCTGCAACAATTGTCACTCTAAAGTGAACGTATGTGTAGCCAGGCAAATTACTCTATGTTACAGTTCAAAACAATTCACCCATCAGGGTTGTCATCTGGATGGTGCAATTCAGATTGAAAAATAAAAAAATCTTGCAACCTGCTGAATGGTCAACTCTATTAATTCCAATTATTCCATTGTATAAATCTGAAATGTCCCATTATTAGCTCTGCACAAATTAGTCTATTAATCCAAAAATGCACCCTACTGAGTATGTAATAGGGCATCTTCCTCTTTTGTGCCAGCCTGATTTAATCTGCAAACAGACCAGTCTGCTCTACCTAAGAACGTTTTCCTGAGCAGTCAGGCCCATTTTTATAAACCGGCGAGATATTTACATTACATAACTGTCTCCAAATTCCGAAGGGCATTAACTCTAGCATGCTGCAATGCTCTTCCCACAGTTTTGGAGGGCGGATACAAAAAAGTTCCCTATGAGCTGAGATTGTGCCCCTCTGGGCAAGGGGCTATTGAAACTACAGCTCATGTCTTGCTATACTGTACCTTCTACAAGGACTCACAGATCCATTTTATAACTCCCTATTTGATGAAATACCCGGGAAATTCTGATTTAATCAGGCTATCAAGATATTTTAGTTGAATCTGTGCATTATGAAACTGATACTTTGGGGGGATAATATGGTTCTAAATGACTTTATATTTAACAAAAGCCACCTGCACATAGTTGACTATTTTCACTGTTTTTTATAATTCATATTCCAGCTAATTTGCCACAATCAGCCTTCAAGAATAAGCAAATATGCCTTTTACCATTATTTAACTTGACTTTGCCCACTAAATTTAGCTCCACTTAATGATTCATCCATTAAATCTCTGGTTTATCAACCCACTGATTAAAGCATTCAGTCCTAATATTAATGCAATGACTATTCCTGAATAGTACATACCTGGAGTAATCACAGTAAATTTCAAGAGTTTGTGTATTAATTAACAATCCACACCATGGGATAACACAGTGAGCTGGTAATTGTTTGAACTCCAAACAACCTGGAACATGTTCATCAACAGGAAAATTCACCACAGTCTTAGATGGATTTATAACAAAGCCATACTCTGGAATGCCTTTGGTTAGAGTCCTACATGAATGAAAATACATGTTTAGAAGTGCTAGCTGCAAAGATATGTATGATATGAAAAGGTAAAGGTTCCCCCCGCACATTTGTGCAGTCGTGTCCGACTCTAGGGGCCAGTGCTCATCTCCGTTTGTTAGCCAAAGAGCCAGCGTTGTCCGAAGATGCTTCCATGGTCATGTGGCCGCATGACACGCACGGAATGCTGTTACCATCCCACCGAAGTGGTACCTATTCATCTACTTGCATTTGCATGCTTTCGAATTGCTAGGTTGGCAAGAGCTGGGGCGAGTGCGGCAGCTCACTCCATCATGCGGCGCTCAGGTCTCGAACCTCCGAACTTGCAACCTTCCGATTGACAAGCCTGGCATCTTACCCCCTGAGCCACCACGCCCCTTATGTATGATATATTCCACTACAATACCTAACTGCACAGATACGTATGATAAATTCCTCCACAGTAAGTTGTTAGCTGTACAGTTTTTCCAAAAATGGCATCCTCCAGCTGTAATTCGCAGTATTCTGCAGTCCTGATACTGCTAGAGGAGATAAGCTGGGGAAAGCAGCTGTAGGTCAGACTATTAGGTTTTGATGTCAAAGGAAAACACTGGAATTGCTAATTTTAAGCAGGATGGCAGAGACCCTAAAAGTATAAGAACTTACATAAAAAAAAAACCAGATTGACTCTTCCTAAGTTATGTAAATTTAACTACTTCTCCTTGCTTTCCCCCTTACTTTACAAAGTCCATTTTGGTTTTGCTAATCATGGAAGGAGCAAGGCCTGATCACTGCATTTAGAAGCAACGTACCTGTGGGTTCATGGCCCAATGCTTCTTCAAGCAAAATCATTGCCACCTCTATGGGACTTTATTGAAAATTTCAGTTCATCTCCTCTTGCATATACTCTAAAGTCAAAGTTCTTTAAAAAAAGCATTTTAGCTGCACTTTTATGGAATACCACATCCATGTAGAAGAATGTGGAAGAGCAGCAGAAGAGGGCAAAGGTAGGAATTTTTTCATTCTTTTGTGCACAGTGAACTGAAGTTCAAGGAAAGATGATTAAATCACTCATTAAAAGTAGTATCTTTCATTGTCATACCTCAGAAATGTTTTTGCTTGTGCTAAATGAGGTGTAACGAGCAAAAAGTCATCTGTTAAACGCATCAGTACTCTGTAATATTAAAAAAAAAGTTAAAATCTTGGCCTTGAGAATGTTTAAATTTTAAAGCATGAATGCATTGCTCATATTTGTTCATTTTTCAATCACCTGAGGATTATAATGCACGTATCATATCTATTCTATTATCCAAATCTGCATTATAAAAAAATCTATCAGTTCTGTAAATTAACCTTTTACCCATAAATAAAATTGGCACTAAATAAACAGGACTGTAATTTCTGATCATCCATCACAATGATGGATGAATCCACTTGCTGAGCTTAATTTCCATATGATGAGAAGATGATTGGACTTGTGCCTGACCATTGGGCAGAGGAATGCATTGAAAAAAATGTCCCAGGATTCTCTGAGAGCTTAAGTTAAGGATCATAGGATATGCTTGGGTTTTCCAGGCCTTCTCCACACCTTCTGCCAGACCTCAGTGTCAATCTGAAGATAAAAATAAATACTTCCTTGGATCAAATGTGGCTTAAATTCTATGTGTCCACATAATTTTCTTGGAAGCAAAAATGCTTTGCCACTGCCTTTCTCCCAGATGGTTTTCAGACTTTTCAATTCAGCCTATGGCTTCAGAATTTCTGGTACCCTCTCATCCAAGCACTAGCTAGGCCCAACTCAGCTTAATATTTATTACTGATAATAAAAGATTTCCCAAGCTTCTTGGCGACACCACAATTTTGCCAGAAATCCTGACACACTGCAAGCAAATCAAATAGACTCACACTCTACACCAGTGCTTTCCAAAGTCCCGCCGTTGGCGGCACACTGGCGGCGGTGCACGCGGTGGTGTGCACAGCGGCGGCCTTGTGTTTCGCGCTAAAACCCGGAAGTGCTGATGGCGCGCCACCGCCGCCGGGGCAGCAGCAATGCGCCATCAGCACTTCCAGGTTTTGTCGTGACACACTAATGTGTTGCGACACACAGTTTGGAAAGCTATGCTCTACACACATCTAAGAAAGGTTGCATTAAGAATGCTTATCCTGACAGCACATTCACAGAAGGGAAAATCAGCCTCCTGAAGGTTTTAAATAATTTAGATCTTGGAGAAAGTGGGAGAAGAGGAGAACATTCATTGTCAGCTCTTGCACAGCTTTATACTGGGGTGAATGTATAGGGACAGTAGGTGCCCTTGATCAGTTTTAATGGCCTAGCATAACAAAATATATTTACTTGTTTTAATTTAAATACAGAAGGATAAAATATGCCTGTTGCTTTGTCCAGAAAGACTTGACTAAGTGCTGCTCTTTCATTTCATTTCATGCTGCACTTTGAAGAAAGCAACTCTGCCAAAGAACCTGGTTTGGGGTTGGTGGCTCCTGGTTATGGCAAAAAGTGACAATGTCTTCTTCTTTCATGTTCTGAAATAGCTTCTGGAAGGAATATTTTGCCAGAAATGCCACTATTTTTATGAACTACTAGCAAAGGGAAATTTTTGTCAGATTTCTGGAGGCATTCAAAGAGCTATAATTTCCAGGCCTGCTTGAAACGCAGTTTTGAAAATAGTTTACATTCTAATGCAGATACACATGGATATTGGGGGGGGGGGGGTGGTATGTGAGTATAACATCATGCCTGTCATTATATCACACAAATGAGGCAAATTACTGTCATGATGCAACTGACACAAATTATATAATTTGCGTAATTTGTTTGATGTCACAGTGACACATGTGACATTGTAGCTTCAACCAAACACCTACGTAGATACAAGTTGGCCAGTTTGCCCCAGATCTGTTGGACTTCCCATCATTTGAGAGACAGATTTGGGGCAGGGAGTGGGGCTGATCTCCAATGTGTTTGGCAGACACCATGTGGGGGAAGACAATGCTCGGGAATCCCTCCATCTCTTTTCACCTTTAGCTGGAAGAGTTTATGCTGGTCTTTATGCTAGTATCTAACTAATGAGACTGAACATTTATAAAGATTTCAGCACAAGTGAGTTTGGTCCTTTGGGAATAGCTAATATGCCAAACAGCAGAATAACACCTTACCCGTCTTTTTGCACATTGCACAGTAACTTGTTCTCCATGTCTCCATAACAGAGATTGCAAAGCAGGGTTGACAAGATGGAGCCCTGGGGTATCCCACAGCGCTGGACATAGTACCTGAGAAACGCCAGGAACCAAAAGTGCACCATCGTTAAGAACTCACATCTGGTAGTAAAACAAAGTATCTTCTAATAAGGCTGATCATTTCACTGCAGTGAGGAAGTATTTTCTGATGGGCAAATTATGTATCATATGAGAAACGTATGACGTTGACAATGATTTCTCTCTACCTGAAAACAGGAGATTGGGCTGGAACCTTGGTACGGGGGAGAGAAAATGGGCTTTTCTATTAGGACAACATTGCCCCACGTTGTGTTAAACAACAATTCTCAGAATTCTGAGCCAGTATATTGATTCATCTACTCAACATCACCCTAAAATAAGCTGCTATTTGTGCCCCCCCCCCCGGCAATAAACATTCATATTGGCATTTCATGGGCTCCTCCTTAGATACTTCCTCTCATTGCCTTGATCTACACAAGCAATAACATTGAAGTGGAACATTTCTGACATAGCTGAATAGACAACTTACCCAACTATACTTTTAAGATTGTGGATCGAGAAAATAAAATACTGTTAAGTCTTCCCCTGCACTAGAACATAATCCATTCAAAACACTGGAGTAAGGCCTAACTACCTGATGGATTAGAGGTTTGGTTTATATTCCTAATTAAAATAAACTTGGGTGCATAGGACGGCAGTAAAAATGTCACTTCCCATCTGCAGGGGTACATTCCACTCGACCAATCAGAATTCTACTACAGTATGATTTTCCCAGGCTGGGGGGAGGGTGTGGGGGAGGCAGAATAGCTATTTAACAAAGAGAGAAGAAAAGAAATAAATTTAAAGAAGGACTTCCAGGGGAGGTATGGTGAACTGAAGACAGCTCTGCGAAAGCGGAGCCGATGACTGTGGCAAAGACCGAGGAAATGGTGAGTAGACCGGTTCCTTGGAACCTCTCTGGATAAGGAGAGGACGGGAGATTGCCCACATGTGCTCCAGATGGCTGCTTCTCTTGTGGAGACCACAGGACGATGGTTTTCTGCGGGGTGCTGGGAGGTGGCGGGATCAGCCATCTAGCTCGCAACTGTGGCGCAGCCTTTTAAAGGATACTAAGTTCGCAACCCCACTTTCTAATCACTTTTGGAAATTGCCTATTAACGATCTTAAAGCTATTAAAGACCTTTGGAACAACAAGTCTGAAAAGTCTTCATTGGGTGAGTTTATCTTCAACTCTGAACAAAAAAAATAATAATTACAAGCTTAAGAACTTAAAGAATTTGAAACAAACAACAAAAAGCTAAATAAGGTTTTGATCTAAGAAAGTTATAAATGGATTAAGGGTCCAGATAAATTTGGAATATTGACTTTTACTATAAGATTTTGGAATTAACTATAAAAAAATAAACAACTTCTCATGGGAAACAGACTTATTTTGGCTATCCTGACTATTGCAAGTCATAATAAAAGATAAGTGATGACTTTAGAAACTGGACACTAGAGTGGACTAAAGATTTTAAGCAGAAGAAAAAAAAACATACAAGCCTAATGTTGGTTAACACTGGGACTTACAAAGCCAGTAGGAAATGGACAGAGAGGATTAAAAAAAATTGGCCAACCAAAAAGCAACTCTTCTTGCTTTTTCAAAGGCGATAGTTTTTCACTGGAATTCAAAACTCTATGTGGATTTCTCCATGGCACCTCTAATCTTAATGGGGTCTACAAGGCAATGATAAGACACCCAGTTTTTATGCAGACTATACCAAGTTCACTGCAGAGCTTAGAATGACTACCATCCAAGACTAATGTAAGGCTTAGGAATCTAGAAGTCCAACCCAGCAGAAGACATTTCTACTGAATTGAAGTATGCATATAGCTACTTTTGCTACAGATATTTTCAATACTACCTGTCATTTCTAGGTTTCTGAACTGTACGAATAGATAATAAAAATCATTTTCAGAACATTAAGAAAAACTGTAATCAGTCAGCACCAGACCAATCAGGAAGCATTAGAGAAAGACAGTGAGGGTCCTTCAGACAGTCTTTGATCTTTCCTCTTAAAGGTAAAGGTTCCCCCCGCACAGTTGTGCAGTCGTGTCCGACTCTAGGGGCCGGTGCTCATCTCCGTTTGTTAGCCAAAGAGCCAGCGTTGTCTGAAGATGCTTCCACGGTCATGTGGCCGCATGACCCACATGGAACGCTGTTACCTACCCACTGAAGTGGTACCTATTAATCTACTTGCATTTGCATGCTTTCGAATTGCTAGGTTGGCAAGAGCTGGAGCTAGTGCGGAAGCTCACTCCGCATGCAGGGCTAGGGATTCGAACCTCCAAACTTGCGATCTTCCGATCAACAAGCCTGGCGTCTTACCCGCTGAGCCACCACGCCCCTCTTTCCTCTTGGTCAGCTTCAATTGCTTACATACATTTACCCTTCGGAAATGCATTCCATTTTGTATATCCTGGCAATAACTATTTATCTAGTGCATGTAATCTAGATATTCAATATTAGTTATACACATAAACTAGTTAATCCCAAAATATTCTCAGCAGTTTTGCTTGGAAGGTCATCTAGTTATGCCAACAGGGGATGCTATTAAGAAAAATGACTTCTCAGCCAAAATATTCTACAATGTTCTCTAGGTCTTTCTAAGATTTCTGTTGGTTTAACAACACTCAGGTCACCATCTAATACTAGGCAAAGGTTTCGGGAGAGAAGGAAATGGAAGAAGAATAGACCTTGATCATCTACTTTCAGATGATTTTCTGGCATAAATCTTTGAGCAAGCACATCATGCACTACTTAATTGCCTTCTCAAAGACAACACTATTTCATAATAAATTGTTTTTGTCATAACCTATAAATCCACAACTTCTTTGGGATGGCTTTCTGGGCACTACATGGGAGCTGCATAAACAGAGAGAGTAGGGCATGGATACAAGAACAGATATGATCGATGCCGGTGTATCGAAAAGAAAAAGTAGGTAAGTCAGTGGTACTTTTGGAAGCATTTCTTCTCTCATATTTCTAAGTTGATTTCCCAATCCAATGTCTGACACCATTTGAATAACCTGATTTCTCCCCATTCTCCATCCCCACTGCTTAGATGCTCCTCTTTGTCCACTGTTCACATAACTTGATCCCTGCCCTCTAATATGTCCTGTCCCATCTCCTAAATGTTCTAAGTTTGCCCTCCACTATACCCTAACCCATGTTTTAGATCAGCTGGTCCCTCTTCAATCAACTCTTTTAAAAAAGTTTAACTATAATAGACTGAACACATAAATGGACGACACCTCAGGAGAAACCTGAATGAATTCACTAGGAGAGGCTGGCTGGCTAAGCAAAGAGTGCTCTGAGGGTCAGAATCAGATTGAATCCTGGCCGATATTTCCACCTCAAGAGGGTCAAGGATGGTCTTTGGAAGAAAGGATTATTTGAAAATCACACAGCAATGACTGCAGCTGAAATGAATTGAAAATGAAAGGGCTTGAGAAAAAAGAAACAAAATGAACAGCAAAACAATAAAGGCCATATGTCTCCAAGAGAAATAATCACGGTAGCTTTACGTGCCATCAAAACTGAGTGGCCAGAGTAGAAACTGCTAATAAAAATCAGCAACAGCTGCCCAAATACTTTTGTTAGTCTCAAAAAAAGAAAACATCATAGTCTTCAGTCCGTATATGAACTTCCTCAGCCACTGAGAGTTTTGCGATCTTTGGTAATAGCTTCATTCCCTCAACTACACAATGGAAATGAAAGAATGAACAAATCTGACAAGAGGTAGACAGGTCAGAAGATGAATGTTGCCAATTCAGCTTCTGCACACAGCCTAGTCAATAAGTCTTAAAAACTTAAGGAATTGTAGATTCCTTAGTTTAGAAAAAAGTGAGTTAGGGAGGACATGATAGAGATAAATAACATGACATGTGGTAGAAAGACACACGTTTCCAAGGCTATCTAATGGGAATGAATGGTGGAGGATTCATAACTGATAAAAGTATTTTATACACATATATTTAAATTGTAGAATTTGCCACCAACTTCAACCATTTAAAAAAGTATTTGCACAAATTCATGGCAAACCAATGGCTCCTATCCAAGATGACTATATATTACCTCTTGCAATGAAGGCAGTAGGCCTTTCAGTAATAATTGCTGGGGAATATGGGTGGGAGGATATTCAGATGCTCAGCCTGTGGCTCTCAGGGGCCATCTGGTGGGCCATTGTGGAAAAGGACAGAAGAGCCAGAGGGTTTGAGGCCTGGTTCTCCTTAAACTCCTGCCCCAATTAAAAATTCAGCAGCAAGTTGCCACATGAAGCATTCATATAAAGCTTAGAATAAAAATGTACCTGTCCTCAATCTTCAGGATATTATTATGGATCAACTGCAAGAAAAACTCACAGAGGCTAGAACTGCTTTCCTTCAGAGAAACACTCTGCAGTAACAAAAAGAAAAGCAAATGTAAAAACAGCCCAGGTAAAATATTCTGAAATAAGCCCTGTGCATTTCTGGGTTGCCAAAGTCAACTAATTAAATGAAGAAAATCCCTCCTCCCACTTTGCAGGTAGACGTTAATTACTGTCCCTTGATAGTAATCACCTACTTCATTTGGGGGGGGGAGGGTAATGTAACTACAAAAGGCATAAATTATCTTCTGATGTTATAACATAAGCAAACCAAACTAGGCATAAAACCGTACAGATCCATGTAAACCAGGATCATGGTATTAGCCTAACTATAGTTTTTAACATGTATACATTTGTAAATATGTATGGCCAAACTTCTAAGAACCTCTCGTAAACTTAAAAAATCCAGTACGAGGTGGTACTATATGAAAGAAAGATCTTGTTCAAAAATTAAAATTATGCTGAACTAAGGAGGATTTCCATCAAAATGACACACTTGTATGTTACTACCATCTAGTGGCAGTAAGTGACAAAAACATGCAGTCAGCTACACTAAAACTCAAAGGCTAAACTCCAATAAACAAATTATGTACACTGTAAATTGAAAGAGAATTGATACAATGCTTGAATGGGCCCCTTTGATACTATCTAAATGTGTAGTTCAAAATGTATAATTTTTACATATGCAAATGTTACGGTTTCTAATAAATTTCCCTTTGACTTTTGGGATAACTTGGGCATCTTGATTCCCATTAAGATGGATTGAAGAACTTATTAAGCAAGACAGAAGCCAGGAGAAAGAACAATAGGTGGGTTGAACTTTGAGCCATGTTTGTAACTGTTTAACATTTGAAGATGCAGTGAGAGGCAGCCTTCAGACTTGCAAACCGAGTCTTCTCAGGACCAGAGTGGTGTTAGACTGAAAAGCAGCTCTCCGAGGCAGGCATTTGCAAATTCTCATTTTCAGAAATATAAATTCTAGCTGTTAAATTACCTGTTCAACGATTACAGCATTTCTCACTGAGGTGCTCTGTTGAAGATGAGATACAAACTGTTTCATTCCAGGTATAAACTCATTGTTAGTAGATACCTGTAAAAACATTCAAAATAAGTTGTTTTAACTTCAGGGAAAAAAAAATCCAACACACAACGTAAAATGGTATCCAATGGTAGATATCTCCTGAGTAGAAATTACCAGTAATTTTCAGACATAGAAATAAAAATACAGGAGCCTTCTCTGATAATGCTCAGGATTAAAAACATTCTTGGGAAAAAAGAGGACTGGTTAACAAGTCTGGCCATTTAGTTTTTCTCAAACAGCATGAAAAAAACACGCTTTAAACGATCACCTTAAAAAAAATGAAATAAAGTATAATGAACATTATTGGATTGGAACACTTTTGACCCTGCTAACAATGTTAATTTATACAAGGAATACTAATACTAAGTTCCGACTGTCCGATATATTTTAATGTAAAGAACATTATGGCGTGGAGCCCATAAAATGGCTCTACTGTTCTTGAATGGCTGTGCTCTCCCGAGAATTGTACGCATGTCTTTAATTGTTTAATTGTTTTAATGTTTGTATTGTTCGTATGGCTGTTTTATTTTTTTATATTTTTGGTAGTGTTTATGTTTTAATTGTAAGCCGCCTAGAGTCACGAATGCGAGATGGGCGGCTATATAAATTGAATAAATAAATAAACCAAAAGACATTCTGTGTGAATGCCATGATAGAAATTATATTTTCAAGTATCAAATTAAAAAGGAAAAAAAAGACATTAAAATAGTATAATAACTGCAAAAATCATGTTTAACATCCACATCCAGGAATCAATTATTTAGCCTAATTGATGCTGCTACTTGTCGAAATTAGAAGTGAGCAGTGTTGAAAACTGCAGGGGGAGTATCAAAATACCACATATAGAGTGTGAGTTGCTCTATGTGTCCTAGTCATTATCTATGCACATTCAAAGAACCCTTTAGTTTTTTTCTTAATAATGAAGAACCCACACGTCTTTCTTACATGTCTTTTGTAGTATCTTTTTACACATCCACTTCTTGACCTCACGATCACTGCATAGCGTCGTATGCTGTAGGTGGTGTTCCTATCTGGTGCAAGGGCCTGTAAAATCACTTCTGTCAGCTTATTATGAGGAAGAGTGTCATAAGCCCCTGTGACATCAGCCTGGAAAAGAAATGGATGCAATTTCTTAACATTCAAGTTTCAAATGTTACTCAAAATAAGAGAGATAACAACAGAAGGATATTCAGTAACAAGTTGATAAATTGTGCAGTTGTCATGGCTTTCAATAACATCAGTGTGCATAGTGGCCAAAAGCTTACATTTCTCCATAAAAAAAGAAAAGTGACAGAAGGCAAATTTTCATTTAGTTTGGTTATATGTATTTATGCACACTTTCAGTAAAGGATGAAGATTAACTCCCCCCACCCCAAAAAAATCCCTTCATTAATGATCCTTTTTTCAGAAGGGCTGAGGAAAATTAAGAGCTGAGTGGAGAGAGAGGAACTATATGCCCTTATTTTTAATGATCTCTGATTACAACAAAAACTATCTGTCTGACTGTTTATCTGCCTATAAATGCCCTTGTCTTGGAGAGGGAGAAAGTACAGTAAGACTTTCAAACATTTTCGTGGAATTTGTACAAAACAGGTATATTTACTAGATGGTGTGGAAAAGTACAGGGCAAATTTTAGGCTGTAGGATCTTTTCTTTTTTCTGGAACTGTGAAGAACAATTAAAGCTAGTTGTAAATTTTCAGCTAAGAAACAAGAATGTAGTCTGCAAAACAAAAATTGGTTAACAATCTTTGTAACCTAGGAAGATTGAATTCTCCTTAGGGATGAAGAGAAGATGTGTTTGATTCCACTGCTATCTTGGTGGAAATCCACATATTCTCCGGAGAATGCCTTTTTTTTTTTTAATTAAATTTTATTAAGTTTTACAATACATAATAAAATTTAAAGTAGAAAAAAGAAATAGAAACAGAAATACAAAATAAGAAAAAGATAAAGAAAAAGTGAAGTCAAGAAATAATAAGCAAAGAAAATATAGAAAATAGATGTCCTCCAATCTATCTTTGAACTTAAAGTACAACAATTGATTTTAAATGTTAGTCCTTCATACAGTATACAGGAACTTTTCTTTGTCATATGCCTTTTGATTTCTTTAATCCAATCTTCTAACCTTCATCTTACTGTCTCCCAATAATCCATCTTTGGCTTCCACTCCTTGAAGTAGTAGTTAAATGTTGAATGTTCATTACTACATATTTATATCTTCAATAAAGACCAATTAGTATAACAAATAAAAGCCTTATTTACTTCTAATAAACTACAATATATTCTATTCATATTATGACTCATAACCTAACATGTTATGTAACTTAATACATAATTTAGCAATTCTTATAGTGTTCATACATATATATTTCTATAATTTAATTCTAATATATATATATATCTCCATAAAAAAGGAATTCTTGAATCTCAATTATCCATCTGTAATTTCCATTCCTTGTAGTAGTGTCCATTTAAACTAAATGCATAATCTATCATATCACTTAACCTAATAGCTAATATATCAATTCTTATAATATTCATACAATACATATTGATATATATCATCCTGTAGTAACCATCATTCTAATTCCATCATATCATTATCTTCTCATAAATATATCTCTAAGGAAAACAATATTCTATAATATCAACTTGTGTTTGTATTTAGCATCTTACATTTAGAATATCACTTTTTATATATCCATACAATTTCTCATAACAATTCAAGTCCATATTTTCATTAGCCTTTATATCCATATAGTTTCTCATATCTTCTGTTTAGGTTATGCCAAAATCACAATACACTGTGGGAGATTCGCAATATACAGCCTGCTCTTTTCTATATCTCATATAGAATATCAGAGCAACCTTCTCTCCCTTTCCACATATTTCACAACATCCATCCAACTGTGCACCCATATTTTCACTCTGTCTCCACTGCCACAACATATCTATACCAAGATTGTAGTGTAAAGCCTTCAGAATGTTCTTCTGAACTAATATACTCAAAATTTCCTCCTTCTGTTTCTCCTCCACTTGAAAAACATTTTTCCTTTCTGTCTCCGTTTCTGTTCTCTGTTCTTTCTCTCTGTTTTGCAGAGTTACGAACAGTAATTCCAACGACCTTTGAATATTTGAAAAAGCCTCAGTAATCTCTCTTCTGAGCTCCTCAGGTACAAGTTGGAAAGCCATCTTTCCTGTGTCCTTCAAATTAAAACAACAACCCTTCTAGTCAAAACAATAATCATGTAATCTGTTCATGGAATACTACCAGCAGAATCTATTAAGCAGAACGTCGTTGTTGTTTTTTTTTTTTAAAGTAAAAAGAAAAAAGAAAGTTCCAATAATCCAAAATACAGGAGAGAATAATATTTTAAACAGTTTATAGAAGGAGAAATAAAAATATATATTCCAAATGAAGCAAAATCCAACCAGGGAGGATGTAGAAAAAGAAGACAAGGAAAAAAACACGTTACCCTGTGTTTTTATTCTTCAAACTGCGAGCTTTCGTTCTTCAAGCTGCAAGCTGCTTAATCCAAACAAAGAGTTTCTCAAAAAATGAATAGTCATTTAGTTTATCAAGCGAAGAATTACAAACAGAGTCTCTTAAATCCCTCTAATACAAAAGAGAAGTAAAAAAAAAAATGCAGACGTTTCATTATGTTGCAAATATAGAGTCCATCAAACTTCCACCAGAATCAGTTATAGCAAAGAAAGCACAAAGTTAGCCAACATTTTCAACAAAGTCCAAAAAATAGATCTTAGATTTCAAAAATATTTTAATCTAAAAAAAACATTCCTAAAGTGATCTAAAAGCGGCTGGGCGCTCTTGTGTCTCTTCAAAGAGACTTGTTTCCCCTGCGAGAGCCTGATATATCTCGGCCATTGCCTTGCACTTACCCTGTTCCTTCCGCGGTGGAAAACTACAGAAAAAACAAGGGTAGGCAATCCCAATGGCCCCACGAGTAATCTTCTGGTCTCCCCCTCTCCAGGGGAAAAAAAACTTCAGTGGACCACAACTTCTGCAATCCACGCAAGCAAGGGAAATTCAGTCAGTTCTCAGCTTCTCTGAGAAATCTGACTGGTCGAGCTGGCAGCCAAGCCTGGAGTGCGGAGAATGCCCTTAATTCTACACTGAGTAAACCTAAGGTCATAAAAAAGACCATTTTCCATGTCTAGATCCTAACTGGAACCAGTGTGATAGGTCTGAAAGGTGCAGACAGTTAATGTATGGGAAACTATTATTAGGCCCCATGTTGACAGAACAGAAGGGAGCCCTTGGGGAATCAACATATTTGGCAAGACGGGAACTATTTTCCAACTATCCACATGTATGAAGTTCAACATGGCTGCCTTTATCCATAGAAGGTTAGTTGTCAATCCTCCGTCCAACTGTAACACTGCTTGACGTGGCCTTGTTCTTCTTTTCTAGCTAAGCTTCCTGGTTTGTCTGGACCCTGATCCTGCAGTTGCTCCACCTCATCTGTTGATTCTCTTCAGGTAAGCAGCTCCAGAAGTATTCGTGATGACAGTGTCAAAGCCTGAAGGGTTTGGGAAGGAAGTTCTTTCTGGCCTGCCTTTTCACCTTAACAGGGGCTGAACTTTTCTGGTCAACTCCATTGCTTCAGTAATCAAGAATAAAATATGCCATGCTTCCAAGAAACAAGACTGCATCCTTAACC
The DNA here is from genome assembly GCA_023362775.1 of Charina bottae. Classification (NCBI taxonomy): domain Eukaryota; kingdom Metazoa; phylum Chordata; class Lepidosauria; order Squamata; family Charinaidae; genus Charina; species Charina bottae. Next base: position 14,132,903 of record JALMGJ010000016.1, read on the forward strand.
AAAGAAAAAAGCTGAGTTTTATCAAAAAAGAAAGACCCTTCACAAAGTGAACAACAATACAAGAGCAATGTATTGTCGAAGACCCATAACAGCAATACAAGAACAGCTGATTTTTTTAAACAAACCTTCACAAAGTAGAATCTAGGCATTTCAGCATTTGATTCCAAAACCTTTGAAACAAACTTCTTCCATACCGCATAAATACCTTCCTTTCCGAACACTGATGAGCCAAGCAAGGCAGGGTTCTTCATTAGTTCATAATTAAGAACACTAAATATATTTTTAAGTTGTACATTGAAGTGTTGAGCCTAAGAAAAAAATAAAGAAAAGCAATAATTTTAGCAACATTGTTTCTCTCATGGCAAAACATAAGAGTATAAACCATTCAATATTAGAAGAGAAGGAAAGAGGCTTGAAGGAGCTTCCTTAATGAGTTACTGGAAAGGACATAGGAAGAGAGGAAAAAATAGTTGCAAAAATATAATTAAGGAGCAAGTGTGATGGGTGTGTGTGTGTGTGTGCGTGCATAGAAGGTACTGTGGCAAGTATATGAAGAAGTTGAGGTCTATGTGAAAGAGACCACCAGGGTCACAAGAAATCACTCTTAACTAATACAACTATGAACCTACTTTCAGTGTCTTTCCAAAGATACAAAGAAAGGAAGATTCCTTATTTTTCAGGGACAGACATTTATCAATCACTTCCTGCATGAAGAGATATACAATGATGATATTTGCATATTCTCTACTGAAAGGTGTCTCGGCAGCACCTGGCTAAGTTTGTCGAAGGTTGTAAGCTAAGCAGGGCTGGCCTAGTTAGTAGCTGGATAAAAGTCCTCCATGGAATACCTGAGCTGCAGATGGGACTAGAAAATAGGGGGGGGGGGGATCTCCCAGAAAGTGACAGTGGCAAACTACTTCTGTATTTTTCCAAAAAAGAAATATAGATCTGTCCATGAAATCACCAGGAGTTGAGCTTGACTTGAAATGATACTTTTACTGAAAGATTGTACAGGAATTTGGAAATGACCTGGGGAGAGGTATAAAAGAACTGTTAAGGAGTGGCTTGCTGAAATAATTACATTGTACAGAGATTGAAGCAAACAAGAGGGAACCCCCCCCTCAAAATAACTCCATCTTGATTTTGTTTAGTGTAAGATGGGAGAGCAAGGAAGTTGGACAGACTTTTCAAGATTCTGCTACAATACTCTAAATCGGTGTTTCTCAACCTCAGCAACTTTAAGACAGGTGGACTTCAACTCCCAGAATTCCCCAGTGAGCTATGCTGGCTGGGGAATTCTGGGAGTTGAAGTCTACACATCTTGAAGTCTGCACATCTTGAAGCCTGCACATCTTAAAGTTTCCAAGGTTGAGAAACACTGCTCTAAAACAATAAAGTAGAATTTCTACAACAATAAAATAGGAATCTTTGCAGTGTCTGTTTCTTGGCCTGGCCTATTTTAAAGGCTGATGCCACAGTTGTTCACAGAACCACTGGAAATGGACTGGACTGGAAATGGCACAGGAGTTTATAGCCACCATGGACTTGTCCCTGGCGATTACTAGCCGAATTCATACAAGTGGCCACACACTGAATTTGTTTTTTTACCTTGCAGGAATTGGTCTGTGACCTGAAGGTGGAGAACACTTCCATCAATCCTTTGTCATGCATACTTTCTAGTCACCCAAAGGCTTATTGAAACTTGCAATCTCTGCAAAGTACTGGGATGAGTTAGGATGGGCTACTCTAGGCACTTTATGGTCTCAGCAGTTTTCAGTGGGCACCTAGGATCTGATTGGCAGTTCTGCAGCAATCCTTGTCAACGACTGGAATTCTGAGTTGACAGGATGCTAGATACCATTGCTTGAGTGGCCTCTCCCTGATTCTTCTAAGTTTAAGAAGAGTTCTGGTAGATGAAGTGGAGAGAGAGAGATACCCAGAGTAGTAGCAAGTATTGAGGACTGTGAGCATGAGCCCACATTCAAGCTTGCACTATTGCAATAGCATGGTGAGGCACCACCTGCCTTTTCTGTATCTTTGGAATGCTGTCCAGCAGCTCTGTTCAGGGTTCCTTTGGGGATTAGCAACCACCCTGCAGATCTCTGCAACTTTTTTACAAAAAAAATATATGTCAAGATGACATTGCTTATGCTCACTCTGAACGTGATGCCTCTTATTCAGAACCCACTGAGATAGCTAGGATGACGTTCTGCCAGGTTATCTGGGATTCATTTGATCTTATGGACACTGAGGAAGCAGGCAAGGTCATTTGCAACCCGAGTTCTGCCACATGTGAGCTGAATCCATGCCATTCCCAACTTAATTGTTCTGCCAGGAAGTGGGCTGGGAGCTGGATTAGGGAGGCTGTGAATGACTCTTTAAAGGAGGGGTTGGTACCACCTGCCTTGAGGGATTCTTGTCAGTCTGGGCCCAGGCCTGGACATGGGGCAGAAACTACTTCGGCAAATCCTGTGGATGAACTAGGATAAAACCTGGATCAGGGGAGTTCAGCCTTCTGGTTCTTTTTTGCTCTTTCAGTGGCTTGTGTTATCATTTACCATGGTATCCTCCTGTGCCCCCTACAAGGGTTAGAGATGAGGGGCATGGTTTTATAGTGGTTCTGCTCCTTCTTAAGTGGACTGTGCTAGTTGATAGTGATGGGGGAAGCTCTGGCTGCTGATATGGGGTGCTCCCAAGCTTGATCCTCTTCCTATCCTATTTAATACCTACCTGAAACCACTGGGAAATGTCATCAGGTAGTTTGGGGTAAATGCTGATGACATTGAGTTGTTCATCTCAATCTTGGGCCAAACAGAAGATGCAGAGGAAGTTCTGAACTGGCACTTGGAAGCTCTCAAGTACCAGATAGATTGAAAGAGGCTCAGGCTGAATCCCTGCAAGTTGGAATGGCTGTTTGCTCAGAAATCCTCTGGCTTTTTGCAAGTTCCATCTTTGGTTTTAGATGGGATTGTGCTTCCCTGGAAGGAGCAGATCTGTGAACTGGAAGTTATCTCGAACTTCCTGTTGGAACAGCAGGTGGAAGCCACAGCCAGGAGTGTGCTAGCTGCAACTGTTCTTGGAAGCAGATGTTCTGGCTGCTGTCATTTCTGGGTCATAACCTGTTGGGGGTTGCTGCTCTGTATTTTATTGACTGGGTGTAACAATGTTATTCTTTGGAATTGTTTGTCTTACGGGTTTGTTTTTAATTATTGTAAGCTATTAAAAGTTATATGGTTGGGCGAGTACAGAACGAGTATAAAATTAATAAATTCTTTACCTTATGAAAACTAAGGGTGAGCAGAAATAAACATGCCTCTTGGATTTCAGAAAAACACATTTTAATAAATCATACGTGAAGTTATAAAGAACTTGAGGGCAAGATGAATGAGGAAAGAAGCCCAAGAGGTGTGAACTCGATTGCATGAAAAGGATAAATAAAGGGAACACAAGGTCACTCAAGACAAGTAAAACTGAGTACTCAGATCTCTAAACAGCACAAGAAAAGCCAGGAATTGCCAGGTGAAGCTGACAATCAGTGCAAGTTGGGCTTGAAAGGAAAACAATGGGAAGGAAACAGTGGGCATGCCAGTATCAATGGCAAAACATTAACACGCTGTCAGCTCCCCAGTGCAATCTTTCAAAAGTAGCATGACTGGGGGGGATGAGGGTTTCCGTTTAAGACTGAGAAGCATTGCCTAAGAAATATTTTGTTACCTTAAAGGAGGGGTGGATAAATCGCACTTCAGGTGCCAAAAAGTATTTTCAGAGATACTCTAACCCAGTGTTTCTCAACCTCGGCAACTTTAAGACAGGTGGACTTCAACTCCCAGATTTCTGGGAGTTGAAGTCCACCTGTCTTAAAGTTGCTGAGGTTGGGAAACACTGCTCTAACCTAACCTTTTTGTTATCCTATTATTTCAGTTAGCACACTGCTAACACCCTGGATAGTTGTCAAGATCAAGTGGCTTCACAACTGATTGGAAAGTGTACACAAGGAATGCTCATCACTGACTCTTCTCCGATTTTGATAGGAATACTGATTTGATTTGCCTCAGACCTGCCTTGCATTTTTTATCATTTTGGGAATAAACAGGGGAAGCATATATCGGGAGCATATTATCGTATATATAGACTACATGAAATTGAGAGAGATAAAGAATAACATTCAAAATTATCTTGGAACAGACACTGGGCTGAAATTAAAAGAAAGTAATTCAACAAAGAAAAATATTAACTTCAGCATTTAAGCAAAACAATAAAAGCTAAATGCAAAAGAAATGCACAGAGAAAATATATAAAAAGGATGCTTGGATTGCACTTGAACATAAGTTGGATGTAAATCAGCAATGTGAGGATTCTGCTGCAAAATAAAATTAAAAAATGACTGCAATTGTAAACTATATTAATATAAGCATACTTTCCAAATGAAGAGAAGTAATAGTTTGATTATTCCATCACAAATGAGATCCCAACTGGAACACTGTGTTTAATTCTGGATACTACATTTTGAAGATGTAAACAAATTGGAGCAGGTTTAGAGTAGAGAAAGGACAATGATCGAAGTGTAACAAAACATACATCTCAGACCGCTTTCCCCCAAATGCATGAATTTGGTTGATGTAATATTGAATTATTTCAATAAATTAATGACCTTTTTGCCTCTGCTTTTTTTGCAGAATGTTTCTGCTCCTACCACACTATTCAGCTTGACCACAGGCCTCAACCCATTCGGTTTGGGGATGAATCGGAGTTTTGATGCCAGGGGGACACACTTTCTCTGTTGCAAAACTTCAATCTCTTCCTTCAATAAAGGACGAAGCTGCACTTTGGCCAGATGGCTCCTAAAACGGAAGTTGGTAGTACTTTAAAATGTAATACACAGTAGACTGTCATTTACTTACGAGATTTAGAGGCCACCCAACTCCAAAGAGACTCTAGGCGGCTTACACTAAAAATAGGACACATAATGAAGAAAACAATAGAAATCTCTCCTTAAAAGACATCTGAATTGCCACTTTGTTTTAAGGTACAACACTATGGCATAATGTTCTAACTACTGCGTTGTCATCCAATAAAAAGTTTCAGCAAGTGGCACCTTCTGGCCAACCTCATCTGGGCTTGGCATGCAGGCAGTGGTTAGTACTTGGATGAGAGACCCTCAGGGACCATCTGGGAAATAGGCTTGACTGGAAAGGCAAAACAAACCAACCCAGAAGGGAATGGCAGAGTGCTGCCAAGAAAACTAAGTCATGTCCATAATCATCTGTAGTCAAGTTCTGACCTGAAGGCAACTTCACATTTACATCCCACAAGAAACACGAATCCAACTCCACAAAAATGCACGAGACTAGTCATACAGCTCTGGAAACCAATCCTGTCCCCGCATCTTCACATTACCAACACATGCACAGAGTCTTTCAGACGAAGGGAATTACAGCCCAAGGAAAATTTCTCTGACTGAGGAGGAGCAGCTCTGCTGGTATAAGCTCCGCCCCACCACCCCTAATAGGCTCCAATGACAGGACATAGCTCTGAGGTGTATGACTGGCAGAGGCAGGTTTTCCCTTCACGGACCCACAATTCATGGGGGCATTTGTTCAAAGCACATGCAGATGCAGATTAACTGAACCTCCTCTAATTTCTAATGCCAAATTAGACAAGTTTCATTTGAAAGAATTAGCAAGAGAATTAGTCTGTTCGTAAGAGAACAGCAACTGTCCAGTTTCAGCACCAAGAGCTTCCAAGCATAGGTGATGGCAACAGTAGGGATAAGGAATCCGATTTAGTCTTCCACCTGCTTGGGTGCTTTAGATGACATCCGATGTAAAGAGTTAAGGGAGGGCGGCTCAGGCTTTGAGAAACACCCCAAACCAACCACTGTGCTCCGTTCAAGGTGAAATGAAGACCTAGCCTTCTGCCCATGCAGGGACATATGAGGACTGCTGGATCTCTACAGAAAGTCAGTCTGTGCAGTGCAAAGCAGGGCCTCCTATTTTCTGCCTTGCCCAGCAGCTTCCCACCCCGAGGAAAGCACAGAGCAACTGCAGCATTGCCACCCATAAGGATTTACAAGGTAGATGGACGAGCCCGGTAGCCTAGTTTAGGTCTGCAGGGCAGAATCCCCCACCCCTACTATAAAGGGAACCCATATCTTTCTTCGCACTTCTGAGCTGCTGGTTTTCTAATACCTGATTCCAATGCTCTGTAATTTGCTCCAAACAGCCTTTCGGAAGAAAAAAAGTAAATTTTTTTGAAACGTCGTCTCTGTGATATAGAAGAAACATCGGAGCAGCTCTGAAACATAGCAGTCCATCAGCCAGTAGAGGAATTTAGACATCAGCTCTTCCCGAAAGCGATGTTCAGAGGCAGGAACAAAATGGCCACTTTCTATAAGCAGAATCCAGGTTTAGTGACAATCAACAAGATTTCAGTTCTAGCAAGAGGCATCTATTCAAGTCATTCCCACAACCGAGATAAAGGCTTGTTATCTTACAAGGTATGAATTATTACAGAGATAAAACTATGCAAACCATAAGTAATGACTGTGAAATTTCTAATGCAAATGCTTTTATAGTTTAACAATGCTGCATTATAAAACAAAGTGATTGTAAGTACAGTTCTCTCCAATGCATGCACTAAATCTTATAGAAGGAATGTCAACTTCTTCTGCCTAAGAGGTCAGGATCTGAAGAATCTACCTTCCCAAACAAGCAGGCAGGCTAATAAAATGCCTCTAAGTAATAATTCCCTATGCTCTTATTTACAAAGCCAATTTTCATGTATAATTAAGAATGTCAAAATGCCATCTTAAGATACTTTTAGGAAATGCTTTTATTTTTGAAAATGTCACTGTTAATACCTTTGCTGAGACGAAGCCAAGCACAATCACTGACCCTCATTTTCCACGTCAATTCCTCCAAAGAAAACATGGCAAACTTCCCCAGGGAGATAAACTTCTTCACATTTTTGTAGAAGCGACACTTGTTGTGGTTTGAACCCCAAAGCACAGGAGGCACCACTCTCTCCAAGCATTCCCTCACGAAAGTATATACTTGCCAATGACTGCTATACTGCCTCAGCAACGCCATGAAGTCAGAACTGGAGGAATCTTGGAAGACCTGTTCCTTAGCTGCTTCCTCTTTGAATAATTCAGTTCTTTCAGAGCTTCTGCTTGAAGTGCCTGTTTCTGAAAATGGATTCAAGCCATCTGATCTGTTTGCGATGCAACCTTCTACTGCATTAACCTGCTGTATCCTTGATGAAATTCGCCCTGCTTGGTGGCCATTTTGTTTGAAAGTCTGCTCTCCTATGCCTATTTTGTCTGATTCAGGAACTGAAATGGGACAATTCTTTTTTAATATTACTTGATAAGGACATTTTGCATGGTTCTGTAACAGTTTTTGGAACACACTTCTCATTTGCCAGTAGCGTTTCGGAAACCTCTTCTTTTTCTTAGGACCGCTTTGAATGCTGGAACTGCCAGGCTGCTTCAGAATCTTACTGTTGAAGAATATTTTTTCTACTAAGTGCCGTCCTCCTGCTGGATGGCCCTTCAAGTGATTTAATACAAAGGATTTAGGGAAACACTCTTTCAAATGCTGGTAGGAATACAAGAGAGAATGTCTCTCAATGTGCATGACTGGAATGCTATTGTAAGACTCCCTGACAGATTTAGATGTGCAAGCTTCGAGGACTTTTTCTGGCAAAGGATTTTTTGCAGGCCCCAGCTGCACAGAACTAACACCAGAGACTCTAGTTACCAGCTTTGGCAGCCTAGCATTGCATGTTGGTTGTAGATTGGATTCACAAAGTGTTTTACTTTCTTGCTTTTCATGCATCAAAACCCCTTGATTGTCAATAGCTGCACTAAGTACCCCAGACATTTGTGCTCCACCACTCTGAGGAACAGATTTCGCAAGAGTTAATCCTTCTGAACATGATTGTATACATCCACTAGAAGCATCATTGCTACCACAATCTAAAATCAACTGATTGTGGCTTTTTATAGAATCTGGGTTCGTTTCTTTTTCTAGATCCTCCTCCTTTATCATGACTTTTATTTTCTTGGCACTAATATTACACTGGCCTGTCCACTTCCTTTTTAAAAATTGTGTTCTTAATGATGGGCAAAGAGAGGTTATTTGTTGCTTTTTTATGTAGTCACCAGTTCTCATAAGTTGTTTATTCTTTGTAGGGTTTCGCCCAGAAGCTCTTTGAGCTACTAAAGATAGCTGATTGTTGTATTGTTGTGTTTCATTCCATCTCTGTCTTTCAGAGTTCCATTTCTTCCACTTTGTTTTTCTGGGATACCGCCTACAAGACTGAAACCTATTATGGAGATAAGTTGTTAAGACACAAGGTGAAGACCCAGGAATCTTCTGTCTAAGAAACTTTGGAGGGGGCGTTGCATTTCTTAAAGCAAGTTCATAGATGGGCTGTCCACAGATTTGATAACAGCAGCTGGGAGGCACAAGTATAAAGAGAGCACAGTGCTCTAACACATACATCATGACATCATCCCCAACTCTGTTTAAAATTATCTCCCAGAGCACACTCTGTCGAATGGTTTCCGTTGTATTATTAGGCAGGTAGCTACAAATGTTTGGCATACAGGGCAACTGGTAATTACTTTCATTCAACAGGGTATAACCAAATGCCAACACATTCTTATTCTTCTTTTTGCAAATTCTCTGAATGACTCTTGCAACAACATCATTTTGACTGGAAACCTGCAAAATAGCAAAAAAGTACCATATTTTTAGCAGAATTTTGGATACATCACAAATGGTATTATGTAGAACTGAATAGAAATGCAAGGGAAAAAAATCCTACTTTATTCAACATACCAGTGGATAGCTATGTTCATATGTTGAAAAAATAGATACTTCCACCAAACACCTCGGTGAAAATGTTACTTGAGTACTTCCTAATGCACAGCTTTCCAAACTGTGTGTCGCGAAGCGGGGGCACGCACGGCGGTGGTGTGCGCGGCAGCAGCGGCGCACCATCAGCGCTTCCGCATTTTAGCGAGGCCGCCGCACCCCCCGCCCCTGTGCGCGCCGCCGTCGCCATTGGTGTGTCGCCAACAGTGGCACTTTGGAAAGCACTGTCCTAATGCCTGCTTATACAGCATCTTTCACTTAAAGCAGGAAGCAAGATCTCAGATAAACAAGGCTTGCTTTAGAGCTGGGGGCTGGCATGGCAATCTTGAACTGAACACCAATTGAATTGGTGTTGAATTGAACTGAACACCAGAAAAAGGAAACAGACCGCCTATACAACATCTTCCAACAAAATGGTTACCCATGCAACTTTATCAAAAAGTGCCTGACCACTCAAGCCACTACTGCACAACCAACAGAAGCTGTGAAAAGGATAACACTACCATACATCAAAAACATCTCAGAAACAACAGACTATTCCAACCACATGGCATCACTGTAGCACACAAACCAACTAAAGCCTTCCAAAACATCTTAAGTAAACCAAAAGACCCAGTAGCCCAAGAAGAAAAAAACAGGAATCATCTACAACATAGACTGCAACAGCCACTATGTAGGGCAGACAGGCAGAAGACTAGCAGAGTGCATCCATGAACACGAACTAGCAGTCAGAAGACACAATGAAAACTCCTTAATCTCACAACACATGGACAGACTCAACCATAGTTTCAGCTGGGAAACTGTGAGCAACCTAGAGCAAGCTAAATCCAAAAATGCTAGGAAATTCCTGGAAGCTTGGCATTCAGACAAACCAGCTATCAATAGACACATAGAAGTAAACTATATTTACACACCATTCAAAAGAGACAATAAAAAAGCTAAGAAGGAAACAAAAAGACCAGAACACATCCTCTCCAGCAGCCAGCACTCAGATAAGCAGGGATTAACACCAGGCAAACAATCAAGCAGAAAACAATACCTTAATCAAGGAACTACCAAGTGGGGGTATGGAGAAAACCATACCCCCACCAACACTGGCAGGGCAAGCTACTGTATATAAACAGGGAGAAAACCCCCACGCTCACTCACACTGAAGTTACCTAGTTGGGTAATGAAACATCTGCAACAAACAACCAAGCTCAGAGAGCACCAAGGACTCCACAATTTTGAATTCTACGGACATACTTTGAAGTCTGTGGTACTTCTGGTAGCAAACAAAAAGGGCAAGAGCTCCTTAAAAACATGTCTAATCACTATAATTGTATCTAAAGCCTAATAAAATCTCAGAAAAGTGGCTCATTTGTACTAACCAACATGTGGGATTACAATACTTGCACAGATTTGTTGTTGTTTATTCGTTGTCGCTTCCGACTCTTCATGACTTCATGGACCAGCCCACGCCAGAGCTTCCTGTTGGCCGTCGCCATCCCCAGCTCCCCCATGGTTGAGTCTGTCACCTCCAGAATATTATCCATCCACCTTGCCCTTGGTCGGCCCCTCTTCCTTTGGCCTTCCACTTTCCCTAGCATCAGCATCTTCTCCAGGGTATCCTGTCTTCTCATTATGTGGCCAAAGTACAGATTTGTACCCATAGAAAAATGGGTAAATTACAGGAGGCTCATTTTACAATAATGAAAAAGTGCAGGGGTATCCTCAAGCTTTGGTGGCTGTAGGGGCGTGGTGGCTCAGCAGATAAGACGCCAGATTGCAAGTTTGGAGGTTTGAATCCCTAGCCCTGCGTGACGGAGTGAGCTCCCGCACTAGCCCCAGCTCTTGCCAACCTAGCAATTTGAAAGCATGCAAATGCAAGTAGATGAATAGGTACCACTTCGGTGGGTAGGTAACAGCGTTCCGCACGCGTCATACGGCCACATGACCGTGGAAGCGTCTTCGGACAACGCTGGCTCTTCGGGTAACAAACGGAGATGAGCACCAGCCCCTAGAGTCAGACACGACACGACTGCAGAAATGTGCGGGGGGAACCTTTTACCTTTATCCTCAAGCTGTGTACTGTATTTCTTCCTCCTGAAAGGCTTTGGACCTCAAATGCATCCAGAGATGTTCTTAACAAGTAAAGGTGGTGAGCAAAAAAGCTTAGCACGTACAACGGCTCCCAATCACCAACTCTCCTAAGATGAAAAAGCGAAATGCCTCTGCTGCTGATTGATGAGAGGAAAGGCATTGGGGAACCAGGGGAGGGCTGGAGGTGACCAAAGGAAACTAAGAAAGAAATAGGGATGACCCAGAAACAAGAGCACAGTTGAGGGTGAAAAGGCAGAGCAAAAAAAAAAACCACTACCAAAAATATTGGGGAAGCCTGCCCTTCAGGAAAAAATAGAAAATCCGTGTTGCTTATGGAGCATTTAAAAGGATTTAAGTGATTATTTCAAAGAAAGAAAAAAATGATAGGAGTGTGCACAGATACAGCTGCTAGACTGTTTTAGAGATGTTAAGCCAGTTACTTTTATATTATCGCACCAGTTTTTCTTTCCGTGAAATGGCTGTTTTGATTAGCTAGCCACACACACTACACCACCATCACAAACGCCCCCATGGGTCCCAAAGCCCACCATAGCCTTTAGTACCTTTAAGACACCACAGAGCGCCATTGTTTTAAAAGAGTGCAGCGTACAATAGGCAGATCGAGGAAGCCCACCTCAAGCAGCGGGGAGGGGCTGAAAGAGCAAACGAATAACCATAATACGCGCATTATGAATTTCTCGAAGGAAACGCTTCCGGATTTTCTGCATCAAGAACTAACATAACTCGGCCGGCCCTTGGGACCCAGGGTAAAACGCAAACCCGCTCACCTACCTGCTGGAAGACGAAATTTGCAGGGACAGCTTTGCACGCAGGCAGCCGCCCCACGAGGCATTGGGCTACCAGGTTACAGTAGTTGCGCGGGTCCCCATCCTGCACTAGAGGCTCTGGTTGCTCCTCTGCAAGAGTTCGCATCTGGAGGCGCCGCACAAAGGCTTCCAGCGGCAAGACTTCCGCGTAAAAGCTGCGCAGCAGCTCTCGCACAGCTCTCCAGCGCCGGGATCGCTCCATGAAGGACGCAAGAGAAGCTACACGCAGAGGCTCAGAGAGCGAGTTTTCGGTCGTCCTCGCGGCATAGTCTTATGGCCCCGCCCAGTGAAACCCGCCTCGCGCCCCTTGTTGGCTCTTAAAGGTATCAGAAGCCACGCCCTTAAAGGCGGCGGAGGGAGTTTCCCCTGCTGCTGCTGCTGCTGCTCTCGCTACGCTCCCCGCCCTATGTTTGTTTGTGTACAACCATTTCAATGACGCGGGGTTGGGCTGAGTGTGTGGTGTTGATTCTGAACGCCAGTATTTGAGAGTTCCTGCAGCGTGCAATGTAAGTTGACAGAAAACCTAACGGCAGACAGGATTATAGGAACTGCTCCGAAGGCACCAAACGGGGGGAGGTGTCCTGGGTACATGCTCAGTAGGATTTAAAGGCGAGTGGACACACAGAAGATCGGGGTGTAGATTGTACCACATACAGAATTTATCTCATGGACGCGCAAAGCAGTAGGTGGGACGGGCTGAGGCTGGTAGTGGGTCATTCTTGGCGAGGTTTTAAGTATGTTCAAAGCGGCCTGAAGGACGAGACCAGCTGATTGGCTGAGCACGTGCCGAACATGACCAACTAGCAGGTACGTGGCAAAATTTCTGTCTGAACTCCCGATATTCGTTGGCCGTTGCAGAGAAGAGAAAGCTAGTGGAGGATAAACAGTGGGTGTAAGGTAGCTGCTTAGATTCAAGAAAAAGCAAAATGAATAGTGCCACGATTCATATTTACCGTTATTCAGAAACGAGTGACCCAAAGTCCAACGGGTTTCTATCTGGGAATCCAGGGTAAGGAGTCTAGGCTCTTAATTGTACTTCTCCGGGACTGGGGGGAAATATTGAGTGAATCGGATATTGCATTGTATTTTCTGGTTATTTAAAACAATCCTTTGGCTAGTTCCTAGATAGGTAAGTTTCAACCAGATTTAACTGGCTATAAAACGTTTGTAGGTACTGTACATTCAAAACATCAAATCTCACTCAGCGCTTCTGCACTTTGTGAACTAGCTGAGTTGCAGCTTTCATTAACTTCAAGGAATTATGACTCTTCACAGAACTCCCGACACCAAGGGAAACTTTGACGTTACTTCCTTGGTTTTTCTCCCACTGCTCTTTAAGCAGTGACTTGGCAGGCTTAAGTAGCTTTCTGTGCCTTTTTACCAAAGAAAACTCATCTGCTGGGTTTAGAAGCCCTCTTCTTTCTTCTTGAAAGCTGGAATAATTATTCTTGCATAATGATTATAAAGTTGTTCACAACATCTTAGTTGATAGATCGAAAATAATTTTGCAAGAATTTATTCATGAAGATCAATGTGGGTTTTTACCTAAAAGACAGTTTAAAGACAATGTCAGAAATGTGCTGGATATTCTAGAATATTTGGAACAGCATGAGAAACAAGCTGCATTGATTTTTTTTAGATGCAGAGAAAACTTTTGACAATTTGAACAGGACTTTCTTATTTCAAGTTTTGGATGATATGAATTTTGGAGAGAATTTTATAAAATGGGTAAAGTGGATTAATACTTCACAGAAAGTACAAATTATTGTTTATGGAACCGAGGGCATTTTCATCAGCACTTTTGGGTTGTCACGCGACACACTTGGGGCCCCCAGGCGACACAGTATTGTGTCACGACACACAGTTTGGAAAGCCCTGTTCTAAATATTAGTTCTTGTTAGTTTTTATCTTTCTTCTTTAAATTTTTAAACTAAAGTTATATGTATAGAAAGAGAGTGGGTGGTTTGGACCCATATTTCTGCTTCTTGGTCCTAAGGCTACCGCTACCCCAATACTATCGGTTCAGCTTCACATTCTTGTATTTGTTAAATGAGGGTGCTGATAGTACATCAGTAGCTTTTAAGGATTGGCAAGATATAAACATTCAAGGGGGCAGGGAAAGCTTGGCTATTCCTCTTTTGACAGGACTACACCAAGACTATTTCATTTACTAGATGCAATAGAATGGCCAAGCTTCTCCCAGTTGGGCTAGTTTCAACCTTATTGAGAGATTTATTTATTTATCACATTTATATCCCGCCGATCTCCCTCACAAGGAGGGATCATGGACAAGGCTCTATCCCAGGTCATAATGTTTTTGTAACAACAAAATGAAATAATCAATCACATCTAGTTGGTGCTGTTGTTTTTGAGCCAGGCTGGGATATTGATGATGAAGATTGAATTTCTAATATTCCAGATCTACATTATTCCTATAGTAATCTTCATCATAGATGGGAGAGCAATGAATAGCAATTTGCCTAAATAGGAGAGGCTAGATGCTGCTTTTCCATCAAGGCGCCTACAATATGGAAATTGGGAAGGTTTTGAAGACCAAGGTTTTCCAGGGAGCTTTGGGGATTAATTGTGACTGTCATTATGCGTATGTCTTATTTTTTATTAAGTACTACTACTATTCTGTTTTAATGGTTTGTCTCAGGATGTTTTTACTGCATTTTAGTATGCTTAAAATGGCTATGACTCATTAATAAAAAATAAAATAATATGCCTTTGTGGATGGGGTAAATTCTAACAGTTCACGCAGTGAACTGTGCCTCACATATTTGTAGCCACTACTCAGGCCTTAGTATACATTATTAAGACACACTATTTGCAAATCAGAATGATTTTCCAGAGGATGCTACTTTCCCTCTTGTAAAAATGTTAAACTTTCAACTGCTTCCTAAAATACATTTCCAAATCAAAGGTAATGTGTGAAATTTCCATTAAACCAATTATTCTTTTCAGCAATATAATCAGAATCTGAGGTTGAGAAATACCATATATGGTGTGGATATGTGTGTTCATGTATATATTAACATTTATTTCTATACAGCGTGGAGGAAACAAAGATAATTGACAGGATTAGAAGGTAACCAGATCTCTCTCACGTTACCAACTACATTCCTAATTCAAATTTAAAACAATTTTCATTTAAATCACATAGTATTTGCACTGCAAGTCATTTAACCAAGCAATGATATTTTGTAGTTTTCAACATTAACCAAAGAAACTTGTAATATTAATAATTCTGCCAATATATTTTTATATAGTTGGAACCTTTAAAAAATTGCATTTGGGTGGATCATGACAATATTTCTTCCATTTAGTAATTTAAATTCTGCTGTACATAAATAAATAAAAGAAAAATGAGCAAAACAACCAAATTATTTGGGAGTGACCAAAATTGTCAATTAATATTGGATCCAGGCTAAATTAGTCATACTTTAGTCCCATAATTAATGTTAAATTAGTCACTATTTATTTGCTCCATTAATCTGAGTGGGATTGAACATAACTACTTTAGACTGGAATCAACTCATTTTTGGTAAACTATCCTAATAATTTAAAACAAGCCACCTGATATTATCTTTAAGAATTAAGTACTAGTAGATTTCTGGAACTGTAGTGGGGAAGATATACATGCATATTCAGCAATATCAAAAGCAAAATATTTTGGCAATAAAGTCACTATTAAGCATACTCAAGTCTCATTCAATCAGTGGCCTTAAGCATGCACAACTAGGCACAAGATGGCAGCCCTCTCTCCCCACCCTCATCAATTCCTTACATGTGGGTCACACAAATCCATAGGAACTCCATGATTGTTGTCCAGTGTCCAGAGTTCTGTATTTGAGAAGTAAAAGGCAATCCCATAGACTAGATGTAACAATTTCATGGAAGTCAATGGGGATTAATCTTGAAAAGAACATGTAGCACAGCAGTTCTATTAAAGTTCATGCCACTATCTAAATGGTTTTTTAAACTTGCATTTTGAACATGCTTAAAATAAGTTATATCTCACATGAAATATAAACATTATTTTGATTAATAAACACAGCATCCAGATTTATAAAAAGGCTCATTATAAAAGTTTAAGCCCCTGCACCAAAATAAAACATGGCAATTGGAAAGTTACAATTTCCTTACCAGTAGAGTTTGAACCGATTTTCCTTTATAATTTTTTCTTGAGGCCTCTTATTTTCTGCCTGCCTGTTGCTTCAGACCACTCCTCATTATGGTTTATATCATTTTAGAATGAAAAAGGTCTACAGTCTCCCTGCCGAAGTATCATTGGCACAATAGTGTGTCATGCAACTATGTATTTACATTCTTCTAAAAACATGTTTTTGACTGAAAATGTAATGACTTTTGACCTTAGAAAATAGATCCTGTTTAGTGGAATCAAGAAATTCCAACTTTAGGGTTGAACAAAAGCATTTTGCTGTGTGTACCAAAACATCCATCCCCCAAACTACAGAATACTATTTGCTGCATGTACTTAGTTGACTTAAGCTAGTATGTTTTTTAAAGTTACACGCTTTGCATCCAGGACCAGCTTAGAATGGTTTGATACATACCATTTAGAGTGCATGTCTTCATATGGTTGCTGCTGTAATTAGGTTCACATAAGAAGCATAGCTGACATCTTTAAAAAAAATGAAATGCTCACAGCAGGGAATACAATACAAAATAAGGGACACAATCCAGCCAACCAAATATTTTTAATCCTTATGATTTCAAAGAGAGAGAGAGAGGAATGTACCCTCCCTAAAATCATAAAAAGGACTGAACTTTGGCTGGATCATGCCAAGGATTGGTCCAAAACCTTTTTACAGAAAGGTTTGAAAGTGAAGGGCAGGTCCTTGTCCTTGTCAGTTTGTTACCTTTTCATAATCATTCACAGTACATTCCTCTTGTTCATAAGCTGAAGAGCAGAATTTAAATGTATATTCCTTAATGCCAGCTGTTGGAGGGTTCAAGACATTAAGCAGAACAGACACAAATATTTATGCAGAAATTGTCAAAGGAATTCAAAATGTTAACCACCTGGCAGAAATATTGGCAGCCTTGTTGAACCCCAAATAATAATTTAAAAACAAATCCAAAGGTAATCAACATATTTTGGCAATGCAGATGATACAATGTCCATGAAGTTCTGTCCCAAGCTCTGAAGAATACTCTTTTGCTTTGTCTCTTTTTAAAAGTCAAACATGTGCAGCCAGTATCAATCCAAAGAATTTCCTAGCGATATCTTAAATTATTCTTTGTGGGGTTTTCTTTTCAGCTTCTCTTCATAGGACTCTCCATATTCGTTCACTCTGCTCTTATCCACAGGATAAAGCCTTAGGGTTAAAAAGAAATTGTGACATTTCCTTAATCAAAGTCTTCTCATGCTTCTATTTTTGCTATTCTTAATGTATACTGTATGTTCTTGTATGACTAAAAATCAATTGCACCCTGTGTGTCCAAGGTGGTAGGATGTGGGCAGCCATATGTTAGCTTGCAGGTAGCCTCCAGATTAGATATTCTCCTTTGCATAAAATAGCACAAATGTGCTTGAAGTAAACAAAGTACTTTGTTACACTTGTTGTGGACTAGCCAAAGTGTGTTGCAACTGACCAGTACTATGTTGCTACCATAAGCAGGGAATGTTGCATATGAAGCAAGTATGATTAAAGCTAGTAACTCAGTCTTTCTTTATCCTACCAAAAAACATTATGTAAAAGCCTTGATTGACTGAAGTCATGCTGAGTAGTGGTGGTCAATATTCATGGGTCCATCTGTTAACCTCCACTGCATATAGCAGATGGTGACTTGGAATGCAAGAGAAGCACTTGGCATAGAACATGAATTAATGAATAAAATGAAAGAAAAATTGGTATATTATGTCTCTGTGAAATTAAAGAGAACAATGTAATAAATTTGAATGAAGGTGCCTGAACTTGTGGAGTTGATTTGATGAAAACATACATGGAAATGAAGGTGTTAATTATGAATAAAAAACCTAAAATATGTTTCAGAAAGTTATGTGTCATCTAGACTGTTGTGGATATGTATGAAAATAGGAATTCATAACTTGGTGACAGCTGTATGTTACACTCTAGTGAACGGTGATAATGGGGGAAATTGTGCAACATTCTGAATTAATAATTATTTGGTAGTGTAGTGTCAAGAGGTCTTGTGAAAAACGGATACGAAAGTTAAGGAAAGACATGAAAGAAACTAAAGTAAAAGTAGAATAATTGCAAAAAGAGAAAATATCATTCCTATATAACAAAGCATTATAAAATAGAGTGGTAGCCAAACAGAAAGAATGGAAAATAGCAATAAGGAAAGATGATAAAGAATCTGCCTAGAACAGAGCAAAAAGAAATACGATATAAAGTGCCATAGAAGCGGGTAGAGTTACAGTAGTGAGAGATATGAAAAAGGATGCTTGATTGAAGAATTAAGTGAAAGAGACTGTGAATGAAAATAAAAATACATATAGAAGAATGTTGCAAAAATGTGGAAAGATATTGTATAATATGCATGCAAAGTAAAAGATAATTGTAAATAATATTTTTGAGAGTAAGGGTAAAATTAAAACAAGCAGAGAAGTTATTTTTAAGGAATACAAAAGACCGTTCTGGAATTCCACCCATACAGCATCTGCAGTGTATACCAGCAGCCATTGTTAGCGGATGCTCCCTTTGAGGAGACAAGATTCATGAAGGGCTTGCAAAGGGCCACTGTGAGAAGTTTGTGCAATCTTTTGTTACACAAAGAGCTGCTCTAGCTGTTAGTCAGCTTCCAGTGCAATTCAAGGTGTTGGTTTTCAGCTTGAAAGTCCTAAATGGCCCAGGGCCTGGACACCTATGATAGATACCAGAGACTGAATTTACCCACCCAGTGAGAATGGGAAGAGAAGTCTTGCTGAGGGCCCATTCTTTGAGGGAATCCCATCTACAGGACTGGGCGTGAAATTTCTCAGAGATAAGGCCCCTTCAGTGGAACAGCTTACCCCCAGATATCTGGTCTTCCTCTACCTTACTGAGCTATGTGCCACAAAGATTTGGCTCTTTAGGAAAGTATTTGTAGCTTATAGGAACCATCTGGTCCCTTCTATGCAATGTTAAGTTTATACGGTTTCTCTCTCTCTCTCTACACACACACACACTCAGCCTTGGACCGTAAATAAGTAAGTAAGTAAGTAAGTAAGTAAGTAAGTAAGTAAGTAAGTATGGGATGTGGAGGTTTAGCCTACCCCCAGGGGTGGCACTGTTATGGTATGCTGGTTAGCGTGATTAATGTTTTTAATCCTATTTTGGCATTTTATAAGATGCTCAGCACCTCAGTAAATAAAAAAAAGCAGCACAGAAGCCTTGGTAAATAAATTTACTTGGTGGGGTCCAATGGGGTAAATGGGATAGCATCTCTTGAAACTACTGTACCTGGAATTCTTTTTGGCCTGTTGATTCTGAGAAAATAGATAGGATGCTCTACGCATAATGAGCTCTACCACTTAGGAGTTACTGTAGATTGACATCTGGATTCTATGTGAAGCTGGAGACAGTCAATGTCTCCTGGGAGGGGGAAGATGCCAATCACCCTGAAATTAGGTTTTCTTTAATTAAATTACAATTACCATACAATATGTGTGGGAGTTATCCTTTACTGATTTTCAGATTTTCACTGGATTTATATTTTAACCTGAAGCTCTTTTTGAAACTCAAGTAACTAAATAAAGGTAACTAAATAAAGTATCTACTATGGGCACAATTAGAAATAACTTGTGTAACTCTTCTGATATCATAGCAGGAACGTGGTCCCACTTTTAGCAATAATTATGTTGTATTCCTGAATTAAAGGCTGGAAGACACATTTGGAAGATGTTGGGAAGATAATTTTGGCACTTATTCACATGACAAACTTACAGTTTAGGACAATACCAGTCTGAAAATGATGGGCAAGTAGAGTTGATACTTTAGATCAACTTATTGCTAATTAAATTTGTATATCATCTCAATTATTGCAAAATGAATTTGGATTCCTTAAAATTGTAAAATGGTAGTATACTTAAAATATTTCTTGGGTTCATAATTTGGTCCAGGTGCATTAGCAGCATTTAAAACTCCTGAATTGTTCTCAATACTGGAATGTGTTTTGGATGATTCCAAGGCTAGAGTAACTTTATAAAAAAATTAAAGAGTACAGGTTAAAGTTAATACTGGTCCTTGTAGTTACGGTGTCCCTACAGTCATGATTCGCGCGCTTGGCAACCAGCTTGCAGCGCTTAACAACAGTAATTGCCTCGCTTAATGACAGCAATTGTCAGTTTAACCATCACTAAATGACGCGGTTGCAAAGCACATCACGTGACTGCACCAACTTACTGCCGTTAAGCGAATCCCGTGTGGTCGTTAGGCACAACATCATGTGATTGCCATTTGCCACCTCCTGCCAGCTTCCCCACTGACTTTGCTTGTCGGAAGCCAGAAGTGAAGGTGACAAATGGCGATCACGTGACGTCGCACCTAACGACCGTATGGGATTCACTTAATGATGGCAACTGGAACTGCCGCAACTGCCAATGTAAGTTGGCAGTTATCATGACTTCATAAATGCCCAACAATAATGCAACTAAGAACTAGGGTAGATACTAGGACTAGAATTCTTAATGTGAAAAGACCAGGAGCTGTTTTTGAATAACCAGTTCCTTCCCCATCTATCAGGAAATTTCTCTTACAAATATCAGTACCAATTTTAACTCAAATTCAATAAACAATTTTTTTAACCATACATGATATACAATGTCTATTTTTTCCCCTTGGCAGAAGAACTAATACTAACTAGTGAGAAGAAAGTTAAAGAAAAAAAAACATACCATCTTTGGTAAAGGTACACCAAGAACACCACATCATCTCTAAAGCAAGCCAGCCGATGAGATGTTGGCATTGTAATAATAAATGCAAAAATATCATCAATGAATGTGTTGAATGCCTGTAAGTAATAGACATGAGGACGCAGCTTATTTAATTGCATGCCAATAATGTGTTACTCTCAAAAGAACAAATTTTCAAGCAAATCAACTTGTTTTGATGACCCAGTATTTAAACAGAATAGTTTAATTGAAGGTAAAAAGAACCTCAATTTAAGGTTATAGTCAGATGACCCTTCTCTTTGTAAATGAGGAAAATGTCTTTTAAATCCAGAACAAGCAAAACCCATATGCAGCATTCAAATGATTTTGTAACTTATTAAAAAATATCCTTAATATGACAAAAATTACAAGGAGAAACTTGGGGAGAGAGAGATAATTCCCAATACTGAGTCAGGATCTAGACTACAGGCTTACCCACCTCATGACCCAACGAGCTGAATCTAGCAGCTAACAGACTCAACTCGTGGGCCATAAAGTAGTAGCCAAGTGCTTGGTGTCCTCTCCCACTTTACCAATGCAGCTCCAGGCAGGCTGCAAAAATCGTGGGTTTTGACTGACCTGACGGGTGACATGGCTAATGCCATTATTAATTATGCTTGGTGAATGCACTGCACTTACAAGTCATGTAAACACCACCTTGAGATTCCTGTGCACATGGCCAAAGGCTCCTCCAAGTGCAGCTTCTGACTTTACATTCGAAGCTGGTCTTTGTAGGATTCTCTGGAATTTAGAAGTAGTTATGTAGGGAACCTGAGGAGTAGAAGTGTTCCAGGTATTTGTTTCAAATCAGGCTATGGGCTTTACCATGCATCTAAGACCTGATGCTTCTCTGTATAGCAGTGTTTCTCAACCTTGGGAACTTTAAGATCTGTGGACTTCAATTCCTAGAATTCCTCAGCTAGCATGCGGGCTGGGGAATTCTGGGAATTGAAGTTCACAGATCTTAAAGCTGTCAAGGTTGAGAAAGACTACACTATCAGAGTTACTGCTTAGTAACTTTGACTGTTTTTTGGTAATACCAGGCTGGCAAATAAAATTCTAACTGTAGCTTGATTTTCAAGCAATAATTAATGGCTCTGCCAAAGTAATTAGCTTACTTTGTATGTGAATGCCTTCCATGGCAAATGTGCAACGGATTTCATCTGAAAGAAAGAAAACAAGGAGGTCATACAGTATATACTAAAAGTAGTGAAGGTTAGATAAAATAAGTGTTACAATATTGCGTTCAATTGTTAATTACCTTATAATTTACAAAAAGCTGTGGCAACATAAATAGAAATCCAAAAGCATATACTCCTGTTGGAGAAAAGATCACATTGTTGGTATTATAGAATAAAAAAATCGTATCATTTTTATTTACTTCTGCTTTTACACATCATGATACACTACGTGCGGTACAATTTAATACTGAGCTTTTATTTCAATTTAGGCTCTTACCCACCTTCGTATCATAGCTCATTCTAGAGATTTAAAATGTTTGGCTCATATTCTTTGTGAAAATGCAGAAGAACCCTACAAAAGTTCAATTACAGATGTGTTACATTAAGATTTGAAGAAGTAAGGCTATAGGCTGGAGTGGGGAATCAATAAAAACAAAAAATCCCAGAAGAACTTAATGGCAAACTATTTATCTATTTATCTATATGATTTATAGAGCTGCCCATCTCATGCATGTGTCTGTGAAGACATCAGGCATTCAGCTTGATGTGAAAGAGACTTTATAATAAATTAGTATAAAAGTATGGCTAAGAAATTGAAGAAAAAGCCTGCTTTGTTCTATCCTCAGCAAATCTAAAACTGAGGTTACTAGGGCAGCATCTCAGCTTTACCTTCACCTACTGCAATCCGATCATACAGGTTGTCCTTGACTTACGATCACAATAGGGACTGGAAAATTCGTCGTTAAGCAGTGTGGTTGTTAAGCAAGACATCATGTGATGGCACCCAATTTTACATTTTTTGCAGCGGTTGTTAAGCGAATCACATAGTTGTTAAGTGAATCATGTGGTTCCCCATTGATTTTGCTTGTTAGAAGATGGCTGGGAAGGTTGCAAATGGCAATCATGTGACCCTAGCACGCTGCAACTGTCATAAATACATGCTGGGTGCCAAGCGCCCAAATTTTGATCACGTAACTGTCAGGATGCTACGACGGTTGTAAGTGCGAGGACTGGTATAAGTCACTTTTTCCAGTGCTGTCATAACTTCAAACGGTCACTAAATGAATAGTCATACGTCGAGGACTACCTGTAGTACCAGCCTAATATATTAGCCTGTAGAAAGTTTATGAAAATAAATGAAATGGATTGTGATCCTATGCACACATATGTGGATACTTCCTTTTCTAGAACAGGCTCTCTCAGCTGCTATTCCACTGGACTCTCCCAGGGCCTAATACTGGAACTGGTCTAAGTCATGCTGGGTTATAGTCATGATTTTTCCTATTTATACTCTGAAGCAGTGTATGCTAGCAAGAATTTAACTACAGCTATTCATAAATACATACTTCCAGAAATACTATGCTTCAGCAACTCCTTTTGAGAATAATTTTAAAGAACTAGGTTTCAAGAAAAGCAGTAAAAACTCATACTTACCATTGACAAAACTATTTATTAACCATGAATACCAGCTTATGAAAAAAGAAAGGAAAGAACATTATTTTCATTCCTGATCATTTAAAAAACAGAACAATCAACACATCAACTTATTTCTTCTCTCCAATTTTTCTATGTACTTCATACAAAGCACATGCCTTTCAAGTCATTCATATACACACACGCACACACACACACACACTGTATATATATGGCGTGGCATGGGCAGTCAAGTACAATATTTAGAATATATAAAAGTGCAATATATTATAATCTCCCACCACTCTAGGCAAAGTATTTACATCAGTAATACAAAAAGAGGATGGTAAATCAAAGCAAATGAGAACAAAAAGTAAAAATAAAATTTATATAGACCTATGTCTATATTTCTATACTGGCAGCTTCAGTCATCTGAATTAATGATAGATGGTATCTGAGAAAGAAGAAAGCATCTCAGCTTTAAAAAGAAGCCCCTCCACATTCCTCAACATTTGCAAAGGCTACCTGCTTATGTGTAATTAGTTTAAGAATTTTTTTATGACCGTTGAATGTTGACTTTAGGGTGTTTAGATCAGAAAAGTCTTAAAAAGTTGTACTGAGTAGGATATGATCCAATGCTGCACAAGCAGGCTTTTTAAAATTAGCATTTCATCCATGCTTATTCCTGTAATGACCACTTTCCAATTTGGCAGCTTCAGAAGAGAAGTTGTAGGATTTGCAACCAACTTTTAATAGAAAGATTTAGAAGGTTTTGATTAGAAAAGGCACTGGAGAAAATCTATCTATATAATGCTGAGAAAGAGACATGATTTATGAGATGACAGTTGTTGGAATTACACATTTTTTTAGCACTGTAGCACTATTTATTTATACTATTAAAAAGGTATTTTAAGATATATGCCTTAGATTTTTAAAGTGAAGCTTACCTTTTGTACTTGATATTCAACAAAGAATAAATTGCACCTCCAATACACAATGGATATAGCAAATATGACAGATATTTCATAGCCTGAGGGGAAAAAAATCAACTCTACATATATATATAAATAAATATATATATTTATATTTATTTATTCATCATTCTTTCAAATGGCACCATGGATTATTCCCCTTTTATCATTATAACACCACTACTATACAGTAATTTGCTATGTTGAGAGGTAAAACCTGATGCATATTTGGATCAAGGATCAACTATTCCAAGATCCAACATTCAATGTGCTACATCAAATACACATATATTGGTAAGTAAAAGCTGGGAAAAAAGAGAGAGGCCTCACTAGAATAAAATCTGGGCATTTCAGCCAGCTCTTGCATCTCAGTATAAGATGAAAGTTTTGTTATCTTCAGTGTAAAAGACCCAGAAGGCAGTATACCATTATTTAAAATTTAAAAAATTAAGTTTTCCATATAGTACTGAATATTCAAACACATCTAAGAACTGGAGTTCTGACCACAGAACCAAAATTAGTGTGAAAAAACCACAATATTTCAAAGAGGCATATTTTTAGAAAGAGGAAAATATATTATATAATATCTCCAGGGCTGAAACTCTTGGAAGTGGTCTCTGAAGCTCTCTAAAAGTTGTCATCCAGTTGTAATTTTTAATGTGACAGAGGATAAAAATTATTAAATACATGACTGAGGTATTTAGCTTTAATTACATTGAAATATAAACATGAAATTGGATTTGGTTTCTGTGCTGGTCTTACCCACAATTTTTAAAATGGCAACTGTGATCCTAGGTCTGGAAAAATGTTTGTCCTCCTGCCGGTACAGACTAATTAATGTGTAGGATCACTTCCAACTAATATTACTTAAATGGCTAGGTACAAATTGTATTACTCTTGTTTGGCTAGAGAAAACCAGCCAAGAACTGCTAAGGCTATTGTTACTAGGGTTTTTAATACTTTCCCTTTTCTGACATCTTGACTGGTTCAGAATTATAACTGCCTGGCATTTTGTGTAGATATTAACACTGGATTAGAGTTCTCTGGACAATTAATAATTGAGATCCCAATCTTCCTTTATGGATTAGTACAGATACTTTTCAACTGGAGGCCATATTAAAAAACTGACCTTGGATTTTTGTCTGAAAAAGGTAAATTATTTTTTGTAGATATCATTATAGATCTTTCATCACTGCAGATTTATGAGAACTTTTCTCATGTGCCTCCCTTTATTTCCACACATCAGTTTCATGGAGTTGCTCTAACTGACTCTCTTATATGATGACATTTTAACTTTTCTATCCAACAGAGTATGTTAGGCTACTGTGATGCTCAAGAGCAATAGAACTGCCATCATTATAATAAAAAATGTGCTTTACTCCTTCCCAACTTGATTCTGTAGTCAACTCGGTACCAGATCTTTAGCATAAAAACTTCACCAATCAGTCAAATAAGAACAACACTAAACATTATTGTATAGGGTTACTTTACCTGAGTATCATATTCCTCAGTTTTCTTCTCAGACTCAGTAAATGCACCAAACTATACAGAATGTAGGAATTATGTTTAATCAGTATAAATCATTTTATTTATAGTCCCAGACCAATAAAACCCAAGTATAAAATTTAAAATATAGGAAAAAAATAAACAAACCTGAAACAATAACATAAAAAGATACCACCCGGCTTCTGCAAGCCAGAGCTATTGCTAGAAACTTGGCAACTTTTACAGCAGTTGTCCAAGTTAGGTCTTGCAGAAGACAGACTGTTATTTCTTGATCAGAAAGATAACTTAAGATTTCTGATCATTGGGTTTATGAGTGCCAGACGCCATGGTGGTACAATGGTTAGTGTAACAATACATGGGTTACTGACTCAACCTTTGTGTTTGAGCAGAAACACATATTTATTTAATTTTTATCCCTTTATTATTTTTATAAATAACTCAAGGCGGCAAACATCTCTATTACTCCTTCCTCCTCCTATTTTCTCCACAACAACCTTGTGAGGTGAGTTGGACTGAGAGAGAGTGACTGGCCCAAGATCACCCAGCTGGCTTTCATGCCTAAGGTGGAACTAGAACTCACAAGACTCCTGGTTTCTAGCCCAGCACCTTAACCACTAGACCAAACTGGCATATGATTGTTGTACGGGAGACTTCTATATTTGCCTATAGTCTCCATAAAAGGCAGTGTACCAATTCGAGCCAAGGTAAAACGCCTCCTATATGAAACATGATGTTATAGAGGTAACTAGAATCATCCATGGCGAACCTGCAATTGGGCCATAACGGGGATGGATTATTTTGGTCCTGTCGTTTTGTACATCTAAATTCCAAATCCTCTATTTAAGGTTAAGGCTTAAATAGGCAATCAGTGTAAAGATTCAATTCGAAAGTGCTAGGCTGTCTAATCACAGATCTTTGTATCATAGATTAGGCACACCACATGAAACCTCTTCCATTCTGGAGAGGGACGCATTTTGTACATACCTAGTAGCCTAGCCCTTTGCAGCCTACAGTATAATTAGCCTACTCTAGATGAAAACCCAAGAGAGTGAATAGTTTGAGTAATTAATATAAAAACGTTTTTTAAAAAATAAAATACCTTTATTGCTGGTATCAGACCATTCCATTCAACTGTCATTTTCAATGCTTTTTTCACTTTCCAAAGCTAGAAGTTAAAATACGATTTCAATATTATAATGTATCACAAATTTACCTGTCTCATTTTATAACCTGATTATGAAATTTAATTGTAACTGATACCTGAATTCCTTGGCTTGGGCATTTAATTCTGACTTAGGTTAACTAAGTCTTGGAAAGAACACAAGTTGTCGTGATTGCTTAACAATGACTGTGTAAGAGTGAAATCATATCCTGAGCTTTGCTGTTCCTTGATATGTGGTTCCACAATAAAATGGTATGTATCTCCAACCTTTAACAGGAGTACTGTTGCTTAGGACGTCACGCACTCCAAAAGCAGAAACTTTACATATCAACTCAATTATCTTTAACTAACATATGCTGAAATAAGCATTTTCTTTTGGTCTTATGTTCAAATTTTAAATACAGAAATATTAATTTCTCAGATGATCCTTATAAAGCCATTTCATGCTTGTTGTTTTCCCTTCTTATATGAGATCTATTGTGCAATAAGGTTATCATATGGGTAGAACATGTAATTGCAGTTACCTTTGTGAGCCCGAAGTATAACTAATATAGATGTTCTCAGGTTCATATAAGTAGGCAAGTCTCAAGAGAAAGGGCAAGAGTTATCAAATGAGTGAATCAGTCTTTCAGATTAATAATACTAAGGGCTCAGAAAAAAAAATCTAGCACAGAATTTGCCTGACAATCATATCTTTAATTTAAAAGATAAAAATGTTTCTAGCTCTTAAGTCAGTGAAGCTACACCTAATGATTTGTGGGTAATGGATGCTGGAAATCCCAGCGGTGAAAAAATAGAACTTCTTTGTCCTGCATTGCTCTTCCTTTCTCTGTGTGACAGCAAGAGAGAATTATCCAGAAGAGCAGAAATGGCAGCACTTACTATACAAAACAGGAAAAAACTTTGCAAGCAGAGCATTTGCAGCCCATCAAACAAATAACTGGCACAGTTCTCAGCTGATCTTTTCAAATCTCACAGATGACATATTGTTCAACTAACTGCCACCGTCATTAGTTCAATTTACAAATCAATTTAAAAGACAAATCACTTGCAACTAAGCTGGTTCTGACCTATTAAAGTAAATTAAATCATGACAATTTAAATCCACGCATTCTTACTAAGCTGCTTTGAGAACTCATCTGTCTGTGCTTATACATTATAGAGATGAATGAGGACTCACCTCTATCACTGCTCCAATACCAGCTGGAATCAGCACCAATAAGCTTGTTTGCTCATCCAACAGAAAAAGAAATATGATCACAGTACTGAAACATCGCCAAAGCACTGCATGAAAAGAATTCAGATTAGGGTGCTGTGGGTTTTAAAAGACTGCACTGTACAATTTGAAAAAAAAATCTGGATGCTTTTGAGAAAATTCTCTACTTATTTTGAAAAACAACCTAAACTAGATTCACAAATATAAACCATTTTTGTTAAACAACAACCAGATTGAATTGAATTGAACAACATACTAAGCCATAAAGTACAGTTTGCAAACTGTAATGGCTAGCTTCACACAACATGCAAAACCAAAATATATTTTGGCTTAGCACAAACCTAAATGACTGAATAATTAGATTTCTACATATCCACACAGAACCAGCCAATAATCAGAATCCAGCATTTTTAAAACTGTAGAATATTAATGATCACTGAACAGAATAAAAAGATTTGGAGCAAGTGCACATCTTAAGGAAAAAACCTCCAATCCACCTGCAAAAAAAATCTGCCCATTGCATTTCATGTTCTAGACACGTCTGCTAATACCCAGAGTTGCCTGCACTGAGACAGATGGGTTCTCCTGGCAAGTTTTTCTTTTCCTAGAAGCAGCACATAGTAGTGCTGGAGGGACTAGTAGCAGGGAGGGCTACTACACTGAAGGCACTGCAGTGGGGATGACCCAATGGTTCCCACATAAGCAATGATGGCCTTTGATAGCTTGCCTGAGAATTTGCCTGATTTGTGCTGCACTCTCTCATCCCACACTGCTTAGGAATGACAACAATGAAGAACACAGTACCAATGAACAGGGTTTGCCATTCCCACAGTGGAGGGTATAATTTTAGAAGCAGTGTAAAATTCCACCCTCAACAGACATCTGTAACATTCAGTTATATTGCTATAGTCATTCATACGGGTGCCATGATTTTACAACAACCATTTAGAATTTTAAACAAAATTTTCATGGTTGTATTTTCTTGGAATAAATTGCTGTGTGCATTGATAATATTGGAAAAATGGCAAGGAAACATGTAGGTAAATATGCTCTGTACCGGCTTTTGTAGACATGCCAATCATACTCTTCTTTTTCTTCCAGAAGCTGATGTCATTTTTGAATGCAAGGAAATCAAAGAGAAGCTGCAAGTGCAAAATATCACCATAACATTAACAGAGTTATTTATTTATTTATATATATATATATATATATATATATATATATATATATACACATACACACACACACACACACACACACACACAAATATCATAACAGTTTTAGAGCTGGCATAACCTTGCATCTTAAGCTTACTACAGTTTTACACTTGATCAGATATAGCTAAGTTTGACAATATTCCAGGATGCTGAAAGAAGGAAAACACTCTCTTTACAAACAGTGTTCCACAGAGTTGCCCAACTCTCAATGCTATCTTTTGTATTTTTTCTTTTACCATAGTATTAGAAAAAAATTAACTGTGTATTTCAGTCTGAGTTCCTTACATCCAAATTCAACACTCTAGCTGTTCATTAAGCTATCCAGCTTGAAACATGTTCTTGAATCGAACTAGAGCTATTTTAAGCAGGAGCCTGATATACATACTAGTATATATGAAGCAGGATCTTGGTATACATCAATAGAATTTTATATTATTAGATGTATATCAGACAGCAATATTATTGTCTAAAAAACATATGATCTGCTTACATGGAATGCTGCAACAAAAAATGTCAAAGCAAGAAAATAGAGGTTTGTATCCACAAAGATTCCCTTTACTTCATCAGCATCTTTTTCTGAAAAACCTAGAAGAATAAAGAGAATATATGTCTTATCATAAAGCTGAAACAGATGTTCCTAGAAATTTAAGTTAAATTTAAAATAATCAAAAAACTTTGTTTCTTTTTTCCTTTACATCATTCACTGTTATACCATCCAATTTTCAATTTGGAAAGATGGAACAGCAAGTAAAGGTCATTATCCCTATGATTTCAAAGATGTTTCTTGTTGATGAGGAGAAACTGCATGCAGAAGCTCATGGGCTGATTCTCTAACAGTAGGAATGGGGGAAAATTCAGGAGACTGCAGTAAATTGCTGTCACTGACCATAGAAAAAATGGCTAGGTGAGCAGATAAAACGTAAAATACATTTAACACTTCGTAAACCATTGTTTGCTGCTGATCAGCATTAATTTTGGACTCAACTCATTGTGCAGAAGGGAACAAATTGTAATCCAAACCAGTATTTTGTAAATATTAAAATAATTCTTGCACAGTTTCATTATAAACAGGGAGCTGGATAAAATAGTAGATTCTTATATTAGGCAGAAAATGAAGCTTTAGTGGCATTTACTCATGTTTTCCCATTTGCAGACTGAAGTTGTCCGAACCAGGAATAGTCTCACTGTTAAGTGTGTATAAGCAAGTGAAAGAAAGCCAGCACACTTTACAGAGTCTCTTGACTTCAAATTAATCTTTTTAATATTGAATCATAAATCCAAAATGCTGTAAGAATCCAAAATAAAAATTTTAAAAAAATTAAGTTCATGTGGAATTTCTAACCTGTTCATCAAAGGCTCCACTGCACCTCCATAAATAACCCAGAAATAGTGTCTTACCAAACTGCTGTAGAGAGTACACAGCATCTTGCATGTGAATCCAAAACCGGAGTTTTCCCAACGATATTTTATCATATGACACTGTAAGTGGAAGCTCTGTCGTTGAACGGTTTATAATCTGCATTAGGTTAAAACATTTCACGAGATTAATTATAAACTGGATTTAACTTGAAATATTTCTTACCAGTATTAGAGTTGTTAAAAATGGCTAAGCCTCTAATTATACATTTTTTCCAAACTATCCAAAAGAAAAACAGTATTATTCAGAAATGTTTCTACATAATATTTATGTTTCTACATAATATTTATGAAATCAGTATCTCCTAAGATTTTTTTGCAAATAATAATTGTATCATTTGTGGTAGAAATTATATTTAAATTATTTAAAATTCAAATAAGATAACGACTAAATATAAAGTGCAATTCACAGTGTCTCTTGTAAAACCCTTCCTTCCTTCCTTCCATGCATCCATGCATCCATCCCTTCAGCTGCCAACTTATGCACAACTCTGCACAGCTTACAAGGTTTTAAAAAACAATTTAAAATAACATAGACATGGCCATGCCATGGGAAAAAAATCCACAAAAAAATAAGAATGTGCTGAGTTTCAGTAATGGGCTCATAGTAGCCCTTGCCTAGTGCCTGAGAAGGAGAGCAGAGCCAGGGCTGTACAGATCCTGGGGAGAACGCTGTTCGGGGCAGGCAGGTATTGTTGTAGAGAAGATGAAAATTGTAACTCACCATTTGCTAAAATGATCTTTTAAATACTATACTCTTCCTGTTATTTTAACCTGCACTATATAATAAGTATTTAAAAATAAGCACATCATTAAAACAAATTTCCCATGAAGAAAACATATGTTTGGGACTTTTTTACTTCGAAAAAGGGCAGTTAGTAGGAGTAGGAGGACATGAAATTAGTATAGAAAAAAGGGGATAGTCTGTTTTTTTCTCCCTCTCATATAAGTGACTGCATGAGTCAAGAGTGATCAAAATCTTGACACAAGGTGCACACATACACTATGGAATTCAATGCCAGAGGTTTATTGGTCTGGGACCATAAAGAAAATACTTTGATTCGAATACCAGAAGATGTTGTGGTACCTGCCAACTCAAACAGCTGAACAAATTCTAATGGCAATAAAGTATCAATGGCAGTTAGCTTTCCTATATAAAATGCTGGGGAGAATGAGGACAAATCACATTACCCTCATATGTTGCTTGTGGAGTTTTAACTTAGCATCTGGCCTAGCTATGATAGGAATACAGTAGAACACTCTTGTTAGGCCTTTGGTTTAGTTTTATAAAGTTCCTGCTGCACAAAAGAAACAGAATTATCTCTAAAATATTTCCATTGACTGCAGTTTTATGAAAAGCTGCTGTAGGATATATGTTCAGTGAGAGAAGCAGACAGTTATTGGAGCTTATGGATACTGAATTAGAAAAGACTCGTGGAAGATTAATTTTGTATATGGTAACGGCAGCAAGATTATCATATGCACAAAGATGGAAGAGTACTGAAATTCCCACAATGGAAGAATGGATTGTAAAACTGTCAGAATTAGCAGAAATGGCAAAACTGACCTGTTTGGACAGGGAGAAAACAACAAGTGCTTTTTAAAGGACTGGAAACCTTTTATGGACTTTTTGATAAAAGAAAAAAAAGTAAAATGATGATTTAATGATTGCAAAAGATGAGAATTTAATATGGGGTTGAAGGGATTTCTGGAAGAAACAAGAGGGAGGGTTTGTCAATATCTGTTGAAGAGAAGGTGGGAAGTCATTATTTTTTCATAATTTTAGTTTTCTTTCCTTGCACCTTTTTCTTTTTTCCTATCTTTTTCTTTAGATTTGTCTTTTACTTTATGTAAAATTCTCAATAAATATAAATTAAAAAAGAGAGAAGCAGACTGTATAATCAAAAAACTCACAATTGTTACTTACTATTAAATCTTTCACTCTGTTGCTCAGCTGATCAATAAATAATATTGGAAGATAATGCACTGTCTTGCCCAATTGTACCCTACATTTTAAAAAGGATTTATTATAAATACATAATTTTGATATGAAGATTTCCATCCTAGCTCAATAAATAAATAATTTTACAATATGCATCTTTCAGAAACAGGTGTCCTAGTATATCCTATACTGTATAAGACATGTTTTAGACTGAACATATACAGGTAGTCCTCACTTGCTGACCATTTGTTCAGCGACCTTTTGAAGTTACAGTCCTTCAAGTTGCAGCTGTCACAGTGTCCCCACAGTCACGTGATCATGATTCAGGCGCTTGGCAACCGGCACACATTTACAATGGTGCAGCGTCCTGCAGTCAAGTGATTGCCATTTGCGAACTTTACAGCTGATTTCTGACAAGCAAAGTCAATGGAGAAGCCAGCAGGAAGTTGCAAGTTGTGGTCACATGATATCATGCTTAACGACCAATGGTGATTCGCTTAATAACTGCAGTTGGAATTGATGAACTGCCATCATAAGTAAGGCGTGGTCATGTGATTTTTCACTTTACGACCACATCGCTTAGCGATGGAGTTGCCGGTCCCAACTGTGGTTGGTAAGTGAGGACTAAGGGAAGCGTCTTTGGACAACGCTGGCTCTTCGGCTAACAAACGGAGATGAGCACCGGCCCCTAGAGTCGGACACGACTGCACAAATGTGCGGGGGGAACCTTTACCTTTACTTTTAAGTGAGGACTACCTGTACTTAATTCAAGTTTTTGGATCAAAAAGGGAATTTTCTATCTGGATCAGTATATATGGAAGGTAGGCATCTCTTTTACACACATTCATATCTCAGAACTGCAAAATAGCGAAATGTCACTGAGCCCTCCCAAAACAAAATAGCCAGACAAGCTGCTGATCCCAGAGGCAAAAAATGGTTATGAATATGGCAATGAAGTTTGATACAAGGCTGTTTTCTTAAGAGACCTGATTTTAAGTTCCTTGTTAAACATCCTCTTGCAAACAAATAGTGGAAGTTCTACATAGTTAAGTACAGAATAAACTCTCAGTTTACATTAAGTGATGCAATCAATTTTTTATATGTATCCCAACTTCTTTCAAGTTGCTCAAGGCAACATACAAGTGACTATCCCTTTTTTATCACCAACATCTGAAGTAGTTTAGAGGAAGAAATAATGTCATGCTCAAGGCTGTTTGGAGTCTGGAAAGCTTAATAACTGATCAAAGGTTTGAATATACATCTTTATAGTTGAGTAAATAATGCATAATGACCTTACTACTATGCTAGGCAACAGTGGTTTCAGTTAGCTTCAAAGCTCCCAAACCCAACACAATAGTTTTCAAAGACTAAGTCATTTGTTAAAAGTAATCTTAAAATGAAAAATGTGTTGCAATAGCAGCATTTCCCAACTTTGGCATCTTCCAGAAAGGGAATTCTGGGAGCTGAAGTTCACATATCTGGAGGATGTCCAAGTTAGGGAAGGCTGCACCACTCTCTTTTGATTGCTATTTTGCACACGTTACCCTAAGACTTAGGATCTTGGAGACTGGAGAAACAAAAATATGGCCATCAGCTGCAAAAAGTTATTTGCCCCTGCTGTAAGCCATATTAAAGATTATTCTTTATTGTATATTTAAATATGTGTGTGGACTTTATCAGGAACAAAATCAATTATTAGCTTACATTTTCATATATCTGTGTACATCAGCTGGGAGAGAGGATCCATCAAAGACAAAGTCTTCCACCATAACATTTAAGGTCAACCTAGACCTCCAATGTGACACAGGCTCATCTAGGGCATAAGTCTGCTTTTTTTCTGCTTCAATTTGCTATTTAATTAAGAAAAAAAAATACAAATGTAAAAATACAAGATTTAGTATGACTTCACAAACATATATGCCTGCAATAACAGAATAAAGCTGACATTTTAGTTATGATTATTTAAATACTAAAATTGTTTATCACTAAAATTCTGTTTTTCTCCTTGCATCAGCCCTCTAGACAACTATTATGTTTGAGGGGAAAACTAAAAATCACAGTAACAGAGGAGTCACTTTGCAAACTTCTACAAAGGCAGAAACGATAGCTCAAAAGTACATTTTTTTTTAAAAAAAATTCAGAATAAAGCAGATATTGAATTGTCAGGTTCAGGACAGATGAGAGAAAGCATTTACCTAATCTGCATATATTTTGTTAATATCAAAGAAATGCATGTATTTCTTAAATTGATAACAGAAAAGTGATAGAAACCACCTTGATATTTCACTGAAGAGCAAATGTTCTCTGCTACAGTAACCAATTGTCTCTGCCCTGTTTTCAATTAAGTGAAAAGAGCAGGTTCATATTCTAAGCATGCCCATTTGTAGCTGACAGAAATCAAGAAAAAACAAATCCATATGAACAATATACCAACACTGTTTTATTTCATTTGTTGGTCTTTAAGATTTTAGAAACCTACCCCAAAAGAGGGAAAAATAATCTCACCTGGGTGACAGATTCTCCTGTAAGAAGATTGATTTCCTCTGGTTTAGGTACCATATAAGTAGTGAGAGGGCTTACAATATGCACTTGTTTGCCATCATGCCAAGGCAGAATTCCAGCATGATGAAGAAATATGTAGGCATATAATGTCCCATTATTTCTTGTTTTCTTTGGTACAGAAACATTAACTGTTCTAAAAAAAACAACCCATAGTTTATAAAAATGCTTAAACTGGGTCACAGACATAAGGTAAATTCATATCATTTTAATTCCAAAAATGGATTACTAGCATTTTAAATGTCACAAATGAGACTTTTCTTCATTATTTGAAAACTTTCATAATTAAGTTTGATATACATTTTACAGATGATGCTAAAATAACAGAGTCACAAACTAGTTTAGATTCTGAATTTCGGTATGAATGGTTCCAATATGTTGCAGTCTTTAATTTTACTCTAAATAAATGCTTAATTAAGAGTCGCTGGGAGTTGGGCGGCATATACATTTAATAAATAATAATAATCATTATTATAGAGTAAAATAAAAGAGTACCATATACTGGAACATTTTGAAATTACTAGAATTTGTAAGTGCCACATTTGACAAAAGCACAAAACCATTTACCATAAATATAGAAGCAAGATTCCCTACAGCCACTTTATGCATCTTTATGCAGTTCTCAAACGCTTGTGCCTTTTAATAAAATGTCTTAATCAGAAAAGGTGCTACCAGACTCCTGATTTTTTGCCACCATAGGCTAACACAGCTTTCCTCCTACAACGTCTATATTCTTTTGCAGTCCAGAAAACGCCCTGCTCGCGGGCCATTACTGTCATCTCCCATTTTACTTCACTCTCCAAAAATCCAACCAGAAAGGAATGAAACTGCTTTATATAGATGAATGAAAAAAGAGTGGATGGTAGCAGAGAAGGGGGAAAATGGTTACTTTCACTTTTGCAAGAGACAACAGCAATGTTCTCCTGAGATTTCTGTCAAAGTCCACCCCGCATGAGAAACACTACTTCCCCTTTTGTTTCCTTCCTACTGGAAACAGCAGCAGAAAAAAGTACCAGAAATTTCTGCCCATCCTATGTGGCACAGAATTACAGCACGGCAGCAGTGGATGATGATAATAAAAAATAGACTTTGTTATTAAATTACAGAAAGTTCATGGACTCAGCAACAATATCATGTGTAAATCCAGAATATCAAATATTATCTTGAAGTAAACCCCATTAACATCAATTAGGCTTACTTCTCATAAATGTGGCTAAAACTGAAGGGTCAGATAGACTAGTGTGGTATCTTGTAACCTGTTTTGCAAATATAAAAAGAAAAAAACAATATATGACCTGAGTTTTTTCATGAAACATATTAGGCAATAAATAAGAGGCATTTCTATATGATTTAAGCATATGTTAATACAGCCACTAAAATAAATAGGAATTAAAATAATTTAATTTCAATTATTTCAATTTAAATAATTTACTTAATTGATTTGAAGGATGGGCACAAAAGAAGTCTTTTGTAGGAACTGTACAAATAAATTCACAATACCTTTCAAATTTAGTTTCAACGTCAAAATTTTCCACATTCAAAACCAGGTCGATATTATTTTCAGTGCCTATGTTTGAGCGTGTAGTTGTGTAAACACTTAGCTGAAACAGAAGAAAGACCGTTAATACTTGCTATTTTGCTGGACGCCTTAAAGATTCCTGCCTTAATCATTATTTCCCTTATCTTGGATGACACGTTGTCCCACACATGCTGCCACTATTCTCTCTCCCTTCCTCAAAACCCACATGGTTTGGTCAAACTGAAAAAATTAGATTTAAGAAATGCTTACAACTTTCTTTTCCCTGCTCATTTGAGCAAAGAAAGGAACCCATTAGTCAATTCATTGTAGTTTACCAAGGACTTAACAAGTCTCTTGTATCTGCCTACTGCAGATACAGAGGGATTAACAAGTAAGGGTAAGGGTAAAGGTTTTCCCCTGCGCAGTCGTGTCCGACTCTAGGTGGCGGTGCTCATCTCCGTTTCTTAGCCGAAGAGCCAGCGCTGTCCGAAGATGCTTCCGCGGTTATGTGGCCGCATGACACGCGTGGAATGCTGTTACCTACCCACCGAAGTGGTACCTATTCATTTACTTGCATTTGCATGCTTTCGAATTGCTAGGTTGGCAAGAGCTGGGGCGAGTGCGGGAGCTCACTCCGTCACGCGGCACTCGGGTCTCGAACCGCCAACCTTCCGATTGACAAGCCTGGCATCTTAACCACTGAGCCATTGCACCCCCTTGTATAATATATATAATATATGTGCCATCTGTAACAATCTTCTTGGAGGGGTACAAGTTGTACACCCTGTTCAATTCAAATTAAAGATAGTCCCCCCCTCCCCGTCTTTCCTAATCTGGAAAAGCTGGGAAAAGACGAAAGCACAACACATAGAAAGGTTGAGTAAATTCAATTCAGGAAATTTCAAAAGAGAGTTGACTAGTGCTCACCAAAATTTAGTGCTCACTCTAGATTTGGCAGAGAAAGAGCAACTGCTATAGATTGGAGGGTGGTATATTTAAGTATGCCAATACATGCCCATGTAGTACATCTACTTTATGTTTGCTAAACATATGTAGCTCATACTAGCAGACCAATGAAGAGCAGGGAATGGCACTGAGCTCCCTTTGAAGGCTACAGTTTTATATAAAACAGGCACAACTGTTGTTTTTTATCCTTCTACTGCTGAGCAGCAGTTCCCAGAAAAATCTTGCTGCTGGAGGCATAATATGTGGACAGAACTGGGCAAAGGAGAGAAAACAGTACACTGCCATATTGGGAAAAGGAAGGAGAAAAAGGCAACATTCAAGTCTGCCATATGGCAAATAGCTACAACTCCCCCATACAAGAGTTTAAGGAAAAAATAAAAATAATGTCCAAGTTCCAAGTAATTACTAGCACTAGTACATACGGCCTGGTACTTATTAAATGGCTATTTAATCCCATTATAACATATGTTTTAAACTGATAATGGGATGGTCATCAACTCTGGCTCAAGGGTCTACAACTGCTGATTGCTGCTGATTCCTAGTTTACAAAAATCCTGTAAGATCAGTATCACCTTCATACTGAGAAAGAAATGAAGCAAAGTGGAAGTCAATTTTGAAGGGTGACATGGAGGGTGCATGTGGGTGCAGCACTTCCTGGTTTGCGAAATGCTTCCAACATCAGAGAGGGCAGAAATTACAATAGTAGATAAGTTTTTCCCCAGCTGGTGAACTGGACATATGTTGGATTTCAACCTCCCTATTTTCATGGCTAGAGTGATGGGACTCTGTAGAGCAGCACATCCCAGAACAAGAGTCTGGGGCAAGGTGCTGACACCAACACTGCACTATGAGATAATCTGACTACTTAATGCCAACTGGGATCTTTGGAAATGACATTGGATTAAATCTGTAGTCTACTCTAGCCTTCCAACCCTTTCAACGTTTTTAACATTAACTGCAACGTAAGGGGCTCTTGCTTTAGAAATTTGAATTGAAGCAGTGATCCTCCGTGTAACTGCAGTAAAAAAAAAGTTTTCCTGTCAAAGTTCACCTGCATCTCAGTCCAAAGGAAAAAAAAAGAGCCATTATCCCGCTCCGCCCCACCCCAATCAGGAAGCGCCACTGCATCACCGCCAACAATTACCGCTCATTTGTACGTAGTACTCGGGTGGGAAGAAGGAAAGCCCAATTAGGCGGTCTCACCTGGAGCTTGGGCCGACGCGCCAGGTAAGGCCGAATGCAGCCGTCGTTGCCTTCGCCGTCGTGGAGGGCAGCGAGGCAGGGCCGGGTATGGACGATGCCGTACATCACCCAGCAGGTGTGCGCCACGTAGACGGCAAAGAGCCCCACTGCCAGCCCCGTCAGCGAGCTGCGCCTCGGCAGCATCGCCCCCCCAGACCAGCTCCGCGGCCGCCACCGGCATCGACCACCCACCACAGGCAGCAGCGCACGACACCGAGCGCTCCAACTCCGGGGCCGTTGCCCGAGACGAGCACGGTCAGCAACCCAGCCGCTTCCCTCCTTCGGATCTTCCTTCCTTCGACAACGGAAACGGGACGGCCGCGCGGAGGGTGCTGGGAAACGTAGTCTCTTAGCGGACAATGGAAGCCGGGGCGAGCCTTTCCGCATCTCTCTTCCGCCCTCGCGCATTCCTCACCGGGCGAACGTTTCTGCACGAGGTCAAGATTCTCGCCTCGCTCTGACCCTAATTTAGCTACTCTGGACCGCATGCTTTACATGCTAGAAAGGGTCCCCGGAATAATAATAATAATAATAATAATAATAATAATAATAATAATAATAATAATAATGGATTGCAGCCGGAAAGATATAAAAATAAAATAAAAATTTAAATAATAAATAAATAATAAATAGAACGTTTGGCCACTTGTAAAATCACCTCTGCTTTAAACGAGGTTTTTCTCCGTTAGGCTGACCATATTTCCTTGAGACAAAAACGGGACATTGGGATGGCAAAAATGGGATAGGGTTAAACTTATGTAATATTCCGTATTCATGAAAAAGTAAGACAATTAAAAAAAGTTTTAAAGAGTTTTTAAGATCCATTTGCTGGTCCTTAAACAGATTACTGTATATATAAAAATATTTTTGTTTTCACTAAAATGAAAAAGTTTTATTACAGTACATGAACACATTGAGCTAACAATTATTCTTCAGTGACAGAACTCATACAAAAATTTAGGTAGACGTAGAGGGGGACTATTTGACAGGAGGCGAATGGGGAAAGCACAGCTCACAGGCTTTGTAACATCACGGATCGCAGGAAGGAGGGGAAGCGGGGGAGAGAAGAGATGCAGGGAAGGGAGGATTCAAAAACTCCATGCCCAGCGAGGCTTCTCTTCCTTCTGCCTTCCCTCCTCCTCCTCGTTTTTTTTTCTCCCTCTTTCTCTCTCACCCACAATTCCAAACGAAAAACTCTCTCTTGCTGAGCTGGAGAAATAATCAGTTTCGCTCTTGAAAAAAGGGGGCAGGATCAAATCCCAAACGCATTTTAATAAAACAAACAGAGCAGAGAGCAGAGAGCGACCAGCTAAGAGCAGAACAGAGGCGGTGGCAAACATCTCTCTCCCCGTTTCTCTCTGCCTCCCTCAATCAAGCACTTTTAAAATGATAATTGCATCTTGGCTGAATCAATCTTGCCATGCCTGACATTTTAATTAAAAAAAAAAAAATGGGACAAAATTGACATTTATATTAAAACGACCGGGAAATGTGAAAAAAAAATGGTACTGTCCCGTTTAAAGCGATATGTATGGTCAGCCTATTCTCCATATATTATGGGGGACTCTTTTTTTGCAGCCTAGATCTGGTAGCCCGAGTTAAAGGGCCATTACTTCCAACTTTCTTGTGGGAAATATTCTAGGAAGATCTGCCCATTTGGTTTTAGATAGCTTTCCACGGTATGCTATGCATTCTTAGGTCTGAACTCAAATCTGAGTCAGGAAGAGCGGTTCCAGCTATCTCTTGGTCCAATTATGAGCTGCAGCTGTATTCTCACAATCCAGTTTAAAAAGCAGCTAGCTTTAACAGGTCAGCCAAGCTTTGTGGCTTACCATATTGTCCAAACAGAATCCTTTGGAGCCCAGGACAACCTTTGTATAGTGTGTGACGTTGTGTTTGGATATGCTAATAAACCATAAGCTTGTTAAAATGTATATTATGGAAACAGACATAGCTCAACAAAGATGGCAATGTTAGTAGTTGAGAGAGAGGTGAGCAGACATTTGAAGTCAGCATAGTTGTGGTTCTAATATTTTTTTTAAGGTCTTGTTTAGCAGTTGTCAATTCACCCACACCATGAGCATAGTAGCATACAGTACCTTATTCCTAAATCCCATTGGTGAGACTTAGTATGTATAAATGTACATAATGTAATATAAATCCTTTGACTTACGTGTAAACGTAGTTAGGATGAAGCAGTTATTATATTAACCTTCCATATAATTACTGTATTTAGCTGTGTTTACACAAGGCTGAGGCAGTGTCTTGTGTTCATTAATGAGTACACCTTTTTTCATTTTACCACTCCCTGGTCACGCACTATGCTTTAAGGTGCTCTGAACCTGAAGCAGACTATATTTTGAGGTTGGGGAAATGAGACTTCACCTTATGACAAAGGTAGGTTACAAAGTCCACTTAGTGGGAATCCCAAATGGCAGTTCTTTGTTTCAGACAACACAGTAATCTTCAACCCTCGTGTAAAAAAATAGCAGGGAACTGATAGTGAAAGTGAACAATGGTGCATGTGTTAAATAACAGCTTTTTGGCTCCGTATGTTTTCTAAATGCAGCCTTTAAGACAGCCAAGCATGTGTCAGGGATTCCCAACGCGTAGCACATGCCAATATTAGGAGTTTACTTCAGGATTGTAACCAACCTGCACACCCACCCTGCTTGTTATAATGCTGAAAACAGACATCTGTTATTTGCATTTTAGAAGAATCCTAATTTAAGTGTGAAAATCCTTTTAATGTAGTTTGGGTTTAGATAAGATTTTAGCAAGCAGCTGGTTTAATGTCATCCGACTTCTTATATAAATCCTTGACCTTTTGGGTTGGTTTTCAGCCTAGATTTGCAATAGAAACTGTGTTGAAAATGTCAATTAGTTGAATAGCCATTAACAGACTAATTTTTTTGATCATGACATTGTAAAACATCCGCTCCCGTCAAGATTTCATTTCAGCCTCCTTGTTTTTTCTTGTATTATTAATGTGGAACAATGGCAATTTTATTATATAATCTGGTTGTTGTGCATCATATTTCAAAAAGTATGAATTTCATAGTATTAAAAAAGTACACAAAAACTACGAAGTCTTTATTTCCCCATTCTTTTAATTTGTATTCACATTCAAGATTAAGTCTACCGGAATCCACTCAAATTGAAAAAAAAATCCAACCAGGGTAAAATGCCCAGTGATGCCACAATGCATAATTAAAATCTTGAAGACCACCTTCTAATTCTTATAAACACGAAATTTATTTTAAGGAAATCAGTGTCTCACAATGGTAAACCATAAAAGCCATGATTATTTTGTTCCTTGGCTTGGTTCAGTTTATAGCATTTTACAATTAGTAACAAAGACATAGAATTCTACTCACTTGACCGTTACAAAAAGATTGCTCAAAGTGAGGTATTTCCTTTAGGAAATCAATGAATAGTACTGATACCAGGTATAGTCAGACTGTATAAACTTAAAGACACTGTACAAAAAAAAAGGTTACTTCTGTAAAGACAATGAAGTGAAATATTTCAGCTTTGAAACATGACTATACTTGCACTTCTGGATTGCACTGCAATGCCAACATGACATCATTAGTAACAGTTGATACATGGTCCTCATCCCAAACATTTATTTGCTAACATAGCAATTCAGGGACATATTTTCCTATTTGGACTGTGGTTAATGACGTTTCTTTTATAATAAAAACAATGTCTATATACATGTGCAAACCAGAAACTCAGCAAAAAATATACATTTGTATCAGAAATGCATTGATCCAGGATTCTTCATTTAATCATACAATGGATGCAAAGATACTGCATTGGAAAACTGTCCCCAGAATCATTTTCTTTTTAAATACAGGACTTCATTCAGCAGTATTGACTGCCATGGAACATACAGCATTTATTTAACTACTGTTTGAATCTAACTTGTTAGATCTCCTGTCAGATAATACAATTAATAGCTACTGTCATATTAGCAAAAGGTTATTGGTCCAAATGTAAATTTACAGAAAAATTCTAAACATGTCAACTCATAAAACTTACTGAGAGGTAAGTGGGTATAGGACTGAATCATTACTTGTCTTCAAGCAGTGATCCAAAGTAATCTCAAAGTGTTTAGAGATAAATTACTGATCTTTTCAATACTAAGTCTAGAAATATGGTTATGCTAGATGTAACTAGCCACTGCAGTTTGATCTTGTCACAACAATTTAAAAAGTCTCTAAAACCCTTTAATGAATCAATGTTTTATGCCCCTCTCAAACTACATTTCTCTCCATAATACATATGGAAGTATCATATGCATTACACAAAAACATGTAAAATGGTTAAACTAAACTAAACTAAACTAAACTAAACTAAACTAAACTAAACTAAACCTAACCTAACCTAACCTAACCTAACCTAACCTAACCTAACCTAACCTAACCTAACCTAACCTGCTTTAATTTGGAAGTTATAAAGGGCTTTATACAAATCTAGTAGTTGTTTAGGCAACAAAAACAGTTGCCTGTGTTTAGCCCCTAAATTATAAACTTCAAGATAAGATTGTTACAAGTTTTAATGTGTACTAATTATTTACAGTAATGGGCTTTACTTTCCTAAAGGTGTTCATAGAAAGAAAGTATAATCAATATAAACAGAAGACATTTTCAATGAACTACAAGATTCTAACATTTTAAACATAGCCTATTACTTGTGAAATCAATAGAAGACAATTTTGTTTTTCAATTTTAATTTGGAAAATTCAAAAGGTGCTGGCTTCTTTCATATCTGTTGTCTATGAAATTGCCACAAATAGTTTTTCTACAATGAGATTTACAACTTTATGTGAAAGAAGAGGACCCACAAAGCTTTAGGGAAATTTTACGGATAATCCATGTCAGAAGCCAAATCTATGGTGAATGAGCAACTTGTATGGGTTTGTATTTGAACTCTGATCTGTAGAAGGAATAGCTCCTTCAGGATAGTTGAGGGAGTTTACCTTATGCAAAGGGCTGGTTCTGGATTGTGAATAATCCCATGAGTTGGTTGTTGTGGGTTTTCCGGGCTGTGTGGCCGTGTTCTGGCAGTTTTGGTTCCTAACGTTTCGCCAGTAGCTGTGGCTGGCATCTTCAGAGGACAGGAGCACAGCTACTGGCGAAACGTTAGGAACCAAAACTGCCAGACCACACCCACACAGCCCGGAAAACCCACAACAACCATCGGATTCCAGCCGTGAAAGCCTTCGACTATACTTTAATCCCATGAGTGTTTTGTATTATACCACCTGGATGACTACAGCTCACAAGATAGGTTTGACTGGTTAGTATTCAGAAGACACAAAACCACGAAATTCAGTAGGGGATTGAGTTAAGAGTTAAGTCTCTTAAGTTATTATAATCTTTCCAATAAGGGGTCCTAATAGCAAA
The DNA here is from genome assembly GCA_023362775.1 of Charina bottae. Classification (NCBI taxonomy): domain Eukaryota; kingdom Metazoa; phylum Chordata; class Lepidosauria; order Squamata; family Charinaidae; genus Charina; species Charina bottae. The sequence continues at coordinate 14,177,323 of JALMGJ010000016.1, forward strand.
GCCATAAAATCAATGTTTTGTAATGAACTAAGTGTATGCCAGCACACTGCTTTACATTCTATTTAGTGGGATGCAAACAACTGTATCAAGTCACTAGATTAGAGATCTGACTTTGCACACAGTGGTGTGAGAGTGCTTAGGGCAGCCTTTCTCAACCTTTTGACCCTGGAGGAACCCTTGAAATATTTTTCAGGACTTGGGGAACCCCTGCACATTCAGGCTCAAATATAGGGCAGAAGTTTCAAAATTATATTTGTTTCATGTGTTGGCCTGTATATATGCATTAACAGTGTTCTTAAACTAAAGAATGAAACTTACCTCTTTAATGTGAAGTTGCCTGAATTTGAAATAACTTTTAAAATAAATCATTCCCCACCTCTCGCAGAACCCTAGGGTTCCACGGAACCCTGGTTGAGAAACCCTGGCTTGGGGAGACTGGTTTTTTTTTTTTGGCAGTGTCAAGAGTGGGTCTTGGGGAAAAATGAATGTGAAAGGAAAGAAGTGAAAGAAATGAGGCTAAAAGTACAGAGACTGCAGGAAGAGAAGGAATGAAAAATGATTAGAAGGGAAGTTAATCTTCAACAGAATTAATGGAAAATACATTTGAGGAAAGAGGCAGTGGAAACTGCTTGGAACTGAATGATACACTGAAAGGCTGCTGTGATCTAATTTTATTGAATAGATTTTTGCAATTAGTGTTTTTTCCTATTTGTACTATGCCTTGGTAAAGGAGCATAATAAATATCAGCTACCCTATCTACAATGTATAGAACGTTCAAGCTTTGTAAAGATAGACTCTTCATCAATAATGCTCAAACCAAGTTCTGCTTTACAGTAAGTTGCACAGTGCCCTTCTGTATGGACAAAAATTAAGACATCTTAATATTTGGGAGTCAACTTTCAAGCCACAAATTTTAAAAAAACCCTCCAGTTTTGCCATTTGGCTTTACCACAAATAAAATTGAAGAAAGGACAGGGGTAGGGCACAATGGCTCTATGAAAGTAGACATCTTGTAAATTGATACAAGCCATATTCCTCACTGCAGAAGGGGAATGATGGTCGTGACAGAAATCACCCTGGAGGAGGAACTTTCTCCAGACTTGTCCCAATTTCTCTAAATTCTCCTTACTGTATCCAGAACTGGACATGGTACTTGAGGTGGAGTCTGACCAAAGCAGAATTATTACTTTCCATGATTTGGAAATGGCATTTTTGTTGTTGAAGTCTAACACTGCATTTGCCATTTTTGCAGCATATTATATTGCTTGTTCATATTCAGTCTGCACTCAACTACTATTCCAAGATATTTTTACAAGTAGTACTGTATTACCAAGCCATTTATCCTGTGCATTTGATTCTTTCTTCTTAAGAATTTTACATTTCTCTTTGTCAAATTTCATTCTGCTACTTTCAGTCCATTCCTTTAACCTATCAAGATTGTTTCAAATTTAATTTTGTCTTCTAGGATATTAGCTATCTCACCTAATTCTACGTCATCTACAAATTCTACATCATCTACAATGGCAAGCATTCTCTTCCTTTCTTCTTCCATCAAGCAATCAATAAAAATACTGAAGATTCGAACTAGTGAAGAATAGGTCAGTCAACGTATACTGAAAGTGAGCAAAGTGGTTTCTGAACTGAGAAGATGAGTGAAAGACAGTCCAATATGGTAGGTTTGGCACCTATGGCTCTGTTGTACAGGATAGGATAGATGTTCTGATGTGCAGTGAGAGTTCTGGGGCATGTTGTGACACAACTGCTCCATCTGTACCTGGAGATTTCTGTTGAGATGAAAGCAGGACCCTGGATAGTTGAGAGAGGGACTGAAACAGGGTTGTTATAGTCCTCATTTATATTCTAGATGTTTTTGATTCTTGTCTGAGGCACCATCAATCTTAGTACTCAACAGCCCCTCTTTATTATATATGAGATTCTCAATCCAGGCTTTGGCTTCCAAGAACTCAGTACAGCAGAGTCCAGGTGTAGCAACAAAGGGTGATGCCTTAACTTCAGCTATTGAATCCGTTTGTGGAAAGCTGTAATGGTATGTGGGAACAACCTTGGGAGACAAGGGGAAGAGCCACAGGCAGGGGAACAGTCAGAGAAGAGGCATCTTAGCCCACAGAAGGAATGTGGGCATGGCAAATGTCTCAGAAGGGACCCTCCCTAGTTTCTTGGGCTAGTAGAATTAGTTCATCTGGGCGTGCTTCCTGTCTGGACTACCTCACAAGGCTGACATCAGCAGAATTAAGGTGTTTTTTTAAAGTAGGGATCTCCTGTAAAAATTGTGGTATTTCATCATACAAGCCAGATAGTTTACAATGCAAAGAGTATCTCTGAGGATTATAATTTGTGTCCAAGACCTTCCTCCTTATCCATGCATGTGGGTTTTGCTGACAGTGAAAACTGGAATAAGATACCTCCATTACAACAGAATTGGGAGATGGGTATTTTAATCAAATTTGGCAATCCCCGTCAAATCTATATAATATTCCAGGGTTGAGGAGCATTTGAAGATGTAATTCCAATCTGTGAGTATGGAGAAGTTGGTCACATTTGAGCTGGGGGCCATGGACAACTAAAGCTCAGATGTCAGTTCTGCTTTGAAGGAGCCACATCCTAGGGACATACGTAAACCATTCCATGTGGGAAATTGCTGGTTACAGCATTGAAAGGTGAAGATAATAAACATATGGAAAAAACAGTATTTTTAATAAGATGGGAAGAGTGATCAAAATCAAGGCAAAGTTGGAACTTCCGTTGGGGACATGGCGGCCTGAACAGCTGTGCTCGTGGGCTCCGCGGGCAGAACTGACAACGCGGCAGTTTTTTTGGGCTCAGGCAGGTTTTTCCTGATGCCCTGGAGTGTTTTTCTGGACAAAGAAAATACTCGGAATCATCCCATCTGTCCTCCAGAACGGCGTCTTGCAGCCAGAGGATCGTAAACAGCGTTTGTGCTAATCTGGTAAGAGAGGCCGGGAGGCTCGGATGACACCATTTCCAAGCCGCGCTGTAGCCTTTAAGGGACATTAAGACTGGCCACCCCATTTCTAAATCACCCAATTTATATTTTTTAAGTTTATGTACCCCAAGAGAGGCTTTCTACAGCAAGGAGAAGCGATCTCTCTTGGTGCTTATCGTTATTTTTGGGATTAATTTTTAAAAATCTTTTAAAGTTTTGGCTTGTTTCCCATCCAAATACTAAGGAGGATTGAGACTAAATAATTGTCTCCCTGTTATTATTTCTGCATTGAATTTGAAGATTTTAATATTTTCCTACACGTTGAATCTGCTGTTTTGAATCTCCAGCTTTCTGCTGCTACTTTCCCTGGGGAGCTGCTTGTTATCATACTTTCACTTGTGTAAACACGTCCTGGAAACTTTCCATTACCTCCCACTTTCGCTGGTTAAGTACCTAGGGGGCGCCATAACCTACTGCGTGATTTCACGCAGACTTTCTCAGATTTCCATTGAGACCTTAAACAGATTCTTTTTGATTCTTGTCAAGTCATTATGCAAGATATTTGGGACATTGTAGAAAATATCAGCTCTAAAATATGTCATCTGGCTGGGGATGTTGTGGAAGAAATTGAGGAGCTTGATAACAATAGAAATGTTTTTACTGACAGTGAGATTGAAGCTTCTGTTGAAATGCCAGACGACAACCGGATTGTCGAATTGAAGAAATTAAAGGGACAGACCGAATTGCAAACCTTAAGTGAAATTCTCTTTCTGATGGAATGTTATGGGAAGGAAGAGGTCATTATCTATGGGAGGTTTTTTGCTGAGAAGTTGGAGTCTTTAAGGGGGGCAGTTGGGCTGTCTGATTTCTTTATGAAAAATGCTTTGTGTGTACTGTGGAGATATGTAAATGCTTTGTTTTATTTTGAACTGGGGTAAGGGTTAAGAAGGTTCATCTGGATTGCTTTCAGGGCTTGTTTGACTTCATTTCTTTCTAATGATTTGGATTAAGATTAATAAGGTATAATAATAAACGCTTGGTTTTAGTTTTAATATTAAGATTGTTATAATTGTAGTGTTATTAATTATAAGAGCAGACAATTTATAAGCTTTTTAGTTTGATCTTTATTATAGTGGACAGAAGTGTATAGAATAGTGGTAGGAAGGAAATAATTAAATAAATGTCTTTGGTGAGGGAAGTTGATTAGGTGGTTTATATATTTTCTTTTCTTTTAATATAAGGGGAGGGAGCAATTGTATTTAGTGATTTTTATAATGTGCTAATGGAATGATTTATAGAAATAATGTGATTTTGGTTTGATATAGAGTAAGGGATTGATTATGGAAATTGCTGTATATTCTTGTTAAAAGTTGAAAGCTATCTCTTTAGGTAATCTTTAAAAAAATTTGCTTCTTGTGTTTTTACACATTTTTAGTTTTTTCTTTTTGTAGTTTTTTTTTGGCTTTTTTGTAGTTTTTACTCTTGCTTTAAATCAAATAAAATTCTTATTTAAAAAAATCAAGGCAAAGTTGATGCTATAAGACCCAATTTTAATTTCTGGAACACTGGTGAGAAAACATGGAACTTATGGAAATGAGAAAGAGGTGTCCCCCCAAAGGAGCATGTTCACAAAATATCCAGCTTTGATCTTGACTAGGCTGAGGTTGAGGTGGGAGAGAGTCTTCATCCCAACTTTTTCTGTTGTAAAAGAATAATCTGGAGACCTATGATAAAGCTCTCCCTCTGATACTGAGTTTTAGGATTGAGGAAGACCAGTAGGAGATTATGTGGTTCAGACAGGTGAATCTAGCAATGGTGGAGGGAGGAGATGGAGGAAGCGGGCATGGAGAAGGATTCAAGATAGAACCTGTATCAGGAAGGGTACAGAGCCCTGATTTTTTCCTCCTAGTTTTGCCCTGGTCAGGCTTGAGTGGGGCAAGTATTTTGGAAGACTTTGTCCATTTAGCGAGCAATTCCTCTGGTACGAGTAGCAATACAGCAGAAGCTTGGTATTTTCTATCAAAGACAAGCTTCAGTGCAATCAAGAAGAGGGGAAGGAGTGTTCAGGCAGTTTCTGGGACATAATAGGTTTTTAGAGGAGGAAGAAGTGCCAGAATCTGCCATCTACATGCTTGTTCTCAAGGAACAGTTCACAACCAAGACAAATGATTATGCTGAGCCTGCCTGAGAATGCTTAGCAGTGCTTACAAGAGTTTACTGCCTTACCTTTCCCGAGGCAGAAAAGATCTATCTGAAGAGTGAATCTTCCTTCCACAACAGTGGCACTTGTGGAATAGGACCTTCAAGGCCAAAAGGCAGAGACCAGAAAGCTTATCCATGAGGAGGACAATAATATCTTGCCCATCCTTTTTGCAAGGAGAAATAGAAATGGAATAAGACAAATGGATGCAGAAAAATATTTTAGGTTCAGACAAGAACTCAGGAGACAAATCCACTATTACTTTGACTATCAAAAACGTAGTGAGGTTTGGTGTGACTTGCACCTAGTCATGTGCAACGGTACACATAGAAGGTGGCATTCCTGCTAATAATTTTATATCTAGGCGGTTCGGACAGGGCTCCGCATGCATGCATAACCCATAGATTTGAATCACAGAGAATGCAATTAAAAGCATTCTATATGGTGGGAAGTTTTCTCTGCCTTAATAGGAATCAAGGGGTGGGGGAAGCAGAACGCAACCCTGATGTATAGCTCGCTGTTGGTTGATTCTGAAGCAGATGCTAGTTCTTCTCTGAATCTCTCTTCAGATAGCTAACTGAGCTGGCACAAGTCCTGGGCCTTGGCATACTGCTGGTTTGTTTTTCCAAGGCCTTTGGTGAAATAGAGAAACAAGAATAATAATACAAAATTTAGCAAGTGGGTTTCCTTTCTATGAGGCTTTTTGTTTTCCTAGCATAGAATCTGAGTATATAGTACTCTGGGTATATAATAAAGCATTCTGATAAACTTTGTAGCTCTCTCTACTGGAAATTCCTCTGCCAAAACTTTCCTACATAATGCCTTCCCACTGATTCTGCTTACTAAGGATTTTTAAAATTTAAGAGTTCCTAACCCTGAAAGTGGCTGCTTTTCCTACTCAACTGTACTGTAGAATCTTTTCTTACATACAAGGAAGTGATACCAGTGACAACTGTGGTGGCCATTGTGAATTACAAATAAGACCTTCAACAAAATGTTACTATGTTATGGGTTCCTACCCTAGAGGTCAGCTAGCCATGCCCAAATACTAATTCTGTCTTGTTTCTCCCACCTAACAGCATTAATCTATGTAAGGGTATTTCTCTGTCTTCCTCTTTCCTTTCTTGAAGTTAGATCACACTGCTTTAGCGAGTTAAGAATCAACAACCAGGGAATATATTCACTATTAGAAATGATTGAGAATAATGAATTACCACTATTTTAAAGATGAATGGAATTCTGAGATTGACGTTTCTTTAAAATCAGTATTTTGGTCTTGAGGAAAAACAGCACTTTCAATAACTGATACTTTACAGTATCCAGTGTGACTCACTGAACAAGAGGGAGGGAGGGAGAACCAGACTTAAATATGAGTATTTCAGCTAAGATTCATTTATGCAAACAATCATCCATATCATCACAAAACTGTATATCTAATTTGGCAAAGTGGGTAAAACAAGAGGATAAGCATCATTCTGTGGCTAATTCCATAGTAATACTATTGAACATAGCCTTCATCTGCATTATCCTTATCCCATCCTACCCAAATAATTTTAAAATAGAAGATATTATATATTTCAAATTCTAAATAGATTTCAGCTGTGAAAATCTATGAGGAGGATTTGGTTTTTTAAAAACCTTCTTCTCCATTTGCTCTTCAAAAAGAGCATTACTAGCAAAATAATAGCAACTTGATAGCAAGAGGTCCATTCCTGCTACTATATGTAAAAACCTTTTATGTTTTAAAACATTATGAAAAAAAAAACACCCCTACCGTAACATATAAATGACAGCGGGAAATATAAAAATGTTGTGGCAATTACTTGCACAAGTAGGACTCTATATTAATATAGTCATTATCCCACAGTCAGTCTAAAATCTATCAAAAGCTGCTCCCACGAAAAGCAGAAGGCCTGAAGTGATCATAGCAGCTCTTTCAACCCATAAGGAAAAAAAAAATCTTTGGTCCCAATCTTGAAATACACCACCCTACAAATTTCAAAAAAAGCTCTTTGCACAGATGTTCAGATTTAAGAGAGGCAGTATTATCTTTATGCCAATTAATAGAATATTAGTGACTAAACAGAGCAGGCATGTAAATAAACCAGCAATCTCATTTCTTTAGAATGTTGTTTAGTTGCTTGGAAGGAAATAGCTGCTTTTGAGTTCTGAAAAAAAAAGCATCTCATATGGTGTCTGTGGCTACAAGATGGAAAGGTGAAGGACACAGAAGGTACTTCCCACACTACTAGTACTTTACATTTATAGAGCTTTCTGTGTGTACATTCTATGTGCAGTATTAACTTGCAGGTACCATATTGCCAGAGCAGCAAAAAAAGATGCCTCGAAACAGAATTAAAGTTGTTTTAACATACAGGTTTTCACTCTCCTTTATCTGTGTGTGAGATATACTGTATATATTGGTGTTTTTTAATTTCAATTGGTCTATGATTATAATACTAAAATGTAAATTTAGTCATTGTACCAAATTAAATGCTTGCATTAAAATGTTTTTGTGGACGCAAATTTCCAGAATAGCCATTTATAATGGAAGCATCCAGAGTAGAGGCAAAGTATTGTGTGGCTGATAGATGAGAGAATTGCCTTAGTAAAAGAGTGTGATGGAGTTCCTGGGAAATAAGCTGAATTAATGGGGAGATATTATTTATTAAATAGTGGTAAGTATATCCCACATACTAGATTAAGGGGAAAGGAAAATTCTTTAAAGCTTTTTTAAAGAATAGATGAAAGCAATGTATATGTGTTTTCAGGATTTCATAAACAAGTGAGCACATTAAAAAAATGTGTACAATCTAAAAAGCTACTCAAATTATATGATCCTATTGGTTATGGAAGGAAAGAGATTCATATATAAGACATAATAAGCCAGCTTTTATGTAAAGTAACAGTAAATAGCACTAACTTTAGCATCTTGTGTGAACCAGGACACTGGTTTTCACTAGGGGTCTGCAAACTTGAATTTGAAATATTTTCATCTTAAAATGCTCTATTTTGAGTTTGAAACAGTTGTTCTAGGGTTGAAACAGGCCATTCTGACCTTATATTTCCATCTTGAGACTGAAATTCACTTCTGGAATAGCTGAACATCCCACTTCAAACCTGAAACAACTGTTTTGTATAAAACAACTGTTTTGTATTAAAACATTTTGCAAACCTGAAAAGTATTTTTGAAAAGTAATTACAAAAATCAGGGATTATAGAAAAAAACAGATATAGTACCAAAAAAAAAAAAAAAACACATTTTCACTGAAAATTATATAGCTAAAACTGGTGACCTCTAAGGAACTGTATGAGAAATATTTAGGATTTACAATACAGCAAGTTTATTTTATGCCTGTTCAATCTAATACAAAATTTCATTCTGTGCAAAAAGCTATTGAAGCTGCTTTTTAAATGGCCCTTGTTTAATTATCATTGCCCAGAACACCCAAATGCAGCAGTGACAGACAGGGAAATAGCAAGGCTGTGTGTATTCCATGATCCACCCAGAAATATAGAAGTTCTAATTTAAGTGCAGATTTTGCTGTCCTGAGAATTTTAAACTTTAAAAAGGCATGCTTCTAGATCTTAAGGCTGAGAACAATCTGAATTTCCAGTTGTCAGAGGCAGTCTGCCTGCATCCATTTTTTTTGGCCTTTGTTCATCTTCCTTTACCCTTTAGCCAATCAGCACAAAATACAGAAATATACCTAATTCATATGATTGAGACAGACTTTGGAATTCAGCTTTTCTGAAGTATAAAATCTGGGTTTCTGTGCTAAAATCTGGGGTTTTAGCACAAAACGCACACAATCCTGATAACTTCCCTGTTTTTGATATTAAGATGGATTGAAAAGTTCAAAAAAGGCCATCTTACAAGGAAACCGAATAAAGACAATTCTTTAGGTAAAAAATATTTTTGCATACTTCTCCCCCTTTAGCTATCTACTGAAATAAAACCAAAAAGGTGAAACTGAGCTTGTCTTGCTCTGAAGGCCGCTGACAGTAGCAGTCAATGTTGCCTTGTAAAAAAGGAAAGCAGAACCTGGCCCACAAAGAATTCCCTAAATAGGGATAACACTAATCACCGAAGTGCACTTGACACCATAGGAGCTACAGTATTTTTTTTTCACATGCACACTTTGTAGGACAGTTTGTACATGAAATTAAACAATGAATATAAATATGCAAGCATCTTCTCTTTAAGTATACAAATTAAAGTTTGTTTACATTCTTTACTTTCCAAGTTGCTGATGGAAAAATGAGATCTCCCCAATAGGAAGCCCAAAGATGCTCATTAATGCAGTAAATTATTCATACACACCTTCCTTTCTTTCTTTCTTTCTTTCTTTCTTTCTTTCTTTCTTTCTTTCTTTCTTTCTTTCTTTCTTTCTTTCTTTCTTTCTTTCTTTCTTTCTCTTTCTTTCTTTCTTTCTTTCTTTCTTTCTTTCTTTCTTTCTTTCTTTCTTTCTTTCTTTCTTTCTTCCTTTTTTTCTTTCTCCCCTCTCTTTCTCTCTCACACATACACACATACAGCCTTCTCACATACTTCAGGTTATATAGCTGCGTGACTATGAAAAGCCCTAGATAGGACATACTCCTCTCACCACAAGAGGATGACAGAATTATTAATATTAATTCATTTTTTTCTGCAGGCTATTTCTTCTATCTTCAGTACTTTCTGGGCTGAAATCTGCACAGAAGCCATTAGGAGCAGGGGTTTCCAAAGAACTTTTAGACTCCATTTGATCAGGATATAGGTACTCTTCAGCAAAGTTTGGGTACATTTCAGTAAAATGATGGAAATCATCTAGAAATAGAAAAAAAGACAGTTTCAATAATCAACATTTTAATTACTATCCCTGTTTTTTTTGTGCTATAGTATAAAGTGTAATAAAACTATTGTGTATAAGGAGCTACTGTATATGAAAAATTAGTTATGCTTTAGGTATACTGAAATCATGGGAAACTAAGTTCATGGTTATTATGATCCAACTGATTTCAGTAGGTTTACTCTAAGCATGGCTAAGGTATGATTTATCTTTCTTTAGGGAACATGCTTAAGATGGACTTGTTAACCGAATAATTGTTTAGTATTGCAGAATATCTGGAGCAATACACTGTAGGGTACATAATTGTAAAAGGGCCTCTTAGACATCATCATCTGTGTAGGAACCAAAGTTAAAGAACAACAATAGTGTAAGAGTTTTGAAACCATTTTTGTTTTCCATGGTGTACATTGTTTCTTTTGATCCACAATATCCTCTGAGAGGATACAATACATAAACAGCATTATCTTTTCATCAAAGGTGGCTCTTCTCTGAAAACTATTGCCTATCTCAAGTTAGATTATGCATCCTAAGATTACATTATATTTCCATAATTGCATGCTGCAGAAAAATGTCAAAAATGATTAACAAGTTTTCAGCAATTATATTTATCCATTGTTGCCTATCTTTCCAGCAAGAAATCCCAGGATGCTTCAGATTTCCTTGGAATGCAATTCAAAATCTGTTTACTATCCATTTCCCAATTTCTGTATTCAGGGGTCCCCAACCTTTTTGGCACCAAGGACTGGTTTCAAAAAAAGACGATTTTTCCACGGACCGGGGGGGCGGGGTTTCCGTGGACCGGGGGGCAGGGTTTCCGGGATTTCCGCGGACCAGGGGGGCCAGGGTTTGTGGGCGGGAGCCAATTGCGCAGACTGGGGGGCAGGCTTTGCGGACGGGAGCCAATCACAAGCACCGGCGGCTGGGTTTGCAGGCGGGAGCCAATCGCGCAGAAGGGGGCGGGGTTTGTGGGCAGGAGCCCCGCGGCCCAGTTCCTAACAGGCCGCGGCCCACAGGTTGGGGACCCCTGCTGTATATCACCCCTAACATACTAGTTAGGTGTAATTGTCAAAATCAGAGAGAAGTGGTAAAAGAAATTTTAAAAAACCCTTTGGGTTTTAATTAAGAACAGAAAAAAATAAATAGTATATACTTTTTCTGTACTAAATTAAAGTCCAGAGTATTTTATGATTTTTGTATAGGTAGTATAGAATTCTGCATAGCCCACATATAGGAAACTAATGTCTAAGAAACATGGATATATGTTAGCTGTTTTAGCAGGGGCTAAAAAAATTTGCAACAGAGGACCTGATTTAACCTAGGAAGACATATCATAGGGCAACTTAGGAAATGTGGTAGCAGGACTGACTAGTAGTCACAATATTGGTTTTGCAATATTAACTTCAGATTACATTGTAAGACTGCCATAAATGATTCTCTCTCAAGACCTCTTTTTTTATATGCAATGTGGGCAATTAAAAGCAATGGGTAATACTGCAAAGTAGTTGTAACCCATCTTTCAATGTCAGTCAAAATGTAGTAAGGCTCTAATACCAATGGACAACACTGCACAGTATGCAGTGCAATATATTCTATATGATTTTATTTATTTATTTATATGTATGGAGTGGGCATAAATAAGTCACACTCCATATAAATAAATAAATAAACAAGCAAGCAAACTGCACACTCCAAATCAACTATAACAGAAGAAAGAAATGCACAGTGGCTTTGAAGTTGTCCCCTTCCCTTTCCAGTTTTAGCTCTGAGCCTCAGTATCTACTCAGGTATCAATAGAAGAGAATATATGTAGCTCAGGGTTGAACTGTGGAGTTCTTGGTGCTCTCTGAGCTTAGTTCTTTGCTCGCAGACATTTCATCACCCAACTAGGTAACATCATCTTTGCGAGTGAGTGTGGGGTTTGCTACCTGTTATAAATAGAAGCTTGCCCTGCCAGCTTTGGTTCCCCTATTTCTTCAGGTAGTTTTCATTTCCAGATGTCCTGCCTGATTTCTATACACAAAAATCTTCTAAGGAAATAGTTTCATAGACTTACCATATGCAATTTCCCCTTTTGCTTTATCATCTATAGCTTTAAATAGATTTGACACATTAAGGTCTGAAACACCCATGGCACTCTTCAGAATGCAAGTTAAATCTTGTTCTGTTATACCACCAGTTTCTGATTGATACATCTGTAAAATACACACACCTATTATTTGATGTTCCAGAAAAGAAGCATGTTTATTACTAAACATAAGACATGAAGTAAAATATTAAGGTTGCTACCTCAAAACAATACAAGCCTCACTTCATTTCCAACTACACAAATTCCTTCTGCCCCAAGATGGTGTGAATTTTCCCCACCAGCCAATATAAACTCTCTACTTCCTTACGTGCAAGTATGCACTTTCTTTGCCCTATGGCAGGGGTGGGGAACCTTTTTTCTGCCAAGGGCCATTTGGATATTTATAACCGGGGATCGGGGGCGGGGTTTCTGGGATTTCCGTGGACCGGGGGCTGGAGTTTGCAGGTGGGAGCCAATCACAAGCACTGGGGGGGCGGGGTTTGTGGGTGGGAGCCAATCGCGTGGAAGGGGCAGGGTTTGTGGGTGGGAGCCCCGTGGGCCTTAGGCAGGAGCCCTGCGGGCCTTATACGGCCCCCGGGCCTGACGTTGTCCACCCCTGCCCTATGGCATTGAGAATGTTTATAAATTTCCCTATAGATTGAGAACTATTTATTCAATAATTTATTAGATATCTTCATATTGCAGGTAGTGCTCAAGACAATAAAAGTAAGAACTATACTACCTTAAAATACCAAAGGTAATGCAATACTGAATGTCACATAAAATGTTACTCCTTTAAGGCCCTTGACAGAGATGTCTGTAAATCTGACCTGAAGATTGCAGCCAGGTGTGACAATGCAGTACAACCATGGAAGTAACAGACTTGGAGGCACAGTGGGCACTATGGTAAGACTGCACTAATTTACTGCTTCACTGTATGTGTAGGTTCTGATGGAAGACTTGCATCAATAGCTTTTTACTGATCATGCAACCTTGTCCCAAAGGAAGGACAATGGGAGATTATCAGCAAAGTACTAGAGATTTGTGTCAAGCTTCCAACCCTCCTCATAGATAGGCATGGATTATTTTCAATGCTAAGATCTGGATTGATGGAACAGAAACTGGCAATTGTTAGCCTGGATCTGTATTAGTTCTCAGTGAAGCATCAGATAGACTGCATAATAGACAGTCACTTGCAGGCATATTTGACAATGTTCAGGAGCACAGGAAGTACTGGGGATAAAAAGAAGGAATTATGTACTAACTCAGAGCAGTTCTGTGTGGTCCCCAGATACATGTTTTTTGGCTTTGAGTAAAATGCTTTTCTTCCAAATCGAACAGGAGTAAGGGATAGAGTTGCAAAATGTTGCAAAGTATCACTAGCAAATAAAAGGAAGCCTAGTGGAGATTCTCATGTACAGAAAAATGTTCTTTATTAGCTAGTTCGTTCATTTGTATATTACATAACCCCAGCCCTGGCCTTTATTTTCCTGCTATCTCCAAGGTTTTTTTTTAATCTTGATGCACAGAATATTTTCCTAACAGTCCACATAATGGCTAGCACCAACATATCAAGATTATACTGTATGAATGAAGCAACCAGGAAACTGCTCCTTCGTTACATGCTCAAGAAAAATAAATAAATGAAATCACTGCATTGTTGATTCTAACTTCAGGGCAGCTAGGCTCAGCCTCTATGACATAGCTTTCCAAACTGTGTGTTGCGACACATCAGTGTGTTGCGACAAAACCCAGAAGTGCTGATGGCGCGTCACCGCACCATCAGCGCTTCTGGGTTTCAGCGTGACAAACAAGGCCGCTGCCCTGCACGCCGCCGTTGGTGTGTCGCCAACGGCGGGACTTTGGAAAGCACTGGTCTATGATGTAGCTGAACATGGAGGCCAGAGCTAGCACATGCAGAATCACCAAGAGCCTTCTGTTCCTTTAGAGGGAATGCACTGAGTGCACTCTATATGTTCCTTGAAGGCTTGACCAATATAGATACACTTTGCCTACTGTTCCACAGGCTTGGTGTCATGGGCCATGCAGAGAAGAAAAGGGAGATCAGGAGAACCTCTAAAGGATCGAGCCAAAATGCAAACTAACTCTCTCTTTTTAAGGAGAGATTAGAAACATATTTTTAAATTGACAGGAAGTTAGGGACTTAGGCTGGCTTGCTCTGAATGAAGACAATAAAAAAGATGGAGGCAAGATCCTCAATGTTAACTGCAGAAATCTAGAGTCTGCTTTGTATAGATGGTAGGAAGACACAATAACTTTTTAAATATTTCCTTACAACAAAAAAGTAAGTAAGAGGATGTAAGGAAGGAAGAGGAAATTTGTATAAGAGCAGATGAATCTTCAGTTCATTTAAAGCTTTAAAATGATACAAACTTCTCAATGTTCACTTACATCACTTTGATTTCTGAAATGACTCACAGCTGAAAGTATAAAATGACCTAATAAATGTTGTGTTTGAGTTGTTTTTTTATTTCATAGCTACTCTTTAAGTGTTCCTCACAAAAGACATCAACAAACAAAATTGGTCTAGTGGTTAAGGCAACGGGCTAGAAACCAGAAGTCTGTGAGTTCTAGTCCCGCCTTAGGCATGAAAGCCGGCTGGGTGACCTTGGGCCGATCACTCTCTCTCAGCCCAACTCACTTCACAGGGTTGTTGTTGTGGGGAAAAGAGAAGGAGGGAGGAGTATTAGGTATGTTCGCCACTTTGAGTTATGTATAAAAATAATAAAGGCGGGATAGAAAATAAATAAATAAATAAATAAATAAATAAAGTATAATATGAAGGATTATCTGTGTGGCATTGCACCAATAAATAAATAAATAAATAAATAAATAAATAAATAAAGTAAGTAAGTAAGTAAGTAAGTAAAATATGAAGGATTATCTGTGTGGCATTGCACCTATGATATCAATTCATAAATACCACTTGGTACTACATTTATTTAATGTATATTTAATACAGACATATAAACAATAGGTAGCATACCTGTTAACTGGATTCTGTAGGCTTCTACTCATGCAGACCTTTGTTCTGTAATGTTGGCAAAGTTGTGCTGCTTAGTAGGAACATGCCCACCACCTGCATACCTGTACCATGAGGCCTGTTAAACACCTCAGTTTTGGTTGTGATATAGCATCATGAAATAAACTACCACAATAAGGAATGGATGGAAAGAGAGAGCTGTGTGAATAAAAGTAAATGGATGGGTACCATCAAGCACCCTAGCAGATGTGTTGTAGGAGTATACTCCCTGACAAAAGGCTTTCAAATGTAAAAGATGCTCTGGTAGAATGGATTATGACAGAAAGAAGTAGGGTAATAAATACTATGTGGAAACTGGCAATCCTACTTGAGACTCGTTATTACAAAAACAACAAAATGCCTTGTATCTCACAAAAGTATCTAGCATGGTCCATGCACACTGGTTTTGGATTCATGGATCAGCCATGTCTGCAGATTTACCATCTTTAGTTTTTGATGGGGTTGCACTTTTCAGATGGAATCAGTGTAAATTTGGGGGTCCTCCTGGACTTATGACTCTTGCTTGAAGAGCAAGTGGCAGCCATGGCCAAGAGGGCTTTTGCACAGATTCCTCTTTTATGGCATTTGTGCCTTTTCCTGAATTGACAAGCCCTGCTTACAAGTCACTTCTCATTGGGACTACTGTAATATGTTCTACATGGGCTGAGGACCACTCAGAAAGTATAGCTAATTCACAATACAGCTCCATGAGTTGTAGGACACCTTGGTACTCCCATGTGACATCTCTACTGTGCAAACTACACTAACTACCACTTGATTTATGAGTGCAATTCAATTTGCTGGTCGATAAATTAAAAAATCTACAAAGCTATTCATGACACAGGGCCTTGCATTTTAGGGGTTCACTCTTCTCTAACTGTCTCTGCCCATCCTATAAGATCAAAAAGGGTAGGCATGCTCCAGGTCTTGTTGACTAAACAGTGCCATTTGGGGGGACACTGGAGGCACGCTTTCTCTATCACTGCTCATTCTCTCTTTAATACCATTCCTCCCAAGGTCCGTTTGGTCCTGATCTTGCTATCCTTTAAAACAACTTTAAAAACTTGGCTTTTCAATCAGGCTAGAGGCAGGGGCAATTTATGATCCTGATTGACTTATGGATGATTGGAACTTTCTTGGAAACTGCAAGAGGAATTTCCAACCTTCATTTATATTTTCATTAAACCAGAGTCTCCTTGAAGAATTTGAAACACTTTTCCCCTTGTTTCTGGCTACCTGGCCTGAGTTGTAATTTTTAAAATAAGCTGACAACAGACTCACATTTTATGTCTTGATTGTTCATACAGTATCTACTTTCTCTTCCATTATTTTCCCATCCTTTCTACAATCTCTCACAGGAAGTTTGGTGGGCAAATGCTTTGTGATACCTCATGAGATAATGTAATTGAGAACCAGATACTCAAACAAGTAAGCAACATTATCCTCATGTTTGTTGTTGTTTTTCAGTCGTTTAGTCATTTAGGTTATATAAATTTAATTAAATAAATAAAAAAAAATAGTCGTGTCTGACTCTTCGTGACCTCATGGACCATGGCACGCCAGGCCTTCCTGTCCTCCACCGTCTCCCGGAGTTTACTCAAATTCATATTTCATTACATCGGTGATGTTATCTAACCATCTCATCCTCTGCCGTCCCCTTCTCCTTTTGCCTTCAGACTTTCCCAGCATCAGGGTCTTTTCCAGTGAGTCCTCTCTTCGCATTAGGTGGCCAAAGTATTTGAGCTTCAGCTTCAGTATCTGTCCTTCTAATGAGCAGTCAGGGTTGATTTCCTTTAGGATTGACTGATTTGACCTCCTTGCAGTCCAAGGGACTCTTAAGAGTCTTCTCCAGCACCACAGTTCGAAAGCATCAATTCTTCGGCGCTCAGCCTTCCTTATGGTCCAACTCTCATGAGCTTAATACAAATGTTCAGTTTTTCTAGATACTGGAAGACTGTCCCAAGACTCCTCTGTAATTTATAATAAGATTACAAACATTGGAATTATGATGTCTGCCTGAAATAGATTTCAGATTGTGTCATTTAAATAGGAGTCTGCTGCTTAAGAGAGAACCCAAAGGTGTTTGTTGTATTCAGTCATTGCTCTGCGTAAGTGAACATCTTCTACCAAGGGAACAATAGTGGTAGTCTGCCAGGTAGAGAAAGAATAAGGAGAATGTGAAAAAGAGGAAGATGCCAAAATACACTTCTCCAGATCTGAAAATTAAATAAACACCAGAAGCTCAGAGATATAGGAAGTAAGGTACTCCAGACTATGAGCCAGTACAGTATCCTAGTTAATGTGGCTGCAAAGCACTGAAATCCAAGAAATTCAAGCAGGAGCTCCAGAACAGAAATGAGCCAATGGAAATGAAGAAGGAACTGGATTCATAGTTGAGGTTTAAAAAACAAAAACAGTAAATACAATTTGAATGATGGAAGGCAACAATTCTGAGGGGAGGGAGCCAATGGAAGTGATAGAGGTACTGGAGCAATTGAATAGTTATTCAAATTAGTGTTTGGAGACTGTAGAAGTTTGAGATTTATGGGTTAAGCCTGAGAAGGTACTAGTGACCAATATGGATACTTGAATACAGGACATTTGGCCATGAAGAATGGGACCAAAGAGAGACTACGTATCAGGAGAATAGGATCTATGTGAATACTATGAATCCTAAACATAGTACTATTGATATTGGATGGATATATGGAATATGTGGAAACTTCCCATCCAGGAAATGACAGTATTATGCATATTCTGACAGTAATTGTGGTGAAGTTGATTGGGGAACATTTAGGAATCTTGGCCTCAGAGAAGAAACCATCAGGTTTTGCTAAAGATCTATGGAATCACACCTGAGGATCAAGCACTGGGAACCTTGGAGAGTGTAGTGATGGAGATGGGAATTCTAAAGATGGTACTGATGGCATAGTGCCTAATTCAGTCACTGGAGCTGAAGGAGAAGGAACCGAAGTCAAAACTGGTTGATCTGTTGCAGTCAGCCACACTGGTGAATCAAAATCTTGAATTATGTAAGACATATAATGCGTTCAAACCTCAACAATATCAGCAGAGTCTTTAAATTCCCACAACTGATTTTCCTGATGTCAAGAGCAACTCCAGAGGTCACTGGCAGTACCAAAGTATTTGGCCTGGAATGAGAGGGAGGAGATGCAGTATAATATAATATCAATGTTACTTCCATCAGCAGTACAGCAGAAGTACCCATGTTAGGGTTCAGTAAGAGAACATCTGGAACCAGCACTGCTAGATCAGCCTGAAATTTGAGAGTGCAGTTTTGTTAGTCATAGCCTGAAACTCTTCGTGATCTGTGAACCTTTGAAAACTGTTACAGAGAGTTTGAGAAGTACAGCAATGTCAGTGAACACAAAAGTCAGTGGAGGTGGCACAGAGAATGTTCCAGTGGTGGGAAGCTTACTTTTACAATTTATGTATTCTCCCCGGCCCCCCAAAAGAAAGGACTTGGAGGCCATTAATCGAAGAGAATATTTGTAGCTCAGGGTTGAACTGTGGAGTCCTTGGTGCTCTCTGAGCCTTGTTCTTTTCTTGCAGACGTTTCATTGCCAGACTAGGCAACATCTTCAGTGTGACCATTGAAGGCCATTGGCTAAGAGAACTTTGGCAAAATATCCCCTATTAAACTAGAAATTTTAGGAGAAAGAGATGCAGTGACAATTAAAAGAAAAAGAGAAATAAAACAAGATGCAAACTAACAAACAGGAAAACATGATCAGCGATGGCCGAGAGGAAACAGATGGGGAGTATTTCTCACTGTATGATGCTACAGAGACAACTGATTTGTTTGGTATGTCTCATGATATAGGTATGCACATTAGGGAGTACAATTCTGCCCCAAAGCTCAGCTTTAAAATATTGTGGACTGAAGGTCTGTACAGGTACAAAGCAATGTGTGTCATGCAGAGAGGCCACAAGAAAAAAAACTGGCTCTTCTCATTTTGCTTGCACAGGCCGAAATGGCATCGTGCTCCTGCTGGGTTACAAATACAATCCAGATTGCTGCTGTGATTTGCAGCAGATGGCAACAATTAAGAACAACTCTAAAGTCAGTAGTGACTTCCAGATATAATTTCAGGTATAATATGATGTTGCAGTGTTTGACCCAATATCTACCTATGTTGCAAAAATAACTTCGTTTTTAAATAGCCGTCAATTAAGCATTTTAAATAAAAACTGTGACTTGCCTTAAAAGCCATCTGCAATGTTTGCAATGTTTTAGAAGGTCTACAGACTACCGACAAAGCTGTTACATATTCTCGTATGTCAATCAGACCATCTTCCTTCTGTTAAAAAATAAATAAATAAAAAAGGAACATGCAGAAATTCATACCTAAAGAATATACTGTATATGAAAATTTCTGCACAAGGATTTATAGTCACAAATTTCCTAAAACTGGGATTAACACAACTGTTATTTTAGATGGGGGCAACTAAATCCTTGTGAATTTCTGAAAATCTTATGTAAATTTCTGTTTTCTTCATCAGAATGGGACTAAGAATGTTTGAAGAGTGTATTTATTTATGGTTTCATTTTTCAGCAGCCTATATTCCAGAGAACTGATTACATAAATAAAGATGGCAATTTGATTAGTCTACCTGTACAATATTTTTTTACTGAAAAAGGATGAACAACTTTTGTAGTGGACGGCTGCAACTGACTCCACAAAATATATGTAACAGGGCTAGTAGGTGGGGTCATATCACACTCACAATCATTTCCTGTTTTCAAATACACCTTTTCTCACATGCATGCACACTCATTCTCATTCACTCGCAGGATCACATACAAATCATGGGGGTGGGGGAGGGAGATGCTTCAATCTTGCCACCAAGGAAGGAAGATGGCTATTTCTAACTACTATTAGGAACAGTAAACATGTTCTGTATTAATGAACTGATTGTTGATGAACAGTGTGGAAAAATTGACATGGCTCTCAGGGTGTGGATAAAACGATCATGGGGCACAGACCGTTTTATGCGCAGTGGCAAAGCAAAACTATTATCTCCTTTCACCTGCAGCCACTTGTGTGACACTGCCGCCTCCCATTCTTTTGGCAGATGGACACAAGTGGATTTTACCCACTGTAACATTTTCTACTGTAGAGGAACTCTTGCGTTATATTTCTGGTGATAATGAATCCTTACCTCTTCAAAAAGTGCAAACATGTTTTCTAACATGTCTGAAACTTGGATTTCTGAATACTCAGCAAATTCCTTGAGAGTGACTTTTTTGCCTTTCAGTTTCCTAGCACGTTCTGAGTATGCATCAAGTTCTTTTTCAAGTTTCTCTGGCTTTAACCTTAAAATGGTGAGAAAAACAAAGTATTACTTTTTGGAAGTAATTGTTTAGGGGGGAAAAAAGGACTCCTGGAAGTTGTGGTTCCTAGAACTTCCAGAACTTCCAGAACACGGCCACACAGCCCGGAAGACCCACAACAGCCATTGAACTCCGGCCGTGAAAGCCTTCGACAATACAAAAGGACTCCTCTCTATTCTTTTTTTTTAATCCGTTCAATCATGTCTGATTCTCGGAGACTGCCTGGACAAGTCCCTGCAGTTTTCTTGGCAAGTTTTTTTGGAAGTGGTTTGCCATTGCCTTCTTCCTAGGGCTGAGAGAAAGTGACTGGCCCAAGGTCACCCAGCTGGCTTTGTCCCTAAGGTGGGACCAGAACTCACGGTCTCCCGGTTTCTAGCCCAGTGCCTTAACCACTATACCAAACTGGCTCTCTATTCTTTACATTAGCCCAAAAACCCATAAAAAAATGAAAACCTCATTTCAATTGAAACTGGTTAGGGAAAAAAACTGATTTCAGTTAAAATTTATTTCAACTGGGCAATTTATGTTCTCTTTTACAAAATGCCAGATCAAGGCTAAAATCTTTGTACTGTTTCTTACTGTAATATGCCGCTACATATTTTTTGTTCTAAATGGAAGATTCTTACAAATTCTGTACCCTGAATTGTATCTGAATAAAGAGGTTGGCTATCAGAAAAAATAAAGAATATTTCAACAGAACTTTCCCTTTCTAAAAAAAACAATACTCCAAACTACAGAAAATAATCTTAGTTCCAACAAGCATAAATTCTTACGTTTATAGTAATGGATCTATACAGCTATATAAAATCTCTATAATTGTACACTGAATCTTCCATTTTTACAAATCACAGACTTTTTTCTTTGTATCTAAGACCATGAAGAAAATAAGGCTTGTCTTTTCTTTCTGTCTGAACCAAAAGCTACCTGAAACAGGAAGAGCTCAGAAAAGTATCAAGATGCATTTTATAATCAGTTTGTCACACAATTCTGACCAGTACTACAAAGGGTTTTTTAAAAAAATATTCAGCTGTATATTACTATGTATTGATAACCTACTTACCCAAGATTTCTTACAAGTTTTGCAAATTCTAAGAGACAGGTATTTGAAGGGAGGTGGAGCTGTCCTTCAGCCAAAGCCAGCCGACAATCTTCAAAAGTATAGTCTGTTACTGAAATTCCTAAAGCCCTTAAATAGACAAAAGAAGTATGCACATGTATACATACATACACACACACCCAGTCTATTTCATGAAGCACCTATTTGATGCACAATTCAGAAGTTCAGTCATGGCACGGCACGGCAGTACATGTGAGAGAATTTTTCACATTTTACAAACCTTCAGATATTAGAAGTGGAAGCTAAGAACTGAAGTAGAGGTAATGACTTGAGGATAGTATGTTGAATTTGCATCTAAGTGATTAGAACCCAATCCTATTTAATATACCAGTTTCACACAATCTCTAAATTGCACCTTCATTTATAACTGCAGCACAGCAGGATGTCATGTTTGGTTGTTTTGTAATTTCAGTTCTCTTTGTCCAGTCAGATGCAAGACGTGGTCACTGGGGGCACTGGCTCAGCATCTTGCACAGTGGACTGTAAATTTCCACAGGATTCAATACTGGGACCATTCCAATTTAACATCTGAGTCAGGGTTTGGCAGCTTGGTTTCCTGGCCCCAGGTAAATTCATGCAATTGAGTACTATAAGACCATTCCCCCATTGCAAGATTTTGGTGACTTCTTAAAGAATATTAGTTATCCACAGATAACTGCGAAGGGAGTGAAGTGTCCTGAAGTATCTGACAACATTCATTTCTATCTTTACCAAACACTTGGGTGATGTATCTATTCTCAGTCAGTAGTTGGAAACTATAATCTGATGGATAAGGATTATCAGATTGAAACTAAATCCACTGCAAGTGAGATGTGACAGTAAGATCTTCTCAGGTTCTGGAAGGCACAGATCTTGCTACAGTTGATGTGTTTGTTACTTCCCTAACAAAATGGGTTTAAAGGGAAGAATTTTAAATATAGAATATCAATTTTATCAAGTTGCTGCAACCCCAAAGAACTCCTTTTCAGCCATGCATGATGCAGAGCTTCTACCCATTCTTGAACAGAGACCCTTGCAGTGCTAATTTACTTTTCTAAAAATTTCCTATGCTTGACTATTAAAATATATTCCGTGTAGGGACTGAAGATTCTGACATTTCAGCTATTGTAAAAACTACTATGCAAATATCTGAATGTTTTTGTTCCTAATGCATTAACTATTAAAATGTCTCTGAGTTAATACTATAAAAACACTTCACAGTTAGATATGTACTTGAGGAGCACCTCTCCTTATAGGATTCCCTTTATCAGCTTTGATCCTCTTCCCAGGTTCTAGTACCATTTTTACATGAAATAAAAACTGTTAATAAGACAGGGGACCTTAACAACAAGAGCTCCAACACTGGAAAAAAACTTACCTACAGTTTTTCACTACCACTTTATTTCATTGACATAGCATAACTACCAATATTTCCTCTCTCCTAATGTTCTAGATGTACAAACACGCAAATATTTAGTTAGGTCTTTGGTTGCCTGCATGATATTACTAATTTGTTTTTGTTTGTTTGTTTGAAACAGAGCAGTAATTATTTCCTACCGCTAATATTTTCTTTATCTTTTGACATCACAGCACAGAAAAAGTATTTTTCTTGCAATATTTCATATACAGTATGAGCAATAAAAACATATCACAAAAATGTTGCTATTATTTGCAATTTTACAAAATATGCAGACACTGCTATTTGAAATCTTAATTTACTCACTCTGCCATTACACGTCTCACATTGTTCGCATACAAAGATGGGTTTTTCTTTTCCTCTTCAGAAGGTATATACACAGGCAGGAACTATACACAGGAAAATAAAATCAGGTTTTAATACACAGTATCATATTACATGAACACATAACAACTGTGTTTTGAAGAGAAAGAAATGTTATGGGAACAAGCATTTAAAATCAGGAACAAAAACACCAACCTGAAGGTTGAATAGTTATCATTGAGAAGAAATAACAGCATGACAAGTATTTGGGTTTCATTTCCTCTATTTACCATGTTCTAAGAACAAATCTAACCCTTTAGAAAGCAAATGCTTGTTTTTGCCCAAATTATATGTCTATCTTTGTGCTACGATTTTCTGCCACTGCAGTTATTCCACTTTCCCCACCACTCAAGCCTTTAAACTGGGGGAAAAAACCTTTTTCTTTAAAAGAGCACTCAGATGTGAAATGAATTTCTTTCCTGCCTGTAGGTATATCACTTTAAGATACATAAAAATATAACATAACATTGTAATAAAACAGGCAAAAACAAAGCAATCCCTAAAAGCCAGCCAAAAGAATATTATCATGCATCAAAGCCCTGACAAACTAATTTATTTTTGCATATCTGAAGGCCAGTAAGAATTGATACCCTTCAGGAATTCCATAGTTAGATGCTGCTGCAGAAAATACCTTCTCTCATGTACTCATCAATTTGACTCCCTTTGGTGGGACATGCAATAGGAGACATACAACAGGGACTCCAAAGAAACATGTAAATTATGGGCAGGCTCATCACAGTAGATGAGCATCAGGTATTCTGGCCGAAGCTATTTAGGTTTAATTCTTAATTAGTGGTTAAAACAAATTATAGTTGATTCAAAACTGGGCATAAACAGTTTGTAAAAGAAACTTCTGCTTGCCAAATTTTATAGAAGCTGAAATTGCTGGTCACTTTTCAAAGGCAACCCAGGGTGAATACTGTTATTAAGATATGGATCACTGTGGCTTCATCTTTTTCTCTGAAGAAGTGTAGCTGTGTAGAACTGGGCAATGTTACTCTGAATATAATAGCTGTCTGACCCTTCAAGATCAATACAACATCCAAGAACACTGTCCAGATGTGAATGTGTTATGTTACAGGCAGTGTAAATTCATCCAGAACAGGAAGAACTCCCAATCTCAAATTAGTTTGTCAATCGATCAATAAAGCCTCTACTTCTTCTGGATTAAGGCTCAATTCATTTGTCCATTTCAAAACAATATTTCAAAACTTTTAGAATTTTCCATTAATGGGACTTGAAGAAAAATTCCTGGATTTCTTCTCCAATGATTTACTGTTAAAAAGCGCAGGGACAATTCAGAAGCCTGTGCAACTCCATAAGCCAATAGTTATTTGATTTAAGGAATATTTCCTCCATTTACTCTTACAAAAGTTAGCAATAAGGATCAGAGACATCATAAAATAATGACTGAAATCCAACATCAGTTAAACATTTCAGAACATTACTTTTTTTGTTGTTGCTTAAGATGAACTTAGATTGGAAAGCTTTCAAATGATAAACTTCATCCAAAATCATCACCATCAAGAAAGCCAGGACTTACTGTACATTATCACCACTCATTCCAAGATCTTATTTATAAAAAAAAGATGAGAAAATTAGCTGGGTAGTAGTATTCAGGAAGGCTCCTTTGACAAAAGGTCTCAAAAAATCTTACTTTAGAGAGGGTGGAACACAGCCTTTTTAAAAAGAAGCTATTACAAAACTCATTTTCCCAGCTGGCCGTCTCTTGTCAGCCAGGAAGATTATGTAAGTATCAAACATTTAGTTGGCTTCATTCCTTCACACAACTTGTCCTCCTCCAACTAGTTTACTTATCAGAACTAGCTAAGTGGTTGCTTCAATTGCCTTACCAATACCTACCCAAAATGTTGAGTCCAAGTTGAAGTGATTCAAAGCAATTTCCATAGCAATGTTCTTTAAAAATTCACAACAGTGGTTTTCTCCTTACTATCCTGGATTCAGAGTATAATAGACATCTGAAATAACTCCACTGAACAAAGTTTGCAGATGCATCAGAGGCACAGAAGAACATCTCTAGTACTACTTTACTACCATAGACTAAAGTGTCTTATATGCTAAGAAATAACTACACAGAAAGTTGAGAAATTGCTATTTCGTTTCCTTGAACCAATAGATGATTTGTTATGAATTATTTAGTGAAGAATAGCTGAAAATATTCAATACAAAATATTTAATTATTTTAAAAGGTACAGCATATTTTAAATAAAAGTTTAAATACACATATACAAAGTTTTACAAAGAATGTTTGCATGTTGTAGGAGCTGTATCACAATAAAATAATTCATAAAGCAGAACGTAAGAAATTTTTCCTTGAGAAAAATCAAAAGCTACTGATGTTAGTGAGGAAGGATGATTAAGTCATATCATGAAATTGGAGTAAAAGAAAGTCAAACACAATGCAAAAAGGAAATTTACTGCCTTTATATTTGGTGTTAAGAGTTTTAAACAATTCAGGGATAAAAGCATAATTAAAATTCTCTTATTAGTCAAAGGTGTAATGACAAAATATGATATTAATAAAAAAGCTATCTGCAGATAGACAATGATATTTTTAGTTACAAATACAGAGTTTTACCAGTAATATGGTTTAAATGCATGGGAAGTATGTTAATTTATATTATATCTCCATGATATTTGTGGAATAGTCAATTTGTTATTACCGTAATGTTATTAATGAAATAACATCCTAAAAAGATATGAAAAATTGGTATTTAGATCCTGTTAAGGATCTCATTCCCTCTTGTACTTTCCATAAAAAAGGTAAAGGTTCACCCCGCACATTTGTGCAGTCGTGTCCGACTCTAGGGACCAGTGCTCATCTCCGTTTGTTAGCCGAAGAGCCGGCGTTGTCCGAAGATGCTTCCACGGTCATGTGGCCGGCATGACGTGCACGGAACGCTGTTACCATCCCACCGAAGTGGTACCTATTAATCTACTTGCATTTGCATGCTTTCGAATTGCTAGGTTGGCAAGAGCTGGGGCGAGTGAGGGAGCTCACTCCATCACGCGGGGCTAGGGATGTACTTTCCATACAGATCAGTAAAAGCTAGGCATCATTACTATCTAAAAACCTTTATAGTATTGAAGAAGTAGTGTATTAATAAAAAGAAGTATGTTGCTTTATCTTTTGCTTGATTCTCATAAAAGAAAATATTCTTTGAAAATAACTCTATTGGAGAATGAAGAAGATACATGTCTCAAGAACGTTTGACAGTTTACTTGAAGAAAGCTAAATGTTAAATGTAAAGCTTTGGCTTGGCTAAAGTAGTTTATTAAGTAGTGATTCATCCCTGGCAACATAACTCTTCAATTCCCTACCCCTATCCATAGATCAGCTTCAAATCTGGTCAGTTGGATTGATTTTTTTATTCCTTTGAGGTTGAGTGGAAATACTTATTATACAGAAAAGTCATAAATCTCCATTCCGATGTTGTACTGCACATAAGCACAGAAAGAACACCACTGAAAGAGAGTTGTGTTTTTTTCTTCTCTCTTCCCAATATCTATGCAGTAGGGTACAGATTAATACACTGGTATTATTATACTTACCTCTATTTCCACAAAATTATGAAACTGACATAAGGTAAGCCACAGAATTGTAAACCTTAGGAAGAAGGAAAAAATCTTGTCATTTGACAAGTTCATATACTATGATCAGTTCGGTAGTTAACATTAAGAAATAGTTTTGAGCTTGAAACAATGTTTCAATGTTTTTGTTTCTTCCATCCTTGAAACAAAACTCAGACCTTTCAAGTGTATGGACTCTTTTATGTCTCATGATTAGTACATTTTGTGACTCATGATTAGCTTGCTTTTTCCCAAGATTTTTCCGCCCTAGCTAATACACCGGCAGGTACTGTCATGCCCCTCATGCTATTGGTTTAGACTAGAAGGATGACATGAGGTGACATGCTGGAGGAACAGTTTTCTAACTACATGGTTCAGGATGTGAAAAGCCATTTTGGACTCTGCTCTGTTGCTGGAGAGAAAATTACTACAAATAATTTATTGTGACTGGAATAGACTGCTACTGCTGCTGAAGCTTTGCTGACAAGGATCTGATACCTGATTTAGGCAATTTTGCTTATTTCCCTGCATGCCATTTTAGCATTGTGCTTTCATTTTGTTTCCAAAGCAGTATAAGGACAGGCACGAGTTTAAAGAGAGAGGAGAGAAGTTTTCTTTAAATTTAAATTTTAAATTAAAAAACAATTTAAGTTAAAAATTAAATTTAAATCCCCATTAAAAGAAGAACAGCTCTCCTTAAACTCCCTCAATCACTGCCCCATAAGCCTCTCTGCCTTTAAGGAGAAATTAATTCAATTGGGCGCATACTAATATTGGTATCTCTGCTATGCTGCTTGCTAGGCTATGCACATTTTAAAGAGAGCCTTTCACACACAGATGCACCAAAGCTCATGTAGTAGCTTTGTATTTTCAACTTCCAGTCTCAAACAGCATTAGCAACACTTATTAAAAATATTGCCATAGCTAATTCTTCTGAAAACTGTGTGGCAAACAGCAGTCAGCTCTGACTACCACCCCACCTACTGTATGTTTGCAGCTTTAGGATAAAAAACAAGGGCGCAAGGGTCATGTTCCAAGTTCCCATGTTGTTTCTATGTTTGGGACACTTGAAATGTTTCAAGCTTTCCCTCTGACACATAGCCAACTCAGAAAATTCTGATGGGATATTTCATGTTGCGCTGTTTTGTCCTGAGGTCAAAACAAAACACAATTTTCATTTCACGCACATCCCTATTAACAATGCATTCTATTTGTTTTAAAAGTTATTTCATATAGGACATGCATCAAACAAGAACATTAACAGACTACAGACTACAAAATAAACAGATCAGTTTGATAGGACTGGGTCCCAATTCTCAGTTTGTCTTTTAGAAATACTAAGTAACCGCCATTTACATCTGAGTAAAAAAATCATTTGGAGGGTGAATGTCACACTAAATATTACAGTAATAAATAATTCAAGTAGTATTGTCACTGACTTACGCTCCTGGACCTTGCCACGTCCATGTAATTGTATCCTATAAACAAAATAATTGTTTTAAATATAGGTGCTACAGCTTCCCATTGCTCTACCCTCAACATGTTAACAGGCTTCATCAGAAAAACAGCATTACTATAACAATAGATACAGTATATATGATACATGAATCACAACCCACAGTACGTGTCATACAATTCAAAGATTTTAAAAAATGATATATTTCTTGTAATTCAAAATATAAAGCCAGGAGTTTCTTAGTTTTACAAGAGAATTTTATGTCTTCCACAAGTAGCATTTCCATTACAGCACAAGTAAAAAATTAATCTATATCACAGCTTTCCAAACTGTGTGTCGTGACACAAAACTGTGTCACATACGGGGCCCAGGTGTGTTGCGTCAAAACCCGGAAGCGCTGATGGTGCGCCGCCGCCGTGCACAACCACGTGCATGGCGATGGGCCATCAGCACTTCTGGGTTTTCGCACGGCACACAAGGACACTGCTGCTGCCACCGATGCGGTGAGCAAAAATTGAAAGCGGTGGTGGCGCTTCTGGGTTTTCTTGCGCGCCGCCGATGGTGTGTCGCCTTGGGAAAAGTTTGGAAAGCCCTGATCTATATTTTCATAAATAAAACTGAAAGGCAGATACAATAAGGAAATATTACAATGAATATCTATTCCCAGAACATGTGGGGCACAAGTCCAAGACCCATGGTATGGAACACCTATAGAAAATGCCAGAGAGGCAGTAATGGCATGTCAGCTTATTATCCAACAGAAAATTTCACTGACTGGATTGACTCTGCAGTCATGTGCTATTTTAATCTGAAATACTTTTTTCCACTGTGGACGAGTGACAGCAGACTGAGCTAATCAGGTGCCACCTTTTGGTGTATGGTGCTAGTATGGTATGGGCCAGTTCCATTTATTTATTTTTATTTATTTTTTATTTTTATCACGTCTTTATTTTTTTTTAATAAATAACTCAAGGCAGCGAACATACCTAATACTCCTTCCTCCTCCTATTTTCCCCACAACAACAATCTGTGAGGTGAGTTGGGCTGAGAGTGAGTGACTGGCCCAAGGTCACACAACCGGCTTTCATGCCTAAGGCGGGACTAGAACTCACAGACTCCTGGTTTCTAGCCCAGCACCTTAATCACTAGACCAAACTGGCTCCATTACTGCTCCTATGTCCTTACTGGGGCCCCTTTCCCAGGCTGGGATTAATATTTCAAAGAAACATCTTCTCATGGTATGTAATCAACCATAACTCAAAGCCAAAATCCTGAGTGGGGTAGCAGAGTAGGAGGGAAAGTAAGAAGGAAAGTGAGTCATGAGAGTGAAAGGAGGATGTCAATAGCAAAGATGAAAAAAAGTGCTCAATAAGAAAATGAAACTGGAGAGTCAGCCAAAGAACTATGGAAGAAGAAGACACCTTGTCTAGTCCTGTTCAAAGACACCTTACCCTTCTACAATTCTGGTTACTATTGAAACCACCACCACTTTTTTCTCCTCAGGTTAATTAGAAATGTATGAAGAAATTCTTACAGCCCAAAATACAGTCCCATGTTTAATTCTGCTATCTCTAGGCTGGACTGCTGCTCTTGGATTATGAAGTAAACATCCCTTAACGTGCAGATGAAAAAATAAGCTGTACTTACTCCAAAACTAATTCTTTCTAACTAGCACAATAATTTAACAACTTTGTCCCCTGCCCCACCTAGTTTCCCTAAGCCAGACTACTGCTTAGAAAGGGTGCTAAACGGATTTAAGCCGGACTTCTGATCACCCATCACAGATAGCTTATGTTACACATATTTCTCACAAAAATCCATACCTCTTTGGCTTGTTGCAGTGTGTTCCCTTTGGCTGAGTTAGAACAATCATTTTTCAGAATGACTGTGCCTTTGCAACACTGGACAAGTTGAAAGCACCAGCTGCATCTGTTTACAGCAGTATTTCTCAACCTTGGCAACTTTAAGATGTGTGGACTTCAACTCCCAGAATTCCCCAGCCAGAATTCTAGAAGTCCATACATCTTAAAGTTGCCAAGGTTGAGAAGCATTGGTATACAGTATTTATTTTATAGAGATATTCAAAGTGCCCTTCTTTTTCCATTATCATCTAGACTTCTTGGCTGTACAGGCAATTTTATGTCTCTATGTTAATCTCTGAATGTAATTCTCATATATAATGTAGCTAGACTTTGTGTGGCCAAATGCAATATTAACTGAGATCTAAATGCTACCTTATACCTGCACTGATGTTCTTAACCTATAGTTTAGTGTTACAGTTTTGCTAATAGTTTGTTTAGATACCATCAGGTACTATTTTATGTTATTATTACATAAATACATTACACGGGAATCATTTAAATCTTAATTTTAATTAATCTGATAATGTCTAACAGATTTTAGCTTTACAGTAATTTTTTAGTTTTGCATCACTATTTTTTAAAGTTATAGTTACTATTTTCAAAACTTGCAGGCACAGATTGTTTTTAACGGTATGATTGTAAACTATACCTGAAGTTTTATCTTATGTTAATGACCAAAATTATTACTGTTGTTAACTTAGTGAAATGCTTTGTTATCTGCTTCCTCTCACTGAAGAATTAAGCCAATTCATGCTGTATTTGTCTTGCAATACTTAATACTTCTTTTTAAAAAGGAGTTAGAAGTCAACAGTCATCTATTAGCCAAATTATTGGTGCTTTGCTTTTCAAGGAATAGATTTGAGAATATACTTTCAGATAATTTCTTAATATCTCTTCTAACACACAGTATTATTTCAGATATTAATACACATGATCAGTATAATACATACCAGCTTGTTTGGATAACGTAAAACCACTGGTTGCACAGGCACTCCAGGGATAAAGGCTCCTGCAATATGCATGGGATACATTTAATTACAACACTCTCTCATTCTAAGCTATTATGACCTTAAAGAAAATTGAATGGATCTAAATCCAAGGAGAACCCACTAAAATCAATGACATTAAATTACTTACACTGAACTTAAGTACTGCTGATTCCAGTAACTCTGTTCTAAGCCTGATTAAGCCTGGACTCTGGATCCAAACTAGTGTGAGCAATGGAGTATCTGTGTTAACTAATAGTTTAAAATAGTCTATTTTCTAGACAATGTAAAGAATTCTCTACTGACAGCTATATTCTCCTGCCAGTATAAACCTATGATGTTGATACATTTTTTTCAAGAATGGACAGAGCAGAAGTTCTATTACAAGGCTTGTTTGTTGGGATGTACAGTTTTTTTTTTTTAATAAGAAACATTTCAAGATGAAACAGGCTGTTCTGGCCTTTCTGGAAGAGTTCTGAGTCTTAAAGAATTCTGTTTTGAATCTAAAATAAACATTTTGAATTCAAAATAGGGCCATTTCAACCTCAGAGTACTTCCAGAATGGATGGAATAACCCATTTTATGCTCAACATTGTTTGAATTTGAAATGTGTTACAGATCTTTATATTTGTTTTCCAATGATACAAACTTTTTAAAAAGGAAAAAATCTGCTTTGTAGAGTTTTTCTGTATTATGACTCAATAATACTTATGTGAATGTAACTGACATTATTGGTAATCTCAGTGGAACAGATATTAGATGGAAGAAAACTGCATTATAAACCAAATCTATAATTGGTAAATCAGAAAGCAATCACAAGTGAACAAATCAAAAGTGTTTTCTGTGTTTGCAGTTTCTGCAATGCAGAAATTAACATTGTCTTTGGAACGTTGTTAGTTCTCCTTCCTTCTAGATTTGCATTATTAACATTCATATTTTAGTTCAATGATTCTCCCCTTCTCTAGAGTTTAGCCATTTATCTACTAATTCTTTCATACAGGAGTACGAAACTCTCTATCTATTCTGAAGTATTCTGTCAAAGTTCCAATGAAAGAGGCCTTTAGGGAGTTTATATAAAGCCTTTTACAGCCACCTCTGATTTCATCTGCATGTTATCCAGTTATTTATCACAACCATTGTATACTTCTAGATTAGTGAACCTGTTAAACCAAACATTCTTCCTTCATTATGAAGTTTCCAAATTTTTATTTTAGTGTTCTGGTTTTTTTTCTGTGAGAGCTCTATGTCATGCCATTATGGGAAGATGTCAGAAATTGGTATTATGAGGGAAGACTTATGTAATACAGTCAATTACTGACAATACAGAATCACAAAAACTGGGATTATAAATTCAACACTTTGAAGCAATCCACAAATCCCACAAGCTATGTAGTCTATTTTAAGAAGTTTTCTTGAAGATCAAAGTAGTAAATAAACACAATAAAAAATAAGGCATTTTTCTAATATTTCCATATGAATAAATGTTACCAAAAATATTCTGTAGTTACCCCACAAAGGAAGGAAACAGAAAGAGGCACATTTGCTGGAATGAAAGAAGTGAACCTAAGCAATAATGAACACTGAATTGCACATTTCAAAATCTGAAATTATTAAAGGAAAGTTGTACAAAATACCTACCAGGTTTGAATGTAATTAGGCAGGATCGATTTGTGCAGGTTCCTTCTGGGAATATCATTATCTTAAAACAAAATCAAAATGTCTGTTAATATTTTTTAGGCATCTGGTGCATCCTTTTAAGAAGCATGATTCAAATGCAGAATTTAAACTCTTCAATTAGCTGCTCAAGGCACTTATTAAGGGGAAGTAGTAATCTCTGAAAGAATTCATGGAATGAGGTCTGGTGTCCATATAAGCACTCTCATCTTTGGCACCACAAAAGGCAGGAAGTATGATGAAATGTTTTCTCCTCATATACCCATTCCTTCTTATCGAAGAAGATAAGCCTTTATTTCTTAAGAACAAAACATACAGTGAAAGCATCCACTAATCTATCTCCTCAAAAGCCCATGTTTGGGATTCCTCAAACTGCTTCTACTTCAGGGAATTTACTTCCAGAAATGGCCAAACCATCCTTGGAAAGGCATAGTCTGGAAGGGGAATAGAACATCCAAGAGTTTTGCAGAATGTTCTGTTCCCAAATCACTGAATTTTGCAGAAAGACCCAAATTTAAGCAAGTGGTAGAGATTTATTCTACTATATGAGAAAAGTTGCATATATTGAAAACACAACTGAATGACAATATCAAAAATTATTAGAACTTCAAAATAAAAATAAACCTTTGTTGTGAACCGCCCAGGGTCCCTCCTTGTGGGGGAGATGGGCGGGATATAAATATGACAAATAAATAAATAAATAAATAAATAAATAAATAAAGTAAAATGCATGGTTACTTTTCAGTATTTAATGCATGTCTAGTTCCATCTCAAAAATTGTATCAATAAATTGGAGAATGTTGAGAAAGAGGCAACAGAATGATCACTATACCTATAAGAAAATGCTAAATTGCTTGGTTTATTCGATTTAGAAAAAAAGACATAACTGTATGAACCAATAAGGAATTCTTAAGAAAAAATACTGCTTTTCTCTAAGCTCTCTTTACTCAGAAATGAATAAATGTTAAGGCAATTTCTATGCTGGGGCACTTTTCACTTCAGATGCACACAATTACTGCTCTAAAGTCATTCAAAATATTCATTATATGTTTATAATGCAGTAAACAACAACGCTCAGTGTTATAACTGCAGAAATGGGGGAGTTTGAAAGGTCATGGATGTTTTATTACTTGGGTCTACAGAAATTACAGAATAGTAAGTCACAACAAGCTATTTCAGAATTCTTTTAAAAAAGGTAAATATATGAATGCCTACGCAGTGATCAAGAAATGCTGGTTCATTTTACAAGCTGGACAAGACAACCCCTCTCCTTTCAATGGCTCAATGAGCACCATTAACAAATACTGCTGGCAAAGAACTGTATCAGCTTGCCACACTGACCTCAGTCATATGTCACATTCAGCTAAGCTTATGATTGAATGAAGAACATGCCAGCTTTATGTCTGTTGCTTTCTCCAGCAAACAGATGTAGCTAATGTCTAGGCTTTGTAAGCCAAGTTTAACATAATGCCCAAATAAAGTATGTTGGTTCTGACAGTCAATAAGGAAAGAGAGAATTAAGCTATTAAGCAAACCAAAACTTCATTTTTATATTTCCTCTCAGCTGAGTGTTAGAGATATTGGGTTTCAACCAAGCACGTCTCACACAAGCTTGAAGGAGGGGAAGTCCTGCTGCAACCTAATTTTACTTGCTTTGTGTGGGAGGGGCTTGAAAATCCGATTTCCTGTTACTCTACTTCCTTTCTTTTCTCTTTTCCTGCTTGAATCTCCACATGGGAGGATGGTCATACATGGCTGTCCACGTTGCTCATACTTGCATTCAGCAAGGCCACATTAAGAAGTCTGTGGGTTTGGTCAGAACCTATCGCTCGCACGCATGAACCATCCTCTGATACCATGAAACTGATCTACAATAAAACTGTAAGCTATTTTTCTGTAATTTTACATTAACGTGTCAAGTGTTTTTATTTTACTCTGAACTTAATTGAGCCTTGTGTGCAAGATTATTACAGGATGCTTTTTACTCTGCTAAACTAGATAAACGCTGCATGGGTTTTTTCTGTTACTAGCATTCCAGAATACCCCAACACTGAGAAAGTCCTATGTTCCAACATCCTGATAAATCTGATCAATCAAACCACTGAAGAGTATAATCCATGTTTGTTTATGGGAAGAATCAGTGGCCTAAGCCAATGGATTTACTGATAATGCAAACCCAGCAAAGCATAGTAAAATTCAAGTGACCACACATGAGAATTATGTACCCTTTACTACACAAATTAATTACAACCTAATACTGTACTGACCATAATGTTCCACATTCAAGGCAGCAGTGTAAGAACTACTTGTCAATGGCTTTCTTAGGATCAATGTCTTCAACAAACATACATTTCATTGGGATGATCTGACTTCACTGATAGACAATTTATATTTAAATTTCTGTGGATCAGAAATTTAACATCAAAGCCTAATTAATTAATACAGAAAGACCTAGTTAGAGTGCTTAAATATTTTAAATTTCTTATTAATCCAACCTTATGCCTATTTACAGCTGGCACTTTTAGAACAATTGCTGTTATAATATAAATAATTTCTGTCCATATGAGTCTATTTATTGTTTTCAGAAGCTACTCATTTCTTTACTTTCAGTGGAGACCAATATAATGATAATTTAGATGTATAAGTTTTTAACTTTTTATAATGTGATTGTAAACCGCCCAGAGTCTACCATGGTGGAGATGGGCGGTGATAAATCCAAATAATAAAAATAAATAAATACTCAGCTCCCATTATTTTAAGGACCTTCAACACTTTCAATGGATTTCTTGTTCTTTGTTTCAGTATATCATCCTACAAATTCAGCCAATGACAAGACTACTCTTTTTAGCACTATGCTGGACACTTGGTTTTCTGCTCCACTTTCTCCCTCCCTCCTTCCTAAAAAAAGTATTTCGAGCAAAATTCTTTAAATTAAGCATACAGTATACTTGACCACATGAAGTGGATACTAGACCGAGAGTCCCTTCGAATGGTCACTCATGCCCTGGTTGTCTCCCATATAGATTACTGTAATGCACTCTACATGGGTCTGCCCTTGAAGTCTATCCGGAAGCTACAGCTGGTACAGAATGCAGCTGCGCAGGCAGTTTTAGGTGCATCAAGATCGACACACATAACACCTCTGCTCCGTGAGCTGCATTGGGTGCCAGTTTGTCTCTGGGTCCAATTCAAGGTGTTGGTTATTACCTTTAAAGCCCTACATGGCATGGGCCCAGGTTATCTGAGGGACTGCCTCATCCCCATTACTTCGTCCCGTCCCACCTGATCTTGCAGAGAGGGCATGCTGCGGACCCCTTCTGTGAAAGAATTCCATCTAGCGGGGTCTCGGAGGCGAACCTTCTCTGCAGTGGCACCTGCCCTATGGAACAATCTCCCCCTGGAGATAAGACAGGCCCCCCCATTCCTGGACTTCAGGAAAAAATTAAATACTTGGCTCTGTGATCTCGCCTGGGGCAAGAAGGAAAGTGGTCATGCTTGGGGATGGCTGATCTCTTAGAGCCGCCTCAAATATTTTAAATATTTTTATCTTCACTGTAAGAACCACCTGCCACTTGGATTTTATTGTATTTGTATTGTTATATTTATTGTATTTTAATGGTCTTTTGCTGTAGTTGTAAACCACCCAGAGTCCTTCCTTGAGGGAGAGATGGGCGGTCATAGAAAATAGATAGATAGATAGATAGATAGATAGATAGATAGATAGATAGATAGATAGTCGAAGGCTTTCATGGCCGGAATCCGATGGTTGTTGTGGGTTTTCCGGGCTGTGTGGCCGTGTTGTGGCAGAACACAGAACACTTGGGCACAGACAGAATCTTCTAGCTGTGCTCCTGTCCTCTGAAGATGCCAGCCACAGCTACTGGCAAAACGTTAGGAACCAAATCTGCCAGAACATGGCCACACAGCCCGGTAAACCCACAACAACCAAATAAATATTTCACATTATTTTCTGCTCCAATAAAAAGTAAAATAAACATATGCTAGTTGAGATCCTTAGGGGTGTGGTAGCTCAGTGGGTAAGACGCCAGGCTTGTTGATCAGAAGATCAGAGGTTCGAATCCCTAGTCCCACGGAGTGACGGAGTGAGCTCCCGCACTCACCGCAGCTCTTGCCAACCTAGCAATTCGAAAGCATGCAAATGCAAGTAGATTAATAGGTACCACTTCGGTGGGTAGGTAACAGCGTTCCGCGCGCGTCATGCCGGCCACATGACCGTGGAAGTGTCTTCGGACAACGCTGGCTCTTCGACTAAGAAACGGAGATGATCACCGGCCCCTAGAGTCGGACACGGCTGCACAAATGTGCGGGGGGAACCTTTACCTTTACCTTAGTTGAGATCCTTAAAAAATGGTCCCTACTAGATTCTTTCCCCTAACTTTCCTTTAAAACAGCCATGCAGTGCAAATAGTGCTCCTCAGCAACTCTCCTCTGAGTGCTTACATTGTGCACATGTGAAGACTGCTGTGGCTGTCGTCTACTTAAGGCAGTAAAATGAAGGAGGAAATGTATATGGAAATGATATATATACAGCTGGAAGTAGCGTGTGAAGGAAGATGAGGCCAAGCACAATCCTCACAATGTATTATGAAACATCTAGGAAAGAAGGCTGAGTGAAGAGCTGGTCAGATGAAGAGAATCAGATGAAGGGACAGTACTGTAACTCAGACTTCACTGGTCAGCTCAATATGCCTGGCACACACATTCTTTGCTCATCTGCCTGTGGTTTTTTCCCCCCGTTTTACTAATCCTCGATTAGTAGATGAGTAGAATTCCTAAGCCCTGGAGACAGCTGTGCAAAAATACAGGTTTTAAAATAAAAAGGTCATTCAGCTGTTCATAACTATATACATGCATATTAAAAAATTGATTGCAGGAAAATACCACAATTGCCCAAGGAAAGGAAAAAACCTCTCAAATTTCCTGCCATATGTAAAAACAATTACAGAGGGGAAAAATGCGAAACTGATTTCATAACTTTGAAAACGCTCTCACCACTAAGATTTGTAATATGCTAGACTGAAATACCGATCACTGTAAGCACCATGTAAACAATAAGATGAATGACCAACATAACAATGGTACTGAGAGAGATAGGAAAAGGGAACCATGATTCCCAAACCCCAGGATATCTATTAAACAAAAGAACCAGAATGTTAATGAGTCACAAATTTCCTAAAATATCAAAATCTGCACGTAAGCAAAACTATAAACAAAAACACCACTGCCGTTGCCTGCCAGCAATCAGAGAAGACAGCTTAACATTCTTCTTCGTAAACATTCATGGGCAAATGGCAGGGTTAGAAATAGAAATTTGGACTAAATATTCCTAAATATTATTGAAAAAGAGATTTTGTTTGTTTTTATAGGTAGGTTTACCACTTTAAATCAAGTAAAGTACAGGAGAGAAGTGAGAAAATACTAATTCAACAGGGCAATAAAAAATTCCAAATTGAAACTGAAATTTGTCTTACACACCATTGGGATCCAAAATGGAGGTGGCAATTATGTTGAACAAAAATAGCATATTTGTGGTATTTCTCTACAGGCAAGAAATATGGTTAAATTAAGATGCTTTATCAATACCTGTGGCCATTTGCCATTAGATTGAGCACGTCGTCTTATTTCCTCAACAGTTTTTCTGCGGGAATCCTGATCCGATCGAGATACAAACACAGGTCGAATATATTTGATTAAAGCTAGAAAGAAACACAAAAATGTCAACATTCCCAAGTATGTTTATTTATTTATTTTTTATTTATTAATCAAATTTATCACCGCCCATCTCTACCGCAGTAGACTCTAATGTTCCTTTGGTATTGTTTAGATCATATAAAATG
The DNA here is from genome assembly GCA_023362775.1 of Charina bottae. Lineage (NCBI taxonomy): Eukaryota > Metazoa > Chordata > Lepidosauria > Squamata > Charinaidae > Charina > Charina bottae. The sequence continues at coordinate 14,216,088 of JALMGJ010000016.1, forward strand.
TATCAATTATTAAGCAGAAGAAAACAAAATATAATTGATAAACACATTTTAGAAAAAGATAGTGTAACTGTTAATCAATCTTTTTCTATGCTGCAAAAAAGGAACTACTGAACAAAGTAGCAATACATTAAAAATAAACTAAAATAAACTATTTAGATATTACTCTGCATATTGAAACTTTAAACTGAAAGCACCTTTTAAAAACTCAATTTAACACATACATTTTATTCTCTTTCTCTCTTTCTGAAATTGCCTTACTGAACTGAATATAGTTCGAAGCTTAAAACACTTGAGACAATTACTTGTTCTGGATGGGATGAAAGCTTAACTAAAAAGCCGGAACTCAGCAGCCCTAAGGAAAACCTTATAAAGTCAATGCCATGCAATTTTTAAATTATGTTATTTTGATCCATGACTGCTGTTACATCGCATTTATGGAATGCCGGCTGGCGGGGACTAGGAGGTGTGCCTTCTCTGCCATGGCACCTGCTCTCTGGAACATTCTCCCTCCAGAGATTAGGATGGCCTCAACCCTGTTGGTCTTTTGTAAGGCCTTGAAGACCTGGTTGTGTGCCCGGGCCTGGGACCCTGAGTGTGTTAAGGGCCCCGTTTCTTGGTTATATTAACATACGGTTATGATTTTTCTCAGCTGCTATTTATAATTTATTTTTTGTATTGTGTTTGATTTTATGATTGTTCGCCACCCAGAATCACTTGTTTGAGATGGGTGGCCATAGAAATTGAATGAATGAATGAATGAATGAATGAATGAATGAATGAATGAATAAATTTATGTTTGTAACTTAACATGGAGTTATTTTGGATTGTATTATTATAACCGGTTTCTTACAGGAAAAGCTAATGTAAGACAATCTTCTTACCTGACTCTCTAGATATGATGGACTTCCTGAATTTTCAGATTTAGATATACTGAGAATTCTGAAAGTTATAATTCAACACTTTTGGATAGCATCAAGTTGGAGAACATTATTAGATCATCTCTTAGGAATTTTATCCAACATTATCAAGGAGAGCCTTGAATTTTTTACTACAGTCTCCACAAATGTAATATAGCATGGCAGCACCCAACTGATACAGCTAAAGCTAAGGGAATTGGACCTAGTCAGACCTTGCAAGGGCAAGCATCAAGAACACCATGGCTATAGACCAGATTAGGAAGTCAAAACAACATCCCAGAAAAAGCAAATGGCAAACTGTTTTCTTGTGTTTCCAAGAAAGCAACATGGATGTACATGTAGTTCTCATTTAGTGACTGCCTCAGACAGTGACTGTTCAGTTATGACGGTGATGAAAAACTAACTATGCAACCAATGCCTGCATTTACGACCTTCGCGGCGTCTCTCTCTGTCACACGTTTGCCATTACAGTCAGTTAGTACGCATTGTCCTGTGCCTGACCCTTTCTCTTCTTCCGTCCCCACTCACAGAGCAGAGAGAAGAGAGATTGCCTAAACAATCTCTCTTCCTGAGCTGCTTTTCTCCGCAGCACAGCATGTCCCTAAAAAGGGCTAGCCACAAGTTAACAAGCTCAGCTCTGTGACTTCATTAGTTGATTAGAACCCTCCTGCCCAATCCTAGCTGCTGCCTGAAATTGATGGCACCCTAATCAGTTTCATACTGAAGGTTTTCTTTTGCCTCCTAAGTGGCTCATGGCTCATAGTTGCAAACACTAGGCAAACAGCTGGTGCTAATGCATTCCTTTCAATGTGTATTCCGCATTGTGTGCCTGCTTACTCTCTTGTAATCCCTTCATCTCCAAAGAATGTAAATACAAACATTAATTCTCTTCTTGCTAATTATCCCAGCACTGGGGTGAGCATTCCCAAGAGCAGGGGTTGGGGGAAAAGGGCTATAAGGTTTGCCCTTTTACCCAACTTCCTCATGAGTTGAGTTACAGAAACCTTCCCTGCCATTTAGGCTCACCTAGCTGTTTGGGGTTGTATCCTTCTGGCGCTGTAAAGCAAAGGAAAGCTGAAGTAAAATTGTAAGTACAGTTGCGGTCACGTGATTTTTCACTTAGCGACCAAGTTTCCTGTTCCAACTGTGGTCAGTAAATGAGGACTACTTGTATCCACATAACTATTAGGAAGACAGATTTTACTTATGTACATGCAGCTTCTTTTCCTGCCTCTCATCCTACCTATGAACTATTTGATTCTCAAATTTACATACCATACTCCATGACTCAATCTGCCAGAATATTTTACTATACTTATTTATAACATCATGGACCGGCATGGTATATTTACTATACTTATTTATAACATCATGGACCTGCATGGTATATTTACTATACTTATTTATAACATCATGGACCTGCATGGTATTTATAACATCATGGACATACATGGTTACTCATGTAGCAAAGGAAAGGTTGTTGACTAGGAAAGTTTCCTGTGGTTTCAAGAGGGGGATAGGGTAGCAGGCAACAGGTTTTCTGAAAAAGCCAGACTAAGGAAGGTTGGTTGAGTAGCCTTGACAATATTGATTAAGAAACAAAACAGAAAACATACACAAATTGAACAAAATATTTTAACTAATACACCACTAACCAGGAAATCACTTACAGAAGACCTGGACTCCAGATGGTTCATTGGAAAATACAGTAAGTCAAACATTCTCAAACAGTTCCTTGTCCGTGAATTCTTAAGGACCCACAGTAGTTTTAAGATCTTTAGAGCATTAAATTGGGGAAGGCTGCCCTCTCCATGCACCAAGGCCATTTTAAAGCCTAAAGAGGCTTATGTGGTCTAAGGTAAGGCAAGGAGCCTCTGAGAGCCTCTGCAAAGAAGCTATCCTGAAACCTAGTATAGAAATAGTTCAAACAAAACAAATTATGGATCAAGTACTATATATAGTTTTTTATAGAAGTTATGGATGATAGTTTATGCAGTAAGTAAACTTTATTGATTTAGTCATTTGACCATATCAAGAATATAAAACCAATACAAGAATACAGATAAATACAAAGACGACTGTAAAACAGATTCATAATAGCCTGGCAATGAAACGTCTGCAAGAAAACAACAAGGCTCAGAGAGCACCAAGGACTCCACAGTTCAACCCTGAGCTACAAATATTCTCTTCGATTGGTAGATTCATAATAACCCGTCACCCCTACAGTCAACTCCAATCTGATCTAAATAATCTGTCCTCTTTGAGATAGCCTTTGATATAAAGAGTGCGGTCTTCCTAGTAATATGCAGGTTTGTTCCCTGCAAAAAGTAAGACAGTTTCTCCTGGATGCTCCAGTATTTTTTGTGTTTAAATATAAATCTAGGTGGTCAGTCCTTTCTGCAGAATATAGATTACAATCAAATAAAATATGTGTGGTGTCTTCAACGGCTGGCGCGCCACAAATACATAATCTTTCTTCAAATGGGATTCCATGAAACCTCTCATATCTTACCATGGAACCTAGTTGATCAAAACGAGCTCTAGTAAAAGCTCTTCTAAGATGTTGGGGCATAAAAGTTGTTAAATACTTTTCTAGTTGGAAAACTGATTTATGTTGGGCCAGCCACTTCAAGAACTTGCCATGTTTAAGGGTTGCTGTATTATCTTGGGCAGCCACATCCATGACCCTTTGTTTAAAACTTTTCTTGGCCTTCAAATCTGATTGGACTGGGAAATGGATGGAAAATCCATATTGCGAGATGGTATTAGAAAGTTTGGCAGCCCAAGCACGAGGTGGCATATAATGCATCTGCTCTTCAAAACAGAGCTTGGGTAATCTGTCTGAGTCCATAGATAGATCTTCAGCCAATAGCTAAATACTTTAATTATCAAGTGGCTTTGTATAGGGGGAATACCTAACTCTGCCCTTACTGATCGAGTTGGTGTCGACTTGTCCACCCCCAAGATGCATTTCAAAAAAGAGGTCTGTATCTGTTCTAATAAGGAAGCATTTATAAATCCCCACAATTCTGAGCCATATGTGATCATTGGGACTATTTTGTTATTATATACCTTTATAATTGGAATTAAGGAACCTGGATAGCTGTGGTTGATAAGCTGCCTTATGGCGTTGGCACAGGCTGTAGCCATTAGAGAACTCCTCTTAAAATGAGGGAGCCATGAACCTGTTTCAGTAAAAACAAGCCCTAGGTATAAATAGGACTTAACCTGATCTATATGTTCCCTATCTAGGCTCCAGTTGTACCTAGTCCGCCTTTTCCCAAAGACAACTACCTTGGTCTTAGATTTATTAATGGACAGGTAGTTTAGTGCACAGTACGTGCTAATCCTGCGCAGCAGTCTTCTCATTCCTACCTGGGTGTATGACATCAGTACCATGTCGTCTGCATAAAGCAGAATGTTTACATGTTTATTTTTGACTTTAGGCATGTGTGTATCAGATGAGTGAAGGAACTTTGGGATGCCACTGATGTATAGATTAAACAAAATGGGGGCCAGTATACATCCTTGTCTGACCCCTTTATAGGTGTTAATTATCCCTGTTAGGGAACCATTTGCTCCAGTGCTACCCTTAGGCAAGAATTTGAATATAATGCCTTAATTAAAGAGAGTAATCTAAGTTCCATATTCAAGTCTGTTAATTTCTTCCAAAGAAGATCCCTATTTACTGAATCAAATGCTGCACTGAGGTCTATAAAGGTTGTATACAGTTGGCTCCCTTTAGCTGTATATTTGTCTATTAGGTGACATAAAATAAAGCAGTTATCAATAGTAGAGCGACCAGACCTGAATCCAGATTGCTCTTCAGGTAACAAGCCCTTTTCAATTACCCAGTCCTCAATCTTATTTATTTTATTTATTTATTTATAATTCGATTTATATCACCGCTCCATCTCCCCCAAGGGGGACTCTGGGCGGTTTACAAAAAAATCAAACAATTAAAATAACATATAATACAATCATAATTAGAATAAATATAAAATCCAAGAGGCGACGAACTTGTGTTTAAAAGGGCTCTATGGCACCAGCATACATCTTATGTAGAAGATGTTTAGCATACAGTTTAGCTACAATATCAATTAGACTGATTGGTCGGTAGTTTGAGGGATCACCCTTATCACCCTTTTTGTAAATAGGGACAATAGAGAGCTCCCAACCAGCTGGAATTTGGCAGGAATTATTTATATGAGTAAATAAACCTGCAAGTAGGGGAGTCCACCAGTTAATGTGCCCTTTGAATAGTTCAGGGGGGTAGAAGATCTTCCCCAGGAGCCTTATTGGACTTCAGAGTCTGAATGAAGTCTCTCCTTCGGTCACCGGAGGCCAAAGTGGAGAGGAGCTGCAAGCCATCTGTGGAGCATTTTGTGAGTCCACTATTCCACTGCCACTTGAGGCTGTGAATAATTGGCCGTAGTATTCCTCCCACGTGGAGGCGGGTATTGGGATGTCCAGGGAGAACCTACGTTCATGCAGTATTCCTGAAACCAAATGCCAAAAAAAGACTGGGTTTGGTTTTTGGCTGCTAACTCTAAGTTTAAGCAGAGAGAGGACAAATAGTGAGACTTCTTACACTTGATGATTTTCTTATACTTTTGTCTAAGCACTAGCATGGCAGCATGGTTATTATTTGATGGATACTTCTGTGCTAACCGCATAGCTAACCTTAATCTTTTTCTCTGAGAATAATGCTCTGAGTCAAACTTTTCAGTTAGAAATGTTCTTAGACCTTCACTTAGATTTTCATAAGCTGCAAGTATGGGATCAACATCAGTGCAAGATGAGGTAACTGTGTCTACCAGGGACAGGGCTTGATTAGAATTCATATAGTCGGACAGGGCCTTTGCATCCACTCTGCCCCGTTTTATCCTTCTGTCCTGGTGGACCTCTAGATGGAGTGAAACCCATCTATTTATTTATTTATTTTATTATTGTATTTATACCCCGCCTATCCCCTCCCTAACGGAGGACTCTCCTTTGCGGTATAACGTCTAAGGTCTGAATGCCCATAGAAATTTACAGCAACTGGTTGGTGATCACTATCCTCTCTTATGTAAACCTGGATTTCTGAGAAAAGGGACACCTTACTATTTGAAATGCATATATAGTCTAGAGTGCTGCTGGTTTTCTCTCGGTGGTAAGTAAAAGGGTAAACAAAACTACGGTCCTTGCCCCCTAGAATTTGCAAATTGCCCTTGTACAACAGGTTTAACAACTGTATACCAGCAGCATTTCTTTTCTAGTCCCTGAAAGACCATAAAGGTAATAGAGGGTGTAATTCTTTGGGGATGTTCATATTACTGATATGCTCTTGTATAGAGGGCCCTAAAGGTAAAGGTTCCCCCCGCACATTTGTGCAGTCGTGTCCGACTCTAGGGGCCGGTGCTCATCCCCGTTTGTAGCCGAAGAGCCAGCGTTGTCCGAAGACGCTTCCGCGGTCATGTGGCTGGCATGATGCATGCGGAACGCTGTTACCTACCCACCGAAGTGGTACCTATTCATCTACTTGCATTTGCATTCTTTCGAATTGCTAGGTTGGCAAGAGCTGGGGCTAGTGCGGGAGCTCACTCCGTCACGCGGGGCTAGGGATTCGAACCTCCGAACTTGCGATCTTCCGATCGACAAGCCTGGCGTCTTACCCGCTGAGCCACCACGCCCCTTATAGAAGGCCCTAGCCTTGCATTCTCCAGCAAAGGAGATCGTTACCTTGTCGTGGTGCTGGAGCTTGAGCACCTCAGTGAAACCATGAGCTAAACCGTGAAGGGACACCCAAGACGGGAAGGTCGTGGCAGAGAGGTCAGACTAAGTACGATCCCTGGGGAAGGTAATGGCAACCCACCCCAGTATTCTTGCCATGAAAACTAAATGGATCAGTACAACCAAAGATATGTCGGTATACCATCAGAAGATGGGACTCCCAGGTCGGAAGATGGTCAAAATGCTACTGGGGAGGAACAGAGGATACGTTCAACTAGCCCCAGATGTGATGACGCAGCTAGCTCAAAGCCGAAAGGACGGCTAGCGGCCGACGGTGCTGGTGGTGAACGACGAATCCGATGTTCTAAAGATCAACACACCATAGGAACCTGGAATGTAAGATCTATGAGCCAGGGCAAATTGGATGTGGTTATTGGTGAGATGTCAAGATTAAATATAGACATTTTAGGTGTCAGTGAACTGAAATGGACTGGGATGGGCCACTTCACATCAGATGACCACCAGATCTACTACTGTGGACAAGAGGACCACAGAAGAAATGGAGTAGCCTTCATAATTAATAATAAAGTGGCTAAAGCAGTGCTTGGATACAATCCAAAAAACGATAGAATGATCTCAATTCGAATTCATGGTAAGCCATTTAACATCACAGTGATCCAAATATACGCCCCAACCACAGATGCTGAAGAAGCAGAAGTAGATCAGTTCTATGAGGATCTGCAGCACCTACTAGATAATACACCAAAAAGAGATGTTATTTTCATTACAGGAGACTGGAATGCTAAGGTGGGTAGTCAGGCGACACCTGGAATTACAGGCAAGCATGGTCTGGGAGAACAAAATGAAGCAGGACATAGGCTGATAGAATTTTGCCAAGACAACTCACTGTGCATAACAAACACTCTCTTCCAACAACCTAAAAGACGACTTTATACATGGACTTCACCAGATGGTCGACACCGAAATCAGATTGACTACATCCTTTGCAGCCAAAGGTGGCGGACATCTATACAGTCGGTAAAAACAAGACCTGGAGCTGACTGTAGTTCAGATCACGAACTTCTTACTGCAAAATTTAGAATCAGACTAAAGAGAATAGGGAAGACCCACAGATCAGTTAGATATGAGCTCACTAATATTCCTAAGGAATATGCAGTGGAGGTGAAGAATAGATTTAAGGGACTAGATTTAGTAGATAGGGTCCCAGAAGAACTATGGACAGAAGTTCGCAACATTGTTCAGGAGGCGGCAACAAAAAACGTCCCAAAGAAAAAGAAAACCAAGAAGGCAAGATGGCTGTCTGCTGAAACACTGGAAGTAGCCCAAGAAAGAAGGAAAGCAAAAGGCAACAGTGATAGGGGGAGATATGCCCAATTAAATGCAAAATTCCAGAGGTTAGCCAGAAGAGATAAGGAATTATTTTTAAACAAGCAATGTGCGGAAGTGGAAGAAGACAATAGAATAGGAAGGACAAGAGACCTCTTCCAGAAAATTAGAAACATTGGAGGCAAATTCCAGGCAAAAATGGGTATGATCAAAAACAAAGATGGTAAGGACCTAACAGAAGCAGAAGAGATCAAGAAAAGGTGTCAAGAATATACGGAAGATCTGTATAGGAAGGATAATAATATTGGAGATAGCTTTGACGGTGTGGTCAGTGAGTTAGAGCCAGACATCCTGAAGAGTGAGGTTGAATGGGCCTTAAGAAGCATTGCTAATAACAAGGCAGCAGGAGATGATGGTATCCCAGCTGAACTGTTTAAAATCTTGCAAGATGATGCTGTCAAGGTGATGCATGCCATATGCCAGCAAATTTGGAAAACACAAGAATGGCCATCAGATTGGAAAAAATCAACTTATATCCCCATACCAAAAAAGGGAAGCACTAAAGAATGTTCAAACTATCGAACAGTGGCACTTATTTCACATGCCAGTAAGGTAATGCTCAAGATCTTGCAAGGTAGACTCCAGCAATTCATGGAGCGAGAATTGCCAGATGTACAAGCTGGGTTTAGAAAAGGCAGAGGAACTAGAGACCAAATTGCCAATATCCGCTGGATAATGGAGAAAGCCAGGGAATTTCAGAAAAACATCTATTTCTGTTTTATTGACTATTCTAAAGCCTTTGACTGTGTGGATCATAACAAATTGTGGCAAGTTCTTGGTGGTATGGGGATACCAAGTCATCTTGTCTGCCTCCTGAGGAATCTGTATAACGACCAAGTAGCAACGGTAAGAACAGAGCACGGAACAACGGACTGGTTTAAGATTGGGAAAGGAGTACGGCAGGGTTGTATACTCTCACCCTACCTATTCAACCTGTACGCAGAACACATCATGCAACATGCTGGGCTTGAGGAATCCAAGGCTGGAGTTAAAATCGCTGGAAGAAACATTAACAATCTCAGATATGCAGATGATACCACTTTGATGGCTGAAAGCGAGGAGGACTTGAGGAGCCTTATGACGAAGGTGAAAGAAGAAAGTGCAAAAGCTGGGTTGCAGTTAAACCTCAAAAAAACCAAGATTATGGCAACAAGCTTGATTGATGACTGGCAAATAGAGGGAGAAAAAGTGGAGGCAGTGACAGACTTTGTATTTCTAGGCGCAAAGATTACTGCAGACGCTGACTGCAGCCAGGAAATCAGAAGACGTCTACTTCTTGGGAGGAGAGCAATGGCAAATCTTGATAAAATAGTTAAGAGCAGAGACATCACACTGACAACAAAGGTCCGCATAGTTAAAGCAATGGTATTCCCTGTAGTAACCTATGGCTGCGAGAGCTGGACCATAAGGAAGGCTGAGCGAAGGAAGATAGATGCTTTTGAACTGTGGTGTTGGAGGAAAATTCTGAGAGTGCCTTGGACTGCAAGAAGATCAAACCAGTCCATACTCCAGGAAATCAAGCCAGACTGCTCACTTGAGGGAATGATATTAAAGGCAAAACTGAAGTACTTTGGCCACATAATGAGAAGACAGGATACCCTGGAGAAGACGCTGATGCTAGGGAAAGTGGAAGGCAAAAGGAAGAGGGGCAGACCAAGGGCAAGATGGATGGATGGTATTCTGGAGGTGACGGACTCAACCATTGGGGAGCTGGGGATGGTGACGGCCGACAGAAAGCTCTGGCGTGGACTGGTCCATGAAGTCACGAAGAGTCGGAAACGACTGAACGAATAAACAACAAAGCCTTGCATTAAAATCTCCCAAAACAATTATAACTGTTTTGGGACTTTTTGAGGTTAACTCTATCAAGGATTGCTCTAAGTTCACCCATATATCAGGAGAATAGTATGTGGATGATTGTGGTGGTATATAAATATTTAACATCACAGTCACAAAGGCATTATATTGAAATTTAACAGCTAAGCAATAAGGAGAAGAGGCACCTAAGATAATTTCTGTGCCCTTCCATCCTAGGTCTTCCTTAATCAATATGGCCAAACCCCCTATTGCCTGGCCTTTCTCTTTTACTTTCCATGCCGGGGTAGACCAGGATTTGAAGCCAGGTATCGAGATCTGATCATCACTGTCTGTTAACCAGGTCTCTTGTACTGCAATCAGATGAAAATTGGACAGAAATTCAGAGATATCATGTAGTTTGTTCTTCCATCCTGCTAGGTTCCAAGATAGTATGCAAAGGGCTGAGTCCTTAACAGTACCTGTAGGAGAGCAGGAGGAAAAACTAATTGGGGGAGGGTTATAATGTGGCTCATTCAGTCATTAATCTGCAAATAAAAGATCAGGGGAGCCTGATGTATTCAGTTCTAAATTTTGGGGAGGAGGGTGAGTGAGTTCCACAGGGTGTAATAAAAGGCCATCGTGTGGAGAAGATCTAAGATCCGAAAAGCATTGTTCAGCATCTGTCTGTGGTATGGAAGATACTACCTCCTCAGTAGTTTGCAAGTTCTGGCACTCTCTGGCAGGTTCCCCATTTATCCCATAAAGGCTGGAACAATTGTTATTTGGGTGGTGATTTTCATCCATTTCTTTGTCGCCTGAATAATGGCAATTAGTGTCAGTAATTGGAGACATGAGATCAATGAGTGGTTCTGCTGTTGCCATAGTGTCCAATAAGGTTTTCTTAAGATTTTCTAGCTTATGTATTATGTTATCTTGTTCCTTCCTGGGCAGAGAGCCAAAAGCACTGATAAGGCCGGCATCAACTGGATCTGTCTCAGCGTCAATTTTAAGGATGATTGACTGCTGCCTTGCTTTTTCGAGGTCATAAGTGGGGAGGAAGGCTTGTTAACTTGTTACAGTTTTGGAGTGGGAATGAAATCTAGGTGAGGCGAAGTTGGGTAAAGAATTAACTGTTACATCACGAAACACTCTGATAGAGAAGATTTGATAGGATGCTAAGTATGGTCTCATCTTAAGTAGCATTAATGGAATGGTTGACTGTTTAAAAGATAGCAAGATCCATTTTCGGTTTTGCACAGTGGGAAGCCATTCGGTATCGCCTAAATCTATCATTCTGTGGTGGCAGTGCAGGAGTTGCCCTAAAGAGGTTTTGATTGATTTCCTAGAATCCCAGTGTCCGATATTGAGGCTATTCAGGGAGATACAGAGAGCAACCTGCTGAGTCTGAAGTAAACGGTTTTGCTTGCAGGGAAATTCCTCTTTTAAATCCAGAGAGGCATTAGTCTGTATAAAACCACCACTCTATACCTTATCAGAGAGTTGGGATTTATTAGTACAGACATTTGGTCTTTGCACATTTTTGTCAGTTTGTTTTACTTTAACGACTTGCCCTTTATCCAAATGCATGTCAGGAATGACTTGCTTTGCCGGAGCTTCTGCCTTAGTTTTAATGGTGGCGGCAGGTCCGGTGTCATATTTATGAATAAAAGCCTCAAAGTCTTTTTTCAGCAGGTCTAAGTTAGATTTTATAGCTGACAGCTGCTCGAATAGCTGTAAGAAGGCATTGCTTTGCAATGTATTCTGTTGTATTTTCCCAGGGGAGTCTCTCCAAATTCTGGTGTTGTATCTTATTTTTAAACTTATTATTTCCCTTGAAATTATTAGGTGAGCTAACAAGTTGTACTGGAGAAAGTGAGAGGTCTAACAACTGTTGCTTTTCAAGCTCTGTTTGAAAATCCCATTTGAATGATTCAAGGGCTGCATATTTGTTTGAAGTGGGAGGAAGATTTACTTTACTCACAGTTTCCTTTCGTGTAAAGAGTTCTTCTATCTTTGGTTGTTTAGCAGATTTTGAAGAGGAGAAAGAGCCCGGACTAATTCCATGTCTTTTCTTCCTTTTTCCCATGTTGTTTAATCCACTCTGACACTTTTGCTTGGACCGTTTACTCCACAGCCGTCTCACCGTAGAAGAATGTGAATATATTTATAGTAGTGTGATAATAAAAATCTAATTTAAAAGCTACGTTAATCTAATATACTTATTTTAACTAAAACTATCTAAAAAGAGACAAAAATAGCTAGAATATACTGTTTAAAAATAATACAAAATTAAAAGGGCAGGAGCATAAAAAGACGTGTGTTGCTGGGCTGCTGTGTTGGCTCAGAGGTTTCTGTAAGTCCCTTGGATCCCTCTTGGTTGTGTTTTGTTTTTCCCCCAGAGACCAGAGATATTTTATAGATTACTATTGATTCCAAGATCTCTCTGCAACCATTTTTTTGCAACTTTCTCTGAAACGAAACTTTTGCCTGAGTCAACAGAGGCTACTTTATGAGGTATATATCCTCCCATATGAGTGTCATATGGTAGGCAAGCTAAGATAAAAATTGAAATAATGATGGAATTCCCTCCATGAACTCATGAGGCTTCCTTAAGCAAGTCTAAGTATGTTAAACTTCAGTCAGCAGAGAAGTTTACCATCTCTGAAACCAAATGCACTCCAAGAAAGCCCTAAAAATAAAATAAGTTGGTATAAATAAGAATAGAAGTGTGGGAGTTGTAGTCGAAGCTGTCCAGAGGGGACCATTTCCCCTGGCCTTAGTATTATGCATGGCACCATTTGCAGTTAAAAGTAATAAATTTCACCAAGAACTTTTCTTTCTCAGACACTGTTGCAATAATACAGTCATATAAAAAAGTAAGTATACCCCATTGAAAGTTTTGACTTTTGATATATTTCAACATGCAGATGCTTGATCTTCATTTCAACAATATTGATAGATAAAGGGGATACAATATAACAAGTATCACGCACAGTTTAAATTTTGTTATCCATTGTGTAATTTAAATAAACATAAATGCAAATTTCACATGTGGAAAAAGTAAGTACATCCCTATATTCAACACTACTTCAAATACCTAAAATTAGAATCAGGTACACCAGATCAGGTGCAAATGATTAGAACATCATTAGAGGAACCTGTCTTATTGAAACCTCAGACATTTAGTTTGATTTGCTCTTTGTTATTGAAGTGCATGGTATCACCATGCCTAGATCAAAAGAGCTCTCTGAGGCCTTCAGAAAGAAGGTTATCAATGCCTATATGTCTGGAAAGAGATTTAAAAAGATTGCCAAACAATTCAACATCAATAATTCTACTGTCATCTACAAATGGAGAACATTTTAAACAACTGCCAGCTTGCCCATCTGTCAAAAGACTGAAGCTCAACTGAAAGTAGATCTTGCAACATGACAATGACCCTAAACATTCCAGTAAATCCACCAAGGAATGGTTGGGGGAAAAAAGAAAAGAAATGGAGGGTTCTGGAATGGCCAAGTCAAAGCCCAGATCTAAATCTCACTGAGATGCTGCAGGGTGATTTGAAACAGGCTGTGCAAGCAAGAAATCTGTTAAACATTGCACAGCTGAAAAAATTCTGCAGGGAGGAGTGGGGGGAAAAAATCCTCCCAGTCAATGTCAGATACTGGTAGATAGTTATAAGAAATGCCTACTTGAGGTTGTTTCTGCCAAAGGGGACAATACCAGGTATTACAACCAAGGGTGTACTTTTTTTTTCTCTACAGGAGGAAATGGCATATCTGTTAATTTTTTGTTGAATAAATGATTACCAAGTCAATTTTTCAGAGTTTTTTTGTTCAGTTACATCACTTTTAACTTTATATACTGTTCGAATGAAGACAAAATATTGATATGTCCAAATATGTTAAAAAAGAAAAAAAAACTTTACATGGGGTGTATATACTTTTTCACATAACTGTAGTTGCAGAGAGATCTTGGAATCAATAGTAATCCATAAAATATCATCCATAACTTCTACAAAAAAGTAATTGATCCATAATTTTCAGTTGTTTTATCAGTCCTATGGAATTCTAAACCAAGACCTACTTGAATAGAATAGTGGTCCTTGAAGTGATTTGTTAATATGATCTTTGCTTAATAAATTCTCTCTCTATATCCCAATGATTGTGGGGCTGGCAACTAGGGGGCTAGCTGGCAGGGTCTCAAAGCCCAAATATGAACCTATGAGAATGACTCATATACAGCAACAATGTATTAAAAATATGAAGCATTTTGCAGGAGGCGGCCTCAAGATTTTCTTTAAAATTCTGTTCTTTACAATCAATAAGTTATTAAATAGCTTAGCTTAGTTAATACTATGCTTAGAATAGTTTTTCAGCTACCAAAACGAAATACAATCACCTAAATATTATTTGGAAGGTAATATTTTTACTTACTTCCCCAAACAGGAATATCTTTGCTTTCAGCTTTCATAACAATGGAAGCCATAGTCATTGTCACTGGTATCGCATCAAAATACGACGAATGTGGAGCCAGAGTCAGAATTGCTGCTTCAGTGGGCAATGCCTGTCTGCCCTTCACATTTATCCAATGGAATCCACCAGCAAGCCAGAGTGTCCTCATAATTGCCTTCAGCAAGATATCAACAACTCTGAAAACAAGTAGATACCACAGATACAAAGGCAACCTTATTTTAAAATAACATGCTAAGCCTTCTTAGTTAACTGAAAATTTTGAATTCATTAAAAAAGATAAATTAAGTTCTTGTTTCCTGAGAATGTTTTTAATTTTAAAATAACATGATGCTGTTATGTCAGAGAATTAAAAGTGAGTTAAACAGTAACAATTTGACCTATGTACCCAGTGATCCCTCTGACTGATTTTAACAGGTAATCCTCACTTAACGACCACAATAGAGACTGGAATTTTGGTTGCCAAACGAAGTGGTCATTAAGTGAATCCGACCTGATTTTACAACTTTTTTTTCAGCGGTCATTAAGCAAATCACCACGGTCATTAAGTGAACCATGTGGTAGTTAAGCAAATCACATGGTTCCCCATTGATTTTGCTTGCCAGAAGCCAGCCGGGAAGGTCGCAAATGGCAATCATGTGACCATGGGATGCTGTGACAGTCATAAATGTAAACTGGTTGCCAAGCACCCAAATTGTGATCATGTGACCGCAGAGACGCTGCAACGGTCATAAGTGTAAGCACCGGTTGTAAGTCGGTGTTTTCAGCACTGTCATAAGTCTGAACCATCACTAAATGAATGGTCATTAAGTGAGGACTACCTGTACATACTTCCAAAGGCAGATGGTTGCAATAGATTATTATAGAACAAAGATTACTATCACTTCAGATAAATTGTTGGTGTGCAAATTTGGGGACCAACAACCACATTTGGCATTTAAGTGGCATGCCAGGGCCCACCGTTCAAAAAGTAAAAGGAGATAGGTCACAGAAATGGGTGGGGTTATGACAAAACAACTGATTTAGTTTAGATTCAATGAATATTAAGTTAAAATGCTCGTTATCTGTGTTCAAAATTCTGTGGCCTTATAGCAGAAAGTTCTGGTGTCCTCAGACCATTCTGCTTGTGCTGATCTGTGGACAGTTTACTGTTTTCTAGAAATGATTATTCCAGAACAGGAACAGTCCTAAGGCTTCAGGGACTGCAGGCAGTCTAAGTATCCAGACTGGAATAAACGACTGCTAAGTCTTCTGATTTTAGCATCCACCTAGACAAAATGACTGCAAGGGTCAGGAGAACAAAGAAGCCAAGTTTCATCATTGGATAAGCTTTATGAAGGCCATTAAATAAGAGGTGAATGCATTTCTGACCCTCTCCCAGTCAGTACCTATCATAGGTGTTCAACCAAAGCAGGCAAAATGCATCCATCCTATGACATAACTTTTATGATTATGGAACCCCCTTGTTAATTTGTCAGCTGAAACAACAATATTATCTAGTTACTTCCCCCTCAAAGCAAAACTTTGATTAAAAGAAAAGAGAAGTTATATTTCTCTGTATAAGTCACTTGGCCATCGGTAACAAGGCATTCTCAAAAGGTGAGGGAATGGGTGTCTCTGCTCTAAAATATATACATATATCAGAACTAGGCATTTAAACCACCTTTTTCTTCTTTAAGGTAATCTGACAAAGCACTCAGCTTCGATAACAGAAGACTATTTCCTATATTATTTCTCATATGACTAAATGTGAAAAGTATGAATGAGGAAAGGCTAAACTACTCAGCAACTGTTAGACTTTGATCCAATCAGATGTACCCTATGTTAATCCTGGTATTAACATTGCACAGCAGAGCACACACAGAAAAACTTCCGGAAGCACCAGTGCTTCTCAAGAGCTTATAAACATTTTCAGCAACTCATCTTCAGGTTTAAAAAGAAAAGTTAATGCAAACAGATGCAATCCAAAGAATTCTACACTGAAAAAGTATCGAAAGAAAAAATAAGAAGCATTTTGAGGATGAAGTTATTCAATGTAAGGAAATCTGTCTCAATCCTGGTGCCTGCTTTATATACTGAAAACCACCTTTCAGAAGGGGGAAATCTTCAGCACAGAACCTGGGAAACATAGATACTGAACCAGCAAAACTTTCATGTTTCATATGAACCTATGACTCCATAGGCAATGTTTTAGTGCAGACCATGGTGCAGGTATTCCAGCATTGTGTCTTTAACCAATTATCTGAGGTAGGCTGACCATACGTCCCATTTTGAACGGGACAGTCCCGTTTTTTCCCCTTTTCTCAACCATCCTGTCGTTTTAACATAAATGCCGGTTTTGTCCCGTTTCTCAGGAACAGGCGGAGGCGGAGCAGCCAACTGGAGGGAACCCAGAGGAGGAATCAACCCCGCCCACCAGTGCGCGGCAAAGGAGGTGGGAGAGGCGGGCCCAGCACTGCGACAGGCAGAGGCGATTCCCCTTCCGGGTTCCCTCCAATCAGATGCTCCGCCCCTGCCCATCGCGCTGCCCGCCCTGCCCCTCCCACTCACCAACAGGCGGACGCGACCCCCCCCGGCCCTCCCCAACCAGCCGCTCCATCCCCGCCCGTTCCTCTTGTCCCGTTTTTGTCTCAAGGAAATATGGTCAGTCTATCTGAGGCAAGATAAAGAATGAAGAGGTGGGCACCCTAGAAAATTCTGTGAATTGAATTTTTATCATACAGTAAGAACCCTTATGCCTTATTATGGAAGAACACTTTTTCTGCAGTAAATTCATTTTAGAGTCCTAACTAGAAATAAGTATATTAAGTTACTGAACTAAGGGTGGCAATGTTTGGAGGCTGGAGGCCACAATTCAGCATCTCAAGCTTCTGGAAGGCTACATAACATCACCAAGGTGGCTCTGGGAGGCAAACCTCTCCCATTCTGACCCTAATTGAAATAACACCACTGAAAATGATAATTGCCACAAGCTGGGGCTAGAAGGAGGGTGAACAAATGGGGTGCTAGGAAGCTGGATGGAGTTCACATTGCCCATCGCTGTCTTAAACGTTGCCAATTGCAGTTGAGGCATGGCAAGAGATGCTGGCAAGTAAAATGGACACAATGACTTACTTTCGCCACCACGATAGAGGCTTTTCTAGTCCCTTCTCAGCAGATCCTATAGAGGCAATGAAGGCTAAAGGCCAAGCCAACAACATCATAAACGCAGCAAAGAACAGCCGGATGGGGAACAGAGTCAAGGTCATGAAGGCAATCTGTAAAATTAAAAGGATTCATTTCAAAGGATTTGGTTTGGACACAAACCAAACAATATTTGCATTGATGAGCACATGAAACAATTAACAAACCTTTCTCTCTCTGGTATTTGAATGCAGTAATAGACAATGTTAAAACTGCCTTAATTTGTGGTTCCGAAGCTTTGTTTTGTAGAGTCGGGGAAATTTTGAAGTGACTAAAAGGGGCAAAAAATATTTACAATTCTGGATGAATCCCCAGTGCTTGTTAAATAAAATACTGTCATATTCTCATATATTATTTAATTAGCATGGAAGAACATTTATAATTTAACACTGAGTTGGAATATGTAGCTAGACATGTTTTCTATATTTTATTTGTGAATTTAAATGTTTCACAGCACTTTAAAGTAAAATTAGTTGCAGAAATTGAGTAACAAAGATACGCAACAGTGCTTTTGCACATATAGTTTTCATGGCACACACAACTATAATTGTTTAATCTAGGGCCAAGCTAGATAACCCATGTCTGTGACTCCATAGCCTATTTTGGCAACTATAAAGCACTTTTAAATTGCTACATTGAAATCTAGTAGCAGAATTAGTAGCATATTTCACACTGGAATTGCCCAAAGAAATATCAAAATGAATTTGTGAAAGAACACCCATTCGGGTCCTTAACCTTCCTCTCCCAGCTTTCAAAAGGAGGACTCAAACACATCATTAACCTCCTGATATGTCACATTTGGAGGCCAGCTCCTATCAAAGCTCATGGTTAGGACGACAGCTGAATACTGACTTAAAATATCACATATTGCTTTTACAAGAACTGAAACATGGGAAGGCACAAACTTGCATCCCATTCTCAAAACTTCTCTAAAGCAGTTCAGTGCATCAGAACCTGTGCCCGGCTTTGCAGGTGAACTCACAGCAAAGGGATGTATACATCTTCTTAATTGCCTGATTCTTTGCTTCATATTTTTATTTTGATCTTCTGTCTGGGAACTCAGAACAATAATCATGGTATCACTTGGTAGTCCACATATTTTACACATATTTCAATGTGCTGTCAATTACATACTGCCAATATCAAATGCAATCTTGACTGGATTTGCAATAGTTTTATCTTCATTTTAATCTAAAGAAAGAGTGGGTAATTTTTTTGCAGTCAAGGCTGCAAAAGTTTATTATATTTGTATTTGCTTCCAAGGGCAGAATTTGTCATTTTTGGATATTTTGGGTCCAAAAATTTTAGTCTCTTTTTGGATATTTTTATGACCGGGGCGGGGGGGGGGGGGGGCGGGTTGCTTTCAGTGGAAAATTAATACAATGACCATAATGTAATAATGTAAAGATTTATCTGAATATACACAAAAGCAATCAGATGTACACAAGGAATTTTAGCCAAGGTCTTTAATTCTGCTTGCTTCTTGATATCCAATGTTTTGACCATCAGCTTGCTCATACCAGGGGTGTCCAGCTATAGAGTTTATGTTCAGGTCCTATATTACCAAAATTTTATTTTGCAAAAAGACAGGTTAGAGGCAAACTGCCAGAAATGCCCTTAAAAGTATAGAATTTATTATGATTCAACTTCTACCATTTCATTTATTCATTCACTTTAAAAATCCTCTCGATTTTACATACAATGTGTTAAAAATAGAGTATGCTTATATATAGTTTGAAGAAAAAAATTAATGAGGTGGTGATCATTAAGACAGGCTAAACTTTCACAAGTGGATCGGATTAAGAATCATGTTATTTTAATGAACAGGGTCAATGAATTTGTTGCGCAAGAACCTATTTCAATTTTTATGCTTGGAAACTAAAGAAACAGTTCGTTTAAATGGAACAACATACAAAGGATGACAATGACAATGAAGAGATGTGAGAAACATGTAATTTCTGACAAGTAAAATAAATAAATCCTAGAGGAATATATTAGTTTAAATTTGAATACTCTGATTTTTATATTACAGAAAATATATCTAATTTTTTTCTACATGCAAACTAATAGATATGTGATAAAAAGTTAGGTTCCCATTACAAATTATAATATAGCACTTTGAAGTTAGTTCAGGCAACAGACAGAAAATCATAAAAGTACAATCACATTAAAATAATCAAGAATCTTCATTCTGAGGCACCAACGTTGTCTAATATATATGGGGATCTACCTTTAAAACTATTCATTGTAGTATGCTGCCCAGCGTCGCCTTGTGTGAGATGGGTGGCCATATAAATGTAAGCAATCAATCAATCAATCAATCAATCAATGTTCTATCTAAATCGTAGCATCTAATGCTATCATACAAGTTCTTATGATGTCTGAGCCAAATCAAAGCCTTCTGGATTGCTCAAAAAGATTCTACTCAAAGCATGAACTATGAGACAAGAGATGTCAAAGGTTACTTTCAATCCCTGTGAAAAGGAAATTTGCTTGAAACTGACTTATTAGCTCAAATAAAAAGGTGTGGCTTTCTGATTAAGAAACAAAATTTTAGTCCTAAGAATTTCATTTACCCCTTCCTTTTTAAATTCTTCCATCACCAACATTTTCTTTTGGACTTATTAATCATAAGCATTTTCTGCTGGATAAAGAATTGACTGGCAGGGCATTATTGTATTTAACATTCAAAGAGATTCCCCACTGACAAACTCAATATAATGCTCCTTCAAAATATATCCACATAAAATATATATAATGAATGAGTGCACACCTACACACATGTATACTCTGACTGTTTCCACCCATGCTACTAGGTCCAAGAGAAAGAGTGTGCTCCAAGTCCCATCTATCACCGAATATCATCTTGTGGGACCTAAGATGTTGGCTTTTTCTGTTGCGGTGTCTGGCCTCTGGAACACTATACCCCCCAAAAAATCTGGCATTTCATAAAGCCTTACAAACACGGGGGGTTGGGAGGTTAATGAGGCCCATGAAATGCAGGTTATCTGTAGTGACTGTTGTCCTCAGCTGCCACTAATAATTAATCATATTGCTAATAATAACAATTATTGTTATTGTTTTTATTGAGCTTTAATTCTATGTTAGTTACCCAAATCGCTGTTGTGAGATGGGCAGCCATATACACTGATTGAATACATAAATAAATAATAAATATATTGTGTCCCAGATTTTCAGCTTAAGAGGCATATGCAACTTGATCACTTTTTATCAATTTAGTTTAAAAAGCATATCATGAATCATCTTATATTTCAAGTAGAAATTCACATCACAGCTAATTTGATAACAATGTCCCCTTACTACTGGTAGATGGGTTTCTAAATATTAATACCATGTGTTGCTAATCCAAAGTAATTTAAAAAACAAGTAGTTAATTTTTTGATGTTAGCAGGTAACTATTAGCTAAAACTATCAGACACCACTGGAGATACTGAAAAAATCTGAATGGATATTTTTTGCTATACTTTTATTAACTAAAACTATCAAAACAAAATAAGTAATTATATTTGTGATCTTGTGATTTGTGAGCTTGAAGTTATCATGTTGAAAATGAGAATTTAGGGGCAAAAAGTCCAATCTGAAAATATTTTTAAAGCAGGTCTGTTAGAATGGAACAGTACAGCCTGCTGATGTAATTGTTAAGAGTATAAGAAGCTTGTGTTCCAGCAGATTCAGCAACATCTTAAGCAATGCAAATAATACTACTTTGCTGTCCTGCTTGTCCTGAATTATGAGAAAAAAAATCCTTTGCAATAGTAGAGATAACCATGAGTGCACAAGCCATAGCTGAGAAATCATATGCTGCCCTGAAGGCTTTGTGTCCTGCTACCCTTTTTTAGGAAGTTAAAATTAAAACTGGAAAGTTTAATTTCAAGAGTGCAAAAAATGAGTGAGGGTAGAAGGAAGGGGAAATAAATTTATGGAAAAAAAATGAATGAGATTATAATGAATGTGTTTCAGCTTTGACATCACCTATTTTCCACATTGTCGTGACACATTTCATAAGGTTCACAGATGTCCACAACTCAAAGAAGATGGTTGCCATTATATATCTTATTGTTCTCTCAAGGTCACAATTTTATCCTCTCTTATAAAGCCAGCCTCTGAATTACAAGAGTTCAAAAGGAATTTGTGATGGTATGCATGTGTTAAAATCAAAGGGAGCCAGAAGACTTGTGGATTTCATTTTTTCACCCTACAATCCTAACTCTTTGGCAAGCAACTCAGCCAGCTTTTCTTCAAACAGCAGGTCTTTGCCAATTAAACAAAATTCACACATTAATCCTCTGAACAACAGGGGTTTTTCCACAGTCAAGCACCAGAGACTGTTGCTGG
Organism: Charina bottae; assembly: GCA_023362775.1. Taxonomy (NCBI): domain Eukaryota; kingdom Metazoa; phylum Chordata; class Lepidosauria; order Squamata; family Charinaidae; genus Charina; species Charina bottae. Next base: position 14,237,935 of record JALMGJ010000016.1, read on the forward strand.
CAGCTTTCAGCATAGCAAAAAGGAAGAAAAACTCTCTTGCCATGATATGGAAATAAAATTCTCACATTGTTAGGATTCTGTTTAATAACAGAGATACTGTTTATGGGCTTCTTGCCATCTGGCTGACTCCTATTGGGAAAAAGTGCATTCTTATCACATCAGCAGAGCTGTTCTTAGATATCATAATCACTACTCCATTCTAGCTGCTAAGACACCAGCAAATGCTAAGTAGTAGCTGTTGAGATTAATTCTTGTTTACTTTTTAGTAAACAAAGCACTATCTACTCTTTAACCTTAAGTTCAGAAGTGGCAGAGCCCAAAATTGAATGTTTATTCATGACTCTACTAGGTATTCAGTGAGATCAGGAGTGGTGGTACCTAATAAACAGGTATTTCATATTCTTTCATGGATTAATCTATAAATACTAGCAGAAACAATTCAAATAATTATGGACTAACTTTGATGGTCCCTAGAACACATACCAAATAAAACAAATAATATGAAAGAACATTACAGATGGACTGCATTGCAAACAGAATGATTATATGTAAATTGTACCAAGACTCATCGGATAGCTTTTGAGGGACAGATGGATTTCTGGGCAAAAGAAATAGCAGTTAAAGTTGAACATCCCAAAATATTTCCTCACAAATTATTAACTGTACTGGAAAAATAAAGACATGTTTACAGGTACAAATGAAAACTGAACTAGCCACAGCAAGAACCAGTAAATATTTTTAGTGCATGTAAAAAAAGAATACATGTAAGGAGACATATTTCTTCACATCTGAACTGACATAAGAGAGTATTTGAAGACTGAGAAACTGGGACTAGGCATAAAACTATGGACAAAACGTGATGCAGACCATATTAATTTTATGCTAGTTTAAGTAAAGAACACAGCACTTTCATTCACTATTTTTTCATATGTGGAATTCACATTTTAAAGAAACTCAACAGATTCTTTGGGAATTGTGTGTGTGTGTGTGTGTGTGTTACTATTTATGGAAAATGGGTGTTAGTTTTCATTTGGGTAATTATTTTGCTAGTTAATGAATTGCCAGAGAACACAGAAATCATTCAGTGCTTTACATTTTGATAGGTGGGCTTAACATGAAATCTACATAAGGCAACCTATATTTTTAAATAAAGACACCTGAGATCTTCAATATTATTTTAGAATTTATCCTCCTCCCTAAGGGAAAAAGAATAATTTTTAGGGCTCCAGCAAACCTAAAATAAGTTGATGAGAAAATAAAAATAAAGTTGCCTTCAAGTCAAGCTGAACTCCTGTGACTTCATAGACATACTGTATGCATTTAGTTATCTTGACAACAATATGGAAGTGATTTGTCGTTGCCTTTTTTACTTTAATTTTGCAATAAAAACTATTTTATTTTTTTATCCCGTCTTTATTATTTTTATAAATAACTCAAGGCGGGGAACATACCTAATACTCCTTCCTCCTCCTATTTTCCCCACAACAACCACCCTGTGAGGTGAATTGGGCTGAGAGTGAGTGACTGGCCCAAGGTCACCCAGCCGGCTTTCATGCCTAAGGCGGGACTAGAACTCTCTGTCTCCTGGTTTGCCATTGGCTCCTTCCTAGGGATATGAGAGAGAGAGACTGGCCCAAGGTCACCCAGCCGGCTTTCATACCTAAGGCGGGACTAGAACGGTTGTCCAATGTATTTTAATTTTAACAACTAAATTGTTAAATAAAAAGTCCCATTTTATTGTAGATGTTTCACAAATCAACTTTGCTTTAATAGCATGTTAAATATAAACAAACATGTAAAGGAATTAAAATTAAGGATTTGGTTTAATTAAGCACAAGTATAACAATTTTCCACTGAAATTAATGGGACTTAAGGAAATCTAATTTGTGCATTTTCAAGCTTATATTAACTACTCTTCCTGTCTCGTGAGGATCCATCAGTTACAAACCACAGATGAGAAATATGCTATTTGGATCTTGATCATAGGATGACTATGAAGCAATATGATTCAACAAGTATTTTTTTTTAGATGAGTAAAAATCTACAGAGCAGAAGTTAAATTTGAACCATCTGAAATATTTTCATTCCATAAATACTAGCTCTATATCTACATTAGCAGATGAACCACCTAATCTGAAAATTACTCATAGCTATTTTTCCTCTCCCTGAAGAGCAGTATCCACCTTTTCCCCCTTTATCTCCTTTCTATACTCTCTCTCATCCACAGTAATAGTTTTTCTATATGAAAACAGCTGGGTTAGCAAGCAGGAAAGATGCAGTATGGATGCAAGGCAAGCAGTTTTGCAGCTGGTCAGTCCCATGAGATGATTTGTTTCCTGGGTTCAAGGAAAGAGAAACACATTGAAATAGGATCAGCTACAAAAACCAATTAGAAAAATTCTATGCTGTGTTGTTAAACTTTATGAAACCTGGAGAATCCTAGGAATGGCTGTTGTGGGTCTTCCGGGCTGTGTGGCCGTGTTCTGGAAGTTGTGGTTCCTAACGTTTCGCCAGCATCTGTGGCCAGCATCTTCAGAGGGCAGGAGCACAGACAGAAGTGCTCTTTCTGTGCTCAGGTAGAATGGTAGAATGTCTGTGCTCCTGCCCTCTGAAGATGCCGGCCACAGATGCTGGCGAAACGTTAGGAACCACAACTTCCAGAACACGGCCACACAGCCCGGAAGACCCACAACAGCCATCAAACTCCGGCCGTGAAAGCCTTCGACAATACAAATCCTAGGAATGGTTTTTTTTGCAAGTTGTTATTATTTTTATCCCACCTTTATTATATATAACTCAAGGCAACGAACATACCTAATACTCCTGCCTCCTATTTTCCCCACAACAACCACCCTGTGAGGTGGGTTGGGCTGAGAAAGAGTGACTGGCCCAGTCACCCAGCTGGCTTTCATGCCCAAGGGAGGTCTAGAACTCACAGTCTCCTGGCACCTTAACAACTACACCAAACTGGCTCTATTAAAAGTCTTACATGCCCAAAAATCTAATTTTTGTTCCTAACCAGGAAAAACATTTTTATAGTAAAAAAGCAACAGGAATTGAGAAGAGGAGAATCTGCTAAAGTCAGAAAAGAAACATATTAATACATTTAGTTAACCATAAAAGCACATAACTTAAGAATATATGTTTCTAAATAGTTATCTGTAGTAAACATTCCTAGGATATTTAGTTGCATATTAACATGTTTTAGTGCAATTATCAATCAATTATGATTGTAAACCGCCCAGAGTCTACCATGGTAGAGATTTGTTGTTGTTGTTCAGTCGTTTAGTCGTGTTCGACTCTTCGTGACCTCATGGACCATAGCACGCCAGGCCTTTCTGTACTCCACTGTCTCCCGGAGTTTACTCAAATTCATGTTCATTACATCGGTGATGCTATCTAACCATCTCATCCTCTGCCGTCCCCTTCTCCTTTTGCCTTCAGTCTTTCCCAGTATCAGGGTCTTTTCCAGGGAGTCCTCTCTTCGCATTAGGTGGCCAAAGTATTTGAGCTTCAGCTTCAGTATCTGTCCTTCCAATGAGCAGTCAGGGTTGATTTCCTTTAGGATTGACTGATTTGACCTCCTTGCAGTCCAAGGGACTCTCAAGAGTCTTCTCCAGCACCACAGCTTGAAAGCATCAATTCTTCGGCGCTCAGCCTTCCTTATGGTCCAACTCTCACAGCCATACATTACTACTGGGAAAACCATAGCTTTAACTATACGGACCTTTGTCGGCAAGGTGATGTCTCTGCTTTTTAATATGCTGTCTAGGTTTGCCATAGCTTTCCTCCCAAGGAGCAAGCGTCTTTTAATTTCATGGCTGCAGTCACCGTCTGCGGTGATCTTGGAGCCCAAGAAAATAAAATCTGTCACTGCTTCCCATTTCTTCCCCTTCTATTTGCCAGGAAGTGATGGGACCAGATGCCGTGATCTGAATTTTTTTAATGTTGAGTTTCAAGCCAGCTTTTGCACTCTCCTCTTTCACCCTCATCAAGAGGCTCTTTAGTTCCTCTTCACTTTCTGCCATTAGGGTGGTATTGTCTGCATATCTGAGGTTGTTGATATTTCTCCCGGCAATCTTAACTCCGGCTTGTGATTCATCCAGCCCGGCATTTCTCATGATGTACTCTGCATATAAGTTAAATAAGCAGGGTGATAATATACAGCCTTGTCGTACTCCTTTCCCAATTTTGAACCAATCGGTTGTTCCATGTCCGATTCTAACTGTTGCTTCTTGACCCGCATACAGGTTTCTCAGGAGACAGGTAAGGTGGTCTGGTACTCCCATCTCTTTAAGAATTTGCCACAGTTTGTTGTGATCCACACAATCAAAGGCTTTAGCGTAGTCAATGAAGCAGAAGTAGATGTTTTTCTGGAACTCTCTTGCTTTTTCCATGATCCAGCGAATGTTGGCAATCTGATCTCTAGTTCCTCTGCCTCTTTGAAACCCAGCTTGCACTTCTGGTAGTTCTCAGTTCACATACTGCTGAAGCCTAGCTTGTAGGATTTTGAGCATAACCTTGCTAGCATGTGAAATGAGCGCAATTGTACGGTAGTTTGAACATTCTTTGGCATTGCCCTTCTTTGGAATTGGAACGTAAACTGACCTTTTCCAATCCTGTGGCCACTGTTGAGTTTTCCAAATTTGTTGGCATATTGAGTGCAGCACTTTAACAGCATCATCTTTTAGGATTTTAAATAGCTCAGCTGGGATACTGTCTTCTCCGCTAGCTTTGTTGTTAGTAATGCTTCCTAAGGCCCACTTGACTTCACTCTCTAGGATGTCCATCTTTGCACAAAACGTTCCCTTGATATCTCCGATTTTCTTGAAGAGATCTCTAGTCTTCCCCATTCTATTGTTTTCCTCAATTTCTTTGCATTGTTCATTTAAGAAGGCCTTATCTCTCCTTGCTATTCTCTGGAAATCTGCATTCAGTTGGTTATATCTTTCCCTTTCTCCCTTGCCTTTTGCTTTCCTTCTTTCCTCAGCTATTTGTAAAGCCTCATCAGACAGCCACTTTGCTTTCTTGCATTTCTTTTTCTTTGGGATGGTTTTAGTTGCTGCCTCCTGTACAATGTTATGAACCTCCATCCATAGTTCTTCAGGCACTCTGTCTACCAGATCTAATCCTTTAAATCTATTCCTCACCTCCACTGTATATTCATAAGGGATATGATTTAGGTCATACCAGAGTGGTCTAGTGGTTTTCCCTACGTTCAATTTAAGCCTAAATTTTGCGATAAGAAGCTCATGATCTGAGCCACAGTCAGCTCCAGGTTTTGTTTTTGCTGATTGTATAGAGCTTCTCCATCTTTGGCTGCAAAGTACATAATCAATCTGATTTGGGAATTGACCATCTGGTGATGTCTATGTGTAGAGTCGTCTCTTTTGTTGTTGGAAAAGAGTGTTTGCTATGACCAGCGTGTTCTCTTGACAAAACTCTATTAGCCTTTGCCCTGCTTCATTTTGTACTCCAAGGCCGAACTTGCCTGTTATTCCTTGACTTCCTACTTTAGCATTCCAGTCCCCTATGATGAAAAGGACATCTTTTTTTTGGTGTTAGTTCTAGAAGGTGTTGTAGGTCTTCATAGAACTGGTCGACTTCAGCTTCTTCAGCATCAGTGGTTGCCGCATAGACTTGGATTACTGTGATGTTGAATGGCTTGCCTTGGATTCGAACTGAGATCATTCTGTCGTTTTTGAGGTTGTACCCCAGTACTGCCTTTCCCATTCTTTTATTGACTATGAGAGCTACTCCATTTCTTCTAAGGGATTCTTGCCCACAGTAGTATATATAATGGTCACCTGAATTAAATTCGCCCATTCCTGTCCATTTTAGTTCGCTGATTCCCAAGATGTCGATGTTCAATCTTGTCATCTCATGTTTGACCACATCCAGCTTACCTTGATTCATAGATCTTACATTCCAGGTTCCTATGCACTATTGCTCTTTACAGCATCGGACTTTCCTTCCACTTCCAGACACATCCACAGCTGAGCATCCTTTTGGCTTTGGCCCAGCCGCTTCACTCTTTCTGGAGCTACTCGGAATTGCCCTCCGCTCTTCCCCAGTAGCATTTTGGACACCTTCCGACCTGAGGGGCTCATCTTCCGGTGTCATATCTTTTAGCCTTTTGATACTGTCCATGGGGTTTTCTTGGCAAGGATACTGGAGTGGGTTGCCATTTCCTCCTCCAGTGGACCACGTTTTGTCAGAACTCTCCGTCATGACCTGTCCGTCTTGACCTGACTTCATTGAGTTACACAAGCCCCTTCGCCACGACAAGGCAGTGATCCATGAAGGGGATGGTAGAGATGGGCGGTGATAAATCCAAATAATAAATAAATAAATAAATTCATAATTATTCAGAAATTACATGAAATTGAAATGGGAAAAATAAATTTAATTCATGCTTTCCTTGTTTCATTTGTTATTTGATATTCTGAGAATCGTTATTAGACAGACAGAAACTTTATTTCGGTCATTGACCAATAAAAATACATTCTATAAAACAAACAAAGCAAAATTATCCCTCAATATCAATAACTGTTGGCAACCATTTGTGGGGAAGCTTGCACATAATGTAGCAGAATTTTGCTACTTTCAGAGAAATACATTTATCTTGGTTATTTAACAGATAATGCAAGTAAAAATCCTCAGAGTGCCCCAGGAATTTAAATAAAAGGGTGGGTGGGGGTAATCAACTGGTGGCGAATGTCCCAGTAGAACTGACAGTACAAAAGAACATGGGCCGTGGTTTCTATGGCACCCGTGTCACAGGGGCAATATTGAGTTTCATATGGGGTTTTCCTATATTTCCCTTCCAAAACAGCTGTGGGGAGGGCATTAAATCAGGCTACAGATAGGGCTCTCCTGATTTGGGAACTGTTAATATAATATAAATATGAAGCTGGTTTAGGCACTAAGATTTGGTTATTAACAATTATATTATGAGAAAGAGCAGCAATTTCTGTTTGGCCTTCTATGTCTAAGATCCTTTGCCTTATGTCTAGCTTGTTCTGACTCTAAGGCTAAGATGGCATCACTGGAGAAACCATAGAGATTTCCCAAGAAGATTTGAAGTTATCTGCCAATATTAGATGGGTCTAGAGTCAGACACGACTGCACAAATGTGCGGGGGGAACCTTTACCTTTTTAAGGGTATTTATCCAGAGATTAGATTCAAGTTTACTGACTCCTGCTTCCTGTCGAAGTACAGCATTTGGAACAGAGTGGGAAACCTGGAAGATACTTCTTAAGAAAAACTGTCTGAATTCTTTCTAAGGTGATCATGTTATACGGTCCTAATTGAGCCTCATATAGCAGTTGTGTTTGGGCTTTAGCTGCAAACAACTTAATTGCAGCAGGGATAAACTGTGCTCCTCTGTAAAAATAATAAGTTTGGATAGCTGATGCAGATCTCTGTGCATTATGAGATATATAGTCCAGGTGGGCATTTCTGCTTCCTGTGGCTTGAAAAACTATCCCTAGATATCTAAATATCTTAACCTGCTCAATGGGCCGCACACCTAAGTTCCAGCTTCTCTGTTTTGGATGTTTGGAGAAAGTAAGTATCTTAGTTTTGGTGTAATTTATTATTAATTCCTCCTCAGTACAGTAATGCATAAGTGATCTCATGGCTCTTTTGAGGCCAACAGAAGTTAATGACAGAATTACTGCATCATGGGCATAGAGTAATAAGTTGACATGTCTTTGGGCAAATTTAGGAGGATGAAAAGTGGAGGACCAATGAGTTTATATAGTAGTTGAATAAAACTGGAGCCAATACACAACCTTGTCTGACTCCCCTCCTTATGGGTATTTCCTTTGTGACATGTCCTTGGTTACTGCACCTGATCTTCAATCTTGTATTCTCACGTATTTTAATGAGCAGCAGCAGTAGACATTTGTCAATTGTGGTATTTTTTAATTTATGCCACAATTTAGTTCTAGATACTATGTCAAAAGCTGACCTAAAGTCAAAAAATGCTGCATAAAGGGATTGTCCTGATTTGTGGGTATACTTTTCTACTAGATGCTGCAGCACCAAAACATGGTCTAACGTTGATTGTCCCGCTCTAAATCCAGCCTGTTCACCCATCAGAATGTCTTCAGATTCAAGCCAATCATTTAGTTTCTCCTGTAGATGTACAGCATACATTTTACTGATCTGACTTAACTGATTGGGTGGTAGTTAGCTGGATCATCTCTCTTGCCCTTCTTATATATTGGTATTATAATAGCCAAGCCCCAATCCTTTGGTATCATGGCTAAACAGTCTATTGCAGTGAAAAGTAAAGCTAGTACTGGGATCCACCATTCCAAAATATTTTTTATTATTTTATACATAATAAAGTCTGAATCAGGAGCTTTCCCTGGTTTGAACTATTTAATAATATTTCTGATATCTGAGCACGAGACTGGGGGCCAATGGGGAACAGAGGTCACATGCAACTCCAACTCTGCCAGGGAATTCTCCGTTTGACCATATAGGGCAAGGGTCGGAAATGGCGGCTCGCGAGCCAAATGCGGCTCTTTGGCCCCTTGAGTGTGGCTCTTCCGCAGGCAGGCGTGGCGGGCGTGGCGCAGCAGCGAGTGTGGCGGGGCAGGCGCGGCAGCGGGCATGGTGCGCGTTGCTGTGGGCATACCCCTGGCAACCTGGCAGCCGTCTCCGGCAGCCATCTTGACAACGAGCAGGGCTTTCCAAACTGTGTGTCACGTGACAAGCCGGAAGCGCTGAAGGGAGTGGAAATTCTCCGCGCCAATCAGCTGTGCCTCGGGAAGCCCGGCAGCCTGCACGCGCGATTTTTGCCTCCCTGCCGGAACCGAGGGCTTTTTCGGGGTCCCCGGAGCCTGCCCTTTCGAAGGGGCAGCGGCAGCAGCAGCTGCAGTGCTGCCCCTTCGAAAGGGCAGGCTCCGGGGACCCCGAAAATGCCCTCGGTTCCGGCAGGGAGGCTGCCCGCAAGCTGCCTCAGCTGTTCTGCGGGGAGAATTTCCACCCCAGGGCAGCGTGTGCGTGTGGAGAGGGGAGGTTTCTGCCTCCCTGCCGGAACCGAGGGCATTTTCGGGGTCCCCGGAGCCTGCCTTTCGAAGGGGCAGCGGCAGCAGCAGCTGCAGTGCTGCCCCTTCGAAAGGGCAGGCTCCGGGGACCCCGAAAATGCCCTCGGTTCGGGCAGGGAGGCTGCGCGCAAGCTGCCTCAGCTGTTCTGCGGGGAGAATTTCCACCCCAGGGCAGCGTGTGCGTGTGGAGAGGGGAGGTTTCTGCCTCCCTGCTGGAACCGAGGGCATTTTCGGGGTCCCCGGAGCCTGCCTTTCGAAGGGGCAGCGGCAGCAGCAGCTGCAGTGCTGCCCCTTCGAAAGGGCAGGCTCCGGGGACCCCGAAAATGCCCTCGGTTCCGGCAAGGAGGCTGCGCGCAAGCTGCCTCAGCTGTTCTGCGGGGAGAATTTCCACCCCAGGGCAGCGTGTGCGTGTGGAGAGGGGAGGTTTCTGCCTCCCTGCCGGAACCGAGGGCATTTTCGGGGTCCCCGGAGCCTGCCCTTTCGAAGGGGCAGCGGCAGCAGCAGCTGCAGTTCTGCCCCTTCGAAAGGGCAGGCTCCGGGGACCCCGAAAATGCCCTCGGTTCCGGCAGGGAGGCTGCGCGCAAGCTGCCTCAGCTGTTCTGCGGGGAGAATTTCCACCCCAGGGCAGCGTGTGCGTGTGGAGAGGGGAGGTTTCTGCCTCCCTGCCGGAACCGAGGGCATTTTCGGGGTCCCCGGAGCCTGCCCTTTCGAAGGGGCAGCACTGCAGCTGCTGCTGCCGCTGCCCCTTCGAAATGCAGGCTCCGGGGACCCCGAAAATGCCCTCGGTTCCGGCAGGGAGGCTGCGCGCAAGCTGCCTCAGCTGTTCTGCGGGGAGAATTTCCACCCCAGGGCAGCGTGTGCATGTGGAGAGGGGAGGTTTCTGCCTCCCTGCCGGAACCGAGGGCATTTTCGGGGTCCCCGGAGCCTGCCTTTCGAAGGGGCAGCGGCAGCAGCAGCTGCAGTGCTGCCCCTTCGAAAGGGCAGGCTCCGGGGACCCCGAAAATGCCCTCGGTTCCGGCAGGGAGGCTGCGCGCAAGCTGCCTCAGCTGTTCTGCGGGGAGGATTTCCACCCCAGGGCAGCGTGTGCGTGTGGAGAGGGGAGGTTTCTGCCTCCCTGCCGGAACCGAGGGCATTTTCGGGGTCCCCGGAGCCTGCCTTTCGAAGGGGCAGCGGCAGCAGCAGCTGCAGTGCTGCCCCTTCGAAAGGGCAGGCTCCGGGGACCCCGAAAATGCCCTCGGTTCCGGCAAGGAGGCTGCGCGCAAGCTGCCTCAGCTGTTCTGCGGGGAGAATTTCCACCCCAGGGCAGCGTGTGCGTGTGGAGAGGGGAGGTTTCTGCCTCCCTGCCGGAACCGAGGGCATTTTCGGGGTCCCCGGAGCCTGCCCTTTCGAAGGGGCAGCGGCAGCAGCAGCTGCAGTTCTGCCCCTTCGAAAGGGCAGGCTCCGGGGACCCCGAAAATGCCCTCGGTTCCGGCAGGGAGGCTGCGCGCAAGCTGCCTCAGCTGTTCTGCGGGGAGAATTTCCACCCCAGGGCAGCGTGTGCGTGTGGAGAGGGGAGGTTTCTGCCTCCCTGCCGGAACCGAGGGCATTTTCGGGGTCCCCGGAGCCTGCATTTCGAAGGGGCAGCGGCAGCAGCAGCTGCAGTGCTGCCCCTTCGAAAGGGCAGGCTCCAGGGACCCCGAAAATGCCCTCAGTTTAGGCAGGGAGGCTGCACGCAAGCTGCCTCAGCTGTTCTGCGGGGAGAATTTCCACCCCAGGGCAGCGTGTGCGCGTGGAGAGGGGAGGTTTCTGCCTCCCTGCCGGAACCGAGGGCATTTTCGGGGTCCCCGGAGCCTGCCTTTCGAAGGGGCAGCGGCAGCAGCAGCTGCAGTGCTGCCCCTTCGAAAGGGCAGGCTCCGGGGACCCCGAAAATGCCCTCGGTTCCGGCAGGGAGGCTGCGCGCAAGCTGCCTCAGCTGTTCTGCGGGGAGAATTTCCACCCCAGGGCAGCGTGTGCGTGTGGAGAGGGGAGGTTTCTGCCTCCCTGCCGGAACCGAGGGCATTTTCGGGGTCCCCGGAGCCTGCCTTTCGAAGGGGCAGCGGCAGCAGCAGCTGCAGTGCTGCCCCTTCGAAAGGGCAGGCTCCGGGGACCCCGAAAATGCCCTCGGTTCCGGCAGGGAGGCTGCGCGCAAGCTGCCTCAGCTGTTCTGCGGGGAGAATTTCCACCCCAGGGCAGCGTGTGCGTGTGGAGAGGGGAGGTTTCTGCCTCCCTGCCGGAACCGAGGGCATTTTCGGGGTCCCTGGAGCCTGCCTTTCGAAGGGGCAGCGGCAGCAGCAGCTGCAGTTCTGCCCCTTCGAAAGGGCAGGCTCCGGGGACCCCGAAAATGCCCTCAGTTTAGGCAGGGAGGCAGAAACCTCCCCTCTCCACACGCACACGCTGCCCTGGGGTGGAAATTCTCCCCGCAGAACAGCTGAGGCAGCTTGCGCGCAGCCTCCCTGCCGGAACCGAGGGCATTTTCGGGGTCCCGGAGCCTGCCCTTTCGAAGGGGCAGCACTGCAGCTGCTGCTGCCGCTGCCCCTTCGAAAGGCAGGCTCCGGGGACCCCGAAAATGCCCTCGGTTCCGGCAGGGAGGCAGAAACCTCCCCTCTCCACACGCACACGCTGCCCTGGGGTGGAAATTCTCCCCGCAGAACAGCTGAGGCAGCTTGCGCGCAGCCTCCCTGCCTAAACTGAGGGCATTTTCGGGGTCCCCGGAGCCTGCCCTTTCGAAGGGGCAGCACTGCAGCTGCTGCTGCCGCTGCCCCTTCGAAAGGCAGGCTCCAGGGACCCCGAAAATGCCCTCGGTTCCGGCAGGGAGGCAGAAACCTCCCCTCTCCACATGCACACGCTGCCCTGGGGTGGAAATTCTCCCCGCAGAACAGCTGAGGCAGCTTGCGCGCAGCCTCCCTGCCTAAACTGAGGGCATTTTCGGGGTCCCCGGAGCCTGCCCTTTCGAAGGGGCAGCCGTTGCCGCCGCAGCGACAACCTGGAAGCACCGCTGCCGAAGCAGTCGAGCCTCTCTTTCCCTTCTTCTTCCAAACCTCCCCCGCCCTCTTCCACGCGATTGGCTCCCGCCCGCAAAACCTGCCCCCTTCCACGCGATTGGCTCCCGCCCGCAAACCCCGCCCCCTTCCACGCGATTGGCCCCCGCCTGCAAACCCCGCCCCCTGGCTCTCGAGCACTTCAAAATGTGCACGAGCATGTCAAAATGGCTCCCGGCAAAAAAAGTTTGCCGACCCCTGATATAGGGTAACACAATGGTGTTCCCATATTCTGGCTGGTATATGCAGCGAAGAGCTATAAATATTGTTAGAAAAAGAAGGGGCTACCAACCTCCAGAAGATAGCAGGGTTTTTCACACCAGCAGCCGCTATCAACTGTTTATACTGTTTTTTTCAACATTAACTCAGAAATTGAATAAGAACCAGGATTATCTTTATATAATTTAAAATGGTGGTTTTGAGAATTCCAAGCTTCACGGCATTTGTGGTCGAACCATCCCCTCAGCTGTCCTTGAAGGCTGATACAGGAAGATTCCTTACCCGGAGAGACAATGCCCCTGTCACTCCAATTCTTGCATTAAAATCACCATCCAGTATTAAATATGCTGCAGGAAATGCAACCATTGGATCTTCCACATAGGTATCTATTTTATCCCATACATGTCTTATCTGTGATTGTATATGCAGTGGTGGGATGCACACATTAATCAAAAGGAGTTGACTCCTATTGAATTGAAGCAGAACTGCCAATGCATACTGGTCTAATGGTTATAAACTAGTTATTTGAGCCTGTAGTGAGGCTGATGAGATAACTAAAGATACCTAAACCCCTGCAAAGCCTCCCATGTCCTGCACCAGGCACAGCTTCCAATGCAGTTGTCTTAAACCCCTCTGCTAACAATTCACCCATGTGCCATGTTTCCTGGAAAAACACTATGTCATAGCTGGAGGTACATGCCAGAAATGATGGATCTCTACTCCTGGATTTCCACCCTGCAATGTTCCAGGAAATGAAAGACAGGGAGGCAATATTGGTTAAATATCATTCAGTTTGGCCAAAAGTATTGCTGTAGACACTTCCTGAGAAGCACTTGGGGGGTTATATCCCGCAACTCCTGTGCTGCCAACTGCAGCACTGAAACAGCCTATATCGCATGTCCAGGTGCCCTTTGGTGAAGCTGAGATAGAGTCCTGTGAATGCTGTTCTGCAATCTCTGTAGTTTGTGAAGCTGAATTTACATTTCCCGGTAGTATGTTTGAATCTTCAGTGATGCAATCTAGTTGTCTGTCTGATTGCCTGTCTTTGGGGGGTGTTGGAGTTGAGCTCATATTAATACTGCTTTTGCACCCTTCTACATGGGGCACAGAGACCAAATCAATTAGTAGGGCAGCTGTCTTGTGCACTGTGGTTAAGGTTTGCATGAGATCCTCTAACTTCTTCAGTAAATCCTCCTGTTCACAGCCTGGCAAGGCTCCAAAGGTGTCAATTAATTCTGCCCGCATCAGTTCAGCTGCAATCTGTCTTCCTCTCTCTGCCTGAAATTGCTTATCTTCTCCCAAGGACAGGCTGGTTTGTTATCTTTGCATTAGTTTATTACACAAACTAATACTTCAAGAACAGGATTTTTAAAACATGCAAAAACATATACAGTACATGACAAATAACTAGTGCTTGCTAAATCTACCCTTTTATTGAATATTGCTGGTGCAAAGATCAGAAGGTGAGATTCCCTACAGCCCTCAAACTCTCCCAACTCTCAAAGTTTTAGGATGCAAAAGGAATAGGGGGCAAAAAATCTCTTCCACATGCATATATTTTTCTTAAACACTGCATCAAAGTTCATAAGTCATAATGTCATTTGTCCGATTTTTGGATCTGGTTTAATGTGTGAGCCCAAACATGGGAATTAGTTAATAACTTAGAAAAGGGTTTCTCAATCAGGGTTCCGTGGAACCCTAGGGTTCCGCGAGAGGTCACTAGGGGTTCCCTGGGAGATCATGATTTATTTAAAAAGTTATTTCAAATTCGGGCAACTTCACATTAAGGAACTAAGTTTCATTCTTTATTTTTAGTTTAAGAACACTGTTAATGCATATATACAGACCTACACATGAAACAAATATAATAATTTTGTAACTTCTGCCTTATATTTGAGCCTGAAGGTGTAGGGGTTCCCTGAGGCCTGGAAAATATTTCAAGGGTTCCTCCAGGGTCAAAAGGTTGAGAAAGGCTGGCTTAGAATGATCTGTAAAGGCAGCTAATTGTTTATTCAATTAATTAAGCAAAAAATTAAATCACTATAATATATCCGGGTTCAACATAACTATAAGTCCTGGTTTAATGCTAGCTGGATGTGAAAGGGGAGGAAGCAATCTAACCTAAACCTTGGCATGGTTTGCTCAGACCAACACAGGTAGTATCAAAACATAGCTTAGTTTAAGGAGTGCACTGGATTTGTCAATTACAGTATAAAATAGAAAATACAATAACATTCTGTGAATAGGTCAGGAACAAAGCTCTGTTTACTGCTCAGCAACATTTTTAGATGCTACTCAACCCGTTCCCTATACAGTATTCCCAAGCATTCCACTATATATAATTGACTTGATGTACGCTTTTCATTTTTTATGTTGAAGCTTAGTCTGATGTTTTCACTTTCTCTATGCCTTAGCACAAATGGGAAAAGCTGTTGGCAGAGAAAGGCGGAGCAATGACTATCATTGATGACTGGGGTTACATAGGTCTGGATACACACATTTTTAATTTCATGCATAATTCTGGCAGCCACTGAGCAGAACAAACACGTTTTTCTATTGTTTGTTCATACTTTGAAGTTTTTTTTTAATAATTCAATTTTATAAATCACCAAAGCAAAGATTCAAGGAAAACACGAATAGTTTTAGCTATCTGAATGAATATTTAAGGAAACTGAAAGGTACTTAAGCTAGTGCATTTCTTCATATTAAACAAAATGAATGAGCACATCTGTCCCCCAAACTGAAAAGTATGTGGGTTCAAAACAGAATTACACATATATTTGTGAAAGATGCCTGCATCAAGTTCCTAGCGATATTCAAAAAATGCATCTTCTGCAAGGGAAGCCAAAAGTTGGGAGTGAGTTGAACAGGAGCTTCTTTATCACTTCTCAGTATTAAACTGAAAGCACAGGAAAGAAACTAAAGTAGTACAGTAACAATTTACAAGGAGGTTTGTGTAGCCTTTTTACAAGTGGCCACTTCTAGTTTCTCTTTGTCACATGGCACCTGGTATCAATGCAAATAGGTACTGTGACTTCTAGAGGACATAACACAAATGTTGTATAGACAGAACCGCCTCATCATCATGCTCTTGCAACAGAGTATTGCCAGAATATTGGTGCCATTATTATAAAAAAGGTAACTGGACCAGCTTTATCAATAGCATCATTTTATGGTGATGCCACCTACATGAAATGTATCTTCTCTTGGGTTCTCTGTACATACTCTGAACATCCTGTACTACTGTTATTACTAAAAGAACATTACAGGAAAACCCAAGTTAGACCAAAATTGTTTGATCCACTATAGCAAATATTTCCAAAATCACATTTCACTATTCTGTTCAAAAGCTAGATACTGCATTTAATTTTCAACCATATTAAAAACCCCAAAGAAGTCCTGATGCAAGATCCTCAATCAAATTTGAGGTATATATCCTACTTCATGTTCCTGCCCTTGGAATTACAATGTGGCTGAGGGTAAACTGATAAAACAAAATGGCCTGTAAAATAATTCCTATATTAGGATATCTAAGCTAAGGCTTCTTTGCACCCAAGCTTTTTATTTATTTAAAAATTTTAAGCATATGTATAATTTAGTTACACTGAAAATCAGTGCTGTATTTCTAAGTAATCTTGGTTAACCATTGGGTTTGGTTAATCTTGGGTTTCAGCAAACCTCAACCATGTCAGTTGCCACAATAAGTGTGGTACTGCCCTCTGGTGAATATGACAAGCCCAACTTTCTCATTTTTGGCTTCACAGATAAGGAGGTTAAAATTGTATTTACCCTCAGGAGGATTTTAAAACATAAAAATTAGTAAGTGAAGGGTGGTTCTCTTATTCCCTCAAATAGGGCCATTTCTTTACAAAGATGGTAGGGCAATGACCTTAAAACAGAGTTCAAATCTGTCTCCCTCTTATAAAACAGCAAGTCCTACATATCAGACAGCTTCTGTTCAAAGTCAGTCTTCTCTTCATCTCTTCTTCTGACTTCTACGGCATATAATGGCTGGGTATTCCTAAAAAGATGGGGCTGTTTTGAGTATGTGCCAAGAAGTACCTCTGTGTCAGTTTTCTATATCTGGGATTGATTGGTTTTCCTAGAGCCAATCAGGATCCATGTATTTGTTTCTCAAAACTGTTCTTCTCATGCCTGCTAGACCCCAAAAAACTGAACCATCAAGAAGATAAGTCTGCTTTTTTTGTGAGTTAAAGTCACATGGGTGTAGGAATTGAAATGAATTACAGTGCCCTGGGAGCCTCTAACTTAAATATATTAATAAATTGGAACACTGGGGGCAGATAAATACTCCTAGGGTCTGTGATATTCCTGCAGGTTCTGATTTTTATTTTTCCTTAATACTGCCATTTATATCTGAAATTATCTATTCTTAAAACAGCAATAGGAAGTAGGAACAATTTTATGGGATCCCAACACTCAAGATCCTGCAACTCCTTGATTAGTTTGCCTTCAACCCAACAATGGACTTCAGGTAGTGCTAATAAGTATGGGTTCAAAGAAGTGGTTTGCAAGGATCCATCTCTTATGCTTTGTGTCAGGATTCTGAAGTGCCACAAAAAAATAACAATAGCCATGTTGGACTGGGAAAAAGAAACTCCCAAAAATAAAAAACGCCACAGAGAGGGAGCTCAAAGCAGCAACAACAAATACTGTATAGCTTTGGCTTTCTAGAACACCTTCTGAAGTTACTCTGCTTATTTTAATAATCTGGCTCCATCTACTATGGCCTTCAGCTTCCTTTGTTAGGAGATCAAGCAACTAATACCTGTCTCTTCCCACATTTAGCCACTGTCCTTCCTCCCCTACACTAACCTCAAGGGACACTTAGATACAACTGCCCCAATGCACAGCTACAGCTAGAATGAAGAATTCTACTACCTGAGCTAGTGCTTATGAGCACCATTTCTTTATTACAGGAAGCAGCTATGTACAATATTTCACTTTCTCGCTCTAAACACACAGCCCCGAGAGGTTTTGTGGATGTCTCACGCAGACACAAGCAAGCAACTGCTGCTTCGCGGCGGCGCGCGCACACGCACATACTTGTTTGGAGAACTAGGGAGGGAGGAGGCACCATTACGTATTTGGGGCGGTGGAGTGGATTTCCTTAGCCTTTTTCCTCACACTGGCCTGCTTACATGCATGCATGTGTACACAGATACACACATACCCACATACACACCCACCTTTGCTTTCTGGAGGGCGCTTAAGTGCAGCTGGTGCACGAAGGGACTCCGCATTGGTGGAGGGGCCGGCCCGCGTCCTTCTCCCCTGCCTTCATCTCCGTCTCCGATGCCTCTGCTCGGGATGCAGCATCCCCGGCCCTTCAGCCGCATTGTGCGATGCGAAAGAGGGAGAAAAAATCGAGGGGCGAGAGCGAAGAAAGAAAATGGGCGCAGGGGCTTTTTTTTAAAAAAAGGAGGGGGTAAAGGGGAAGAAAATGTATTTCCTATGAAGGAAAAGGAAGGGACGAGGAAGAGTAGATTTCGGTGTTGAATAGATTAGGCCAACCCGGGCTGCCGTCGACAGCGTAGTTAGTGGAGGAAGCGGAGGAGGAGATCTGGTCAGCGCCCCACCGTCGGCTCTCCCTGAACCGGCTGGGAGTGAAGGAGAATGCGCGACTCTGTCAGACGCCGCTACCAGGCTCCGGCTTCAGCCCCGCCCTCAAGAAGGTGCATGCGCGATAGGCGCAGTGATGGAGAAGGGAAGCGCGACAGTCGCTTGGCGGTTTTAGGACAAGGGGCGGGAAAAGGAGAAGCGAGGAGGAGGGGTAGGCTCCGTCCGGAGCAAGGGCTGGCGGGGGGCCCGCGCGGTCTTCATGTGGAGGGAAGTGATTTATTGGCAATCGTCTTCCCATACGCAGGACACCTGCTTCCAATCTCTTCCGAGCAGGGCTTTAAGCAAACGTGGTTAGGAGACCGTCCAATTATTGTTCAGTGAAATCTTTTATTTCATTAGTAATCTTTTCGAAAACCAACCATGCACTTTGATGCATAGGATTTCTCCCAGACAAGACAGTTGGATTTCCATTTCCATTAGTAGATCCTGATGGGACTCAGAATGAGGATGAGACTGTAGCTTGAATCATGTCAACTGGATTTCTATTTTCTCAGTGGAAACGTTTCGCTCCTTATCCAAGGAGCTTCTTCAGTCTGAGCAAAGTTGGTAAGGGAATCCTAAATATGTTTCTAGGTAGCTGTGTGACCTTACACCTGGGGCTAGGTCATGGTTATATTGAGATGTTATTTTAAGTCCTTTTATCATCTAAAGGAGGATCGTTAAGATCACCATGCTGCTGTTGAGCTTGTGAAATGGTCTTAATCTTCCTAGGCACAGAAGACAAAGCAGGGAGGAAGATGGGGGAAAGATTGTGCCTGAGGCCCCCACCTCTATTCAAGGAAGGATTTTCCAAGATGGCATAAATGGATTCCTTGACCCCTCTCTCAAACCACCTATCTAGAGAATACCTATACCTATCTTCTCTAGATAGGTGGTTTGAGAGAGGGGTCAAGGAATCCATTTATGCCAACTTGGAAAATCCTTCCTTGAATAGAGGTGGGGGCCTCAGGCACAATCTTTCCCCCATCTTCCTCCCTGCTTTGTCTTCTGTGCCTAGGAAGATTAAGACCATTTCACAAGCTCAACAGCAGCATGGTGATCTTAACGATCCTCCTTTAGATGATAAAAGGACTTAAAATAACATCTCAATATAACCATGACCTAGCCCCAGGTGTAAGGTCACACAGCTGCCTAGAAACATATTTAGGATTCCCTTACCAACTTTGCTCAGACTGAAGAAGCTCCTTGGATAAGGAGCGAAACGTTTCCACTGAGAAAATAGAAATCCAGTTGACATGATTCAAGCTACAGACAATTCCACCTGGATGACTGAGAACCTTCATAGACAATGAGGATGAGAATTCGCATTGGTAGAAAGGACTAGATACTGTAATGGTTGGTGTGAGCCAGCACTAGTTACTTAGGTCTAAAATACCTTGAATTAAGTGTCCTTATATTGAATGTTCTCCCAAGTAAACATGTGCAGGAATGCTGTTAAAGTTACTACAAATGTTTCTTAAATTAGGTACTGCTGTAAAACATATTTTATATAATACACAATTGTATTAGATTATGAATGGTAGTGGGGATAAGAGATACTGCTTAACTCAGTTTTCTAAATGAATCAGAGACAAGCATGGAAGACACATATTGGTTGCTTCTCAGCAGTAGTGAGCAAGAAATATTAGTGCATGGTGTTCAGCAGCAATATTCATTGATTTCAAAAGTGTATGTATCCAATTCTGTTTTATATAATAAAAAAGTTCGTTGTCCATACATTGTGGACTAAAGGTTATCTGCATGTGGCTACTAGTCCACAGATTGCCAATCCCTGCCTTTACATACAATACAACTATTAAATTATATTCAGCTTCAGGTTTGCGTCCTATCAAAATGAAAATACTATCTGAAGGACTTCTGTCCTGATCTTCTTTTTTGACCTTTGATTAAGATACATCAAAAAGTGATCTAGAATTGAATTGTTCCTTGAAATAAGAAAAAGATGGTAACTGTTTCAAATGAACTGTTTTGCAGAGCTAGATCTCTCAGGAAAGTTTTAGAGTGAAGGTATGTTCAGGGGCAGAGGCAAGTTCGTTTATGTATCTGAATTCTATGCTGTCTTTTTACTCCAATACAATTCTTACTTCAACTATGAGTTTCTATTCTGTTACAGTTCATTGATCAACTACAGTTAAAGACAATGAAGTATCTAAATGCTAGAATAAGTTCTCAGAGTGTGACCTGCTGAGGTCAGCTGGGGTATTTCATAATCTGCTTTTATTTATTTATTATTTATTTTTATTTTATTTTTATCCCACCTTTATTATTTTTTTATAAACAACTCAAGGCGGCGAACATACCTAATACTACTCCTATTTTCCCCACAACAACCACGCTGTGAGGTGAGTTGGGCTGAGAGAGAGTGACTGGCCCAAGGTCACCCAGCCGGCTTTCATGCCTAAGGCAGGACTAGAACTCTCAGTCTCCTGGTTTCTAGTCCAGCACCTTAACCATATTGCAATTTTTGAAGCTTGTTGTGTCAGGAAGCATCGCTCTATGGTTGGTGCCAGTTTGCAAACTGTTGACAATGATCATTGCTGTTGGTTTTCTGAGCAGCCATATGTCTGACACAGGACTGCTTAGCAAGGGTTTAAGGGCATGCTACTGGGTGTTGATCCTTGTGACAAGATGAAACAACTTTGCTTAATATCTTGAAGGTTTTTAGACTGGCTTTAGAGTGTTGTAGGGAATTACACAGGTGACTTTGGAAAAGGAATGCAATGGTTAGCAAAACAAGATTTAATCCTAGGACAGGAACAGAACTTTAGAAATAAACTTAAACTAGATCTGCCTTAACTATGTTTGGTATAATGGGGGGTGGGGATCACTGTCAGGCTTTTAGGATTTATATCAGTGTTTCAAGGTAGGCCAGGTCAGAAAATTAACTCCATAAAAAATACTGGAAACCTATTTTACTAATATAAGCTATAGTAACAGAATCTTGAAAGCCTGACAGCATTTTCCTGTTTTCCGTCCCTCTTATACCAAAGAGAGTTAATACGGAACCAGTTTAAGTTTCTTTCTAATATTCTTTTCTTTTTCTGGGCTTAAATCATGTTTTGCTAATAGTTGCATTTCTTCTCCAAGGTCATGTTTATGATTCTCTACAGATCTACAAAGTGATTTAAATTAAAAGTGGACTGGCAGAGTGTAATTCTGCACCAATTTTCTTGTGAACATACTGCTTCAATCTTGAAGCATGAGCCTCATATTTGAATTCTCATCATGTTAGAAAATGAAGCTGTGGACTTCCGGGGAAGAAACTGTGAACTGAAGATGGCTCTGCTAAAAGCGGAGTCAACCGTGGTGGAATGAAGAGATGGCAAGTAGACTGGCTCTTTGTAATTCCTCTCCAGACAAGGAGAGGACTTGAGATAGCCTACAAGTGCTCCAGACAGCTGCTCCTTGCGAGGAGACCACTCTGGGAGACAAGAGAATAGTCATCTTGCTCAAACTGTGGTCGGTGCCTTCAAAAAGGACACTGGGTTCGCATACTTCCTTTTCTAATCACTTTCGGAAATTGCTTGTTAACTGCTTTTCAGCTATTAGGAACCTTTGGATCAGCATGTTTTATAGCACTAGGTGAGTTTCCTTCAATCCTTAGCGAAAGAAGTTTTAAATACAAGTTTAAGGACTTAAAAAAATTATTTTGGAATAAACAGCAAAAGGGTGATTAGAACTTCAGTTTTGGAAGTTACAAATGGACTAAAGGTCCAGATGGATTGGAAATAAGATTTTGGAATTAATTATAAGAATCCTTCCCATGGGAAAATGATTTTGTTTTGAATTCTCTTAAAAAAGAAAAACATGATAGGATGAGACTTCGAAGGTTAGACAGTAGAGGGAAACAGAAGAAACTAAAGATTACAATTAAAGGAGAAGAACACTTAAATTTGACTTACTAATAGAGAATGAAGCAAAATACTATATTTTAACATTAGACATATGGAAGGATATTTTTGAACCATGGACCCAGAAGCTAATTTTATGAGTGTTTGCCTCTATAGATAGACTGTGTTTAAAAGATGTTATGAAAGTGGAACAGGTTTTACCTGACAAGATTGAGACTGATCTGAAAGTGGATTTTAAAATGACAGGTTTTTAAGACAAGAAAGATATGGAAAAAGATGTTACACTGGACATACAAAAAAAAAGAAACAAATGGCTGATGTCTTATAATTAAAAGGGATATACAAACAACAAACCAAGAACATAACCTGGATAATTTTCCTATATTGGATTTACAAAAAAGGCTTGTTAAAGCTTTGAAGAATTTTTTGAGAAGGGACAAAAAAAATGAAAAGAAATCAAGTTCTAGGATATTATTTGAAGGGACTAAAGATCAAGATTGTTGGAAGTAAAAGGAAGGAATATAAAGTTGCTTTATTTGATCAAGGTTAAAATAGATATGTTATTATCCCTGATAATCCTTAATGGACTTTTGCTGACATCAGGACTGAAATGACGAGGTTTTATGGATTTGTCTAAAGATAAGAGATGGGATATGGGAAGAAGAGATCATTTGTTGTATTTTTAGAGAAGGTGATAAGTTAGTACTAAAATTGTTTATACTTGTGATGAAGGAGGAAGTCATTTCTTTATGTATTTCTTTTCTTTTTCTTTACTATATTCTTATTTTTTGTTTTCTATTTTTCTATTTTTTTACTGCACTTTCTATTTTTTCTTTTTATTCTTGTATTCTTTTTAGTTTGCATTAGTTTTTATATTTGTAATTGTAATTTTTAATAAAACTGCTATTTTAAAAAATCTGCAAAAAACCTAAAGGGGAGGATACATTTATTAGATTTATATCCCACCGTTATTTTATACAACTCAAGATAGCATACACAATGCTCCCTCCTCCTATTTTTCCCATAACAGCAACAACCTTGTGAGGTGGGTTGGGCTGAGAGAGTGATTGGCCCAAAGTGATTCAGCTGGCTTCCATGCTGCCACCCAGTTTTGACATGCTACTTTTTAATGGGCAGGGCAGTGTTTATAGAAGGAACTATTAATCTCTTCTACCATCATGTGATTTCTCTGCCTGTGCAAATCTCTCTAAAATGAAGAGGCCATTACATTTGGGCCCTCTATGTGTAACTTTAAACTAGGAGATTTATTATTTATCAAAGCACTGTTGTTAGACTTATTATACTACAGTTTTACATATACAAAGATCCTATTGTTCAGATACTTTAAAAGCAGATTAGTTATCTTGTAGTACTTCTGATACACTACAGTATAGTGTAAGGCTTTCCCTTATATCTGATGATGATGATGAATCTTAATGGAAACTATAGACATAAGAGTTCATGCATCTGTACATTCAGTTTTAATTGTGGAATTTGTTTTAGTTTCTCAAGAACAGGCAAAGGGAATAAGCAGCGCCTGATATCTGAGTCATAAGTGGTTTCTTTCTCCAAGATAAACATATCTTTGTAGATATTCATACTCTTGGATGTTCGTATCCTACTTCAAGAAAATAAAGTATCACTTATCCTGAAGAACAGTGGGTGCTAGACATCAAAGATGCCAATACTTGATTTCCCCGCTAGAAAATCATAATTGTAAAATACAGCTCATTCAGCCTAACTTACCTCATACAGGTAAAGTAGTTAGATGTAAAAGAAGAGCACTACATGGTTCAACTGCATGCAAGAAGGAATTTCAGCAGATACGGTTTGCATAACACTAGCACTTCTGAAATTCCATCATCTACAGTACATTGGTTTTAAAAGAACCCTATCTTCAATTCAGCTATTTAGCTACTCTAACCACAGAATATTGGGGTATGTGAAGATATAGATGTTATCAGTAAGGATAATATAGTTTTTATTTGTCTCTCTGTGCGTTTATAATGTATATAACATACATATTAATATCAATTTAGATCCATAAATTTACAATTTATCTTTGAGATTGTGGAGACTTGCAGACAACAACACATATGTATACCTGCCCTTTGTGCCCTGATCAATGCACACTTGAGGATCTCATGACAGCGCGAC
This sequence comes from Charina bottae, assembly GCA_023362775.1. Taxonomy (NCBI): domain Eukaryota; kingdom Metazoa; phylum Chordata; class Lepidosauria; order Squamata; family Charinaidae; genus Charina; species Charina bottae. The sequence continues at coordinate 14,261,924 of JALMGJ010000016.1, forward strand.
AGAACGCAATTAATGTTGCCAGTTTTGGGGCAAGATTTGTCTAATTGTTATATATTTTAACTTGTATATTTCACATTTTAATAGTATGTTTTTTAACTGTGATGCTTCTGACACGAATAATAATAATAATAATAATAATAATAATAATATAATTTATATCCAAGAAAATCAAACACACTAGGATTGTTAATCATCAGTTAAGCCCCTCCTTGTTTCCTGCTAAAGGTTCTTCCATTCAGACTTGTAATTTTAAATCTCAAAATTGTTGTATGAAATATCAGGAATGTAGTAATTTCATATTGACTATGGAATCTGCTTTTACATTACCTAAAATTATTTTTACTTTCTAACATTCAACATTCATACATAAATAGCAGTAAATTCAACTGTATTCAGTGAGATTTAGTTTGTGTTACGGGTTTAGGTTTGCAGTCAAGTGGCTTACTTGACAATGTTTAGTGAATTAGTCCAGTTGCCAGTGTTTGCATTACACAGTGAACTGTAAAGTAACCGCACTGGGTAGTTGACTCACTGTGCTGGGTTTGCACAACACACTGGGGCACAAACTAGACCATTACATTTTAATTGAGCATGTTGTGTGAACCCAGCTACTGTATAGTAAACGTTCCAAGGGGATTATTGAAACTGCAGCCATTTTAGAGAATGATAATATAAATTGCCATAGATCACTTAACCTAATTATTTGAACACACTTTAATCTATGTTTAAAATATCAGCTACTACTTATTAGCTGCCTTAATAGGCTCTGCCTTTTATTATGCTGATAAGGAAGATTGTAAAATGAGCCAGAGAAGGGAAAAGCACATGATTCATTTGATCAGCCTTTTAGTTCTTAACATCTCAAGTGTATACAGTATTCCATCTATGGCTATACTGTAAAATGTTCTTAGATAAACAACAACAATAAAACAGAACTGAGAACCTGTTAGAATGTTACAAAGAAGTAAGAAGCCAAAATTGCAAGAGGCTCTTATCTGTTTTCATTCAGAACGTGTTTCATAGATAGATTTTATTCTTTAATTGGAGGTAAATGGGATGCGCAAGCACCATTCTGAATATTGTAACAGAGGTTCTAAAAACCGTTTTCTTTTTTATTAGCATTTGATTAAAATGTATTATTAATATTCTGTTACGAATGTTTCTATTGTTAATATTTTACTTTGTTACGAACAACCCCCTGCTTTTCCTCCTTCTCTGTCTCCCTGCACCCTCTTCCAACCTTAAGGTAAAAATACTGTAGTCATTAGTAAGTCCAATTAGAAAATTAAATAACAAACCAAATAATATGTACGTGATGATGACTAGCAACTGTGACAAAAGCTGTTGTGGGAAGCATGATGTCATTAACTCCTCCCCCCCCCCCCCCCCCCCGATTCAGGGACAGATGCCATAAAATGCTAAAAGAAGGATGAAATGAAATAATAATAAAAAATACTTTGGGAAGGATATTAACTAACTAGAATTCATATATATTAGCTGTTTCATCCTTGTATGTAGTCAGTAAGCCATTGTTATTAAAAGCAAAAATGTTTTATTAAATAGGATGAAGTGTTAAAAAGGATGAAGTAGTAGAACACTGAATATGCATGCTATTCTCGGGTTGGGCTTATGCAATATGCTAAACCCCAAGCCAGGTTTAACAAAATACAGTTTCCGTCAGCCCTTTGAGGTACTGTAGACAGGAAACCAAAACCATGAGTACTAATACTATCTTCATTGTAAGGTTACAGTACAGAATCTTGCAAGTCTGCATTTTCCTCTCCCCTTGCCTTTACTTTCCAGAGAACTAGGCAGGGGCCCTTCTGAGATGCTTTCTCCACCCCCTGCTGTGGGCTGAGGTGTCTCTTATCTGACCTTTGCAGCTCTTCTTCCTGTCTCCCAAGGTTATCCTCACAGCCCATTACAGTTTCTGTGTTCACATAACATGGTATATGCAAGTAATTAAACCATGTTACTGTTTAATGTTAGGTCTAGTTCACACAAAATGCTAAGAAAATGACTGGGTTTCCACAAGCTGAACAGCAAGTGACACTATCCCATTTTTACATAATTTAGCTGTTTATAATTCATTCTTTCCATTTTACTCTTGTCTCATCAGAATTTGGAAACATAGCATCTGGACTGGATTACAAATCAAATAAATAATGAACTATGGAAGCAGAGCATCTATTCATGTAACATCAGATTGACTGATTGATTCATTCATTCATTGATAATGTGCCATCAAGTTAGTGTCGACTCTTAGCAACTACATAGATATATTTTCTTCATGATTTGATTGATTGTATGCCATCAAGTTGGTGCTGATTCTTAGTGACCACATGGATAGATTTTTCTCCAGGACAATCTGTCCCAAACCTGGTCCTCCAGTTCTTCCAGTGTAACATCTGTAAGAAATTAATTTGGACATACCTCTGAGGTTTGAAAAGCATGCTTAGCATTTCAGGAGCTTCCAAGGTATCTGGAATAGAAGAGGCTGCCAAACAGAATTAGAAGACAGTGGGCAGAACAACATATTCCTGATGTAGGTCTTGAAAATGTAGGGAACAAGGGATCTGGTTTATTCGATTGGAATTACTTTGATCTGAAAACTGCCCAGCTGTCCAGAAGGTTTAGAGGCAGCCTTGCTACTTTATTTTTTAAACTTTTGGTAGTAATTTTATAACAGTCTATTTATATTTACTGTGCTAGAATACTTAGAATTTATTTCAAACAAGAGCGAACACAGGCTTTCAGTTTTGCCAGTGAAATCAGTGACTGAACTGTGACAGTATTATTCTCATGCATTTCAACCCTAAACCCACTTGGGAGCATAAACCATGGAATGTAGCTCTGCTTAGGGTAGTCTTATATGTCTTTTGCTTTTTGGTTTGCGGCAATAGGAAGGAAAACGTACTAGTTTTCTACAGAACTGCTCAGTTAAAAACAAGTCTGTTCCTGACTTGCAGTATTGTAGCCAATGAGTGGAAGATGCATGAGGTGCTGACAATCATTTGGTAAATCATACTAACAATCAGTTCAATTGGATTCAGATTACGTAAGCATTATATTTACATTACTTTTGAAGTGTTAAGGTTTTGCTTTTTCTGTTTTGGGTTTATATTGCCCTGCTGCATGAAACTATTGTTCATAAGCATGGCTCAGTGTCTCCACAGTCATTCTCCCACAGCATTAAGATTTATATCAATTTGTTAAAAATTCATCTTCATCATCTGTGATGGAATGTGTCCCTGAAGGGGGGGGGTGATGTGGATTTCAAGGCTACCGCTGGTTCTCAGGAAGGGGGGAGCACATTCCAAGGAGATAAGCGGTCTCGCAGTCTAGAGAGTCTTGGCAGGGAGTCAAAGAGAGTCAGAGTAGCCCCACCCTAGACTCTCCTAGGTTATTTCCCCTTAGGTTAGTTAGGATAGCTTTAGTCTGGCAAGATTTTCTGTCTGTGTAGTTGGAGCAATAAAGGACTGGAGATTTGGAATATACTGACTCATCATTGTTCTTGGGCTGACCCCTGACATCATCTATCTGAAGGTCTGAAGTCAATATCCTCGCCTCCAATTTTTCCATATCACCAACTTTTTCCCAAATTTTAAAGTTGGGTTTCCGCAAAAAGTCAATTTAGCATGGGAAAAGGGATCAAACCTTCTTTTATCATATTCCATAACTATCATATCATATTCCATAACTTTCTAACTGATACAATTCTTTCCAGAGATACTGGAGTTCTAGTGTATTTTGATCCTAATACTGTCCATCCAACCAAAGATGCTATATATGTATATTCCAAAGTTGCCCAAATTAGAAAATTAACACCAATTGTTGCTTTCCAGTATTTTATACTTGACAATAGATAAGCATGATGATATAGCTCCAGATTTGGAAAACCGAATCCTCCCTCATAAATTGGTAATTGCATTTTCTGTCGTGATATTCTCAGAAACAAAGAATCCCACAGAAATTTTCTAAACAAAGAATTTGTTTTCTGAAAATATTTTCCATACATATGAACTGGGATTCCTCTCAGAATATCAATTAATCTGAGAATAATATTCATTTTGAGAGCATTCACCTTTCCCCAAAGTGTGAGGTTTAATGACTCCTATCTATCCATATCTAAAGAAACCTCTTTACATATTTTATTTATATTAAATGGTACTGAGTTATATCTTTTGGTATGCATATACTTAAATATTTAATGGATTCGGTACAAATACGTAATTTATATTCCTTAAATAGATGGGTAACTAAAATTTCACCTTCTGGCATCAATTCCGATTTGGACCAGTTAATAAAATATTCTGCTATTTTACTAAAGGCATCTGTCATTTGCATCAATACTGGAATAGTAGTATGAGGTTTAGTAATAAACAAAAGAATATCATCTGCAAATGAAATCAATTTGTGTTCAACTAAATTATGTAGTACTCCATAAATCTCCCTATGTTGTCTAATAGCACAAGCCAAGGGTTCCAGGCAGATATTGAAAAGCAAGGGTGAAAGTGGACATCCTTGTCTAGTTTATTTATTTATTTATTATTGTATTTATACCCCGCCTATCCCCTCCCTAATGGAGGACTCTAGGTGGCTTACATACATATAGTTATACATTTCATTATACAGCAATCTTCAAACCGCGCGCAAGGGGAGGGGGTAAGGGAACTGACTCTTCCTGGCTTCTGGACTACATGTCCCAAGGTGCCTTGCTTTGGAGCTGGCTGCTGACGTCCTGTAGATGATGTTACTTCCGGGATCCGTCGAACCGCCGACATTCTAGAGATCTTCCATCTGGTGGAACCGGTTTCCCGACAGGACGCCAGCAAATTTTTCCCACTTAAGGTGGTACCCAATTTATCTACTTGCAAGCTTTCGAACTGCTGGGTTGACAGGAGCTGGGACTAGCAACGAGAGCTCACCTTGTTGCGCGGGGATTCGAACTGCCAACCTTCTGATCGGCAGCCCTACAGCTTCAGCGGTTTAACCCGCTGAGCCACCGCATCCCTGCTATTATTTAGTTCCTCTAAATAATGGGAAAGTAGCAGAAAGAATACCATTAACCTTTATTTTAGATGTGGGTGACTCATATAATATCTTAACCCATTTTATAAATTTCAAAGGAAATCCAAACCTGTTTAGTACAGCAAACATGTACTGTCTATATATTTTGTCAAAAGCTTTTTCCGCATCTAAAGATAAAATTACAAATTGGTCTTTATTTTTATTCAAGTCTATTAGATGTACAACTAACCTAATGTTGTCTGCTGCTTGCCTAGTTTTTATAAACCCTGCTTGATTACTCTTAATAATGAACGGTGTCACTTAGTGTAGCAGCTAGCACTGCTGTTAAGATCTTTGTATCAACATTAATCCGAGAAATTGGACGATAATTAGCACATTGAGTATGATCTTTACCTGGTTTTGGTATAATTGCAATAGAAGCCTGATTAAATGCCTCTGACAATATTCCCTTAACAAGTATCTCATCATACAATTGACAGAGTTTTGGCACCAAAAGATCTATAAATGTTTTTACCATTCTATAGGAAATCCATCCAATTCTGGTGTTTTACCACTAGCCATTTTTAAAATTATTTGTTTAATCTCTACCTCAAATAGTGGAGCAAATAAAAGTTGGTTTGTGTATCATCTAGGTGTGGTAGATTTATATTATCGAAGAAGGCCTCTGATGTATTCTCTGGTTTGCTATATAATTCTGAATAGAATTTTAAAAATTGACAATTTATATCCTTTGAAGTTTTATATATTTCATCTTTTTCACCTCTAATAATTAGAATCATTGCCCTTTCTTTCTTTTGTTTTAAGCAATTAGCCAAAATTTTCCCTGGTCTTTCACCATTCTCCCAATATCTCTGTTGTAAGCATGTTAGCATAAATTCTGTCTGCTGTGACATAGTATTTAATTCATATTTCTTCTTCTGTATTTCTCTGTACAAAGTAGTAGATGGGCTTCTAACCATCTGTGCCCATAAATATTTCAGTTCATCTTTAAAATTATTTCCCCGTTTATTTTTAATCTTATTTTTATATGATGCATAAGCAATAAGTCAACCTCGGATAAAAGATTTATATGCTTCCCATTAAAAAATTTGGGCACTTGCTGTTCCTGAATTCAAATCAAAGTACTGTAAAGTTTCTACCCACATTTGTTGTATAAATTCTTTATCATTCAACAAAGAGACATTGAAATACCAATTTCTTGATGCCTTAGCTGGTTCCTTCTTTTTTTTTTTTTTGATAAATTTTATTATAATTTTACAATACATAGTTAAAAGTTAGAAATAGAAAAAGAAATACAAATACAAAATAAAAAGAAAGAAAAGAAAAAGTGTAGTAAAGTAAAAGAAAAAGAAAGTATGAAACATAGGTAACTTCCAATCTATCCCTGGTCATGAGAACAAGAAAATCCATCCTAAGTGCTAGTTTTTCATGCAATAGATAAGAATAATTCTTTGTCTAATATACCCTTTTATATTTATAGCCTAATCTTCAAATCCCCATGTACGCTTCGCCCCTCCTGCATTTCGCAAATAGTCCACCAGTGGTTTCCACTCTGAGATAATGACAACTTGAGCTTTCTTTTAATAAACAAGTGAGTCTATCATTTTCTGCCATGTCCATCAATTTTAACAACCATTCTTGTATCGTTGGTAAAATCTGAGTTTTGTGCATAAAGAAGTCTTGCTGCAGTAACCATATATTGTATGATTCTAACTAGGTGTTTTTCTATTTGTAAATCCAATATCCCCAACAAAAATAATTCTGGTTTGAGCGGAATCTGTATTTGTAGTATACTCTGCATCAAGGTACATATTTGATTCCAAAATTTCTTTGCAACCTTGCATGTCCACCACATATGGTAAAACGACCCCTCTTGTTTATTACCTTAGCCCATAGCTTTCCAAACTGTGTGTCGCGACACTTTAGTGTGTTGAGACACACAGTTTAGTGTGTTGCGACACAACCTGGAAGTGGACGTGCATGGCAGCGGTGGCAGCAACGACGGCAGCGGTGCGCCATCAGTGCTTCCATGTTTTAGCGGAAAACGCCGCCGCTGCTGCCGTGTGCCCTGCCGCCACGCACGCCCCGCCGCCGCCGCCACCGTTAGTGTGTCGCCAACAGCGGCAGTTTGGAAAGCACTGCCTTAGCCAGTTTCTGAATCACACAATTCAAAATAATTGCACTATGGTCTGATACATAACAAAGATCAATATTACATTCTTGAATTTGATAATATAGAGTCGATGATACTAAGAAATAATGAAGCCTAAAAAACTCTGGTGCTAAACATTTTTAACGTATCATCTATCAGATGTATCCCAATGGCAAAATGAAAGCTACAACATTTCTTAACAACATTGTTTGGACCAGCAGCATTTTCAGCTTCTGAGACACCTGAGTTACTAGAACAACTTGTTAAATTCTTTAAAAGATATTTATAGATGTTTGTTATCAATAAATCAATTTGATATGCAGATGTTAAGAAATGAGTGGAATAAAAAATTAGAGGTTCCTATATTGCCTAGACCAGAGCTTTCCAAACTTTTCATTTTGGTAACACACTTTTTAGACATGCATCATTTCGCGACACACTCTTACAACAGGGCATAAGGCAGGCACTAGGACCTGTACAGAATCACAGCAGGTTTGGAGGCAGCAAGGCACAAAGCTGGCACTAGGACCTGCGCGGAATCCTGGCAGGGCTCGGAGGCAGCAGCAGCCGCGACACACCCAAACACAGCAGCCGACACACTAACATGTCGCAACACACAGTTTGGAAAGCTCTGACCTAGACAATGGAGAGCATTTTAACATCTATAGCAAGAGTGTCAATGGACCTTAAACTACGACTTATAAAACAAAAAATAATATTTAGAATTTATTGGAAACAACAAAAACAACATTTGTATAGAAAAGGATTGTCAAAAACAGCATTTTGTTGGAGATGTATTAAGGATAATGCTTTTTTAAAACATATGTTTTTACAATGTCCTATACTTACCACGTTCTGGAAGAAAGTAGTGGATTATATAAGCTAAAAGGATAATATTATTTTGAAATATATACCTAGTACATGGGATTTGACATCTGGACAACGTAAATGGATTCTCCATGCCCTTACTATGGCCAAAAGACCGATATTGCTGAATTAGAAGGACAAATGTACGGCCCCATTTATTCAATGGATTGAAGACTTGATTGTACTTGCTACTTACGAGCGGATTGCCTATAGACATAGATTTTTTATGGACACGTATAATGAAATATGGGACTCATTTATACAAAATACAGTAGGATATATATATATATATATAGACACACACAGAGTATATACAGTATATATACACACATATACAGTATACACACACATCCGCACACGCACATGATAGTCATATAAATGTGTTAGAAATATATATGCATCTGAATAATATTTACATTAGATAAATATATATAGATTTGTAACTATAATGATATACTATGACAAGTTTTTTTTCCTTTGTTGTATTTCTTCACTTTTTTGTAATAGTACTTTTTATGGGTTTTTTTTCTTCTTGATAGTGTATGTATCCTATTACTATTTTTGTCTTTTGTCTTTTCTTTTTCTTTTTTCTGTTATTAATTATAAAGCAATAAACTTTATAAAAAAGATTTATATCAATTTGAATATTTTATTGTTTGTTTTGACCTTCCCTTAGATGCCCTCATTAAAATAAGATCATACTAGTCTGTCTGTTTCTTGGTATTTAATTTGGCTGCTATTCACAAATCTATTTGGCAAGAACCTGTATTATGTTATAATTCTTTTGTCATACTTCCTGTTTTCTGCACTTGAAATCCCCTTTTATTTTCTCAAATAACTAGAGAAACTTACAGCACTTTTGCAAGTTCCAGGAAATACAAGTTGTTTATACTCTTCTAAATGTATTTTTAGTCAAAGGAACAGAGCAGTGTTGAAATTGTTCCACAGAATATCATTCTGAGAGTAGTTTGGTTTACATCACTAAAACAATTTTATTTGGAATTTTTAAATAACTTTTTTGCAGTTTGTTCAACATAGCAGGCAGTATACTGTTGTTCCTCTTTTCCTTTCTATATAAAAGGAGCATTCATGAGACATAGGCATCTATTCCTAGCCACAGAGATGCCAAAAATGACAAAATATGTATTGTTTTGTGCCCTTTCATACTTGCATTGTGCTGTTACACATAAGTATGTAATGGGAGGAGTTTGTGTTGTGATGCATGTTTGTCATCTCCCCGCCCCTATGCAGATGCCTATGTCGTCTTATTTAGTTACTGCATTTATTTCCTGCCACAATCCAAATCAACTCTCAATGATCACAGGATTCTTTGTATAATAAGTGGCAGAGATATAGACATAGGAAAGGGCCCATGTTACCAGTCTGTATTGGGCTGCAACAACAATGTTTGAGCCTCTTCCCAAATTGTTCTCCAAATTGTTTTTCTATTTTATGAATTATAATTGGGGGGATACATATTTTTTCCTCCTTACTACATACTTTTGTGTGCTTCAGAGGCTGTGTGTAGCATCTGGATGGCTGTTACTAGGACAGAAAAATGGGTGCCCTGGATCTCGTTCTCTGAATCCAACGAACAGAGCAATAGTGCCAACAAGTGATGTGAATAGTTTCCCTTCTCCAGGTCTTAGATTCTTTATGAACAGTATCCCTATAGAGGGGAGTCACTGCAAATTTGGTTGTTCCCATGCTGCAGGATATCACGATGAACCCAAATCCACATGGCAGGAATCCACCGAGCACTTTTCTTCAGTGTTCAATCAGGGCTAGGCTGGCATGAGTAAGGCTCCTCTTGCTTGTAGCACTCCAGACAAAGAACTATGCTGGAGTTGATTTTAGACCACTAGCAGTTCTAGAATCAAATAACATTTAGAATGTGAGCAGCAGGTGCAAACAGAGACAGCAATTGTATTATAAACAATCCTTAGGTTGTACTGGCACCTACTAGAATGGGATTAATATAGACATGAGCTCATTTCTGGTATTTTAGAGAAGGGTTGGATGGCCATGTGGTGATTTTGATTGGGGGTGCAGCTTCAGGGAATGAGGCTAACAGCTGCTTCTTAACAAGAACATGCCTGGGTGAATTAAGCCCATTCTCCCATTTTAACCCTTTGATGCAAAAACCTATGCTTGGAGCTGTAATATCTGCCTGAAATCTTTCCCAGAGCTCAACCTCACTACTGTAGGGAAACCCTCTTTTAAAAATGAACAAATTCTAGCACATGGCCCCTGATCTGACTAAGCTGTGAACACGAAGCATCACCTGTATGGGCTTCAGGATGAGTCAGCTTTGCACAGCAGTCATATTGGCCCATCCTTAAAGAACATTGTTAAGAAGGTATGTTGAAGTCTTTTAAAATAGAAAAACTTGACCAAAATATTTTAAGTAAGTAAAACAATCCAGACAGTGCATTGTATAATACTTCTCAAAGGGAGTAATTTATACATTCAGCTGAGAATCATCAAATGTAGCATAATCAAATGATCAGTCCAGAGTGCAAATTGAGATTAGCAGGTGGGTTCTATTTTGTAATGTATTATTTAGCTCAACTCACATTTTGATTTTTTTCTGTTTTAACATAGATTACAATTTCAGTACGTTTAATTTTCACTTTATTTTCTTTCCCAGTGACTGATGGACATGCCAGTTTGATGCCATTGTTATCATATAGTTATATATAGTGACTTGTGACTCCTTCCTTCCTTCCTTCCTTCCTTCCTTCCTTCCTTCCTTCCTTCCTTCCTTCCTTCCTTCCTTCCTCCAGTATTTGTGTGAAGCAATAAATGGAGTTATAAGAATGATGGACTACATGAGAACCTCTCAAAGTAGGCCATACAGCAGAAGAGTGTTCTGGAAAATTTAAGATTAGGTAGCAGATAAAATAACATTAGAACAAAGACTTCTAACACAGAATACAAGTTGACTCTCAAAAGATAAGTTGGTCTCAAAATATAAAATGGTTATGGTACTCAAATGAAAGAGTACAAGAAGGTATGAGAAGAGTACCAACCTGGGTGTGGCACCCACAAAGGGGGGCAAATTACAACACATGCATGACTCAGATGCTTGTGTCACTTTTTCTGATGTGAATATGTAATCTCAGCATTTGTGGGATTATGCCATTGCATGTGTGTCATTTAGCATCATCATGGTTTATTACGGTTGCTGCTGTGGTCAAGTCTTGTTGGACACTCTAAAAAGAGATGGGAACTGTAGTAGTAGAGCCATCACATAGAACAAAATACCATGAACAGTGTTTTCTTTGCTTGATTTTTCTGGCATTCAGCCCCAGCCTTATGGTTTAAGTAAGGGTATGTTTCTGAGTGTGAATAAATCAAGCTTTTAGATCAGAAAATGAACAATAAATGTAAACTTGCAGTTGTTTCCATATGTTCTGCATCTCTGGATAAATAAGAACTACATATATCAACAGAAGGTTATATCTCCTGTTATATCATTTATAAATAATGTTATGGTTCTCTCTGTGGCACACAGCTGCCTTTGTGCATAAGTGGAATAGAAAAAGAAAAATTTTGTTATGTGATTGTGATTGTGTTTCCCATCACATCAGAATTCTTTTTTGGGCTGTGCTTCAGCCAAATACCAAAGTACTACAGTAATGTGCATTGGCAAGCTGAATTGTATGTGTGACATGCAAACAAATAGAAGTAAGTAGAACTTAAGCACTTAGAAGTAAGCCCTAATGAAATAAACTCCTTTCTAGAGGTAGGTGTTTTCACATTTTTTAAAAGATACCATGAAGCCAGAAAACAATATATTTTCTAAGTAAATTGGAAAGATGACCTTATTGAATATTTTTGAAGAAGACATCAATGTAACATTTGCAAAGGGGAACTTTACAGTGTTCTTTGAGAGACACATGGGGATAGACATTGCATTTTCAAAATATTTTGACAAAGTCACTAAACATTGCTAAATGAACTTATTGTAATCATGGGTTAAGAGAATGGCTGAATTGTTCAACTGGTTAAAGAAGAAGTAGAAAGCAAGAATTAATGAACATTTTCCATAACAGATGGACTATGGTGCTTTGAGGCCAGTGTCTTCTAAATTATCTGGAATTGGTGATAAACAGTGAGATGGTGAGCTTTACTAATAACACCAAATTTTTCAAGTTGGTAAACACAAAAAGTGATCATAAGCTACAAAAATATCTTTCCAGAAAGGTAAAAGGATAATAATATGAACAATGTTTGTAGTTCTAATCATTACATCTGAAAATGTTGTTGTAGATCTAGAAAATGGCAATCACAATTACCAGGGGGTGGAATAACTCCTTAGTGAGGATAGATTACAAGAACTGGGGTTATTTAGTTTAGAGAAAAAGGCATATAAATGTAGTCATGATGGCTTGTGTAGATAGTGGGAGTCCAATGATGTTAACCTGTGGAGATATAATACTGATTAGAATATTTATATATTGCTTAGGTGAACTAGGAAATTTGGAATCACAAATAATGGTATCTTAGATTAAATATAATGGTATCTTAGATGAATACAAAATGGTCTAGATGGATTCAGGGAAGACAAGGTTTTTTTAAATGTATTAGTCATGATGGCTAAATGTTGTCATGATGGCTGAATCAGAAATAGCAGTTGCTGAGGAACATCAGCAGACATGTTTTCCTTATATTCTTGCAGATTTCCCATAGGCATCTGGATGAGTATTATATATTATTATTATAATATATTATTGAAAGTTTTGAAAACAAAGGTAAAAACTAATACAAACTAATATAAAGTAAGGAAGAAGAAAGAAGGCATCTGGATGATTAAATGCTGTAGAAAACATGCTGAATTCAAGATTTGGCAGGGTTCTTCCAGAGTAACTGAATACAAAAATCAAAAGCAGAAAAATAAACAATTTCTAATGCACCTGTGCTGCTTCATGAACAAGATGAAGTAATTCAGAATTCTAAAACCCAGGAAAAACTTTAGGGAATACAGTATTTTTGAAAGCATGCCTCAGATAGAATGGTGTGCATTAACATGTGCCTTGGCCCTTTAAAGATCCTCATACCACAATAAACCATATAAATTATAATATAATAATAATTAATAATATAATATAATATAATATAATATAATATAATATAATATAATATAATATAATATAATAATATAATATAATAATATAATAATATAATATAATATAATATAATATAATATAATATAATATAATATAATATAATATAATATAATATAATATAATATATAAGTGGTGCATTTTTTCTGCCATGTTCACCTCATATTAATAGTGTGAGGTTATTGTGGCTAAGATGTTGGGTCCAAGATGAATGGCCTGAGCAGGGATTTGAAACTGTTATGGTCCACTATTCTAACCAAGAGACTGAATACATTCTCAAGAGAAAGATTTAATCTAGATTCCATGCTACTTTCATCTTTCTACCACCATTCTGAATCCTGTGAGTTTTGGAAATGAAACCAAGAAATAAGGACCTTGAATAAATACCTGAATACAGTAAAAGAAAGTGAGGAATGTTGCTTTAATGAGGCCTTTGGCCTTTGTTAACTATATGTTAATACTCAGTATTTGGAAAATAAAGATTACAAAAAGTCAAATATGACTTCATAGACATAGCTGAGATCTGCTGGAGTGAGTCTCATTGGAATAGAGCAATTAAAGGCTACAACCTGTTTAAAAGGAATTAGAGCAATAGAAAGGAAGAACTGCATTGCGTGTTAAGAGTATCTATTCAGAAATCCAAGGGAGTAAAGTTTGTGATACTGTGTTCTGAGCACCTGTATTAAAATAAGTGGGGGAACAAACAAAAGTTACATTGTACTGCCCAACCAAGGATAGTAGCAGATCATGCTTCTAAAAAGCAAACTGCAGATCTTTCCAAGAGGCATAAAGAAGTAGTGATAGGCACCTTTAACTTCCATCTGTCAGGAGAGAAATTTTGCCAAGCAGAAAGTCTTGATTTGTCTTGCTGCAAACTTTCTCCTTCAGAGGGCAGAGGAATGCACGGAAATCATAATTAATCCTGAGCTGATACTAAACAGGAGGGAAGAAGGAGGGCCTTTCCAAGCGCTCTCCACCCATCTCTGAGTTGTCACAAAACAAGGAAGGCATAACATTTGCGGTCCACATTGCCAATTCCTACTCTGCTCCTATTTTGACTGATCAAATCAATGCTGAGTCCTGTTGTCCCAGATTGTGGTGGTCTCTATAGGGAAGTGCTTAGTTTTATCCTCTGAATTTATTTATTTATTTATCCAATTTTAGAGGCCACCTGACACCTTAATGGCTTTGGGAAGCTTACAAATAAAAAGGAACAGCAACCTATGGGGATACAAGTAAAAAGAGTCCTGGCTGATTGGAAAACAATACACCCAGCCATTCAGCAGATATAACAAACATAAAGAAACACCCTGAACTACCCTATCACAAGGCCTGGGAGAACAACCAAGTTTTTATCAGTTTTTATCAAGTTTTTATCAGTTTTTTTATCAGTTTCCTAAAACATCACAATGGAGGGAGCTGCGCAAAACTCTGGGGGGATGTTGTTCCAGAAGGCAGGCACTGCTGATGGAGTTTTGAAGGTTAATAAAAGAACTCCAAGCAGCTAACAACGATCTTGCAAAGTAGAAGCGTGAACCAGAAGGGACTTGCACATTACGCTTACCCCCGAGATAAGACAGACCCCTTCACTCTGTGATCTCGTGTGGGGCAAGAAGGAAAGTGGTCACGCTTGGGGATGGCTGATTTCTTAGAGCCGCCTTAAATATTTTAAATATTTTAAATATTTAAATATTTTTAGCGTCTCTGTAAGAACCATCTGCCACTCAGATTTTATTGTATTTATGTTGTATTTGTATTTTTATTGTTGTATTTCTTGTATTTTAATGATGTTGTTTGGTTGTGAACCGCCCAGAGTCCCTCCTTGAGGGGGAGATGGGCGGTCATAGAAATTTAATAAATAAAATAATAATAATAATAATAACAACAACAACAACAACAACGTTCAGAAATAAATTCAGTCTTCACACATTAGTTAGATGAAGAAAAAATAGAGATAGCTTACATTTATTCAGTAGAACTGGATACAAGTAGATTCATAGTAGATCTGTGTGCAAGCAAGATGAAAGGACAAGAGCTGCATCCGGCAGCACCTCCTGCTTGCAGGTGTGCCCAAAGAGTAATGGAGATTGTTAATCCCCCAAACTCAAGAAAGAGAAAGGAAGTGGAAATCAGGTGACCCATGTGACATCCCACAAGCACAATAGAGATGTGTTTACTAGAAAGACCCCCCTTATGCTTATGAGACGATGCTGAGTTGACCCCTGATAATTCCAACAACTGCAACAGAGATGGCGTGCTTCCTGGGTCCTGTAAGATGACACTTTAATCAACAGGACCTGGAGCACACCCACTCTGCTGGATCATACTGTGCAGGCAGAGACAATTGGAGATAGGTGACCCCTCAGATAGCCAACCTGTATGCCATGAAGGGCTTTAAAAGTCATAACCAGGACCTTGAGTTGCACCAGGAAGCCAACTGATAACCAATGCAGCTCACGAAGCAGTGGGGTCACATGAGCATAACACGATGCTTTTGTTTGCACTGCTGCATTCTGAACCAGCTGTAGCTTCCAGATGGTCTTCAAGAGAAGCCCCATGTACAGTGCATTGTAGTAATCCAAATGTGAGGTGACCAGGGCATGAGTGACTGATTGAAGGGTGTCCCGATCCAGGAAAGTGTACAACTGGTGTACCAGACAAATCTGTGCAAAGTCCCCCATGGCCACAGCTGTCACTTGCTCTTCAAGCAGGAGCTGAGAGTCCAACAGGATGCCCAGATTGTGCCCTAGTCTCACATGGGTAAGTGCAACTCCATTGAGAATTAATGATGGGATATCCCTGGAACCAGCGAGCCCAGATGAGCAAGCCACTCAGTCTTGTCAGGTTTGAGACTAACTGCTTCTCCACATCTAGGTCTGCACAGCTTCTGGGCATTGGGCTAGGACTTTGACAGCATAACTTGACCTCACCCAGCAGTTTCATGTGAACCGCCCAGAGTCATTGCAATACGAGATGGGCGGTGAAGAAATATGATAAATAAATAAATAAATAAATAAATAAATAAATACATAAATAAATAAATAAATAAATACATAAATAAATAAAATATTAAATAGAAGGGGAAAGAATGTCAAACCCTACGGCACCCCACAAGGAAAGTGCTGTGACCACAATCTCTCCCCACCTGTCAACAGTGATTGAAACTGGCCACAGAGAAATGGGGTAAACCACCACAATACAGTGCCTCCCACCCCAAAACTTGAAGCTGATCCAAAAGGATACAGTGATTGATGGCATCAAAAACTGCTGAGAGATCAAGGTGGACCAGGATGGATGCGCCACCCCTATCCTGGCTTCACTCCAGGTCATCAGCAAGAATGACCAATTCCATAAGAAGGGAAGGTTGCAGACTGGATGATAGTTGTCCAGGACTGTTGGGTCCAGTGATGGTTTATTGAGAAGAGGGGGCATCACAGCCTCCTTCAAGACAAAAGGGACCACTCCTCACTCAAGGAAGCCAACACCACTGCATGGACCAATCACAGGTCAGCTCCCAGTGGCTTTAACCATCCAGGAGGGTCTAGATCTAACAGATAGTTGGTCAAGCTAACAGACAAGAGAGCCCTGTCCACTTCTTCAATCGTATCTTCTGTATTGTAAAAACACAGTCTGCTCCTAGGTGTAACTGAGTTTACACTCATCTATACATTCATCCTATCTTTCCTGGTTTTCATAGAAGAACTTATACAGTGCAGAATTTCCACATTATTATGTGGGATGCAATATATCTTAAACTTTGCAAATAACGTATCTGATTTCTTTTTGTCCTCTGGAGTAGCTGGTAAATGCCAATTGATGCTCTGCATATAGCCTTGCCGTTCTGGCCTACAGTTATCAGGAGCTACGCAGGCTTGTTCTTTAGACCCTTTGCCTGCTTCAGGACAGGCTAATATTAATCCCACAATTTCCTTCCATTTTAACCTATTTTCTGCCACATTCCCAGAATGTGTAATAGGTAATTCGCTTCTGGGAAAGCCAAACTATTGGGACAGGACATTGTGTATATTTGGCTGCAGGAGTGAGAAGCTGTGTAGGCTTTCTCTATTGCAGTGTTTCTCAACCTCGGGAACTTTAAGATGAGTGGACTTCAACTCCCAGAATTCCCCAGCCAGCTATGCTATGCTGGCTGGGGAATTCAGGGATTTGAAGTCCACACATCTTAAAGTTCCCAAGGTTGAGAAACACTGCTCTATTGTTTCAAAGTACATTTAGATAAACATGGAAAGGTTTGTTTTAAGATTCTAATACTACAGCAAAACTCTCATGTTTTAAGAGGGGTGGGGGACCAGGAATCTGATTTGGATTTGAGTGCCTGTTAATTCCTTTTGGTCCCCTGCTCAAATTCTTGTACTAACATATATCTAGTGCAATTTCATAGATTCGTTGTTGTTTATTTGTTCAGTCGCTTCCGACTCTTTGTGACTTCATGGACCAGCCCACGCCAGAGCTTCCTGTCGGGCGTTGCCACCCCCAGCTCCCCCAAGGTCGAGTCCGTCACCTGCAGAATATCATCCATCCATCTTGCCCTTGGTCAGCCCCTCTTCCTTTTGCCTTCCACTTTCCCCAACATCAGCATCTTCTCCAGGGTTAGGTTCCAGGGTTCATAGATACCAATTCAGAAATAAGTCTCCTTGGTTTCAAAAAATCCTAGGCTCAATCCTAGAGAAGTCGATATTCAACCGCAACCTTAATTGGTTACCGTACAAACTAAATATATGGCTAGAAGATATTGTGCATTTTTAAAAAGTCTACTTGAGAACATCTGATTAGAAAGAGAGAGTAAGTGCCCTAACAGCAGGCATGTTGTTGGCCGGGGCAGTTAATTGTTGTTGTTATTGTTGTTTTAAGTTCTGTACTGGATGAAATATTCAAATACCAAAAACTGAGTGATTTGTAATATTTTGTAAACATTGCAATAAATGGAGGGTTTGCCACTTAACAACAACGACGACGACAACAACAACAACAACAACAACAACAAAGTTTGCACATGGATGGTAATATAGTTTAATCATTTTCAATGCATGCTCACCTACTAAAAATAATCAGATTTGCCCTCTTTGGCCTTTTGAGAAACAAGAACCAGTGTATCTAATTATCTGAACCCCAAGAACATAAAAGAATAACAAGTAGTGGACTCATAAATCTGTTGGAATAACTCTGTGTTTTCTGATTAAATTGTGTTCCTGGTGGCACCCAGCAATCATGTTTGCCCTGTGTTCATAGTAATTGCATGTGTCAAAGCTGAGGGCTTGTGTAAACTGCACCAAATGAATTACAATTTTAATTTAGAGAGAGATAACTGTATTTGCCCCTGCAGGCAGATTTCATCAGGTCACTATTATACAACTAAGTAAGAAAGGCAGGGGGTGGGTGGTGGTGGAAGAGGAGAGCCTCCAGGGCTCTCTAAGTTAATAGTAAGTGTGAAATGTAATAAAGCCTTTTCTTTTAACAAGAGAATAATTTACAAACATGAAATGCACCGCAGAGATTGTATGTTCTGTCTATGTAAGTGTCCAGATGTACATGTTTAAAATTCCTCTAGGATAGCAGGGGATGGCCTAATGAGAAGCTATGGCTGGGAGATAAAGTTGCAGATGATTATTCGGAGTATAGACCCCATTAAGAATATAAACGGGTTAAAAAACAGAATTTATTTTTTTATTTTTTTATTTATTGGATTTATCACCGCCCAACTCCCCCAAGGGGGACTCTGGGCGGTTTACAACAGAATTAAAATCATTGATATACATTTCTAATAAAAACATACGTAATAAACCATAATTTAAAATATAATGAGTAAAATAGAATCCAAAGGCAGAGTATTCTTAAGTTATAAAAAGGGCCCCTCAGAGCGAATCTAAGGTGCTAGCCATCTCCAAGTATCTCCAATCTCCTTCTGACCCCAAGCATATTGACAAAACCAGGTTTTGAGTCTTTTTCGGAAGTCCAGGAGTGAGGAGGACTGTCTGATCTCCGGGGGCAGAATGTTCCAAAGGGCAGGGGCAACAGCAGAGAAAGCACGCTTCCGAGACCCCGCCAGGTGGAACTCCTTAACCGATGGGATCCATAGCATGCCCTCTCTGCATGCCCAGACATGCCCAGATACAAAGATCAGCTGTTCCTGAGGTGTAAGGGGATGCTATCCTTAGTGCAGAGCTTTCCAAACTGTGTGTCGGGACACGTTAGTGTGTCGGCTGCAGTGTCTGGGTGTGCTGCGGCTGCCGCCGCCTCTGAACCCTGCCAGGATTCCGCGCAGGTCCTAGTGCCTGCCTTGTGCCTTGCTGCCTGCAAACCTGCTGTGATTCCATGCAGGTCCTAGTGCCTGCCTTGTGCCCTGCTGTAAGAGTGTGTCGCGAAATTATGCCCTGCTGTAAGAGTGTGTCGCGAAATTATGCATGTCTAAAAAGTGTGTCGCCAACATGAAAAGTTTGGAAAGCTCTGCCTTAGTGTATTGTCAAGAGCAGCTAGTTCTGTATAACATTGAATGGTTCTAGGTGAGAGAAGGCACATTTTAGCCATTTCAGTGGGCCCCAGATTAGCTTCATAATGAAGGTAGATATGCAGTTTACTCAGTGTGAGGATTTGTTCCTTAGTATTCATACATATGTTTGGAATCTTCCCTTGTTGGATTGAGCAGGTTAATATGGAAATATCCCATTAATTTCAGCAGCACTTTTATACCTGTCATGAGTTTAGCTTAAGACTTAATTGCCCACAAGATAAAACTTTTTGCAGCACCAATCTTAACACTATGAACCATTTGCTCAATGTGTAAGATCACAATTGCTAATTTAGACTAGGAGCCACTTGTTATTTCTCATTCTGAAGACTTTGTGACCAGATTTATAGGGGCTTTTGAAAGCATGGCTATAACAGCAAAAACAAACAAACAAACAAATAATCACATTATTTTTAGGATGGTTTTGATCTGGGAAGAAAACTGGATTTGCTAGCTTTTATTTATCTAACTAACTAACTAACTAACTAACTAACTAACTAACTAACTAATATTGTTAGCTACCAGCCACTTCTGTTTTGGTAAAACAAGACTGGAAATAAGCAGAACCATGGTAAGACTTCACACTGGCACCTGTCATGAGTAGCATGGAGGAGCTGCTACAGAGCAAATGACCTAGGAAAAGAGTAGGGTCAGTATTTTTGTAAATAAAAAAACTGGTGTGTGAGGTCCAGACAACTGGCATTCGACATCATATGGACTATTTTCAGCAACTCCCATGCATTCTTCATGTTTGCAAGAATAGGGACATGACAAAGGGTTAATAAAGATATAACAAAATGAAGTTCTCTGATTCTCTGGCACTCTCTCTCTCTCTCCTTGGACATTCTTTATCCTCAAACACAAACAATCAGGACCCAACTGAATCTTTCTGATATTTTCCACTAACATTTCACTTCTGCTGGCAACCTTAAGTCCCCAACCCCATTTAGACCAACCTGAGAGATCCACCTGTCTGCCCAGTTGATGCACTGATCTTTCATTTGTGTTCTCACTGTTCTCCATACAAGACAGGAGCCTTCAATTCACAGTGCAACTGTCTCCCCTTCAGAGATAAACCATTTTCTCCGAAGATGAAATCGGAAGCAGATCAATGACTTTTATGGGTGAGGGCCTTTTAAATGAAAACACTGGTGATACTCTGGATGGAGAACAAAAAGTTAATGGCACTTACTACTGCCATTTCTGGAATGTAAATTCTGTCAATTCTAGACTACCCTATGCCAGGACATTGCAATGCCACCAAAGGTGACCTTTTCCAACTGTGCACCATTTAGACATCCAGTCACACAGGTACCTGGCCCATGGCTTGTGACAGCACCTATAGGATTAAAGCTGGCAAGGTGGGAAACAGTGTTGCTTAGACTTGACTGAATCATTGGATAAACATAGAGCAGGTGCATTTCAAGCTCAAAACTGGAATTTGAACAGCCAAGAATCCATTGCCCAGAAGGTAGAAAGAAACATTGTAAGATTTTAAACCCTGGGGCTGACATACTCTACATACAGTACATGCATGCATACATACATACATGTGTGTGTGTTTTTCTGTGTTCTGCATCAGGCAAATCATCTGCACGTATATGGCTTTATCTTGACTGCAACAAATCACTATCACTATTGAGCCTGTCAAGTTTGGCTCTTATCCAGTTCCTGAATGTGGGGTTGTGTTTCTGGAAAGAAGAGATTTATTGTCATGTGTAGCTTGAAATCTTTGACTTACTAAGTGGCACTCTGTTCTGGAGTATCTGACTGACCTGATACTCCAACACGTGGGCTTCGTTCTCTGAATGCTGAATACATGGCTGCTACACTGACATTTACTCCTTCCACTGTTTGGGGAACTTACTATAGATGCCATTGTTGAGGATGTGTCCATTGCAGGCACAACTCATGTGCTCCATTCCTTCTCAAATGACTCATTCCCTTCACCCCACCTGTCTACCAATCCTGACCTCCCCTAATGGTGCATATCAGAATACAGCCTCCAGCTGATATAATCTTCATGCCTTTAGCTTCTTGTGTTACCTTCACTGTGGATACCTCCACTGCTGCTTAGGGAGATTATTATGGATGCCATCATGTTGGGGGCTATGGTGGCCTCAGCAATCTTCTCTCCATATCATCTACATTGAGTTGGTCATGGTCCTAAAAGCCCTATGGGCATTTGAGAACAGTCTTATTATCAGAGTTATATGGTTACAAGCCCAGCCCAGCTACTCAGATTGTCTTACATTTACCACAGTAGGACTTTCTCCATAATGGTGCCTACACTTTGGAATGTTTTCCCTTTGAAATTCATGAAACATCTACAATTACATCTTTTAAGTGCTTGTTGGAAACCTACTTCTTCACCCAGGCCTTCCCTGTATAAACAGCTTTTGTTTCCTTTTTATTTTCCTCTCTTTTCATTGAATATATTACTTTTTGTACTTTTTAAATTACTTTTGGTGTCATGGACCACTTCAAGATGTGTAATAATGGGAAGTATGTACAAATATATTAAATGATAATAGTAACATCTTGGACAATATGGCTGTAGGTGGATAAACAAACAAGCAAGCTGGAACAAAAATCAGCTCTTCCTTCTCCTCCAACTTGCCATCAAGATTTGGGAGGGGTGCATCAAGCAGCACATTCTTTTTTTGAGAGGCCATCCAATTCCCCAGACAAGACACATTCAGAAACTCACTCTCCCCATTCTACAAGTGGCAGTCCTCATGCATATATTCATTCAGTGGAGTTAACCAGCCATTTTTGCTTCACAGACCATTCACTGACATGTGGATGACGCAGCAGGGAGGTTGCAACAGAAACTATCTCAGAGACAGATACCTTTTCAGAAGACAAAGTGTTTTCTCTGTTCTTCATGCTCTGCTGCTTTGGACAATAGCCAAAATTTGGCAGAATTTCATAGATTGCATCCTCCTTATTCCATGGGGGCTACTCCATTCCTTGTTTGTCCCCTTGCTCTGCTTGCCCAGACTTGTTACCGTGCTCTCCCTTCTAGGGAGAAAAACAACACCTGTCCATGGACCTCATCATACAAGAGCTTTGAAATCCTGCAGTAACTGTGTGGCATGAGAATAGTGAATGGCTGCTCCTTGAGGTTCGGAAGCTGTCCATATGGAAGGATTGTAATTACAGATGGAAACAATTCTTATTTGCTAAACCAGGATCCTTTCTCATGTAGAATCAATCTCCATTCCTCATCTCTCTAAAGGAGAGGGGACTTTTCAGTTCCATCATTAGGGTGATACTGGCAGCAGTCTCTGCTTTTCAAGCACAATTGATAGATTTTCTACGTTGTGCATACCCTAAGATTGCACGTTTTCTTAAGGGCTTATTGCACAGATACTACTTAACTAGATCTATTCAGTGCTTATTTAAAGCTTGGCTGAAGTACCTTCTATGGTACTAAAAACTCCTTCTAATCATTGGCGAGTGCCACATACTGTATACCTGTAGATTTGGAAGGGGGCATTTATCATGGCCCTGTCCTCAGCCAGGAAAGTAGAACAGCCTGTAGCTGTCAAATTTGACTTTCCCTATTGGACACAGGAATAAGGTCACTCTCCACCTTGACCCATCCTTCTGGCTAAGGTAATTTCTGAATTGCAAGATGGATGGATGATATTCTGGAGGTGACGGACTCGACCGTGGGGGAGCTGGGGATTGCAGTGGCTGACAGGAAGCTCTGGTGTGGGCTGGTCCATGAAGTCATGAAGAGTTGGAAGTGACTAAAAAAAAACTAAGGGGGTAGCTTTATACATACAACCAAAGTTGAATCCAAAGCTGATATTGGCTGATGATGAAGGAAGATACATTGTAGCTGAAATTAATATACAAGCGACTAAAACATTGATTGTTGGACTTTATGCACCAAATATGGATAAAGGAGTATTCTATAAAAACTTAATGGATAAACTTTTGGACTTACCATATGAAAACTGGTGTTTCATGGGCGATTGGAATGGGGTAATTCATCCAATGGAGGATAGATATTCTCAAAAAGAAGTGAAGCGTACACAGGGAAAATTACCACAAACATTTTTTTACTTGAAAGAAATGTTGGATTTACAAGACATTTGGAGACTTATGAATGGGAATTCTAGAGAATATACATATTATTCAGAGAGGTTTAAGTCATTTTCCAGAATAGACATGTTTCTGATTTCTAAAAGTTTAATGATGGATATTGGTAAAGATGAAATATTACCTAAGACTCTCTCAGATCATAACCCTGTAATGTTGACTTTTAAAGGAAAATGGAATATATTCCGATGGAGACTAAATGAATCAATTCTTCGGAAAAATGATATAGTTGATGTATGTAAAAAAAAACTAAGAGAATATTTTCAATTGAATTTAAATAAGGGTACCAATATTCAAACTGTTTGGGATGCCAGTAAAGCATATATGAGGGGTTATTTTATTCAATACAATGCCCAGATGAGGAGAAAGAAGCAAGAAAGAATTCAATTGATTCTAGAGGAAATCAAAAGTAAAGAGATACATTTAAGAGATAAGCCAATGGATAATATTTTGATGACTCAAATTAAATTTCTACAAAAACAAATGTCAATGATATTGATACAGGAGATAGAGACTCAAATGAAATTTACAAAACAAAAATATTTTGAATTTGCAAATAAACCAGGTAGATGGTTAGCTTATAAATTGCGGAAACAAAGACAAAAGAATTCAATTTCTAATATACAACATGAAGGGAAAGTTTTGGTGAATAATACAGACATACAAGAAGCTTTCCACGATTATTATTCAAAATTATATAAAAAACAAGATGTTAAATTAGCTGATATTGATTAATATTTGAGTAAGCAAAAATTAACTATTCTTAATGATCAACAAAGAGTAATGCTAAATAACCCTATAACAACAGAGGAAATGGTAACGGCTTTTAAGAAAATTAATAGTGGAAAAGCACCTGGACCTGATGGCCTATCAGCAGTTTATTACAAATGCTTTGAGGACGAACTATGTTTACCTTTACAGAAGACTATGAATTCGATTTTGGAAACAGGAACCATGCCGGAGACTTGGAAAGAGGCTCATATAACATTGATCCCAAAAGAACAACAAGATTTGACTTCAACTAAAAATTATAGACCAATATCTTTACTGAATAATGACTATAAGATACTTTCAATGATATTGGTGGAAAGAATGAAAAATATTCTTAAGAATTTTATTCATCAAGACCAAGCAGGATTTTTTCCTAAGAGACAAATCCGAGACAATGTCCGAAATATATTAGATATATTGGAATACCTGGAACAACACAATGAAAAACAAGCTGCCTTGATATTTATAGATGCTGAAAAATCCTTTGACAATTTAAATTGGCCTTTTATGTTTAAAGTATTGGAGAATATGAACTTTGGAGGAAATTTTATTAAGTGGATTAAATCAATCTATACTCCTCAATTTGCAAAAATAATTGTTAATGGAGAATTTAGTAAACCATGCGAAATACAAAAAGGTACAAGGCAAGGTTGCCCTCTATCTCCACTTTTATTTATATTGGTACTGGAGGTTTTACTTAGAGATATTAGACAAGATGATGATATTCATGGTGTTAGAGTTAAAAAAGAAGTTTATAAACTAAGAGCCTTTGCAGATGACCTAGTCATTACTTTGGAGAATCCATTGGATGGAATTGAGCTACTGATACAGAAATTGAAAGACTTTGGGTCATTAGCAGGGTTTAAAGTGAATTTACAGAAAACAAAAGTTTTGACTAAAAACATGGATTATCATCAACAAGAGAAATTGAAAGAAATAACCGGATATTCAATGGAAGAAAAAGTAAAATACTTGGGAGTATATTTAACATCCAAAAATGTTAATTTAAGAATAATTTAAGAATAATTACATTCCACTTTGGACAGATATTAAAAAAGATTTAGAACGATGGGAAAAATTGCAATTATCATTATTAGGTAGAATATCAGCGATTAAAATGAATATTTTGTCACAAATTTTATATCTCTTTCAAACATTACCTATATTGGCATCAGATGTACCTTTCAAACAATGGCAGCGGGATATTTCTAAGTTTATTTGGCAAGGGAAAAAACCAAGAATAAAATATATAATTTTGCAAGATTCAAAAGAAAGAGGTGGTTTAGGTTTTCCGGATTTGAAATTATATTATGCAGCTTGTTGCTTGGTATGGCTTAAAGAATGGATTGTTCTGAAAAATGAAAAATTACTGAATTTGGAGGGTCATGAATTAAGATATGGATGGCATGGATATCTGTGGTATGATAAAGTTAAAATTAATGTAGATTTCAAAAATCATTATATTAGAAGATCTTTGCTAAGGATTTGGAATAAATATAAGACAACTTTATGTTATAAGAGACCCCTATGGATTTCTACACAAGAAGCATTTCATAGAACAGAAGTAAGAAATAAAGATAAATGGTTGACTTATAAGGACTTTTTAAAAAAGAAACAAGGACATTACATAATTAAATCAAAAGAAGAACTTGCTCTAGAAGGATATACCTTTCAATGGCTTTCTTATATGCAACTTGTAGAAAAATTTAAATCAGATAAAAAAAATCGAATTTGAACAAACTAAATCAGAATTTGAGATACAATTATGTGAGACGGATGACCACTTAATTGCTAAAATGTATAAATTACTGTTAAAAGGAGAAATGGTAGAGGAACAAGTTAAAGATTGCATGATTCAATGGGCAAAAAATGTTGGCCATAATATACAAATGCAACAATGGGAAGATATGTGGAATAAAGGGTTAAAATTTACTTTGTGTTACAACTTGAAGGAAAATTTTTATAAGATGATGTACAGATGGTATATGACCCCACAAAAACTTGCTAAAATGTATGGGAATGTTTCCAACATTAGTTGGAAATGTAAAAAACAGGAGGGGTCTTTTTATCATATGTGGTGGACATGTGAGATGGCAAAGAAATATTGGACTCAAATACATTCACTGATGCAGAACATATTACAAATTCGAATTCCATTTGAACCGGAACTATTTTTATTGGGAATATCAGAAGAACAAATAGGAAAACCATTTACTAGAATTATACAATATATGATCACAGCAGCAAGACTTCTATATGCACAAAATTGGAAAAATCATACTTTACCAACGATACAAGATTGGATGTTAAAACTGATGGATATGGCAGAAAATGACAAATTGACATGTTTATTAAAAGAAAGCTCAAACTGCTATTATCTTAAAGAGTGGAAACCACTGATGGATTATTTGCAAAAAGCAGGAGGGGCAAAGCTTGCATGGGGTTTTGAAGATTAAAATATATATAAATAGAATATATTAGACAAGAAATGTTTATAAATATTATATGAAAAGCTAGCATGTAAGATCTGGTGGTCATCTGATGTGAAGTGGCCCATTCCAGTCCATTTCAGTTCACTGACACCTAAAATGTCTATATTTAATCTTGATATCTCACCAATAACCACATCCAATTTGCCCTGGCTCATAGATCTTACATACAAAAGGGGCGCGGTGGCTCAGCGGGTTAAACCACTGAGCCGTTAGACTGCCGACCATAAGGTTGGCAGTTCGAAACCGCGTGACGAGGTGAGCTCTCGTCACTTGCCCTAGCTCTCTGCCAACCCAGCGATTCGAAAGCTAATATAGCAAGTAGATTAATGGGTACCACTCACGTGGGGCAATTTGCGGGCATCCAGCGGAGAGTCGTCCTCGATTCCAAAAAGACCTGGAAGAGCGGTGATGTCGGCGGAGGACGACGGAGGACGACGGATCCGGAGACACCAACTTCCTGGACGTCAGCAGCCGGCGCGGAGCGAGGCATTCTGGGACTTGCAGTCCAATGCCTTCAGCGGAAGAGCCGGTTCCCTCCCTCTCTCCCTGTCACGCGGGTATAATATATGATGTATAATTTGATGTATAAATTAATGTATACGGATGTTGTAAGCCGCCTAGAGCCCTCCAGTAGGGAGGGGATAGGCGGGGTATAAATAAGATTAAATAAATAAATAAATAAATAAATTCCAGGTTCCTATGGTGTGTTGATCTTTAGAACATCGGATTCGTCGTTCACCACCAGCACCGTTGGCTAATAGCCATCCTTTCGGCTTTGAGCTATCTGCGTCATCACATCTGGGGCTAGTTGAACGTATCCCCTGTTCCTCCCCAGTAGCATTTTGACCATCTTCCGACCTGGGAGTCCCATCTTCCGATGGTATACCGACATATCTCTGGCTGTACTGATCCATTTAGTTTTCATGGCAAGAATACTGGGGTGGGTTGCCTACTACTGTGGACAAGAGGACCACAGAAGAAATGGAGTAGCCTTCATAATTAATAATAAAGTGGCTAAAGCAGTGCTTGGATACAATCCAAAAAACGATAGAATGATCTCAATTCGAATTCAGGGTAAGCCATTTAACATCACAGTGATCCAAATATACGCCCCAACCACAGATGCTGAAGAAGCAGAAGTAGATCAGTTCTATGAGGATCTGCAGCACCTACTGGATAATACACCAAAAAGAGATGTTATTTTCATTACAGGAGACTGGAATGCTAAGGTGGGTAGTCAAACGACACCTGGAATTACAGGCAAGCATGGTCTGGGAGAACAAAATGAAGCAGGACATAGGCTGATAGAATTTTGCCAATACAGCTCACTGTGCATAACAAACACTCTCTTCCAACAACCTAAAAGACGACTTTATACATGGACTTCACCAGATGGTCGACACCGAAATCAGATTGACTACATCCTTTGCAGCCAAAGGTGGCGGACATCTATACAATCGGTAAAAACAAGACCTGGAGCTGACTGTAGTTCAGATCACGAACTTCTTATTGCAAAATTTAGAATCAGACTAAAGAGAATAGGGAAGACCCACAGATCAGTTAGATATGAGCTCACTAATATTCCTAAGGAATATGCAGTGGAGGTGAAGAATAGATTTAAGGGACTAGATTTAGTAGATAGGGTCCCGGAAGAACTATGGACAGAAGTTCGCAACATTGTTCAGGAGGCGGCAACAAAAAACGTCCCAAAGAAAAAGAAAACCAAGAAGGCAAGATGGCTGTCTGCTGAGACACTGGAAGTAGCCCAAGAAAGAAGGAAAGCAAAAGGCAACAGTGGTAGGGGGAGATATGCCCAATTAAATGCAAAATTCCAGAGGTTAGCCAGAAGAGATAAGGAATTATTTTTAAACAAGTAATGTGCGGAAGTGGAAGAAGACAATAGAATAGGAAGGACAAGAGACCTCTTCCAGAAAATTAAAAACATCGGAGGTAAATTCCAGGCAAAAATGGGTATGATCAAAAACAAAGATGGCAAGGACCTAACAGAAGCAGAAGAGATCAAGAAAAGGTGGCAAGAATATACGGAAGATCTGTATAGGAAGGATAATAATATTGGAGATAGCTTTGACGGTGTGGTCAGTGAGTTAGAGCCAGACATCCTGAAGAGTGAGGTTGAATGGGCCTTAAGAAGCATTGCTAATAACAAGGCAGCAGGAGACGACGGTATCCCAGCTGAACTGTTTAAAATCTTGCAAGATGATGCTGTCAAGGTGATGCATGCCATATGCCAGCAAATTTGGAAAACACAAGAATGGCCATCAGATTGGAAAAAATCAACTTATATCCCCATACCAAAAAAGGGAAGCACTAAAGAATGTTCAAACTATCGAACAGTGGCACTTATTTCACATGCCAGTAAGGTAATGCTCAAGATCTTGCAAGGTAGACTCCAGCAATTCATGGAGCGAGAATTGCCAGATGTACAAGCTGGGTTTAGAAAAGGCAGAGGAACTAGAGACCAAATTGCCAATATCCGCTGGATAATGGAGAAAGCCAGGGAGTTTCAGAAAAACATCTATTTTTGTTTCATTGACTATTCTAAAGCCTTTGACTGTGTGGATCATAACAAATTGTGGCAAGTTCTTGGTGGTATGGGGATACCAAGTCATCTTGTCTGCCTCCTGAGGAATCTGTATAACGACCAAGTAGCAACGGTAAGAACAGAGCACGGAACAACGGACTGGTTTAAGATTGGGAAAGGAGTACGGCAGGGTTGTATACTCTCACCCTACATATTCAACCTGTATGCAGAACACATCATGCGACATGCTGGGCTTGAGGAATCCAAGGCTGGAGTTAAAATCGCTGGAAGAAACATTAACAATCTCAGATATGCAGATGATACCACTTTGATGGCTGAAAGCGAGGAGGAGTTGAGGAGCCTTATGACGAAGGTGAAAGAAGAAAGTGCAAAAGCTGGGTTGCAGTTAAACCTCAAAAATACCAAGATTATGGCAACGAGCTTGATTGATAACTGGCAAATAGAGGGAGAAAAAGTGGAGGCAGTGACAGACTTTGTATTTCTAGGCGCAAAGATTACTGCAGATGCTGACTGCAGCCAGGAAATCAGAAGACGTCTACTTCTTGGGAGGAGAGCAATGGCAAATCTTGATAAAATAGTTAAGAGCAGAGACATCACACTGACAACAAAGGTCCGCATAGTTAAAGCAATGGTATTCCCTGTAGTAACCTATGGCTGCGAGAGCTGGACCATAAGGAAGGCTGAGCGAAGGAAGATAGATGCTTTTGAACTGTGGTGTTGGAGGAAAATTCTGAGAGTGCCTTGGACTGCAAGAAGATCAAACCAGTCCATACTCCAGGAAATCAAGCCAGACTGCTCACTTGAGGGAATGATATTAAAGGCAAAACTGAAGTACTTTGGCCACATAATGAGAAGACAGGATACCCTGGAGAAGAAGCTGATGCTAGGGAAAGTGGAAGGCAAAAGGAAGAGGGGCCGACCAAGGGCAAGATGGCTGGATGATATTCTGGAGGTGAGAGACTCAACCATGGGGGAGCTGGGGATGGTGACGGCTGACAGGAAGCTCTGGCGTGGGCTGGTCCATGAAGTCACGAAGAGTCGGAAGCGACTGAACGAATAAACAACAACAAGCATGTAAGATAATTTTTTTTTCTTATTTCTATGACCAGAGATAGATCGGAAGTTAACCAATTTCTATGTCTTTTGTTTTCTTTCTTTTCTTTACTTTTCTACACTTTTTCTTTTCTTTCTTTAATTTGTATTTGTATTTCTGTTTCATTTCTGACTTTTAACTTTGTATTTTTAAAATCTTAAGAAAAATTTATTGAAAAAAAAAGAGTTGGAAGTGACTGAACGAATAAACAACAACAAAATATAAAACAGGATATTATACTCCAGGTATTATCTAATCCTGTACATGCTGGATGTACTTTTCTTCTATCTCTGCAAAATGTCAGGCTTCCATAGAGTTCCTTGCCTATTCATACACTGTGGAAGATCTTATCAGTTTCTTCCCAATGACTCTCTAAATGGATACCATCTCCTTGTGTATGCTGCCCCAAGCATATCTATGGCACACTCCATTACAATGTATTTGTTTCCAGTTTTGCTACAATGCTCAGGAACATTCCCTGTAAGAACGTCATTATTTATTAAACATTACAGATTGAACATATAGTCCAAAAGGGATGTAATGTTTTGCACCTTGCCTTCATGATAGCTCCAAGCTACCTATCAGCTAATAAAGTTGTAATTCACTTAAATGTGTGCTTCAGAATCTAAATGAAGGATAACTGGTTCTTCACATGGTCATCACACAACCTTCTCACCTACCTATTGAGATGGTTCTTTTTGCCTTTGGCAACTGAAAAAAGTTGTGGAATATCACAGCAACCATACTCACATATACAGAGTGTATCAAAGTCAGGACCCATAGACAATTTATTATATAAATTAAATTAAATGTTTGAATTGGTTGCTATTTTCTTCATAAAACTTCCTCACCCATTTGATGCATGATCTTTGAACATTCCTCAGTACAGTAACATTTTCTCTGAAAAAAAAATTAATAAAACATATTCAAGAAGAGA
This sequence comes from Charina bottae, assembly GCA_023362775.1. Classification (NCBI taxonomy): domain Eukaryota; kingdom Metazoa; phylum Chordata; class Lepidosauria; order Squamata; family Charinaidae; genus Charina; species Charina bottae. The sequence goes on from JALMGJ010000016.1 coordinate 14,293,595, forward strand.
ATTCCATCTAGCGGGGTCCAGGAGGTGAGCCTTCTCTGCGATAGCGCCCACATTGTGGAATATCTTGCCCCCAGAGGTGAGGCTGGCCCCCTCGCTCCTGACCTTCTGGAAGACTCTTAAGACCTGGCTCTGCCGCCTTGCCTGGGACGAGGGAGGTAATAGTACCTCCTGGGGGTGGCTGGCCCCATAATGTCCTCCTGATAGCTGATTTTACCATCTCTTGGATTTTTATCTATTTTTATCTGTTTATTGTTATATTGTAATTTTATATGTATAGATTTTAACTGTTGATATACTGTAAACTGCCCAGAGTCCCCTATTCGGGGAGATGGGCAGGGATATATTTAAATAATAAATAAATAAATAAAATATTGTGTTTGGTCTATGGGGCCTGACTTTTAGTACAACCTGTATATATCATGGCTTGTACAAAAACTCTCTTCTAAGCTCTATAGGTTTCTGAGAAGATTACAGTGCAGGCATGAATATTTGTAAATATATGCATAATTCACAGATGAGCTTTCATAGTTACAGGTAAATAATTACTAGTCCCACACCCAAGTATAAGATAGTTACAACATACAAAAATTTATTTATTTATTTATTTATTTATTTATTTATTTATTTATTTATTTATTTATTTATTTATTGGATTTATATTACCGCCCATCTTCTCCACAAGGAGAACTCTGGGCGGTTCACAAATATATAACATTTTATTGTTGTGCTGCTTTCTTATTTTGCTGCTTTTCTCTTTTTGTTATTGTTGGATTCTGTTTCTCTTTGTTCTGTTTCATGAAATAATAAATAAAACAAAACTATGGTAGCAGAGAAATGAAAAAAAAAACCCTGTTCTGTACTTCTAATAATATTGACAAGATTTACAAGAATTGTAATCCATTACAAGAATCCATTACAAGAATCAATAACAGAAATTAAGACAAACTGAGGCAGCAGTGATCTTAACTTTCCACTGAGAACCTCATGAAAATAGCAAGTCCGTAATAATAGGACAGTTCCTGCTTCAAAAATTATTTGGAAGAAGTGGCTCAGACTTCAATGCCTGTCAGGCCATCCTTTTCTCTATGCAACTAAATAGAGTAGTTTCCATCATAAACTTGCACAGGGGAGAGCTATCTGCCAGAAAGTGGCTGGAATATGACTTCTACTAAGGACTTCCAAAGCAAATCAACACTGTTATTCTCAATATCTCCATTCCTCATGACACTCTATGGAAGTGAATGTTGGACTTTGAAGAAGCAGTATAGTAAACTTTTTGGACACACCTAGCTCTCTGGAGAAGGATGGAAGGGAAGAGAAGAGGACGACCAGCAGCAAGGTGGATGGACTCAGTTACAGTGGTGATGGGTGCACCATTGGAAGACCTGAAAGACCAGGTTAGGGATAGTTCATCATGGAGAAAACCTATCTATGTGGTTGGTAAAAGTTGACAACAACTTGATGGCACATAATCAGTCAATCAATCAATTCTTTCAATCACTTGAATAAGGAGAAAAAGTTCCCCAGCTGAAAATAGAGTTCTATTTCTCTTTCTCCCAACTGAATCTGTCTTCTTGTCATCTTGTCATCTCCCCCTGACCCCCATCTATCTTCTTTCTTTCTTTCTTTCCTCTCTCTTACTGAAACACACACACACACACACGGGATTGTTTCCAACATTTTGAGACTACCCATAGCATCCATTATCCATTTTGTGGATGCACACTTAGCATCATTTTTTTTTCTTTAAGTGACCATGGGCCCCAAAAGATTGAAATGTTCTGGTCTATTCCAATGTCTTGTTTTCAAATACGTCCAGAGAAATGTCTGTGGAAACTGCATAAGCATAGAAAAAAGGTAAGAACCTGCCCTACTGCTTGCTTCTGAACACATTGGTTTCATTTAGGAGGATAGCCTATATAGCCATAGATTGTGAGTGAATTTCATAGAATCATAGAGTTGGAAGGGACCTTAGAGGTCATCTAGTTCAATCCCCTTCTCAGTGCATGAATCCTCACACCATTCCAGCCAAATGTCAGTCCAATCTTTTCTTGAAAATCTCCAGTGATGGAGTACCAATAACTTCAGCAGACAGGCTGTTCCAGTATTTGATAGCTCTTATAGTCAGGAAATTCCTCCTTAATTCAAGTTTGGATCTTTCGCTGTTAAGCTTCCACCTGTTGGTTTGTGTCTTACCCTTGCTGCTATGTGACATCTATTAATGTATTGGAAGACAGCTATAATGACTCCCCTTGTCTAATTCCCTTCTACAGCCTCTTAGATTCTTATTAGGGCAGTGAATTATGCATGAGGGGGAAAAAACTTCCAGTTGCCATCTTTAGTCATTTTGATAGTGTGTAAGCTCTGCATGTGAAGGTAGGGCAAAAAAGCAGCAACTCAGCTCCAACACACTCCCTTGTCAACGTGTTGGGGGGAGGGCGTGGTGGGTCTCCATGAAGAACTTCTGGCATTGGTAAAGCTCTCTGTGTGTCAGAGAGCCTCAATAGGTAGATATTGTCTGCTGTAGAATTGCCCTGTACCCATGGAAGAGATGAGAACCACAGCAGGTGGAACCAGCATGTTCAACCAGGCTCCCTTCCTTATGTGTAAAGTTTACAGTCTTTCAGCACTATCCGTATATTATGGATTGACTGCAGATCAATTTCAGCTCTTTGAGAACCTTCCTGAGGGTCCAACTTGAGGTAAAAGCCATTGCCTGAACTGAACTGAGAAATCCAGCTATAATTGAAATCTAATCTGGACTAAAGGCAGGAAAGATAACAACCAGAAAGACAAGCAAGTGAAGAAAAATGGCAAACAAGCAGAGAGGCAGGCAGAGAGTGATAGAAAAAGAAGAGAAAACCCGGCATGGCTCTGTAATCCTACCACAGATCTGTCACAGTAAGGCCGAGTTCTCATTTCACCAAGGCACATACCCCTGAACTGTCAGAGCAGGAAGAATAAAGGAATTTTTTAAGGAGACAAACTTGGAAGAATAAAGGAGACAGACCCTAGTTCATGCTGCAATCAAAAATGGCATTCCTTTGATGTCTAATAGGTCCATCTTTCTCCTAATTTTCTTCTGGTAGCAGTTGGGATGGGTGGTGTAATTCTAGATGGGTGGAAGGAATACAGTTTAATTTCTTGCATTTCACTAACATGAAAATGCTGGAAGAACGTAGAGAAAAGACATTTGGAAAAATATATATATAATAGGGAGAGGCTTTGTTGAACCTCCCTATTTCATCCAGAGGGATACCATGTTTGGCTGCTCACCTGAGCCCCCTAAACAATGCCTGCATCATCCTACTTTGTTTTAAGGTCTTAAAGAACTTGATTGCTGCCTGCTAGCTGCAGCTTTCTAAAGCTTATCAGTCAGGACAGCTAGATAGTCCTCAGAGGCCTACTGCCATATCCTGTTTTAAATCTCTCTTAAGAAATGAAACAAATGTATTTTTTCAGAGCCGTTTCAAAGCTTCCATATGATCATACATATAGTTTTATGTACTAGGACTGGGCATATATTGCAAATGATTCTACAGAAGTGCTTTAGACTTTGCGTGAAGGTGAACATAGTCACCTCTCTGGCAATGTGAGAATTGTGCTTCTGAAAAGTTTACGGAAGCCTTCTTTGGAAGAGGGGGAGCTCTAGTCTAGCCCCATGAACACGCCTCAGGAAATGGAGCTCAATGAACAGTTTTAATGAACACACAATAAGAAAAAAAAATCCAATCTAGGTCAAATGACATTTGTTTCAGAAGCTGTGTTTCTCAGGTTAAATTCTTTAGTAAGCCATTGGTGTTTATTGCACTACCGAATTGATTGGGTCATGTAGGGCAGCCTGTACAAATAACAGCATCATTCACAAAAGGGACCACAATTTGTTTCAACATGTATTGAACTCCTGCTGGCCCTTCAAGCTCTATTGGAAGAGAAATAGAAGAGATTATCAGCTTCCCCCCAAAACCCACAGCATAAGCTTCTCGTTTTCTTTTTCATATATCTTAAATAAGCCCTTAGGCCTATATCCCCTTGACTGACAGCTTGACGTGCTGTATTGAGCATACCATGTGAGTATTTGATCAAACCTGTAAAGTTATGTGTCAAAGCTGATATGACCTCTGTATGGCATATGTTTTCACAATACTATAAATCATTTTAAGACAGAGATTCCGTATGTACCTGTTATTCTTTGAATCAAATGGCATAATAATAGCCTTTATCCCAAATGACAATGAAATCAGCTCTTACAATGAACTTTTAATTCCCCAAGTGTGTACTGCAGATACCTGCTATTGGTTTCCTAGCAGATAAAGTAATTAAAATAATATGGCAACCTTTGCTAATTTACCCGAGGAATGAGTCTCACTGAACTCAATGGGACTTCCTTCCAAGCAGTTGTATGTAACTTGTTCTCAAAGGCATCCCTTTACATCAGACTTCTCCAACTTCTCCAGATGTGTTGGGACTACAGCTTCCAGGGAATTTCAGGAATTGTAATCAGAACGTAACTGAAGAGTAGCAGGTACAGGATAAATGAATACTCTTATTTTGGAGGAAATTTTTTTGAATGCAATCAGACTTATTCTAGAAAAATAAATTATTCAAAACTCCTGTAAGCTCAGTATCCTCACACAAAAAGAAAGTTCTTTCAATGGATCTCTAGCCTTTCCTCACTTGCAGTGTAAATCGGCACTAGTGCACCCCAGTACCCCCCATTTTTCCCCTCAGTCACACGCGTTATCTGGTCCCCAGCCCAGAATTTAACCAGTCTTCTGTCATAACTTTGTGTTCTGAATTAAAAAGCAGGTTTTGCTGCTTAAATTGAGAGGATCCTGCCGCAGCAACAAGGGGTACCAACTCAATGTTGTTTTGCAATCTCTCTTGGCTATGGTGGGAACAAGTAGGTCAGGTGACAGACTTCTGGGGTTGGAACAGGTGTGGAGGTATTGAGAGGTAAGATGACCACCCTTCTCTCTTGTCATAGGACAGCATCAGCAACTGCCTTCCTCTTCCCACATTTGCCATCTAAGTTAGGACCAGGCCCCATGATTCTTCTCCTGCTCCCACCATTTTAGAAATCAGTCTTGAGCATGGCATACTTGTCTGGTTTTCATTTCTGTTTAACTGAACATTTCTAAACTAAGAAGTCCTGGCTCTGTAATTAGGCTATTTAGCTGTACATAAGCGAGCTACAGCCACTTCTTTCTCTTGGCCTCTGCCAACCACCCATCTGCTGCACACAAGGGCAGCAATCCACAGTGCCCCAGAAAAGAGGTGGCTTTACCAAGCAACAAAGTGCAGGGAAATAAATAAAGCTAACAATCCCCCAGTCCATTTCAGCCCCTTTCCTTAATGTGCTGCAATTAATTTCATCTTCCAGCTCAAGGTTCAAGTCTTTTGGCCCACATGACTTTAAAAATAAAATGAAGAAAAGCAGAAGAGAGCACTGGGCCACAAATCCCTGAGCCCAATGATATGTGTATGTAGAACATATGTGGAGGTGGATTTACACATACGGAATGATGCAAATAATTTCACAATGGGGACCCGGTAGATACAGTGGTCCTGCTCCATCTTATTGCATCATGAAATGTGTGTGTGTTTCCCATCACAGGTAATACTGGCAAAGTAGAAGGGTATTTTACTTCATTTTAATGAGGAGTGGGGCGAAACAATCTTTGCTACTCCAGAAACAGTGAAAACTCAGGGACCTGGGAACTGATGGATTACATTGTTTGCATTCTCTTACTGGTCAGCTGCAAGGTAAGAATTGATGGGGCACATCTAGACAGCCATTTTAACATGCTTTCCTCTAGTCTGTGAAATGGCACAAAGTATCCCAGCATAAATTTGTCCTGTGTGCATAGCCAATCTCTACTACTCTGTTTCATCAACAAGACTGGTGAGTGGTACTATCCTAAGAATATACTGCAGGGCAATTTAACCAAAGTGTTTAGCAGATTCCTGTTGGAGGGAAAATCATCCACCAATCACTTTCCCTAATGTGAGACGGGAAAAGAGGCAGGTTGTGACACATGACTAGAATGGTGGGTTTAGCCATCTGTCAGAACCTGATCTGTATAGATGGAGAGTTTCTGCTCCTACTGTACTGAGAAGCCCCTACCCACCCTGTTGGATCACCTGCAATGCCTCATCTACATGGCTGGGATGGATCAGGTGCATTGATCACAGGTGGGAGGTTCTGGCAGGAAAGACTCTGCCTGCAACTTTTGTCACCCAACGTAGTTAAGCAGGAGAGGCCCTACCCATTTGCTGGATCACTTGCAGCACCTGATCCAGGAAGTGTGATGATGGACAGAGGTCATGGGGGGGTTTCTGGGAGGGGAGAGCTTCCCTTCCAGGTCCCATCCCCAGTGTGACCTGCCCCACGTCTCGTGGGGGATCTGGAAGGGGAGAATCTGCCCCTCCCAGACTTTCTGCATGGCCTGCAGAAACAGGTCCATTTTCGGAATTCAGTCCTGTCTAGTGAATCAGTTATTGTGCTTCAAGACTTGGGAGAAGCTTGGCTCCCCCAAAGACAATGTATGCCTGACCAAAAGCAAGGGGAAACATCTTAACTGTTATCTGTCTAAGCATCAATTATTTGTAGGGGTGGAGGAAATTATTTTGTGCAGTTCACTCATACCAGTAACCTTGGAAGTAAAAAGGAACACTCAAAAGGGGGTTTATTTCTTCAGTGGGTCTCAAATGAGAGCTACCAGATCCCACATGCAACCTGCTGACCCATCAACCTGCTTGGCAGTCACTATCCACTACAGACAACTGCAAGGGAGGGGCAAGGTAAAAGCAGTTGCTAGGAGTTGGACAGATGCAGGCTCTACCATGTTATCAGTTTGGCTGTTGCCAAGCTCCACGTATCTGGCAAATAGCAAGGGCTGTGTTGGGAGAAGATGGAAGACATCACTTCCTCCTTGCATCAGGAAGACTCAAAGCTAGCTGGCTTGAGAAGAAAGCTATCAGCAAATAATAGTTAGTGAGGCATCTTCCAGCTAAAGCGATGTGGATGTGTTAATATATCCCTAAACTAACAAATGCAGACATGGCAGACAATACTTGGTGCACTTTGATGTCAACAGACCTCTAAATGGTGAACACAATGGTAGGCCAGTTTCAAGCAGTTTTGTGAGCATTTGGGAGGTGGAAATTTTACTAAATCATTCTGCCAATTGCCTGTATCAGATGTGATTGGAGCAGAATTACCCATCCTCAGCAAAAAAAGTATATCTTAGTTGTCAGAAGTTTAAGAAATGCTACTTTACTTGTCCTTGAGAACTGGTATGACATAAATGCCCAGAGATGCTTCCACATTAGCTATTTTCTCTGGAATAGACATGATTTGTTTAGAATCCAGATGCCTCAAAGTTGCGTTTCAGCATTCTCCATGTTGTCTTTTCACCTATCTTTTCTTAGCCTGGATATCGAGCAATTTTTGTTCTTTCATGTTCTTTCATCGGTGGCTCCTATTGCATCTTAATAGGACTTTACAAATATTATAACAAACACTTCAATGTCTCAGAATAATTCTTGATTGTTCAACCTGAATACTTGAAAAAAGTTGGTTTTTACACTCTCCAAACTTCCTTTCCTTCTTAATGTCCTTGGCTGCAAAATCCTCACTATCTACATAATGACATACTAGAGAACATGGGGGTAGCCCAACCCATGATATTTGCTCATCGGGAATTATGATTTTCCTGCCACTTCTCTTCATAGCAAAGGGCCCTGGGGAAGTGGTGTGACGCTGAAAGTGGGCGGCCTACTTAAACAGGAGAAGGACACATTTCAACATCCCTTATTCTGAATGCTCAACCCAAATCTTTCGCCCTACTTTATTTTCTTAAAATGCAGTTGCAACACCAGCCTGCCCACTATAGACTTTTGCCCTTGAAAATTAATGGCTTCCTGTTTACTAGAGGCCATGGTGTTCCAGAGTTGCCCTTAAATTATCCGATTCCATATAAAAAAGGAGATACCTAAGTATAAGACCAATTGCTTGCTTACGTATTTATTTATTCCCTTTAGAATGGAAAACCTTCTAAAATTGTAATAGTTCAAAAATAAATGGTTGCTTGAAGTGGAAAAAAGCAAGCTAGCAATTTATTTTCCTCCCCATAAGGAAATGACTAGTGAAGGACACATTCAGACCTAGTGTCATGGGCAGAAGTGAACAGGAAACAACCAGTGATACCAAAAGAATAACAAGGGAAATACTTACTGAAATACCCACTAAACATGCAATGGCAATGAAAAGCAGGATTTTTATATTCCCAATATGAATTGGGATTTATACAGTATTTATATGCATTGTCAGATTTTTTAAAAAAACCAGTGTAGAAGGAATCCAGTGTGCAAGCAACCTGAAAAATTAATCTATGAACCAGAAATTTCATGGTTTATATTATATCTCAGCAACAAACTCCCCAGGGTATACTGGGCAATAGTTGTACTATTGCATTCAGTGGGCTTCACCTCTGAGTTGCCATTTATAGAATTTCATCATTCTTGTGTTATCCTTCCTATCCCATTTCATCTACTGACTCTGTCTGTAGCCGAATTCACTCTTGAGGGTAATTAGCTGCCCATACAAGTTGAGTCACTGTTATAAGAGGAGATGGATCTGACACCCCTCAGCTGCATCACAAAGCCTACCCAACTTCTTGAGTTCAAAGAGTGGCCAATAGAGGGCGTCACAAGCTTCAAATGAATGTTGCCTGTGCGAGCAGGGATTCAAAATGTTAACAGGGAACTGGATTAGCTCCTTAGAATCCGACATATTTTTTTAAAACCTAGAGGGTTCTGAAACAGAAACCGGCGGGGGGGGGGGGAGCTCACAGTTTTGCAATGGTTCTTCTCCTTTTTAAGTGGCTGGTCCCAGCCAATGGGGAAGAGAGGTTGTGCCTGTGCAGTGCTTCTAGCTCTCTTAACATTTACAAGAAACCTCTGAAAAAGGTAACTTGCCAGCAGAGGGTAAGGAATCATCAGTGTGCAGACGATGCTCTGGTGTATCTCTCCCCCCCCCCCCCCCATTTATTTATTTATTTATTACTAATCATGTTTAAAAGATTTTAGAAGAAAAATAAGTGAGAACGAACAAGCGAAAGAAAAGAAAAAGGAAGGGAAAAATTGAAGTAGAAATATAATATTAGTACGTGGACAAAGGAGTTCTGAAGGTTGCATGGTTAGGGCTCAGTATTTGCTTGTCTATAACTGAATAAAAATGGACTTGATTTGATTTATTTCCATGTATTTCTGACTTCAGTCCTTCAGTCAATTTGTTTTCCCCTTAAAAACCATACTCTAAATCAGTGTTTCTCAACCTTGCTGGCTGGGGAATTCTGGGAGTTGAATTCCACACACCTTGAAGTCGCCAAGGTTGGGAAACACTGCTCTAAATACTGACATTTGTCCTGCTGCGTAATATGTAGTATGTACGGAAGCCATTCTTGCTTCAGTTTGGTTAAACTTCTGTTGTGAATGTATATGCTGTTAATTTTGCCATTACTGCTTATTCTCTGTTATAGATCTCCATCCTGAGTCAGGCAGGAGATGTCGTGGGGGACCTGAACTGGTGCCTGGAGACTGACAGGGTACGAATGGAGAAAAACAGGGCAAGGCTGAATCCCAGAAGGCAGAATGGATGGAGACAGTCCATCTTTAGCTCTGCATAGGGTTCTTGTGAGGTTTATGATCTTTTAGAATCTAAACCAAGTAACTTTCAGCACAAGCCACGAGGGATCATATGCACATGTGTGTAGGATTACTTGCAGGGGTCAAAGTAACTTCATCTTTGTGCTTTTTCCAATTTCAGTGCAAACTGACTCAGAAAGACAGGCAAGGTTTAGCATCACAAAAGGATGAATCACATTCCATTCAGATAAGACAGTCATTAGTTTTCTTTAAAAAAAAAGGTAAAGGTTCCCCCCGCACATTTGTGCAGTCGTGTCCGACTCTAGGGGCCGGTGCTCATCTCCGTTTGTTAGCCGAAGAGCCAGCGCTGTCCGAAGACGCTTCCACGGGCATGTGGCCGCATGACGATTATTAGTTTTCTTAATTATTATTAGTTTTCTTATATTATCATCATATAGATGATTAGTTTTCTTAGGTCAGCTTAAATGCATTCCAGCTCTGAACTGCCTTTTGTGAAAATTGGGATATATGAAGCTCTTTATTAGATCAAGTATCAGTCTCCATTTAAGCCACAAATAAATTCTCCTTTGCTCAGACCCCTTCTTTAAACATATAGTTCTCATTTCGCCCTGCCCCTCCCTCTTTGTTCCCTTTTCTCTTCTTTGTAATTCAATTCTATTCTGTGTCGACCTCCACCTTCCTGCTTCATCCCCGATGGTCTGTTCTTTCCATGGGCTTTTGTGTCTCTCGCCCCAGAGGTGCTAATTGCTGTCTAATCACTTTGCCTTGCTGGTCTGCACATCCCCCCCCCTCCTATTGTTCTTCATTCTTTACATTCCTTTCTTCATTCTTTACATGCCTTTCTTATCAACCCTGTGTAAGGTTGGAGCATCCAGATGCAATCGGCCATTGCCTCTGGATTTTCCATCCTTACAGTCGTGCTCCAGGGACAGATTTGGCTCACAATTTAGTGGGTCCTCCTAGATTCATAAGCAGCAAACAGAAGCCCTGGCCAAGAGTATTTTTGTCCCAGTTGTAGGTATTTCTGGAACAGGAGGTTTTACTCACAGTCACTTCTGCCCTTGCCACTTCATGTCTGGACTATTACAGCTTGCTTTACCTGGGATTGCCCTTGAAGACTCCTTGGAAGCTTTATCTGGCTCAGCATGCAGTGGCTTGGGTAATTATGGGTGCATTCATATAACACCACTCCAGCAAGGGCTGCCAGTTAGCTTCTGGGTGCAATTAAAGGTGGTGGTCCAGGTTCAGGGCCTGGATATCTCCGAGACCACCTTTCCCAGTATGAATCTGTCCACCCAGGATAATCAGGTGGAGAGTGCTTGTTGAGCATCCCTCTGCTGAGGGCCATTCGCAGGAATCCCATTGTCCAGCCTTCTCGATGACGGCTCCCCTTCTGTGAAACAGCCTGGACCGGCACATTTGGACCACCTGCTCCTAAGTTTGCTTCTGAAGAGCAGTGGAAACATGGCTGTTTAGGAGACCATTTGAGGACAAGTGACTATTATTTTGCCCCAGGTTGGTAGCTTATCAGTGGTTGTATTGTTTTAATACAGTGGTTTTAATCCTGTATCATGTTGGTTGCTGTAAATTGCTCAGAGCTTGTGGGAATTAAGTGGCATAAAAAGTGAAGTAAATACAGTAAATCAATGGACAATAGGTGGAAGTGCACACATTTTTGGAAAATTTGGGTGTTTTTTTAAAAAAATATTAACAGACTAAACTGATCTTTAAGCCAATTCACTATATCCCATCCCCCAGTTTAAAAAAGTTAGCACTTTTTTGAAGTTTATGTTTTAAGTACAGTATACATTCCTTCTAAAGCCCTGTTTGGGAAATGTATATCTTCAAGTTTTCAAATAAAATCTTACACTTACTATAGTGTACATAATTCTCTTTGAGTATATCCTAGTGCTTGCAGATGTGACCTAATTTATTTAGTGTGTTTAATAAATGTTATAAGGGGTGCAATGGCTCAGTGGTTAAGACGCCAGGCTTGTCGATCGGAAAGTCGGTGGTTCGAGACCCGAGCGCCGCATGACAGAGTGAGCTCCCGCACTCGCCCCAGCTCTTGCCAACCTAGCAATTCGAAAGCATGCAAATGCAAGTAGATGAATAGGTACCACTTCGGTGGGTAGGTAACAGCGTTCCACGCACGTCATGCCGGCCACATGACCGTGGAAGCGTCTTCGGACAGCGCTGGCTCTTTGGCTAAGAAACGGAGATGAGCACTGCCCCCTAGAGTCGGACATGACCGTGCAGGGGAAAACCTTTACCTTTACCTTAATAAATGTTATAATCCAATGTTATTCCTTGGTTTTTAATAAATATTAGATTATAAAAATCATTAAAGCTGCATTTCCAAGTGTTTGTAGGAACAACATCTAATTTTGAAAAAACTAATGAGGGTGTGAGATGAGGAATAACTTCTTGAGAGATGTTGAGTGTGGGGAACATTTTTTCACAGCAATATATGATAGAAGGGAAAAGTAACCCCCCACATACACCCCGCATCCTTTGCGGTCCCTACAGTTGCTTTTTTTTCTTGAAAACTTCAAGAAAGTATCTTTCCCATCATTATAAATGAAATGGTGAAATGTTACTTGCTGTTTTATTATTTTTTCATCATTTTAAAAGAAGAATCTACCTTATTATATTTAAAATCTTATTTAATGTTGGCCTCTGCTTATAACTTTGTTTATACAAGAAGCTATCATGTAAGAAAAAGATGGGGAGGGAAAAGCATTCTGTGTATAATTTTATCAGCCCAGAGAAAGAGTGGCAACTTGCGGTTCATATTCACAGAGGGATGCTGTTGTAAGGAAAAAATGAGGGGAGAAAGAAATATCATATTTTCTAGAGAGCAAGTAAAGGTGTTACTTCTCCTGTGTTGGGCCATCCTCCTGTACAAAAGTTGTTTGGAGGATGGCCCAACACAGGAGAAGTAACACCACAGGACCAGAGTCAGCAGTTTATCTTCATCTAAAGGAAAAAGGACACTCATTTGAGGACATTAATGTTCACATTTTAGACAGAGAAGATAGGTGGTTTGAGAGAGGGGTCAAGGAATCCATTTATGCCAACTTGGAAAATCCTTCCTTGAATAGAGGTGGGGGCCTCAGGCACAATCTTTCCCCCATCTTCCTCCCTGCTTTGTCTTCTGTGCCTAGGAAGATTAAGACCATTTCGCAAGCTCAACAGCAGCAGGGTAATCTTAACGATCCTCCTTTAGATGATAAAAGGACTTAAAATAACATCTCAATATAACCATGCCCCCAGGTGTAAGGTCACACAGCTACCTAGAAACGTATTTAGGATTCCCTTACCAACTTTGCTCAGACTGAAGAAGCTCCTTGGATAAGGAGCGAAACATTTCCACTGAGAAAATAGAAATCCAGTTGACATGATTCAAGCTACAGACAATTCCACCTGGATGACTGAGAACCTTCATAGACATGTCAGGCAACTTGGTGTCCACCAAAAGTTTTATCCCTCAGCACAATTAGACAGTAAGTGATCCCAAGCATTTTTGAACTGGCAATTGTACTATAAGTATAGTTAGATTAGTTGTTGATCCTCTGTCCTAATAAAACTTGCAGCTTGTGGTCTAATGAAAGGTTGCTGGGCTTATCAGAACTTTGAAGGATGATAGCTGACAGCCAGCAGAGGCTCTATCGGCCAAGCTCTGTCTTATCTGACAAGAACCCACGGCCTGCACCTTGAACTTTTTGATGTAGCGCTTTGCTTTGCGGCATATTGGAAAGCATCGCAAAAGCCAGAGAGGGAAAAACTCAAGGAAGTGGCTGTGAAAGAGGGCTTACAGAGACTAACAGCTGATTTGGCTGATTGTTCTACCAAGGGGGAAACACTGTTTATTTTGAACAAAAATTTTACTTCTCAATGACTCAGAATTTTTGAACGCCTGGAACACAGCCAAGAGCAAAAGCAGGTTGTTAGCTCTGAAATGTCTGGGAAGTCAGGCTGAAAGCTTTAATAGGCTTAATTTGTAGTACAATGAATGCAGAGTTACTCAGAAATAAGTCCTATTGTGTTCAATAAGTCCTATCAGTACATGTGCTTAGGATGGTAGCTTTAGTTGATTAGTAAGTGGGACTTGGCCACAATCCAATGCAAAGTTCAGCATACTTAAACTCATTTGTTTCAACATCTTTGCATAGCACATAAGATTAGCCAACGATATTAGCTAGATACAGGATCTATCTAGATGGGTAGCATTGAGTATACTCTACCATCATAATCTCCATAATTATAATAACCTGCATAATGCAGAATTTAGGCAATACAGTATCCTGGGCTTGGATCCAAAAACTCATGCAAGTCTCACACAATGGAAAAACTCAAATGTTAAAACTAGGAATAAAGTAACAATAAGTGCCTTCTCTGTTGCTGACTCCACTTTCTGGAAAACCATCTCTGGCTCTGATCTTGCTGTTCTTCAGAAAAGCTCTAAAGACCTGGCTTATCAGACACACCAGAGGTGATTTAATAATTTAACCCTATAATTCCAACTAAATAAATTAACAAACAAACAAGAAGAGATGGGCTTCATCTGAATTTTTAATCTAGCAAAACCAATTTGCAAACATGAGTATCAATATTTAAAATCATGTAACAGTCTCAGGGTTACCAGAACAACATTTTGGCAGTGTCTACATTATCTAACCCTTTAGGTGAGAAGATCCAGCAGAAACACCACATATACCACACTCAAATTTTCCCTTGAACATGTATGTTTTTCTATGTAAATGAAAGTTAATATAGACCTAACTTAACATTAAATCTCTGTTAAATGAATATCTGATCTTATGATATCATTACAAGAAGACCTGTGTAAAAATATTCTTAAAATGATCTAACAGACACGTTTGGAACTTTCCTTACAATGTATTCACTCCAAAGATTCCTGACAAGCTAGAATTCTTCTGTTAATTCAGGTAAGAAACCTATTCCATGGTTACAGAGAATGCAGAACAGAAGTTCTTGTTATGTATTTCTTAATATCTCTTAATGATTAACACACACACACACACACACACATATATATATACATATACACATATACACATACACACATATACACATACACACATATACACATATACACATATACACATATACACATACTGTACTTGAGGGAATGATATTAAAGGCAAAACTGAAGTACTTTGGCCATATAATGAGAAGACAGGATACCCTGGAGAAGATGCTGATGCTAGGGAAAGTGGAAGGCAAAAGGAAGAGGGGCCAACCAAGGGCAAGATGGATGGATGATATTCTGGAGGTGACGGACTCGACCGTGGGGCAGCTGGGGATGGTGACGGCCGACAGGAAGCTCTGGCGTGGGCTGGTCCATGAAGTCACGAAGAGTCGGAAGCGACTGAATGAATAAACAACAACAAATACTGTACATACACCAAACCAAAGCCTGTTTGGGCTACTCATAAGTAAGCTACACTGAGGTCAGAGGGACTTGTTCCAAGAGCTTCGGCAGCACATATACTAAAATTGGAACGATACAGAGAAGATTAGCATGTATTTATTGTTGTTCTGATTGCTATTGTGTTTTAACATGGTTTTTATTGTGAACTGCCCAGGGTCCTCGGTTGGAGGAGATGGGCGGTAATATAAATCAAATAAATAAATAAATAAATAAATAAATAAATAACAGGATATAAGAATTGCAGCTGAAATGTTCAGCCTGTACATATCTACAAAACCCAAATTCATATGGAGCTCTGTCCAGGGTTTGTGGATATACAATTACAGTCTAAATGAAACTGAATGTTGTAACTATGAGCTGATTTAAAAGTGAAGTTGTGCATATGCATTATGAAGATATTTAAACTGAGCCATTAAACCATTACGCATAAACCAACTGACACCTAGCATGTTAGCGCTAAGGTACATATTCAATGATCTAATGCAAATGAGACTGGGATGCAAAGAAAACTGCACAGAGGACATTAATGTTCACATTTTAGACAGAGAAGATATGTGGTTTGAGAGAGGGGTCAAGGAATCCATTTATGCCAACTTGGAAAATCCTTCCTTGAATAGAGGTGGGGGCCTCAGGCACAATCTTTCCCCCATCTTCCTCCCTGCTTTGTCTTCTGTGCCTAGGAAGATTAAGACCATTTCACAAGCTCAACAGCAGCAGGGTGATCTTAACGATCCTCCTTTAGATGATAAAAGGACTTAAAATAACATCTCAATATAACCATGACCCCAGGTGTAAGGTCACACAGCTACCTAGAAACATACTTAGGATTCCCTTACCAACTTTGCTCAGACTGAAGAAGCTCCTTGGATAAGGAGCGAAACGTTTCCACTGAGAAAATAGAAATTCAGTTGACATGATTCAAGCTACAGACAATTCCACCTGGATGACTGAGAACCTTCATAGACAAAACTGCACAGAGTTTTTAAAAATATATATTCATCAAGACCAAGATTTCTTCATACTGTATAACTAAATCAAAATTAGTCCAATGATAAAGAAGCTTAAAACCAATTATGTAAACAAGAAAATAGTAGTTACCAACAGGCTTACTGTAGCTATACATTTTTTCTATATCAGTTCTTAGTGATAATAAAAGACCAATTTAAAAAACAAAACTGTGATCATGAAAGGGCAACTATGCCAAAGCTTAAGATGAATGCCTGCCAAGTTGTGTTTAGCTCGCTTTTCTCGTACATCACTTCCCATTTCAAATTACACCCGTACAACAGAGGGATAAATAACACTAAAGCATCTACTGTAGACTGGGCAGACTGCACTTGTCCTCTATGAAAAACGTTGAACTTGGGTGGGAGAAAAATATCAGACAAACCACAGCAAATATATATAAAGTAGCAACAATTAAATAACGTCCTTCTGCAGGTGCTCCATTACATTAAGTGAAAGAAATATGACAATTTTATACTGCACTTCTAGTACATAATTGCAACGCTCCAATCTATAGCAGTTCTATGGGGTTACTGAACTTTGAATTACTGTAAATCTTCTTCCTTTCCCAGATCCTGTCAGCTGGGGGTTGATCGTGATTTTCCCTTAATTGTTCACCCAAACACTCAACTTCAGGCCACTGCAAGAAGGCACATGTATTAATGTTTTCTATAGAAGAAAAGAGAGCCAGTTTGGTGTAGCGGTTAAGGCACCAGGCTAGAAACCAGGAGACCGAGTGTTCCAGTCCCACCTGAGGCACCAAGCCTGCTGGGTGACCTTGGGCCAGTCACTCTCTCAGCCCTAGGAAGCAGGCAATGGCAAACCACTTCTGAAATCTTGCCAAGAAAACTGCAGGGACTTGTCCAGGCAGTCACCAGGAGTCAACACTGACATGAAGGCACCAAAACAAAAACAAAGAAAGAAAAAGGAAGGAATCCCACAGATAGTGGCAAAACTTCAATCCTTTGTGGCCATCTGGTGGTTGTCCAGATTTTTGTAGTCCACAGCTGGAATTAAATCTGGAGAAGGTGGCAGAATATTTTGCATTAAAAAAAAGATGCTCATCTTCTGGAGTAGAGGAGAAAGGGGGGTCAGGGCTGGACTAAGTTCAAATATCAAACAAAGCCACTGGTTGTTAAATAAGCCACAGAGAATGATCTTGTACGTAATGCTAAGCCAAAGTCAAACAAACCACAGTAAGAGTTAGTGTGATATGTGAAAGCAAGCAAGGACTGACTTCACAAATTGGATTAAGCCATAGTTTGTTTAATCGTGATTATTAAATAAAGCATAACTGTATTGTCGAAGGCTTTCACGGCCGGAGTTCGACGGCCACACAGCCCGGAAGACCCACAACAGCCATCAAAGCATAACTGGTTTACATGGAATTATACCACAAACTACTGTTTACAAACCACAGTCTCTTTATTCATATAACACACTAAAACAAAACCAAAGAAACTACAATATTATTTAAAATGAAGTGTGTCAATGAAGTTATCTTAGGTATTCAGTATAGCCTCCCAGATTTCTCATTGCCAACACAATGGGGAGATACCATATCTCTATCTTTGGCAGGTAGCAGGATTTCAATGCATATATGCTTTTAAAATGTCCACCACAAATTGAATGAACTAATTCTAATCTCTAATTCTCTCGCTCCATTTTCTTCCTTCCCTCCTTCCCTCCTTCCTTCCTTCCTGGAATACTGCATTGTTCTCAGCAAACAAAGGGTGGAGCTGTTGCTTTGAGAATTGATTGTAATTCTGTGTTTGGAGAGTGAAAGTGAAGAGTGTATCTTTGTTTTAAACCGTATGGAGCAGAGAAAGGCCAAGTATGCTGCATGATGCTCATGCTTTCTGCCAGGGTACAATCCAGAGGGAAGCCTCCCTGAAAATCCCATTAAATAAGTGGGAGAAGGGCAAGAATATAAGGGTGCAGTCGTCATGCACCGCTGTTAATTCAAAGGGTGATTGTGCTGGAGGACTCCCCACTCCACTGTCTGCAAGAGGATTAATTATGTGCTCTCTAGAAGATACAGTAGTAAAACGCCAAAAACATTCCCAAGATGGCTTGGTGGAAAAGATTCATCCTGTCATTTTGACTGTTTCAGAAGCACTCCAAAGTGTTTTGTAAAGGACTGTCACATAGGAAGGAAAAATATTGATAATCGTTTTGTCAACACCTATAACATGGACTGATGCTCTCGTTTAGTGTGAAATAAGCCCCACTCAGTTAATAGCAAATGTATTTAGGACTAGAGCCTTGCAGTTAAGTGTACCTGTGTTTACTCAGAAATAAGTCCTGTTGAGCTCAGTGGAAGGCACTTCCAAATATGTGTGTATAGAACTGAAACCTGAGTGTGCACAGATTGTCTTCCCAGTACTTTCAGATCTTTATGCATATTATAATGAGTCAAATTACTTTTTGAAACACTGATCTTTGGGATGTTCTTTAACACTAGCAAGTAATAGAACACTATGGGTCAGATCCACAAAAATCCTCTGGAAGCAATACATAGGAATCACATATAAATCAGCCTTGCATTGCATTACACCAAAGGTGTAATCTGTTTCTCACTGAATGAAATCAAAGGACTTTCCTAATAGACCCAAGACAAAATCCTTATGATAAATTCCATAATGATGAGCAAAGCTCTTGCCATATCATGGCAGGATATTTGTGCAGGGCTGTGAGCTTTTATCCCAATACAAGGCCAGGACGTTGTGGCCGTTAACATGTAAACATATCCCGAGGACACAGCTTGGGGATCCCTAACCTTAGTGGTTTTCTTTGGGGTGGGTGGGAATATGGTATTGGGTGAACCCAGCTCATTGGTCAGTGTGGGTTTAATACATTGTGCAAATCCAGAAAACTGATTAATTTAGTAACAAGATGGATAATGTGAACAGATTAAATTAGTAACAAGATGGAGAGGGTGTCTCTATGCTACCTTTGTCTCTAACCTTGTGCTTTTTAGATGTATTGTGCTATCAGTACCATAAGAAGTGCAGCTCAACACATCTTCACCTTGTGCACAAGTATGCACTAAATTCTTCTCAAATGAAGGTCAGGCTGGTTTGTGTAAGTTCTAGAATGAAAGTTACATTCTCACTGGAACAACGAATCACTTTGCACTACAAGAATAGGATGGAATCATTCGGTTATGTGGAATAATGTAAAGAACTCAGATCAGGAATATTGTGGGTGCTGTGTGTGTTTGCTAAACCTCTTCTTTACCCTGATGACTGTAATCAGTGTGTTCACACACTGCACTAACTCACAAGGGGATTTGTGCAGATCTAGTCCCACCTGCTTTGCACTGAGCTCTTTCCTGAAAAAAATTAAGGAGAAGTGGACTTGGTTAGGACTTAGAAATATCATGTCTTAAAAAGGTAAAGGTTCCCCCCGCACAGTTGTGCAGTCGTGTCCGACTCTAGGGGCCGGTACTCATCTCCATTTGTTAGCCGAAGAGCCAGCATTGTCCGAAGACGCTTCCACAGTCATGTGGCCAGCATGACGTGCACGGAACGCTGTTCCCTACCCACTGAAGTGGTACCTATTAATCTACTTGCTTTCTTTTTTCTTTTTTTTTGCATGCTTTCAAATTGCTAGGTTGGCAAGAGCTGGGGCTAGTGCGGGAGCTCACTCCGTCACGCGGGGCTAGGGATTCGAACCTCCGAACTTGCGATCTTCTGATCGATCGGCAAGCCTGGTGTCTTACCCGCTGAGCCACCACGCCCCCTATCATGTCTTAGATAGATTATAAAGTCAGCAACAACAACAAAGGTTGTTGAAGAAGGCATGGTAGAAGGCAATGGCCAAGTGTTTCAATATTTTTACTAAGAAAATTACATGAATCTGTCTATGAAATCACCAGGAGCTGAATTTGACTCAAAGGAGACTTTACCACAGGATGTTTCAGGATGATGCTGAGAACAGCTGTAGCAACACTGATAGGATTTTCATTCTTTCCATTCCCTGGCCATTCTGAGTCTGAAATATAAGAACCAAAGTGGGATATTTGTAATAGCCTACAGAGGCATATGAGTAGTCAAAATATTTTGCACTTGAGCAACAGTATGGGCTCTTTGTCCATTTGTGGGCCTGCTTCAAGGTGCTTGCACTTACCTTTAAATCCTTCACAGCTTGCTATTGGAACACATGGAAAGACTGCCAGTTCCAGGAATGGCGAACTGTGGCATTCCAGATGTTGCTGAATAATAGCTCCCATCAGCCCTATGATGGTGATTGATGAAGGATGCTGGGAGTTGTAATTCAGTAACACCTGGAGGGCCACAAGTTCCCCTTCCTTAACCTATCACCTTGTGGGTCTACTCTTCAGTCAGATCATCCCTGAGGGGGAAAGCCTCAATGCAGCCATGCATAGGCATGTGTTCTGAGGAAGTATAGTAACATACTATTGCTGCTTTGGTTTTTTTTTTATAATTGTATGACTGTAGTAGTATTGTGTTGCATAAGGTACTTTGGGCAATGGTGCTTTTTTTAATGCAAAAGATAACCCCTCAAAAATTGAAACACACGTGTAGGTGTCTTGAGCTAGGCTTGTGACATTCTAGTGGTCCTGTGATGATATTCAGACAGAATATCTTCTGCCCACAGAAGAACTGCAGAATATCTTCTGCAAAGAGAAGAACCATTCTGAGAAATCGAGGGCTAGATCTCACTCTCCTTTTTATTGCCCTCATAGGTTGATCATACAGTATATATTTTGAGACTTACTCTTCTTTAATGTTGGTCTTTTTGTTTCTGTCTCCATCCCCTCCAGGTCTTTCAAGAAAGCTGTGAACGTGTCAATTGCCAGGACTACTTCCTGCTCTAAATGAATCCTGGTTGGGCCCCTTGATTCTCTTTTCTCCAAGTCCTTTTACTAGCTGAAAAAAGGGGGGAGGCTATTCTTTCCCTCTCCCTCCCCATTCTATTGAGGTAGGCTTAGGCAGGGTTTACCTTGGTCATCCAGAAGCCCTGCCTGGGCCTCTCTCAGTTAGACTCTATCGGTATCTAACTTTTGTGTGAATTCCCTGCTACCTATGGAGATGATTGTACTCCACTGGAATTCATAACTGCACTAGTACTTTTGAATGGCTACTGTGTAATTTCAGCTGATATCCAATCTCTTCATTCTGTCGTTGAAATAGGAAATTCAGAATCAGAGAATGCAGAATTTAAGATCAGTGCAAAGTACCTTAAGATCAATTTGTACAGCAATATCCAAAGAAGCAGTCCCAATCAACTTTGTTGATTACTTGTTTTAATTTATTAAGGGTAGTTTTGTAACACCTATATCATCAAATTCCTTTGGGGGCTACAGAAATATTCCTATGGGTGGGTAGTGCATGGGGAAAGTTTTCTACAAATAATTGTCAGAGGTTCTTTGAACATATTTTAAGTCACTGAATTGTACACCACAATTCTGCTTTTGTTATTTTCCTGAATAATTTCACTTCTGAATGAAACAAAATCTTTTTTACAAAAATTCAACCACCGGAACCTATTGAAAGATTTTCTTTTCCATAGTTTGATATTCATAGCATGTTAGGACCATCATTGGCTGCCTATTATGTGGGCGTTCACAGGAGAACAAGGGCAATCAAATGGCTAAATGTAAGTGCTGATGTCATCACCCAAACATCCTGACTTGAAGACCTGCATCAGATCTTGGGACAAAAGTACATAATTGCTACATATACGTGATGGTGTCACTGCACTCATGTCATTTTGGCATCTTCAGTTTGTTGCAGATATGTCAGCCCTATCAAGTAGCGCAGATCTAAGCTACTTTTATCAGAATAGCTACAGTAACAGAATCTTGCAAATTCTCTTCATGAGAATGGGGGGGGGGGGGCTGTCTGAGGCATTTTCTCAAATTTCTCTCTTGGCTTGGGCTCAAGGTTCATGTATCTGATTGTTGCCTTGGTAGCAGGTCTTCCCTCTGTTTCTCTTTAACCACCAGAAGATAGGGCTGGTCTGTCAGGTCACTGACATCAAATAAAGACTTAGCATTTAATGTTCCTGTATCTTGGCTGAAATACCGCCCAGAGTCGCTCTCTGAGTGAGATGGGCAGGGAATAAATTTTATATATATATATATATATATATATATATATATATATATATATATGTCTGTGTGTGTGTGTGTGTGTGTGTGTGTGTGTGTCTGTGTGTCTGTGTGTCTGTGTGTGTGTGTGTGTAATCAGTAGATGGCAGCAAAGAGTAGGAGTTTTCTATATCTCATTGCTGCCATTTTGTGGTCATTTGAATTTTTGCAGCCCCGATACAGTAGCCTCATCTATATGCTTTATTTCCTTTTTTTTTCCAAAAGAAAAGAAAAAGAAAAAAAAAGTATGTGGAATATCTTGGAAAGTTCCTGGGAGACTTATGAAATGTATACCCTGAGTTATGGAAGCGTGCCTAATTAGTTCTGACAGAATAACTTTCCTGTAGCATGCCTAGGGTATCCCCTCAAGAAATAATTGATTTCAAGACCAGCATCCCTGAGTGAGTATCTGCAGAAAGTATTTATCTCTCCACCCCTGCAATCTTTAAAAAGAAATCTGTGTCTGTGTAAATCTGCACATGTGCATAATTTTTTTTTAAAAAAATACTGAATATGGCTAGGAGAGATATAAATTCAGATTTATGCTTAGCAGCAAAGTTTGCTTCAGCAAAACCAATACCTCACAGCTTTACCTAACCAGTTAAGTTAAGTTAAGTTAAGTTAAGTTAAGTTAAGTGTTAAGTTAAGTTAAGTTAAGTTAAGTTAAGTTAAGTTGGGGATATGTCGATGAAGGTTCTCAGTCATCCAGGTGGAACAGTCTGTGGCTTGAATCATGTCACCTGGATTTCTATTTTTTCAGTAGAAACGTTTCACTCCTTATCCAAGGAGCTTCTTCAGTCAGTTAAGTTGGGGATGTTTTTTAATTTTTTATTTTAACTGTTCAAAGGGCTACAGGGAACCTATGTAAGGGAGAAAAACAAATTATTGCTCATTTGTAGATAGTGGTTAAAAGATTAAGACAGAGGCATATCCACACTGTCAGATTACCAATGGCGCACATGGAGTATGTGTGTATTTGGGAGTCAGGGAACCTAAACAAATAAAAGAAATAAAAATGTGATTTGCCATATGGGTCATTTAATCTGTTCAAAGCTTCCAATCCACCATTAGTCCTCAACCCTAGTCCTTTGAAAGGTCTATTTACTTTATTTAATTTTTATGCTCCTATCCCAACTTTTTAGTACAAATACATTATTCAGGGAGGCTTAGAGAAATAAAAATCACAGTGCCATTAAAAAAACTATATAAGAAACAGATTGAAGAGTGTTATCAAATGATAACAGTAACTTGCTTCATACATTGCATGCAATCACAGTTTGTTTAATCATGGTTTATTGGATAAACAAGAACATTGTTGTTCTTGTTATTTTGAATTGTTCTATTTAAAAAAAAGTATATGAGAAATCAGCATACTTCCAGCATTTTTAGGTAATCAAAATGGTAGGTGTCTGCAATCCAGTACTTTGTTTTGAAGGTTGCCAGCCTGCCAAGAAAAAAACAAGAGTAACCTGAGATAATACAGAACATCTCACAGAGGATAGGAGGGTGGAGGGACCAACTTCAGCAATCTGCCTTCTTGTAAATGGTGTGATTGGCCGTATCTTCCATAGCAGCTGTTTTGCAAAAATGTTTGGGATGTGTTCTTAGAATGTCACATCTGCTTATTGGCTCCGAAAGAGTGGAGACGTCTCTCTTGCAAGAAGATCTTGTCCTTCTATCCCTAAAGCAACAGCCCTGTGAGGTAGGTTGGGGTGAGAGGCAGAGACCCTGGCCCAAAATGACCAATGAAGTTCAGTAGCTGAAGCTGGAATTGAACTTGGGACTCTCCAGTCCTAGGCCAACATCTTATAACACTGACACTGTACCACACTGGCATTCAGTTATGCTGAGGACAAGTCAGGGGCAGAAAATACTTTCAGTATGAAGCACTAATTCATGAGCTCTTACTGTAAAATAATCCTTTACCTCTAAATCTTAGGCTCTGGTTAAGCTTCTAACAAAGGATATAATGCAAGGGTCAAGCAATGTTTTTGACTGGCAGGCACTACTGCACTACCTTACGTGACAACATGAGTACTAAAAACATTTAAAAAAAGAACTATCCATCCATGCAAAATTTAATTATTTTTTATTAAAATGGTGTGATTTGGCTATATAACAAGATTTAAACCATCTTTAAAAAATATTTTATTTTGTATTAAACTCACTGGAAAAGACCCTGATGCTGGGAAAGACTGAAGGCAAAAGGAGAAGGGGACGGCAGAGGATGAGATGGTTAGATAGCATCACCGATGTAATGAACATGAATTTGAGTAAACTCCGAGAGACAGTGGAGGACAGGAAGGCCTGGCGTGCTATGGTCCATGAGGTCACGAAGGGTCGGACACGACTAAACGACTGAACAACAACAAAAAACTAAATGGGCATCAATTAACAACTGTGGACACCACATTGCTGATCCTCATTTTATTGAATCAACAATAGAAGTTTCTGTTCCACTGGTCTCAAGAACCATACGCGAATCATGTACATCCTTTTAACTTTTCTTTAAACAAGAGTTCTTTGATGGTTGTTGTGGGTTTTCCAGGCTGTGTGGCTGTGTTCTAGCAGTTTTGGTTCCTAACGTTTTGCCAGTCGCTGTGGCTGGCATCTTCAGAGGACAGGAGCACAGCTAGAAGATTCTCTCTGTGCCCAAGTGGAGGGTGTGTCTTCCTGCTGGTGTTTATAGCTGCTGAGAGGGTGTGTGTCTTCTGTGGGTCATTTACAAGAGATTAGGAGAGGGTTCTTTGTGGTGATTAGGGGGTGTGGTGCTGTCGTGTGTGGGATTAGCACATCTATTGTGTGAGTTGTTTGTATATTTCTGTGGTTGAGTTCTTTGTTGTCTTCTTTTGAAGGGCAGATCAGGGCTACTCATTTTGGCATCAAAAAAATAAAAAATTATAAAGACACCCAGATTTGTTTATTAGATGAAGGAAGATTACAGTAACTAAGTCATAATATGTTTGATTTGGTTTAACATGGTGTGTGAATTCACGTATTGTGGATTGTAAATCCTGCTTTATGGTTTACCATATTATATGAACCCAGTCAATTGTGGTGAATCATAGTCAGCTGAAGTATGGTTTAGCACAATCTGTCAACTGGATTTAGTACTGTAAAACCTATGAGTGGTTTCCTGGGAACATAAGAAATTGCCTCATGCAGGATTATTAGAATATTGGACTTCTTCATAAAAGAGTTATTTTAAGGAAATAACTCGAAGTCCAAGTAATATAATAAAATAAAATAAAAATAATTCTGGAAATTATAAATATAAATGTTCATTGATATCAAAGGGTAACCATTAAATGTTGCATTTGCAAACTATTTCTGAGGAAGACTAACAGAATCCAAGAATCTCTGCCTACATATGTGGTTGTCTCTCCATGGTGATAAAATGTGGAGAGGCAGTTCTCCCCATTTGCCTAGGGAGAGTCATCCTGAAAAAGGCTCTATGCTAACCATCAATCTCCCCCTACACGCAGCGGCTCTGTTTCATGGCTGATAGAGTATCTCAAAAGGGTCTTCCTTTCCCTTTCCCTTTGTTTAAAATGAAATATAATGGACCTGGACTTATCAGCATCTCTAAATGCATTTTCTCTGTGTTATCCTTACTAAGGGATTTGGTATATCCTGATGAGTATGTGCAAAACTGATTCTGAGCTTGGCATAATTTGATCCATCAATTTAACATTAAATTAATATGCAGAGAGGTCTCTTTTGAGTTTTAAGAAAACCAGAACGGAAATGCTTATTAATTTAAAATGGACTTGAGAAATGGAATGAGGCTGCTCCTATTAGTATCTGCCATAGAGCTCAACCAATACATTGAGAAAGGCAGATATAAAACAGAACTATAGTTAAGGAGAAAAAAGGGGATCCTGGCTTTCTCCAAGTATCATGGAAGAATATAAGACTTTCTGAGGAATTCAGAAAATTACTGGGAGATCCTTCTAAAAACTATGGTTCTGCATTGCCTGGACTTGAACTAAAACTAGAAAACTCTGCTGGCATGCTATTCACTTGTTTAGCATCACTCTGTTTGGCATCCTCTGATCATGGATAGGCTACTCAGAGCTTTTTTTTTTTTTTGAATGACACTGAAAGAGATGCAGAGGATATTAAAGCCAGAGAGGAATTTCCTTGGAACTTTGGCTTACTAGCATTTTGTGCCAGATCATATAATATATCATATATCATATACCCGAGGGACCGTCTCATCCCGACTACATGTGCCCGCCCCACCCGGTCATGCAGAGAGGGCATGCTTCGGCATCAATAAAAGAATTTCATCTAGCGGGGTTCAGGAGGCGTGCCTTCTCTGCGATAGCACCCGCCCTGTGGAATATCTTGCCCCCGGAGGTGAGGCAGGCACCCTCGCTCCTAGCCTTCTGGAAGTCTTTAAAGACCTGGTTCTGCTGCCTTGCTTGGGATGAAGGAGGTAATAGTTCCTCCTGGGGGTGGTAAGCCCCGTGGTATCCTCCTTTTTAAGATCCTACCATCCTCTGGATTTTCTTTATTTATTATTATATTGTATTTTAAAGTGTATAGGTTTTTAATTTTAATATTATTGTTGTAAACTGCCCAGAGTCTACTGCTGTAGAGATGGGCAGTGATAAATCTGAATAATAAATAAACAAATAAATAATCCGTTGGCTGTTTTCTATATCTACTGCTAAGGCTATATGTGGTATAAATATTGGCAACTGTGTTTAATCCTCATAAGCTGGGAATGAACTTTTGCTCTGTGTAAGTAATTTTGATCCACATTATTATACAGGGAAACTAAATTTCTTGATATCTTCTACTATATTCGATTCTCCTTTTCTCAGTTGCTGTTTCTTATTCCTCAAGGAGTTTCTGGCTAGTGGGATTAGTAGGTCCAAGACAGAAGAGGAGAAAACACATTTTGGCTGATGATCTACAATTCTAATCTATGAGAATTTTTTTTTAATTCAGAAGAAACAACTGATCATAAAAAGAAATGACACAGGCTTTTTGGAAAATGAGGCAGATACATGGATTTCTATGATAGTAACTTAAGAGGTTTATTTGCCATTATAGTTTTAAAACCTCTTTCTTCAGCAGCAGGAGTTTTCTGAAGTCACTTTCCCACCACTGTTTAAAGTGGCATCCATCTCTTGATTTGGTGGTAAATAAAACTGCTGCCCTAAATTGGATATTTGTATTGTGACCATCATTTTGTGTTCACAACATTTGGCTAACGAAACTTAACAAAGATCTAATAAGAAAAGGGCTTTTTTGCCCCCAGTTCTGAACAACTCACTCCAGCAGGATCCAGCATAAAATCAAATCCATATCCAGCTTGTCCAGAGAGAGGCGACCTCTTGATCACATGGAATCCCTGTTGATCTCCACAATCCACATGCAGCACTTTTTGAAGCTAGGAGTCAGCAAGAAGCTTGGGGTGCTCCTGGATGCAGCCTGCTGTATTGTTGGATTTTCCAACCCCAAAACCAAATTTGGGAAACTCCAACAATACAACCCTCAGATACACATAATTGCTACTATTCCCAATTTTTATTTTTTATAGAACAAAAAATGCTTGACGTCTGATGAGAAAACTTTGCCTGATTTCTGAATTCTCTCGTGAGAACACAGAACAATTTGGCTGTTTTAAATTTTGTAAATGTTTTAAATATATATATATATTTAAGTGGCAGTCACAGCATTGCATGACACTGTGTGACAGTGCCTACTATGTCAAATGGTTAGTCACCCCTATGGAAAAATTTATCACAGCACTTCTGAAACAATGAGAAATAAACTTTGGAATTCAAATGCTGGAAGAGAAGAAGCAATGAATAAATTGTATGAGAAATGTGCTTCAGAGACATTGCTCTTGCATCCTTCCTATTTTACTTTCACTTTTTGAATAGCATAGGTTCTTATCAGGACGTTTATCTGCATTTAGTCTTTGAAGAGAATGTTTGTTCCCTGAACTCTAAAGAGGGTTTTTGACACTAAATGGGTCTTTTGCTACCTCTGCAGGTATTGTTGTGTAGGCAGGCAATTACATGAAACATAACTTCTCCCCACTTTATTCCCTTCCCTTCCCTAATAACCTGTATTTTAATTAAAAACAGCAATTTACAGTGCAGTTCATTTATAACAACATAATCCATGGTAATCACAACGCAATAAATTTATGTTTTAAGTAAAATTTTAATGCTCCGAGCAGCTGGGTCTCTGAAGTGTGGAAATAGCTAACATTTTTCACTTGGTATGATGCATCCTGTAGCCGGCACTACGGTTTAATTACAGAGACACTACAGCCATGGGATGGAGAATTGAGTTATTGTAATAGTAAAATGAGAAATGATTTCTTTGCAACTAGCTGTAAATCTGGAAAATATCTAAATAATATAGACAGATAAATTTGTAATGGGCACAACAAAAACACATTGGTTCATCAACCACATGTCTTCAAAAAGGGAAACTGCTGAATCAGGTACATAGGAACTAGGATGGATTTCAGCCATAAACAAAAACAAAAACTTCTAACAGTCTCTCAGGGTAATGCAACTGAGAATTCTGTTTACTTGTGCTTGTGCAGCTTTTGTGCCACTTAAGAAAAATCACAACCTTATTCCAGCTGACCCAGAATCTACATTTATGGCTCATATCTGAGGAAAAAAGTACAATTGCTTGCTTGAGTCAAACAAAAGAGCTACCTTGAGCTACTGTCCTCTCCATGTTCTCAAGAGCTTTTCTCAGTCATGGAGCTTCATATGCAGTATGATCGTCTACAATGTCTATCATAAAGTAAAGGTAAAGGTCCGCCCCGCACATTTGTGCAGTCATGTCCGACTCTAGGGGCTGGTGCTCATCTCCGTTTGTTAGCCGAAGAGCCAGCGCTGTCCGAAGACGCTTCCACGGTCATGTGGCCGCATGACGCGCGCAGAACGCTGTTACCTACCCACCGAAGTGGTACCTATTAATCTACTTGCATTTGCATGCTTTCGAATTGACTAGCTGGAGCTAGTGCGGGAGCTCACTCCACACGCAGGGCTAGGGATTCGAACCTCTGAACTTGCGATCGACAAGCCTGGCGTCTTACCCGCTGAGCCACCATGCCCCCAATGTCTATCATACCCAGCCAGTATGTGCATACTAACTGGTGATTTGGTGTACGGAGAGTATCGTTTTGGAAATGATTGTACTAAGCATTCTGTTAGAAAGGCATAATTTTTGCTAAGACACAAATCCAGAGTTTTTAATTCTGGATTTTAATTTAATAATAAGACATGAAAATGACTGTTGTTAACTAGGATGCAAATTAAAACCATATCAAGATGATGTGACAATTTAACTATTATACACATAGCACTGTCATACCAAATTTATATTAATGGAAGAAAAACTTGGAATTCTAATTCTGTAATTAATGTGGGATAGGAAAAAAGAGATACGATACAAGGGCTTGTTTGGTGTGGGCTGCCAAAGTTTTCAAAGCCCAGGAACCCTAGCTTTGCCCTGTAGCCTAGCCTTGGAGTGGTGTAGCATTGTTCTTATAGTTTAGTTGTGTAGCCGAGACTTCCCATACAACTCTAAAGTACAATATAACTATGAGGATGGTCCTTGCCATTCTTAGGCTTCAAGATTGGGGTCAAAACTGAGGTTCATTCTGTCATGTATATTAGAGGGCGATAAGATATATGTCATGGAGGGGGTGGGAAGCAGAATTGTGGAGACTATTTACATTATTAAGGAAGACAGATATGTGCACATTTGAAGCTACAACTCTGTTGATTGTTTAAAAAATGAAAGGAGTCCAAGACTTCATTTCATTTTCCAAGGATGGATGCAGCTAAAATGGATCCATCCTGCCTTCTCCTGTTGCATATATTTTATGATCCTGAAAAGAATATGGAAAACTGAGTTTTAAAAGTCAAGCCTTAAACTTGTTTTTCTGTGGGCTTCAGGAGAGCTCATGTTAGCTCCCCCCCCTCAGGAATGTTGATAGCTGATGCCTGCAAGTCTAGGTTGCTTAGCCAACCCGAGAGTTACCTGTTTGTTCTTTCCCAAATTGGGAATGCGGTTGCCTAGGTGAGTGGTCACATGTCAAGCCCTGTCCACTCAGGTACTGCCAAGTTGTAATTGTACAAGCTTTAAAATGTAAATTCTTTTATTGTGTTTACTCTCCTGTACTACAATGTTGTTGGTGAGTGCAGAGAGGCAAACTGCCTCAAGCTATGTTAATTAAGCCATGCTTTTCCTGGCTGGGAAAAAGGCTGAAGTGTTTAGTTTCGTTTTCATTGTTTTAAAATAAAAACAGCATTTTTCTACTGCAATTTTTCAGTTCATTTATTTCTTAATATTTCTATAACTCTGATCTCACAAATTATTTAAAACTACAATAGTAGGATGAGTGGGCATATAGGGAGGAGGTAAAGGGTTTGGTGGAGTGGTGCAATAAAAACAGCTTGTGTCAGGGGAAGCAGAGAGGAGGGCGGAGCACTGGATAAGAAGCGAGCACGCAGCTCAGAGAGCCTAGCCTATTTCCCCAAACGTCAGAAGAAAGCTCCACCCTAGGTTGAGCTGATATACTTGGGAATCTTCAGGCACTGTTAGTTTAGCAGGATTTCTGCTTGTAGGTATGCAATAAACACTAGAGACTAGATTCCTGGCCTCGGCGTGTTATTTCTGCATCTACACACGACATCAATCCTGCTAAACCAAAACTCCCATCGGAAGAGGGAGGAACACATAAACCAGGAGAATGGCTTCTCAGACACAGGAATTGCAGCAGGCCATAATCCAATTAGCAGCGGCCTTGACACAACACCAGCAGCAGGTCGACGACCAGATTAATAACTTACAGGCGGCGATGCTTCAGCAGATCCAACAACCAGCCCCGGTCGTCCAGCAGCCGGCACCAGTGGCTGCACCCCCACCAGTCGTTCTGCGATCCCCAGGGTGTTTACCAGAGAAATTTGGGGGAGAGACGGCACAGCTCAGGACCTTCGTCGCCCAGTGCACCATGTTTTTCGACAGCAGACCAGCCGAGTTCCCGACGGAGAGGTCCAGAGTCACGTTCATTTTAAGTTTGCTGAAAGGCTCAGCCGCAAGATGGTCCATCCCCATGGTGGAAGCTAACGACCCAATTCTGGACAACTACCAGAACTTTATGGCCCGTTTCAGAGCCCATTTTGATGATCCAATCAGAGAGGTCACTGCCAGCAGAGAGATCCGGCTGCTCCGACAGGGGAACAGGAGAGTAGGAGCGTACATCGCAGATTTCAAACTGCTGGCAGGAGATTTGGGCTGGAATGAGGTGGCATTGAAGGATCAGTTTAAACAAGGACTGGACAAAGAGATTAAGACGGAGTTAGTGCGGCAGGGCACTCCAGCGACATTGGAAGACCTATACCAGTTAACAGTCGTCATAGATGCTCGATTGGAGGAGTTAAAGCAGCTTCGGCCAGGGAGAAACAGGGCAGGAACCCGACCGGCTTTTCCAGGTTTTGCTACCCCCTCTAACACATTTGTTCCCCTGAGTGCGGAAGAACCCATGCAGATAGGGGCCATAAGAAGGGGGCTCTCTGAAGCCGAGAGGCAAAGGAGAAGGGACAGTGCACTTTGTTTTTATTGCGGGGGGCCAGGGCACATTACAAGGGTGTGCCTGACCAGACGCCAGGCAGCCCCGGTAAGATTTACAACCCAAGGCACGGAGCAGGCCCACATTCCAGCCGCTTCTTCTCAGCAGTTAAACTCCAACGGCCCCCCTCATCAGAGCCCCGCAGGGCGGCCATCCAGCAATTAAGAAGGGCTCAGGCGGCAGATCACAGCCAAGATTTTTATATTGTTCCAGCCACACTGACTACAGATTCCAAGCAACTATTACCGGTAAATGTTATGATTGATTCCAGGGCGACAACCAATTTTATAGATGGGAAAGCGGTGGAAAAGTTTCACATTTCAACTATTGCACTACCAAGCCCCATGCAGGTTGAAACCATCGACGGGCAACCTCTCAAGGCCGGCGCGATCGAACGTTGCACCCTGCCGATTCAGCTAAACATCGCAGATCACTCGGAGTGGATCCAACTGTACGTTACTGCCTCCTTGCAAGTCCCAGTCATTCTCGGGGCACCTTGGTTGAGACTTCACAACCCCAATTTGGACTGGATGACTGGAGCAGTTTCCTTTCCCTCTCAAGACTGTCGGCACCACAAATTGCAGGGCATTACCCAAGCCCTGCCGGCAGCTGCAAGCCGGGAAGCAGGGAAGGCTCCACTACCAACAAAGTATGGAGATTTTGCAGACATCTTCGGAGAGCAAGAGGCCACAGTGTTGCCCCCCAATAGATCTTTTGACTGTACCATAGATTTGAAGCCTGGGGCCAAGATCCCAGCGGCACGGCATTACACAATGTCCCCAAAGGAGCTAGCTATACTGAAGGAATATTTGGATACCAACCTAAAAAAGGGTTTCATTCGGCCATCGACATCACCGGCATCTGCCCCTACCTTCTTCGTGCCTAAAAAGCCCGATCCTTTTGCCCCGGCGGCACAGGCTGGCGATAAGGGACCCCCCCATGCGCACGGTGCATGACTACAGCGCACTCAACGCAGTCACCGTTAGAGACCACTACCCTCTTCCAGTGATATCGGAGTTGCTAGATCGCCTGCAAAAGGCTCGCATTTTTACCAAGCTAGACCTCAGGAATGCCTACAATTTGATCAGAATAAAGCCAGGCCATGAATACTTAACGGCTTTTAACACCAGATATGGTAAGTTTGAGTATTTAGTCATGCCTTTTGGACTAAGTAATTGTGGGGCAGTATTTTCCAGGTTCATGAACCACATTTTCTCAGACTTGTTAGATAAATATGTCATTGTGTATCTGGATGACATTCTGATTTATTCTGAGGACCCCACCTCCCACATTACCCATGTGCGTAATGTTCTGCAGAGATTAAGAGAGAACAAGCTGTTTGCGAAATTAGAAAAGTGCGCTTTTGACTTAACGCAATTAGACTATCTGGGATACAGGATTTCCACAGAAGGCGTAGCCGTGGATCCTGCAAAGGTCCAAGCAATTATGTCATGGAAGCCTCCCCGTAACGTCAAGGAGCTCCAACAATTTCTGGGGTATGCAAATTTTCTTCACAAGTTTATTGCCTCATATGCGGAGAAAGCGCGTCCCCTTACTCAGCTGTTAAAGAAAAACAGACGTTTTTGCTGGGGGGAACAGCAGCAAGCGGCCTTTCAAGAATTTAAACAGCTGTTTACCTCCCCACCACTCCTGAGGCACCCGAACCCTTCAAAACAGTTCCACGTCCAGTGCGACGCCTCTAACTTTGCCGTCGCCGCCATTTTACTCCAAGCGGCGGACGAAAGGGGGGAAGATTTATTACCCTGTGCCTATTTCTCTCGTACGCTGTCACCAGCAGAGAGGAATTACGATGTTTTTAACAAGGAACTGCTTGCCATAAAATCAGCCTTTCAAGAATGGAGGCATTGGTTAGAGGGAGCAGCTTTGCCAATCAAGGTTTACACAGACCATAAAAACTTAGCACTGTTGCGGAGCTCGGGATCCCTCAACCCCCGTCAGGTCAGATGGAGTCAATTTTTTTCACGCTTCGATTTCGTCATCTCGTATTTGCCAGGCAAACAAAACAAGCTGGCTGACGTGTTGTCTAGGCAGCCGCAGGACATTGCAGAACCTGACCAAGCCACCAAAGCCACGATCTTGCACCCTCAAAATTTTGAGAAGCCTCCCGAAGGGGTCCAAGTAGAGAACTTGGCAGCAGTCAGACTAGTAGAAGATCTCCTTGTAAGAATCAAGGCGCAGCAGCAACAAGACCCCTACGCACGGGCTAGGCTGGATGACCTCCAGGGGGCCCAGCATGGTACACCGTCCCCTTTCACAGCGGAGGCAGGGACACTTTGGCATAGTGGGCGGCTTTATGTTCCCAAGACCCTGAGGGAAGAAGTATTACAGCTCTGTCATGATAGCTCTACGGCAGGACACGGGGGGGTGTTCAAAACGCTGCACAGAACACTCAGAGACTACTGGTGGCCCAAAATGGCAGCACACATCAAGACTTACGTGGCCTCGTGCCACGTGTGTAGACGCGCTAAAACGGTTGCAGGGAAACCAGCAGGCCTTTTGCAGCCCCTGCCCACACACCCCCAACGTTGGGACACTGTCTCCATGGATTTTATCACCGACCTGCCACAGGCACAGGGTTTCACTTCCATCCTGGTGGTGGTAGACTGCTTTACGAAAATGGCGCACTTCATTCCCTGCAAGGGCCTACCAACAGCACAAGTTACAGCACAGCTCTTTTTGGACAATGTCTTCCGATATAGAGGTATGGTTAACCACTTAATCTCAGATCGCGGTTCGCAATTTACTTCCAGGTTCTGGGGGGCGCTTTTCCAGACATTGGGGGTCAAAATACACTTGTCCTCTGCGAATCATCCTTCCAGTAATGGCGAAGCAGAGAAAACTAACCAGTTATTGCAGCAATATCTCAGATGTTACATTAACTACCGGCAGGACAATTGGCCAGAACTTCTCCCCATGGCAGAGTTCGCTTACAACAATGCAGTTCATTCCTCAACCAAGATGTCCCCTTTCCAGGCTCTCTATGGCACAAACCCGAGAGTGTTGCCCCTTTCCTCACAACAAACAGCTGTGCCTGCAGCCACGGATTTCCTGGCAGAAAGACAGGCAGCCCATCACCTGTTAGCAGAGCAGCTAGAGCTGGCAAAGGCAGCCTATAAACGGAACGCAGATGAACGCAGACAGGAAGGACCCCCCATATCACCAGGAGACAAGGTCTGGCTCTCTACTAAGTTTCTGCCCACTAACAGACCTTGCAAGAAGCTGGACTCTAAGTTTATTGGCCCTTTTCAAGTGATACAGCAAATAAACCCTGTGGCTTATCGGTTACAGCTTCCACATTCCATGAGGATTCACCCGGTGTTTCACAAGTCCTTGTTAGTCAAAGATTCCCCTCCAAGTGCCTTGCGGTCGCAGACCCCCCCCCCACCTCCAGTACTGGCCCAAGGGGGAACCGGAGTACGAAGTGCAAGAGATTTTGGACTCCAGAAGGAGGGGCAGGGGGATTCAGTATTTAATACACTGGAAGGGGTATTCTCAGACAGAGCGCTCCTGGGAAAATGCCAAAGATGTCCATGCACCCTTCCTAGTGCATAGGTTTCATCAGATTTTCCCTCACAAGCCACGGCCAGCGCGACTCCCAGAGCTACAGCCCCCGGCTGAAGACGAGGAAGCCGACCAGCCGGAGGATTTCGTGAGTTGCCAGCAACCATTCCTGCTCCCCCCGTCAGACCCAGCGAGGGGGGAGGAGGAGGATTCGCATCCTTCCACCTCTGGTTGCCAGCTCCCAGGAGGGGGGAGGGAGAACCTTTCTAACAATTTAGCTGTTTTTCAGGAGACGCCAGCTGCACCCAGACTATCAGATCAAACAGAGAGACGCGAGCCTTCCCCCAACATTCCTTTCCTGGCTGACCTCCCTTCACTGCCCAGCTCCCAGGAAGAAGAGCAGATAGACACTTTTTCACACGGGATCCTGCCCAGCACCAAGGACGAACGGGGGGAGGGAGTTGCTATGGAGTTTTTGGATGGGGAGGGGGGTGGTGTCAGGGGAAGCAGAGAGGAGGGCGGAGCACTGGATAAGAAGCGAGCACGCAGCTCAGAGAGCCTAGCCTATTTCCCCAAACGTCAGAAGAAAGCTCCACCCTAGGTTGAGCTGATATACTTGGGAATCTTCAGGCACTGTTAGTTTAGCAGGATTTCTGCTTGTAGGTATGCAATAAACACTAGAGACTAGATTCCTGGCCTCGGCGTGTTATTTCTGCATCTACACACGACAGCTTGGTTTTAAATGTGGAAAAAACTAAGGAGATTATTATAGACTTCAGGAAGAACCGGTGCAGTCACACTCCACTTTTTATCAATAACATAGCTGTGGAGTCAGTCAGTAGCATTAGATTCCTGGGGGTGCAGTTAACAAATAGTCTGTCCTGGTCCCTTAATACCACATTTTTGGTAAAGCGAGCACAGCAACATTTGCACTTTTTGCGTCAGATGAAGAAAGTACATCTCCCATCTTCCATTCTCCTTACTTTCTACAGAGGCACTATAGAGAGTGTACTTACTAATTGTATTTCCATCTGGTTTGGAGGCTGTAGGGCCTCAGATAGAAAGTCTGTGCAGAGAGTGGTAAGGGCAGCAGAAAAGATAATTGGGATATCTCTGCCCCTCATCCAAGATTTAGCTCATGCACGCTGTTTGTCCAGAGCTCGAAAGATCATCAGTGATGCCTCCCATCCTCATCATGGTTTGTTTTCTTTGTTACCCTCTGGGAAGAGGTTCCGCTGTATCCGATGTAGAACAGCCAGATTGGGAAACAGCTTTGTCCCCCAGGCTATTGGATTCTTGAATGCCAAATAGGTTCTTTTAGGTGAAATATGTTGGATATGTAAAGAATGTATATTTTATAGTAATTATGGATTTTTATTAGTATTTTAATGTTTGACTGAAATTGTGAGTTAAAGTATTTTATAGTAATTATGGGTTTTTTTATTATTATCATTAGTATTTTATTGCTTGAGTGAATTTGTGAGCCAACTGCAACGAATTTTCATTCTATTGTGCACTTGTATAGTGTATAGTGGGATGACAATAAAGTTATTATTCTATTCTATTCTATTCTATTCTATTCTATTCTATTCTATTCTATTCTATTCTTCCATTCCATTCCATTCCATTCCATTCCATTCCATTCCATTCCATTCCATTCCATTCTAATAGGTTCTGTGCCCAGCAAAGCTCTGATGATCAGAGATAGAGATATGGAAAGAAAGAAGATGAACAATTTCGTTTGCATTTGAAAGGCAAGTTTTGAAACTTGCTGGAAGGAGGCTTTTGGGTTTTCTTTTGAAACCTGCTGGAAGCTGCTGGCCGTTTTTTGTTTGAGGAGGAGTAAAGCCTCGTGTTTTTGCAAGCCTCGTGGATTATCCCAACAGGGGAGAAAGAAGCAATGGCGACTGCAGCTTCAAGTTATCAAGGTATGCCCCTGGAAAAGCTTTCTAATACTAATTATTTGAACTGGTCTTTGAAAATGGAGAGTTTCTTGAGGAGAGAAAATTTGTGGTCTGCTATAGCAGAAGCAATTCCAGCAAATCCAGATCAAGCCTGGCTGAGGCGGGATGAGAAATGCAAAGCTTCCATTATTTTGGCTGTGGAGGATAATCAGCTTATACATGTGAGAGGCAGAGAAAGATCCAAGGACTTATGGGGCTATTTATGTAATTTATATGTGAAAACCTCTCCAGGAAGCAAGGTTATTTTAACCAAAAAGTTGTACAAAGCCTACTTGCCAGAGCATGGAAATTTGCCAGAGCATCTTCATAAACTTCAACAATATTTTGTGGAGTTTCAAGAGCGTGGTTTGGAGTTTACCCCTCTGATGAAAGCTTACATTATGCTGTCTTCGCTGAATGATTCCTGGGACACTTTAATTTGCACCATGGAGGGCATCCCTGAAGCTGATTTAACTCCATCGTTTGTGTCTGCTCATCTTGCTGAGTGGGAGAAAATGCAGGAAAAGGCTGTGTCTACTTCTTCATTAAAGTCTTCACGTGAGAAGCCAAGGGAACACAAAAGCTGTGAATTCAGGCTGCTGCATTTTCTAGCAAGCGTTGCTTTCAATGTGGTTCTTCTGCACATCTTCGAAAAGACTGTGACCAGTTGCCAAAAGGTAAGAAGATTTTTCAGAAGAAAGAAGCAACATCCAGGAAGAAGGCTCTTCAATCTTCTCATATTGCACAAGTTGTTGAAAGCTGTGGTAATAAAGACTCTTGGATTTTAGATAGCGGAGCAAATAGCCATATCTGTAATAATAAAGATTCTTCTGTGTCTCTGCCTAAAACTAACAAACAAAGAGTTTCCTTAGCTGATGGATCTATGTCTAAAATCGTGGCTCAAGGTGAGATTTATCTTCCATGTTTGGGGGAAACTGTTCAAAATGTTTTATTTGTGCCTAATTTTCAAAGTAATCTCTTGTCTGTGGGTCAGTTAGTAGCATCTGGGTATGTTATAACTTTTAAGAAAGAGGGTTGTGAAATTGGGAAGGATGGTAAAGTGGTTGCTAAATGTTTGCAGAAAGATTCTCTTTTCATTGTGCAGAAAATTGAGAAGCAAACAGCAAAAGCTGTGTTTGAGAATACTCCCATACATGATCAATGTATCCATTTATTACATAGAAGGTGTGCTCATGCTAATTTTAAGTACATATCACAAATGCCTAGTTTTTCTGCTGATTTAAAATTGAAATCTTGTGATAAGTATTTGGATTGTTCAGTTTGCAAGGAGAATAAGACCACTAGGGCTCCTGTGCAGAAAATTGCTAATAGGACCACTTCTAGGCCTTTGGAAATAATTCATTCTGATGTGATAGGTCCATTTTCTCCAAGTCTTGGGGGAGCAAGGTACATTTTGACTTTTATAGATGATTTTTCAAGTTACACATTCATTCATTTGTTGAAACACAAAGATGAGGTCTTTGACAAGTTTAAAAGTTTTGTAACTTGGGCAAATGGAAAATTCCCAAGGCCTGTGTCTGCTTTGCAATCAGACAGAGCTGGAGAGTATCTTTCCTCAAAGTTTAAAAGCTTTTTGTCAGAAAAAGGGATAGAACACATTTTAGCTAATCCTTACATGCCAGAACAGAATTCTGTGGCAGAAAGGAAAGGGCGAACACTGCAGGAAGCCATGATGTGTTTGCTGAAGGATGCCAGTTTACCTTTTAGGTTTTGGGGAGAAGCTCTTTCTACAGCTTGTTATGTTCAGAACAGGCTGTTTAACAGTGCAGTTCAGGATATGCCATTTCATTTGTTCTATGGTGTAAAACCTAAGGTAAATCATCTCAGAGTTTTTGGGAGCACAGCTTGGGTGCACATTCCCAAGCAGCTGAGGCGTAAGGGGGCTTCCAGAACAAAGAAAGCTATCTTTGTTGGGTATGAACAGAGTCAGAGGAGCTACAGGTTCATACTGGATAATCAACTGATAATTAGTAAGAGTGCTTCTTTTGCTGAGCAGAATTGGGATAAAATAAACTCTAGTTCTTCAGC
The DNA here is from genome assembly GCA_023362775.1 of Charina bottae. NCBI lineage: Eukaryota > Metazoa > Chordata > Lepidosauria > Squamata > Charinaidae > Charina > Charina bottae. Next base: position 14,332,984 of record JALMGJ010000016.1, read on the forward strand.
TGATTTATCCATGGGGGAGCAGCAAACTTTTGCTGATGGTGATTTGCAGGAATCACCTAGTGAAGTCAATGAGCAAGAAGCTGAATTGTCTGAGAAGTCAGAGGTTTCTGAGGACAATGGTGGAATTCAGAATGTAAGTCCTGTCCTACCTCGCAGGTCTGAAAGGATTAATAAAGGGGTTCCACCTGATCGTTATCAAGTAGATGTTGTGAAGGCGTTTCATATTCACACAGAGCCTGAGTCTCTAGAGCAAATCAATGAGATGCCACCTGAAATAGCTAAGTGCTGGCATGAAGCCATGCAGCAGGAATTAGATTCCTTAAAGGAAAATGAAACTTGGAAATTGGTGAGTCTGCCTCCCAATCAGAAGTGTTTGGATTGTAGGTGGGTGTTTAAATTGAAAAAAAGATTCAGAAGGTAGAAATCAAAAGTACAAAGCAAGATTAGTAGCAAAAGGATTTACTCAAAGGAAAAATGTGGATTATGACAAAACTTTTGCTCCAGTGACAAAAGCTGAATCTATCAGGTTGCTTTTAAAGGTTGCTGCCATGAAGAAATTGTCTGTTTATCACTGTGATATTCAAACTGCTTTTCTGTATGGTGATTTGGAGGAAAAATTGTTTATGCAACAACCTCCTGGTTATGAAAAAGAAAAACATCTTGTGTGTGAATTGCAGAAGTCCATCTATGGATTGAAACAAGCTGCGCGTTGTTGGAATATTAAAATGGATAATATTTTGCAGAAATTTGGGTTTCAGAAGGGAATTGCTGATCCTTGTGTGTATGTAAAGAATGATAAGCAAGGTGTAATGTACTTATGCTTGTATGTGGATGATTTGTTGCTGCTCACATCATCAGACAAACAAAAGCATGATTTTGAGGTTTGTATGAAAAACAATTTCACTTTGAAATGTCTTGGAGCAGTTAATAATTACTTAGGATTAGAAATTCAGAGAGAAAAAGATGGCAGTTTTCTCATGTCAGAGTAGTAAAATTAAGAAACTGCTGGAAGATTTTAAAATGCAAGACTGTAAGTCTGTCTCCTCCCCCATGCTTCCCGAGTTTCTAAAAGAGGAGGGGGAAAAGGGGGATGATGAGTTATCTGAAGGAGATAATTTCAGATCAGCTGTTGGTAGTCTGCTTTATATTGTGAACCATAGCAGACCCGACATTTCAAACAGTGTATCCATTTTGAGCAGATATGTGGAGCATCCCACATCTGTTGCAAAGTCTGGATTAAAAAGGCTTTTTCGTTATTTACAGGGCACCAAAGGTTATTGTTTAAGATTGTCTGCTACAGACACAGCGGAAAAGTTAGAGTGCTGGTGTGATTCAGATTGGGCTGGAGATCTCAGTGATAGGAAATCTACTTCTGGGACTGTAAATAAATTTGCCAAGTCAACAATTGCATGGTACTCCAGAAAACAAACAGTGGTAGCTATCAGCACGGCTGAAGCTGAATTTTATGCATTGGCACAACTGTGCAATGAGGTAATCTGGTTTACACAATTTTTGCAAGACATTGGAGTCATTTTAAGCCAGCCTGTAACAATTTATGAAGACAACCAAGCCTGTTTACACTTAGCTTTATCTGAAGGTTCCAGAAACCGGACAAAGCACATTGATGTTTGTTTTCATCTTGTTAAAGATGTTATAACCAAGAAAAAGGTTATTTTAAAATACTGTGAAACTAAATTAATGTTGGCCGACATTTTTATGAAGCCTTTACCTGGGGTTAGGCATAAGGAGTTAGTAACAAAATTGGGCTTGTTTCCATATTCTTTCTAGACATAAAAAGGGGAGTGTTGCATATATTTTATGATCCTGAAAAGAATATGGGAAACTGAGTTTTAAAAGTCAAGCCTTAAACTTGTTTTTCTGTGGGCTTCAGGAGAGCTCATGTTAGCAACCCCCCCTCAGGAATGTTGATAGCTGATGCCTGCAAGTCTAGGTTGCTTAGCCAACCCGAGAGTTACCTGTTTGTTCTTTCCCAAATTGGGAATGCGGTTGCCTAGGTGAGTGGTCACATGTCAAGCCCTGTCCACTCAGGTACTGCCAAGTTGTAATTGTACAAGCTTTAAAATGTAAATTCTTCTATTGTGTTTACTCTCTTGTACTACAATGTACAGTTCATTTATTTCTTAATATTTCTATAACTCTGATCTCACAAATTATTTAAAACTACAATATCTCCTGTAGCAACAAGCAGATTTAAAGTAATGGAAAGAATATGAAGACTGCAAAGACCTGCTGTTTCAGGAAGAAGAGTGGGTCTATTCTTTTTGAGTGACTTAACAGCTTTGCCTGGGGACACAAAGACTCTTTCTGAGAAATCCAGTAGAAATCTAAAGGACAGGACCTAAATTCTAAGATGGATATTCTGGAAAAAACACAGGTTTTGTTTGTTTCTTTTCAGTTCTGTTCTGCCAGAAAAACTTGTTTGATCTCAAGAAGCCTCATCAGGAAACCCAATATTGGCATAAGGGGGTTAAACTAATCTATATTTTTAACCTGAGAAAGGTCAAAGGGCATTCCTAGCTAGAGGAAAACCAGTCTTGTAAACAGAATGTAGAGATAGAACTATTGGCTCAAGCTGAATGTAAGCTCAGTTTTAAGAATGGCTAATGCAGAGCTTTCCAAACTTTGTGTCGCGACACGTTACTGTGTCGCCAGCAGGGTCTGGGTGTGTCGCCAGACAACCCGGAAGCGCTGATTGGGGGGAAGCCAGAAGAAGAGGCACCCCCGCCAATCAGCGAATGCCAAAGGAGGGCCGAGAGGGGGGCCGAACAGTGCAGACACCAGCCACTGCCACAAGAGTCCCCTTTGGAGTCCCGCCGAGCTCTTGCTGCACCGCCAGAAAGCGCCACTGCCTTGCCTCTCCGCCCCGAGACGAGGCAGGCCCACTCGAGGTCAGGGGCAGCTGGCCAAGCGCCAAACACATTACCCAGCGGAGAGGCTTCTGCCCGAGCGGCGTCACGTGAGCCCCTGAACCCAAATCAGTCAACATCGAACCTTCTTTTCCATTTCAGGAGCAGCAGGCAGGTGAAGCTAAATCGCAACAACAGGCTTTAATCGCCATTCCTTCCCTCGGCGTCCTGCTGGCTGCACGGAATTGAGTTTTGAAAGGGCGTCTTGGGGAGCGCCTCTCTCCCTCCTTCAGGGGCTTCGGATCCGGGACTTTTGCAAACGTCCCGAAGCCCCGGGTGTTCTTTGGGGGGCGCCGCTTCTTCTCGCAGCACCCCAGGACCAGGAACCGTCCCCTCCCCCCATAAATATTATTTGGATATGCAAGGCAATCGTTCAGTAAATGCGGGGCAGGGTTTTCAGGCAGGAGCCAATCGCGTGGGCCGGGGGGCAGGGTTTTCAGATGGGAGCCAATCACGTGGGCCGGAGGGCGGGGTTTTCAGGTAGGAGCCAATCACGTGGGCCGGGGGCAGGAAGCCCTGTTATTACTGTGTCGCAAAACATATTTAGGATTCCCTTACCAACTTTGCTCAGACTGAAGAAGCTCCTTGGATAAGGAGCGAAACGTTTCCACTGAGAAAATAGAAATCCAGTTGACATGATTCAAGCTACAGATCTGGGCTAATGAATTAAATTTTGCTTTAGATCCATTTTTAAAACTTGAGAATGAGTTTAAATTGAGGCAAGCATATACTGTAGGAATCCGATCCTTACATTCATGGAATGGCCAAAGTGCTCCACCTTCTTTTTAAATATCCACTCCTTAAATATCCAGGCCTTTAGCCTCTGCTTGCAATCCACTTCCAAATGGAAGAAATGCAGGGGACCAGCACCATTCCATTTTCAATGTTCTTGGAAGGAGATCAGTAGCAATTTCAATGATATTCCGTGGTTTAACTGCAAATATATACAAGCTGAACATAAAGGCTCCCAACATGAACCTGCTTTGGGATTGTTTTTAATGATGGTAAAGCAGGAAATTTTGTCAACCAATCAATAAAGATGACTTATCACTGAGGATTTCCTGCACAAAGCAGTCTTGGCTCTTCTTTTAGTCCAGCATCAAGAGAGAATTTCCGCTGCACATTGCCTTCACTTGTTTCCTGCTCCTCCAAATGGTTTGTGTGTGTGGGGGGGGAGTAGTAGGCCTCTTGCCCTCCTGTTTCCTACTGAATATACCCTATTGCCTTTTGAGAGGTTGTATCTCAATTTACAGAAATCTTAAAGAACAGAGAGGGAGGGCAAGTATTCTCTTGATGACCCACCTACATCTCCTAGCCTGCTCTTGTAGGTCTGCTTTACAAGAACAAAAATACCAGTCTCCCTTGTAAAAGGCAGAAAAAGTCTAGATGAAAGCACATACCTGAAACATGGGTTCATTTCTCATCATTGTCAAAGTTCAACTAACTTTCTTTGTAGCAGCTGCTATTCACCAGATAACAAGTCATAAGTACTCAATATTCAGTAATAAGCATAATAAGTAATAAGCATTACTGAATTCAAGTGCTATCTATTGATCCTTGAACTGGCACAAACAATGCCTGCATTGATGGAGTTTTGAAGGTTAATAAAAGAACTCCAAGCAGCTAACAACAATCTTGCAAAGTAGAAGCGTGAACCAGAAGGGACTTGCATATTATGCTTAATTACGTTCAGAAATAAATTCAGTCTTCACATAGTAGTTATATGAAGAAAAAATAGAGATAGCTTACATTTATTCAGTATAACTGGATACAAGTAGATTCATAGTAGATCTGTGTGCAAGCAAGATGAAAGGACGAGAGCTGCATTCTGCAGTAATGGAGATTGTTAATCCCCCAAACTCAAGAAGGAGAAAGGAAGTGGAAATCAGGTGACCCATGTAACATCCCACAAGCACAGTAGAGATGAGTTTACTAGAAAGACCTCCCTTATGCTTATGAGACAATGCTGAGTTGACCCCTGATAATTCCAACATGCATAACATTTGCTGTAACCACTGCCAAGCTCCATCTTGCCCCATCCATTATGAATCACTGCCAAATGGTGCTGTCCTGACTTGTGAGTGTGCCACTCACTATAGGCATGGTGATTCCTTTTCTTCTTCTCTTTGCTGCCATCCTCTTTCAGCAAATCACCAGCCAACAGTGAAAACATTTGCCAATCAGAGCCTTGCAGCAGGAATAGGGCAGGGCTGTCTTCAGAACTCTACCTGGACTTCTCCAGGCTGGTTTGTCTGTCCCTCCTCCCACACTCCTTTTGGCATCAACCCAGTTGTGATGTGAAATCAACATATGGGAAGATACTAGGACAGAGATAGTCCAGAGAGGAGACCTTGCAATTAGCCAAATTCTACGGAGTGAGAGGACAGAAAGTAAGAAGTTGTTCTAAAAGGAATTCTTTTACATTAGGGACTGTAGCTTGAATCATGTCAACTGGATTTCTATTTTCTTAGTAGAAACGTTTCGCTCCTTATCCAAGGAGCTTCTTCAGTCTGAGCAAAGTTGGTAAGGGAATCCTAAATATGTTCCTAGGTAGCTGTGTGATCTTACACCTGGGGCTAGGTCATGGTTATATTGAGATGTAATTTTTAAGTCCTTTTATCATCTAAAGGAGGGTCGTTAAAATCACCATGCTGCTGTTGAGCTTCTGAAATGGTCTTAATCTTCCTAGGCACAGAAGACAACACGGGGAGGAAGATGGGGGAGAGTTTGTGCCTGAGGCCCCCATCTCTATTCAAGGAAGGATTTTCCAAGTTGGCATAAATGGATTCCTTGACCCCTCTCTCAAACCACCTATCTTCTCTGTCTAAAATGTGAACATTAATGTCCTCAAATGAGTGTCCTTTTTCTTTTAGATGAAGATAAACTGCTGACTCTGGTCCTGTGGTGTTATTTCTCCTGTGTTGGGCCATCCTCCTGTACATAGGTTGTTTGGTTTCTCCAATGTAGAATTCAGAGCACTCCTCACTGCACTGGATTGCATAAACTACATTGCTTTTCTTGTGTTTTGGAGTTTGATCTTTGGGGTGTACAAGCCTCTGTCTCAGTGTGTTGGTGGGTTTGAAATATACAGGTATGTGGTGTTTGCCAAATATCCGTTTTATCTTTTCAGACACGCCAGCCATGTAGGGAATGACCAGGTTCTTTCGTTTACTCTGAGTCTCAGCCCTATCTGTCGCTGTTTTAGGTCTGGTAGATTTAGATTTGGTGAAGGCCCAATTTGGATATCCACAGGCCTTCAGAGCTGTTCTCAGGTGCTGATTTTCATTCTTTTTGGAATCCATGGAGGTGGGGATGGTTTCTGCTCTGTGTGACAATGTCCTGATGACTCCTAGTTTGTGCTGCAGTGGATGGTGGGAGTCAAACATCAGATATTGATCTCTGTGTGTGGGTTTCCTGTAGATCCCTATTTCTAGCTTGCCACCGGTCCCAATGAGGACTTCACAGTCTAGGAATGCCAGTCTGTTGTCCTTGGTGTCTTCTCTGGTGAAGCTAATGTTGGCATCTATAGTGTTTATATGGTCCGTGAAGGCCTGTACTTCCTGGGCCTTGATTTTGACCCAGGTGTCATCCACATACCTAAACAGTGGGTGGGCACCGTTCCCTGGAATGTGTTGAGTGCTTTCTTCTCCACTTCTTCCATGTATAAATTGGCCACAATGGGTGACACAGGAGAACCCATGGCACAGCCATGTTTTTGTCTGTAAAAGTCACCTCTGTATGTGAAATAAGTGGTGTTAAGACACAGGTCCAGAAGATGGCAGATCTGGTTTGGGTTGAGATGGCTTCTCCTTTCCAGGGTGCTGTCCTCTTCTAGTCTCTTCCTGACAGCGGATAGAGCATGAGTGGTGGGGATGCTGGTGAAAAGGGAGGACACATCAAAGGAGACCATAGTTTCATCTGTATCCAGTTTCAGGATCTTTGCTTTGGAAACAAATTCTTCCGAATTATGGATGTGGTGTTCAGAGTGTCCAACTAGAGGTGCTAGTATGGTAGAGAGGTGTTTGGCAATGTTGTATGTTACCGAATTGATGCTGCTGACTATGGGTCGGAGGGGTGTTCCTTCCTTGTGGATCTTAGGAAGTCCGTAGATGCAGGGGATGGCTTCTCCAGGATACAGACGGTGGTAGGTAATCCTATCGATGGAGCCATCATGTTCCAATTGTTTCAAACTGTCTATTGCCTTTTTCTTGTAATTGTTGGTGGGGTCTCTTTTCAGTTTTTCATATGTATGGTGATCCTCCAAAAGTGAGGTAATTTTATTGTGGTAGTCTGCAGTGTTTAGAACCACTGTACATCTTCCTTTGTCAGCAGGTAAAATGGTGATGGTTTCATCTTTGCTGAGGGCTGTCAGGGCTCTCCTCTCTTGGGCGGTAAGGTTGGGGGGAGGAGGTTGAGCACTGGACAGAGCTGCAGATATTTTAAGCCGGAGTTGTTCTGCTTCTTCAAAAGGTAGGTGGTTGTTGTGGATGGCAGATTCTGTGGCTGTAATGAGCTCCACAACCGGAACTTGCTTGGGAGTGATGGCAAAATTAAGACCTTTGGCTAGGACATCTCTCTCTGGTTGGGTAAGTTCTCTGTCTGAGAGATTTTCCACCCACATGTTCTTTTTGTCCTCTGTGGTCCTGTTGTTGTTGTTCCTCCCAGCGGTTTCTCCAGTTCCTTGTTTCTGCTTGCTGCGAGAAAGAAGAATGTCAAATTTCTTAGTTTGCCTCTCCTTTGTCTTGTGATGCTGGGCCAGCTGTACTTTATTGCCAAGCTGAATAACTCTATCCAGGATTGGGTCAGGAAGGGTGGCTGTGAGTTCCTGGTGAAGGTTTTCAAAATTGTATTGCAGGGCATCAATGGTGAAGTGGACTTGCCTTATTCTTTCATTTAGAAGATGTCTTTGTGCCTGCTGCAGGATCTGATCTGCTCTGTGACCCTTAACTGTAGATTGCAGGCGTAGGCTTGTCGGGATGAGTCTCTGTTGTCTGCATCTGAGGTTAAAACGTAGGTGGTTTCTATAGTCTGCCACCTTTCTTGCTGTCTTCTCGAATTTCCTTACCAACTTCAGGGTTTCATCCCCAAAATGTATGGCAATATGTCTATGAAGGTTCTCAGTCATCCAGGTGGAATTGTCTGTAGCTTGAATCATGTCAACTGGATTTCTATTTTCTTAGTAGAAACGTTTCACTCCTTATCCAAGGAGCTTCTTCAGTCTGAGCAAAGTTGGTAAGGGAATCCTAAATATGTTCCTAGGTAGCTGTGTGACCTTACACCTGGGGCTAGGTCATGGTTATATTGAGATGTAATTTTTAAGTCCTTTTATCATCTAAAGGAGGGTCGTTAAAATCACCATGCTGCTGTTGAGCTTCTGAAATGGTCTTAATCTTCCTAGGCACAGAAGACAAAACGGGGAGGAAGAGACCCCACCAACAATTACAAGAAAAAGGCAATAGACAGTTTGAAACAATTGGAACATGATGGCTCCATCGATAGGATTACCTACCACCGTCTGTATCCTGGAGAAGCCATCCCCTGCATCTACGGACTTCCTAAGATCCACAAGGAAGGAACACCCCTCCGACCCATAGTCAGCAGCATCAATTCGGTAACATACAACATTGCCAAACACCTCTCTACCATACTAGCACCTCTAGTTGGACACTCTGAACACCACATCCATAATTCGGAAGAATTTGTTTCCAAAGCAAAGATCCTGAAACTGGATACAGATGAAACTATGGTCTCCTTTGATGTGTCCTCCCTTTTCACCAGCATCCCCACCACTCATGCTCTATCCGCTGTCAGGAAGAGACTAGAAGAGGACAGCACCCTGGAAAGGAGAAGCCATCTCAACCCAAACCAGATCTGCCATCTTCTGGACCTGTGTCTTAACACCACTTATTTCACATACAGAGGTGACTTTTACAGACAAAAACACGGCTGTGCCATGGGTTCTCCTGTGTCACCCATTGTGGCCAATTTATACATGGAAGAAGTGGAGAAGAAAGCACTCAACACATTCCAGGGAACGGTGCCCACCCACTGGTTTAGGTATGTGGATGACACCTGGGTCAAAATCAAGGCCCAGGAAGTACAGGCCTTCACGGACCATATAAACACTATAGATGCCAACATTAGCTTCACCAGAGAAGACACCAAGGACAACAGACTGGCATTCCTAGACTGTGAAGTCCTCATTGGGACCGGTGGCAAGCTAGAAATAGGGATCTATAGGAAACCCACACACACAGATAATATCTGATGTTTGACTCCCACCATCCACTGCAGCACAAACTAGGAGTCATCAGGACATTGTCACACAGAGCAGAAACCATCCCCACCTCCATGGATTCCAAAAAGAATGAAAATCAGCACCTGAGAACAGCCCTGAAGGTCTGTGGATATCCAAATTGGGCCTTCACCAAATCTAAATCTACCAGACCTAAAACAGCGACAGATAGGGCTGAGACTCAGAGTAAACGAAAGAACCTGGTCATTCCCTACATGGCTGGCGTGTCTGAAAAGATAAAACGGATATTTGGCAAACACCACATACCTGTATATTTCAAACCCACCAACACACTGAGACAGAGGCTTGTACACCCCAAAGATCAAACTCCAAAACACAAGAAAAGCAATGTAGTTTATGCAATCCAGTGCAGTGAGGAGTGCTCTGAACTCTACATTGGAGAAACCAAACAACCTATGTACAGGAGGATGGCCCAACACAGGAGAAATAACACCACAGGACCAGAGTCAGCAGTTTATCTTCATCTAAAAGAAAAAGGACACTCATTTGAGGACATTAATGTTCACATTTTAGACAGAGAAGATAGGTGGTTTGAGAGAGGGGTCAAGGAATCCATTTATGCCAACTTGGAAAATCCTTCCTTGAATAGAGGTGGGGGCTTCAGGCACAACCTTTCCCCTATCTTCCTTCCTGCTTTGTCTTCTGTGCCTAGGAAGATTAAGACCATTTCGCAAGCTCAACAGCAGCAGGGTAATCTTAACGATCCTCCTTTAGATGATAAAGGGACTTAGAAATAAACATCTCAAAATAACCATGACCTAACCCCAGGTGCAAGGTCACACAGCCACCCTAGAAACATATTTAAGGATTCCCTTACTAACTTTACTCAGACTGAAGAAGCTCCTTGGATAAGGAGTGAAACGTTTCTACTGAGAAAATAGAAATCCAGTTGACATGATTCAAGCCACAGACTGTTCCACCTGGATGACTGAGAACCTTCATCGACAACATGCCTATGACAAATCATATATAGTCCTCAATATTCCCCTGGTTTGCATTATGCTTTGAAAAGCTGTGAAAAGCTGTGAACGCTGACTTTTGCAGTGTTCTTCTCAGGGGTGCCCCAAGTTATGATCAAGTGCACTGCTGCACTTTAAAAAAGGCAAAGCGCTGTGGTGGCCACCATATTGACTTTTTTTTAATGATACCCTGCAGGCACCCCAGGTTCTTCTGTTTCTTCAAATGTATCTCCCCCTCTGCCACATATAACAAAATAGTCAGTTTTCCTTGATAACCAACTTATTTCCTTCCTTTTTAAAAAATCTGCCTTTGGTTCTCTGACTAATAGAAGTCTCCTACTGCCCACTTTTGTTTGTTGGCTACCTAATGAGTACAAACAAACAAAAGTAATTTTCTAAATGCCTTTTATTCCCAAATTACCTTTCTGGGCTAGACCCATTAATAGGGTTTGCTTCTGGATCCCACCCATTAAGCAGGGCTATCAGATATGGTACCAATCGAAGAGAATATTTGTAGCTCAGGGTTGAACTGTGGAGTCCTTGGTGTTCTCTGAGCCTTGTTGCTTTTTTCCAGACGTTTCAGATATGGGCTCCAAAAATACAGACCACTAGATGGCAACAAACAGGTATATAACATTAATTCTTTACTGACATCTTAACTAGTGGTATTCTGGATTTTTGCAGCCTTACCAATCTGCCCATAATGGGGTTGCACACACAGTAGAGAAATTACCATATGCTGTGAGTTACTGTATGTCTCTTTATGGCATTCATGTTTACTAAATTGGGCTTCTCTACCAGGTTCTCATCCTCATCTCTACTGACTCATTCCAAGATGGATAAGGCTTCCAGCTACTTTGCAGCTGACTGCATTCTTCATTCTCCAAGTTCACCAGCAGCCCATCCATCTCCTGGAACTCTTCGGCTACCCCATCCCAGCTCCTCTGAAGTCAGGGCAGCAGCAATCTAGACATAGCCTTTGCCTCCTTATGCCAGGACCACAGGGCCTTGATCAACTACATGCGTAAAGCCTCTTGGATGATTTGTACAGTTCTTTGGTGTCTTCACCAAATTGCTATATCTGTTGCCTGTGTTTGGGTTTGGTTCTGCAGTTTTAAGTTTTCCAGGAACTGCTGGAATATCAGTTAAATCTATTTCAGGAATGTTGTTGCTCAAGAACATCGTAGCTCACAGTTCCTGTTCTAGAAACATAATCCCATACCCAACACCAATATTATAAGTATGCACCCCACTTCTTACTAGTACCCAGTAGATAATTATCTAGGAAGCAGGTTACTGGCTCCAATTCATGTTGATAGATTGACAAAAATCTCTCTTTAAATTCCCATGCAGTAGAGTGTGGTGCCCCCAAATATCTGGTTTACATAAGTTTCTATTTAACAAGTCCCTCAAAATATAACTAGCTGCAACAGATGTTGGGTAAAGCTAGTACAGGTAGTCCTCACCAACCGCAATTGGTACTGGCAACTGTCGCTAAGCAGCACGGCCGTTAAGTGTGATGTCACATGACCATGCTGACTTATGACATCGGTTCCAGCTGCGGTTGCTAAGTGAATCACTATGGGTGGTTAAATGCGATGTCACATGATCATCGTTGACTTTGTTTGTTGGAAGCCAGCTGTGAAGGTTGCAAATGGCGATCACGTGACCATGGGCTGCTTCGACCATTGTAAATGTGCGCAGGTTGCCAAGTGCTCAAATCGCTATCACATGACCGTGGGGACACTGTGATGGCCACAACTTCGAGGACTGTTCATAAGTCTCCTTTTTCAGCATCATTGTAACTTTGAACGGTCACTGAACGAGTGGTTGGTAAGCAAGGACTACCTATAAAGGATATAAATTTAAGGGCAAATTCTGAGGGAGCGCAGCTTTTTAAGAGCAAGATAAATTCCAGCCGATGAAGCAGCCCTCAGAAGGCACCCTTCCTTGTTAATATTCTCTTATATCCAGGATATTTCACTAGGAGTTGGGAATGAAATCCTCACAATATCCATTTAAACATGTGCTTAATCCACATTATTATAATCAATGCAATTGGACCACTTAATTTCGGCAAGAACATGCCACTTTTTAAAAGGCAGACTTTAAAGATGCACTTGCTTGTGGGATTTTTGTTAAAAGATACAAAATAAGGATCCTTCCACAAGAGGACTGCATACCCGTTTAAAAGAAACTCTGGACCTCTGTGATCCTACAATGTCTGCTTCCCTGAGAGCTGAGATGATTTTTCAAGTTTGGCTGCAATATATTTGACACTACACTAAATTAGTATTTTCTTTGAAATGCTGTGACTCTGTGGGAGTTGTAGGTATCTATTTTCCATTTTCAGGAATTCTTAACTCAGTGTGCTTTCAGGCTGTAGATTTATGACACAGCAAGGTCTTTGAAAAAGAAAGAATGCTGGGTGGTTTTGCAGCTCTGCCTCACAGAAACTGTTCAGATTTTTATTTTTTGCATACCATCAACCAGATACATACAACATAAGGTAAGGATAAGGTTTAGATATGAATGTGCAAGCAATTTGTTCTATTTCCCTTTGGTATGGAGTGGAAATACGGGATTTTTTTTTGGTATCTGCAGATGAGGCAGTGGATTGTTTCCTGTTTGTTCTTAGTTCTGCAAGTCAGCAGAAGACTACCTGCCTTTGAGGGATTGTGGAGAGGATACAATGGAGATATGGAAGAGATTTAAGGTTCAATCTTTGATAAACTTTGTAGTACAGAGAAACCATTCTTTGAAGGTGATTAAACCTTAATGTACAATTTAAATAGTTTACTGCAGTTACTGACGATTATATTTACACAAGGAGGTATGAGGGTGAGGTTGAAATAATGGCTTGCCTGTGGATCAAAAAAGATGTGACTTAAAATGTGCATTTGGAATGATCAGTATCTTCTTCCCTCTCAAAAAATAAACAGTGGAGGTTGATTTGAAGTGGGACAAAAATGCATGTAAGTGTGTAGAAAGATTTAACCCAAGGGAGTATCACCTGTGACCCTAAGGCTGAATGGAGACCCTTAGAACTTGGGGCCCCTGGGAACCCTTCCAAAAGTTATTCCTGAATTTTAATTTTAATATGGCGAAAACAGAAAATGAGGTACATAAATTTAATTTTAACTCATATTTAGTTTTCTCCTCCTCCTCCCTTCTTTGTTCTGGCGTTTTTTCCCCTCATTAGAATGACACCTTTGACCCAGCCTGGGAAGACCAAAGGTGGCCCTTGATATGAAAAAGGTTGCCCACTTCCGGCTTAATCCTTAAACTTTAGATTACGATTTTACCCAACCTCCCTATCCTGAAACCATTAGAAAAGTTATGGGGACTTGAATTATCTGCTCTTGACTGAACATAGGATTACATTCTTTTTCCTTAAAATCAATGGCCGTACTAAATCTGGTAGATCATGTCCATTATTGTTGCAATGAAATTAGAGAGAAATGTTTTTTTTCTGTTCTCACTGGAGTGATTGTATTGTTTGATCCTGAAAGAGTGTTCAGAGATTAGCATGTGCTCTTTATTCAAATGAGAAGTTTCTGCCTTTGGAAATGCTTTCCTGATAGTGGCAGGGAGCATTCTTTTGTGCTATTACATTATTATTATTATTATTATTATTATTATTATTATTATTATTTTAACATTTGTCATCGATCTACATGGCATGGAAGTAGTAAAATAAAACAAAATGCATTCATAACAGAGAGGCTGAGTAAATAGACATTACAGAGAACAGAGCCATCAAGCTATTTCACTCTTATCTGCATTTGCAGGTTGGTTAGATCCATCAATGTACGTGCATCCAAACTCCATAATTCAATTCTTGTGGTGGATGGAGGAGGAAGCTTTGAGGTGGCGCCCTCAATATTGTACTGTAAAATCTAGCAAAGTTTTTAGTTTTAATATTATTGTTTTCAAATAACTGTTAGCCATTAGGTCAAAGTAGCTGGACTAATTTTAAGGCCATTTCCCAAACATTTATTTAGATCAAAGCTTGATAATAGGAAAACTCTAAAGAACATCAGCCCGATAACTAGTTTTTATTAATGACCTGCCATACTCTGTAGCTAGATAATTAAAGTTTTTTTTTTACACTCCAAAGAAGAGAGTGGACAAATTTATTTGATACTTTGATAACCACAGGACACTGGTTGAAAACTATTGATATAATCAGAGCTCATTCGATTTGCTCACGACAGACACTCCTATCAGTTAATTTCACCTGTGAATAGTTAATTATTCCCCGAATGCATATGGTTGATCCATTAATAAAATTTGACTATGTCATAGGTTTTCCTTTCTTTTGTCGCCCTCGTGTGCATTTTATCTACGGGAATCTCGGCTCTTTTTCCTGTGGTGGAAGACAGATGTTAGCAGCATGGATATTTCGGTGAGGCGGGATTATAAATGGCATGCAGCAAGAATGAAGAACACTCTCTGAGCTTGGAAGGCCTGGGCCTGGATACACAATGAAGGCTCCGAAGCATGGATGATAAACACGGAGCATTTGCAAGCAGTGCTTAACAAGGAGCTTCCTACTCAATTAATGCAAGGAACAGCTGTTTTGTTTTGGTAGGCACACCAAATACTTTTTGTCCACCTTGACAATCCTGGCCTTTCTGTTCAAATCTATTTTTTCCTTCCCTGGTTGTTGTTTCTGAAGAATTAACCCCAAGGAAGCCCATAGGTTGTTGGATGAAGTATGGCTTCATTTCAATTCCATTTGTTTATTTAAAACTATTATGGGGTTATGACTTAATATCCTAAAAAACCACTGTCCCACAGCAGATAAAGGGGCCGTTTTTTGTGAATGACAATATGAAGTGACTTGGCCTATATACCTCCATGTTTGTAAGCAATGAAGTTATTAGGTTTGTGGGATCCCTGAGCACCCCAATCCTCTTGCCCTTACAATGAGCAAAACCTTTACTTTTTCCACCCCTTCTTCTCTACTATTCTTGTTCCTCACTGTTGGCTGGCCCTCACACGTTTATCTAGATTTGTGCCCTTGAACAAGCATCCCATAGGTTCTCTTCTTGGATGTATCCTTAATCCAACCTTGGGATACAGAAAAAATAGAGGTTTCTGTGCATTTGTCTATGGGTAAATATGCCAACCAGTGGTGACCATCTATGCTGCACTTTGGGGGCAACTTTTGTTATCCTCTAATGGTGCTGTGAGGCATGGGAATAACTCCCATTAAGAAGGCTGTACCTATTCAACCTGTACGCAGAACACATCATGCGACGTGCTGGGCTTGATGAATCCAAGGCTGGAGTTAAAATCGATGGAAGAAACATTAGCAATCTCAGATATGCAGATGATACCACTTTGATGGCTGAAAGCGAGGGGGAGCTGAGGAGCCTTATGACGGAAGGTGAAAGAAGAAAGTGCAAAAGCTGGGTTGCAGTTAAACCTCAAAAAAACCAAGATTATGGCAACCAGCTTGATTGATAACTGGCAAATAGAGGGAGAAAAAGTGGAGGCAGTGACAGACTTTGTATTTCTAGGCGCAAAGATTACTGCAGACGCTGACTGCAGCCAGGAAATCAGAAGACGTCTACTTCTTGGGAGGAGAGCAATGACAAATCTCGATAAAATAGTTAAGAGCAGAGACGTCACACTGACAACAAAGGTCCGCATAGTTAAAGCAATGGTATTCCCCGTAGTAACCTATGGCTGCGAGAGCTGGACCATAAGGAAGTCATTTGTTATAATTCCTTAATATCCTAACTGTATAGCTTCATGTTGTCACAACATTGCAAACAAACACAAAATGGAAAGAGGCTTACTATATGGCATTATTAATATTCTGTACTTTTTGCATTTGTTGACATATTACAGAGATGTTAGATCACATGAAATACTGGCGTTCCCAATATAGCTAAGCTGACTATAGCTTATTTAGCATTCACAAGTGTTTTTATTCAAATTATTAGTTTCATTGCATTATGGAGCTTTAGTAATAGGCCTAAAGTCTACTTAGACATAATCAGCTATGCACCAGGACCTTTCTGTGCTATTTTTAAATATTTAAGACAGAGCTGGCAGTGGGGGATGACAGAGGGGACCCAGTACCTCTCTTTCTCTGCGTTCATGTAGTAGTGCAGTGTTTCTCAACCTTGGCAACTTTAAGATGTGTGGACTTCAACTCCCAGAATTCCCCAGCCAGCGTTTCCCCAACCAGCAAAGTTGCCAAATTTGAAAAAAAAATGTACTAGGGCATGAGCTTTCACAAACAAAGCAAAGCAAAGCAAAGCAAAGCAAAGCAAAGCAAAGCAAAGCAAAGCAAAGCAAAGCAAAGCAAAGCAAAGCAAAGCAAAGCAAAGCAAAGCAAAGCAAAGCAAAGCAAAGCAAAGCAAAGCAAAGCAACAAAGCCCAATCACCAACCTGAAAAAGGGACGTTTAGAACAAGGAATATTGCTGATTATTGACTTGTTCAGTCAAACAAGTAGGCTAAACCTCTCCTTCCCTCGGAACCACGGAGTTTCTGGGATCCAATCTCTTGAGGTCACCAAGTTCTGTTGTGGTGCTGGGAGTTGAAGTCCACACATCTTAAAGTTGCCAAGGTTGAGAAACACTGGCCTAGAATATGGTAGGGATGAGGCCTCAATTTAGAAAGCAATCAGTTGCATCACTAATTTCATGATCAAATATCAACTTTGGCCCTTAGATGCTGAGTTTCTAAGTTGTTGATATTATAATTTAATTTATTCTATTTTTACCATGATGGATTCACCATTCACTAAAATATCTGAGACCAGAATATCTGAGACTTATCTACAGAAGGATAGACTCAGCACCAAGCAATAAGTGAGCTTAAAAAAGGAAACAAACCAAAGAACTTAAAAAAAGTTTTAAAAATCTTAACTGACACAGTATTCCTCTTCATTCTCTTTTTTTTCCTAATAGAGGAAAGCAAACCTATTCAACATATTGCTAAGAAACATGAATCAATCCTGCCTTCCCAATATCAAGCATTAGGTTTTCCATGCGGAAAACTAGTTAACTAAAGAGATATCTACTAAACAATCAGAATGTGAATATTATCGTGGCCATAATGATGAACTCTAACTGTATCTCAGGTGGAAAGGAAACTTCAATCCTGATTTCTCTTTTTGTTTTCGCTTGCTTTCCCAGGATTCCTTTTTTCCCCTTTTTTCTGCCTCTTGGGACATTTGCCACTGTCTTGCATAGTACAGTGCTGTTTTCAATATTTCCATGCATTCTTAAACAATTGGTTCCTAGAAAGTCTAGCAGTACTTGATCTCTTCCTTAGTGGAAGACTTATTGGTGGCAAGATACAACTGTGTCTACAATGGTACAAAGGATGAAAAGAATGCTGATGTCACAGGGGTGCTGATGTAGTAGCAAAGCTGTACAAAAAATAAGATTTGCAAAGAGATTACTAAAGAACATTTTAAAAATGACTTAACAAGCATCATCATGGGAGAGCCTTTAGTTTTTTAAAAAAGCAACTGACTAGCACAGGCTCCAGAAAACTTCCAGAATTAAAGCAGTCATCCAACATGTAGGAAGCAGCCCTATAGCAAGTTTCAGGCCAAGAAGATTATTTTGCCCCTGTGGAAAAGACTGATGTAAGCCAACAGGTTGCTAAGAGACTGGGATCTTCCATTCCTCTACAAGATGTATTAACCTCTGCTGAAACTTCTTGTTCTGGTACAATTATTCTTTTCATCTATTAGCAGAATATCCATCAAACCGATGTATCAAACTAAAAAGGTGGGGACACATTAATCCAAGCCCTTGTCATTATGCATTTCAGTGTAAGATTAGCCATCCTGGGTGTGTTTTGTCAGACAGCCTGGATTCAGGATACACGGGTTCATTCTCTACTTATCTCTCAGGATAAGTATCATTATCATTCAGCCCAGCGCTTCTTGTACTTGAACTGTAACCCTGACCAAACCACTCAGTATAATCTCTGAGTGTAGAGATAGGAGGAATTTCCTGTGCTTGGGCAACAGAAGGTTGATGTTTCGGGTCAACTTGTACTCTTACAGGTCCTCAAGGACTGAGGTAGAGGGGCGGGTATGGGGAAGAAAAAGTTTTCAGATTCAAAGAAGGTGTAGAAGAAACTGATGACAGACACTTCTGAACTCCAAAGCTGACCCTAATGGAAAAGTGAGCTAGCCATTAAGAGGAACATTGCTGTGGTCCTGAAAGTCACAATCTCCTTCAGCAACGGTGCTATGAAGTTATTAAGCAAACTGCCTGAAATGCATTTTTCCTCGACAGGAAATCTTATATTGGAAACACAAAAGCACAAACAACAGAATTCCCATTTTTTGATTTATTGAGAACTCCTGGTCATTCAGTTTTGCCATAGGTCACGGCAGGGGCCTTTTCACTTATGACCCCATAAGAGCTTTCCTTATTTCTGTCATTTCTTAAATTAATAATTGGAGTTCATTTATTAATTTTTATGAGATGCACACTCACATACACACACAATATTTTAAGAAAGGAACGTGAGCAATAATTACCAATAATTACTCCCAAACACTCTCTTTCTCTCTCCTCCCAAGAGTTCTCCCCAAGAGGGAATGCTGGGAGTTGTAGTCATGATACCTTTCATTCATGGGAGTTTCATACTTACTATTGTGATATTAGAATATTATGTGTGGTTAGCTATATCAGATTAAGGTAATTCTTGCACATTCTTAGGTTTCAGACTAAAAAAATATGCATGTGTGCATTAATAGATGGGCAGCCTTAACAAATTCAACAAATAAATAATAAAAAGAAACCTACCACAAGGCAATTCATGATCCTTATAAGGGGTGTTGCCAAACTTGTATCTTCAAAGCTTTTTGGAGTAAGTAAATGTTGTTGTTAGTCTTGTATCAGTAATTTGCACTTAGCATTGTACAAAACTTTGATAGCTGTGACAATTTTGTGTTCAATAAAAGACAGCCCAAGTGATCATTAGAGCAACTATGTCAGATTAAATATTTTTTCATGTACAAGAATGAAGTCCCATCAGTAACCTTTGCGATTTACTTTGTCTTACAGAGAACAATACTGTCCCAGCAGACTTTAACACAAAGGGCAACAAATTACAAATAGCGGTTTTACTGCAGTATTTATGTTGTGTTTCTAACAAGATATGTATAAATAATAACATGTATCCCAGGGCTCCTGGCCCACACAGATTTCAGTTACCAGTTATTCACACTTTGTGGTTAAATACTGGGAAATTTAGGTTACTTTCTTGGGAATCACTGAAGAGTGAATCAGTCAAAGCCCACCCTGATGGGATTCTGAGATGTTCTATTAAAACAGCATGAAAGAAGGTGCTTGGCTTCATTCTGGCACTGCTGCTGTGATAAGTGCTCAGAAAACATTGCACTGTTACAGTTTTCATAAGGAGAGAGTCTTATTCTGGAGTAAGAAGAGGGCTTGGTCATGCAAACTGGGGAAGCTGATCTGCTAATATTGAGAGGGTGGCGATGGAGAAAGTGAGACGGGCAAGTTTAAAATGCAGATATGCTGAATTATGGTATGGTGGTACCCAAGAGGTTGTGCATACTTCACAAATGTCTAGAACAGAGCTTTCCAAACTGTGTGTCGGGACACGTTAGTGTGTCGGCTGCAGTGTCTGGGTGTGTCGCGGCTGCTGCTGCCTCCGAGCCCTGCCAGGATTCCACGCAGGTCCTAGTGCCTGCCTTGTGCCTGGCTGCCTCCAAACCTGCTGTGATTCTGCACAGGTCCTAGTGCCTGCCTTGCGCCCTGCTGTAAGAGTGTGTCGCGAAATGATGCCCTGCTGTAAGAGTGTGTCGCGAAATGATGCATGTCTAAAAAGTGTGTCACGAACATGAAAAGTTTGGACAGCTCTGGTCTAGAAAGTGCTTCATGCAAGCACAACACCTCTCTGCTATTCATTAAAGCAGCCATGACTTTTTGCCTTTTGTGTGAGCCTGGAAATATATGAGCGGCTTTAATGAATGGCAGCAATGCTGCGCTTGTGCAAAGCACTTCTTCTGAACCATGTTCAGGGTCTGCATGGCTGCAGTGAAGAGCAAAGTGGGTCTAGGAGTATGTCCAACGATGAAGCCTGCTGGTTTGGGTTCATCCAGGGGCAGAACCTCTCTGCTGTGGATGGGCATGGGTAGTTGCCCGTATATGCTGATATGCAGTGTAAAAGAAAAAGACAAAGAAAAACAGTCCTGGAATAGCTTTGTCCCTTGCTTTCCAGGGTGCAATCCCCCAAGAAAATAAAATAAACACAACTCAAGCTATTTTTCTGCTAGCTATTTGGAGTCCTCTTTGTTATCAGATTGGGAAAGATGTCCAGATAATTGTTCAGATTGATATTGAGTTTTGATATTTCTGCCTTTGGGGAACCCTTTTCGTGTTAACTCCTCTGGATTGGAATGGGACCTCTGAGTTATTTCCTGCTTCTCTCTCCATATTTTGCGTTCTTCATGTTTTTCCTTTGTTAACCAAGCTCCCTCCACAAAGAACAGCTGTAACTGTTTGGAAAAGTGTTGTTTTTAACCCTGCCAGGTGTTGTGAAGAGAAGCCAAGCTTCTGGAAGATACAAGTTCTTCTCTCTACAGCAGATTCATAACTGTTCTATAAGAAATACACATTTCTGTATGTTCTACGTGCCATCTGCTAACTGATCAACAGAACTCAGACAGAGACCAGGAGGGCTGGAAAGCAAGTCTGCTGATGGCTGGATTACAGAGCAACTGCTGGTGCTGGAGACTGTAGTATGTTGGAGAACATAAAGTTAGGAGACCATACTGACAACTCTGTAAAGAAGTAAATAGGTTGATAGGAGACTATCTGGGTTATAGGAGTAGGCTTAAGACTTTATGTTAATAAAACGTAAGCCCAACTTGTGTATCTGTGAAGCAATAAATGGAGTCTTTTGAGGTGAAACCCCTACATATTCATGTATCCGGTCCGTATCAAACTAACACCAAATCAAACCTGTGACAGCAGCCACCCTGAGAAACGGCTCCTGTATCTTCTGGGTAATCCTTGGGTCTGTGCTCTGGAATTTGTCTGCTTACTTTCTTTCCCTTTGGGCATAACCCCAGCATGTAGGCAACTGATATTATTTCTTGAACATTATCAAACAACAAATAAATTAACAAGAAATCAAATACCATCAGCATCGCAAATATTCCCTAACCTCCAGCACATCTCTTCCCATTCTTTAGATACACCTGGGTGAATCTGCAGCTGGATCCTAGAACCTAACTTGCTATAATGCCCAGTTTGGGGTACCACTGCAATCTGTATCTACCAATGGGATGCAGAGTAGTTTCCAGCTGCAAAAGTTTGGGATCCATTGCAGTAAAGACTCAGCAAGCAGTAGTAGGGGAATTTTTACAACTTCTTGTTTGTTTCAGCCATTCCTAGGCTGCAGACTCAACTGCTTAGAAGGGCAGTAAAACTATTTACGCAGGTCATGTTCTAACAATGCCTGTTAAGTCACAATCTACAATGTATATCCTGAGGCCACAGGATCAGGAAAATCAAAGCAAAGATGGTTTAATGCAAAACATATTCTGGCTAAGTATCATTTTTTAAAATATTCCACACAGAAAGTACATTAGTCATGCAAATAATGGTACACTATCCACCCCTGCCACTAGATGGGTTATGTTCCTTCTTAGTTATACATCTGTGAGCATCATTCTTTGAGGCAGCATTTCTCATGAACGTGGACTGTATAAATAGCAATGTGTACATATTAGAGGTTACTCATAATGTATGAATGGGCTCACACATCCACTGTTTCTACAGGTTTATACTGTAATCATTTATTTACACATTGGAAAAATAACTCATCAGGCCTATTCAGGCATTAAGCTGCTCCTCCTCCTCCTCCTCCTCCTCCTCCTCCTCCTCCTCCTCCTCCTCCTCCTCCTCCTCCTCCTCCTCCTCCTCCTCCTCCTCCTCCTCCTCCTCCTCCTTGGAATTGGTTAGCACAATAATAAAAGGCACAAGAGGGCAATATTTAGGACAGGAGGATTTCCTCCCTCTCCCATACAGGGAGATTCCCCAAAGCTTCAGCTTCCTGTATCTTTTTAAAAGCAAATCTTTAGGGCTGCACTTCCCTAAAAAGAAACCTCATGGAATACAGTGTGATTTTGTTTCCCAAACAGTTAAGATTTTGTCATAGCCCTAGTCATTTTTTAGATTCCTGGATCTTAAGGGCCCTTTGATGTATAATCAGAGCCACCTCTCCCAACTCCTCCTCCTCCCACTGCCTTCGGCTTGCCTCTGTCTTTGAGCCTGATTCCTGCCTCTTCCCCCAGAGAAAGCAAGCCGTGCAGAGATTCCTGCTCCTCTGGATTCCTTACTTGCTCAGAGAGGCACAGCCAGTGACTACCAAGGCTGTCTGGCTTCCCCTTATATCATTCTGTGCAGTTCAGCACCCGCTGCGCCATTAAACCCAGTGAGGCTGCCCCTTCAGGTAGCAGATGCTGAAAGGTACAGAATGAGATACTGTATATCCAAGGACTGAGCTGGCGTGCAATCCCCTCTTCATTGTGCCATAAGTTAGCCTCTGCTTCCATCACTGCCGCTGACATCAGATTCTGCTGCCGGTCGAGTTGGTTTCTGCTTGTAGAATCAAGTTGGTGCTGTCTCATCCTGCCTTCCATCAGCTGTGACTCTAAGTTCAGAAGTTTAATAAAGTGATTTACATCTGTGACTAAATTTAAATTGACGAAAGAGTTGGAGAGAGGTTTTTGCAATTGCGGTGCTTACCTTGAGTCACTTCTTACCACAGCATTTGTGGCTCAGTGGATCTGGGAAATACACATTAATGTAGCAGTTCAGCCCTTGTGGCATGAAATGGATTTCCCATAAATCTAGACTGACCATGAAAATCAAAGCTGCAGGCACATGACATTAGGTTCAGTATCTATAATATATCAAGGAAAGATATTGCCCCCATTTGGGAGAATCACAGCAACTGCCATCTCCAGTGTGCTGGCTGCTCTCACAATGAACGGGACTGTTTAAAAGCTTTAGAAAGAACTCGTCATTTTTAGCTTCTACGTGCAAGTAGCCCCCAAGATGTGATACGGTGTCAAGATGAGATGTGGGCACAAAATGCATGCTGACCCTTCCTCAAGGCACTATCCATCTTGACTTCTGCCATTCTGAAGCTCTTCAGAGCATGGAATCTGAGGTCATTTGAATAGGAATTGGAACATTTAAGAGTAACAACATCTAGGTTTAGACCTAACCCTTGCTACATTAAGCATTAATCTCTGGCAGCAGCCAAAGGAGAGTTCACACTCCTCACTTTGGGTTGCTTGTTGTCCTGAATTCCTTTCACATCAGCTTCCATTCCGCCATCTTTCACTGTATCCCTTCTGGAAATAAATGAATGTTCTAAGTAATGTTCTATAATGAAGAATAAATAAAAGCAGTATGCCTCTTATTTATTTTTCCCTCATGACTGAAGAATAGCAACCGCCAGTCATCTTCATCCTTGAATCCTGGCACCACTCTTTTTGGAAGTCAGGCATTCCCCATATCTCCATGGGAAACATTTGGTGGACATAATCCAAACACTTTTTTGAAATAATATTTCCTGGCAATGCTCCCTTTAAGCCTCATTTTCTCATTCTGGATCTGAACGAGATACCTGTTGAAAATAGCCATATTTCTCAGGAATCTGTAACCACAGTTTAAATGCTAGCCTCAGGCAGATGTCTGCATATTGAACTCTACATATTCCTGCCCATGTGAATGTGAGCCAAGAGAAGCACACCATGTAATGGCAGCATGTTGCATGCCCAAACACCACTATCCATTTATTCCAAACAACAGTTTAGGGTGTTTGTTCAAATTTGTCCAATGTCTATTGTGCAGAGTGAGTATTTTCTTCATTTAAAAAAATATTTGAAATTAAATTGGTGCTGTTTTCAAATAACATCAGGGACCTTCAATATTTTTTTTCAGTTTCAACAAAATACATACAGCTTTCCTTTTCATTGTGTAAAGAAGAACGGGGGGGGGGGGAATTATATCTTACTTTTTTCTAGTGGATTCCTGGGCAACAACTTGTATCAGTTCAAAGCAACTTTGCAAGAATGCCTACTTCCAGTGATCAATGTAAAGAAGCAAGACGTTTCCTCCTACTTCTCAAAGCCTACAAAAATTATTTCTATTGAATACGATCCTCTAAAGTGAAATCCATCATCCCACTCCAGATGCAAATTTAATGGCTGTTTGAAGAGGAAATGTGTGTTTTACTTTATAAGTAATTAATCTGTATGCATAAGTTTTTACAATTACAAGCAGAGATCAAAATTATGTGCCATATTAATTTTTAATTGAGCAGTATTTAAATGGAAAAAGTGCATTAGTTGCTTTGGCTGTATTTAATATTTTACAGGAGACTGTTCTGTGAAAAAACAAATCATTGGTAATGAAAACAATAAGCTGTTTATAACCATTTCCTGCGCCCATGTTTGAAACATGCAGTTTTTCTTCTGTTAGTTGCTGGGCATTGCTGCAAGTTCTATTACTTTTGTTTGTTCAGAATTACAGAATTGGTTTAATGAAATGGTCATGGTAGGGTTAGCAACATAAAATGGTTGTGTGTATTTCCCCTTAGAACAAGGTAGAACAAGAACAAGATAACTGGGTTAAATCACTGTCAGCTAAGGAGATTTCCACATCCTTCCCAGCTTGCATACTTTGTGTTATAAAATTCACCACTACAGATATCTAAATTGTGTGCCAAGAAAATTAAATATAAATTAAGCAAATCTGGATACATATTTGAAAAAGCACCATTTCTAGTTTGTATATAGCAATGAAAAAGTCAGGAGGTGCAAGAGTCAGCAAAATCCAGAGATCTGTTCTTTTACAGTTAATTTATCAAAACATAGGATTCAAAAGCCTTTGTGATTATTTCTGTCCAAAACAAACAAGCACTATATAAATATAACGATGTTACCAGGACAGGATAGTTTTTTTTTCCTTATTCCAAACAATTAAAAGTTTTCTAAAAACTCAAGAAAACTCAATTGGGGCAGGGCAGCTGCCATGTCTGGGCTGTTCTTTTAAGGAGAGACAGTGATGCCTTTGGCAAACTTGTTGAGCACATAAGCCTATTGAATTGTTCATGCAAATGGCTGTGGTGATGAAGTAGTGTTAGCTGTAGCGTAAGTGGAAGAACTCTCAGGATGGATTAGATTGAGCAGAAAATGAGACCCAACTGAAGGCCCATTTTAAGTTGTCCATATAATGAAGGTAATGAAGAACACTCATTTTTCTGTCTTCACTGTTTCCATAGGACCTATTGCTCTTCTATCTTGTGAGGCATTTCCTTCACTAAAATGCTGAAGGTGGGGGGGGGGGGAGTTGCAACACTTGGTGCTCACAGTGAAAAACTTGTACTGTCCTTTGTGGATAAAATTGATCAGATCTGCCTCAGCTTGGATACCAGTGCTGGGGAGATCATAGAAAAGTAATTACATGTCCTGTTGTTTTTGGATTCTTTTCATGTAGATCCTCAGGAAAAAGGATTGCCCTCTACTTAGTTTGTTTGTTTGTTTATTTATTTATTTAATTTTTATCCCGCCTTTAAGTGGTCCCACAGTTAAGGGAGATGATCAGTGCCTCTGAGCATGGAATGTGTTCTTTCTTGCCTAAAGGAGGCAATGACAAGATATCTTCTGAATGTGGAAGACCTGTGCAGTTGTAAGTCAAGCTCAAGTATTTCATTTCTGGGAACTGTGATTGAGAAGATGTGCCCTTGCAGCTTAGCAATCGGGATCATTTCAACTGGGCTTTTAACTCCTCAACAAGAGGTGAGGAATTTAAAGAACAAAAGGCTGCTTATTCAGCAAGAATTGAATTGGTTCCTGGCTCATACCCTACAAAAATCATCTTCTGTGCTTTTACCTGCCCTTTCCTACGTATCTCCTTATGCACGTGAACATAGGCAGTGCACCCAAACACCTTCAAATGAGTTAATGATGGCTTCTTGCCATACAAAATATAATATGGTATTTGATTTACAGACACACTCCACAACCTGTTAATTAAATAATTAGCAGTCAGTATAGCCTCTCCCCAGTATCCTCTAGATAACCCTGAGTCAGCTAACAATGAATCCTTTACTGTCTGTAATGCTAAATTCCTACATTCCGCCACGCCATTCTCAGCTGAACTATGCGGATTGGTTCTCCTATGCGCAATGCCCCTCCTACTGAGCCATTGCTGAAAACTGCCACTCATAAACTCAGTTCCCCGGTCAGTCTGTAAACTACACACCTTTGTGCTATATCTACGTTCCACAAACTGCACCCAATTTCTGAACTTATCAAATGTTTGGCTTTTAGCTTTCAATAGGTAACAGAACCCAAATCTGGTGAAATCATCCACAATAACTAAAACATATTTAGCACCACCTATTGTGGCTGGTAATGGGCCAATTAGGTCAGTGTGAACTAATTCAAAACATTTATGTGACTTTCTATCACTAAATTTGCTTACAGGATACACCTTTGACTTTGCAACCTTACATGCCGTGCAATCCAGATAAGCTTGGCACGGTTTCAAATCCATTCCAGAACTTGCTTCAGACATCTTTTCAACCACTTTGAAACTTGGATGCCCCAACCGTCTATGCCACAGATGTTCACATGAATCATGGGTTGGTTTAATAGATAGATTACTGATCAGTGATTTTTTTTTTTACATATAAGGTAAGGGTTTGAATGACATCTTTTCTTGTGCACTCTACAACTCTGTTCCTATGTGGCCTTTCTGTATAGGAAAGTGCAATTAACTAAGTGGAAGTACTTTTTCACTTGGCTCAAAATGTAATTAAGTCAGCCTTGCGGAATCTCAGGAATGTTCTGCTCATGTCTTCATCTCATCCCCCCACCCAATGCTTGTCTAAATCCACTGCTGCTTATCAGGTAGCTAACCACTTCCAACATCATGCAGAGTAAACTGTGACAATGACATCTGTGGCTGGCTCAGGTACAGTTTCTAAATGCAAACTAGTCATTCTACCTTCCCAGGAGTTCAGTTTAAAACAGTTTTCTGTAGAAATGCTTGGCCTGGGTGCCAGTATCACTTTATGCCTAGACCCCTGGAATCATTTTAGCCAGCAAAGCTTGCCTTCCACATCCCTTGGTAACAATAAGAAACCAGATGAATAATTAGGGCAGGTTTCCCCCACACACCCCTTGGAATTTCAGTAACTCCAGCAATTTCTTTCTCTTTTCACCATACTGGTTTTTCTTTCAACAGCTCCCAGAGTAAGAGGCCAACTTTTGCTTTATAATTACAGGGCACCCCACTTACCTGCATTCCTCTTTGTCCAAGATTTTAGGGTCCAGGGATGGACTGCACTGCTTAGCTGAAGCAATGCTGCTGTAGGGTGCTACTTTAGCATCGCTGGAAAAGAAGAAATGCATTGGCAAGAAAGAGGAATGGGAGCTGCACAAAACCAAGATCAGAATCATCCAGTTTGTCAAGGTAGAAGCACCTGTCTTCCCCCTCCAGGACCGCAGGTGCTTGGGGGGTGGGGGTGGGGGGAAGCTCAGGGAAAGTGTTGTGGTGAGAACTGGACAGAGCTTAAAGTAACATCTTGGAGGCTTTCAGTCAAATCATCCTGAGACTTCTTGGTTTTTATTTGGCAGTGCTGGATCCCTTCTTTCTAAATAACTTTCTAAATAACCAAAGTGCATGATTTGGATGATTGTGTTTTAGATACCTAGAAGAGAAGTGAGATGACAAGGGAAGAATCTTGAAAGCAAGCTGTCTAAGACAATGTGCTCCTCGTTTATTTTTTATAAACTAGCCAGAGATTTTCCATAAAAAATGGTAAGTTCTTCTAAGCAGGGACATTCACAGGAGGGTCAAAAACCTCAAAATAGCAGCTACATCTGCAGGACTGAAGCCCTGCCCCTTTTTATATGCAACTTTTTTATACTCCCATCCCCTACCCTGGCCACATCAGTTTAAGGTTAAATCAGTTTCCATCTGCAGGTTTTGGGATAAATTATTATTATTATTATTATTATTATTATTATTATTATTTATTAGATTAATATTACCGCCCATCTCCTCCAACGGAGGACTCTGGGCAGTTCACAATAAAAACCATGATAAAATACAATAATAGTCAAAACATCAATAAATAAATATAAAATCCAAGTGCAAAGATGTTAATACTAAAAAGGGTTTCATGGGATCAACCAGCCCCAGGAGGAACTGTTAGCATTCCCCTCCCATGCAAGGCAGCAGAACCAGGTCTTTAAATTTTTCCGGGAGGTCGGGAGCGAGGAGACCTGCCTTAGCTCTGGGGGCAAGATGTTCCAAAGGGCGGGCACTGTTGCAGAGAAGGCTCGCCTTCTGGACCCCGCTAGGTGGAATTCTTTGATCGATGGGATCCGTAGCATGCCCTCTCTGCATGACCGGGTGGGGCGGGTCGATGTTCTGGGGATGAGACGTTCCCTCCGGTAACCTGGTCCCATGCCATGTAGGGCTTTAAAGGTGATAACCAACACCTTGAATTGGACCCGGAAGCAAACTGGTACCCAGTGCAGCTCGCGCAGCGGAGGAGTTACATGTGCCGATTTTCTGGCTCCAATAACTGTCCGTGCGGCTGCATTTTGGACCAGCTAAAGCTTCCGGATACTCTTCAACGGTAGCCCCATGTAGAGCGCATTGCAATAGTCTATATGGGAGATGACAAGGGCGTGAGTGACTGTTCGGAGGGCATCCCGTTTCAGGAAAGGGCGTAATTGGTGCACAAGCTGAAGCTGCGCAAAGGCCCTCCTGGCCACGACTGCCACCTGCTCTTCGAGCAGGAGTCGTGAGTCCAGGAGGACCCCCAAATTCCGTACTGGCTCCGAATGGGGCAGTGCCACCCCATCCAGGACCAAAGATGACAACTTCCTGGATTCCGAGAGGCCATCAATCCACAGCCACTCCATCTTACCAGGGTTCAGCTGAAGCCTGTTGTTCCCCATCCAGACCCCTACAGCCCCCAGACACTGAGACAGGGTGGTGACCGCATCACTTACTTCACCTGGCATCTCCCCAGACTGTGCTTCACGCTTAGAGTCCAACTTAGAATGAATCTGAGCAATTCTAAATGCCTCTCCTCTATCACCAGTCTGTCCTTGTGAGTTTATTCCTATTTGCTCCAAGCTCCCAGTCATTTGCTTTGTCATGTAGGACCTTATATCGACAGATTATTCATCCTTGTGGGTCTTTGGAGAAAAGCAAGCCTGCTGATTGATTAGGTTTCTCATGGGACAAAATGTTCTTCCATTTCTTCAAAGACCAGGAGATAACCATTCTCATCTACAGTAGCAAAGGTAAAAGATTTAAACATGTACTTGGCTTGTGCCTCTATCATATTTCTGTTCTGCTTGAGTACTAGATAATTCATAATGCCAAGCAAAGTTTGCACATAAGGCTTTGTTTCCTGCTCACATGGCATTATATTCTCCACATGCTTGCGGTTTGCATAAAGTGCCAGCCTGATAGTGCAAATGTAGTATAATAGTTCCCAAAGCATTGCAGTTTCCAGAAACAGCATATGCAATTCTATTTTCTTTTCTAAGGAACTTCCTTTAATATGTGAGCATGTAAATAAAGAAATGGAAGTGGTGATAGAACCAGTCACTGGGAGAGAATAACGATGCTATAGATTTATTACATAAATTGTCTGTGCCAGATTTTGTTCACTAGTAAAATTTTAATTCAGTCACTGTGATCTATTCTCTGAAGAAGAAAACTGGGTTGCACTATTCGTTGAGTTATGTGAGAACTCGTACGATTCTTTTCCTGGCCCCCCACACACAAACCCAAAAATATTTTTCCTGATAAACTAGTCTCTGAGTTAAAGGCCAAAGCTAAATCTTTTGTGCCTGGTATTAGGCTTTTTATGCCCAGGGACAGAATGGAGCATTTCATGATGTGATCGACACCTCTTTGCCCTTTGATGTGGTACTGTCAAAAAACAGGTTTATCACCTCAGGATGGGCTAAGCTAGGCTGATGGGAACCCTTTCACAAATCTGCCTATTCACATATTAAAGGATGGGTTATGTTATATGAAGAGAACTATACACTGGGGATTGTGAAACTTGAACCCTGTGGCTTTAAACTATATTATCTCAATTCAGTATCAGTTCTGGAAATGAACTGGGGTAGGAAAAAATAGCTTATCACACTGATAAATAATAATCAAGGGGAAAGGGAAGGGCAAATTTATCTCCCCTATTCCAAGCATTAATAATGTAAGGGGTGTGGTGGCTCAGCGGGTAAGACGCCAGGCTTGTCGATCGCAAGTTCGGAGGTTCGAATCCCTAGCCCTGCATGCGGAGTGAGCTCCCGCACTTGCTCCAGCTCTTGCCAACCTAGCAATTCGAAAGCATGCAAATGCAAGTAGATTAATAGGTACCACTTCGGTGGGTAGGTAACAGCGTTCCACGCGCGTCATGCAGCCACATGACCGTGGAAGCATCTTCGGACAACGCTGGCTCTTCGGCTAACAAACAGAGATGAGCACCGGCCCCTAGAGTCAGACACGACTGCACAAATGTGCGGGGGGAAACTTTACCTTTACCTATTCCAAGCATTCCTTTTCATTAAGTGTGATCTATCCAGTCAAACGTAGTCAAGTGAAGGAAAGGTAAGGTTGTACTGTCTTGCTCTCTTTATCCATCTTACGTTAGCTATCTGATCACAGTTCCCTCTGGCTTTGCTGAAATCAGTCTCTTCATCTGGCATTTTCTCTCTAATGTTCTTTGGAAGATTTTAAACAAAACTTTGTTGTGTGAAGAAATTACTGCAAGGGTTCTATAATGTGTGCTTTGCATTGCATCTCCTTTTCTCCTTTCTTCAGTATAGGGAGAAATCTTTCCCTGTCTTTAGGCCACACTGTCTTCTTCCTTATTCACCAAAGAGGGCTGTTGGCTGTGTCTTCTCCTGCAGCTTTACACAGAACTCCGGGAATGTAGTTTTCATTTTGTGCCTTCCTATCTGACAGCTGGTTATGCCTCATTTCCCAGTAAAGCTGGTTCCTAACGTATTCTGTCTCTACAGGTGTTTCTGTCCTGCTTATAAATAATTTCAGTAAAGCTTTTCTGTTGTTTTTTAACCTAATTTGCCTCTACCACATCTCTTCTGTTATTGTGTATATGAGTATTCCTATCTTAGCTGCAGATTTTTTTCCAGATTTCTCTGAGCTTCTTATCTATCATTTTCTTACATTCCTCTATTTGTTGACATTCCTGATTATGATTCTTCCATTATCCTTTCTTGCTGCTTTTGAAACTCTGTGTTCAAACACTATGCATCCTTCTTGATACACAAGGTTGATACCCATGCCATCTTTCCTTGGCTACTATGATAGCTTATTCCAAAATCTGCAAAAATATTTTATGAATATTTTTGCCATTTCAATTGTCATGATATTTCTTATTTCTTCCTATAGTTCCTTTACATAAATCAGTCATACTGAATCTGTCCTTGCATTGCATTTTTATTCTGACCTTGGGCTTTTCCTCATTTGCACCAAACCATTGAGCCAAGTTTCCTTGGCAATATATATATATTTCTGTTGTGCCTCCATGACATCACCTTCAACTTGTCCCTACTGCTTGAGGCTTCAGTCATGTTTAGGTATAGTGCTGTTCAAATAGTGCTTTCCTCCTTAATCCAACAGCAATTAATGAAAGCTGCAAGGGGTGTAAAATCTGCTACCCTTTGCCTCCATTATGTCAGAGGCAAAGTTAAGTAAATAGTAGTGGCTGGAATCAGAGCAGTGCTTATTAGCTGTTTCTAGCTGATGTAAATACAGTATGTCTCTTCACCTCCAGTCATTCTACCTGCTATTCTGTGGGACTGGAGAACTGGCAGCTGAAGAGCTGGTTTCCCTGTACCAATTCTCTTTCTTGGGGACTTGCTGCCAGAAAAGTGGGGAGAGATGGCT
This sequence comes from Charina bottae, assembly GCA_023362775.1. NCBI lineage: Eukaryota > Metazoa > Chordata > Lepidosauria > Squamata > Charinaidae > Charina > Charina bottae. Next base: position 14,365,176 of record JALMGJ010000016.1, read on the forward strand.
TTTTGGTCCAGGGGAGAGCCTGGTTTGAAAGAACTCCAGCTGCCGAAAGCAGAATTGTGCTGGAAAATGGCCCAGGGACGTGAAGGAAGGAAGTGTGTCGGTGGCCAAAAGAAGCTGGGCAGACCATGGCCATGTCATCACCAGCATCTTCATGGAGACATTTGCATGTCAAGACTTGAGCTACAAGAAAAAGGAAAATATAGTCTCTGAATTGGAATGTACACTGCCTCTGTAGTGGGTTGGAGAAGAGAGCAAGGTGACCTAGTAAGGACATAGCCTATGAAAATAATCAGTGAGGCATCTTTTTGCTATGGATAGTAAGACATAAGGAAGGAAAGGAAGGGGAGAGAAATCCTAATGAAAAATGCTGCTTGTGACTCAACTCCTTTCCTGACACTGATGGGCATTTTGTGAACATTTATCCTGCTACAGTTACAACATAATGGGTTGTAGGAAAACACAGGAAGAAGCCCACACATGATAGATAGGTTCCACAGCCCAACCTGCCCCATTGTTGCTGCAGTGCTGTGTTTTCCCACCAGCTGTTGATGCGCAGCAGAAAAAAGAATCAATGATTTTGTTACACATGCAAAATCAGGATAGTTCCATTTAGCAGTGAATCAAAAAAGATGCAGTAGAAGCATAATTGGGATTGGAAATAGAGGTAACAAATTTCATCCTGATATATCCACCATATCCAAGGAGAACATCAGGAATCACCACAAGGGACTTCTGGGGGAGGTATGGTGAATTGAAGATGGCTCTACAAAAGTGGAGCCAATGACTGTGGCAAAGACCAAGGAACCAGTAAGTAGACTGGTCCCTTGGAACCTCCCTGGATAAAGAGAAGAGGGGAGATTGCCTACATGGGCTCCAGACAGCTGCTCCCCACAAGGAAACCACAGGATAGTGGTTTTCCACCGGTTTGAGCACTGGGAGATGAAAGGACACTAAGTTCGCAAACCTCACTTTCTAATCACTTTCAGAAATTGCTCATTAACTATTTCTAAGCTATTAAAGACCTTCGGAATGACAAGTTTGAAAATGCCCGGTAAGTCTGCCTTTAATCCTGAATGAAATAAAAATTTAATCATAAGCTTAAGAATTTGAAATAAACAGCAAAAAGCTAAATGAGATTTTGATCCTAGAAAGTTATAAATGGACTAAGGATCCAGATAAAATTGGAATATTGGAACTTTTACAATAAGATTATGGAATTAATTATAAAGTACAAACAGCTTCTCATGGGAAATAGATCCTATTTTGGTTTTTACAAAACATAACATTTCATGATTTCAAAAACTGGGCACTAGACTGGACTAAAGATTTTAGGAAGAGGAAAGATATACAGGCCTGCAAGATGGTGCGAAACGTTCTAACAATAAAAATACTGAAGGAGACTTTTGAAGAATGGAATGAGAAAATAGTAGCCATGATAGAGATGGTATTGAAAGTGGCTTTACAACTGACAGGCCAAGAGAATGATTTAGAAAAGGATGTTTCACTGGATCTACAAAAGAAATTGTCCAAGGTTTTAAAATGTAAAAGGGAAATACAAATGATAAACCAAGAGTGTGACCTGGATCTTTCCTGCTGGATTTACAAAAGAGGCTTGATAAAGCCTTGCAGAACTCTGTGGGACAAAGAAGAAATGGAGAGAAATAAAATCTTATGATAATATTTGAATGAACTAAAGCAGAGCTTTCCAAACTTCTCATGTTGGTGACACACTTTTTAGACATGCATCATTTCGCGACACACTCTTACAGCAGGGCATCATTTTGCGACACACTCTTACAGCAGGGCACAAGGCGGGCACTAGGACCTGTGCGGAATCACAGCAGGTTTGGAGGCAGCCAGGCACAAGGCAGGCACTAGGACCTGCGCGGAATCCTGGCAGGGCTCAGAGGCAGCAGCAGCCGCGACACACCCAGACACTGCAGCCGACACACTAACGTGTCCCGAAACACAGTTTGGAAAGCTCTGGTCTAGAGCATAATACCAAAGAAAGGAGACTTAATAGAGTATGCATAAAATCCTTATTTTCACATGCTAGCAAAATAATGCTTAGGATCCTCCAACACAGATTAGAGTCCTACATGGAAAGGGAAATGTCAGATGTTCAGACTGCTTTTAGAAAAGGTTGAGAAACAAGAGACATTATTGCTGATGAATGCTGGATAATTAAGAGCCAAACAATGCCCCAAAGAAGTCAACATCTGCTTTATTGACTATAGAAAGGGCTTTGATTGTATTGACCATGTCAAGTTATAGAATGTCCTTAGGAAAATGGGAATCCTAGAATATCCCATTGTTCTCATGCAAAATCTATACACAGGACAGGAAGCCACAGTCCAGATGGAAAATGTTGGCAAAGGACTGAGACAAGGTTGTATCCTTACTTATTCATCCTATATGCTGAATATATATTAAGGGAGGCTGGAATGGAAAAAAGATGAGTGTGGTTTTAAAACTGGAGGAAGAAACATAAATAACCTGTGCTATGCTGATGATAGTACTCTGATAGCCAAGAATATGTTGCAGACTAGCACTTGATAGGGTAGCAATGAAGACCTTGAAAAAGTCATTCAGATGGTATGACATGTCTATACCTATAAAGATGAGAATCATGTAGGTAATGGTTTTCCCTGTGTCACTCTATGGAAGTGAAAGTTGGATTTGAAGAAGCAAGATAGAAAAAGTATTGACACTTTTAATTTGGGATTGGAGAAGACTCTACAGAATATCATGGATAGCCCAAGAAAACAAACAAATGCATCATTGAACAAATCAACTCAGAGTTCTCACTTGAGGCACTAGTGACCAGGCTCAAATGATCATATTTTGGACACATTATGTGAAGACCCAGCTACCTTGAAAAGTCAGTAATGCTGGGAAAGGTGGAAGGAAAGAGAAGAAGAGGATGACCAGCATCAAGGTGGATGGACTTGATTACAGTGGTAATATTTGCACAATTGGTACACCTGAGACTCCAAATCATCCTATGTATGTGGTTGCTAAGATCTGACACTGACCTGATGGCACGTAATCAATAGTTAACAAAGTAATGGGAAAAGGTTGTATATATTTTCCAGGTCATACCTTGCTGGAACAAATTCTCTTTTTTCAATTTTCTGAATGTAATCCATATGTTTGACATGTCTGTTTTTCAGTCTACATCTGAAAGTATACTCACTGACTAGATTACCCTTCTTAACTTCTGCTTTCTATTATACAGAATTAGAGAGCCAGTTTGGTCTAGTGCAGAGCTTTCCAAACTTTTCATGTTGGTGACACACTTTTTAGACATGCATAATTTCGCGACACACTCTTACAGAAGGGCATCATTTCGCGACACACTCTTACAGCAGGGCACAAGGCAGGCACTAGGACCTGCGCGGAATCCTGGCAGGGCTCAGAGGCAGCAGCAGCTGCGACACACCCAGACACTGCAGCCGACACACTAACGTGTCCCGACACACAGTTTGGAAAGCTCTGGTCTAGTGGTTAAGGCAATGGGCTAGAAACCAGGAGTCTGTGAGTTCTAGTCCCGCTTTAGGCATGAAAGCCGGCTGGGTGACCTTGGGCCAGTCACTCTCTCTCAGCCCAACTCACCTCACAGGGTTGTTGTTGTGGGGAAATAGGAGGAGGAAGGAGTATTAGGTATGTTCCCCCGCCTTGAGTTATTTATAAAAATAACAAAGGTGGGATAAAAATTAAATAAATAAATAAAAATAAATACAGAATAATCTGATTCTGATGTTATCCAACTGGTGATATTTATGTTGTATGATGGAACAGGTTTGGTCGCACATTTCCAAGTCTAGCATCCAGAAATGTGGCAAGTGAAGTTCTTTCCCACTGCCAGGAGCTGGATCCTTTCTAAGCTGAAAATGCCAAGGACTAAACCTGAGATCTATTTATTTATTTGTAGATTTATATCCTGCCTTTCTTCCAAGGTCTGTTTAGTTATGACTCCAGTTGTTTTTTGCAACAAAAATCCCATGAAATAGATTAAGTGGAGAGACAATGACAGCCAAAGTCAGTGAGCTTTCATGGTTGTGGGTGGAGTTGAACCTTGATCTCTCTTCTCCTAGTCCAACACCTCAACCATTATACCACATTGGCTGTTTAAGTGTACAGTATACGGTCAGCTGCTGAGTTTGGCCCCCCTTTTCTCTTTTTGACAACAGCATTCAAGGATCTCCAAAGGCTAGAGTCAGCACTGATGTAAAGTCATCAAATAAGAGGTTCTAATGAGGTAGAATCTCATGGTAGATTTCAGGCATCTGTAACTCCTTGGCCTATTAAAGGAAACACTTCAGTGAGTGACATTCTTTGAGTACTCTGTCTGAAGGGTTTGAGGAAAAATACATAATTAGGGTGACACATGTTGAAAAGAAAGGGTTTCAAAGCCACAAGGCAGTTAATATTCTCTCTCTCTCTCACACACACACACACACACACACAAGTGAATGAATGATATGTGGCAGGTTGCTAATTAGACGCATTGTTGTCCCTCCTGTTAATGACAAGCTTTTCTTAAAGGGGAACCATCCTGACAAGAGAAAGTAGAAAGTTCCACCAATTTGTAATCACTAGTCAGACACACACCATTTCACCCATACCCTGTTCTTTGTTTGCACTAGAATGGTGAGGAAATCATATTGAGTAAACTCTGAAAATTGTTTTCTTTGACAGAAGCTAGTTCTAAACTAAGTATTTCCTGAAACAGAAACAGAGAAAACATTTTACATGTCTATCATTTGTCCTTGGAGGACATGAAACAAATACGTTTTAATAAAGCTTGACACTAGTATTATTCTGTGTGGCCTCCGGCTGTAAGCTTTTCTTTCCCAGTTTGTAGAATCGAAGGGATAAGAAAACAGTTTCACATTAAGAGGAACACAGTGTACTGGTTAATCATACCATGCAGAAATAAAAATGCTGCCAGCAGAAGAATGTAGTATGAGTGGAAGAAAGCAGTGCAAAATAAAATTGGACTGAATCAAGAAGAGCTTTGGAGAGGAAGCGGCTGAGCGGCTAATATGGGAGCTGCATCTTGGATACATGCTTCTCAATCAATCATTAATGCTCTTGAGTAGAGAAATTTCTGTTATTTTTGACAATACAAATAAACACTTAAAAAAGTTACTGACTAAAAATTCAATTCACCTTTTCATATTTTTTTAACAAAAAAGAAACCTTATTGGGAGTTGGAAATGAATTTCCAAAGGATGTTTAAATCTCGAAAAGGAATATCTGCTAAAGGAGAATCACTCACAAGATTTAGCGACTGGAACAATGCCTTCAGAGTGAGCTAGTCTGTCTTTCAAGGATTTATTTTCTACTGTCTGCTTTGCTATGAAAATCTAATTATTTTGTAATTCAGGCAAACAGAAAGCATTTGTGGAAATCTTGGGTAAATTTGTAGCTGTCATCGATTTAACGACAAAAGCCCTCTTACACTGCAGTGTTTCACTGCCATTTCAGTGGAGAATCAAGTCTCATTGCTATTCTTTTTGCTATTCTCTCCAGGTGAAAATGCCAAGCAGCTCTTCCCCTTGTACAAGTGATGCTGCATTTAGGAAGGGTTTTAATTATTTTTTGCCTAAGAGGTCCATTTGGGCCATACTCAGCTTCTGAACTATTCACAAATGCTTGCATTCACACAACACTCATAACCTTTTGACAATATTAACCTAATTTCTGATTTTGCATAATACTCTGAACTGTGAACTAACCAAATTCCTGGGTTCACACAATATATTAAACCACAAATAATATTAATTAAAGTAAATGCTAACTAAGCTTGGCATTTTATGTGAATGCAGCTATTAGGTTTGTAACTGACCCGGGTTAAGTGTATTCTATGAACCCAGCCACTGTCTTTTGTGATTAATTCTCAGCAAAGTACTGCCAAATCTCCCAGGATAATTGTTGGTCACCTGCAGACTGGCAGTTCATCAAGTGCCAATGCTAAATATTTCAAATTCACAATAATAAATGTGGTTAGGTCTACAGAATTGTAACATTGACCGGCACTGTGCAGAATTTATTAATTTAATTTTAGGATATGTACGTATATATTCTTGAGAAATTCGTTGTACAAATATTCATAAAATGCTGTTTGGTCCCGGCATGATTCTTCTCCACCACCCCATTTTCTCCACCCCCATGCAAAAAAGATGCCATGCCTAAGCTTCCAGCTCCTGTAAATGTTGACACAGGCAGTGGTTGGTATGTATTGGTTCCCTCTTCCCAGATGCTTATTCCACAAAGGTGAACATAGTGGGGGTTGTGCTGTGTGGGCTGGGGTTCCTTTTTATATATAACTTTGACATAATTAATGCATGAAGGGGATTACGTCAGGATAATAGGATGGATGGGATGACATGTCTGGATGTCAGTGAGTCAACAAAATTAATTGAATTTGCTGCATGTTGACATCTTTGAGGGCAAATGAGGGCATATGAGAGCAAAGGCAATTTAAACAAAATTAACAGATGAATGCTGAAGAATAGCCCAAACAGGGGGGAATTTTTTCATACATCAAGAAGAGTTTGTGGAAGAGAGTGAGGAGTTTTAGGTCAGCTCTCTTTCTTAATGCAAAAATTATGCTTTGGAATTTCATTTGACGAACAATATGCAAAAATATATTCCTACTTGTGAAAGAAAAATTTAAAAAGGCTAAATTTGGCCAGTAGCTTATGCAGTATTAAAGGATGAGTTCCGGCTTAATCAAACGTGGCTTACTTATTAATAGAGAAGGTTTTGAAAGTAGCAATTTATGAGTGCCATGGTGCAGCTTTTTCTCCTGAAAAGCAGCTTGGTGGGTTAATACATTAACCTATAAATAAAAGCAATGACAGCTCTCCTGTCACTACATGCTGATGGACGGTTCCTTTTTCTGCCATTATAGCCTTGTGAATGTGGGAAAATTAATTTAAGTGGTAGTTAATTTCTAATGAATTCCATTCATCCGGTTAATATAGTCCCTTGATGTTATGGTAACCTTCATGGATCATTGCATTATGTAAATATATTCAACTTTATGCTGGTTTAATATAAAAAAAGATTGTTGAGTTTTGTCAAACCATGCCTACAAACCTACATGCTCAGAAACACACACAGAGGAAAAAAATTAAATAACCCAGAGCTGGATTATTTCATATGTTTATAGCTAATTAAGCTTCTTTCCAATGGTTCCACAGAGCAAAACCATTCAAGTTTGAGGCCAGCAGCACAGTCTGTCTTTCTAAAGGTGGTTGCCATTATTTGGGGCTAGATTATAAAGTTTTACCCAATGGACACCTGCAAAGATACCCTCAAGGAAAATCTACATAAATTAGAGCACCTTTTTCTCACAGCAAGCATGGAACAGTCAGAGAGCTCACGAATCATGGCCCTGTTCCAAATCTTGTTCAGGGAAGAGCAGAATTATGGGCAAGACATGCAAGCAATTGCCTATTCAAATGCTTTTCTGACAAGTCTTGCCTCCATTTCCCTCTTTTTATTCCATCACTTGTGTTCTAGTGATGTCCTCAAGGGACAAATATTTGAAAAAGAAATTGGGAAGGGTCTGTCACTCCAACTAATATCTGCTGAGTGAGATTATTGGTCTGGTGGACTCAGCCTGCTCCCATTTGCAATGGCTGTCCAAGGTCTCAGGCAAAGATCTTGCCTTGAGGTCATTCTAGTTGAAGATATGGACTGGGATTAAATTCATGAGTTGATTATGGTACTGCATGATTTAACATCTTGTTCAGTCTTTTAGTCGTGTCCGACTCTTCGTGACCTCATGGACCATAGCACGCCAGGCCTTCCTTTTCCTCCACTGTCTCCCGGAGTTTACTCAAATTCATGTTCATTAAATCGGTGATGCTATCTAACCATCTCATCCTCTGCCGTTCCCTTCTCCTTTTGCCTTCAGTCTTTCCCAGCATCAGGGTCTTTAACATTTTTTAACATCTAGCTAAGAATAATATTTAGCATTCATATGGTTCTTCTTGAGCATTGAGAGTGCTATGTATGCATGCATCCCATGTTCTGTAGCTATTCCCCTAAAATAAATCCTGTATTATTTGCAAGTATGTTTGTTTGAGAAGAGAGACGAGTGTTTAAATGAAAAGATGGAATTTATTTGAGTATTTGTAACCTGCCTGCTAACTGAAGTCCTTGAAGTGACTTACACGATAAAGTATTGTATTGTAGAGTGGCCTATTATATATTTTATTTCCCTATTTAAATACCCTAAAGTAGACAACAGAGACAAGGGAAGTCTAAATTATAGAGACATTTCCCTGCCAGTCTGCTGTCTCATCTCTGCCTGGAGTAAGTCTCGAAATGATCTTGTCACCTGGAGCTTCTGGAGAAATCAAACATTAGGCCTGTAGAGAGCAAGGTTTTGATGGTGGTGATACTCGCATTTCCCAGAGTTTATGGGGCCTGATAGCAGAGGTACAAGGTTGGGCAACAAAAATCTTTATAGTTCTTCTGCTCTCCATTCTCAGACATTCCAATTATCACTCAGCCATATTCATCTACCATTCTCAAGGCTGCTGTGAGATCTGGAGACCTCGTGAACTGCTGCTCATATGCTTTTTTCTCTTGCAATTTGACAAGTGCCTTGAGGTTGGTTATTACATCTATTGTCTCTTTTTAAACATTGTGCCAGATCTTTGACCCTCAAAGCTCAGGGCATGTTAAAGACATGGAAAGTTTTAATTCCTTTCTGATTTATTCTTTTCAGGATATGGTGACAAGTTATTTATTTATTTATAACCACCCAGAGTCCCCCTTTTCTGGGGGAGATGGGCGGTGGCAAAATTTGAAATATAAATAAATATATTTTTCACATTTTGCCACTGCCCATCTCTGCAGCTTTAACTGTAAAGTTTATTTAGTCACTTGAAACATTTTTGTGTAACAAAACAGTAAAAATAGCATCTTAAAAATGACTATGAAGGGACAGATCTATTCTTACTCTCTCACAGTTATCATTATGTAACAAGAGACAACTTTGAGTAATTACTGATAGACAATTAAGAGTGGGAGAGAGCAATTGATATTATTTGGGTTTCAAAGGACTTAGTGAATAAAATTTCTAAAGTGGATATATTACCAAAGACTTTTTCTGATCATAATCTTGTTAGTATGATAGTAAAAAAGCATCTAGATTATATAGATGGAAGTTGAATGAATCTATTCTACAAAAAGAGAAGGTTGTAGAGGATTGTAAGAAGAAATTGAAAGACTTTTTTGAAATTAATTTGGACAATGAAATTGACTTAAAAACTGTATGGAATGCGAATAAAGCAGTTATGAGGGGACACTTTATTTACCATAATCGCAACATTAAAAAAACATCTCAACAAAAAGTACAAATGATTTTGGAACAGATCAAATTGAAAGAAATTGAATTACAGAAAAAACCATCAGATAACAACATTGTATATCAACTCAAATTATTATATCAACAAATATCTATGATGACTGTGAAAGAAATTGAAACAAAGTTGAAATATGCAAAACAGAAACATTTTGAATTTGCTAATAAACCAGGAATATGGTTAGCATATAAATTAAGGAAGGAAAGAGAGAAGAAAATGATTTTAAAGATCAAAGAAGGTAATGTGGAATTTTTGGACAATGAAAAGATTGAAAAAGCATTCTATAGATTTTTTTCTAATTTATATAAAAAACAAGAAGTACCTTTGGAGAAGATAAATGAATATTTGAATAAACAAGATTTACCAAAACCTACAGTCTCAGAAATTAATATTGAACAGTCCAATAACTACTTTTGAAATAGCTGAGGCTATAAAAAGAATGAAATTGGGGAAAGCACCAGGACCTGATGGTTTGTCTGCATTATATTATAGATTTTTTGAATATCAGATTCTTTTACCTCTCAAAAGACTGATGAATTCTATTTTGTTGGGGTCATCAATGCCAGATTCATGGAAACAAGCTAATATTGTTCTTATACCAAAGGAAGATCAAGATCCTTCTTCAGTTAAAAATTATAGACCAATTTCATTGTTGAATAATGATTATAATATATTTGCATCAATATTGGCGGAAAGAATGAAAATTTTTTTGCAAGAATTTATTCATTATGACCAATGTGGATTTCTACCAAAGAGACAGTTAAAAGACAATGTAAGAGTTGTTTTGGATGTTATGAATATTTACAATGTCATAAGGAATGTCAAACAGCTCTTATTTTTTTAGATGCAGAAAAAGCCTTCGATAATTTGAATTGGAGTTTTATGTTCAAAGTTTTGGAAATTATGGACTTTGGGGAACATTTGATCTAGGCAATTAAGACTATTTATAAAACACAACAAGCAAATATTATTGTGAATGAAGAATTAACTGAATTGTGTTATATACAGAAAGGAACAAGACAAGGATGTCCTTTGTCTCCTCTGCTTTTTATTCTGGTATTGGAAGTTTTTAATAGAGACATTAGAAGAGATGAACAAATAAAGGGCTTAAAGATCAAACAAGAAGTTTTTAAGTTGAGGGCTTTTGCTGATGATTTAGTTTTGATTTTACAGGACCCATTGGATACTGCGGAACATCTGATGAGGAAATTGAAAGTTTGGGTCATTGGCGGGTCTGAAAGTAAATAAACAAAAACCAAAAATGTTAATTAAAAATATGACCATGTCTGACCAAGAACTACTGATGGGTAAGATGGGTTTTAAGATTGAAAAAAAAGTTAGATATTTGGGGGTGATCCTGTCAACTAAGAATAGTATATTGTTTAAAAATAATTATGTAAAAATTTGGAATGATGTGAAAAATGACTTGTTAAGATGGGGAAAATTACAATTGTCTCTTATGGGAAGAATATCTGTGATCAAGATGAATGTTTTGCCTAGGATGTTGTTTCTATTTCAGACTTTACCGATTTTGACGACTGATTTACCATTTAAAGAATAGCAGAAAGATATTTCAAAATTTGTTTGGCAAGGCAAGAAACCAAGAATTAAGTATAAATTGTTGCAAGATGCTAAAGAACAAGGAGGTTTGGGCTTGCCTAATTTAAAACTATATTTTGATGCTTGTTGTTTGCTTTGGATGAAGGAATGGATTACTTTGGAGAACAAGAAACGATTACAGCTTGAAGGACATGAATTAAGATTCGGGTGGCACTCCTATTTGTGGTATGATAAAGTTAAAGTTAATAAGGATTTTAAAAATCATTTTGTTAGGAGTGTCATACTAAGGATCTGGAACAAATATAAGGTAAGATTGTCTCCTAATGTACCGTTGTGGTTGTCACCTCAAGAAGCATTTGTTAGAAGAGAAAATGTGGGAGGAATAAGTTGGTTAAAATATAAAGATTTGTTGAATTTTGAAGAAAGTGAACCAAAGTTTAAAACAAGGGAAATGTTAGAGTTGGAAGGTTTTACATGTTATTGGTTTACCTATATGCAATTGTCAGAACACTTTAAAATGGATAAAAAGAACTTTAAATTTGTTAATGAAATAACTAAGTTTGAAATGGAACTTTGTATGAATGATGAACATGTTATTACTAAAATGTACAAAATGTTGTTACAGATGAATTTGGAAGATGAACAGGTAAAAGAATGTATGATTAAATGGGCTAAGAATTTTGGATATAATATTATGCTTGAACAATGGGAAAATATGTGGAATAAAGGTTTGAAATTTACCTTAAATTATAATTTAAAAGAGAACTTTTATAAGATGATGTATCGTTGGTATCTAACCCCTGATAAACTATCAAAAATGTATAATGGTGCAACTAATGTTTGTTGGAAGTGTTTACAGGGAGAAGGAACTTTTTATCAGCTCTGGTGGACCTGTGAGAAAGCCAAAAATTTTGGGATCAAATATGTATTATTATTCAAGAGATTTTAAAAGTGAATATATATAAAAAGCCAGAACTGTTCCTTTTGGGTTTGATGGAGAAGGAGCTGGAGAAACAATATGGAGTTTTGCTTTTATATATGATCACAGCTGCAAGACTTTCATATGCACAGATATGGAAAGATCCACAGATACCTATGGTTGAAGATTGGATTGTTAAATTAATGGATCTGGTCCAGATGGCTAAATTGACAGCATTAATTAGAGAACATTCAGTTTCTGGATTTTTAGCTGTTTGGCAACCACTTCTAGAGTACTTGCTTGTGGTAGAAAAAAAATGATGTTTTGATTTTGGGTTTTAATGATTAATTGGTTTATTTTAATAGAAATAATGTTAATATGATTTAATAATTGGTAAGAGATTATTTTTGTAAATTTATCTATATTTGTATTGGAGAAAGTCGGAAGTCACTTTTTTGTCTGTTTTTTTCTATCTATTTGCACTTTATAATAGTTTTTCTTTTAGTTCTATTTTCATGCTTTTCTGTAGTTTCTATTTTGTATTTTATCTATACTCTGAAAATCAATAAAGTTTAAATAAAAAAAGTGGGAGAGAGCAAATAGAGTTATATTGACTCTGAGGACATCCCATCTCTAATGTTAATTAAAAGTTTTTTTTAAAAAAAGGGGGGGGGACACCAGTTTTGCATCCAGCACCACTGTACCATGAGAATGAAGCAATCATCTCAGATGGGAGACCCTAGCAAGCATTCCTTGTTCATTTTGAGTTCCCTTTCCTAACGATTTCCCTCTGTTGGAAGACAAATTGTGTCCAGATAATCTCCCTACCATGTTTAGTATGGTGGCAGATCCTATACCACAGAGCTTTCCAAACTGTGTGTCGCGACACAAAAGTGTGTCGCCTGCGGGGCCCAGATGTGTCGCGTCAAAATCCGGAAGTTTTCCGGCGGCGACACACCAACGGCAGCGTGTGAAAATCCAAAAGCGCCACAGCCACGGCGGCGCGCAAAAACTGAAAGCGGCAGCAGCGCTTCCGGGTTTTTGCGCACTGCCGCAATGGCGGCGCTTCCGGGGTTTCCCGTGGCGACACACCAACGGCGGTTGGTGTTGCCACGGGAAAACTTTGGAAAGCCCTGTATTAAAGAGAGAGCCAGTTTGGTGTAGTGGTTAAGGCATCGGGCTAGAAACTGGGAGACCGAGTTCTAGTCCTGCCTTGGGCACAAAACCAGCTGGCTGACCTTGGGCCAGTCACTTTCTCTCAGCCCTAGGAAGGAAGCAATGGCAAACCACTTTTGAAAAACCTTGTCAAGAAAACTGCAGGGACTTGTCCAGGTAGTTGCCAAGAGTCAACACTGACTCAAAGGAACAAAACAAAACAAAACAAATTAAATAATTTACAAAGCCTTACCCATGTGGGCTTTAAACTACCTGAGAGGCCATATTCTCTCCTTTATCATAAACCAAGATTAACAGATGTCATAACAATACTGTAGAATCTCTAAGAGAACTTTTTCAAAGGCATATCCATAGCAGTGGAGGTCTCCTCCCCTTGAAATCAACTGAGTCTGAGTTTGTATGCTTTTCAATTGACCTTTAAAACTTATGAGGTAATGATTAGAGCTAAGCAATTGTAGTTATTGACATTAATACAAAAATCAATACATCTTACTCATAACTCAACCTGATTTTTGCCAACTTTTTTCATTTTATTATCTGTCCACAAAATTGTAATAGAACATTTATCAATTATTGTGCCGGTATAACATGACATACCCTGCAAAATACCTGTGTACAAACTTGAGAGCAGCACAGTTAGACGACAAGGGTTGTTTGTAAGCCTTCCCTTTTATTGTAAAATATGTTTGAATTTGTTTCCTTCTTGGGCCCTTGTTAATATGGGTATGCATAGGCAAAAGGGAGATTCTGCGGTCATTTTCAACCTTGCATACTTATGACATCTGCTAATATGTTTACTACTGCGGGTGCTTCCTCCCAAGTCTTGTTGTCCTTGTCTGAATTTAAAGCACATAGATAGTACAGTAGATGATTGGCCACATTACTTAATTTAATGCTCCCTTTGTTCTAGTCCAACTTCACTGTATTACTAGAAGGAACAGAAAGCAAAATAAACATGATCATAGTAGGTTCCAATGCAATAGATGTAAGCACTTTTAATCTCTTTAATTCAAAGCCCACATAATGTTTAACTCTGACATATCATATCATTTGACACTCTGATCCTGAACACACTACTTTGAGTTTGTAACTTACATCTTGACAGAATTTTACAAACAGTATCCAGGATGGTGGCATATTCAGTTAAAATAAGGCTGTCTTTGATGCAATTTTTATGATACAATATACAAAATTGTTCTTGAAATAAGCAATATTTAAAAAGCCAATAATGATAATTTATTTCCATTTTGTTGACAACAGTTTCACACAAAATCAAAGTCTTGAACAAGCTTGATCTCCAGAATTCTTCTTTTCTGCAATCAGTGACACTCAATTGGTCTTGTGCCTCCTCAATCTGCAATTGACAGTTTTACCACTGCCTTTGTTTATGTCGTGGGAAAGTTCTACAGTATATATACAAACGGCCTTTTTTGCGAACAAAGTAACAATCTTTGCAGCGCTTCTTGATGACCCCCTTGCATTTCATGCCAGCAACAGGCTGCAAATTGAAAAGTGGGCAACTTGAGAGAAAAGGCAACAGATCTGCATTGGGTGGCTTGGTGGCAGGTAGGACAGGCAAGGGGGTGACAGTATTTGAGCGTCTCAGGAGCCAGGAAGAAAATGAGCGGGAGGCTGATCTCCAGTTCAGAGACCAGGTTGTTTTGGCGGTCGTGGCCAACACATTTCGCAAGAGCAGAGAGGACATGCTGCAAGCTTAGGAAATAAGCTAAAAAAGAAAATGTAAAGAACACATTACCACATTAAAGTACCTACAACTCTGTTCCTACAATCTCTTCCATGCTTATCTGATACACGCAGAGTACAAAACTATAGATTTACACCAGCATTTTCTATGCAACTTTAAAAAAAGCGACCTACTTCACAAGATACAGCTATGGGCGACCGTATCCAGAGAAAATAAATCGATATGGATATCTTGAACATGCAACTCCTGCACCGCTCGGGAGGAGTCTGAATTGGATGTCCATGCGCAGTAAACTACCATTTCAGGGATCCAAACGCGCATGTGCAGATTCAGCCTCTTGCCTTTCAGGGGAGTTGCACGGCGAGAACCGCAGTTCTATTCTTCCCCCCGCCTCTTTCTGAATCCTCCTGCCAATCACCCCTTTTGCCCGCGGAATTAACGCTACGCCGTTAACATCAGGACCACCAACCTTACCGTCCCCAACACGACGCCAAGCTTCAGGGTCAGCGGCGGCCTATTGAGCACGCAAATCCTTTAGCAACGTGCTTTGTTTTACGTTTTTGCGTAATGCGTCAGACATTGGTGGGAGGGGGTTTGGTTTCGCTCGGCAAACCGGCGGCCTCGGCGGCTCGCGCCTGCGCAGTGGCTTTGTTTGTGGGCGGAGTCGGGGAGCGCTAGACTGAGTTACTGAAATGGCGGCGCCCGCCTTGCCCTTGCGAGGGGTGTTGCGGGCAGGATTAATTTCGCTGAGGGGTAAATCGTCCCCGGCCTCTGTGCAAGTTACGTTGCGGAGGAGTTATGGAGTCGTGACAAGTCCGACCGGTGAGAAGGTGACGCACACGGGTCAGGTAAGTAAAGCTCGACCTCTCGTGGGGGGATGCGGGGACCACCCTTAATTTCGTCTTCGGAAGGTCCGGCCTGCCTCCTCTCCTTTCTGCTCTGCTTACTAGCCTAGAAAAATGATTAAAATCAAATTTGTAATTGAAATGGCTTGCTTGCACAGCAGCTACATTGTATATCACTCTCATGACAGTTGGCTGAATCATTTATTTATTATTTTATTATTTTATTTTATTATTTTATTTTATTTTACTTTATTCAATTTATATGATCGCCCATCTCCCCCAACGGGGAACTCTGGAATCATCTATGTTGTGAATAGTCTTGCAATATATGGCTCTTTTGTGGCAATACTAATCACTACCCCAAGCTCTGTAGATCCTGGGAGAATTAATCATCGGCTTCTTAGCTGTTTGCTGCTCCGGGTCGGTATGTAGTCGGAATATTTTGGACCCATGAAGTTCTGCTTGAATGTTCTAGATGCTAGGTTAGCTTTGGGGTTTAATTGCTGAAATAAATAGACGTCTTGAAACTAAGGATGCAGTGGCACAAATATCTCCCACTCCTGATGACTTTCTGTAACAGCTCATGGGCGGAACTTGGCTCTGGTTTTTCTTCCCTGTGAATGCTTTTGTTGTGTCTGATTTTAGGGAATGGCTATGTTAGTCTGTGGAAGCAAAATGACACATGAATTTTGAAGCACCTGGAAGAGTAATACCTTTATTATAATATGAACTTCATGGGCTGTAGTTAGTGACATGAGGAAGGAGTTGATCAGCATTTGCTTGATTTTAGAAAACAGGAGCTGTTAGGGGAATAAACTGGACAATCCACCAGCAAGGTGTTAAAAGCTTCAAAAGGAAAATAAAGAGAATGCAGAGAATGGATTCTTTATGCCTATCTTTGTTGTTGAAGGTGCAAGGTAGAGTCCCAGAGTTGTGTTTTCAAGAAGGGAGTCCATGAGTTTGCCAAACAGTGGTGATAATAGATGACTTTAGAATTTATTGACAAATCATCATATCCAAATGATATCTATCCTAAAGTTCTAAAAGAACTCAAATGTAAAGTTGAAGATCATACAAAACATGTTGTACTGTGTCCCTAAAATTGGTTAGTAGACCAAAGATTTCATAAGTCAGCACTGAATGTTTTTGCTGGTATGAACTGTGATGAAGTAAAAATAACAAAACATATATCATGACATTGCAGTGCAAACTGTGGCCTTTTGTACTTCTGTTGCTATGTCACGCAGAAGCACATAAGGCCTATAGTATGTGTGGCAATGCATATTTTGTTGTTAACCTAAGTTATCTTCAAAAGGAGAGGGCAGTCTTTAATACTTCTTAAAGTGCAACATTTTATTTGAAAAATAATACATATACAGTTTATTAGCTATTGATGTAGAAATTTTATTTGCTGCTATCATGTGTAACTTACAAAAATACAGCTAAAACAATCATCATTAAAAAAAGAAATATGAAGCACTTAGAAATAAACTAATAAGCATGAGTATTAAAACACTGAACATTAAGAAGCCTCAGTCAGTAAGTACATTTTTAGTCCCATTCTAACTTGTAATAGGGAAGGGGCTAGCTTCAACTCTGTTGTTGGTTTGTTTCATAACATAGTGCCTGCCATAGACAAAATAGGGTTGTCAGATGTATCTGTGGTAGGTTCCACAGCAGGTGCTTGTTGATGTCTTAATATGAATGCTGGTTCTACTAGCAATTTGGGCCTGAGCCATGTAAGATTTTATGCACCATTATGACAACTTGGATTGGGCTTAAAAGATGAGCCAAAGATGCTGTTTCGACACAAGAGTTATGTGGAATTCTCAAGAGCTCACCACACACCCTGCTGCATTTTGGGTTTTCTTCCATATGAAGAATATTTTGAATACTCAAGGTTACCAGCACGAGTCACTGAATCAAGATTTTTACGTATGAATAAACCTTGTTTATCAGCCAAAGCTGATAAAAGATCTTCCTTGCAACAAAAGTTATGGACTGTCCAAGGCTAGATTCAGGAGGACCCCTGGCCACAAACCAAATTCTTAATGGAGATTGCAGCTACATGTCTGCAAAATCTGAAGTACAACTACTATGGTCTTTTTTACATTTAGTTTCAGTTTGTTTCCTATATCCAGTTATTTACAGCTATTTCTGCATGAAACTACCTCTATATATACAGTTGTAATCGAAATTATTCAACCCCCATTGCAAATCAGGTTTATTGTCAAAATTTACAGACTTTCAGCTGTTTACAATGAACAAATCAAACAAAAGCAATTGAAATAGCTCAACACAACAAATGCTTCAAGTGGTGTCCCCAAATTCAACTGAAAATGCAACTTATCATGATGTCTCCGGTCTCAAAATTATTCAACCCCCTGAATAGAATCCGTCACAACAGCACACATACAGTATGCAAAACAGGTGTTGTCTCAAGCACACCTGATGCAACTAATCAAGGGCTTCATTAGTTCCACCAGGTGTGCTTGAACTGGAACACATGAAATACCTGAACTGGCTAGGGGTTTGTTGTGTGTCACGTTTGACTGCATGTTAGAAATATGGCTAAATCAAAAGAATGGTCCAAAAAGGTAACAGAAGAGATCATCGCCCTTCACAAACAAGGAACAGGATACAAAAAGATAGCGAAGGCACTGAATGTACGTAGAGACACCATTGGAAGCATAGTTCGCAAGTTCAAAGTTAAAGGAACAGTGGTCACACTACCTGGACGGGGCAGAAAAAGGAAGCTGTCAGTGGCTGCAACCAGATTTCTGAGAAGGCAGGTTGAGAGAAACCCTCGAGTGACTGCAAAAGACCTGCAGCAAGACTTGGTGGCAACAGGCACTGAGGTTTCAGTGAGCACAGTAAGGCGCATACTAAACACAGAAGGTTTCCATGCCAGAACTCCAAGACGTACACCACTACTGACCCAAAAGCACAAGAAAAGTCGGCTCCAATATGCTCAAAATCATATAAATAAGCTACAGAAGTTTTGGGATTCTGCTCTGTGGAGTGATGAAACAAAACGAACTTTTCGGCCCGATGGATCAGCGGTATGTCTGGAGGAAGAAGAATGAAGCATACGCTGAAAAGAACACTCTGCCCACAGTTAAGCATGGTGGTGGCTCAGTGATGCTCTGGGGCTGCTTTGCATCCTCTGGCACTGGAAACCTGCAGCGTGTGGAAGGCAAGATGGATTCACTGAAGTATCAGGAAATCCTAGGAGAAAACGTCATGCCCTCTGTAAGGAAGCTGAAGCTTGGGTGTCATTGGACCTTCCAACAGGACAATAATCCCAAGCATACCTCAAATTCCACTAAGGCTTGGATGCAGAAGAAGTCCTGGAAGATTCTACAGTGGCCATCACAGTCACCTGACTTGAACCCCATAGAAAATCTCTGGTGGGATTTGAAGAAGGCGGTTGCAGCATGCAAACCCAAGAATATTACTGAACTGGAGGCCGTTGCTCATGAGGAATGGGCTAAGATTCCTCAGGAACGCTGCCAGAAGCTGGTGTCTGGCTATGCATCTTGGTTGCAGCAGGTCATAACAGCAAAAGGGTGCTCTACTAAGTACTGAAGATGCTTGCCATGAAGGGATTGAATAATTTTGAGACTGGAGAGGTCATTATAAGTTGCATTTTCAGTTGAATTTGGGGACACCACTTGAAGCATTCGTTGTGTTGAGCTATTTCAATTGCTTTTGTTTGATTTGTTCATTGCAAACAGCTGAAAGTCTGTAAATTTTGACAATAAACCTGATTTGCAATAGGGGTTGAATAATTTTGATTACAACTGTATATTGTTCTGGCATAATAGCAGCTTGACATATTTTTAAAAATATTCAGGTAAAAAACAACCAATCTTTTCCTAATAACTTGTAATACAATGATTTATTGTTATTGGGTGGATAAGTTAATAATTCTAAATCTGTTTTGAACACCAGGCCTTTGAAATAGTGTAATAAAGTGTCTTTAAAGTTATCAGGCAGAGAATAACATGTAAGTGATTTAGATGTTCTAATCTCCAAACACTTTGAATCAATTGGCAAGTTGAAAAGGTATGGTAAACGTCTGCAAAAAAGGTAGAACAAACACAATATATTTGTATATTTTGCTTCATCTATTATTATAATTGGTATAAAGATACAGTGGGGCAAAAAAGTATTTAGTCAGCCACCAATTGTGCAAGTTCTCCCACTTAAAAAGATGATAGAGGCCTGTAATTGACATCATAGGTAGACCTCAACTATGAGAGACAAAATGAGAAAACAAATCCAGACAATCACATTGTCTGATTCGGAAAGAATTTATTTGCAAATTATGGTGGAAAATAAGTATTTGGTCACCTACAAACAAGCAAGATTTCTGGCTCTCACAGACCTGTAACTTCTTCTTTAAGAGGCTCCTCTGTCCTCCACTCATTACCTGTAGTAATGGCACCTGTTTGAACTTGTTATCAGTATAAAAGACACCTGTCCACAACCTCAAACAGTCACACTCCAAACACCACTATGGTGAAGACCAAAGAGCTGTCGAAGGACGCCAGAAACAAAATTGTAGACCTGCACCAGGCTGGGAAGACTGAATCTGCAATAGGCAAGCAGCTTGGTGTGAAGAAATCAACTGTGGGAGCAATAATTAGAAAATGGAAGACATATAAGACCACTGATCATCTCCCTCGATCTGGGGCTCCACGCAAGATCTCACCCCGTGGGGTCAAAATGATCACAAGAACGGTGAGCAAAAATCCCAGAACCACACGGGGAGACCTAGTGAATGACCTGCAGAGAGCTGGGACCAACGTAACAAAGGCTACCATCAGTAACACACTACACCGCCAGGGACTCAGATCCTGCAGTGCCAGACGTGCCCCCCTGCTTAAGCCAGTACATGTCCGGGCCCGTCTGAAGTTTGCTAGAGAGCATTTGGATGATCCAGAAGAGGATTGGGAGAATGTCATATGGTCAGATGAAACCAAAGTAGAACTGTTTGGTAGAAACACAACTCGTCGTGTTTGGAGGAGAGAGAATGCTGAGTTGCATCCAAAGAACACCATACCTACTGTGAAGCATGGGGGTGGCAACATCATGCTTTGGGGCTGTTTCTCTGCAAAGGGACCAGGACGACTGTTCCGTGTACAGGAAAGAATGAATGGGGCCATGTATCGTGAGATTTTGAGTGCAAACCTCCTTCCATCAGCAAGGGCATTGAAGATGAAACGTGGCTGGGTCTTTCAGCATGACAATGATCCCAAACACACCGCCCGGGCAACGAAGGAGTGGCTTCGTAAGAAGCATTTCAAGGTCCTGGAGTGGCCTAGCCAGTCTCCAGATCTCAACCCCATAGAAAACCTTTGGAGGGAGTTGAAAGTCCGTGTTGCCCAGCGACAGCCCCAAAACATCACTGCTCTAGAGGAGATCTGCATGGAGGAATGGGCCAACATACCAGCAACAGTGTGTGCCAACTTTGTGAAGACTTACAGAAAACGTTTGACCTCTGTCATTGCCAACAAAGGATATATAACAAAGTATTGAGATGAACTTTTGATATTGACCAAATACTTATTTTCCACCATAATTTGCAAATAAATTCTTTCCGAATCAGACAATGTGATTGTCTGGATTTGTTTTCTCATTTTGTCTCTCATAGTTGAGGTCTATCTATGATGTCAATTACAGGCCTCTCTCATCTTTTTAAGTGGGAGAACTTGCACAATTGGTGGCTGACTAAATACTTTTCTGCCCCACTGTATCAATAATATTGAATAATATTGAACTTTATATGAAAAGTATATTTTAAACAGAATTAAATATTTTTTCCAAATTTAGCAGTACATTCATTTGTAAAATAATCTGGGGATCTCTCCTATTTAGTATTGAATATATTTTGTTTTCCATAAAATATTTACTCTCTTCCTCTATAGCCTCAGAATATCTGGAAATGCTACTAATTAAGCTACCTTTGGTGTTTTTTTTTCTTCCATTCCAGCTCCTGAAATCAGTATATTCCTTCTTTTATTTTAGGTTTATGAGGAAAAAGACTACCGGAGGGTTCGATTTGCTGGGCGACAAAAAGAGGTAAAATCTGTGTCAGAAATGTTTACTGTGAATCTGTATTTTCTCCAGGTATTGATGAAATGTTCAATGACTTCAGTGTAAAATGTCATTGTCTTGTGAGCAAACAGTTGATGTCTTAATCAATAATCCTATTACAGTAGTTAGACTAAAGCCCATTTCATTCCCTCAAATGACAGTAGGCTTGCGTGTGATACAGTTGAAAGGACTTATAACTTATGGGAGTGGGTAAACCCATTTAAAAAACTTTGTCATAGATGAAAAACATCCACATGCTGCTCAGATATTTCAAGCTAGTTATTTCTGCACTTAAGTCCAATTTAGACATAGTAATGGATTCATTAAAAAATAATCTGGCAATGTTAATTCAGTTGGCATTTTATTTAAACTAAGTTGATTTCTTTGCCTTGTGACGTTATATATGCTAGGAATCTTCTCTTCCTCCTCCTCCTCCTGGTACCTTCATGTTGGTCATAACTCCTGGCAACTTCCTAGAATTCTGCAGTTTTCTTGGCAAGAGTTTTGGTTTACCATTGCCTTCTTCCTTGGGCCGAGAGAAATTGACTAGCCTAAAGTCATCCAGTTGGCTTCATGCCTAAGACAGGACTAGAACTCATGATCTCCTAGCTTCTACCCTTGTGCCTTAAACCACTACACCAAACTGGCTCTCTAGAGATCCATAGCCAAAATTAAATTTGTGTTGATATGCTGATGTTGCCCACATATTAGTTAGGGACCATATTTTAATGTTTATCTAGTCGCATGGAATATTGCACAGATATATTTTCCTTGCACCTTCCAAATCATTATTCAGTTGGAATTGTTTTAAAAATATAAGGTGATATACTTGAAGAGGGGAATTCCTCATCCTCTCCTCTGCAGTGCAGACCTGTATGTGCCCAGGAGGCCCTGAGGAAACACCTGGGGTGTGGGGTGGATAGCTGCAGTAGGAGTGTGTAAGATACAGGAGGGACAATGTCCATTGAAGTAAACTTCACAAAAATAGTTACCTTTTCAAAACTTGTTTCTTAAAAATGTAGTGGGAATGCTCATGTCTCTTCCGACTTTACCACCATGTTATTACCATATACTTTCTTTCCACCCTGGAAAATTAATCCTATCTAAGTTGAACTAAATGCAGGAATAATCTAGTGCTTGATATGACCATTAGTTGTTATTTTAAGGAGACACTAGATACTTTTGATTTTGTCAATAGTATGTTAGTATTTCAGATTTATTTTGAAGTGAGTGAAATTTTCTTTATCCTTTTGGCTCATTTATTAATATTAAAGTGCAACTAAATCCTTATTCTTTACATTCTGCTGCAGGTATGGCAGCATTTTCTTCTTTGGGTTAAAAATGACGCACAGCATTCAGTATTAGTGAATGTGGGGAAGAGGGGGAAAAGTTTCAAATGTCCAAAAAGAAATTTCAGCGAAACATAGACATATTATTGAAGACAGCCAATCAATTACTTATTCTCTCTGTTAGAATGTTGTGATGGCTGCTTGTACCTCTGCTGCTAAAGCAAGTGTGTTGCTTGAATTGTTACATATTGAAAAATCTTTCTATTTCACTGTTGTAGGTCAATGAAAACTTTGCAATTGATTTAATTGCTGAGCAGCCTGTGAGTGCTGTTGAAACTAGAGTTGTATCGTGTGATGGTGGTGGTGGAGCTTTGGGACATCCTAAAGTGTATATAAATTTGGTAATGTAATTTAATTGTTCATATGTGATCACTCATATTATTACTATCCTGTTTAGAAAAAAATATGTATAGAACAGTCCAGGGTACCAAGAAATTCAGTTATTTTTCCGCTTGTCATGGAAGTGAAAAAATATATTGTCAAGCATCTGATAGGCCACAGTTATGGCTGTATTCAATTTTGTGGGTCATAAATTAAGACTTTTAAACTAGAATTTGCATTTAAAAACCATAATTATATAGCCATTTTAGAAATAGAAATATGTCTATGTTTTTTTAAAGATTATCTTATGTGTAGTAGTCCATGGTTCATTATCCATTTTGTATTAACCCGTGTTGACAACTGTTTTTATTCTCATTGCTTTGCTTCTTACAGAAATTTACCTATAAGTCGAGTTTTTTAATGGAATGTATTCTGGAGTGCAGCAGTTCTCAAAGTGTAGTCTGGGGGTCCCCAAGACCCTTTCAGGGGGTCCGAAAGTCAAATAAATATTTTTAAATTTCTCAGTTTTAATTTCTAATACTGTAGATACAACCTACATAAACCAAAGCTCTTTGGGATCCTCAATCATTTTTAAGCATGTAAAGGGGTTCTGAGACCAAAATGTTTGAGAACCACTGCTCTAGTGCGTTGCTTTATTTTAATGGCTCATGTAATGAAATTGGCTAGCAAATTAAAAGATTTAAAATAAATCTTATCATATATAGTTTGTGATCTTTTTAATGGGCAGAAGAAATTAAATGGTTAAATATTTAAATATTTAATTGGTAGGCAAGAGTAGTTGGAAGATAGACAATAAGCAATTATTGGAGCAGGGTATTGGATATTGCTCAAGCTGTATCAGGATATGACTGGAAAGCTAAGGCTTCCAGTAAAGACATGCAAATAACTGTTAATTCATATAATAAAGTGTATACTTCAGATCAATTAAACGATGAAGTGTTTGGGAGTTCTGAAATCGTTTTTCATTGACAGGAAATTTATGTGAACATATAAATTTACCTACAGAAATGATAAAATTGTATTTTATTTTTATCATTTATATTTGCAGGACAAAGATACAAAAACAGGAACATGTGGTTACTGTGGACTTCAGTTTAAACAGAAGCATCATCACTGACGTGTCTTTCTGAACTATCAACTTTTTTTTGTTATAGAATAAAATACATATTTAAAAGCCATTGTAAGTGATACCTCTTCTTAATTCTATTTTTTTACTCTAAAATAGAGTATAACAGTTCTGAGAGATATAGGATTCTTTATTTCATCCTTAATTGTTGAAAGATGTTGATATAAAATTAGAACTGTGGCATTGAAAAGGGCCTACAGATCATGTCCCTATATCCACTGACTTAGTTCAGATTTATAACTAAGCTATAGTTATATAATGATCTTTAGCATTGTGCTTTCCTTGCTTCCCTCTCTCAGCACAGGGATCAAAAGCGTTATGATTAATTTGGAAGTAATTGCAGTTCAGTATGAGTAAACTCCAGGAGACAGTGGAGGACAGGAAGGCCTGGTGTGCTGTGGTCCATGAGGTCACGAAGAGTCGGACACGACTAAATGACTGAACAACAACAACAAATCATAGCTGAATCTTCTGTGATTAAGATGTTGGTTTATTTAAGTATGCCACAGATAACCTCATACCGAGTTTATTAAGTTTCCTTGTTTCAATAAATAATAGCTAAGATTAACCACATTGCACTGACAATATGGGAACATATGATCAAGGCTATAGTTTTCCTCATTGAAATATTTTGCTGTGAAAGCTGGATCATCAGAAAGACTAAATAAAGAAAAACAGATACCATTGAATTATGGTGCTGGAGAAAAGGGTTGAGAATACCTTGGACCATAAGAAGAAGTCATTCAGTACTAAATAAAGTAAAAACAGATTGCTTCCTGGAAATACTAATAATGAAGCTAAAGCTTAACTATTTATGTCACATAATCCATAGATGAGGGTTATGGAGGAGACCCTTGTTGTTGGAAAAATCAAATGGAATTGAAATTGAGATTAATAGAAAACAAGCTGGCTAGATGCTCTAACTAATAGCATAAGCGTGAGCTTACAAGAAATCAAGTAGTTACCAACTATCCTGGAAAAATAATATCTATAAGGTCATGAAAAGTCAGAAGTGACTAGATGACTGAACAACAACAAAGGTTTGGATGTAAACAAACTGGTTATTTGAATGTAGAAGTGAACATTTGTAGTCTTGTTGGAAGTAAAATTGCTAAATTATGTTATCTGCAATCTAGGAGTAGTATTGCAGTTTATTTATTTATTTATTATTTCAATTTATTCCCTGCCCATCTCCCTTGCAAGGGACTCTGGGCGGGTTACAACAATTGAAAGTTTAAAAAACTATACAAAAATATCATCTAAAATACATACAATGCTAAAAAGGGGGAATTATGAGGAGCTTTAAAAGGCCGCCTCTAAATTGATGAATGGATATTCATCCGGAAAATGCAGTTCAGTTCATTTAACTTAGAAGTATTTGGAATACAGTAGGTGACATACAAATTCATCCATAAAATATAATGTACCTTAGGGGGTGGCATTCATGCTGCTGCGGTGGTGATTCACTGGGGGTGGACACTTGAAGGTCTGGTGCTGGTTGAATGAAACCACTAATTCAAATGCAGCACCAGTGGAAAAAATGAATTCACTTGTTTGAAAAAGAACTAATACTGCCAATGTCTTGTACACATCTATTGGAATATTGTACGCAGTAGGGCTTGCAGCATCTCAAAAAGAAAACGGAGCAAGAAATGTGTTACTAAAATGATCATGGGATGGAGAGACTAATCTATGAGGAAAAATTAGTTCTGGGATTTCCTTAAACTTGGAAAAGTCATTAAATTGTTTTAAGGCTATTGTTTTAAAGAAGTTGTACTGAGTGTGTTTTTGCTAATATCCAAAAGGAGATGGGCTGATACAGAGCACTGCCTAGAAAAATTCTCCAATCCCTGTTATTGGGAAGTATGTGAATATAATTTCTGCACTGAATGGGCTTCTTGATCACTCACTCACTCAAATTTATCGGCCACCCAACTCCAGTGGACTTTGGGTGGCACACAAAACTAAAAAAGACATAAAAACAGCTAAAAATATTAAATCAACATTTATTCCGTATAAGCTTCAGTGATACAGACATATTAAAACCTGTAAGAATACATCTTAGTAAAAACTGTTTGGTCTTCCACTTACTGAAATTGCCTCCGTAAAATTCTATTTTTATTCATCGAAGTGCCGAACATTGGAAGAAGTCATTCAACTTCACTGGACGAAGCTTCAGAACATGCCCGGAAATACCTTCTGGCCACTGGTCGTACTGGAAGTGGCCTCAGAAGTGACACCCAGGCTTGGGGCAAAAGGGGTCATTGCTACTCCTTGTAGTGGCAAATTGCCTTGCTTCTGCAGCCCAAAGCACCTCACTGAGGTGAAGTGTGAACGTCTGGCTTTGTGGGGCTGTTACCCTATTGGTAGTCCTTGCTTAATGACCGTAACTAGGACCTGCAACTCTGTCGTTAAGTGAAGTGGTCATTAAGTGAGATATCACGTGACCACAACTTGCGACCTCCTGCCGGCTTCCCCATTGACTTTGCTGGTCGGAAGCCAGCTGGGAAGGTTGCAAATGGTGACCACGCGACTGGGACGCTGTGACCGTTGTAAATGCGCGACAGTTGCCAAGCGTCTGAATTGTGATGGGGATGCTGTGACGGTCGTAAGTGTGAGGATCGGCCGTAAATTTTTCTCAGCGCCATCATAATTTTGAATAGTTGCTAAACAAATGGTCATTAAGCAAGACTGCCTGTACCATAAGGGCTAAGCTGCAACAAAATTGATGTCTTAAGGTGTTATGTGAACAAAATCATTATGGTTTGCAATCCACCATGGTTGATGGATTAGCAGGTTATGTCAAGACAGCCTGTGAATGATCCTCTCCACCATTTCTCTCCATGCTGGCCTGAAGACATAAAAGATGATGTGAAACATAATGCAGTCATTAGCCCTGGGCTGGGCAACCTGCAGTCGAAGTATATTTTAATGTGGGCCTCATGAAATTAGGCCTGCCTTTTGCTTTCTGGATGCAGAAAGTGGCCCATCCACTTTTGCTCACCAGATCACTCCTCTAGGGATTGTTTCTTCTTAGGCTTCGTATTTGGGTGTGCTAGAGGATAAGGTATGGGGTGGCACAAAGAGATATTATTCATGTAATAACTGCAAACTGGCCATTTTTTCCTTTGCCCATCTTAAATTGTGGCCTATTAATTTTTTCTAAGGGTTCTAAGAGAAAGGTTCTCTGCCCCCAAATTAATTTGGTGCCAGTTTCAATCTGAATTGGTTTTATTGGCAGAATTGTACAGCCTTTAGACACCAACATTTTTTTTTAATAGCTCTGACCATTGGGGAATTTCTTAAGAAGAAACTTGCCTCTGGCTCCTGGATTTTTTTTTCCTTCTGCAAGATTTATATAGCTCAACCCGAACAAGTACAAAATGGCTAGTTCTACCACAGTCATTTGATAACTATTTCTCTCCTAGAGGGCATCATAGTTCTAAAAACGGCCACATCTACTCCACTTCCAGTGGAATGGAGCTTTATTCAGCAATGGTACAATCAAAACTCCACTTTTTTAGAGCTCTCCGTATGCAGCAAGACAGAAATAGCATACAGTATAGCTAAAATCTTCATGATTTTACTTCATATGATCCTGTAGCTCAACTTCCCCACTGTATTTTTTTAAGATGGTGGGATACATGGGGTCCCAGAAGCTCTTCCTTAGATTAACAGAGAGATAATTGGAGTTAGCAGAGAAGTCTGACAAATTACCTGCCAATCTGAAAATTGTGGCAGAATATGGTATAACTGTGCTGCAACAATTAGAGGTGTCACATCTGTTTTGTATATTTCATTTATTAATACAAAGTTATCAGCTTAAAATTCTTAATTGAAATGGCCAATGTATAGAGTTATTTCACATGTTCCTAATTCCAAGATGTTTCCTAGAGAGTTCTTTTTTGGGGGGGCCTTTTGGCTGTAAAATAAATTATATACAGTATATCCTAGAGAACTCAGGGTGACCTAGTGCCAGGAGTTCACCAGATCGGATTCACACATTGCACTGACCCATAGATTTTGTAACCCTAGTTCCCTAAATGAAAAATTGGTTGGCTTCCTACAGCACTCTAAGCCAAATTGGAAGCATATTATGGCTCGGCAGATATGTAAACATAGTGCTTGAATTTTTAGAAATTTCATACTGATACGGTTGCCTATTGGCTAGCCTGCAGGAATAAAATCAGTGTTAAAATGTATGTTACCAGAAAGAAACATAAATCCAAAATCTACAGACATAATTCCTTTATTAGGCCAATTTGTTTCTTTCTTTCTTTGCTTCTCCTGCTATATGCTCTCTGAAAAAGTAGTAAAAAGGGGGTGGTCCAGAAATCCAGGATAAGCGTTCCAAAGGGGGAAGGGTTGGAGAACTAGTTCTAAAATAGTAGCTTCAGGACAGAGTTATTTCTAATCAACGGAAGGTCTCTTTAGGAGCTGATGTCACAAGCTGAAGGGCCAAGGACTTCTAATCTGTTTGCCTGATAATATAAGCAGCCTCAGGGATGCTAAGGGTGGGGCTGCCCCAGCAGTTGATGCTGAGGAGCATAGTAAGCTCCATAGTAAGGCTTTGTGTATATGGAACTAGTTTGCCGTTTTCTTCTTCCAGGGTTTTTTTTTTTTTTCCTAACCTGGGTCTAGGTTACAGCTCTGGGATTTCTGGTGATCTCCCACTCAAGCCCTATCTGGCTAATTCTGCCTAGCTTTTTCAAGATCATTTAGGTGCGACACCACTTGTGACTGCTGCATTAAAAAGAAAGGCTAATCTTCACTGTTGAGTTTTCCAAATTTGTTGGCATATTGAGTGCAGCACTTTAACAGCATCATCTTTTAGGATTTTAAATAGCTCAGCTGGGATACTGTCTTCTCCGCTAGCTTTGTTGTTAGTAATGCTTCCTAAGGCCCACTTGACTTCACTCTCTAGGATGTCCGGCTCAAGGTCAGTGACCACACCATCGTATTTATCAGGGCTATTAAGATCTTTCTTGTATAGTTCTTCTGTGTATTCTTGCCACCTCTTCTTAATCTCTTCTGCTTCTGTTAGGTCAAGGGTCGGAAATGTGCTGCCCCTTCGAAAGGGCAGGCTCCGGGGACCCCGAAAATGCCCTCGGTTCCGGCAGGGAGGCAGAAACCTCCCCTCTCCACATGCACACGCTGCCCTGGGGTGGCAATTCTCCCCGCAGAACAGCTGAGGCAGCTTGCGCGCAGCCTCCCTGCCTAAACTGAGGGCATTTTCGGGGTCCCCGGAGCCTGCCCTTTCGAAGGGGCAGCACTGCAGCTGCTGCTGCCGCTGCCCCTTCGAAAGGGCAGGCTCCGGGGACCCCGAAAATGCCCTCGGTTCCGGCAGGGAGGCAGAAACCTCCCCTCTCCACATGCACACGCTGCCCTGGGGTGGAAATTCTCCCCGCAGAACAGCTGAGGCAGCTTGCGCGCAGCCTCCCTGCCTAAACTGAGGGCATTTTCGGGGTCCCCGGAGCCTGCCCTTTCGAAGGGGCAGCCGTTGCCGCCGCAGCGACAACCTGGAAGCGCCGCCGCCGAAGCAGTCGAGCCTCTCTTTCCCTTCTTCTTCCAAACCTCCCCCGCCCTCTTCCACGCGATTGGCTCCCGCCCGCAAAACCTGCCCCCTTCCACGCGATTGGCTCCCGCCCGCAAACCCCGCCCCCTTCCACGCGATTGGCCCGCGCCCGCAAACCCCGCCCCCTGGCTCTCGAGCACTTCAAAATGTGCACGAGCATGTCAAAATGGCTCCCGGCAAAAAAAGTTTGCCTACCCCTGTGTTAGGTCCCTGCCTTTTTTGTCCTTTATTATGCCCATCTTTGCACAAAACGTTCCCTTGATATCTCCGATTTTCTTGAAGAGATCTCTAGTCTTCCCCATTCTATTGTTTTCCTCGATTTCTTTGCATTGTTCATTTAATAAGGCTTTCTTATCTCTCCTTGCTATTGTCGGACACGACTAAACGACTGAACAACAACAAAATCTTCACTATGGGTATGAGGGTGGTTGCCACTTCCATTTCAAAACATGGAAAGTGTTGTCTAAGGGCCCTTCTAAAATATAGGTGCTTCAGAGTTGCCTGACAGCGTTGCCTCTGATGATAAACAACTTTGTGTCCACAGTCTTGCCCTGCCTCCTTAGCACTTTTTCATGGATATATGAACACAAAATCGAGAGTTGACTGCTACCCTTATGAGGATTAACCCAAACTATACAAAAGGGTATGAAAGATTTCAACAGACCTACAATTGCTTTTTAAGTATCGTTTTGAAGCATTATGCCATAGCTTTCCAAAGTGTGTGTTGTGACACACTACTGTGTCGCCTGCGGTGTCCTGGTGTGTCGCGCAAAAACCCGGAAGCACTGATGGGGGAACTGGAAGAAGCGGCACCCCCGCCAATCAGTGTTGCTGCCGCCACCAGGTGCCACTTCTTCCGGTTCCCCCATCAGCGCTTCCAGGTTTTTTGTGTGACACACCAGGACACAGCAGGCTGCGCCGCCACTGCCACCACCACCGTTGGTGTGTGTCGCCAACATGAAAAGTTTGGAAAGCTCTGCATTATGCAGTTCGAAATATATTGGGAAGGGAGAAATAACCTTTCTTATGACCATATTTATTTATACTAAGTGCCTGTTGAGATAAAGTACAAACAAATCGATCTATGTAAGAGTTCGTATACAGTGCTCACCTGAGGATCCTAGTAAAATTGGGGGTGCAAACAGTTCTGTAAAATGTAGGAGCCGAATGAGATCTGAATTCACCACATATGGAAAGGGTTCTTTTTGGTTCTTCTCTATGCTTTCATCCTTCCCAACCTCTCTATGTAGAAGCAGCAGCAGCAATGGTCATGTTGGCTGTGGATTATGGGAAGCCCAACACATTTGGCAATGTAAATTAAACTACACTGAAAAGTTGGAGGAGCTGAAAGAGTTATCTGTAGGTGAGAAAGGAAATAAATAATAGACAAAGAGAATAATATAAGGCAGTTGCCAAGCCCTATTTAAGGCAGCATGCATGAAAGACTATGCTTTATGTCTTCTCCAACAGCTTTCCTGCTGATGGCCAGGTTCCCCATTTTGGGCAGCAGTGTCTAGTGGGAACTGGAATTTTTACCCCTCTGCCAACAAGCATGCATTTGAAAAAGGTGGATAAAAGAAAGGATTGAATAATACTATCTTGGGGAGATATGGACTAGTAATATCTAGTAAAAATCAGCAAGCACACTGCCCAGTTTAGGATATTGGAGTAGATGGGTGAGTTTTGATATCGGAAGAATTTACTTCCATCAAGGAAGCTACAGCTAGTGCAAGAAGTGCAAGTGATTGAATGTCTCTCAAGCTTTACATTGTTGAACTAGCTGAGCAAAGATCTCTTCCTCTTTGATGATGTGCTTTTCGCCCATGCAAGCCACTGGATGATAGCTCAATAAGTGTCATCTGGGGCATTTAGATGTCCATGACTATAAGCACAATGGACATATGTTGAGCAGTTAAGTTCAGAATGTTAATGTGACAAACAACTATCCACAGATGATGGACTCAGGTGATGACAGATAGCTACTGTGTATGTATTTGATACGGCCTCTTTAGTCATGCTAAACTGAGTTTGATTTCTGAGAGGCTAATCTCAGTCTTGGGCGTGGTGGCTCAGTGGGTAAGACGCCAGGCTTGTCGATCAGCAAGTTCGGAGGTTCGAATCCCTAGTCCCGCGTGACGGAGTGAGCTCCTGCACTCGCCCCAGCTCTTGCCAACCTAGCAATTCGAAAGCATGCAAATGCAAGTAGATTATTAGGTACCACTTCAGTGGGATGGTAACAGCGTTCCGCGTGCGTCATGCCGGCCACATGACCATGGAAGCGTCTTCGGACAATGCTGGCTCTTCAGCTAACAAACGGAGATGAGCACTGGCCCCTAGAGTTGGACACGACTGCACAAATGTGTGGGGGGAACCTTTACCTTTTTATGCCTCTTTAGTCATGCTAAACTGAGTTTGATTTCTGAGAGGCTAATCTCAGTCTTATAGTACTAATTTATTAGACATGCTTAGATTTACAATTTCATTTTTTGTGCCAGTTTAAAAAATGGTAAGGTTTAAACAAATTGTGTTCCATCGGCATTCTCCCTCCCCCTCGTCACCCCGCAAACCCTGTAAAAATCATAAAGGGAGTCAGAGGCACTTTTTCAACAATTTAATTTTCATAGAGTTGATGAGATTCTAAAATTGTCATGCCATATGACAGATTATCTACAGTACCAGTCTCTGCAGTCTCTGAGCTATAGCGCCAGAACAGCGACAGCCAAACTCATCCACCAGGAAACTTAGTCACTTTTTATTTTCATGTATGGCTGTTTTATTAATCATACATAATTTTATTTTTTCTCCTCTGAGAAATTTAGCCTCTTAGGTTGAAAAACTGCACAAAAGCTTCTTTTCAGCCCTTTGGTAATGATTAAATTCTGTACAGACGACAAAGGCATCTGAATAAAACCTGCTCAAAATATTTTGAATGTAGATATGAACAAAATGGATTTTTCCCTGAGATAGGGTAGATTAAAAAACAGATTTCAACTGAATGTTGGAATTAATATTTCTTCTGTCTGCAGAGATAAGCTTTAATTTGCAGAATGATAGTTGTGTCTTTTATTCATGTGCTTTGGTTGTATTGTTGATTTCTTTATGTTGTTATTAATATTACTGTATTATCATCTGCTATTTTTGGCAGTAAAGCAGAATATAAATCCAGTGATCAAATGAAATGGATATGTAGGTTCCCATTATGATCCCTTTTCCAAGCAGCCCATTAGCAAACGTAACTAGACCAGTTTGGTCTAGTGGTTAAGGTGCTGGGCTAAAAACCAGGAGACTGTGAGTTCTAGTCCCGCCTTAGGCATGAAAGCCGGCTGGGTGACCTTGGGCCAGTCACTCTCTCTCAGCCCAACTCGCCTCACAGGGTTGTTGTTGTGGGGAAAATAGGAGGAGGAAGGAGTATTAGGTATGTTCGCCGCCTTGACTTATTTATAAAAATAATAAAGGCAGGATAAAAATTAAATAAATAAATGTAATAAATAAATGATGATGATTTGTTTGCTCATTAGATTCATATCCTACTTTTTTTTGATCGGGGATGTGGGCCCAGAGATAGACCTTCTCCCTCATGCTTTGGAAAATCCTGCCTCTGGCATTATATCTTGTACCCTCCCTGCCAGTATTTTGCAAAGCAGTGAAGGCGATACTATTTAATTGGGTGTTCAGTGAATTAGTTTTAGGATTTTGGTTGATTTACTGTGGAATAATTGCCATGTAAATTGCCACATTACTTATATTTTTTGCTGAGTTTTGGGTTGAGGTGATTGATTTCTCTATTTTTAATCTTATTACTGTAAAGCCCTGAATTGTATGCACTGGGTGATATTC
This sequence comes from Charina bottae, assembly GCA_023362775.1. Classification (NCBI taxonomy): domain Eukaryota; kingdom Metazoa; phylum Chordata; class Lepidosauria; order Squamata; family Charinaidae; genus Charina; species Charina bottae. The sequence goes on from JALMGJ010000016.1 coordinate 14,399,104, forward strand.
TACAATAAATAAATGAATGCAAATAAGTACAATTATATGGTTATTGTATAAGGGGCCTAGAGTCACTCTGTGATTGAAGCAGCACAGAAGTTGACAAATAAATATCCCTCTTTATCTTATTTCCCATGTGAGGCAGGTTAACTGGCCCAGTTATTTAGTCACCAGTAAATTGGTTGAGGGTAGACTTAAACCTGGGCCTTGCTGGTTCAAGTTCAACACTTTCACTGGCTATTTCAGAAAGAATGTCATTTACCCTCACTCTGTGAATTCACAACTGGGCCTAAGACCATCTTGTTGTTTACTAGGGTAATGCTTTAATGTAATTGCTGACAAAGATCAAATCCAGATTGTAGCCTCATATCCATTCATAGTTATTAAAAGAACTTGGATGGTTATAGTCATTTCTCAGGCTCAGTTGCTTTATTTCTCCCAGGTTTTGTCTAATTCACCATTCCCATGTCTGAAACTACATCCCTATTTTTCACTATTGCTGTCAAAATCACCAGCTCCAACATGGGTCTTATTTTTCCACACCCCTGGCTCTGCAAATCAAGGATTATATTTGGTGGTTTGTAAAATGAGATTTTCAGAGATAATAAATATAAGAGTGAATAAAATCCTTTCTACAATGCCCCCACCCGCCGACACTTGAGAATGTCAGTGATAGTTGTATCAATGCAATATTATTTTTCCATAGGATCCTTCCCCATTCTGTTCTCCAGCTCTAAATTTAAATCCATATTATTTTTCTTGCAAGTTTTTTCAATGTTGATACCTTTCTTCTTTGGACAGAAAGGTGGATCAGGAGTAAGGCAGCCAGTGTGGCGTAGTGGTACACGTGTTGAACCTCAAGTGGAGAAACCTCAGCCCTGGAAGCTCACTGCGTGACTTCAGGCCATACACACACACTCCCTCAATCTGACCTGTGTCAGAAGGTGGTTGTGGGGGAAAATAGCACGAAGGAGCACTATGTATGCCACTTTGAGCACCTGAATAAAAAGGCAGGATGTAAATCCAACAAAGAAGAAAAAAGAGGTAATCAGTCCTGTATTGATATAGTCAGAAGAACGATTTTCTTTGGATTAAAAAGATACATGCCACAATGTCTCTGTATAGTTTAGATTAGGGTTTCTCAACCTTGGCAACTTTAAGGTGTGTGGACTTCAACGCCCAGGATTCCCCAGCCTGATCCACCTTTCTGTCCAAAGAAGAAAGGTATTAACACTGAAAAAACTTGCAAGCAAAATAATATGGATCTAAATTTAGAGCTGGAGAATACAATGCAGAAGGATCCTATGGAAAAATAATATTGCATTGATACAACTATCACTGACATTCTCAAGTATTGGCAGGTGGGGGCATTCTAAAAAGGCTGGCTGGGGAATCCTGGGAGTTGAAGTCCACACATCTTAAAGTTACTAAGGTTGAGAAACGGCTGGTTTAAATAGTCATCATTTTGAGCTTTCGGGGTCTAAGCCTCAGGCATTGTAGCAGCATTAGGTTAGTTCATCACCTGTAGCTTGAATCATGTCAACTGGATTTCTATTTTCTCTGTGGAAACGTTTCGCTACTTATCCAAGGAGCTTCTTCAGTCTGAGCAAAGTTGGTAAGGGAATCCTAAATATGTTTCTAGGTAGCTGTGTGACCTTACACCTGGGTTTCCTGTAGATCCCTATTTCTAGCTTGCCACCGGTGAGACATTTTGATGCCAACAGACTGGCATTCCTAGACTGTGAAGTCTTCATTGGGGCCGGTGGCAAGCTAGAAATAGGGATCTACAGGAAACCCACACACACAGATCAATATCTGATGTTTGACTCCCACCATCCACTGCAGCACAAACTAGGAGTCATCAGGACATTGTCACACAGAGCAGAAACCATCCCCACCTCCATGGATTCCAAAAAGAATGAAAATCAGCACCTGAGAACAGCTCTGAAGGCCTGTGGATATCCAAATTGGGCCTTCACCAAATCTAAATCTACCAGACCTAAAACAGCGACAGATAGGGCTGAGACTCAGAATAAACGAAAGAACCTGGTAATTCCCTACATGGCTGGTGTGTCTGAAAAGATAAAACGGATATTTGGCAAACACCACATACCTGTATATTTCAAACCCACCAACACGCTGAGACAGAGGCTTGTACACCCCAAAGATCAAACTCCAAAACACAAGAAAAGCAATGTAGTTTATGCAATCCAGTGCAGTGAGGAGTGCTCTGAACTTTACATTGGAGAAACCAAACAACTTTTATACAGGAGGATGGCCCAACACAGGAGAAGTAACACCACAGGACCAGAGTCAGCAGTTTATCTTCATTTAAAGGAAAAAGGACACTCATTTGAGGACATTAATGTTCACATTTTAGACAGAGAAGATAGGTGGTTTGAGAGAGGGGTCAAGGAATCCATTTATGCCAACTTGGAAAATCCTTCCTTGAATAGAGGTGGGGGCCTCAGGCACAATCTTTCTCCCATCTTTCTCCCGGCTCTGTCTTCTGTGCCTAGGAAGATTAAGACCATTTCACAAGCTCAACAGCAGCATGGTGATCTTAACGATCCTCCTTTAGATAATAAAAGGACTTAAAATAACATCTCAATATAACCATGCCCCCAGGTGTAAGGTCACACAGCTACCTAGAAACATATTTAGGATTCCCTTACCAACTTTGCTCAGACTGAAGAAGCTCCTTGGATAAGGAGCGAAACGTTTCCACAGAGAAAATAGAAATCCAGTTGACATGATTCAAGCTACAGACAATTCCACCTGGATGACTGAGAACCTTCATAGACTTAGTTCATCACCATTTGTCACCTGAGATAAAGGGAGCTCTCTGCATTTCAGTATGACTGCTGAATGTTGCTTAAGTTTTCCAGTATAAGGCGTAAAGTCTTCTGCTCTCATGAGATGCCAAAACCAAAGAAACCTGTCCTATTTTCTACTAAGCTTGATAAAAAAAAATTGTTTGTTTTTAGGTCCATTCTCAGTTCTCAAGATCAAGTTCCAAATCTGTTGGTGATTAATTCCTGCCTCTGTAAAGATTTTTTCTTCCATTGCAGACCTTGAGAATCCCAATGTTCCACCTCTACTACATAGCTTTATCTTGTCCCCAGCTCAGAATTTAGTTCCTGAAAACAGCCAATTTCTTTGCGTAAGCTGATGGGGTTCTGCCATAGCAACAAAATATGAAAAAAAACCCACCACACTTCATAACCATTTTTCAGGAGGTAAGGTCAGATTCCCTGCTGCAGAGAAATGTATCTTAAGTATAAGAGAAGGTGTGATCATGACACACCCTTAGGGCACTGATTAGAACAGCCTTTCTCAACTTTTTGACCCTGGAGGAACCCTTGAAATATTTTTCAGGCCTCGGGGAACCCCTGCACATTCAGGCTCAAATATAGGTCAGAAGTTACAAAATTATTGTATTCGTTTCATGTGTAGGCCTGTCTATATGCATTAACGGTATTCTTAAACTAAAAATAAAGAATGAAACTTAACTCTTTAATGTGAAGTTGCCTGAATTTGAAATAATCTTAATAAATAATAAATAAATTGTGATCTCCCAGGGAACCCCTAGTGACCTCTCGCGGAACCATGGGGTTCAACAGAACCCTGGTTGAGAAACCCTGGATTACAATGATACTCTAGCCATGTAACTGACCAGATATTGACCAATCACTGGCCTAAAAGTATTGGCTCTCATGAGGGCAAGGTACTATGGACACAGAATGGAGGCCTCAACCTGGGCAACACAGTTTATGGTGGCAATTCTTTTCCCTGACAAAGTAGAAGCAGTGCGGCACATGAAATCAATAATACCAATACTTAGCAAAGGTCCTAAGTAACCCCCCTCTCACCTCGTAGTTAGAGACTCTGGAAATATGGCAACTCTGCATCTAACACCCAGTTCCAACAAAGATGCCTAATATTCCCAGGTCTATGTCAAGTCCTTTATCTTATGGCAAAGCTGGGGAGCAAGACTTGTTCGAAATAATTACCGCTATTTTTGTCTGCCCCTGTCGTTTGTATTCTTTTTTTGTTTGCTTCTTCAGGGTAAGCCACGGTAATGAGTTCCTTATTACCTGCAGATAGTCAAACATTCCTCTTTGTCTGGGTTGCAGGTTTTTTGGGTTGTCACTGGCAGGCCTCTTAGGTTGCTGATCCCCACTCATTAAAGTGGTAGCTTATCCTCCTTCAAATGTCTCTGCACTTTGTCACCGACACTTATTTGTTCTCCAGCCATCAAAGTGTATTAAAATTAACCGCAGTCATCACATGTGAAGACAATAGCCATACTTAGAGGCAGAGATAGTTATACACTCTCAGCAGGAAACTTGCAATCAAATTCAAACGAAAGGTCACATTTGCAATAAGTAAAGGAGAATGTGGGTAATTGGTTAAGGAATAGGCTAATACCTTGAAAGGAAATCTGATGTGCTTGAAACCTTGTAGTTCAGGTAATTAACATGAAATTCCACCATGGCTTTCAAAAGTAAAGGAATGGTATATATGCAATACTGTAAAATGCTAATTTCAAAGAGAACACTATGCAGTAGCTTTTCTTTTAACGTTCATTGGAGCAAACTTGCACGTGAAATAAACCTCAGTTTATATATAAGAAAGAACTAGGAAGCATAAAACATTTGAATCCAATTAATTAAGGGCTACTTTTTAAAAGAAAAATTCATAGATTGTTTCTGAAATACTAAGAAGCTTCAGTGTAAGGTCTTTAGGGTAGCAAAGGAATTAATGGCAAGGATTCTTCAGTTTTATTTTTTTTTAAAATCTGGTTTCTTCCAAAAGAAGACGACAAATATTAACAAAATATTTTGATATTCACTGAATTATTTTTATATTTTGATAAAAATATTTTGATATTCAGTGAATTCACCAGGTGATAGAATACACTGAAAAGTTTTGTGCAAGCACCATTAGACAGCCAGCTTCTGTTTATTTCAATGGGATGTGTGCAAGATAATTTTCTGGTGGACTGATTATACTGATTAATTGTAACATTTAACATAATCAACAAAAGTCTGCCTGTAGATCTGTACCTGCAGAAATCAAGGTGACCATCACAGCAAGGAGATAGACCTAAATCTTTGCCGTCATCTGGTGGTCAGCATGGATCTTGTAGCCCTAATTTCCGCCTCTTCTTTTTACCTACCTTCAATAGCTATTTATTCATTATTTGTTAGGTTTAATCTTTACTTTTCTCTAAAAGCTCATTGCAACTTAAATGGGGTTCTCTCTTCATTTTATTCCCCAAATAATAAACCTATGAGATTGGTTGGCCTGAGAATCTGATTCGCTCAAAGTTACCTTGTTTCCATGGGTTCCCCAGTCCTACTGATCATATACAATAAACCAGTGAAAACTGCAGCATATTTGAAAATAAAATATGGGTGTATTTTAGATTCTAAATCATAGCTTTCCAAACTGTGTGTTGCAAAACTTTACTGTGTCGCAACACACAGTTCAGTGTGTCGTGAAGCGGCGACGGTAGTGTGTATGGCAGCAGCGGCAGCGATGATGGCAGCGGTGCGCCATCAGTGCTTCCACGTTTTAGTGAGGCCGCCGCCGCTGCCATGCATGCCGCCGCCTGCCCCCCACCCCGCCGCCGTGCATGCGCACGCCCCGCCGCCATGTACACACCCCGCCGCTGCTGCCATTGTTGGTGTGTCGCCAACGGCGGCACTTTGGAAAGCACTGTTCTAAATCATAGATAAGCATAATTTAGATTTATTTATTTAACCATCACATCAAGTGGTACTGCTTGTGAATGTAAAACCATCTTATTAAATTTGCCAACCAATTTTTCCCCTGCTAATTTTGTAAGGGTTGTTAATCCGAAGAGTTACTGGTACTGGTTGTAATTCCAGAACACTCTGAACAGCAGGAGATGGGGTTCTTTGGTGTTTGGAGAAAGAACATAGTTGAACAAATAGAGAAAAGGAGAACGGATTCAGACAAGAAGGTTCAAGGAAGTGGTAGAAGTATTTGGAAGGACTTGGAAGACCTCGTATAAGAAGAAAAGAAAAGGGCTGAAAAGAGAAAGAAGAGAGATAGGAGAATGAATGGGGAGAGAGTTAGAGGTATAGCATTGTAAACCTCATCTTGACAGTTGGAGCTGGGTGCATGGTGCTGTCTGTATGAGTGGCAAGTGGATGCAGAGAGAAAGTGGCTTTTCTTGCTAACATTACTGGGAGATGTGGAAACCATGGTGATCTCTGATTTTCTTGCTGCTGCTTGGGGAAAGGATGTCAGTGCTGTTTTGGCTGCTTGGAGACAGACTGGAGTTCAAAGGATGGACTTTTCTGGTATCGCAGTGGTGGAGGCTAATGAGCCCAACAAACCTCGCTGGTGCTTCTGCCTCTAACCACTAGGATTGTAGCCAATGACTGTATTTTGATATTACTGCCTGATTTCTTCCTGTTGTCCTCTTCTTCCATGTTGTTGTTTATTCGTTCAGTCGTTTCCGACTCTTCTTGACTTCATGGACCAGTCCACGCCAGAGCTTTCTGTCGGCCGTCACCATCCCCAGCTCCCCAATGGTTGAGTCTGTCACCTCCAGAATATCATCCATCCATCTTGCCCTTGGTCGGCCCCTCTTCCTTTTGCCTTCCACTTTCCCTAGCATCAGCTTCTTCTCCAGGGTATCCTGTCTTCTCATTATGTGGCCAAAGTACTTCAGTTTTGCCTTTAATATCATTCCCTCAAGTGAGCAGTCTGGCTTGATTTCCTGGAGTATGGACTGGTTTGATCTTCTTGCAGTCCAAGGCACTCTCAGAATTTTCCTCCAACACCACAGTTCAAAAGCATCTATCTTCCTTTGCTCAGCCTTCCTTATGGTCCAGCTCTCACAGCCATAGGTTACTACAGGGAATACCATTGCTTTAACTATGCGGACCTTTGTTGTCAGTGTGATGTCTCTGCTCTTAACTATTTTATCAAGATTTGCCATTGCTCTCCTCCCAAGAAGTAGACGTCTTCTGATTTCCTGGCTGCAGTCAGCGTCTGCAGTAATCTTTGCGCCTAGAAATACAAAGTCTGTCACTGCCTCCACTTTTTCTCCCTCTATTTGCCAGTCATCAATCAAGCTCGTTGCCATAATCTTGGTTTTTTTGAGGTTTAACTGCAACCCAGCTTTTGCACTTTCTTCTTTCACCTTCGTCATAAGGCTCCTCAATTCCTCCTCGCTTTCAGCCATCAAAGTGGTATCATCTGCATATCTGAGATTGTTAATGTTTCTTCCAGCGATTTTAACTCCAGCCTTGGATTCCTCTAGCCCAGCATGTCGCATGATGTGTTCTGCGTACAGGTTGAATAGGTAGGGTGAGAGTATACAGCCCTGCCGTACTCCTTTCCCAATCTTAAACCAGTCCGTTGTTCCGTGCTCTGTTCTTACCGTTGCTACTTGGTCGTTATACAGATTCCTCAGGAGGCAGACAAGATGACTTGGTATCCCCATACCACCAAGAACTTGCCACAATTTGTTATGATCCACACAGTCAAAGGCTTTAGAATAGTCAATAAAACAGAAATAGATGTTTTTCTGAAACTCCCTGGCTTTCTCCATTATCCAGCGGATGTTGGCAATTTGGTCTCTAGTTCCTCTGCCTTTTCTAAACCCAGCTTGTACATCTGGCAATTCTCGCTCCATGAATTGCTGGAGTCTACCTTGCAAGATCTTGAGCATTACCTTACTGGCATGTGAAATAAGTGCCACTGTTCGATAGTTTGAACATTCTTTAGTGCTTCCCTTTTTTGGTATGGGGATATAAGTTGATTTTTTCCAATCTTATGGCCATTCTTGTGTTTTCCAAATTTGCTGGCATATGGCATGCATCACCTTGACAGCATCATCTTGCAAGATTTTAAACAGTTCAGCTGGGATACCATCGTCTCCTGCTGCCTTGTTATTAGCAATGCTTCTTAAGGCCCATTCAACCTCACTCTTCAGGATGTCTGGCTCTAACTCACTGACCACACCGTCAAAGCTATCTCCAATATTATTATCCTTCCTATACAGATCTTCTGTATATTCTTGCCACCTCTTCTTGATCTCTTCTGCTTCTGTTAGGTCCTTACCATCTTTGTTTTTGATCATACCCATTTTTGCCTGGAATTTACCTCCGATGTTTCTAATTTTCTGGAAGAGGTCTCTTGTCCTTCCTATTCTATTGTCTTCTTCCACTTCTGCACATTGCTTGTTTAAAAATAATTCCTTATCTCTTCTGGCTAACCTCTGGAATTTTGCATTTAATTGGGCATATCTCCCCCTATCACTGTTGCCTTTTGCTTTCCTTCTTTCTTGGGCTACTTCCAGTGTTTCAGCAGACAGCCATCTTGCCTTCTTGGTTTTCTTTTTCTTTGGGACGTTTTTTGTTGCCGCCTCCTGAACAATGTTGCGAACTTCTGTCCATAGTTCTTCTGGGACCCTATCTACTAAATCTAGTCCCTTAAATCTATTCTTCACCTCCACTGCATATTCCTTAGGAATATTAGTGAGCTCATATCTAACTGATCTGTGGGTCTTCCCTATTCTCTTTAGTCTGATTCTAAATTTTGCAATAAGAAGTTCGTGATCTGAAGTACAGTCAGCTCCAGGTCTTGTTTTTACCGACTGTATAGATGTCTGCCACCTTTGGCTGCAAAGGATGTAGTCAATCTGATTTCGGTGTCGACCATCTGGTGAAGTCCATGTATAAAGTCGTCTTTTAGGTTGTTGGAAGAGAGTGTTTGTTATGCACAGTGAGTTGTCTTGGCAAAATTCTATCAGCCTATGTCCTGCTTCATTTTGTTCTCCCAGACCATGCTTGCCTGTAATTCCAGGTGTCGTTTGACTACCCACCTTAGCATTCCAGTCTCCTGTAATGAAAATAACATCTCTTTTTGGTGTATTATCTAGTAGGTGCTGCAGATCCTCATAGAACTGATCTACTTCTGCTTCTTCAGCATCTGTGGTTGGGGCGTATATTTGGATCACTGTGATGTTAAATGGCTTACCCTGAATTCGAATTGAGATCATTCTATCATTTTTTGGATTGTATCCAAGCACTGCTTTAGCCACTTTATTATTAATTATGAAGGCTACTCCATTTCTTCTGTGGTCCTCTTGTCCACAGTAGTAGATCTGGTGGTCATCTGATGTGAAGTGGCCCATTCCAGTCCATTTCAGTTCACTGACACCTAAAATGTCTATATTTAATCTTGACATCTCACCAATAACCACATCCAATTTGCCCTGGCTCATAGATCTTACATTCCAGGTTCCTATGGTGTGTTGATCTTTAGAACATCGGATTCGTCGTTCACCACCAGCACCGTCGGCCGCTAGCCGTCCTTTCGGCTTTGAGCTAGCTGCGTCATCACATCTGGGGCTAGTTGAACGTATCCTCTGTTCCTCCCCAGTAGCATTTTGACCATCTTCCGACCTGGGAGTCCCATCTTCCGATGGTATACCGACATATCTTTGGTTGTACTGATCCATTTAGTTTTCATGGCAAGAATACTGGGGTGGGTTGCCATTACCTTCCCCAGGGATCGTATTTAGTCTGACCTCTCTGCCACGACCTTCCCGTCTTGGGTGTCCCTTCACGGTTTAGCTCATGGTTTCATTGAGGTGCTCAAGCTCCAGCACCACGACAAGGTAACGATCTCCTTTGCTGGAGTCGTCTTCTTCTTCCATAGGGTATGGATAAACTTGCTTCTTCTAGGTGTGCATGTGCATGTGTGGGACCCTATGAAGGCTTCTGCCCAGAAGTAAGAGTACTGGGAGAGAAACATTCCCTACCACTGAAGGTCTAGTGAGAGTAGGCTTCATGGGAATGAGGAATGCTAGGGGTTGTTGTGAAGTGGTTCAGATAGTAGGATCTGGCAAGGGGATAGTGTTGGTCTGCAAGAGCAGCCATTGGCCAGATGCAGTATAGGTATGATATGGATTGTTGGTGAGTGCCAGGTTCATGCATAGTAAAATCATACTCCTATGCTATCTTGTTGGGGAGGAACAAGTGGATCTGGCATGTGTAACCAAGAACTGGTTGGATGAGGATGAGGGGTAACTGTTTCAGAAATTTTGTTCACCATGTTTTGGAGTGTTTCAGCAACCATAATCCCAAGTCCAGGAAGGGGTGAGGGTGGTGATCCTGCATTACACCTTAGTTGGGAGCAGTTGCTCTGGTCTCTGGGTGATTGGATGTAAGTGCTTGAAACTAAAGTTGGGCTATAAGGAGATGTTATGGATGCTGACTAGCAGAATGCCTACCTCAGCTTCTAAATCCCGTCAATAGGATGATATATTTTCCCTAGCTATTAGTGCTGAGGGACTTCAGTCTTTATGCCCTCAAGTAGGAAAAGGATTTCATGGCCTCAGTGACAACCATGAGCTTGTCCCAGTTGATTACTGGCCCAACAGTAATATAGTGTCACTGCTTAAAACGACTTAAAACGGTCCACACCCTGTTAGAGGAGATGAGACAGAGGATCTCCCACCATACTGCTGTGGCTTATTTGTCAGGTGTTCTGCTAATAAAATTTACTCTGAATTGCATTCCACTCCTCTCCTTTATGGTGTTCTTCACACACCCCTAACTGTGGCATGAACATGCTCTGGTAACAATTGTTATATGTCATAATCGTGGGACATTATCTTCATTTTATCCCCAGTCCACAGTCAAGGTTGCTTAAAGTCATCTTTAACCTTTCCAGTTTTAAGGTAGAGTTTTCCCTCTTCTCCAGAGGTGATTTTGCCATGGTCACAATCTAGCAGGCTTCACTGATAATGTGGTTGATACAATCAAGGACAGAACTCCTGTTAACCACTTTGGGTTGCTGGGGGCATGCTACCCTAATCCCTGGACCTGCCCATGATGGTCTTTTGGCTTGGGTTGCAGGACAGCCCTGATCCCTGACTTCTGCAGAGGTAAGGTAAAGGTACCCCCGCACATTTGTGCAGTTGTGTCTGACTCTAGGGGCCGGTGCTCATCTCCGTTTGTTAGCCGAAGAGCCAGCGTTGTCCAAAGACGCTTCCATGGTCATGTGGCCGGCATGACGCATGCGGAACGCTGTTACCCACCGAAGTGGTACCTATTAATCTACTTGCATTTGCATGCTTTCGAATTGCTAGGTTGGCAAGAGCTGGGGCTAGTGCGGGAGCTCCAGGGCTAGGGATTCGAACCTCCGAACTTGCGATCTTCCGATCGACAAGCCTGACGTCTTACCGGCTGAGCCACCACGCCCCTTCTTCTGCAGAGGTAGTTCTTCTGCAGAGGTAGCTGCCCGCTAAAATGCCCTTCTGAAGCTTTCTGAAGAACTTGTCAGGTTATATACGGGTTCCTTATATATGCAGGTTTAGTATTGTTTGGAAAGAGTGCTAATCTGTTTTTTAAACGTGCTTTCTTGAGAATTTTTAAGCATAGATTTAGCTACATAGAAGGCTGGTTTAAACTGAAAGAGAATTCTGCCAGCTACGACTGGGCTGTCACCAAGGAGCGGATTAGAGGTTTTCCATTGCTTCTGCCAAGCAGGAATTTTGCGTGTCGATCTTTTGTGCTGTTTCCGTTACTTTGGTGGGTTCGGGTGCCATGTTTTATCCATATGCCATTTTTTGCCTTCTCCCCAAACCATTTCTGTTGTCTAGAGGTATATTTTGGGAATGCTGAGAGGCGTGGGCGTGTCCCCTTCCCTCCTCCGATAAGGAGCAGCCTTTCCTCTCCAAGGGTTGGTTCCCTCCATTAGCACTTGCCTCCTGCATTCTTTTCATACCTGTCACCTTCCCCCTGCCCTATATTTAACACCAAGTCCTCTCGGAGAAGGTAGAGGAGAAAAGAGCACAGCTCCCCTGTTTTATCTGGGGAAGAAGAAAGGGCACACGACTTCTGCTTCAACAATATTTCGAAAGGAGCAGACCTCCACGATTCTATCTGGAGAAGACAGGGCAGGAAAGAGATCTTTCGATTTCAACAGCTCAGCTTTTCAGCATTGCAGCATCCTGACAATAATGAGGGACAACGAATTTGGATACTTATCAGAAAGTTTGCCTATATTTGTCAGTATCTGTTTTTCCCTGCCCCTCCCTGAAGTAGTAGAGGTGCCAGTCTAGTAGCTGGTTAGTTTTAGTTCTCCCACTCTGTAGGACCCAGCTGGTTTTACAATCGTAACAGGACAGGGCCTGCCTCCCTCCTCTCTGTGGCTATGCCTGTTCTGGTGTCTTTTTAAATCTCACATTATTTTAATCTGGGAGATACCCAAATTTGCGGGGGGGGGGGGGGAGAGGAGGAGTAAACAAACCAGCCTAGAGAAATCCAATACCATAATATCAGACTGTCCCCATTCCTGCTGCAGTGCTCTGATTGATGGATATTTCCCCTGCTTGCTGAATGGGGAGGGTAGCAAATGGCAAAGGGGAGGGGAAAATGAATCACCTTGTCTAGAATGAGCGGCAGACTCACCAATCAGGACACTCATCAGCAGTGACTCAGAAGAGAGGCCGTAGAGGAGGCTAGGGATGGGCAACTGGCAGCTAATTGTAAACTGAGTTTGTTTTGTGCCAACTCAAGGATGGGTAGCTGGTAGTCAGGAAAGGCCCTTCGTGAAATTAATCTCACGTACCAACCCATACCAAGCTTTAAAGGAGTTTTCACTTATGGGATAGAATTGGAGGAGTTGTTCCCTCAAAACACAAACTCCTATAAAGAACATTTTTAGAACACTATAATGCGTGCTCTGGGAACAAGACATCCTGTGGTGTGATGAACAACCTGCCGTTTCTGTTGTTGTGCACTCTTTACATGCCTCATGTCGGTAATACATGAAACCCTCACTTAATTGGGTGGAATTAGTTAAAATCTTGACTAATGTGGGTTACTTTGCTTGCTTTATAATGACATAAAATGGACTTTAATTTCATTTTAAACTGTTTCTGCTTTTTACTTTACATCATGGGGGAGGGAGAGATGGTGTGGGCGTGCTTTCTACAAAGGATTTTTTTTGAGTCTTTCATCTTACTTTTGTAGGGTGTTATTGTTTGCCCTGAGGCAGCTATGGAGGGAATTACTGGAGATATTAGAGAGTCAACAACAACAAATAAAATGTACATATATATTTTCTCTTATTAAAAAAAATACATTTTATCATAATATCTAATTATTCCTATTGCTTTACTGCATATTATTACTTGCACTGGACCATAAAACCTAGAGTAATAACACTAATTTGTCTTACATTATAGATTGCTCTATTAACTTTAACAAATCGGTTCACCACAGACACTGATTGATAGGTACATTGTTTCCAGACTCGTTTTTTTCCTTATAAACAATTATCCACATAGAATATTGTGTCTTTCTCTTTTTGTCTTACATTGGTGAATCAGGGTTCTACACCTTATTCCTAAAAATTTACACTGACATACATGCTTGCAATGCCTCTGGAACATCATGTTGTTTGATGATGTGCTGGTGTAGCTATTAGAATGACCTAGAGCACCCACGCAGGGCTGTAGGAAAGATTAAGATGAAGCTGCAAATTTAAGGGGTTATTTATGCAAGCACCAGAACACAAATAATGAAGCTTTTTTTTTGGTCTGTACTCTTTCAGACTGCAAGTATAGGAAAGCTTCCTTCTATATATGTCTCACTCCACCCCCCACCCCTCCAAGCATGTCAGGAGGGTCCATTCTCGTTTTCTCAGCAATGTGCTATGTAGAACATCCCCAGCTCCCTGAGGGAGGCATTGGAAGTGCCCTAGTGAAGCCCTTTCCCCTTTGTCTAATGCCATTTCATGCGATACCATTGCTTAAATGACCTCCATGAGACAAGACAAGGGGCTCCAACAGGAAAAAAACTGTGAACATAGAAATAGCTTCCTTGTTTCTCTGTCTCTCCTAGAATGTATATTTTTCTCTTATCCTATACAAAGCAATGCTCATTCACTGCTGTTGACTGCAGGTTGACAGCAAACTGTTATGAGTGTGGGGAGAGTTGACATGTGTCCACCAGACTGCAGACTGTGGTGTTTATTTTGCCATAGCTTTCTCACTTGAAGATAAAACTATGGAAAAAGTTTCTCTTTTTCTCCTATCTTCTATCTCCACATACACATATCCAAATGGTGGTCCCCATGGATACTCTGATGTTGTCAGCCCTCCCAGGTAAACCAGACAGGAAACACAACTAGGTGAGCTAATTCTACTTTATTGTAAGGCTACATTAATAGAATCTTGCGAGTCTGAAAGTACAAACCTCCCACCCTCCCTATTTACTGCCTGAGTAGTTAGGGCGGGTCCTTCTGAAGTTTCTTTCTCTGGCTGTTACTCTGTTTCGGGCTCCTTTCTCTTTTATCTGATTGTTCCCTAGGTGGCATCTCTTCCCCCCATCTTCCAAGGTCACCTCACATTCCATCACAAATGTGAAAACCTATCATTTGAGTTATTGATCTAAAAATCTCCTTCGGTGGTACCAAGAACTCTCTAATTTTAGAATGCTTTTCCAAGATCCTGTTTCTTTTAGTTCTAATGTAGTCAACTACTGTATATATTATTATTTTATAAATCCACTAGGTGTTACACTACAAAAGAAAAAAGCAAGCCTAACCCTACCTTCAGGCTTACAATCTATTCTTAGTAATCATGCTACCCTAAAGGCTTAAGGAGCTACTCCAGTTGTCTGTCATTTGAAAGCTTCCCAAACAAAACTCCAATCCTGGTTTTGACACAAAATGATCCCCTTGGTGATCAAACATAATTTGGGGGCTTGCAATTGTGGTATACCTTGTTGTATACCCTTGCTCCTGGGAGTGATTGCTGCTTCAGAATTGTCAGTTATCACTTCCTTGTGTCTGAAGCTGTGTTCTGGACTCCCAGTGGAGGAGATTGGCTTGCCCCACCATCCAACTTCTGGTATCCTTATTTGGTGGGCTGGCATGCTTGGATAGAGGAACCAAATTGAGGAATGGTTGGCATGCTATCATGATGAGCACTGAAAACACGAAGAAAAATAGTAGAAGGAACTGAGGCAGAAGACCCCTTGCTTTGTGAAATCTCAGGCTGTTCCAGATGTTCCAGATATTGCATAGCTTTTCAGTGAAGTAATAGAATACCTGCCTTATGCTGCAAGTGATTCTGAAGTTAAATCTTTAGTAAAGTGTTTCACATAACACGGCTGGGAAAGATCTCATCAAGGCTCATTTAGTGTGATCAACTTTCCCAATCTGGTACCCACCAAATGAGCTGAAGTTTTAACTCCATAATTTCTAGTCAATTGTTCATCTTTATTCTGCCAGGCTATACTTAGAATATTACATCCAGTTTTGAGCACTACATTTAGAAAGCGCATTTAGAAACTGGTGGTCGAGAGGAGAGCAACTAAGATGATAAGGGGCCTGGAAGGTAAAACTCATGAAGAATGGCTGTAAGCACTGTTTAGCCTGGAGAAACATAGACTGAGGGTATCTATCTATCTATCTATCTATCTATCTATCTATCTATCTATCTATCTATCTATCTGACTTACATGGCCACCCAATTTGCAAGAGCAATCTTGAGATATGATAGTTGTCTTCAAGGATCTGAAGGGCTGTCATGTAGAAAACAGAGCAGAATTGTTCAGAATCATTCCAGAAGAAAGGACAAGAAACAATGGGATTAAAATATAGCAAAATTAACTTTGATTAGCTATCAGGAAAAAAATTCCTAACAGTAACAGCTGTTCAGCAGGTGGCACAGGAGATGCTGGTGTCAAGTTTGCTGAAGCTGTTTAAACAGGCTGAACAGTCATCTCATGAAGTTGCTGTAGTACAGGTAGTGGATCTTACTTCAGCTTTCCTCTGCTTTACAGACCAGCAAAGGTCATAAATGCGAGGATTTCTTTACAGATGTCTTGCTTCAACAACAGGACAAGCTTTTGAATGTGCAGTTATGATGAGAAATTGGGCAGGGGGAGAAAGGAAGGAGACTTCACTTCATGATGATGGTGTGTAGCTTCCACTTCTACTCTCTAAATGCAAAGCCAGCTATCCCTCTGAAAAATTAATACAGTTTTTTTAATGGTCTCAGATATGTGTCAAAAATTCATTACCTTGCTTCAGATGGTAATGTAAAGTAAAAGATACACAAGTTACATCAAATTGCATTGAATCAATATTATAGTATATAATAATAGGGAAGGCCATTGATTTCTAACTTCATACACTTTCTGCTCCTTATTAACAGCATTGGGTCTCTTTGGAAAATAGGAACTGAAATCTAAGAAGAGCCTTTCCTTTTCCCTGGGGTTGGGAGGGAACACTAAGTGCTAAAACCAGCCATGTTGCTTCTCTATATTGCCTCTGGTACCTGCTGGAGGAAAAAAATCACACAGATTTGGCATGCTCATTTAACATGCATCCTGCATGCTGTAGTACTCGGATAAACATATTGTGCTAATTATGTTAGCCAGGTCTGGGAAGATGGGGATGTCTGTTCTAGCTTCAGAAATAACTTTTTTTCTCCTCCCCCACTGCCAACTCAACCACATTTTATCCCTCCTCTTCATCTCCTGTGTTGGTGGCCTTCTAGCCTAGTTACTTGGAATATCAGCAAGAGAGTGGCAACATCTCTATGTCTTAGAATGTATTGCTTTGAAAGACTGCCATGAACTCATCTATGCCAATTGGCTTTAACGTTCAAAAACACCTTCAGGTCTCACTGCTTTTACATTTTAAATAGACACTATCAAAAGCCTATTGACTCACAGAGTAGAGGTCCAAATGACTTGTTATCTTCTTCTCCTCCTCCTCCTCCTCCTCCTCCTCCTCCTCCTCCTCCTCCTCCTTTTTTGCCTTTGAGTCAGGTTCCTGGCGACTGCCTGGACTCAACTCTGCAGTTTTCTTGGCAAGGTTTTTTGGAGGTGGTTTGCCATTGCCTGCTTCCTAGGGCTGAGAGAGAGTGAGTGGCCTAAGGTCACCCAGTTGGGTTTGTGTCTAAGGTGGGGCTAGAACTCATGGTCTCCTGGTTTCTAGCCTGTTGCCTTAATCATTACACCAAACTGGCTCTCATGTTCATGTTTACCACATATCATATCATGGTTTTAATTGATTACAGACACATATAGATTGATTACTGACACATGTAGATGCTCTATGGGGCATCTACAGTATATCTTGGTTTTTAGACATACCATATCTTAGTTTTTATTGAATACAGACACATAGATTGATTACAGACACATATAGATGCCCTATGGGGGAGAATTGGGCCAGGCATAAAAGGAAAGAAAGAGAAAGGATGGGACTGAAGAAGCTAAGATTTTCTTCCCCAATGTAGTGGCCATCAGATACACCGGACTCCAACTTTCATAATCCCTAGTCGGTGTTGCTATTTCTATTACAGTGTTGACTGGAATTCAATACATCTTTATGGCACTAAGCTGGAAAAAGCTAAGTTTGAAGAGTTCACACTGAAATGCACAGTTTTCTTCCATTAAACTTTTGTGTAAAACTGACAAATCAAGCTGATCAAGACCAACAGAAAAGTACGGGAGCAGCCTTACCATAAACAGAATGTCTCCTTTCTTATAAAGAAATCTATTCCCATTATGAAGGGGATATTTTGTTTTGTATCCATTTTCTAGTTCAGGATTGAGCTGTCAAATTACTCATTTAAATGCCAAAGGCAGAGATAGCTGCATTTTCCATGAATCACAATTTGTGATTCTAAGTGGAAGCCTCTTTGAACCAAAGGTGCTTTCACATCTATAATTAAAAGGGAAGCGGGTTTGTCAAAAAGACCTATTTTCCAAGGATATAAACATCTTACATTATTTTTTGGACACGCGCCTTCTTTCCGTTAGAAAAACTGTGTGGCTTATAAAGTTGTTGTTTTTGCTGTGATTTTATACACAATGGAAGGGTGAGGAAAAGGTCAGCAATAACTCTGCTGTTGCGTTTACACTGGGAAGAAAAAAACCAGCATCCTATTGATCAATAATAAAATGGGAAAAGCACAACTATTAGCTTTTAACTTGATCTTCTCTGACCTTTACCCTGCCATGTTGGCTTTATTCTTAAATGTTATGTCTGTTGTTTCAAAGGTTTGTCCCATTTAGTCTTTTATTTAATTAACACATGATCTTCTTCACCAGCTCTAATGTTAAAACAAGAAATCAGCTTTTATTCCCTTGTTGAACTGTTGTCCATCTATGCTATGTGTTCCAAATCATAATAGTTATGAATGAATCTCTATGCTCCAGGGACTACAAAACAATTCAGAATACTGTATAAGTTTCAATGTATAATTAATTAACCCAATAGATCTCTCTCTCTCTCTCTCTCTCTCTCACACACACACACACGCACACGCACACGCACACGCACACGCACACGCACACGCACACAAACTTTTTCCTCTGTTGCACTTTTCAAATCCTGAATATCTCTAAATCAGATCTTACTGTGAGTCTTTCCTATTTGCTTATGTTGACTTTTCTTGCTCCCATATTACACTCTGAATGGATGTCCTTCTAAAATGATCCCAAACTGGATCAAATGCATTTTAACACCAACAAAGTACATCATGAGTCCTTGTGAGACTCCTTCATAAGCAGGTGCTTTTAGATGGAAACACTCAGTGACCTCCAGGAAGGCAATGAAAAGGGTGATTATTCCTCCTATCCATATGTCAGGTAGATGGGAATAATAATGGAAAAATGCAGAAGAGCATAAATGGGGTTTGTTATCTGCTGACATTCCCCCACATCATCAAAGTGATAACTCTTGGGGGGTTATCTAGACAATAGAGCAAATTATTTAAATAAAGGAAAACTCAAATCAATATAAATCAATATAATTGAAATATGGTTAATCTGAGTCTTAATTCTGGAATTGTTGCCTTGCCCCAATATACACTGCTCAAAAAAATAAAGGGAACACTGAAACAACACAATGTAAGTCCAAGTCAATCACACTTCTGTGAAATCAAACTGTCCACTTAGGTAGCAACACTGATTGACAATCAATTTCACATGCTGTTGTGCACATGGAATAGACAATAGGCGGAAAGCATAGGCAGTTAGCAAGACATCCCCAATAAAGGAGTGGATCTGCAGGTGGTGACCACAGACCACTTCTCAGTTCCTATGCTTTCTGGCTGATGGTTTGGTCACTTTTGAATGCTGGCGGTGCTTCCACTCTAGTGGTAGCATGAGACGGAGTCTACAACCCACACAAGTGGCTCAGGTAGTGCAGCTCATCCAGGATGGCACATCAATGCGAGCTGTGGCAAGAAGGTTTGCTGTGTCTGTCAGCGTAGTGTCCAGAGCATGGAGGCGCTACCAGGAGACAGGTCAGTACATCAGGAGATGTGGAGGAGGCTGTAGGAGGGCAACAACCCAGCAGCAGGACCGCTACCTCCGCCTTTGTGCAAGGAGGGACAGGAGGAGCACTGCCAGAGCCCTGCAAAATGACCTCCAGTGGGCCACAAATGTGCGTGTGGCTGCTCAAACGGTCAGAAACAGACTCCATGAGGGTGGTATGAGGGCCCGACGTCCACAGGTGGGGGTTGTGCTTACAGCCCAACACCGTGCAGGACGTTTGGCATTTGCCAGAGAACACAAGATTGGCAACTTCGCCACTGGCGCCCTGTGCTCTTCACAGATGAAAGCAGGTTCACACTGAGCACATGTGACAGACGTGACAGGGTCTGGAGACGCCGTGGAGAACGTTCTGCTGCCTGCAACATCCTCCAGCATGACTGGTTTGGCAGTGGGTCAGTAATGGTGTGGGGTGGCATTTCTTTAGGGGGCCGCACAGCCCTCCATGTGCTCGCCAGAGGTAGCCTGACTGCCATTAGGTACCGAGAGGAGATCCTCAGACCCCTTGTGAGACCATATGCTGGTGCGGTTGGCCCTGGGTTCCTCCTAATACAAGACAATGCTAGACCTCATGTGGCTGGAGTGTGCCAGCAGTTCCTGCAAGACGAAGGCATTGATGCTATGGACTGGCCCGCCCGTTCCCCAGACCTGAATCCAATTGAGCACATCTGGGACATCATGTCTCGCTCCATCCACCAATGCCACGTTGCACCACAGACTGTCCAGGAGTTGGGGGATGCTTTAGTCCAGGTGTGGGAGGAGATCCCTCAGGAGACCATCCGCCACCTCATCAGGAGCATGCCCAGGCGTTGTAGGGAGGTCATACAGGCACATGGAGGCCACACACACTACTGAGCCTCATTTTGACTTGTTTTAAGGACATTACATCAACGTTGGATCAGCCTGTAGTGTTCTTTTCCACTTTAATTTTTGAGTGTAACTCCACATCCAGACCTCCAGGGGTTGCTTACATTTGATTTCCATTGCTTTTTGTGTGATGTTGTTGTCAGCACATTCAACTATGTAATGAACAAAGTAATTAATACGAATATTTCATTCATTCAGATCTAGGATGTCTTATTTCAGTGTTCCCTTTATTTTTTTGAGCAGCTTATATTCAGCCTAATGTACAGGCTGAAGTTTGTGCACTTTTATTCCCATAACACTAAAGCCATAATTTAAGTTCATTATATTTAATATTAATGTTGAACCTATGATCCTTATGGTGGTGATAACTGTAATCTACTTTGGTAATCTTTTCTTAGATCTCTGTCCTCTAAGAGATTTCTCATGGAAATTGTCTTCCCTTAATATCTACTATGAACCTAAGTGCAGAAACTAGGAGCAAAAAGGATCATATACTCTGGACTATACTTTATGAAATCTTATAAATAGAGCTTTATGGCTTGTTAAGAACTTCTGAGCAATCCTCATGTGCAAGGAAACATCAACTGAGGAGTAGCTACTGATTTCATATTCTCAATTCTGTCCCTAGACGATTTCATACAGACTTCTTCAGGTGCTCCCAAAGATGATGGAGATAGAATTTTGCTTTGAACCTGGTCCTGGTCCTCCCCTTCCCATCTACATTTCCTTTATATATTATCTACATTTCCTTTATATATTCAGTCATGAACTGGAATCTTAGGGCACTTCTACACAAGGCTTTGGCACCACTTCCAGACTGGCATTGTGTCCCTATTTTATACCATTGCTGCTACTAAGCAGCTACATAATGAACTTAAGTGATTTCCTTCCTGTAGATCAGGAAGCAGTAGATCAGGAGGAATGGCAAAATGTCAGTTTTTAAACTGGCAAAGCTGGAGACCCATTGAGCAGGGGCATGCTATTTTCCTATTGGTGGAAACGCTGACCTCACTCAGTCTCCATACTCCTTGCTTCTCTCTTTTCCCTGCAGTTATCATGCCACAGATTCCTTACACTGGGCTTCTTAAATAGAGAAGAGGGACAATTTTGAACCTCTCCCAAAGTGACTTTTTCCCCCTTGAAAACAAATGCAGCAAGGAAAAGGAAGGGTTGCTAGTTGGATTCCAGTTTTTGCATTCCCCTTTGGACAGCTGGGGGGGAACATCTGGAGTTCTCTGTGGCTGCAATGAGGATAATTGCAGCCCTCGGTGGAACTGGCTTACAGAACTTGGGGGATTTATGAGGCATGACAACAGTGGCTATGTGAAATTGCCCTAAGTCACAGGACTGGAAAAGACTCATGAAATAGGTGGATTTTTAAAAATTGATTTTAAAAAAAAACGTTTCCACAATCTCCCCAGTCAAGACAGTTGCAACTGGAATTATGGAAAAATGACTGACAATTTATTTTCTCTTCCCTCCCTTTTCTTCTGGGAAAAAAAAATTGCTGTAATTTGTTGGTGCTGCATAGAGAATTGTTGTGCCTTCTTCTAAGCCATAAGCAGTTTTATAAAGACATTTTCTTTTGAAAAGTAATATTAAAAATCTTAATGATAGATAGATGTTCACTGAAATTTGAGTATTTATTGACCCTAATAGTGCAGTTTTCTGGTTTGTAATTCAGCTGCCCCATCAAGGTCTACCCTCATTCCATTTCTTTACTCATACATTTTCTTTGTTTCTTTCACTGGGCCATTAATAAAGGAAACAAGAGCCAGCCAAAAAGGAGATGTGAAGATTTTTCCTTCTCTGCTACTGCACATCAACAGGAGAAAAGGCCTCTGGGTTTAACTAATGCATTTCAGTAATTAATTATAATGCCTTTCATTGATTAAATCATTCTTTAATTGAATATAAATAGAACGACACATAGAGTAAATGTTACCAATTACATGTCTCAGAAATATAGCTTGAGTGGAAATATTAATTATATCAGGGGTACCCATCTCTTTGGAGGCTAGTGGACATATCTGGAAGTTTTGAGAACAAAATATGGATGCCTTCACAAAATGGCTCCAATGTCAGATATTGCTTATCACAAAATAGCCATTTACCAGGGGGCAAACAGGTGAGTTGTTTCCTACCATCTCCTGTAGCCTTTCAGGATGTTCTCTATGACCCCACTGTTGCCTTTTCTAGGCAGATGGGTAGGGTATTCTAAACATGTCTCTGACTGAGGCCTATATGGAGTCTGGAGGCACTGTTGGAAATACAGGTTATAGATGATGTTAGGTGACATTTGCATCAGATAAGCTTCCCATTTTTTAAAATTTAAATTCTTTTTTAAAAAATAGGACAGGAAGATGGGTGGGTACCAGAAAAAGAGCTATTAGGCTCATAAGTACTCATGGGCACAAAGGATTATTTAAACTATTCCAATTTAAGAAATTCTCAAAATAATTTGTGACTTTATAGTAACATTTGTCCTTGATTTAATTTTATAAAATGGTATGTGGGGGGGGGGAAACTAATTCCTTTACCTACTCTTAATAGGTCAATAAACTTTTTTAGAGTTGCCATCTGTTATTAGCAAAATGGGTTTTATCTTGAGAGAATTATTTCAAAATTACATGAAAAGAGAATTTGTCAGACAAAACAAAAATGGGTCTATAGTAACCATGTTGACCAAAATTTAACCTACTTTTGTGTGATATGTAATATTTCCCCCCAATATACAGTATCTCAATCAAAAAACCAAGACATTACACAAATATATACATGATCCCCCAAATTGCGAACCACATTATAAACCATTTCACTATATACTGATAATTAGTTTCAATACAGATTCTAGGTGATTTCTAGTTATATACCGTAGTAATAAATCAATTATATTTAATTAGCTAACAAGCAGATAGTGAAACAGAAGTTAGGAGCTAGGAAAAAAGAAGTAATTCGTAGAATTTCTTTTGGCCAGTAACTACCATACTATAAAATAGAATGGCCATCAAGCAGGAAGGATGAGCTGCCATTGCTGAAAATGGCATTGTGTGCCATTGATTTAAGTCATATGGCAGAGAAATGGATGGAAGTATAAAAAGCCTGCATTGAATTAGGTGTTGCTCCATCTACAATGAACAGAGACATCAATGTCACAGGAATAAATGGCATCTATAGCAGTCAAGGCAGTGGGCTCTTTCTCATGGCTGAGTTACCAGAAAACTATCCTGGTATCATATTTTCTGCCCTGTTGGTGAGCATTATCCTACTACAGGCGTAATATTGACAAATGGGGCTGTCATTTTGCATGTTAAGGACAGAAACTGGTGAATTCTCCTGACTTTGTTTCCCTCCCCTCTCGCCAAACATCACCAATTGGCAGGAAGATATCCATGAATCATTCTCCTTAATGTGAGAGGGGGTTGAGAAGGAGATGAGTTTTGATACATTTCTAGTCTGGCAAGTCTAGTCTGTCAAACCCTTTTTCTGTTTTTGCCAAAGTATGTTCAGAGAGAGACTGTCAGCTGGTATCAACTGATAGTTGGGCTCCTTTTGGACTTGGTTTAGAAGTTTTATTCCAGAAGAGTGCTGAGCCCATATTCATAAGGAGCCTGAATAAAAACGGATACGTGCAGGGAAGATTGTGCCCTGAAGTGCCTGTATCCCCTATTACCGTGCAATCCCCACCCCCATCCCAACGATTGGTCAGCTGCAGTCTGGGCTGATCCAGGCATTGGCTTGGTGACTTGGTAGTTACAAGAGGAGAACGCAGTCTGAAAGGATTGTGACCCTGAACAACAGTGCGCAGAGATAGGAGGGGGTGGGCATGCCTGCACCAGCCCCAATGGCCAATAAGTGCTAAGCTGTTCCCCACCCCCTAGGGGTGCCCTGACTGCAGCAGAGACTGAGTAATTAGTGAAGCATGTGAGATCACACCCGTGGCAAAACTGCCACAATTGGTTGCGTGCTTAAAGGGGAAAATAGTATTTTAAAAGCAGAACAACTAAGGATGGCTTTAATCTGCCTCAGGTATGGGTTGGGGATGTGATGAAGGGAACATCATGAGGACATGGCAGACAAAGGAGGTTGCCGAAGCAAGTTCATGTTGAAGTTAGGTGTGAGTGGGAAATGGCCGGTCGTTTGGTGGTTGGGAGTGTAGCTATCTCACATGTTATACCCTTCTCTATGTGAAAGCAAAAGACATTATAGAGAAAGTATTGTCTTTTGTTGAGCTGCTGAATGGGGTCTCCCTCTAGAGCGACAGAAAGAAACACAGTGGTTGAAGAGAGGAGAAAGCACAGGTGTGAGAAGTAGTCAGTGTCTGTCTCTTCTCTTGACATTCCCCTTTAAACTGCTTCACTGACGCTAACTTGTCAAGATGTATTCTACTAAGTCTCTGGTCAGCCTGTTCCTCCCTTTTAACTTTTCATAATGCACTCAACTTATGCTATTTTAAGGGCATTGTGGGAAATTACAATAGCCACCTATATTTCCTGGTGCTGGGTAAGACACCAATAGGGGCTCCAGTTTGAGGTGGATCTTACTATGGTATTGGAACACTGTCAGGTGCCTCCAGAGCCTGTCCGTCATCTCTGACCTTATATGAATTTGGCACAGCCTGCATTATAACAGATACCTGTTGTTTGTGTTATCTACTACATTGCACATATTTCCATGGAGTGGATATACTATGAGCAAAGGGTATGATTATGGCCCCACAAGGTCCTGGGATCTGGGCCAAGAAGCTGCAGTGGGGAAAGCACATAACAAATAACAATTTGTTATTTGAGTTGATACTCAGGCAGCATACAAGCTTAATATATTAATATTATTATTATTATTATTATTATTATTATTATTAATTATTATTTGTAATCCAGATATGTATGAGTGAATTTCTAATTGGTTGCAATTGGAAAGACTCAGATCTTCAAGCCAATTATAGGAAATGGTTCATTCAAGAGAATGAGCAAGACCATATTTGCAGGAAAAGTGTGTCCACTCAGTCAAGATGTAGGAGTATTGGAAATATATTTATACAATCTTTGCCAGAATTAATATACACTGATAATAACCCTCCATTTTGACCAAATGCTTTCTCCCATATTATTATAATATAGTTTTACAATACTATTTTCATCATTTGGTTTGCTCTTACTTTGATACTTTATACTGATCAGTTGAAAAGGTAGTTTGTAAACCTTAAAACAGGTTCCAACCAATGTGCATGAAAAAAAATGATATTAGAGTTAGATGACTGAATTAGTGTACAAACTGAGATGTATATGTCCGTCCTTCTCACTCGTTCAAATAAATATCTATTACTATTAGCTGCATTATTTCTAATCTTTCTATGCATGGATTGAATAAATATTTAAGATTTTCGTTGATCAACATTGTGTGTGGAAAAATAATAATAATAATAATAATAATAATAATAATAATAATAATGTTAAATACCAAATGTGCATGTCTTGATTTTTTTATGGCATAAACAATTGCCTATTTGTTTTATGGATTAAAATATTACATATGTGTAAAATTAAATAATCCATTCCAGCTGTTCACATTTGGGCTACTATTGTATCTGTATTGCTGATAAGTGGTTCGTCTGAAGTGTCCCAATTTTTCTTTGTTCGTTGAGACTCTGAGATGTGCTCAAGGGTTTGTGACGCCTTGAATATCAAACCGTAAAATACCTTTGCCAATCGCAAATGCATAAATGCGCTCATGCATACCTTTTTGAGTTATGAGGTGGTTGCACAGTTGGCAGGCTGGCTTGATGCTTTCTTGACAGGTTAGGTTAAAGGATTAAGGCTGGTCTGTCTTCACTTTGCCCTGGTTCTGACACGCTCTAAAAAAAGTTCCTGGCTGGCCCCGTGCTTCGCATGACCTCTACAACTCCTCAGAGTGACAACACTCCCTTTTTGCTCTCCAAAGGTCAAAGCAGATAACTTGGTGAGCCTCCCAGATACTTCCTTATCAGCTGCTTTTTCCTCCTAGCACTGAAATATAGGCATAAAATGCCGGAAGGAGGAAAAAAATGAAATCAAGGAGGGCAAGATCTGGCCAAGTCAGGCATTTCTGAGCACCACTGATAGAACTGAGCGTTTGCCGATTAACCCCTTCCACAAGAAATGGTCGCTGCTGGCTTCCAGATGAAGTGCTCTGACAAAGCCTCTTTTGCTCTTCACTCTGCAGCTGAAAGGCTGAAAGGCGGGCCCTTGGCTGGGGTTTTTGCTTGCAGGGGAACAATCCCAGGATTGCTGGCCCTCTTGACCCCAATAGAATCACAGGATGGTCCATGTTAAAAATGTACTGCCAGTCAGAATTCTAGAAGGTGCTTTCATGAACTGAATTGCTTATCAGAAGACAGGTGGCTGACCTGCCATGTATTTATACCTTGGATGTCCTTCTGCTTGGGGAAAAGGCTGGATGGTTCATGATAAGTAAGTCTAAGGTTCTATTATAGCATCCCAAAGAATAGTAAAAATGTACACCCTGATGCTTAAATTAAGCTCTCCTGCTTAGAGGTGAATTGTGAAATTGTGTGTCATTCTTCCCAGGGAGAGTTATGTGCTTGGATGGTAAAACCCATAGGAATGCCCTCCCCATTTGGTGGAGTTCACATGGGCAAGGCATCTTTGTGAGATTGCTGCTCCATAAGTAGTTGGGGGTGTGTGCAAAGAACTCACGTCAAATGTTTCTGAGTTTTTAATAGTTTGGTCCTAATTGTCTTAGAATCTTCCCTCATTGCTCAGTCTGAAGTTCTCCCCACCCATCTGCAAATTGGCAGAAAACTATATCAAATTTGATGTCCCCAGTGCTGATCCCTCTGATCCCTTCTATTGCCTCTCTTCCTAGTTAGTGCCAGTCACCTGATACAAGTAATTGGTGACAGAGCCGAACAGATTTTACACACCTTGGACAGAAGGACTGGGGACAATACGAGGCAACTTCATGGGGTCAGGGCAGAAAAAGGTGTGGCCAGGGCACAATTGTGTCAGTGGGAAAAGCCCCAAGAGGTGAATTGTGAACATCTACTTTTTTTTTCTTGCATATGCAATATTTGCTTTGCCTATCTCTTCACTTTTGTTTTGTGGCAAGAGAGAGACAGGGATATACTGTACTTCTCTGAAATAATGCAGGTGCCTTTGTAATGGCTGAGGCACAGAACAGAGCTGGCAGGACAGATAAGATGCAATTTCACTGTCTATAATTTATGCTAAAGGCAAAGGCGAGGCACTGATTTTTAAGACCAGGAGTTTTTTTAAAGATTTTATTTTTAAAGACCAGTGGACATGAGTCATTGTTCTTATTACTGAATAGGCATTATTAACGGAAGCTTATGTATAATACTTTGAAAAACATAAAGTACTTTTGCCCAGCCTGATAATACCACGAGGTACTGGATTACAAAATCCATCATCCTCATCCAGCAGTCCCAGACCCCTGGATATTGTAGATGTTGTAGTTTAACGTATTTGGAAAGCACCAGGTTGAGGAAGGCTGTCTTAAGACATGGTAGTTACAAGTAGGAGCTGCCAGGCAATAGGAACCTGTGGCACTGCTTGATAATAAGTCAGAAATCTGAGCATGGCATGAAATCAGATCCATATTCTTACTATTCCAGCAAAACTACTGTCTCTAGATTAAATCTCTACAGCAGTGTTTTTCAACCTTGGCAACTTTAAGATGTGTGGACTTTGACTCCCAGAATTCCCCAGCCAGCACTGCTCTAGAGACGTAAGCCATTCAAAGTCCCATTTTGGCCTTAAATTGAGTTAGAGCATTCTAGTCTCAACCTTTGCCCTATGTCATATTTTCAAAACTATCAGTCTCTCAGTTATCTTTATTAATTTTGTGTAAAAATTCACAAATCAACCCAACTGAAATCAAGAATGCAAGTACGCTAAAAATGGACAGAATAAGCCCAAATCAAGCATTTCATAAGGCTCAGACAAAAAGACAAAAAAAAACCATGTTAGCTTTCTTTAATTCAACTCAGTGAGAAAATAAAATTGCTCCTGAAATATAATTTGACATTTAGCTATTTCCTGCCCTTTCTAAACTGTTCCTTTGTGAAGTGATTAGGGAACATACTGAAATGCATCTGAAGGTATCATGACATACCAAAGAGGTCTGAGAAAACTGGGTGGCAGTGAAGGAAGCTAATATTGTGCCAATGCAACTCAAAAAATTGAATAGTACTGATAATAATATGCCATTTAAATTGGATACTCATCCCACCTCCATACGCGGCAACGGAAAATCTAATACAAGTTTCAGTCAATCATATTTTAAATACAGAAACATTAATTACACTTTCCATCATTTTATAGGTGAAATTTGGGGGCCTTGTCAAACAGGTTTGATTCTGTTATTTCATTAACAACAGCTCCAGCAAAATATATTGCTTATGTAAATTATTGGATTCTACACCACAAAGTCTTCTGATTGAAAACAAACATTTGAGAATATTATTACAATTTGGTTACAAATGTACAGTATTTATTTCAGTGATGATAATTTGGAACTAATAAATAGCATTGATATAAAGAATTCCACATGAAACACTGTGATCCATTAACATGGGGCCCAGTCAGCAAGAAGCTTTTTTGCACAGTTTGAAATAAATAGCATTACCGTCTTCAAGAGCAAGGTCCATTCACTGAAACTGAGTCTTTAGTATATCTTGCCCATGACTGCTTCTTGAAATCTGTATCATAAGCTGTCATTGAAATAGCAGTGACGGTTTTTATTCTACTTTTAATAAACATTTAAATCTCATTCACGGCAGTTGTCCTGGTAGGAAAAAAAAAAGAACACCCTTATTTTAAAGAGAGGCGTTTATACACAAGTGCAGCTATTTAGAACTCCATGGATGTATCATCTCTGTGTTGATTGTTGATGGTAGCTATTAGCTGGTTTTTGTTGTTAGATCACAATGTGATTCGTGTGTTGCTTTGGCAATAACATTAGTTAATATTAATTGGCCAGAAGTGAGAGATAAAATACCAAAGTATCTAAAATGAATGACTTTAGGATGGGAATGGCTAGCCTGTATTATGGATGCTCCTATAGCAGCAAACGTATAGTATCAATCTTAGGAAGTGAAGTGTCTGGGGCATTCCAGCTTTTGACAGATTCCATTGGAGCAACAGTTTCCAAGCCCTGCTTACAGCCTCCTAAGAACATACTGGGTGAAAATATAAGCAATGGTAGACAAGCTTCCTTGGGTGTAGGTGGTTTAGCATTACTGATCTTTCTTTGAAACAGTTATGTAAGATGAAACAGGCATTAAAGAGCAGTCTGATGATGGGGTGGATGTCATCCAAAATAAGGAATTGCAGAAGATCTGTGAGTTTTATATCAGTCACTAGCACAAGGAGGAATGTGGATAGTTGCCTAATGGTCACAGGGCACCATTTTGAAATGAATGCTAGTTGTTAAAGCTTCTACATACATCTAAAACAGGCGTGTCCAACCCATGGCCCGCGGGCCGCATGAGGCCCTGAAGTAATGCGGCCCCCCAAAATCATAAACTTTTAACATTATTTTGCGATTCTTTCCATGACTCGATCGCGCGGTGCTCAAGCGCGGACTGCATAGGTAGAAACAATGGAACGCTGTGTAGGTGAGGGGGCAGTGCAGTCCCAATGTCGCCGCTGCCCGCTACACACATCAGCTTGTGGCGACTTGGCGTTATATATAATATTTCAACCTACCTACGCATGTTCTGTGACGACAGGCATTTATTGTTATTATTATTAAGTAGACATGTAAGTTTTCTTATTTGATTATTAAACTTTGCTTTGTTTATTTGCCTGCCTAACAATTTACAATGGGCTTGTTGTGTTATTTTTTTAAAAAAATATTTATTCCTAAATAAATTTATTCCAGCATGGCTTCAACGTCATTTCAACAGAAAACAGAACCCAAAAAAGAAAAGAAAAAAAGAAAAATCGCAGATGAAGGAAGAGTATTCAACGAAAAATGGACAGATGAGTACTTTTTTGTCGAGACAAATGCTAAGGCACTATGCTTAATTTATAGGGAAAATGTGTCAGTTTTCAAAGACTACAATTTGAAAAGGCATTATATGGAAAAACATGCTGCCAAATTTGAAGCGTATCAAGGAATTTTTCGTAAAGACAAATTAGCGGAACTGAAAAAAAGTCTGTCGTCTCAACATTTTTTTTTAAGTCACAACTCAAAAGAACTCTGTTATAAAAGCTAGTTATTTGGTAGCAAATCTGATTGCAAAAAAATCAAAACCATTTACCGATGGTGAGTTTATTAAGCAATGTATGGAAAGCATGGCAGATATAATTTGTCCTGATAAAAAAAGCAATTTTTCTAAAATCAGTTTGTCTCAACAGACTATAGCCAGGTGAATTGAAGAAATAGGAAAATCTATTGAAAGAGGTTTGAAGAGTAAAGCTGCTAATTTCAAATTTTATGCTTTGACGATGGATGAAAGTACTGATGCTTCAGATACGGCTCAACTTGCCATTTTTATTAGAGGTATTGATAACGAATATAATGTCACTGAAGAAATGGCTTCTTTGGTGCCATTAAAAGACACAACTAAATATCTTGATTTGTACGAAGCAGTAAAAATGACATTAAAGCAATTGTCTTTAACATTGTCATCATATTTGGTATATCTACTGATGGCGCCCCGGCGATGGTTGGTAAAAGTGAGGGACTTACAAAATTGATAGAAGATGATGCAAGTGCCACGGGCAACTCACGTTTGATGAAGTATCACTGCATTCTACATCAAGAAAATTTATGCACGAAAGTTTTAAAAATGGATAATGTCATGCAAATTGTCATCAAAGCAGTAAATTTCATAAGGGCCAAGGGATTGAATCATCGCCAATTCCAGGAGTTCCTTAAAAGTATGGATGCTGATTATGGGGACATCATTTACTTTTCTGAAGTAAGGTGGCTAAGTCGGGGTAAAATGCTGAAAAGATTTTATGATTTGTGAAATGAAATCAACTCATTTATGGAATCAAAAAGAAAATTTGTGCCAGAAGTTGAAGATGAAAAATGGCTCACAGATTTAGCATTTTTGGTGGATTTGACTGCTCATTTAAATGAGTTAAACATGTGTCTTCAAGGTGAAAACCAACTTATCACTGCAATGTTCCAAACCATAACAGCTTTTGAAATGAAACTCAAGCTCAAGTTATGGAAAATAATTTTATACATTTTAATACGTTGGCTAACACAGTCCTGTGAACAGTGAGAAATATGCAGCCTTGCTTTTCGGTTTGATACAGGAATTTGAGCACAGGTTTCAAGATTTCTGGAAAAATCATCAATATTTTGGTATATTTTCGACTCCATTTTCAGTCGACATAACTACATTACCTCCGAATTTTCAAATGGAATGCATAGAGTTGCAATCAGACATTCAACTCAAAGAAAAAATTGATCATGTCTCTCTACTGGACTTTTATAAGACCTATCTTCCCAGAGAAAAATATCCCTCACTTCACAATCACGCCTTATTCAGGACATCGCTTTTTGGCAGCATGAACATTTGTGAGCAACTATTTTCAAGGATGAAGCACACGAAGAGTAAAATTAGAATTAAAATTTCTGACGAGCACCTTGAGAACTCACTGAGAATTGCAACCACTTTCATTGAACCAGACATTGATGCATTAGTTTCACGAAAACAAGGTCAAATATCCCACTAGTTTTATGTTGCCCTCTTTTTTAAAATTTTATAATAAATATTAAAAAATAAATGAAGTTTTATTACTTATATACATTAACTATATAAGTATAGAATAAGGCGTGATTGTGAAGTGAGGGATATTTTTATTATATCTTTTATGTGTGGCCCAAGACAATTCCTCTTCACTCAATGTGGCCCAGGGAAGCCAAAAGGTTGGACACTCATGATCTAAAACAGGGGTGGGCAACGTCAGGCCTGTGGGCCGTATAAGGCCCGCGGGGCTCCCGCCCGCAAACCCCGCCCCTTCCACACGATTGGCTCCCGCTCGCAAACTCCGGCCCCCGGTCTGCAGAAATCCCAGAAACCCCGCCCCCCACCCCCTGGTCCCCAGTTATAAGTATCCAAATGGCCCTTGGCAGAAAAAAGGTTCCCCACCCCTGATCTAAAACAAGCTTGCCCACTTCCAGATGTATTGGGTTACAATCCCCATCATTTCCACCTGCCACAGCTATGGACATGATACCTGGGAAATCTGGGAGTTGTAGTAAAGTACATCTGGAGGTCAGAAGTCAGAGAAGGCTGATTTAAATCTTCCAATAGTTTCAGTGTTCATATTTCATTCTGGTTATTCAAAATGTTTGCACTTAACTGTTATTAACAAATGATAATGTCAATATCAGGTAGCTAAATAGCATATTTGGAACCAGACTAAATTCTAAATGCATGCATTTTTAATGTTCTTAAATGTGATATAAAACAGAACACAGCTGTATAGGTTAATAAAAAGTCAGAGACATATATTTTAAAAACTTAGTTAAGTAGTGTACTTATCTTCTTTTTGATTAAGAGTTAGGATGATATGTAGCAAAGGGTTTTTTTAAAAATAATATAAGGCAAACTAAATATGTGCAATTATATTTGTTTGTGAAGACTATATTCCTCTGAGGCAGTGTGATGAAAATTGTCAATATACTTCTCAATGAAATAGGCTTTAGAACAACTCTCACTGATTTCTCCATTTTGTGAAAGAGGGAATCGTTTACACTACTGTATTATTAACAGTGTATATACATCTGAAGGATAACATGAATCCAAAAATGTACTTCAGTATATGACACTTCATTTTTTCAAAGCATGTTCTCATTTTAAAAATCACATTTTATACTGAGCAGTTATTAACCAGGATGGCCTAATTAAAACAATGTTCAGAGTGGCTGGCTTAGCTGAGATGAGGAATTCAATGGCTTGTGTTACGGAGACTCATATATTGGATCACAGGAGTGGTAACTGTGTATAATATGGGGATTTTCTACCTTCAGTGGACCTTCATACTGAGGATGTCTTGTGTATCTGCTCAAGAACTTTGCACAGAATTCTGAGGACCACATTCAGTTTAACCATGGAATGCTTGTTAGCCTTGTTGGGCTTGGCCAACTTCTTGCATGAACTGAGGGCAAAGCACATTAAAATCACCTGAAATCAAATCCTAGCAAAGCAAAGACAGCCCATTACCCTTAGTTTTTCTATTCCTCTCAGGAAACCAACATAGGGCTTCATTAGTGCTCCTGTGGATTACATTAATATATAGATATATATAGATATACAGTGCATTCGGAAAGTATTCAGACCCCCTTCACTTTTTTCAAGTTTGTTATGTTGCAGCCTGATACTACAATCGTTCAAATTCATGTTTTGTCACATTAATCTACACTCAGTAACCCATAATGACAAGGTGAAAACAGAATTTCAGAAGTGTCTGTAAATTTATCAAAAAGGAGAAACTGAAAGACCACAGGTACGTAAGTATTCAGACCCTTTGCAACAACACTCGAAAGTTAGCTTAGGTGCCTCCCATTTCTCTTGATCATTGCTGAGCTGTTCCTACACCTTGATTGGAGTCCACCTGTGGTAAATTAAATTGATTGGACATGATTTGGAAAGGCACACACCTCTCTGTAGAAGGCCTCACAGTGGACAATGTATACTGTATTAGAGCAAAAGCCATGAGGTCAAAGGAACTGCCTGCAGAGCTCAGAGAAAGGATTATTTCAAGGCACAGATCTGGGGACGGCTACAACAAAATTTCTGCTGCACTGAAGGTTCCCAAGAGCATAGTGGCCTCCATAATTCTCAAATGGAAGGAGTTTGGCACAACCAGGACCCTTCCAAGAGTTGGTCGCCCGGCCAAACTGAGCAATTGGGGGAGAAGAGCCTTAGTAAGAGAGGTGACCAAGAACCTGATGGTCACTCTGACTGAGCTCGAGAGAGCCTGTGTGGAGATGGGACAAAGTTCCAGAAGGTGCAGCCCTCCACCGATCTGGGCTTTATGGCAGAGTGGCTAGACGGAAGCCTGTCCTCAGTGCAAAACACATGAAAGCCCGCTTGGAGTTTGCAAAAAAGCACCTGAAGGAGTCTGTGAGGAACAAGATTCTCTGGTCTGATGAAACCAAGATTGAACTGTTTGGCCTCAATTCTAAACGTTATATCTGGAGGAAACCAGGCACCACTCATCACCTGCCTAATACCATCCCAACAGTGAAGCATGGTGGTGGCAGCATCATGCTGTTGGGGTGTTTTTCAGCAGCAGGGACTGGGAGACTGGTCAAGGTTGAGGGAAAGCTGAATGGAGCAAAGTACAGCGATATCCTCAATGAAAACCTGTCCCACAGCGCTCAGGACCTCAGACTGGGCCGAAGGTTCACCTTCCAACATGACAACAATCCTAAGCGCACAGCCAAGACAACACAGGAATGGCTTAGGGACAACTCTGTGAATGTCCTAGAGTGGCCCAGCCAGAGCCCTGACTTGAACCCTATTGAACATCTCTGGAGAGACCTGAAAATGGCTGTCCACCGATGGTCCCCATCCAACCTGATTGATCTTGAGAGGATTTGCAAAGAAGAATGGCAGAAAATCCCCCAATCCAGGTGTGCAAAGCTTGGCACGTCATACCGAAAAAGACTCGAGGCTGTAATTGCTGCCAAAGGTGCTTCAACAAAGTACTGAGTAAAGGGTCTGAATACTTGCGTACCTGTGGTCTTTCAGTTTCTCCTTTTTGATAAATTTACAGACACTTCTGAAATTCTGTTTTCACTTTGTCATTATGGGTTACTGAGTGTAGATTAATGTGACAAAACATGAATTTGAACGATTGTAGTATCAGGCTGCAACATAACAAACTTGAAAAAAGTGAAGGGGGTCTGAATACTTTCCGAATGCACTGTATATAGGCCTCTTTCAGTTAGGCAAGGATCATTTGCAATATATAAATGTGAAAAGGGGATTTTGTTAAATGAAGGCACTGATGGACTCATTTTCTTCCAAGGGCTGATGGCTAAAAAGTCAAGAATTGAAGGGGTAAAAAAAAACATGTTTTCCTTTCTCTTCCTAGAAACCAATTTGTGAAGAAACACTAATTTTTCTTTATTTATTGTCAGCTGTCTTGGTCACCATTTCCTTTTGTGGAAAGATAATAAATAAAGTAAGTTCTGCATTGTCCTGGTTATTGTCTATCACAAAAAGGGTGGAACAGTGCAGTGCATGGTATTGTTACATTACATATTAGTGGAATAACACATCATGCTAAACCAGGGCTTTCCAAAGTGCCGCCGCTGGCGACACACCGAGTGGCGGCGGCGGCGACACGCGCGCGCACGGCGACGGCGCGGGGGGGGGCGCGGCAGCGCGCGCGCACGGTGGCGGCGCGGGAGGGGCGTGCAGCGGAGCGCGCGCACGGCGGCGGCGCAGGGGGGCGTGCGGCGGAGCGCGCGCACGGCGGCGGCGCGGGGGGGGCGTGCGGCGGAGCGCGCGCACGGCGGCGCGCGCGGGAGGGGCGCGCCGCCGCTTCCGGGTGGTGTGGCGACACACCACGCTGTGTGTGGCGACACACTTTTGTGTCGCGACACTCAGTTTAGAAAGCTCTGTGCTAAACCATAATGATTGTGTTTACACATCTTTTACTTGGTTTACTGAATTAACTCATTTTCTGGATTCTCACAGTACATGGGATCAAAAATGAAATTAGGTTCAGAATAAAACCTTTTGAGAAGATATGTCAGGGCTCAGTGCATTTTTGACTTAAACATTATGTTCAGAGCATAACTTCTTAGAAGGTGTTATTCCCATGGACCTATTATGGAGCATTTTCTTCCCCATATCGATCACTTCCCGATTGCTACAGTGAAGCTTTTCTTCTTTTACATCACTGATACAAGTGGGGAAACTATATCATATTCTCCATTTTTATGCTGCAATGCCATTATATCTTTTCATCTGTTTTTAATAACAAGATATAATGGCCCAGCCCACACATAATATTAAACTAGAGATACTATCAGGGGATTCCATGGAGTTGTTGATTTTTTTTTTAAAAAAAGGATGGCAGCCATTCATAAAAAGGGTGGGAGGTTTGATCACACAGTTGCAGATGCCGTCTTGACTGTTTTGACATCCGTCCCCCACCCCCGCCATCGATGCCCCTGGGCATCATATCTGGGTTGCAGAGCCCCAGTCAACTACTAGATGGTAGCATGGAGACAGAGCAAATATTTAACTGTCATTTACTGGATGTCTGGATTTTAGAAGCCCAGTTGTGGTAAACCTATCTAAGCAATAATGTGATTTATTTGTTTTAGTTTATTGTGAAGTGGTATCCTAGTCATTATGTATTTTTCAACTAATCATAGTTCAAAGTTCTACCTTAGCACTGTGTGAAAGCAATCAATACCTGCTGATTATCAGAAACTCCCCTGGATCAATAACTTCACTATGCTCATTGTTATCTCCATTTTCCATTAAATAATGTTTTGTGTGAACCAAGGTTAGTAGGCTGCTGTAGGTAAAAAAGCAGTGTTTTAAAACTGTCATTGAGTGAACTCTATTTTTAAAAATATTAATAGGTAATAGGTAAAGGTTTTCCCCTGCACAGTCGTGTCCGACTCTAGGGGCCGGTGCTCATCTCCATGTCTTAGGCGAAGAGCCAGTGCTGTCCGAAGATGCTTCCGTGGTCATGTTGGCCAGCATGATGCGCGCAGAACGCTGTTACCATCCCACTGAAGTGGTACCTATTTAACTACTTGCATTTGCATGCTTTCAAATTGCTAGGTTGGCAAGAGCTGGGGCAAGTGCGGGAGCTCACTCCGTCACGCGGCACTCGGGTCTTGAACCGCCGAAGTTGCGGCCTTCCAATCGACAAGCCTGGCATCTTAACCACTGAGCCATCGCACCCTTAAAAATATTAATACAGTACATAAAAATAAAGGCATTTACTGTATTATTTAATGGCTAACCTACTATAGATCCAAATTTCATATTTTACAATATACAGTATGTAATAAAACAAATGGCTGGGCTGTATCTTGTATACTCTATTGTAAGGTATTTCCATATTTCCATAAAACTATTATATAATATTTCTTCCCTTATTCTACTAATTTTAGTTCATTTATGAACTATTTCCCAAAGTCCAAAAAAAACCC
Source organism: Charina bottae (assembly GCA_023362775.1). Lineage (NCBI taxonomy): Eukaryota > Metazoa > Chordata > Lepidosauria > Squamata > Charinaidae > Charina > Charina bottae. The sequence continues at coordinate 14,436,498 of JALMGJ010000016.1, forward strand.
CATTATTCTACAAAAAAGAGGATGGATGAATTTCTGCTTTGAACCAAAAGATACATTTTAACACAGTTAAACATGCCCTAGGTCCAGTGATAAGAAATATTCACATTTCAGTTTCCTTGTTTTTGAAATAATCTTACTTAAGGACACTTGCGGAAAATATGAACTATATCTCTCCTGGATCATTACATCTCTGACATGTACAGTACCTTTCAGCTTAGTATATTTTTCACTAAGTCTTCTGTGGGGTTAAATACCAACAAAGCAATAAAAAATAGATTCATATAATAGATTTTGGAATTTCTTTTCAAATCCAGTTGCAAATTTCTGGTTATACTCAGCCACTTGGACTGCCGCTCAAACCTGGCATCTGCCAAGAACAAGGAGAAAGATATCACCTGAAATCTGAGGAGGAAAGGGATGGTGCAAATATCATCAATAATTATTATTAAATATTTACTTTCATTTTCATAAAATGTATTTTAAAGCACTGCAACTTTACCTTGCAATAGCAACTTTACTAACTTGCAATTCTTCATCTATATTATTCAGCCTAACAATCTGTTTTTGCTAGTCTCCTGCATCCAAAAATAATTTTAAAAGAAACTTACCAATATTTTCTACGTACAGTAGGGTAGTAGTGGACTTATTAAACGATCAGTTTGCACCAAATACTTATGGGGAAAAGGTAATTTTATGCAATATTGAAACCACATTCTATATACCTAGGGGTTTTACAGCAGTAGTATGGTTTTATCTCTGAAATCTGCATGATTTACATCAATGTTTCAAAGAGAAAACAAATGGTAAAGACACACTCCATGGTTTTGCTTCAGAGAAATTAATTGGCAAAACACCAATTGATTTCAGCTGGAGACCTATTGACCCATGAAGTGAAATCAATAATTATTTTGCAGTTTAAGGAAATTAAATAAAGTGGTATCATGGAGAGCGGGGGGGGGGGGGGATTCCAAGCATTCAGGATTCTCACTTGGATGTTAATCTATGTGCAACACACTTAAAGACTGTTCTGATGGTTTGTAGTTTTTAGCTCTACCCATGTTAAATAGAACAGGAATTGAATTAGGATGGAGGGTGTACCAAATTATGCAAAAAGAATCAATGCAACTTTCTCTGTGAATAAGAGATTGCTTGAGGTACCAGAGCAACAGAAAGTCTGCTTTAAACAGCATTTACTATGAAGCAGGATTCATACAAGCAGATGTGGTGCTAAATCTATTTTTACCTTGAGTGGAATAGTTTAAATATTCTCTGGGATTAATTCTGGCCCCTGAAGGGGATGCTTTGGACAAGCAATAGTTTGTGGTTAGGACAAAACTGGATTTGTTTTCATTTCATTTAAATTTATGTTGCATTAAATGTAAATTACATTCACTGAACTGTTGGTTGTGCTTGCTGTATAATATCTCCTCCCTTCTGCTATATTAAAAATTACGATTTACTGGCAAGTTGTGGACAGGGTCTGCCCTGCTCTATTTCTATGTACAGAGAAAACTGAATAAAAGGAAGAAATGGCTTTAGCCTAGCCTTCCATTTTATCTGCCTCTTTTCCTATATTAACCCTGTCTTGCCCCATGTACAGTATGAAAAGCATGAACCCACCTGACCCACTGTAGCTGCTTCCAGTTTGAAATGATACAATATAGTACAGTGCAGATACAGTTTTACTGAAACCTTTGCTATTTGAGGTAGCCCAGACAGTGGAATTATTAAGGTAGCCTTTACTGGCTTGGTACCCACTAGTGTTGGACTATAACTCTTATCTTTCTAGCAGAGCAATTGGATTGGCTGTGAAAGATAAGAAATGTAATCCAACATATTTGGAATTGTGTTGTTTTTGAGAACTAGTCTATGTTGGGATTATCAGGAGTCAACTCAGCATTGTCTCATAAGCATAATGGGGGGGGGGTCTTTCTAGTAAACGCATCTCTACTGTGCTTGTGGGATGTTACCTGGGTCACCTGATTTCCTCTTCCTCCTCCTCCTTGAGTCTGGGGGATTAACATTCTCCATTACACCTTGGGCACACCGGCAAGCAGGAGGGCTGCACCATGCAGCTCTCATCCATTCCATCTCGCTTGCACGCAGATCTACTATGAATCTACTCGTATCCAGATCTACTGAATAAATGTAAGCTATCTCTATTTTTCTTCATCTAACTAATGTGTGAAGACTGAATTTATTTCTGAACGCAATTAAGCTTAAAGTGCAAGTTTCCTGCTGGTTCACACTTCTACTCTGCAAGATTGTTGTTAGCTGCTTGGAGTTCTTTTATTAACCTTCAAGACTCCATCAGTCTAGGGTGTCTTTTATTGCAATGCAAGACACATGGTGGTTTTACACTGCAAGGTCCCATTCGAAAACATTCACTTAACTTGGGGCTTTATTTCCAAGCTTGAGGCAGTTCAAGGGATTGTCTTAACAAGGCAGAATCCTGCTGCTATTTTGATCTTGCACATATACTGTCTGCTCCATTCATACCCACAATCATTTCACTCAGATCTACCTTTGCACATATTGAGAGGGAAGCTGAGGTGGAGATCCCATGGGGAAGAGAAATAGAGCAGCACCTCCAGAAGCTGCCACTTCTGGGGGATGCAGGCATCGTGAAATGGCAGCTTCTTCTTGCCTTCTTTGAGGGGAGGGGCATTGCAAAGTGGGAGGGGACTCTCCTCAGGGACCTCAGAAAGCCAGAAGGTGGCTAGATTTGGTGCTGCTGACCAAGCCCAAATCTGTATGCTGTCCCCAGCAAGAGTTATCAGAGAGAGAGAGAGAGCGCTTTTTTAGCCCCTTGCCCCATTTTTATATGTACGTTGTTGGGGCCCAGAGCTAGATGCAAATAGTGTGTTGTGTCAGTGACATTTGCTTGCACACACATACGAATAAATGTCTTGGTGGATTGCTTGGTGGATTGGTGAATGGCAGGTGCTTTAAATAGCTGCACTCCATCACTTCCACCATCTGAAACCACAAGAGCAATCACATATGCACAGCTTTTGTACCCCATACAATATGAAGACAGGGTGGGGAAAACCCCATGGTGGGAATAAAATTCCTTTAAAGCCAAGAGGAGAGCCAAACCATCTTCCCAAAGAACTCTCAAAACCTGGAAATAAAAGTTTGCATATTTTGCTGTAAAACGTGTGCATACATGCATCATTTATTGCCATATACATCCTAACACACAAAATTAGGTATGTGCCTTTCCATTGTTAGTCATGGATTGTACTTTCAGCAGCTGGAGTGTTAGCCATGCTGTGCTTCAACCAGCCTTTCTGTAGGAAGAATGCCTGCATCTGTAAGACTGACAAACCAGCTCCTAATAAAAACAATTCAGAGGTAAGAATTAAGTAGGGAAGAAGGAATATTAAAGAAGTATTAAACATTCAGGAGGAGGTTAGGGCACAAAGATTTGTTTGCTTGTCTCCTTTCATAGGTCCTCAACTGTAAAGGGATGGAATGATACCAAATGGAAGCTGCCTGGCAATTGGGCTCAGTCAAGCTAAAGGGAGTAGTTCATCACTCAGTTAACTTTTGGATCTCAGTATCATAAAACAGTGTGATGAACACCAACTTTTAAAGAGAGATGGCCATGGCAGAAGTCTGGAAAATACGAGTATGAATAAAAAATTCTTGGAGGATGAACTGATCTCCCAATATCTAGTGGCCTGAGTCCTGGCAGCTGGAGGCCAACCCCATGCTTTCTGTTTCTGAGCATTCAACGGCTTACTGTTGTGTGGCTGCTAGATGAAAATGAAACGAGCTTTTGCTTGATGCAGCAGAGCAATCCTTTGCAGCAACAAGTTATAACCAAGCCTAGTTTGATGGTTCAGCCTTCTGGGAGTTCTTTGTTCTAAAAGCTGAACTTAAACTCGTCAAGCCACAGAAACTATGTCTCAGGCACCTGCTGTATACAGTGGGGCAAAAAAGTATTTAGTCAGCCACCTATTGTGCAAGTTCTCCCACTTAAAAAGATGAGAGAGGCCCGTAATTGACATCATAGGTAGACCTCAACTATGAAAGACAAAATGAGAAAACAAATCCAGACAATCACATTGTCTGATTCGGAAAGAATTTATTTGCAAATTATGGTGGAAAATAAGTATTTGGCCACCTACAAACAAGCAAGATTTCTGGCTCTCACAGACCTGTAACTTCTTCTTTAAGAGGCTCATCTGTCCTCCACTCATTACCTGTAGTAATGGCACCTGTTTGAACTTGTTATCAGTATAAAAGACACCTGTCCACAACCTCAAACAGTCACACTCCAAACTCCACTATGGTGAAGACCAAAGAGCTGTCGAAGGACACCAGAAACAAAATTGTAGACCTGCACCAGGCTGGGAAGACTGAATCTGCAATAGGCAAGCAGCTTGGTGTGAAGAAATCAACTGTGGGAGCAATAATTAGAAAATGGAAGACATACAAGACCACTGATAATCTCCCTCGATCTGGGGCTCCACGCAAGATCTCACCCCGTGGGGTCAAAATGATCACAAGAATGGTGAGCAAAAATCCCAGAACCACACGGGGGGACCTAGTGAATGACCTGCAGAGAGCTGGGACCAACGTAACAAAGGCTACCATTAGTAACACACTACGCCGCCAGGACTCAGATCCTGCAGTGCCAGACGTGTCCCCCTGCTTAAGCCAGTACATGTCCGGGCCCGTCTGAAGTTTGCTAGAGAGCATTTGGATGATCCAGAAGAGGACTGGGAGAATGTCATATGGTCAGATGAAACCAAAGTAGAACTGTTTGGTAGAAACACAACTCGTCATGTTTGGAGGAGAGAGAATGCTGAGTTGCATCCAAAGAACACCATACCTACTGTGAAGCATGGGGGTGGCAACATCATGCTTTGGGGCTGTTTCTCTGCAAAGGGACCAGGACGACTGTTCCGTGTACAGGAAAGAATGAATGGGGCCATGTATCGTGAGATTTTGAGTGCAAACCTCCTTCCATCAGCAAGGGCATTGAAGATGAAACGTGGCTGGGTCTTTCAGCATGACAATGATCCCAAACACACCGCCCGGCAATGAAGGAGTGGCTTCGTAAGAAGCATTTCAAGGTCCTGGAGTGGCCTAGCCAGTCTCCAGATCTCAACCCCATAGAAAACCTTTGGAGGGAGTTGAAAGTCCGTGTTGCCCAGCGACAGCCCCAAAACATCACTGCTCTAGAGGAGATCTGCATGGAGGAATGGGCCAACATACCAGCAACAGTGTGTGCCAACCTTGTGAAGACTTACAGAAAACGTTTGACCTCTGTCATTGCCAACAAAGGATATATAACAAAGTATTGAGATGAACTTTTGATATTGACCAAATACTTATTTTCCACCATAATTTGCAAATAAATTCTTTCTGAATCAGACAATGTGATTGTCTGGATTTGTTTTCTCATTTTGTCTCTCATAGTTGAGGTCTACCTATGATGTCAATTACAGGCCTCTCTCATCTTTTTAAGTGGGAGAACTTGCACAATTGGTGGCTGACTAAATACTTTTTTGCCCCACTGTACCTCACTAAACAGCCTCAGTCCTAACTCATGCATATCCCACTGAAATATGTTGGGCTTCTTCAGCAAATTGCTTCATATTAGGCCATAAAATTTCCTCAGAAGTCAAGTCCCCTTGTCAGCCACTGATATTTCTTTGAAGTAAACATTTAGCTTCCCTGCATAAGGTCTCTAATACCCTGCCTATTCCCTGGTGGCCTAGACAGAGGAGAGGTTATTGTACACCGTGTATTGGGAGGGTCAATTAATTAAGGGAATCAGACAACAGCACTTTTGAGAAAGAAATGGGGGGAGGGTGACAGAGAAAAGGAAAATCGCAATGTCCTGTTTCCAGAAAACACCACGATGCTCTCTTTAAGCTTCTTATATTTTTTCCCTTTGGAAAAGAGCAAACTTAACCAAGTGATCCCCAAGAACCTTTTCTTTAGCCCAGGTGAAGTCCTATTTTTGTCAGCTTCTGAACCACCCTGCCAAACATATGTATGGAAGAGCAGGCCACGTCCTGGCTTGCAATTGTGGTGCCGGCTTGGGGGAAGAAGGCAAAGCAGGTGACATAAATCGTATGCATAATCTCAGGAGACAATCATTTGAAATCTTAATTGGCTGCCTTTTAAATATCATTTAAGGCCTTGCTCTCCCGTCTACCCTCTTCTCCCACCTCTATAAGAAGTGTTATGTCAAAGTCTACTGCCTGGCTGGATGACTTCGTCCGAAGGGTTGTTTTTTTTAGCACTCTTTTTTTTTTTAAAGGAAAGAAAATAAAGAAATAGGCCCATCAGCCGAGGTTTGCGAGGTCGATAAAGCTTTTAGATTTGAAGATGTTTTCAGGGAGCCCATTTCCTGCGGCTAGGAGTTGTTAATGGAGCTTAAGGAATTATCTTATGACTCCGGCCGGGAGAGCCCCCGCCCCCCTCTCTCCCTCTTTGTATATCCCCCCCCCCCGCCCCTTGCCCCTGTTCCCTCGTCGAGATTGAAGCTGCTGCTACCGCCGCTGCCGCGGCCGCGCTGTCAACATCTCTTAATGAAAAGTAACGCGCCGCTGATTACAGTTTTATTTGGGTCCTATGTAAAAAGGCGCTGTTAATTTCCCATCTCCTCCTGGGTGGGTTGGAATTTGCCACGGCCAAATGACTTATAGAGGCGCTCCCTTTCATGCTCGATAATTTCTTTCACACACACACACACATATATACAGAGAGAGAGCACACACTTTTAACACGTCGCCCTCAATTTCCACCGCCACTGTCGCCTCCAGGTAGATCGGGGAACTTTCTTTTTTAAAAAACTATGGTTGCACCTGTGAGATGTGGAAGTATCGATCCAGCAGTGCTGGAGATTAATTTCCCTGCGACCGTTCAGCGGTTTTCTTGGGAATCAGTGGATCTCGGCCCCCTTGGCCAGAAAACCGAGGCGCCCAATCCGCCCCGAGGAAGTTCTCCCGCGCTAGTCCGAGGGGAGCCTGTTTCGGCGGGGGAGATTTTGCCCCAAGGAATTGAGGCCTGGGCGGACGACTCTTTCCTCCGCTCCGAAATGTCGCTGCTAGGGAGCCATTCCCAGAGCAGGCAGCTGTCTCCTACGGCGTTATTATTTTCCAATTTCCAGAAACCTTCCTGCCTTTTGCTACGCTGTGAGGTGCGATCCTCAGCCCTAGATCCCAGCATGTGAACTCCCGTTTTTATTTTTATTTTTTTGAGGAACAGATATGGAATACGGTATTTCCGATCGTGGGTACGATCCTCCCAAATTTAGGCGCGACTACAAGCGCACCTAAAGTCCACTGCGCCAGAAGGGGCTCCTTCCTCAACTGGCGTTCCTCGGCACTTTTAAGTCTCGTTGACTTCCACGCAAGATCCTTAACTCGCGCCTTCCTCTCTCGGTTGAGGTGAGCGGGATCTAAGAGAGCGCCATTCCCCCCCCCCGCCCCCCGTGCGTTTGGTTTCCATTCCAACCGAACCGAAGCCGGCGAAGGAGCCGAGTTCTCTTCCCTGAATCTCAACTTCCCGCGGAAAACCCCGAGGGGCAGGGGGAGAGGTTTGCGAGAGAGACGCAACAGCGGCCTGGCATTTTCTGAGGAATTCGTTGGCTTCCGGGGGTGGGGTGGGGGCTGGCTTGTGCCTTTTTGACGTTTGGCAACTCCTTTGCGAGGCTCGATGGTGTCAAAGTAAATACTTGATTGGCTTAGGAAAATGTGGAGATTTAATAGGGGGAACTGCGACGCGCGAAAGACGAATCTCTGGACAAAAGCAAGTGGTTCTTCCAGGGAATATTTATTTACAGAGTCACGAGGGTCCACAGAGAGATGACGGAGCGAGAGCTTTCCCTGAGGACACGATCCTCCCCCCCCCCCCATGTATTTGGAGGCTTATTTCCAGTTGCCTTCGCTGAAGGGTGGACTTTCCCCCAATCCAGTCATTCCTCCCCCCTCTCCCGCGGCCGCCCGCCCTTCTTTGAGCTGCCAAGAGGATTTGCTTTGTCTCTCCGCCAGCGCCTTTCTCGGCAGCCGCCCGCTTGCCCAGACGGCATTAACATTCTTCTTGGTCCAGCCTCTGGCTGCAAACCCATCTCCCCGGAGACTCCACTTTTCGCTCTTACTGTCAAGTACCCTTGACTCTTTATTTTTGCCCTTTTTATCTATTACAACTAATTCGAGTTCTTTTGCCCTTTTCAGCTCTAAGACGTGGCTTTCTGCAAGGTCTCCCCTCCTCTCGTTCCCTCCACCCCATTCCTCCCCCCTCCCCATCCTCGCTCCCTGCCACCGAGATCTCCGGATGCAGAGCCTTTTGGAAATTGAAGAGGGTGGTTCCCCCCTCCCCCTTTTCCTGTCAAAATGAAATTTTCACTTCAAATTATCTTGGCTGATGCAACGGGTCCCTCCCTTCTCCTCTTTCTCCCCCTTCTCCTTCTTTTCCCCAGGCCGGGGGGCCTCCTGTCTCCGCCTTTTGACAGCCCCCATCAGCAGAGAGGTTCCGATAATATCGTCCAAGAGAGCGAAAGTCAATATAATGACAGGGGGGAGGATGAGAAGGGAGGGGGGAAGTTCGCAGTCCAATTAGAGCCGCTGGTGAGGAGAGCGAAGGGAAGGGCAGGGCTGCGCGGCGCCTGTTTCCTTGGGCGCCCGGCTCCCGAGCGCCTCTCGGCTGCCTCGTAGCTCCAGTACGGCGGCGGTCACTGAAATTGGGCGTCTGCCGGGTCTAAGGTTGCTGTTCGACAAAAGGAGAGCCGCTAGAGTTCCGGATCCACTCCTCGCTTACGTTTACACACCCTTCTCGCCCCCCTTCCTTCTATACAACTGACTTCGAAGAGCAGGTGGTTGTTACTACATTTCTGCTTTCTATTGCTCCGCATTGCAGTCCACCTGGTGACGTTCATGAGTAAATAAGAGTCAGGCCTAAGGTTACTAGAGACTGGAAGGTTGAAGTGGTGACCGGAAGATGGGTGGGTGCAAACTTTACGTACAATCGCGAACTCAGTTCAGAATAAATCTGACTGAGTTCAGTGGAGCTTATTCACCGGTTAAGTTAGTGGGTGGCGTAAAGCTGAAGCTTAGGCTATTTAAATTGCAGCATCTCGCACTCTTAACAGTCTATTTTAAGAATTCATGTTGTGACTGATGGCAATGCAGTTATTACACACAGAGCCTTTCCTCAGAGCTCTCTTAACAGCACCGCGTTTTGTGTGTGTGTGTGTGTGTGTGTGTGTGTTAGCAATTTAACCCTGCGCGTACGTGGCTCAGAATAACAGCAAGACCGAACAGACAGTAGCTTTTGGAGGCGGGCTGGGGGGAGTGGGGGAAGCAGAGAGCCTTTGGCAGGCAGAGGCCTATTGCATGGTCCCACCCAAGGTCGCTCCCGGAGAGAGTAGAACCAGCCCCTGGCCGGAAATCTACTCGCTCTGGAGGAGCCAGCCCCGAAGTCTAAAATCGGCGGCAGACTTTGAACCCACCGCGAGTTTAACCGGACAACTTTCCCTTCTCTGTCTTTTCATCTTCCTTTCAGAATTACTTCTATTGAATTTAAAGGGAGGCAGGCAAATTTCATACACTTTAAAATTTATTTTGGTGATCGGAATGTGGAGGGTGTCTTTTTAAAAGCGTCTCCATCTGAGGGCAGACTTCAGACAATCCCTGCTCTCCCCGCAACCCGCAGGCGAGTCCGCGCCTCCATCCCCAGGCGGCCAAGAGGGGGGATCTTGACGGCGCTGTCTTCTGCTGGCTAAGTGGCAAATTGCCCGACGCTTCTCGAGAAAGTCGCGCGCCGAGGGGAGAGCGCTCCTCCTTCCTCTTGGCTGCGCTTCTATTTAATGTCAAAACGGCAAAGCATCCATCCTGAAGTGCTGAAATATTCATAGAGAATCCGACGATTCGCTCTCCATACCAGGGGAGAAGCTTCAAGTTAAAGCGGTGCTTTAAAACATCAAATCTTCCATGTGAATCAATTGCTTCGCTTACATTAACGGGGCGGGGGCGGGGGGAAGTGGTGCCGGCGGCGTTTACAGTATCAGGACTTCCTTGGCGACCTTACATTCCCAGCAATTCCATTTCCAATCCCCCATCGCCTTTTTCCTTTTTTGGGGAATTCTAGCTCATCTTATTCCCAATCCGAATAAGTGGGCAGTTTACTGGTCTTTTAATTCTGAACATTTATATAACCCAGCTGTCTAGGGAACCGAATTAAAAATTTCCTTATGCAACTCGATTCTGCGGACATTTTCTCAGAAACAAATACCTCTGCAAGGCTTCCTTTTGATCAAACTTGTCTAAGATTGCACTTTTGGTTGGGAGAGAGGAGAAAAACTGCTCTGTCCTTCTCATAATTGGCTTGAGAAGCCGAACCACTATTGGGTTACTTTAAAAATATGATTTACCCTAATGGATAGCCTCTTTCTTTCCTCCAAATTTCAGATCATACCCGAGTCTTTCTTTGCTCGTTTATAACTCTCGTTGTAGAGAAATAGAAAAAGGTGTGCGCCTTTGTCAGCGGGTGCAATTATAAATATTCAAAATAAGAGCTTAAAACATAAACGTTCTTCCTAATTTTGAAAAATACTCTAAAACCAGCACTTGGCCCTCGTCTTCTCTCGATTTCTTGACATGCGTCTACCCCCCCGCCATCCACACCCCACCCCCGCCGTCCAACTCCATAAGCCCAACCGACACCTACATAACAAAATAAGTAAGTAAGTAAGTAAGTAAGTAAGTAAGTAAGTAAGTAAGGCGATGGGTTGTATTAGTTCCTTTTCACGAATCATCTTTTGACTTTTTATAAAAGCCTCTTAGAGAAAAGGAAAGATGCAAACGACTTTGTGTGGGACACAGGTGAGAAATGATTAGGCTTCCTTTAAGCAGCCACTACCACGCGCTGCTTCATCCTGAACTAGAATACGCTGAATCTACTGTTAGATCTTAAAAGTCGTTTAATAAGAAAACCGCTGCTGCAACCGGTTCTCTGATTTTGAAGAGTCGGACTTGTGTCACAACTCCCACTGGCTTGTCTTTCGACCTTGATCTCTGGAGGCCATGTAAAGTGGCGCTACAAAGGATGAGGCTCCAAATGTAGAAGTCTGAATGAAAATATTCATATTTATACACAACTGACTTCCAAAAAACTCGATACCTATTTAACTTGGAGGTGCTATTCATTTTCATGGGGTTACTTCGAAATAGATATTCTCTGAAATAGGCGTAAAAGTTCTGGTGAGCTCCCCTTTGCTCCCTTTCCAAAAACCCATTGGGGGCACTTTCTCCACAAGCAAGGCAAAGAGATCACAAACCATAGGATACCTCTGAGAGACAGACAATTTATTTGGGGTGAACATACCTTTTCGACATAGTTTATTTGTCAAGTTCAAAAATTCTGTGCTCGTGTGCGTGAGCGCAATGGGGTGTCAACTCGGTGAAAGAAGTGCGACCTTTGTGGATGAGATGCTAACAATGAAAGGAGGAGAGGAAAAGTCCGAGAAAGTCTTTTTGGTAACTGAGATCGGCATGCCACAAATTAAAAGGAAAGAAAAGAACGAGGCCCCCTCCCGTCCTCGAAGAAGCTGAATTCGAACCTCGCGCCTTGTAAACTTGCCCCTGGGAAATTCTCAAGGCGGCGCGAGTGGCGCGTGCGCTGCAGGGAAAGGTCCGTGGTGAAGACCTCGATTGCTGAAGGTGATAAAAACTCCCAAGCAACAGAGAAGGGAATCTCTTTCTTTCGCTTGAAATCTGCAGCCGCGCTTTTAAATTGCCTGTTCTGTTCTGCTCCTGAAAAACGTTTCCTGCCCAAATCTAAATTCTCTCCAAGTCTTTCGGGTTCCCCACGAAGTCACCAGGCCCACCCCGCCTCAGCGGCTCGCCAGGCCAGAGTCTTTCTCCGCCTTTCCTTTTTCCCACCCTCACCCTGGGAGGCGGACCGGACGGGGCTCGGTCGCTAGGAGCAGAACATTTTGCTGCCCGCTTTGGGAAAAGCCAGGAAGTCTTTGCCGGAGTCCTGGGGCCCAGCCAGGCCGGCCAGCTGCCCCTTGAGCACGGCGGCTCCACCCCCCAGCGAGCGCCCCAAGGCTCCCGTCTCCAAGATGGAGCCTTTGGTAGTCGCCCAAGACACTGTGGTGCTGTTCAAGGCCTGGTTCAAAGTACTGTGCCTGAAGAGGGGGTCGTGGAACACGCCGTCCACCCAGTTCCTGAGGTTGGTAACAGGGGAATCCTTCGGGGGCCTCTCGAGGACGCTCACGGCCTGCGCGGCCCCGACGCCGCTCGCCGCCCCCTGCTGGCGCTTCAGCATGCACGACGGGTATTCTGCCTGGTTGAGCGAGGTGGCCGTGTGCGCCAGCGACCAGATCCTCGGCTTACCGCTGCCCTCGAGGAGCGGCGAAGGCGGCGGCGGTTGAGGGTAACACGGCTTGGCCTCGCAGCTCCTCTGCCTGGCGTTCAGCAACTCCGCCGCCTCGCAGCCTTCCGGCCCCAACGAAGGCTCCTTGGTCCTGTCGAGGGTGCTTTGCAGCGAGGCAGCGCCCGTGACCAGAGCGGACTCCTTGCTTGGCTCGTTAGCACACGCATCGCTCTCCAAGTGGCCAAAGGCCTGAGCCTTCAGCTCGCCCTCCGAGCTTTCCGACTCCAGCGGGTCGTAGTCGTCCAAGTCGCTTAGGCCCAGCTCTTTGTCCTCCTTGCCGGACGGTTCTGGGGATAAAAGAGGGTAAACGCTGCTTAATTCAACCACGTATTATCTAGTACTTGGGAATGGAGGGCGCTTCCTTAGGGCCAGGCACAAATCATTCACAAGAATCCCCGCTCGCGCCCCCTCCCCCCCTTTGGAGAAATGTCTTGCTTCTCTTCAGAGACCGACTTTGATAAATGGATGGTCACTATTTTGAACTGGCCATTAGGGAACTGAACCTAGTAGTCACTTGCCAAGGCCTTAGACAACATTTGAAATGGATACAGATGCTGCCTGAAATGAGGTATAGCCCTTTTTTGGAGTCGGAAAATACATAAACTAAATATTGGTTATGTACCACTCTTTTCCTCTTATATGTAATGCTGCTTCTCGAGGTCAGGTTCAGGACTGTGGCAGGGGCAAACAGTTGCAACTATCATTTGATACCCATCTTCTCCATCCCCCTGCCAGATTAAGCTTGGCACACAGCCGGATGCAGCAGCCTTCTCCCATCTCCAGATGTGTACATTCCCACCATTGCACATCTGAGAGTACCAGCTTCCCAAAGACTGAGATACAGAACTGGCTATAAACCATGCCTTCTTAAAATATTCTTCTTGAATTCAAGGGTACTCTTTGCTGCTCTAATAAAGTGTATTTGCTTAATGAGACAGTGGCTGGATTCACACATTATACTTAATCACCCCAAGTAAAGATTTATTGGGTCTATTAGCACAACGTGCAAAATTTGTTTAGTGTTAAGCTGGGTGACCTTGGGCCAGTCACTCTCTCTCAGCCCCGGGAAGGAGGCAGTGGCAAACCACTTCTGAAAAACCTTGCCAAGAAAACTGCAGGGATTTCTCCAGGCAGTGTGAGAATTGGAAACGATTGAATGGATGATAAAAAAAAATCTTGGTTAGATTTTCTTGAGATATAGGATATTGTGCTTCAGCACATCAGGTTAATTTGTGGGATTATGTGAACATGGATTAACTCGGAATTCAAGTTAAGCATGTCATGTGAATACAGCCATTGAGTTGTTCAGGATATTGGTTTGCACAATGCAACTGCAAGGCTATTGACTGGTAAGAGAGAAACAAATTTCACTGCTATAATTTATCCTTCTATTATGGAATATAGCCTAGAGTGTCCCCTCCCATATAATTTCTCCGTAGAGTCATTAAGAACTAGGATACCATGTCCAAGTGTTCCCCAATGGCTATGTGCATAATCCCAGGAGCGGATGATGAGTGCATGTTCCAATATGCTATGGTGAGCAGAAGATGCAGGGAAGCCTTCCCCAACCTGACGCCTCCAAATGTATTGGACTATAGTTGCCACCATCCCCAGTCAACATGCCATTCTAGCCCAGTGGGTCTGGAAGTCCCCAGGTGGGCAAGGCTAATATAGGGAGAAAAACTATAAGCTTGCAGTATTCTGCAAAGGGGAAGAATGGTTAGGAGATACCCTCGACTTTCTCGTCCTTCAGGTTCTCCCCTTGACCCTCTCCCTCCTCGTCCTCCTCGTAGGGCCTTTTTTCATCAGTACACTTGTTCCTCGGGGGCCACGTCATCTTGTTCTCCTTCTTGAGCCTCCTACGGGCATTGGCAAACCAGGTGGAAACCTGCGTGAGGGTCATCTTGGTGATGATGGCCAGCATGATCTTCTCGCCCTTAGTTGGATAGGGGTTCTTGCGGTGCTCTTGCAGCCAGGCCTTCAGCGTGCTGGTTGTTTCCCGAGTGGCGTTTTTCCTCCGGGTCCCTCCATCCACTGTGCTATATCTGTGGTTACAAGGGGAGTGAGAGAAAGAGGATGGGTACTTAATGGACCTGCTACCTTTATTCTGACTCAGGAGGAAGTCCCACTGCTACCCATGGTATCCAGATTCTTCTAGCTCACACATCATTCATTCAGGATAAGACCTATGAGTACTCAACATTTATCCAACAAACAATCTGACTTGGGCTATGTAGAAGCAGCATGACCCTGCAGTTTTCTGGGGATGAAGGACAGGGTGATTTGAAAGTAAGGATCACTGTATTCAGTAGAGATTCCTCAGGGAAGGATGGGTCGGACTGCAGACGGTTTGCCAAAGAAATGTGGCCTTTGGGAGGAGTTAGTATACACTTAATGTAAAAGGAATGTGTCAGAAAAACATCCCATCTTGGGTGCTACCTCTCTTCAGTAAAGACCTCTGAGTAACCTCTGCATACAATCGTTAATAAAAATATTTCTTTTTATTAGCGGCAAAATTCTCTCTCTCACTCACTCTCATACACATACACAGAGACATTGGAGCTATGCTGAATATTTAATATACATCATCTAAGAAAAGGTCACCTGCACCCACTGGGCTTAAAAGGTTGAAACAGTGGAAGCGGGATTCTTGGCGCATGTTCTTTTAGAAAACAAGCAATAATGAGATCAAAGATAAAAAAGGTTTGTTTAACATGATGTTAAAAGCCCCCTCCCCTTAACATTAAGCTATCTGAGGGAAATGTTTGGAAATCTGCCTCTGAAAGAAAGAAACAAGTATGTGTAGGGATGAGTGAACAATGGATTCTTAGAGCAAGTTCACACATTCAGATGCCAGGTGTCACTTGTGAACTGCTCATGTGTAAAAAAGTGATTTATGCATATGTGAAACAGCCAAGGGAAGCAAAGGATCATAAATCAGGAAGTGAAAACTATGATTAAACCACTGCTGATTGGCTGAAGTGATGGAATTTATTTTATTTTATTTATTATTTAAATTTATATGACCACCCATCTCCCCCACCCAGGGGACTCTGGGCGGCTAGATTATCCAGATCTAAAGCCAATACAACCACTGACCTTACGGTCACTGAAAAATATTCATTTGTTCATAGGTGTTAAAGGCTTCAAAATATTGAAGGGGGGAACAACTAGACGGGGGTTAAATCACTAGGAAAGATAATCAGTCCTTTGACTTTAGGTTTTCTTCCGTAATCAAAGCCCCCATCTATTCTCATTGGGTGAGTATCATGCCCAGAAGTTTGCTGTCTAGTTTATGGAAAGCTCAAGTACTATAAAACTTTCCAGCATGAACCTTCAGGACATTATTTTGTGCAGGACTCAGAGAAACAGTGCAGAAGCTGTCATGTTTATAGTGCCTGTGCAGAATCTGCTATTTTCCTGCCCATTCATAAATCTTCCATGGGCATAGGACTCAACGCAGTCAGCTCATTACCTAGTAACCTAAAGTGGAGCTGGCTCTTGATTGGTGAGACTGATCTTTGTGTGATCAGTGAGATGTTCATCTCAAGAAATATAAGCAGGAATTTGAAAATAGGGCTGACCTAAGACCAGAGTGATAGGAGAAAGAGGTTAGAAGAAAGTGATGGGTTTGTGGCTACAGACAATAAAGAAAAAAATAATGCGGGGGGGACAGACACTAACACAGTTTCTTACTAGTCTGTATGGAAATGAAGACTGGGCACTTGTGTGACCAAACCACTAGGATTCTGCAAGTTATTTCATTGAGGATTTGCTTTCTGTGGCTGCCTTCTTGGGCTGCTTGTAGCAAAAACCAACGCATGCATAGAAACCTCAGTAAGTTCCCAGGGAACTGTGTGAAGAATTGCAGTGGTGCATACATGCAATGGGGCTTTTTGCAGATGGTAATCCTGTAGCCAGTGATCTGAGGATAAACTCGATTGAACTCCCTAGGTCTTTTAAGCTGGCATACATAGGACTGAGGGTTTTTTTGAAGGAAGCGAATGGGATGCGTTCAGTTTAAAGGCCAGTTCACACATGCAACAAACATTATTTGGCCACATCAGTGCAGTGTTAATTATTTGTATATCCTACGCTGGGCGACAGGATACTGCCCCTTTCAATTGTCGGTGGGGCTCCCCTGACTTCAGTACAGCAATTCTTATCAAACCCTTTAAGGCAAGTCCATTATGACGCCTATTATTGCAGATGGGGAAAGTGTGTAGTTAAGACAATGGTTTTTCTAAGCATCCAGAGAGGGAGGTTGTGGTCAAATGACTTTCAAATACAGTTCTTAGCCACTACTCTCTGTCACCGCTAGGGTGATGATTCCCATAGCTGAAAAGCATGGGCTTTTCACAGGGAGGGAAAATGTATTCATACCCAACGCCTAGTCCAGCAAAGTCCTAGAACCATCGGGATGAGTAATTCATCTGCACATAGGCTCCCAACTGTAGGCTGGATTGCAAGAAGACATGAGCACACTTTTCAATGGAAGTCAATGAGATGTTCTCCCATACTGGTTAGATCAGAATAATAATCAGTACTTTAGCTTCTTAATGTATTTTGCATGTGCTGTAGCCTGCTGCTATTCAGGATTACCCACCCAGTGTGACACGCAAGTGACCAGAGAGTTGGCACAACCGCTCCACATTTATTACTATTGACACCCACCCCCACAAAAGGCATACAGACGGTAGTGGTAGTTACCTTAAAACGGTTCCGATGAGGGAACAAACACAGCCAGTGTTCTCCCCCCCCCAGCCCCTCCCTTGTCCTGCCTCGCAATTAATAGCCGTTCGTCTCTTACCTGTCATATTGATACTGACTGAGCGTGTGGTCGTAGGGATAGTAAGCAGTCGCCTGGGTAATGCCTGCATGCGCAGATCCGCTCCCATCCTTCGAATCAAAGCTATTCTAGAACATGAAAACCATCATCATCATTGGCGATCACTTTGAAGAAGCACGAGTACAGGGCGAAAAGGAGAAAAGAGCTAAAAGGAAGGCACGTCAGGCAAACCCTCATCATGACCGTCTCCCACCCGGAAACCTATGCCCTCACTGTGGGAGGTTGTGCGGATCCAGAATTGGCCTTTATAGCCACTTACGGATCCACATGAAAACCAAGTATGGCCCTGATCAGCTCGCCCCTTCCCTGCCAGCAGTAGGAAAGCAAAGCAGCAATATTTCCTTCCCCCACAAAGAAACATATAGATGGGAACCAGAATTAAGCTTTATTACTTTCACTAGGAGATTTACGCAGCCATTCACCTGTCTCCATTGAGAGAAAGGAGGACAGCAAAGTGCTCCATGCAATCAAAACCAGAACATTTCCCCCCTAGCAGGAAAGTTCTGCACTGATTACCGGCCCAACCTCATGCCTGTTCACTCCGAAAAGGTATGTAATGGAGCTCTTTTCCAAATCAAACCCACCCCCTTGCAATTGACTAAGAATTAATTGTATGCATTCTTCATTCAGGGGTTCAAAACAGATTGCTGTCAATGCAGTAAGCCATTAAGTACAGGCAAATGGCCTTGAAATTGAAAACACCGCGGCAGACTACCTTAGAAATTCACCTAGGAAGTTGGATCTTAGAAGAGCTTGCATACGTAGAGGGATCGCCAGCCCCTCCGCCAAGCACAGCCTTATCCATACCGACTTGCAATTTCCTTCCAGGGTTTCAGATTTTAAAAATTCCAGTTTTTTCAGGGAATGCTAGTGCTCTACCAAGAAGTGAGCTCTCAGATTTACTCTCCTCCTCAAGAGCCTGAAATTCTAAACTGCAATTCCGAACCAGGGTTGCAGCTAAAAGCTAAACAAATGAACCCTCGCAGGTGTGGAGGATCAGGACTCTACTTTCTTCCGTGGAGGAATCCACTCCATTGACTACTATTGGTGGTCTCATCTGAAGCAAGTATTTTACACCAACATTTATTTTAATATTTTAAATTAAGTTTCAGCAGACTACAGATCTTCTGCCAGCTCAGTGGATCGAGTACAGTGATATCTTATAGAAGATTATGATGAATATGCATCAGAAGGGTGGGGTAGAAATTGCTCTATAAATAAGTGTGTGTAGGATAATATGTTTTTACATGCACTAACCTTTGGTTATCAGCCATTGGTTATATAAGAAAGTTTGTAGCTGACTATTTATGTGGGTTTTCACCCATACCTGCATGCAATTGGATTGGGGAATTAACCTTCCCCCTCCAGGTGCTCTCCAAGTGTGGTGGGCGTCAAGGTTCTGCAAGGCATGTAGAGGTCCTCAGGTTGAGGAAAGGTGTCTGGATCACTGGTTCTAGAGAGGGCTAGACTATACTGTTACCCAAAATTCCTACTTTTGCCATCCTAATCCAGTTCATTTTACAGCTGGAGGAAGTGGGCTTCCATCTCAGCCTTACTTAGAGGCTGGTCTTAAGATCTAAGCAAGTCAGACTGGCAGCCAATCTGGGTTTGCTGGTTTTCCAAGTCTCTTAAGAATAGCAGGTGGGCTTTGTTCCTTTCCTTGCGAAAATCCAGTGCACAGCAAGGGCAGAGACTTACCAAGGAATAGAAGGCTGATGCCTCCGTCCCGTAGGTGACGTAGTTGCCATAGCCTTGAGTGTTTGTGTAGGGATTCCCATAGACTCCCAGGGCAGCTGCCGAGTTGAGTTCGTGCCTGGCTGTGGCCAGCAGCCTGCTCTCGTACACAGGACAGTAGACAGGGGTCTGAGTGGAGGGTGCCGCTCCCGAGTCCGCCAAGGACCTGCCGCTGGTCTCACAGCAAGTTGTCAAGGAGTT
This sequence comes from Charina bottae, assembly GCA_023362775.1. Classification (NCBI taxonomy): domain Eukaryota; kingdom Metazoa; phylum Chordata; class Lepidosauria; order Squamata; family Charinaidae; genus Charina; species Charina bottae. The sequence goes on from JALMGJ010000016.1 coordinate 14,455,684, forward strand.
GGTGGTCATCAGGAACTAGAGGGGGAAAGAACAGGATGGTGAAGTGGGGAGAGAGCTGGGAGTCAGTGAGACCAGCTAGCCAATCCAGCAACCGGTTATGTAGGGTACATTTTGATGCCAAATCACAGAACTTAGTTCTGAGACAAGCATTGCCACTGATTTCAAGGTAAATTATTTGCACTGTTTCTCCAACTTAGTAAATCTGGAACAATCTCTCTCTCTCTCTCCCTCCCTCCCTCCTCCCCCTTCCTTGCCCTCAGGATAGGCACATACACATGACCAATCCTGGGGGTTTAGCGGTCTCTATCATCTCACCCAGAAGAGTGTAACCCTCCGTCAGATGAAAGAAGTAGCAAAGTGGCCATCTGCAGCATCCAAACCCAGCAATAGTTTGAACTCTCAAAGGCCCCTGCAATCCTCTGCATATCTGCTCAGACTAAAATAGTATGTCCTGCTCAGCTCAGTGGGTTTATTCTCAGATGACTCTGCTTAGGGCTGAGGTCTAAGTTGGCTGGGAAGAAAAGTGTGCATGGAGTATAGCCAATCTCTACAATCCCTAGAAGACCCCAGTGAAAGAATAATTTATCTGGTTTAAGTGATCTTTGAGTAAGTACTTTATATATTATGTTAAACTCACTTGCTTCACCGGTGTATGGATTGTGCAGTAGTGTAAAGAGCACCTGGAGAGGGAAAGCTAGTTCGAGAGAGAGAATACTTTGCAGAGTTTAATTCATTCTTTCCAAGTAGCAGACTGTTTATACTGACACTGGCAGAATATCACTCTTGGGCCTTCCTCATAACATTCTTTTCCTAAATAAAAGCCCCAGGTTTCTTGTGGGAAATGTGCTTCCGGGTCCTCGGTGAAAACCATTTAACAGTTGTTGTAACAGCCATTCCAGGGGTCAGGGAACATTTAATTCACCTACCTCCCTTGAGCAATAGGTCGCGTAACCTAAAGGTACAGAAAGCCATTCCACTGGAGACTCTGATTTCGGCGGGTCTTAAGCGGAATTGCCAGACCGAACCTGGTTCGTGGGTTATTGTGGGTCTGCTAACCCACCCAACCCCCTTTTCCCCCAGGCACTCAGTCGCACCGAGTAGCCAGACCTTCCTTTCAGCCCATCCGGAAGCCGAACTGAATGGAATTCAGTCTGGAGGCCAACTGGTTTGTCTTCCTCGTGGTGCTGGATAGTGTGAGACTCAAAGGCAACTTGCAAAACCATACCTACTTAGTTAGGACTCGGCTTCACTGAACATTAAGCGGGACTTAATTCTGAGTAGATACATCGGGGTTGGACACTGCAGCTTCCCTCCTGAAATGTTTACCTCTTGTCTCTCATCCTTCACACTCCTCTCCCCTGCCCACCAACTGATTCCAACTTTATTTCGGATTGATGCGCGCGATCCTACTCTGAAGTAAGACCCCCTGAGTGCAAAGGCGCTCGCAATGCATTTAGCTTGGAAGCTGTAATTACCAAAGCGAAAATCAATTTTCAGCTTCCATATTTCTATCTTGCTGTCCTGGATTTAAGTGCTTTTGATTTCGGTGAGACTTACTTTCGTATCAGCATTGCCCTGTGGAAAGAAAAACCAACTTTTCCACACTTATCTTTAGTGAGAGAAGTGGGGGGGGGGCGAGTTCCGGCGCAATATTTGTAGGTGGGCTAGGAAAAAGAAAGACGCGGGTACGATCTCTGTCCGGCTTACCTGGGGTGCGGATGAGTACGGGTATCCGAACTGGGGGTAGGACATGGCAACTGGGGTGCTCCCAGGCTCCAGGAAGCACCAGAAGAAGCGTTGGGCTTGTGAGCGCCGGCGGCAGCCTTGCTGTAGCTTCTGGTCCAGATGAGTGAATAACTCGGGTTTCCAGGGGCCTTAGAATACCAAGCACAAAAAACACTTGAATTCATCTACTGATGTTGCAACTTTTTAAAAAAGTGGTGTGGAGATATTCCCCACTCCCCTCCCCTCCCCTTCCCCCTCCCCAATGCAAATAACAACCCCGCGGTTTTAAGGAAGAGCTGCCTAAGGAATCGCGCGGGTGGCGCCTGGCATAAACGCCATGCCTGCCTGCTCCGAGGTTTCACACTCACTCTCTCTACATATTTTGCCCAGCCACAGGCAGCGGAGGGTGGGGCGCAACGGAGGCAAAAAACGACCCGTCTCTCCATCCGCAGGTCAAGTCCAGCAACATCTGACGTCAGGAAAGACCCCACAGGACCTGCCCCTGGCTCGTCTGTTTGTTTGGGTTGTGTGTCCCCCTTTGGGGTAACTGCGATTGAAAGGCGGCGCAGAACAGCTCAGAGTTAGCTTTCCTGGAGAGGCGACCGGCTCGCCTGTGGATTAGTGGAGCGAGGCCCAAATGCAAAGGGACAGAAGTCTGTGGCTCCCCGCGCGCGCGCCGAGAGAGCCACACGAGGGCGAAGCTCCCGGAGCGGCGCCGTAAAAAAAAAAAAAAAAAGACTTTGGAGCAGGAGGAATCTACGTTACGCTCGGACTCTCTCCCCCTCCCCGTTTCCCAGCGCGCGTGCGCGGGATCACTGAAGGGTGGTGAGCACTTTTAATTAGAAATTAATTAATGAGCAGCTGCCTGCCGCTTCTCCCTCCCCGCCCTTTAGTCATCAGTCCCACTTACAAACGAGGCCGACAAGGGGACGCGCGCCAGCAACGCTTTTAAATCAACAGTTGAAAGCAGCTCTGACGCTGACAACCAAGCGCACCGAGAGGAGACCCTGGCGTGCGCTCGCCCCCCATCCCCTCAACCATTAGGCGCAGCTCTCGCCCCCATCCCGAGCAGAATTTTCTCTCTCCTCGACGTTTTAGGAGGGTGGGAATTGTTTAAAAAGGCACTTTTTGGGATGGGGGGGGGATTATCTTAAAGACGCCAAGCAAATCTGGTGGGAGGGGACCTCTGTGTCCTGTTGCGGAGGGACGAAACGGTTTGCCCCCCTCGCTCAAGTCTGATACACCGATCGACAGCTTTTGGCAAACACCCCGGAGTACTGCTGGCATTTATGCACAACAGTCGAAAGCATTTGACATGCAAACATTGACCAGGCAAGGTAGGACACTGTTATCATCCCGACCTTGCAGGCAAAGGGCTGTGTTTGTGAATAGATGCAAGGTAGGCGGAATGGACTTGGGGGTTGATACTGGCTCTGACTTGTTCTGGCCAGCATCTATACACAGTGTCTGGTCTATGTGTAAGTGAGGCTCTGATTAAATACTTAGTTTTCATTTCTTATAGCAAGAGACTGTATCCAAGACCTGCGTGTAGGTCTCATAGACCTGGTTTTCTAGGCTATTGGGCCTGCTCTTTATCTTGCCATTTCAAGCCCTCCCTTGATTTATTTATCTCAAGCACAAATTATCAGCTCAAATCTGGTGGGTGGAAATCACTTTGTTACTCTTGCTTCTGGGTTCTTCATCTCTTTCTACAATCTTCTACATACTTGACACTTGAAATGATGCTGAGTAGCACTTTAAAAATAAATAAATAAGGATGTTTTTCTCTGTTTCTCTGACAGAGTGGAGGTTCACCATCTATGACTAGCAAACTTTGCTAGTTTTGCCAAGATCAATTCCCTCCCATCAAAATCCAGATGACATCTATTACAGTTCCAGAATTCTACCTGGCCATCCTAAAAACAGAACTGGCTAATAAGAAGCAAGGTAGCACTATTTTCCCTTTCAAATGAAGTCTGATTGATTTTAAACTTTTAAAACTTCATGCTGTATTAGTAAGAACTGGAATACCCTTAAAACACAGAGTAGCCACATTGGGCCATAAGATGGGAGGCAGCCCCCAAAATCAACAATTGGGCAATCCTTTTATTAGAACCAACCAAGTGCTAATCCATGATGGTGGTGGGGAGTCTAACCTAGTTTAATCAAACTTGTGTTGCACAGATACATCTCCTATGCCTCTGTCTTATCTGGCTAAGAGTGCAACCTAAGAGTGCAACCCAGCCAAAGTGGAACTGGGGAATGGGAAGGAGGGAAGATTGAAAATATCAGGCCAGTTGTTACAGCCATACATAGAAGGGGAAAAGAGAAAAACACCCTTCTATAACCTCAAAATGTGCCTAATTTATGTAATTTGTGTCTAAGTTTAGTCCATTTGAATGCTAAATATTTACCAAAATTCAACACTGATGATTGTCCTCAAGCCTCCTGCTAGGCCTTTTTAATCTGAATATTAAATACATTTAAGTGTTTAATTGTTGTACAATATTTTAACATTTTATGAGAATAATTGCTCAGGCCCTCTGGATTTCCCTGTTAGATTAAGTCACTAATACCATTGCTAGAGAAATGTTTCATTGATGTCAGCAGCCAAATGCCTAATTAATTTTAATAGAGTTGGAATTTCTGTATTGCTGAATACTTAAATAGGAAAACCCAGGAGGCATGAGTTCAAAAGCTCATCCCTGGATCTTTCAAGCAGTCAGGGATTCTCAGACTGGGATCCTACACAATGAACACTTTTGGGTTATGTTTGTATTTCTGAGCATGCATGCTTAGGAACGCTTGGTTGGATTTACATCCCCAGTAAAAAGATAGTTTAAGATTCATATTGGGTCAGCCCACAAAGTTCTGGAAGAGTGTTCAAGATAAAAGTGAAAAAAAATGGCATCTTGGTAACTGCATTCAAAAAGCAAATACTCTTTAAGGAGCCTTTGTAGAACAGCATATTTTTCTGGAGTCTTGCTAAGGGAAACTCACCAGAGTTTTCTGTGTTGAAGGTGGGCAGGGGTGTGTATGTATACAAATGCAAGACATTGCTTGTCTTGCAATGGATGGGAATTGACCCCCCCCACACACACACATTTACTCCCATCCTGTTTATTATTCATCCTAAAGTAATCCTTTATTTAAATGACCATTTATTTCCAAGTGAGCAGGTATAGAAAGATGTCCTTAAATCATCACCAACCACTTCCTTACTTGGATGTGTGTAATTTAAGGCTGAGCATAAAACAGTATATTCAGGAAGCCTACTAAGGAACCTTAGCAGGGTTAAACAGCATTTTTATTGAGCCTGAAGTCATTTAACAGTGGCATGTGGACTCTAAATCCAAGAGAATTTGTCTGAACTTACTTAGATGGGGCCCAGTTGAAGACATTTTGCTGCCAAACATATGCCTTCCTCTCCCCAAATCTAGATGTTTGGTACCCAAAGGAGGTGCAGTTATCCCACAAACATGTCCCCTTCTTTCTGACAGTAATGTAAAAGAGCAGTAAATCCTACATTGCTGCCCTTTCAGGAAGCTCAAGGTCGACTGCTTCATTCTGCCTATTGGTAGAGCACCGTGGTCCTAGTTTAGGGGGTTAGGATGAGAAACCCTTTGGAAGGATGGGGAGCATTCAAAGCATAGTTCCTTTTCTTTGCCCATCCATTTCCTCCCTTTTGCTTAGGCCTCCCTGCTAAGGGCAGAACACCCCACCTCTCACCCAGGTTGTGTTTGTGTGTGCATTGGGGGAGGGGGCAGGAAAAAGGAGTAATCCCCTGAAAAGAGGGGCCATGGGCTAGGAGACCTTGCAGTGGGCAACTAACCAGCTCCTCGGGAGTTTTGCAAGCCTCCTGGTGTACTTGCAGTGGGGAGGGCAGCTGGAGTGGAGGAAGGGGAGGGGAGGGCAGGAGTGCAGACTTGCTCAGAGAGCTGCCTGGGTTCAGACATGTGAATAGCCCCAGGGTCACACTCTAATTAATGACGATGTTCCCTTCTTCTCCCCAGCTGGAAGACTTGGTGCCTCCCAGGGACGAATCTGCCCGCTCTGACAGCTCGATTGAGGGTGATGGATGACTATCTGGAGACCGCAGTACACCTCATATAATCCTATCTGCTGCGTAATTGCTGTAATTTACCGAGGCAAAGGCTTGGCTCTAGGAGGGCTGAGTGAAAGGCTGCAGCGGATCGCAGCGGCGGCCCCTTCAAAAACAAGACGGCCCCGATCCCAAGCGCGCCTTCTAAGAAAGAGATCCCCACAGGATCCCGGTGCCGACGGTCGCTTATAACTGGAGAAGAGCCGGCAGTCCAATTTCGCCCACAAGCCAGTGAATTTCATTAAATTTCCCTTATTTAGGAAGCCCACTAAAAAGACTGACTTCCAAGTAGCCACCATGTTTTCCGCGTTATTCCAAAGTCCCATTTCATTCAAGGGAAAGGGGAGGCAAAGAGCAGCTGAAGGTGCGTTAAAAAGAGGGGAAAGCGGAGGTGCCTTGGACTCCTCCCCGTTTCTTCCCCAGATGCTTTTATGAGAAAATAAACACATCTAATGAGTAGCCGAACAGATTTCGCCAGATTGCACGGCGGGGGAGGGGGGGGATTTAGGAATAATTTTTCGATCCCAGGATCGTGTTAGTTCCCCTAAACTGAGCCGGGCTTGAGGTAGTTTATTTTCACGCCTTGCACGGTAGCAAAATCGGAGGCCTTTCCTTTCCCTTCAGCACGAAGAGGAGGGCAGTCTGCTGGAGCCTGCGTCCTTTGCAAGGCACAAGGCACAAGGGCAACTTTCCAGATTGTGTCGGACGACAAACTCGAGGGAACCTGGGGTGGGGGGGGGGTGGGGGGACGGGAGGGGCGGGAACCCAATGCACCGGCTGATCCCTAGAGGGCTAGGCTTAAGTCGGTTGGCACAGAGGCGTTCCTCTTGGAGAGGAGGCAAGTCCCGTTTCCTCCAGGGAAACTTTCACTTTTTTAGGCACCGCGGAGCCGGCGTTGGTGACTCCTGAATCATTTCAAGCGGCGGTTTGAGGGACTCCCGGCGCGTGGCAGCTCAACCCTGATCGGTTGCATCAGATCATCCTATCTAGCAAGCGAGTACTTTATTTGATTTCGGTTAACGATCGCCAGAGACTGGCTTCTCAGTAAGTGTGTTCGGGATCTAGGCGAGAATAGAAGGGACTCCCTTCACTCCCTTTCCCCGGTTGCTCGAAGGCTCCCCTCTTCTCCACAGCAGCCGAGCACCGATGAACTCACGAAGCGGATGGCAACGTTCCTTTGCGAAACGCAAAGCGCGGCCGTCCCGGTCCCGGTTCCCTTCCCGTCGACCGAACGACGCTGGAGTTAGCGGGGCCGCCAATTAAGCGACCCTGGAAAACAGCAGGGGAGGACTCGCGATGAGCCATTCCAGCCATTCTTCTACTCCGAAGAATGTAAAGCCTCGGGAAAGGTCGGTTGAAGCTGGTGCTGCTTCGAATCCCGAACCTAAGCCCAGTCGCGGAGCGCGAAAGAATTCTTAGCCAAGCCCACTCTTAGCTGGGCTTGTGGACCGCAACACGCAGGCGCTCCGTTCACTCGGGGCTGCCGGGAGGTGGGGTGGTGCAGCTCCCCTGATCGCCAAAGTAGCCCAACCTTTGACGCCGCATTTCGCGGAAGGGGGGCGGGCAGGCGGGGAAGAGAACTTGGAGACTGGAGAGCTTCAAGCAGATTTTCAATCCCCGATTTAGGTACTTCGCCTCGTCCAGTCCCACCTCCTCCCCCAGCCTTGGCTTGGGAGTTTGCCGGATATCCCAGTTTGCCTAAAGCAGGCCGCCCTCCCCAACCCGAAAGAATTCCTTCTCTTGGGCGCTGCTCCGGAATCTGGCAGGGGAATCTTTGCCGCCGATTTCGGGAGGAGAGCGTCCGTCCCGAAGCCTCGGCCGAAGGCGACTTTCTTCCGTCCCTGTTGCTTGAACGTTGACAGCCCGATTCGCGTCGGGGTTTATTTAAAAACGGACTCCGCTTCTGCGTGCAGCGCAGCGCAGCGCCTTCTTCTGAACCAGGCTGACTTGGGTGTCAAGTCGCAGAAGGCCGATTTTCGAAGCTTAGGGGCAGGGCCGGGCCGTATTCCGGCGCCTACTTCTGGGAAGTTACCCCATCGCATCCAGAGAAACTTAAAGAATGGGGGGGGGGCTGCCCCTTCTGCGCTGGGAATTCAGAAATGAGCCCTACTGTGGAGTAAAGAATGCTCATCCCTGTAAAGCGTTTCCCCCAAACTTGTCACCTTCTCCAGTCTAGTGTCCTTCAGATGTGAGGGCTACCAGTCTCATCATTATACCCAACAAGGCCGCTGGGGACGATGGGCGCTGTAGTCTGACGCATTTGAGGCGCTTAATTTCTCCGCCTCTCCAGCCGGCTTCCATTTTAAAAATCACCTTCCCAGCTACTAGGAGAACGCTCCACTTTTAGGCCTCTTTCCCTGAGTCGTCCATATCGTCCCCCCCCCCAAAAAAAAAAACCTCTAGGGGAGGCAGGAACAGTGACAAGCGTTAGCGTCCCGTAAGATAGAGCTCCAAAAAGTCTCTTACCCACGCCGATATCCTGGGGAAAAAGTGGCGGCGCGCTTTCTTAGGGAGCATTCGCGAAATAGCAAATCGCAGGTAATGCAAGAAACAAGGGTTTAGAGAAACCAATGAACGCCCCCCACCACCAAAACGGGGAGCAAATGAGTTCGCCAATCTGCGGTGCGACAACAAAATTTAATTCTAAAAGGAATAAGTGATACTAAAGAAAAGGAAAACAATCCAATATCCAACCAACTCTACCTTGGGACGAGGCAGAGAAACAGGCGTGCGTCTGCAGGATCTCTCTGTGCTCATATATCTATCTGCGCCTTCCTACTCTAAAGAAATAAAATCAGATGTTTCTAAGTGTCTTTTCTCTCCCCCCTCCCCCCTCAGGAATAGTTGAAACCTGGAGACGGGGCGGGAGCAGGCCCCGCGGTTTGGACATGTGCTCTGCAGATGCAGAACAGTGAGAGAAATGGCTGTTCTATCTGGCCGGGCACACCTGAGTTTTCCAGCCGTCAATCCGCCTTAATTGCCCAGAAATTACCACCTCGAGTTCCGAATGTAAAGTCCGAACTGCACTCCGCAATTCGTCCTCGGGCATTACATTACGAAAACGGGCATTCCCTTCCGTTTCTCACCTCGGGCCTCCAGATGACGCGGGGGAGGGGGGGGGAGACAGAGAGTTGCCGCCCTGCATTTATTTACGCGGTGAAGAATCCCAAACGAAGTCCTGCTGAGTAAGCGGGCTAGTTAAGACCTTGAAAAAGCTGCCTTCCTTCCCACTGTGTTTATTTCAGAGCCGAGGGGGCTTCTCCAGCCTGCGCGGCTAAACGCCCGGTGCAAAGCCCGCAGGAGAATCCTGCGCTTGAGGTGACGCTGAACGTGAAGTAGCCGGTAGTGTCCCGGACCAAGTCGTCGCAATTGCACCGATTGATTTTAAAGGTCTGCCCGGCCAGGACTCTCGGACGCCCCCGCCCCCTCCCTGCCGCCCCGGCTTCAGCTCCGCGCGGAAGTTTTGAGGCGTTCGCCGTTTGCGCGCATTCCATAAGAGCGATGGAATGGACAGTAATGGCAGAGGGCAGCTGTAAGCAAAACAAAATTCCTGTTAGCTCAAAACTCAGGTGGGGTTTAGTTGTCCTTGTGGGTAAGAACCGGAACCCCCGTTACCTTTCTTTCGCGGCTTACATTGTTGCCAAATCATCAATGATGCTACATTCCTCTTCGGCAGCCTGGATAACTTCACCCCATTTCAGCCCAGAGAGCTTCCTCAAAGCGAAGGCCAGCTAGGATCCTTTTTCAATCCCGCTATCTAGGCAAACCTAGCCCAAAGCTGTCAAATCTCAGTAAAAGTGTCTCCCGAGCATGTACAGAGTGCTACATCATCACCACTAAATAAAAGAGGACCACTTCCCTCCAGTAAGAATTCGTGGATTCGATTTCAACCAGGCGCATCTCATATTTAGAAAAATACAACACAAAATGAGCTCGCAACCTTACATTCACGCAACGGGGAGTAATCCGTATTGAATCCACTGGCGACTTACTTCTCGGTAGACAAGGAAAGGATTGCACTTTGAAAAGTCCCCCCAGTCAGTGTCCCCCCCCCCAGCGCACAAGCCTTACACCAACACTTCCCCCAATCCCACACATTGAACGCAAGCCAAGACTTCTCTGAATCCGCCAAACTTTCATAACAAGGATCAGCAAACATGGTTCGCTGTCTCTCGCTCCCCCCCTTTCTGTCGAGACCCACGAAAGTTATACTCTACGAACCAGTCGGCTTCTTTCGCTCCCCCACCCCGCCCCGCGCGCCCCTTTCCCCCGTAAACAGCGGTGCCAACGCTGGATGATTGATCGCCGGTCGTTGCTCTCACCTCCAGCCCGCGGTTCCTTCTTCCAGCCGGCTTGCTACCGAAAGACAGGCTAAGGACGTGAGGGGGAGGGGGCAGAGGGGCGAAAAGGCAGGGCTGGAGAAGTCGGGAAGGAGCGCGGGGCCGGATTGCCTTCCTTTTACCTGCGATCACGCCGGGCTGCGCCTAGGCTCGGCGGGCGAGGGCTTGTCCATGGCAAAGGGGGGCCGCCTCTTTTCGCCTCAGCCGCTGCGGTTCGCTTTGGAGGGAGCGGCAGCGGCAGCCGCGCGCTAATGGAGACATTGCTCAGTGTATAGAATACCTGACTGGAGTCAGCCCGGCTCGTGAGTGCCTCCAGTCCCCAGGCGCCCCAGTCACTTCACTAACCCCCTGTACCGGAGTGACGTTCGAGTGAATAGCTGCGCTCGGCGCGCGCCTCTCCCCACCTCCGCACCTCCTGATTAACACTTTCCCTCGCTGGCGGCTCTCTGCTGCTGCTGCTGCTGCCGCCGCCGCCGCCGCCGCCGCCGCCGCCGCTGTGCTTTGCTGCCGCCGCCCTCGCCGCCGCTCCTAACTTTCGCTGGCGGCTGTTGCCAGCGCGGGTTCGAACCGGGCGTTGCTAAAGAAAGCCGGGGCAACCCCCCGCGGTGCCTAAGAGGGACAAACGCGTCCATTTCTCCGGCGGGGCAGTAGCTCTTCACCACAGGAATCCTGGACAGCAACCTGGGTAGTGGGTGGCTATGATCTCCAGCAGACGGACGAAGGCTTGTCTTGAACTAGTGAGTTTATGCTTGAGAACCGCCTTTGCCCTGGGACTCACCGCCCGAGTTCTGAGCAACCCCGCCACAACTGCTCCAGCGCATTCAAGGTCCAAAGCCATTTTTCACCCGTGCCCGTCATCGGTTGGATGCCGGGAGCCCTGGTGGTGAAGGATGCTAACCTTCCCTCATGCAATCCCCGAGGCTAAACGCAGCAGAAGCGTGGCCCACTATTAATAGCTTTGCAACGGGCGTTCTGTACTTTTCTTGGAAGTGAGTCCCCCAGAGTTCAGTGGAAGTTGTTCCTAAGCAAAGCCCAGGGAGCTGCAGCTCGGGCCTAGGCACGTTTGCACAGAAATACTTCCGGCTGTGGAGGTATTTACTTGTAGATAGGGTTGCCCATTTAGATTACATTTCTGTTTCTACATACAGAATTCTCTTAGTTAGGTTGGGAATAAATCCTAAGTGATCTTAGTGAGGCTTAATTTTGAGATGCCTTGGATGCCTATGGTTGTCTAGGTTTGATTGGACCTCCTCTTCTCTCCATAAAGAATAAGCTTTTTAGGAACCTATAAACAATCCATCCCACTTGCTCAATGAATTTGCTAAAATTTATTGTTACCACACACTCTTACTAGCTGGATGTAAAATCTACATTTTTCCTGTCTCAAGAAGGCGTTTTATAGTAAAAGATCCAGCTTTTAGTAGATGTCCTTCAGCTTCAAAAGCAGCCAGCTGAAGGCCCACCAAGTACAGAAAAACTCCTTTCCAGCACTCAAAGACTTGAGGTAAGCTTAAAAGCATGTCCAAATAGGTAGGAGAGAATCTCACTCTGACAATTTGGATGTAACATTTACATCTTGATCTGGAACAACTTGGTTCATGCTAAATGGATTGAAACTTCCTTAAATCAATCAATCATAAATCAACCAATCAATCAATCACTCAATCAATCTCTCTCTCCCCCCCTCTCTCTCCCCCTCCCCTCCCCTATTTTCTGTATTTGGATGACTGAAATCTTGCCCCAAGTTGAAATGCTTGGTAGACCAGTTGAAACATTCAAGAGGATCAAATGATTATTTTTTCCTGAACTGGATCACTTCAGGGTATAGGTAGAATTTTATCGATTTATTACTGCAATGAACAGGCAACAGGCTGCATGTAGAGAAAAACTGCATCTTTGAATTTTCTGCCTTAGGAATGATTGGAAAAGCAAGAAAAAGAAAGAAATGTCCATCCACATTCGAGATGAGGATGCCACACAAGAGGACATTATGTGATAGTTTTCTATGTATTGTCATATTGTGAATTTTGTAATGTGCATTAACCTGTAACCTGATGTTGTATAGTCCAGAGAAGTTTTTATCACATAGCCCATCAGAATGTGTACATGGAAGCTATATGCACCCACTAGCAAAAAAAAAGTTATGCACTGATTTAAATGGGGCTTGATATTATATTTTGATCACCCAAATCCCTTAATTGGCATGAATTCAGTGGAAAACCATGCAAATAATCATACAAATGACTGTGAGTGAATTAAAGGCCTCCCTAAGAATCCTGCACATATTTACCTTGAAGCAAGACCTTATTTTAATTACATATATCTCGGAGAAAGCCAGTTTAGGGTGGCAGCTGATATTTGGAATTAGAGCATTCATGTCCATTTATTTATTTATTTATCAATCATATTTATACCCCGCCTATCCCCTCCCTATTGGAGGACTCTAGGCGGCTTATCCTTGAAGCCTGCTAATCCCTTTAGCCTGGATGTACATAATGTTGCATTGAACTTTCTAAAAAGGTTACATACTAGTCCTAAAGATATTTTCTTGGAAATAACTTCTATGATCTTCAACATCACATATGTGAAAGGCTCAGATATTTTCTTGGTGTTGATTTTTTAAAATATGGAAGATTAAAAAAGAAAGAAGGATGACAGTGCATCTGTTGATTGGTACGAAGATGTTCAAGCTGCTGTTGAATACTCACCTCCTTGGGAGCAAGACCTTCTGGGCTTTACTAGGCTTATTTCCTCAATACACATGGATAGCTTGCATTATCTATATTTGGAGGCCTATTTTGCATATTATGTTGCCGAGTGGGCTAGAACATTTAAATAAGAAATAACATTTTGTGCCTTTCACCAGTGTAGGATATGAAGCAACATGCTTGAAAAGTATGGGTGGAATAGACCATAATATTCAATAATAATACTACTAACAACAACAACAACAGTATTGTGCATTTATTTAGCAAATGTTCAAAGAGCTTCACAGTCATGATCTCCGTGCAATAACTTTGTAAGGAAGGAAGGACAGTATTATTCCTATATTGTGATTTGGCATGGTATGAGTATTTCCTTCCCTTTCGAATGTCCATTTGAAACTTGAATTTCCACTGAGTTTGAATAGCAGTGTTGAACTTGTGCATTATCTGAGACCAATCCCAGAGGCTATGTTGAATAAAATCCAGGAAGTTCATTCTGAAATCTGGAAATAACACACTGGAAATACCAAGTTGGAATCTTAAAAAAGCCATCCTAAGTGTAAAATTAATACAGTTTGTTTAATTTTGTTTAAATTTAAATTGCTTGCTTAAATTTTGTAAGATTAGCAAGTTATTTTACCCAGTAAAAACAAGACACCAGGACTGAATAAATGAGTTATATGGTCTTTGTGCTTTGAGTCTACTTCTGCCTTGGGGCACTGTTTGTTGCTCATTTTTGGAGATGCCCAAGGAGCATTATTGCTTCTAATGTACAAGGACCCACAAAGTGGAACATTTATTTTTTTTTTCTCTTCACACCATGATGTGATGTTCAAAGGACTGAAACATATTAGGAAGCCCTTTAGGGCTTTCAGAGTGAAAGGAACATTATTAATTCGAACTATGATGGCAGTACGTATATTTAAAAATTAATGATTTACCTGGTACTGACCTGCATTTATTCAAACCCATCAGTGTAAGAACTGAAAAGCCTAAGAAGTGTGTGTGTGTGTGTGTGTGTGTGTGTATGAGTAAGGTGATGGGGAGGAGCGCAATCAGAGATGGCTGATTCTTATTATTTAAAGTGTACATCTTACATGAAATCAAACTATGGAATACATTTTGGGCAATATTTCTATACATATTGGGATATGAGCTCCACTGAAAAGCAATTGGTCTTACTCCTGGAGTGACCATTCAGCAATACATGAATATGTGCTTTTCTGATCAGATAATTTTCAATGTGAATGTACTAAAATTATATATTAGTTTTTTTAAAGCTGACCCATTCATTGCTTTGTTTTTATATCTTGTTTTCTTTAAAGGTGTAATGTAACACATTTCTAAGTGAGACCAGAGGTTCTTATCTTTAAGCCACTCAGACCAATGAATGTTGTAGATTTAAGATTTTTCAGTTTGCAGATACTTTAGTCTAGGCCTTCCTTAAGTTGAAGTATTTAAATAAATAAGCAAACAATAATTGAGGTAAATCAGTACACATTTTAGGGCTTGCCTATATATAAGCTAACACCTCTAATAACAGGCAGATAGCTTCATTGCAGAGTGGCACATTGTGAAGACAATTCAGAGCCTTCTGTGTGTGAATCAGTGTGTGTGAAGTTTTTGGAGAGTTGTTTTCTTTGGCTCAGAAAATTTTGCTTAAAGATGTGGCTGCCACTGTTGTTTTTTTTTTTTTTTTGCATGTGCTTGCGTACAAGGTACATTTCCACCCAGGACCAGCCACATAAACATGTACAGGTTTAGAATCTGCATGGAGTTTCCACCTTTCAGAGTGCTGGATTGCAGCATTATATGGTGAAGAAATGGATGGAGACAGCATTAGGGCTTTGCTTCAGGCAGTGAAATTTCTTGGGTCAGTCCAGCATCATTACTAGGAGGAATTGTGTGGCAAATACCACAAAAATCAGTTATATATCACCATAAGTTTGTTTCTCAGAGTATCACAAGAAGGAAAAAAGGCACTGAATGGCGCAAATGATGAGGGGAGAAGCAATTCTCACAAGAGTCTAAGTGTATTAAGATCGCTTGCATTTAGGAACATCTGTAATATGTAGTTATGAGAATTGGGAAAAGGAAAAAAATGAGATTCCTCTGTGACCAATTTCTTAGGTTTTCAGTGATGCAGACAATAGTTGTTATTGTTGTTATTTGTAGGGATTGTGTCTGGGGAGGAAAGGATTAAATGTCTCTGCCCTGTGATCCTACAGGATATCAAGACTTCACACACTCATGATTAATACAAAAAACATAAACACAGACACAAAGAGCTAGATAAGTAAGTGCTCAGTTTGGCCCTTAGTTTACTCTGGACAATTATGTAATTCTGTGAACCTGGGTAGTGCTTCAATAAACTTGCTGCGTTCCTTAGAATGTGCTTCAGAATTAAAATTTTAATTTTAAAATTAAACTTAAGACTCATGGATTCCATAGCTAACACTCAAGATTCCTTGACTGTCAAATCAGTATGACAGGGTTTTCTGAGGATCAAAGGTTTGAAGGTAAAAATGGCAATAAAGCATATATCTAAATCCAAACCAAATATATCATGTTGTAGAGTATGACTGAAAGGTACTATGACATATGTGACACATTCAGAAATGTTTATGCCATAATATATGAGACTGTAATGTACCATAGTATGTTATGCTTCTGCGGATACCACATATATCTATATATTGCATCATAGTCTTTCTTCCTCAGGTGTGTGACAAACTCCTGGTTTTCGGTATGGCTCAACAGTGCCTCCTAAAGCATCTGCTAAGCTGACCCTATACTGAAGGACCTGAATAGATGGAGTTCCTCTTTTGTTTTCCAAAAACACCTCGTCTCCCATATAACCTTTTCTATACAGTGCCATAAGTATATATGTTTCCAGATAATTTTTTGATTTCTTGGCTAGACTTCTGAGAGGGAACATTTTGCTTAATTAGTCAGTCAAAGTCAGTTTTTCCAAAGTTTTTTTTTTGCTTATCCTCCATATTCCATAAAAAGGGAGGACAGTGCTGATGGAGGAGGAGCTGGAGAAGGAAGAGGGAAGCCTGCCTAACAACACCCAAGCAAGAGAGCCAGAAGATCTCTGACCAACTCTCCCTTCTGCAGTGATTACGGAACATGTACTAAACCCATAATTATTCAAGGAAACAATAAGTACTAATTTAGCTAGGTTAATTGCACTTGGAATTCTATGTGCCTTTTCTTGCCTTCTCTTGCTTTTCCTGTATTCCCTTTTCCTCAGTACATTCCTTTTCATATCTACAAATTTCAGTTGATTGGTTTAATAAAAGAATTCCTTATCCAAATCTTCTTCACATGGGAGACTGCAGGGTTACACAACTGCTCTTTGTGTTTCAGGGTTAGCACAAAATTTCTGTATTTCTGAACTTTGGATAAAAAGATCCAATGCAACTTCCTTGCTCTTTTTTTTCCGCCTAGAAGTGGGTTGAAGGGAGAAATCGTTGGACAGACTAAGGTTCAGGCTAGGAGGTGTAGCCTGACTGCTGGCAGCCTATTATCATATATATATATACTGTATATATATTTAGGGAGCCCGTGGGAGGTGTTTGCCAATATGTGTTTATATAATCTCCCCTCCTGGTTTGTAACAAAGTATGGTCATTCCTTTTCTCAGCGGAGTCCTGTAGTATTATTTATTTCATATGTTTCCTTTCAGATACAGTTAATCTTAACTAGAAAACTATACCTTCCGATAGTCCATAAATTATGTTTTAGTTCCATATCTAAAAGCAATGGAATAATGATCATAATTTTGTCTCTTCTTTGGTGCCCAAAATACATTTCAGCATTATACCTGAAATGCCTGTATAATGTTTCATTATACCTGAAACATTAGAAATGTTCTGATCAAGATTCATGGGTTTCGGAAAGTGGAGGAGTAAATGATGACATGTGCATGATGAAGCAGTCATGCAAATGTAAATTTCATATTTGCATCAGACAATCCTGGTGTAGGTAAGCAATTACGGCATTTGCAGGATTATGTCATCATACTGTACGTGCGTTGTCATTCATGTTTTGCTGTGGCCCCCACTGTGTGGATTGGACTGTTCTGAATTCAGATATTTGGTACAGAGCGTTAGCTTGATAATCTCTGTTCAGAATTATTCATATTTGATGCCAGCAAATTAACATGTTGTAGTACAATGATTGAATTTTGCTTCCACAAGATGAAATAAATTAGTACAGTTCTCTTCTGTATTGTGCATTTCTTACTATTTTGCATTATTTATTCAGTTTTTACTGACTGTGGGAAAGTCAAGAAGCTAACCGAGTTCAGAGATTTTATCTGATGTCACCAGCATACTCTTAAGCATAATGTCACAAAGTTATAGGTTAGAAACTATGGGTGAATGGAGGATGGAGGAAATACGTACAAGTCTGCAGGAAGCTGGGTTCTCTCTTGGTATGGAATTACAGTATATATTCTCTCTTGCATGTAATGTTAGTGCAAAAGCTTTGATTTAATACCTTTCATTTACTTCTACCAAATTCTGTTATCAAGAAGAATAGGACGCCCTGGAGCTGCCTTATGTTCATTAAGGGTCTATTATATTTAGCCTGTGTGATGTTTGTGGTTAGCTCTGTGGTACGGAAACCTGCTTTGGCACTATCAAGCTTTCTGCCCCACCAGTTTATTTTTTAAAAGATTATTTAAAATCTTAAAAATCTATGGGAGCAGAGAGCTGGCACATTTATAGCAAATTTAACTTCCAGGTTTTTTCTAGTACCCATACAGTATATATTCTTAGAAAAGAAGTTGAGAGAAGGGTGCAGCCTACTGTTTTGTTTAGAAGTATGCCTACCTGCTTAGAGAAAATATGAAGGTCAGCTAGGATGAAGAGCATCACAGTATCTAAAGAGACTGTGGGGGAGCAACTGGACTCAAGTTTTCATTCTACTAAACACTGTCAAGTGTTTTAAGAGAACTCTGAAGCCAGAGCAGGACAGGCCATTGCAGAATGAATTCATAGAACATACAGTGAGCGGAAAAGACCCTGTGTTCTGTATAATAAAGTATGGTAAGATCTTCAGACAGACTAGCCACTCAGCGAGTTGATGCTAGACTGCAAGCTGCTTTGCGTGTTTCCTGATTGCCTGATGGCTTAACATGGACTCAAGCCGTGCTGGCTGGTCCCATCTGCTACATATATGTGAGCCTTGGTGTATTGAATGGCAAAAGCTGCAGCAGGGGAGTTGTTCACTCATTCATTTCAGCAGAATTGCTACAGCTGCAGACCTTTATCTGGGTCGGTGACAATGTGACTGGGACAAGGGACTGGGACTGGGACCCTATCTGCATTCATTTGTCTACTGGCAGTACTCCACTCCAACCTTCCTGTTCGATTTGGCAGGCTCAGGGATCTAAGGTGCCATGTTTGTTGTACATGGAGACTCGGGGGTGGGAGGCCTTTCATGCATATCTCCAGTTTGAGCCCTTTTAGTTCTATCGAGGATTCTAAAGATTTTAGCCATACCAATTGTTTCAGTAGGCTCATTCTAAGGGCAAATGCACACAACCTCCTTGCCTTGGTGTCTGCTTACTAACCCTTTCCAGAGGACATGTCCACTTGCCAACACCTGCATCTTTTGCCCACCAGGGAGCTGAGGCAACCCAAGGATGGTTTAAGGTTTTCATTCTGGAAGTGGTGTTTTCCCTCTTATCCTGCCTCTAGATGCTGCATGTGGACAACATAAGGCATGTTGATGCACACAGGGGAAGCATTTGGAAATCACATGTTCCATATAAGCAAACTTGAGGCTTCAGTTGGTTCTGCTGGTTTCCTATGGAATCACTCCCTTTCATCTGATCTCAGACCTGTTCTCCTGTCCCTTAGTTCTCTTTTGGCTATGAGAGAGACTGGAATCTGAGCAGCTGCACAAATATCTAACTCATCACTTCCATCTAGTGGTCAATATGCTGGACAGTCAACTGACTGAGCCACAGTTTGAAGAAATAATTTGTTTTTAAAAAGTTAAAATTGCAGTATTTGGAAGTTTTTTGTAAAATTAGTGAAATTATGATACAAAGAAAGTATATATAATAATGATAAAAATAAACTAAAAGTTAAAAAAGGAAAAAGATTCAAGTAGCATTAATATACAACTAGTTAAGTCCTTTAATATATTATTAAATCTACACAACATAGAAACAAACTGCTTAATCTTCTCATTTCTACAATATAAATACATTTCAAAAGAACTCATCTCTTGAATCCATCTTTGTCATCTGGAGTGTTGTTTTCTTTCCACCATAGGATGATTCTCTTAGCCAAATGTCAGACTCAATACAGTCTCAATACAATACAGGAGTTCTTGGATTTCCGGTGGGGACATGGCCAACTGA
Organism: Charina bottae; assembly: GCA_023362775.1. Taxonomy (NCBI): domain Eukaryota; kingdom Metazoa; phylum Chordata; class Lepidosauria; order Squamata; family Charinaidae; genus Charina; species Charina bottae. The sequence goes on from JALMGJ010000016.1 coordinate 14,474,938, forward strand.
ACAGCTGTATCTGACTGAACTGACAACGTGGCAGTTTTTTTGGGCTCAGGCAGGCTTTTTCCTGAAGCCCAGAAGCGTCTTCATGAATAAAGAAAATGCTCAGAATCATCCCATCTGTCCTCCAGAACGGCGACTTGCAGCCAGAGAATCACAAGCAGCGTTCGCGCCAATCTGGTAAAAGCCGCCGGGAGGCTGGGACGTCATCATTTCCAAGCTGCACTGTAGCCTTAAAGAGACACAAAGTCGAGCCACCCCATTTCTAAATCACCCAATTTATATATATTTTTAAGATTATGTACCCTAAGAGAGGCCTTTTACGGCAAGGAGAAGCAATCTCTCTTGGTGCTTATCATTATTTTTGGGATTAAAAAACATCTTTTTAACTTTTGGCTTGTTTCCCATTCAAATACTAAGGAGGATTGAGAATAAATAATTGCCTCCCTGATATTATTTTTGTATTGAATTTGAAGAATTTAATATTTGCCTACATGTTCAATCTGCCGTTTTGAATCTTCAGCTTTCTGTTGCCACTTTCCCTGGGAGTTGCCTGTTAGCATACTTTCTCTTATATCAACATCTTTCGGAAATTTTCCATGAACTCATTAACTCCTACTTTCGCTAGTCAAGTATCTAGGGGGCGCCATAACCTACTGCCTGGAACATGGAGGATCTCAAGCAGACTTTCTCAGAGTTCTGTTGTGAGCTTAAGCAGTTCAAACAGATTTTTTTCCGATTCCTGTCAAGCTATTTTGCAAGATATTTGGGACACTGTAGAAAATATCAGCTCTAAAATGTGTCATCTGGCTGGGGATGTCGTGGAAGATGTTGAGGAACTTAACGATAGAAATGTTTCTACTGATAGCGAGATCGAGGCTTTTGCTGATGATGACCAGATTGTGAAACTGAAGGAATTAAATGGACAGTTTGAATTGCAAATTATAAATGGAATTGTTTCTCTGATGGAAAGTTATGGGAAAGAAGAGGGTTTTTTCTATGGGAGGTTTTTTGCTAAGAAGTCAGAGCTTTTAAGGGGGGCAGTTGGGCTCTGATCTCTCTCTGAAAAATGCCTTGTGTTTATTGTGGAGATATGTGAATGCTTTGGTCTAATTTGAAGTGGGGTAAGGATTTGAGAATGTTTATCTGGATTGCTTTTAAGGCTTGTTTGACTTCATACTTTTTTTTAATGATTTGGATTAAGATTAATAAGGTATAAACAATAAAGGCTAGTTTTAGGTTTAATAGAATTAAGATTGTTATAATTTATTTATTTAATTTATTTATATAGTGGACAGAAATGTACAGAATAGTGGTAGGAAGGAAATAATTAAATAAATGTTTTTTTGGGGGGAGTTGATTAGGAGGTTTATATACTTCTTTTTCTTTTAATGTAAGGGGAAGGAGCAATTGTATTAAGTGATTTTTATAATGTGCTAATGGAATGATTTATAGAAACAATGTGATTTTGGTCTGATATAGAGTAAGGGATTAATTATGGAAAATTTTTGTATATTCTTGCTGTTTAAGGTCGGAAGTCATCTCTTCATGTAATTCACGCGGGGCTAGGGATTCGAACCTCCGAACTTGTGATCTTCCGATCGACAAGCCTGGCGTCTTACCCGCGGAGCCACCATGCCCCTCTCATGGTCATACAAGGCTATAATTTCTTTTTGTGTGTATGTCAGTAGCTGTAGCCAGTCACAGTTCTCTGATGAGTATACGGAGAGTCTTCACTTAACAATCGCAATTGGGACCAGCAACTCCATTGCTAAGCAACGCGGTTGTGAAGTGAAACATCATGTGACCACATGGACTTATGTTATCAGTTCTGGCTGCAATTGTTAAGCACCAGGTGACCACAACTTGTGACTTCCTGCTGGCTTCCCCATTGACTTTGCTTGTCAGAAGCCAGCTGTGAAGGTTGCAAACGATAATCACATGACCACAGGATGCTGCGACTGTTGTAAACACGCACCGGCCGCCAAGCACCTGAATCGCAATCATGTGACTGCAGGGACTCTGCAATGGACGCAACTTCGAACAGTTGATGAACAAGTGGTCGGTAAGCAAGGACTACCTGTAATGACGTATCATACCCACTTGATACTTTTGTACATCTTGTTCACACCTAAAACATATGGTATATTAAAGTGGCTATATTAAAGTGGCTCTAAGACCTAGCATTAAAAAGTCAACTCCCCATAAGAATGCTTGCTTTTAAAAAAAAGAAACCGAGGAATTATGCTTATCATATTTAATTTAATAACAAATGGGATTAATAGCAAATGGGAGTTAACAAAGCACTGACAATTACTCCATAATATAGTAATTAATGCAGCTTTTACATTTTCCTGTTACTAGCTGCTTGAACAAAACTGTCTTCTAATGAGCCTAATTAGCATTTTAAAAAGCCTTTTCATAACTATCATTGCTGTAGAAGAGGATGTAACTTCTCCAAAACGAAAGAGAGATTGTGGTGTGTGTGTGTGTGTGTGTGTGTGTGTGTGTGTGATATATTTCTAAGTCACTGAGGAGAGTGGGGAGGGGGTGAAACACCCCTTACAATAACAAAACATTGTTCTTCAAATGTTTTTTATAACAAGTCTAATTCTTCAGTTATCAAGGTCATGTAAATACGATGGCGCTTCAGCCAAAAACTGTGCCAGAATTTGGAGGAAAAAGAAACGAAGAAACAAGACCAGTTTTGCTTGGCTTGACAACTCTTTCACATTACTATATTCTTTTAAGTTAAACAAAAATATAGCCAGGAGCAGACAGGAGTGTCAGCAGTGACCACTGTAATACTGAGTGTTTTTAATTACTGTAACAATAAATCACAGAGGAATGTCCTCCAGGAGTGCAATGATTTTCTTAAAAAAAAAAAAAAGAATCTTGAAATATTTCTGAAATTCAATTAATTGAAGGCACCAGATAAAAGGTACATGTTCTTAATGGCTGTAAAGGAACCCTAAGGGATGTAACTGAGCTCTGAGCTGAACTTCAAAGTGTGACAGAAATACTTACAGTAAAAAGTATTCAGATCAATGAATCAGTTAAAATTACTTATACTTTTAACAGCCTTTTCATTTTCTCTTTTTGAGCTGGAGAGACAGATTTGCTCTTATTTCCTGGGAGAGAATATGTGTGTGGGCACCTTTTGATAGATCACAAAAAAAGCCGTTGAAACCTGCATGAGAAGTTCTAATTAAAGCCACCCTTCAGTCAAAAATGAGTATGATGAATTTCCCATTGATATATGATGAAGCAACCAGGGAAACATAAAAGTGGTGTGAAGAGACCTACATCTGATGGCTCTATTCTCAGATTTCACCAACGTATGTAAATATATACTTTTTTTCCTGAACCACCTCAGATACACCTCTTTACCAGTTTCTCCACTGATATATCACAAGGCCCTTCCTTACCGTTCTTTTAACCTGATTACTCTATGTAGGAATTGTAAGCTGCCCAGAGTCTGGCTGATTGGAGCAGCATGGAACGCCAAGTAAGTAGGCAAATAAATACATTTATTTGTGTGTTTGGGGTTCTTTTGTGCCTTCAAGACAGTGTTGACTCCTGGCAACTGCCTGGATTAGTCCTTCAGTTTTCTTGGCAAGGTTTTTTTTTCTGGAAGTGGTTTGCCATTGCCTGCTTCCTAGGGCTGAGAGAGAGTGACTGGCCCAAGGTCACCCAGCCGGCTTTCATGCCTAAGGCGGGACTAGAACTCATGGTCTCCTGGTTTCTAGCCCGTTGCCTTAACCACTAGGCCAAACTGGAAGCTCTCCAATGCCAAGGGAGCCACGTTCCACCCTTTGTTGTCATCTGTCCTGCAATACTTCTCTTACCCTTGCAGGATACCTGCTGCAAATGTTTCAGGCCCTCTCAGAGATCCTGAAAGGCCAAAGCTGCATCTAGCTTATAAGATCCCTAGACCTAATATGAACAAAAAAACCCGACAACATACAGCAATAAAAGAAGGCACCCAAAAGGGGAAGTGGAAAGAATGAGACAAAAAGACCCTATTTTAAAGCTACACATAGCAAGTATAGGGTGGCAGGCTGGGAAGGCAGCAAGTAGGGAAAGGCTGTGCTAAGAGACAGTGTGGCCTGGCTATAAGGTAAAGGTAAAGGTTCCCCCCACACATTTGTGTAGTTGTGTCCGATTCTAGGGGCCGGTGCTCATCTCCGTTTGTTAGCCGAAGAGCCAGCGCTGTCTGAAGACGCTTCCACGGTCATGTGGCTGGCACGACGCGCGCGGAACGCTGTTACCTCCCCACCAAAGTGGTACTTATTAACCTACTTGCATTTGCATGCTTTCGAATTGCTAGGTTGGCAAGAGCTGGGGCGAGTGCGGGAGCTCACTTCGTCACGTGGGGCTAGGGATTCGAACCTCCGAACTTGCGATCTTTCGATCGACAAGCCTGGCGTCTTACCCGCTGAGCCACCACGCCCCTTGGCTTGGCTATAGGAATGCATAAAAACAAGAAGTCAGATCCCAGGTGAGTTGCAACATCTTTCCTCCCCATCCTTATTCAAAGCTGGCATGTTCTATTCTTTGAATCATCAATTACATGTGTAAGCCACTGCCTCCATTTCCTGTCCATTCTGTTTTCCTTAAGGCCCAGGCTTATGTTACAGTGACTGTGTGGAAGCTGTTGCCGTATGGTTAGTCTTGTGCCTGGAGGAGAAAGGTGGTCTATTGGTTCTGCAGTACCTGCCATGCTGGCATTGTTCCATTTTCCAGCAGAAGAAGAGCTGCAAGGAAGATTCTTCCTTGTTGCCCAAGGCGTCTCCTATTTCCTTTCTTTTCTGTGAAGGATGAGGAGTTTTGCTGCAGCAAGTGTTACCCTTATAAGAATAGTGGGAGGGGTCAAGAGAGAATTGTTCAGAGCGGGTTGAGTTGTAGACCGGAGACCTTGGTGCCATTTATGCACCAACCCATTGGATGCTTTAGCAGCCTCTGAAAACCTGGTAGCTTTGCATGCATCTGGAAAGGTTTTTCCAGAAGCTAAATCAACAAATTAATATTTTCATCACTACATCACACATTACAAAAATAACTGGATAATATACAAGACTTGTGGAATGGAGAATGGGAGTATCCTGTATTACCAAACCAACGGTCCCAGACTTTAAGGAATACTAAATATTTTTCTTATGATCTAAAAAATAGGGGCCAATTTGATAAAAAATATTTTTCAAGTTTATTATTCTCCTCAATGAAAGTTTATAATGGGTTGGCTATCATCCTTCTTATGTTGGAGATGCAATAAATCTGAAGGTGCTTTAGTACATATGGTTTAATTGTGCTGTTTAGTGGTTCCTTTTTGATTAGACAAGAGCAGTATGGTAGAACAGGTGTTGGAAGGAAGTTAAAATGTAAAGATGTTAACATATTGTTAAATTACATCTTTCAAACTCGGGATTGCAAAAAAAGGTCATTATGGACTCCTGAAAGGACATTTATGTGTCAGATTTTAAAGGTTGGCTTAATGAAATTTGTCTGCTTTCAGCCTTTGAATTGACTCTATATCAATGGAAAGGAATTTGGACAATACAGTTCTGTGTGGTCTAGGTTCAATTAATTTTTTAAAAATATAGTTTATATAATGCTTTGCATAAAGATGTAACTAGTATCCTTGTATTATAAAAATAGATACATTTTAGTTTCAAAGTTTTGTTCATTATTTTTTCTTCTTTTAAATTTTCTTTTCTTCTATTATTTTTTTTGCTTGTGTTAATTGTTAAATTGTATTATTGTTAAATTGTTTGAATGGTATTCACAAGATCTGCTTTTCTGTTTGTGTTTTAATTTGTATGCTCTAAGAAAAAATGATTTTAATAAAATCATTATTAAAAATCAACATCTGCATGTTTAGATGGCAATGATAGATTGAAATGATAGAATTCAGGACTACATTGCAAGAGCGCATGGTATATGTACATGCACTACAGTTGTTTCATTGGCATAAGTCATATATACGTATCAGTAGTAAGTCATGCGAGTCATGTGCATTAGTACCAAGCCACAATGACATCATGACAACACACAATACCATGATATGCAATTGTGTAATTGCATCATGGCATCTGATGCAAGTATGTGAATTGAATCATTTGCATGGTGAAGTCACAACAAGCATGTCATGGTTTGCTCTCCCTCCCCCCACCATGCCCCCTCTTAGATACCCATGCAAGGAGTTCTATGTATATAATTTTTATTAAATAAGTTTTTGCACAGAGTAAAAACAATACAAACTTTAAGTTAAAGTTAAGAGAAATAGAGAAAAGTAATGGAAAAGTGAAGAAGAAATAAAGAAAAAGAGATAGAAAAGAAGGAAAAAGAAAAAAAGAAAGAATAATAAAGGAGTGGCTTCCGATCTTCTTAACAGCAGTTATAAGTACATTTATAGTTTACCCTCTCTCTCTAAGGCACAGCTTTCCAAACTGTGTGTCGCGACACAAAAGTGTGTTGCCACACACAGTCTGGTGTGTCGCCACACAACCTGGAAGCGCTGATCATCATCAGCGCTTCTGGGTTTTCCCGTGGCGACACACCAACCGCGGCGCGCAAAAACCCGAAAGCGGCAGCAGCACTTCCGGGTTTTTGCGCGCTGCCGCAACGGCGGCACTTCCGGGTTTTCCCGTGGCGACACACCAACAGCGGTTGGTGTGTCACCGTGGGAAAACTTTGGAAAGCCCTGCTCTAAGGCACAGCTTTCCAAACTGTGTGTCGCGACACATTAGTGTGTCGCAACAAAACCTGGAAGTGGTGATGGCGCATTGCCGCTGGCCCTGCGGCGGCGACGGCAGCAGCGATGGCAGCGGTGATGGCAGCGGCGCGCCATCAGCGCTTCTGGGTTTTAGCATGAAACATGAAGCTGTCACCGCCGCACACGCCGCCGCCGTGCGCACCCCCGCGCCGCTGCCATGCACGCTGCCGCCGCCGCACATACCCCCGTGCTGCCGCCGTGCATGACGCCACCGCGCGTGCCCCCATGCCACCGCCGTTGGTGTGTCGCCAACGGCGGGACTTTGGAAAGCACTGCTCTAAGGTTACATCAAAGTTTCCTTCTTTCCTTAAGCTACCCTTTCTAATTATCAAATCCATAAATCATCACTTCAGTTTTTTTTCTTTTTTCAGCAGAAAGTCCATAAGGGGTTTCTAGTCACTGATAAATGTACAGTAGTTATTGATCTTTCTCTCAGCAAACAAGTTAATTTTGCCATCTTGGCTAGTTCTGTCATCCTCACCAACCATTCCTCCATTGTGGGTACTTCAGAATCTTTCAATTTTTGCACATATATCAGTAGATTGTATCAGTACGTATATGTATTTTAACCCAACATTTTCTGGCTTTTTTACAAGTCCACCAAGCATGATAAAATGACCCTTCATGTTGTCTACATTTCCAGCATAAATTTGAGGTACCTTTATACATTCCAGATAATTTTTCTGGAGTCATATACCAGTGGTACATTGTTGTTGTTTATTCATTCAGTCGCTTCCGACTCTTCGTGACTTCATGGACCAGCCCACGCCGGAGCTTCCTGTCGGCCGTCGCCATCCCCAGCTCCCCCACGGTCGAGTCCGTCACCTCCAGAATATCATCCATCCATCTTGCCCTTGGTCGGCCCCTCTTCCTTTTGCCTTCCACTTTCCCTAGCATCAGCTTCTTCTCCAGGGTATCCTGTCTTCTCATGATGTGGCCAAAGTACTTCAGTTTTGCCTTTAATATCATTCCCTCAAGTGAGCAGTCTGGCTTTATTTCCTGGAGTATGGACTGGTTTGATCTTCTTGCAGTCCAAGCCACTCTCAGAATTTTCCTCCAACACCACAGTTCAAAAGCATCTATCTTCCTTCGCTCAGCCTTCCTTATGGTCCAGCTCTCGCAGCCATAGGTTACTACGGGGAATACCATTGCTTTGACTATGCGGATCTTTGTTGTCAGTGTGATGTCTCTTAACCATTTTATTGAGATTTGTCATTGCTCTCCTCCCAAGAAGTAGACGTCTTCTGATTTCCTGGCTGCAGTCAGCGTCTGCAGTAATCTTTGTGCCTAGAAATACAAAGTCTGTCACTACCTCCACTTTTTCTCCCTCTTTTTGCCAGTCATCAATCAAGCTCGTTGCCATAATCTTGGTTTTTTTGAGGTTTAACTGCAACCCAGCTTTTGCACTTTCTTCTTTCACCTTCGTCATAAGGCTCCTCAGCTCCTCCTCACTTTCAGCCATCAAAGTGGTATCATCTGCATATCTGAGATTGTTAATGTTTCTTCCAGCGATTTTAACTCCAGCCTTGGATTCATCAAGTCCAGCATGTCGCATGATATGTTCTGCATACAGGTTGAATAGGTAGGGTGAGAGTATACAGCCCTGCTGTACTCCTTTCCCAATCTTAAACCAGTCCGTTGTTCCGTGATCTGTTCTTACCATTGCTACTTGGTCGTTATACAGATTCCTCGGGAGGCAGACAAGATGACTAATAATGGTACATTATTTTATAATTTTTTTCTTTTAGATTATAAGATAATTTGAATTTCTATCCTTTTAACCACATGTTTCTCCACTGCATTCTCCATTTCAAATTTCAGCAAGAATTTATAGATCTTGGCAATTACATGTTCATAAGTTGTGCGTAATTCAACTTCAAATTTTGTCTTCTGTTGCTTAATTCTAAATATCCTGTTGTTGTCGTTCAGTCATTTAGTCGTGTCCGACTCTTCGTAACCTTATGGACCATAGCACTCCAGGTCTTCCTGTCCTCCACTGTCTCTCGGAGTTTACTCAAATTCATGTTCATTCATCGGTGATGCTACAGTATCTAACCATCTCATCCTCTGCCATCCCCTTCTCCTTTTGCCTTCAGTCTTTCCCAGCATCAGGGTCTTTTCCAGTAAGTCCTCTCTTCGCATTAGGTGGCCAAAGTATTTGAGCTTCAGCTTCAGCATCTGTCCTTCCAATGAGCAGTCAGGGTTGATTTCCTTTAGGATTGACTGATTTGACCTCCTTGCAGTCCAAGGGACTCTCAAGAGTCTTCTCCAGCACCACAGTTCGAAAGCATCAATTCTTCGGCGCTCAGCCTTCCTTATGGTCCAACTCTCACAGCCATACATTACTACTGGGAAAACCATAGCTTTAATATCTACCTTGAATCTTTCTCTTAACTGTGTGTACGAAAGCCATTGAAAACTAAATCCCTCTGCAGGCAGCTGTTCTTTTGATTTCATCTTATATTCTCCATGCTCTTGTTCTAACAACTCTCGATAGGTTAACCATTTTTCTTTACCTGCAGTTTCTTTCCTGTAAAATGGTTCTTGTGCTGAGACCCATAAAGGCATTTTCGGGCACAGTTTGGGTTTATATCTGTTCCATATTCTCAATATGGCACTTCTAACATAATGGTTTTTGAAATCTACATTAACTTTAACTTTATCACACCATAGAAAACCACGCCCCATGCCAGGAGTTTCAATCTAAGTAATCTCATGTTCCCTCATTCTTCCAAGGATGTTGATTAGCTCATAACTTCATGAGCACTTGTGACCTGGCTACTCCATGACAAGCATGACATGAGCCAAGAGTGAAATACAGAGAGCCCTGTCTAATTTTTCTAGAAATAGAAATAATCTCTATTATTGGGCGTATTATTTATTAATAATTATTCATGGGCTTAGGGATGAATATTGGTGAGGTCCTATTTATGTCACCTGAAATTCTGCAGATTGAAAACAAGATTGTTTCCTTATCTGTTCTTGTTGGAAGTTGGTGTGAAAAAAAGAATAGGATTGAAGAAATTGTTACTTATTACCAAGAAAGGAACTTATGAGCATTGTTCAGAAGCACAGGCCCTCCTATAAACTTATTTCAATGAAGAATTGCTATGACACATTTTTGATAATTTTGAGGACGCCTACTGTGCCACCAAAGTAAACATTAAGGGTCATCAAACAATAGGAAAATTCATAGTGAATTATAGTCAAAATCATGTGTGAAAGTTGCCTTGCAAATTGTTAAAAATATAAATCTTGTTTCCCAGTTTTAGTGTTCTGACTTTTATTGCTTTTTTTCCCATGTAGCATAAGCAATAATTCAGGTCCCTAAGTTTGCAGAATATCTTTTTATATTAAAAAAAAAATCAAAATTTTGTTTCATTTCCTTTATAAAATATAATTTTTAAATAGCTATTTATTTAAGTACTATATTTAAATAATAGAATGGTTCTTCTTTAAAACAATTATAATTTAGCTGGACCCTGATCAGAAATTTCAGTCAAACCTATATTGTAATTATGTACCCGACCAACTAATGTGTGAAAATTTTTTTTTTTTAATCGTTCAATCTATATCACCGCCCATCTCCCCCCACAAGGGGACTCTGGGCGGTTTACAACAAAATTGATTAATTAAAAGCATATAAAATACAATACATCATTCCAATTTAATTAAATATAAATATATAAATATATAAAATCCAAGAGGTTATATTATTGTTTAAAGGAACTCTATGGTGCCAGCCACCTCCAAGAGGAGCTATTACCCGCCCCCATCCCAGGTGAGGTGGCAGAGCCAGGTCTTCAATTGCTTTCGGAAGGTCAGGAGTGTGGGGGCCGCCTCACCTCCAGGGGGAGAATGTTCCAAAGGGCGGGTGCCACTGCAAAGAAGGCTCGCCTCCTGGACCCCGTCAGATGGAACTCTTTTATAGATGGGATCCGTAGCAAGCCCTCTCTGCATAACCGGGTGGGGCAGGTCGACGTTCTGGGGATGAGGCAGTTCCTTAGGTAACCTGGTCCCATGCCATGTAGGGCTTTAAAGGTAACAACCAACACCTTGAATTGCACCCGGAAGCAAACTGGTAACCAGTGCAGCTCACTCAGCAGAGGTGTCACATGTGCCGATCTTGAGGCACCCATAACTGCGCGCGCAGCTGCATTCTGGACCAGCTGAAGCTTCCGGATACTCTTCAAGGGTAGCCCCATGTAGAGCGCATTGCAATAGTCTATGTGAGAGATGACCAGGGCATGAGTGACTGTACGGAGGGCATCTTGGTCCAGGAAAGGGCGTAGCTGGCGTACAACTCGAAGTTGCATAAACGCCCTTCTGGCCACAGCTGCCACCTGCTCATCGAGCAGGAGCCGTGAGTCCAGAAGGACCCCCAGGTTCCGCACCGAGTCTGAACGGGGTAGTGCCACCCCATCCAGATCTAAAGTTGACAACTCTCTGGATCCCGAGGCGCCATCAATCCACAGCCACTCTGTCTTACCAGGGTTCAGCTGAAGCCTGTTGTTCCCCATCCAGACCCCCACAACCTTCAGACACTGAGAAAGGGCAGCCACTGCATCACTTAACTCACCCGGGATGGAGATATACAATTGAGTATCATCAGCATATTGATGATACCTCATCCTCTGTTGGCGGATGATCTCACGCAGTGGTTTCATGTAGATATTAAACAGGAGAGGGGAGAGAACCGAGCCCTGCGGCACCCCACAAAGTAGGGGCCGAGGGTCGGACCTCTCATTTCCTATTACCACCGATTGGGACCGATCCCGGAGGAAGGAGGCGAACCAGCGCAAAACTACGCCGCCCACCCCCAACTCTCCGAGCCACCCTAAAAGGATACCATGGTCAATGGTATCGAAAGCCGCTGAGATTTTAAAACGAATCCAGTCAGAAACCATTCTTAAGAAAAATAGAGAAAAAAGAATATTTACTCTGAGATGAGTTCAAAGAATTGCCATATATTTACCAAATTAAGTTCCAATAAACAGGCTTGTAGCACTATTTCCTTCATGTGCTGCTTATCGGTGGTTTTTATTATTTTCTCATGCCAAAGAGTAACTGTTTGTTTGAGCTCCACCATGTTCTTATCAAGCAAGTTGAGTTCTACATTTTTAAAGCTTCTATAGTAGTTTTTAATTGCTGAAACCCTGATGTTGTATAATACTTGGAATCATGAGCCTGGGCTTTTAATGTTACAAGCAGTGGGAGATTAGACACTGTGTTGGGAATCTCAGAAGGAACAGGAGTTAATTTAACTCTGGAGTTTCTTGGATATGGGAGGGGTTGTTTCAGCTTCAGCAACTCTTTGTATTGTATTGCTAGTTAAGGAAGATAATGGAATTGTGAAAAATACATTCTTTCTCTGACAATGTGCTTTAGCACCCATAATCCACTCATAAACAGCTGTTGTTTAAGATGAGAAAACAAATAATATTGTCCACTTACCTATTAAGTTGTAGAGTATCCAAAATTAGAAAATAATGTCCAAAATTGATGCAGGAACTGAAATTTAGATCAAGCCTGCTGCTGTTAGAAACCAGAAGTCCTAAACTGGAGGAATGATGTGGGTATAGATACCAAAGAACTGGAAGTGAGTGATGCATCTTCTGATATAAATCAGAAAACAAGAAATTTCAGGATCATTGCTATATATGTTATTTGTTAAATTTAGGTGTTCTATGTATCTATTTCTGAGTTGTTCTGAATGATAGGATAGCTTTAAGGTTTGTGTGTATATGTGTAGGAAAAAGGCCACCAGTGGTGGTATTTCGTTTTGGGCTATCTGCCCCCAAATAAGAGAGCTAAACAAGAAAATATTCACCAAGTGTTCAAATGGATTTTGGAAAATGGGGTGGAGGAAGATGCTGAGTTAACAAATGTCTGATAGGGTGACACTAGATAAATTTTCAGATATAAAAGACATGCAACTGGAGAAGTGGGTGGGTGGATAGAAGCTCCCCTCCTTTCCATACTAACAAATGAGATTTCAGATTTAATATGAAACACATTCACAACAAATTTCTTTTTTCTTTATGCATTTAACTATCAGCCTAAAAACTGCAGGTACACTTTGACTAAAAGAAATGATTTATGATTTCAGTGGAAGAGTTCTGTCAAACCTCTGTCAAGTCAGGTCACAAGATATTCCTGATGTGTTGCAGTGAGAGCCTTGTGCAAATGTAGGATAGGAAGTTCTACCTTAAGCAGCTGGCTCAACATACTGTAAGTCATCTTTACCCATCCATGTCCTCTACCCCTTGGGATCCACAGGATGTAGAGGAGTCATTTATGCTGCTCCTGAAGGTCACAAAATAATAAGTAGTAAATGTTTTCTACCTTCTTCTGCTGTTTTCTACCCTTTCCACTATTTGTACATATGTACAGTTTGGGTACACTGGGGAAAAATGTACTTTGGAGGCTGCATCATTTCAAAGATGGGCAAGGCTCTCTGGGTCTCTGTTCCACCCCCTTTCTGTAAAGTAAGAAAGACTGAGGTGCCAATCTATCAAATTTTACTTCACCCAATTTCTCATTGTTTCAGATGTTAAATTCATTCTATTTTATTTCTGCCAATTTTTGTTTAAAATCAGATCCAAAGAAAAGCAGACATATTTTCGAACAGTTTTTCTATGTGCTTCTCTAAATGTAGATATATTTGCAAGCAATTTTCTTAAAGATTTTTTGTGAACATTCCCTTAACATAATGCCTTTTTTGAGTATTTTCCCACATATATATACTTCTGTGTACATTTTCCCCAATGAATATACTTTTGCATGTGAATTGCACTGCAACATTTGGACAAAGAATAAGCATATTTGCTGTATACATATCTTGAAAACTCCAGAAACTATTGGGTGTCTTAGGGAAGGAGTAACAAAGCAATATATACACCAAAATTTGTTATCCAGTGATAATTACAGTTTTCTGAATTTTGTGATACATTTTTCCAGTGAAAATCTGCAATGAAAATGCATATATTAGTGAAAATAAGACACAAATGCATTATATTAAAGGAAATTGATGCCAAAACCTGCACTCTTGAAGAAATATGAATGAAAATGCGTATAAATATTTGTGAACTTTAAAAAAAAACAGTAAAGCTGAAATGGGGTGGAATAGAATTAATTTAATGTGGAAAAAGAAATGATATGGAAAGAAATTAATGGAGCTTCACAAAGACTTATACAGATTTTGTCTTCCATCCCCAAATGATAATTAATAATCATGTGAGAGGAGAACCAGTGAATTACTACATACTATATAGTTTTTTTCCTCATGAAAAGTTTTAACCTTCAGGTAAAAGTGTGTCACCAATATTAGCCTTGCTTTGCTGCAAGATAAGGCTGAAGCTTCTTAATGAAGCATTGTGATGAGTAATGCCTTTAATTCTTTGTTTTGTATAATTCTCTTTAATCCTTTAATTCTACCTAAATTGGGTGATTTCTGACATTACAGGTAGTCCTCACTTAACAACCACAATTGGGACTGGAATTTTGGTTGCTAAGCAAAGCAGTCATTAAGCGAATCACTGTGGACGTTAAGTGAACCACGTGGTTGTTAAGCAAACCATGCAGTTCCCCATTGATTTTGCTTGCCAGAAGCCGGCTGGGAAGGTCGAAAATGGTGATCACGTGACCACAGGACACTGCAACGGTCATAAATGTGAACCGGTTGCCAAGCGCCCAAATTGTGATCACGTGACCGCGGGGATGTGGCGACGGTCATAAGTGTGAGGATTGGCTGCAAGTTGTTTTTTCAGCACCATCATAAGTCCTAACCATCACTAAACAAATGGTTGTTAAGCGAGACTATCTGTATATGAAAAAGAATGTTTGTATCTTACTCAGACTAAATAGACTATCAAAATGTGAAAATTATATGCTTTGTACTCCCTAGATCTGAAGTTTGGAGCCGATATCCCCTTCCAAAAATTCTTCTCCAAGGGCTGCATTAATGTGTTATCCTCCAGTCCTTCATTATGTTCCCCTTTTAAACCTAAAAATATTCATTGGCGATCACTCGTAGCCGAGTAAGATTGTCTTCCAAAGGTAAAATTTTAACGGTGGATCCGTAAGTGGCTAGAAAGGCCAATTCTGGATCCGCACAACCTCCCACAATGGGGGCATAGGTTTCCGGGTGGGAGACGGTCATGATGAGGGTTTGCCTGACGTGCCTTCCTTTTAGCTCTTTTCTCCTTTTCGCCCTGTACTCGTGCTTCTTCAAAGTCCATAGCGCCATTAATAAAGGATGACCTCCAATTGAAACGCTCATGAGTTAGGGCTTCCCAGTTCTCAATGCTGATATTACATTTTTTTAAATTAGCTTTGAGAGTATCTTTGAATCTCTTTTGCTGTCCACCAATATTCCGTTTTCCATTCTTAAGTTGGGAGTAAAGTAGCTGCTTTGGAAGACGATGGTCAGGCATTCGAACAACATGACCGGTCCAGCGAAGTTGATGTTGGATGATCATTGTTTCAATGCTGGTGGTTTCCGCTTCTTCTAATACGCTAACATTAGTCCGCCTATCTTCCCAAGTAATTTGCAGAATTTTTCGGAGGCAGCGTTGATGGAATCTTTCAAGAAGTTGGAGGTGGCGTTTGTAGAGGGTCCATGTTTCACAGGCGTACAGAAGGGTTGGTAGTACAATGGCTTTGTAAACAAGCATTTTGGTCTCCCTGCGAATGTCCTGATCCTCAAACACTCTACGCTTCATTCGGGAGAAAGCTACACTCGCAGAGCTCAGGCTATGCTGAATTTCAGCATCGATGTCGGCTTTTGTAGATAGATGGCTGCCGAGATAAGAAAAGTGATCGACATTTTCTAGTGACACACCTTTAAGCTGGATTGATGGCGCTGCAGAGGGATTGGTTCGAACTTGCTGGTAAAGCACTTTGGTTTTTTTTAATGTTAATCGAGAGGCCGAGTTTTTCATATGCTTCTGCAAAGATGTTTAGGATAGTTTGAAGATCTTCCTCGGAGTGTGCACAGACTACGTTATCATCAGCATATTGAAGTTCTATAACAGAAGTTGCAATTACCTTATTTTTTGCTTTCAGCCTACTAAGATTAAAAAGCTTTCCATCTGTTCGATATATAATTTCTACACCAGTAGGAAGTTTCTCTTCAACAAGGTGCATAATCATAGCGATGAAGATAGCGAATAAGGTTGGAGCAATAACACATCCCTGTGTAACGCCGGATTCCACTTTAAATGGATCGCTTTGAGAGCCATTGTTATTCAGGATTGTTGCCATCATGTCATCATGGAGTAGCCGCAAGATGTTCACAAATTTATCAGGGCATCCGATTTTCAGAAGGATGGTCCAGAGAGCAGTACGATTTACAGTATCAAAAGCTTTAGTCAGATCAATAAAAATAAAAATAATCAATAAAAATAAAATAAAATAAAAATAAAACAAAACCCCACTCATGGTAGCCTTTTCTTGTATGGAAGGCACTCCATTTTCTTGATCATTAGGTTGTTCTGTCCTGGTTTCTCAGCTCCACAATATTTCTGTTGAGATGCCCCAAGAGAGTTATACGCAGCGCTCTAAGGGTGGTTGTGCAATAAAGGCATCACAAGGTTTGGCAGTTTTATTTTCAATCTTTTCCCCAATGAACCTGAACACCGAATTTGCCTTTTCTACAACTGCCTCACATTGCATTAACATTTTGCTGAGCTGCCACAATAATCCCTAATTATATTCCTAATAAAACATTAAACTTGCTTTTACAATTGAAAACAAATTCCAAGTTGGAGACTCCACTAATAGATAAACTTGGATTTGTTGCCCTAATATGCATCACCTTAATACTACACCGAAGTTAATTTCTATTTTGTTCCCTGATTTGGAGCAATGCTCTAGTGTTCTCCGCCACCTTCTTTGACTTTCAATTCATCACCTGAATACTTGGTCCCTTTACTGTGGATCTCAACTGCAGCAGCCCTGAATTGGGCAAAATGCACTCTAGGATAGAGGAAGCAAAGTGGCTCATATGGCAGATTTTGGATAGAGAAATAGCAACGTATTTCCTGTTGGGATATGTTTCTTGAAGCAGATATTATGGCGTTTGAGAGTTAACCTTCAGATAAGCATGCTAAGGATTGCAGCCTAGACACTAATTGTAATAGGTATGCTCCTGCATTGATAGGATTATAGCTGAGCATATATTGGATTTCATTCCTTCAGATGGATCCATTCTCTGTGTGATAAGTGTAACAGTGGCTCTAACAAGGTGAAGGTAAAGGAGACAGCACCTTGGGATCCATAGGTCTACCAGTCTCTTCTTCCCACCCACCCCTTGCTACCACCATCCCCTCACTTTCTTCCTCCTCCTCCTCCTCTTCCTGCTCCTGCTCCTGAACCAGCCGTGTCTCAGCAACAGGAAAAGGCATTGGAATTAGAGCCTAGGGAGGCCCTGGTGGCTTCTTTCAGTCCTGCTCAGAAAAAAATGAATATAGATGTACGTATTGCATCCAGGCCGCAAAAATTTAGCCTACCACAAGGTGGCAGCAAAGAGGTACAGAAAGCGCTAAATGTTGCTGCCATTTCTACTTTCCAGATTTTTGCATTCCAGATATGGTATGCCTAAGAGAGAAAGACAACCAGGCCAAATGGGAGGGAGATCTTCAAATGGGAGGGGGCTGTCAGCCCTTCCAGGTAAACCAGGCAGGAAACACAACTAGATGAACTAACTCTACTTTATTGTAAGCCTACATTAACAGAATCTTTCAAGTCTGAAAGTACAAATCTCCTGCCCTCCCTATTTATCGCTTGAGTGGTCAGGGTGGGTCTTTCCTAAGTTTCTTTTTTAGACCGTTACCCTCTCTTGGACCCCCTTTCCTTTTATCCAATCGTTCCCTAGGCATCATCTCTTCCCTCTGTTCCCCAAGGTCATCCTCACATTCCATCACATCAGCATGATGGTAGGAATTTGAGCAGGTGTGGAGAAGGAATATTTTGGATGACTGAGGAGGTAAGGGGAAACCCTTGCTGCTGTAGCGTTGGGGAAGAAGCCGCCATGTCAGCCTCTCCCTTTCTCCCACCCTCCATTAACTGCTGTGGCTGGGCGTTTGGCACCCGAACTCTCTTACCGGGGTGGGGGGGCACATATAAAATGTTTGCCTTGGTGGCCAGAGAGTTCTACTTATGCTCCTGTCATGTAACCCTCTGAGTGAAAGTAATCCATCTTTGTCCACATAAATCAATTTATTCCTAAAATACCCAACTTGGTATACCTCCTTTCTTAGTTAATTTCATGCTTTCCTTGGTTCATGTTTCCAGATCTATCTATTTGATTTGATTTGCACCTCAATGAAACCATGAGCTAAACCGTGAAGGGACACCCAAGACGGGAAGGTCATGGCAGAGAGGTCAGACTAAATACAATCCCTGGGGAAGGTAATGGCAACCCACCCCAGTATTCTTGCTGTGAAAACTAAATGGATCAGTACAACCAGAGATATGTCGGTATACCATCGGAAGATGGGACTCCCAGGTCGGAAGATGGTCAAAATGCTACTGGGGAGGAACAGAGGATACGTTCAACTAGCCCCAGATGTGATGACGCAGCTAGCTCAAAGCCGAAAGGACGGCTAGCGGCCGACGGTGCTGGTGGTGAACGACGAATCCGATGTTCTAAAGATCAACACACCATAGGAACCTGGAATGTAAGATCTATGAGCCAGGGCAAATTGGATGTGGTTATTGGTGAGATGTCAAGATTAAATATAGACATTTTAGGTGTCAGTGAACTGAAATGGACTGGAATGGGCCACTTCACATCAGATGACCACCAGATCTACTACTGTGGACAAGAGGACCACAGAAGAAATGGAGTAGCCTTCATAATTAATAATAAAGTGGCTAAAGCAGTACTTGGATACAATCCAAAAAACGATAGAATGATCTCAATTCGAATTCAGGGTAAGCCATTTAACATCACAGTGATCCAAATATACGCCCCAACCACAGATGCTGAAGAAGCAGAAGTAGATCAGTTCTATGAGGATCTGCAGCACCTACTGGATAATACACCAAAAAGAGATGTTATTTTAATTACAGGAGACTGGAATGCTAAGGTGGGTAGTCAGACGACACCTGGAAGTACAGGCAAGCATGGTCTGGGAGAACAAAATGAAGCAGGACATAGGCTGATAGAATTTTGCCAAGACAACTCACTGTGCATAACAAACACTCTCTTCCAACAACCTAAAGACGACTTTATACATCGAGTTCACCAGATGGTCGACACCGAAATCAGATTGACTACATCCTTTGCAGCCAAAGGTGGCGGACATCTATACAGTCGGTAAAAACAAGACCTGGAGCTGACTGTAGTTCAGATCATGAACTTCTTATTGCACAATTTAGAATCAGACTAAAGAGAATAGGGAAGACCCACAGATCAGTTAGATATGAGCTCACTAATATTCCTAAGGAATATGCAGTGGAGGTGAAGAATAGATTTAAGGGACTAGATTTAGTAGATAGGGTCCCGGAAGAACTATGGACAGAAGTTCGCAACATTGTTCGGGAGGCGGCAACAAAAAACGTCCCAAAGAAAAAGAAAACCAAGAAGGCAAGATGGCTGTCTGCTGAGACACTGGAAGTAGCCCAAGAAAGAAGGAAAGCAAAAGGCAACAGTGATAGGGGGAGATATGCCCAATTAAATGCAAAATTCCAGAGGTTAGCCAGAAGAGATAAGGAATTATTTTTAAACAAGCAATGTGTGGAAGTGGAAGAAGACAATAGAATAGGAAGGACAAGAGACCTCTTCCAGAAAATTAGAAACATCAGAGGTAAATTCCAGGCAAAAATGGATATGATCAAAAACAAAGATGGTAAGGACCTAACAGAAGTAGAAGAGATCAAGAAAAGGTGGCAAGAATATACGGAAGATCTGTATAGGAAGGATAATAATATTGGAGATAGCTTTGACGGTGTGGTCAGTGAGTTAGAGCCAGACATCCTGAAGAGTGAGGTTGAATGGGCCTTAAGAAGCATTGCTGATAACAAGGCAGCAGGAGACGACGGTATCCCAGCTGAACTGTTTAAAATCTTGCAAGATGATGCTGTCAAGGTGATGCATGCCATATGCCAGCAAATTTGGAAAACACAAGAATGGCCATCAGATTGGAAAAAATCAACTTATATCCCCATACCAAAAAAGGGAAGCACTAAAGAATGTTCAAACTATCGAACAGTGGCACTTATTTCACATGCCAGTAAGGTAATGCTCAAGATCTTGCAAGGTAGACTCCAGCAATTCATGGAGCGAGAATTGCCAGATGTACAAGCTGGGTTTAGAAAAGGCAGAGGAACTAGAGACCAAATTGCCAATATCCGCTGGATAATGGAGAAAGCCAGGGAGTTTCAGAAAAACATCTATTTTTGTTTCATTGACTATTCTAAAGCCTTTGACTGTGTGGATCATAACAAATTGTGGCAAGTTCTTGGTGGTATGGGGATACCAATTCATCTTGTCTGCCTCCTGAGGAATCTGTATAACGACCAAGTAGCAACGGTAAGAACAGAGCACGGAACTACTCTGCAAGATTGTTGTTAGCTGCTTGGAGTTCTTTTATTAACCTTCAAGACTTCATCAAAAACTTGGAGGGATACCATTTCCTTTTTTATAATCCATGGCATGGGACCAGGGTATCTGAGGGACCGCCTTATCCCCATAACTTCAAACTGTCCCACTCGATTATGTAGAGAGGGCATGCTTCGGACCCTGTTGGTAAGGGAGTTTCGGTTGACGGGGTCCAGAAGGCGTGCCTTCTCGGCAGTGGCGCCTGCCCTTTGGAACATTCTGCCCCCGGAGGTGAGGCAGGCCCCATCACTCCTATCCTTCCGGAAGAATTTAAAGACCTGGTTTTGCCGCCTCGCGTGGGACGGGAATAGGAATAGCTCCTCATGGGTATGGTTGGTGTCTTAGAGCCCTTTTAAGATCATGTGGGTCCTAGGTTGGTTGAGATCGCCCGCTTGGATTTTCTATTTAATTTATAATAATAAGTAATTATATATTGTATTGTATATTTTTAGTAGAATTTTAATTTTTATGTTTGTAAACCGCCCAGAGTCCCCTGTGGGGGAGATGGCGCGGTGATAAAAGTCTAATAAATAAATAAATAAATAAATAAATAAATAAATAAAATCCTGAAATGTGTAACAGTATGACATCCAGTACTGAATAACGGAATACACATCTCCTGTCCTAATACATGGATGAGAACTTTTCTAAGTGTTACAACTTGCTTATTGGCAGCTCAAATATATCAAAAGAAATGCTTGTCTTATTTGATGTAATATCTGGAGAGGATTTTAAAAATGCAGATGGGTGCAGAAATTCTATAGACCAGAATATGTGAACTAACATGCTGGAATGACATAAACCAGAAACAGGCTACTATAATTCAATCCAAAATATAGTTGCCTTCCTCAAGCCTTTGTAGCTTGGAGTATTGACCAAGAATACAGTTTATCAACCCAGAATTAAATGGTAGACAACATAAATATTTAGAAGGAGGTATCCATTTTGCATACTCATGAATCCAAAGCAATACTAAATTTCTTTTGTTACATTTTGATAATGGATAGAAGAATGGAAGTAAACTTCACAAAGAATAGGGATTATTTCTGAAGTCTGTTAAATATTAGGTTTTCCCTTCTTCTGTATAACATTGTTTAATTTAAACCCAGATCTGATATAATTATGTTGTGATTTCTGCAAATGATCCATCTACCTAGCATCTGCCAAGAATGGGAAGGGGTGGAGATGGGAATTGTAATATTAGGCCAAAAGGTAAGTTGAGATAGATTTTACACTAAGGGAATAATGCAATTCTTGGAATATATTGGTATATTCTTTTAACCAGATCCAAGCTGTTTTAACTTGAGCCTTCAATACAAAATGTATGAGATTCATTCTGGACTTCATACAGCTTCTGAAAATTCTTTGGATGACAGCTTAAAGCACCTGAGAATTTAAATGTATTTATTCCTTCCATTCTGCATTGCTTTGCATGTGTTAATACTGAGGCACTACCTGTCATTGGCTTCTCCTGTCACCTCTCTCTGCTGGCTTCTCTGGCATTCAACACAGTTTCCCGGTGCTTCGACCCAAGCTATTGTCTCATCTTGAAATGTGCCACATCTTTATCTATCCTCTTTGCAAGATCAGCAGTGAAGAAGATATTTCTCCATCTTTTAATTTAATCTTTAGGTAATTTTGATTTAATAAGGCAGCATGTATTTTTTTTTGGGGGGGGCATGAGGTGCACTATATTGTTGCATTCCTAAATTGTCGTTGTAGTTAATTTTGTAATGTAAATATATTATTTTGTTGTTAATTATTATGCTAGCTGCCCCAGGAACCTCAGTTTGGTGACTATGAATTTTAAAATCATCATCATCATTATACTCATAATACAATTACAATTACACACACTTCATACCACTAGTGGCTCCTTAAAACCTACCACCTGATAATCTGAGATGTAAGAATTGAGGTTGGAATCTTCTGCATCAAAGCACTCGCTCTCAGGGACAGAACTAGGGTCTGTGTCACCCGGGGCAAACATGGATTCCGCGCCCCCCCTGGTTATTTTGTCATTTTGGCGTCCCCAGGCGTCTTTTTGGCGCACCCCCCAGCGCGGCGCCCGGGGCGCATGCCCCGCTTGCCCCCCCCCAGTTGCTCGCTCTGTTGTTAAGCAGTGGCACCACCTTACACATATACAAAGAGAAGAATGAGATCCCCAGCCTCACCATTCATTACCCTACCTTCCATGAGGTGGAGAATTAATTTCTGAAGAAGTCTTCAAGTTTTGTAGGCTCCCCTGGAAATACATAGCCTCGGAGAATTGGGGTTCTAAACTGCATTGGAAAGCCTACACATATGCTTCTTTATTTTCAAAACTATCCCTCTAAGTAATGGAGGCTGATGGGGCAGAAATAGTGTGCTTGTCTTTCCTTTTCCTTCCTGTGTGTTGATTATATAAATAAAGTAGAATGTTTGAATAGGCCTATAGCATTTCTACACCTTGAACCAGTAGAAATCATCAGTGGCATGGGTCTGCCCTGAAAACACTAGTCTGACTAATTCCTGCAGTCCACTTCCCCCACCATTCATCTTACAGAACTCACCACATGATGTCTCATATTTGACTTTCTTCACAATCATCTGCAGTAAACAAGCATGTGCAGCAATTAACATTACCTTGATGGCCAGTCACAAGGTAGATTCACTAGACCAGAGCTTTCCAAACTTTTCATGTTGGTGACACACTCTTACAGCAGGGCACACGGCAGGCACTAGGACCTGCGCGGAACCACAGCAGGTTTGGAGGCAGCCAGGCACAAGGCAGGCACTAGGACCTGCGTGGAATCCTGGCAGGGCTCGGAGGCAGCGGTAGCCGGGACACACCCAGACACTGCAGCCGACACACTAACGTGTCCTGACCCACAATTTGGAAAGCTCTGCACTAGACGTTGTAAAGGAGTCGTAGCAGGTGGCACCATGTAGCTGAACATGGCTGATCTTAAGAAACGCTAAATGAAGTTCAACCTGATTAATACTTAGATAGAAGACCACCAGGGTGGAAAAAGGCAATGCAAAGGAAACAAGATGAACGTTTCTGTGTACTCACCCAGAATTGAGTTCTGGATACTGTCTTCAGGGGTAGCTTTACATTTTCTGTACCATTTAATGAACAAGGTTAATCTTCTGGAAATTCAGCATCACAGATTAAAAATAAAACAAACACTATTAATTGAGACATTTAGTTGGATAGTTCAGTGATATCCCGGTTTCCAGGTATAGCAAATCCTGTATGTATTTCAAATTCATGCAATCAAACAAACCTGCTTTTTCAGCTGTAAAGCAAAGAACATTTATTTCAGTAGACCATCACGTTTCCCCTTTTTTCTTTTCCACTTTTACTTTAAGGATTATTTTCCTCATTAACTAAACAAATCTTTAAGAATGCCAAAAATTAGTTTTTGGTAACTTTTTAATTTTAAAATTACCCACAAAATCTTTAAGGATTGTCTAGGATCCTTTCCTATTTTTCCTATTTCCTATTTCCTATCCCCCATCCTGTGGCTTTGGTCAGTGGCAGCATCTGCCTGACCTGGTCTGGGTTTGAAAAAGTCAGTAAGGCTCGATTTGCTTAATACATTTATGGGAGACCAGTAGGAAAAGCAAGAGGTGTTGATTAGACTGGGGAGTTTAAAAAAATCCCAGAAGTAGAATATGAGAAGCAGCTTCCTTACTGTTGCAAGAAAACTGCCTGGATATGTCTGAGATGTCACCAGGAGTTGAGCTAGAAGAAGACTTGGCCTTTCTCTTACCATGGCAGTATTACAGATTTCTGAATTCTAAATGTCTAATTATTTAGCTGACTTTTCCATTAGAGTCAATGCACTGCAGGCTCTCAAATGGACATGTCTTTTTAAAGGCTTGATGACCATTTAAATATAGAAATGGCTCTCCTTTCCCCTCAACAACTCTGAAAATCTGAATTCAGTGTTAAATAATGTAGGCCAAAGCTGCTCCCTTTCATTGTTTTAACAGGAAACAACTGCCTACCAGATTTTGCTGCCCTATAACCTCTTGCATACATCATGATTGGCCATGCCAGCTGGGGCTGCTGAAGGCTGTAGTTCAGTGAGTGAACTAAAGTTAATAAAAATCCCTGAACCAAAGTTAATTTTAAAAGAGTTGATTGATCAAAGGGTAATGCTTTTAAGGACATGCTTATTTAATTTTTCTTAGGTTATTTGGATTCTGGTATGTTACTGTCATACAGAATGAACGAAATACAATAATAAATGGGTTTTTCTTTCTAATAATGAAGGACGTATTTTATTTATTAATAGCAGAATTCTATATATGGCTACCCAGAAGATAGCTACAGTGTATTGACTTCAATCAGACTTACTTCCAGTCAAGTGACTATAAACTTAAAGCCTAAGTTCTCTCATACTTCCTTCAGCATCTCAGAAGACACCCATCTTTGGATTTTATTAATCAGATCAAATGGCAAGATAGGAGAACTGTGACCATATCTAGGTGATTTGGAGAACTCAAAGGTTAATGTGGTTGAAAATAGTCTCTCCAGCTCTGTTGCCATAGCCTACCTCTTCTGTAGACCTTTGTCCCCTGAACACAAAGATCTATGAATGGGAGTGGGTGGATCTGACTTTAGCATTCATCACACAAAGATCTTTACAGACCTTTAGAATGGGGGCAGGGTTTAAGGTTAGCCAAGTTTCCAAATTCAGATGGATTCCTGATGATGTATTAGATGAGCCAGTTTGGTCTAGTGCTTAAGGCAATGGGCTAGAAACCAGGAGACTGAGAGTTCTAGTCCCGCCTTAGGCATGAAAGCCGGCTGGGTGACCTTGGGCCAGTCACACACTCTCAGCCCAACTCACCTCACAGGGTTGCTGTTGTGGGGAAAAGAGGAGGAGGAAGGAGTATTAGGTATGTTTGCCACCTTGACTTATTTATAAAAATAATAAAGGCAGGATAAAAATAAAATAAGAGGTATTTTAGTCTATTTATAATTGTATTTTAATGTGTTATATTCTGTTTGTAAACTGCCCAGAGTCCCCCTCGGGGGAGATGGGCGGTGATCAAATCAAATCAAATCAAATCAAATCAAATCAAATCAAATCAAATCAAATCAAATCAAATCAAATCAATAAAATAAATAAACATATTACTCGTTTCCCCCCCTCTTTTAGAAGGAAGAATAATATTAATAACCACACAGATTAGCATTTTCTGCTGCAAAGAAATCTCTTATTATTCAAGAATATTATTCTGAGTTTTACTATGAGCTTCTTAGGATAAGCATCAGTTTGAGAGAGTTGGAAGGAAGATGTTCAAAAAATTTCATGGTTCTTTGACTCATTCTATCGGACAAAGACATCTAAGCAGATGCCAGGAGGACTTTTCCAGCTTGTCTGAAAGAATCTTGGGAATTAAAATTTGGGATGAAGGCCCAAAAGGATCACATGGAGATTTTTCCTACCCTCTCCCTCATTCCTTTGAAGCCACAGTTCCAAAGGTTCTCTAAGGAGAAGGATGTTTTGAACTGAATTAAAGGCTAGTTTTTCTACCAAAATGAGCCTCAACAGACTTTAAGATCATTTTTTAATGCAAGCGTATCATAGTGGCAAACTGAACACTGCTAAACCATAGCCACTTTGTGAGCTGTCATCTCTTAGGTAATTAAATTCCCACTGCATCTTGCCACAGTGGATACAAAGCTGGAGTGGTGGGTCTCTTTCTTTACTTGGAAGAGGAAGGGGAGGGATCTACAGCAATGGTCTTGTGGGGCAGGTATGCCACTCTCACTTTCTCCCACTTTTGCTTGTTTTTCCACCTTAGGTTCCTAGGTGAGTTCCAATTAAACAGAAAACTGGAGTAAAATTTTATCCAACTGCATCAGTTAATTTCAATAAGAATATTAGAGATACTACAATGTAGATCTGTTTCTTTGTAGCTGTTGAAGGAAAAATAAATGTACGAAACTGAATCCTGGGAGCTGGGTTAAGAACCATCTACCTGGATGGGTTACCCTATAAGTTTGCTATTGTTCCACATTTTGAGAATCTTATTCTCAAGTTCTTTTGTCCCTGTCATGAGGAGATTTGCAAATGTTGGCAAGTAGAGAAGAAGAAGGGGGAGGGGGAAGAAGAAAAGGAGGAAGACAGAGGGGGGAACTAACGAAGAAACACACAGTTAGGCCAGCCTAAAGGCAAAGAGCTTACCTTCACACATTTAAATATACTTTTTAACAAAGGGGGGGGGGAAGGTGACTGTGAAATTAAAGTGAAATGTTCTTTCAATTTTAATTCAGATGTGAAAAATGTGGGTGGTTAATTTTATTACTGTGGTGAATAAGATACATATTTCTACAGTTCGAATGTTCTTAACATGAACTGAGCTGAAGCATCCTTCAAATTTGCTGAAGATTTGGGAGCTGATAGGAAATCACATTTCTTGGGGTTCTATGCTAAGGATACCCTTGGAAAATTCTTGGGAATAATAAACCTCCAAATACTAGGCCTCTGTGCTGCAACTGCCATTTTTGAAAATTCTTTCACATTTATCTTTGGAGAAAAGATGCATTTGTGGGAGTATTAGAAGGGTGCTTGAGGAATGGGTTATTGGGTTCCATCCTATCCTTTTTTAAAAATATATAATTTTTATTAAAGAAAATTTTAACAAGATTCAAACAACACAAATATTAGAAAAGAAACAAAGAAAATAAGAAAAATAGTGAATAAGTAAGAAAGAAAAAGAAAAAGAAAGAGAAAAAGAGAAAAGGTTATAAAGAAGCGGCTTCCAATCTTTTTGGCAGTGGTTATAAATGCATTTATATTTTACCCTCTCTAAGGTTACATCATAATCTCCTTCTTTCCATAATCTACCCTTTCTAATCCTCAAACCCAAAAACCACAAGTTCATTTTTCTCTTTTTTCAGCAGAAAGTCCATAAGAGGTTTCCAGTCACTGATAAATGTAGTTATTAATTGTTCTCTAATCAAACAAGTTAATTTTGCCATCTCTGCTAGTTCTGTCATTTTTACCAACCATTCCTCCATTGTGGGTATTTCAGAGTCTTTCTATTTTTGTGCATATAGTTCTCTCGCAGCAGTGTTCATATATAAAAATAATCTTCCATGGCTTTTTTCTAGTTGTTGGTCCATTAGTCCCAACAAAAAATGTTCTGGTTTCAGCTGAATCTTAGTCTTTAAAATTCTTTGTGTCAGTATATATATTTGAACCCAACATTTTCTGGCTTTTTTACAAGTCCACCAAGCACGATCAAATGACCCTTCATGTTGTGCACATTTCCAACATAAATTTGAAGTATCTTTATAGACAATTTATAGACAATTTTTCTGCAGTCATATACCAATGGTACATCATTTAAAAAAATTCTCATTTAGGTTATAACATAATGTAAATTTCAATCCTTTTAACCACATATTTCCACCCTCTTCCATCAGTATATTGTGTCCAAAGTTCTTAGCCCATTTTATCATACAGTCTTTCACTTGTTCTTCCGTTTCAAATTTCAATAAAAGTTTATACATTTTAGCAATTACACGTTCATCATTTCTACGTAGTTCAACTTCATATTCTGTCTTCTGCTGCTCAATTCCAAATGTCCTATTATCTACCTTAAATCTTTCTCTTAACTGTGCATATGAAAACCATTGAAAACTAAATCCCTCTGCAGCCAATTGCTCTTTTGATTTCTAACAACTCTCGATAAGTTAACAATTTTTCTTTACCTGATGTTTCTTTCCTATAAAATGCTTCTTGTGTTGAGACCCATAAAGGCATTTTCGGGCACAGTATGGATTTATATCTGTTCCATATTCTCAATATGGCACTTCTAACATAATGGTTCTTGATATCTACATTAACCTTAACTTTATTGTACCATAGAAAACCATGCCATCCGAGGGTTCCATCCTATTCTTGAAAACGTTCAGCAGAATGTTGCGTGGCAAAACATTGGAAATAATATGACAATAATACCTTAAACAATAAAGCTGTTTCTCTGCATAGAAATGTGAGCGGGTGGGATACACATCTATATAAAAAACTAAAAATCACTATTTTAAAAGAAGGGATCAATTCTATTTCCTCTGAAAGGACAAAAAGAGGCCTTCACAAAAAGGTATGCAATTCTAAATATTAATGTTCAAAAGCATGAAATTATATACAACCACAGCAGAAAGGAAAACTGAAAGGAAAGGAAATCTAGGCCCTTCAATCAATATTTGTCCCTGTACATATTTTTTTATGGTTCAGTCAGTTTTGCTTTCTGCTCTTCAACATTCAGGCACTCTGTAGTATTAAAAACAGGTGAATGATTATAACGAAAATCTTAATCCCATTGGGGATTAAAATAAACCTTCCCTCTCAATGAGTTTTTTCAGTGAAGTTAAAAAGCATTTGCAATTTCCTTTGCATTTCATAGCGTCGCTATTGTCAAATGGTGTACTGGAAAATAAAGGCACTCAAGGACATACAATCCGTTCTGCCCCCCAAGGTAGCCCACTACATTTCTCTGCCTCTCTACTCTCCCACTGTGCCCTTCTTCCAGACACTATATCCTAGCAGGAACAGCTCTGCAACCTCTCTGTCCTAGGGTTTCTTAGAACCCTTCCATTTCCCAAAAATAGAAGCCCTCTCCAGAAAAGTGCTCCATATTTTCCAAATATCGGGACAAGAAATTTCACCCTGGGAGATTTCTCTACCCAGGAGCTTCCAGTATGATTTTGAACAATCCTAGAAGAAATCTTGTGAAGATTCTCCACGAGCAGAAATGCTGTATCTCCTTACTGCAAAAGTTCACCACTCCATGGTGGGCAAGGCAGTGAGAATGTATGTAAATGTATGTAAATTTTTGCATTCATCCCATATTTCTCCAAACAACAACTCTTAACCATTAGATTCCCCAATTCTTTCCCCCCCAGTTTTCTTTAAGTCATATCCTTAGTTTTTAATGTCCCCAATCTTTTCATGCAACCTTTACTAATTTTAAAAGGCTTGGTGAGGTAAAACAAGATCTTCTCCTTCCCTCTGAAACAGCTGGAGACTTGTGATGAGCTGAATTAAATGTTGCCCTACAAGCACAGAGTAAACTGTCAAGGTAGGTTCCTCTCCTTCCATTATAGCAATTGACACTGTAATAGGACAAGATTTTCCTCTTAGCTCAGTGTGGTTATAACTCATCACACTCTACTTCCTTTCTATAGTTTAATAGCATCTGAAGGACCACAAGTATCTCACTCTTGGCCTGAATTATGGTAATAAAGTGGATTTACACTAAAGCTAAGCCAATTCTGGAAGATAGTAGCGGAAAGCAAAACCTAGACAAATCATTATACAATGGAGCAAAAGCTCCTGTTAGTCTGATAGATTATTTTTTAGCACAGAACACCATGATGATGGTTTTTGAGGGCTTCTGACAGTTTACCAAAGACATAATGGCAACTGTTCCATTCTTGCTATAAGCAGTGTGTAAAGAATACACCCCTGTTGGAGTGAACATGATCTGGGAAAACAGATATTGAGGAGAGTCATAGTAATACATGGTGGCTTTGGCCAGCAAGATTGATGGAAGTTTGTGCTTCTATCTAATTTCTGATTTCTGAAGCTCATTTTCTCCTCCTGTACCAGAGTCACATTCTTATTTCCACATCAGAAAAAAAGTTGCTTTTAGGGTTTGTAAAAGTTAAAATGATGTACTTGCAAAGATGCTCTCTTGATGTGTTTATGCATCAATATTTTATGTATTTGCTACATTTTAAAGCAATGTATTTATCCCGTCTTAGGACTCTTCCAAGCGAGGATGTTGATCCATCAACAGACTGAGATGACACCCCTCCCATGTTCCTTTCCCACTGAAAGGCCTGCCAGCACTGCTTCAGTCCAAGAGCCAGAAGATGGAGGCAAGGCAAAGGTTTCTTCAGATGGGGAAATGCCCTGCCCACAAGCTCTATAGAGCTGTAGAATCCCAAAAACAAACTAGCTTTGCACTGGTTTCAAGCACACATCAGTGAAGCCAGAAGTGGATTAGCTTAGCTACCAAACAGGAATAATACCAAAGAGTACAGAGCTGATCTTGAAGTAGGCCCAATGCTGAGTGCAGAAATGCCCTAAAAATCTTAAAACAGTACCCAGTCCATTAAAAAATGGGTAGAAGCTGGTCATCCAAGTCCTAAATGCCATTGTCTAAGGTGGACTATAGTAACTGATGGTATGTTTGAGAGGTTTACTTGAACCTCTATATATCAGAGAGCTTCGGGATATTCTATCAGATTAGGAGGAGAAATCCCAGATCAGTAACTCATGTGCAGATGTCTTAGGCAGCCACATCTGAGGGTAGGCTATTTTGATGAGTCTCTGCATTGGCAGTGTCTGAATATCCAATTAACTCCAATGTAGAAACATTTACTTTTTGAGTTTTCTGGAAGATGTCAACGCAGTAATGATACTCCAAATGTTGTTAGCAAATACACACTGATAAGTAACTGTGGAAGGCTGTTCCTGACATGACACGTCATTACTGTTTTCAGGAATGCTTTTATATAACAACATTGGGAACAGTGGAAAAATCCTTTGGCTGTTTATCTTCATTCGTCAATGTTAAATATGAGGTGATAAATATCTTTTTAATTTGGAGAAAGCTAGTCGGTGTTATCAGGAGAGACAGAGGCCTTTTCCCTGTAACTGGCAATGTCACCCACTCACTGTAACAGTCATTTTCATGCTTCCCCCCTCGCTCTGGAGTGTACCTTCCAGCCAGCCAGTGAGAAAAATGCCAGATTCCAAAGGGTTATGTTATGAAATGGGTGTCTTGTCCCATGGTAAGAAGGGTAGGGGCGTGGTGGCTCAGCGTGGTGGCTCAGCGGGTAAGACGCCAGGCTTGTCGATCGGAAGATTGCAAGTTCGGAGGTTCGAATCCCTAGCCCCGCGTGATGGAGTGAGCTCCCGCACTAGCCCCAGCTCTTGCCAACCTAGCAATTTGAAAGCATGCAAATGCAAGTAGATGAATAGGTACCACTTTGGTGGGTAGGTAACAGTGTTCCGCGCGTGTCATGCGGCCACATGACCGTGGAAGCGTCTTCGGACAACGCTGGCTCTTTGGCTAGCAAACGGAGATGAGCACCGGCCCCTAGAGTCGGACATGACTGCACAAATATGCGGGGGGAACCTTTACCTTTACTAAGAAGGGTAGGGGGAAGCAAACTAGCCACTCTTTGGGGCAAAGGAAAGGGAGAATCCCAGAGGATGGGGTGGGGGGAGCAAGGCAGGTGTTCCTACCATTGTAAAGCTGCCCTGCAACTGCAGAGGAAGTCCTACAAAACTATCATCTAATGTGCAAAAATTAAATGGCTTAACTTTTCAAGATGGAAAGAACTCGGTGGGGACGCACAAGGCAGCAGTAACCTCAGATCACCAGATCTGCATTTTTGTAGCTCAGATCTGGTAGCTTTTGCGAAGGACCAAGGGCTAGCAACATCCATTCAACTCCTCTCTTTTTATATTGTAAATCAGCGGGCAAGACCAATCTTCCTTCTTCTTAATTGAAACAAACAAAACGTCTTGAAAAATAGATTAAAAATTTAAGAAACAGTTAAACAGATAGCTGCCCAAGATCATAACTTGTTTTCAAGGGTAATGATCAAATAAATGTATAAATGGAAAAAACACACACGTTAAACTTACATTTTACCTGTAATTTTGAACTGTTTGAGTTGAAGGAATGTTCAAATGCTTTCACAGGGCTTTTTTTTGATTGAAAGAATTTGTAATTGGATTTTCAAATGTGCTGCTTTCATCTTGGGCAGTACAATACACACTTGGATAATAACACGGCTATGTCATTAGAAAGAAATCCATTTACGAGTTTAGGCATAAAATGAGATACAGAAGGAGACAATAAAATGCTTTCTAACATAATATATCTTATTTTTCATTGTATTCCATGCTTGCTTTATGAATACGTAATTTTAGAAGAGCATTACCAATACCATTCACCTGATCAGTAGCTCCTGTCTGTGAGCTGTCAGTAGCTTCTGTCTCTGAGCTTCTTTGCCACCAAAACCGTTCTCACTATCACATGAATATCTGTCAAACTTTATACAGCTTTATTACAGATCATAATAAGTGGAAATGGAAACAGTCAAGACCAAAGCAAAGCAAAACAAAACCAAGCCCCTACCAAAAAAAAAAGTGCGGGGGGAGGAATATGAACTTATACAAATGGTCATCATCTTCAAAACTTCCTTATTCCCATGTAATGTTGGCTATTTCTATGTTTTACTGTCGTCATTCTGCTTTTAAGCCTCCTATGTGATAGCTTTAGGAATTTAGACATATGTATTCACCATTTTCTGCAAAGAACAAGAATGTAGAACGGGGGGTAATCTAAGAAGTCCATGGAGTTATACATTTTCTACTGTGGTAGTCGTTCAGGGGTCCTTCCTTTTATTCAAGTCTGCTCTGACTCCATCTTGACATGTTTGAGTGTTTTCTTCTACTTGCCTGAATCTATTTTAAGTAGAGTTGGGATTGTTTCTTGGGGTGAGCCACCAAAAATTCACAATAGAAAATGTTCACAAAAGGAAACATTCAATGAATGGAACCACTGGCTGAGTGCATCCCAGCAGCACAAATAGGAGCTACAGTATTAACCTTTCTGGAATACTGATCTCTCTTTGGACCATGAAGTTCTGTGTTAGTTCTTTGCTTCTTCGGGTTGCCATTGGTAGTAGACTACATTATGAAGTTTATTGCCATAAGGATGGTTTGCAGACTAGGTTCCAGGACTACTTACCCAGTAACTTCATTATACCTTTCTATATTTGTCCTTTTCTTCCAATTTGAGTCAGGCAGAGGAATCACAGAATGGTTGTAAGGAGGCAATGATGGGCTGAAGAAAGAAGGCAGATGAACAAAAAATCAGTTCAGATAATGAAATGATGGCAAGTAGACTGGATTGCCCATAAATTGGATTTAACCTGCTATAAGAGGTCAGATTTGCAGCTTTGCAGAATTCCTTGATCTGTGGTGTTGATTTGTTCACAGATTGTGGCATTGGTAACCTTTTCTCAGCTCAGTTTGGTGCCCCAGCAATGCATTTTGGAGGAAACAACCATGACTTCACCCAGCATCTTTCCATCCACAAACTCTCTTTTTGGGCATCTACACGAGACTCCCTTTGGAGAGTGTTTGGAAAACAAATTTAAAAGAAATACAGCCACTAGACTCCTGTCTTAGGCTGCCCATAGAGATCTTACAACAACTATCCTAAGTGTTTAGATTTCTAATGTATTTCTGAGCTATGTTAAAGTTGATGTTCAAAAGCTCCAGAGGACTTGGAAACAGGTTATAAAAAAACCCAAACACATGTTCTCTGTCAAGCCTTAAGGCACCCTGATGATTCTTTTCTGTCTGCCCCCATCTTCTTAAGGTGTAATGACAACATCTAGACCTTTCTCAGCTGTAGCACCAGCCTTGGAACTAGTTTTTTGATACGATTTTTGTAATTCATTTTATGATATTACTTGGTTTATGTTGAAAATCTGAATAGTGATCTAAATGTAAGTTACCAAACGGCACTGGGCAATGCTTTGGATTCAGTTTGAAGGAGTGTTTTGTACTGGGTAGGAGTGCAAAAGCATCTCCTGTTTCAAACTCATTAAAGGAACTGCACCTATTTCCTCACGATCCTGGAAATAATTCCAAAGCACATGCTCTGAATCAATTCAGAAGCAGTGCACAACTTTAATCAATAATAAATAAAATGTCAGCAAGCTCAAGTGTTACGAAAATCTATACATCTGTATTTGGAAAAGCGCACAAATCCGATGGGTCTGTCTCTCTCATTCTCTCTCACAGTAAAAGAATGGAAAAAGTGATTCAAAAGGTATCATGTTTCCAGAGGGGATAAGTAGACAAAAAGGTGAAGTCGACAGGCAGGAGTACAATGCCATCCTCTTCTTCATGTCTCTTAACAACTGGCATCAACAAGCATAGTAAATTCCATACAGGAGGTAATCTATGGCCATCATGACTAGCAGCCAATGAAAGCCTTTTTCCTTCAGGAATCTGTCTTTAATTTTTCCACATTTGCAGTCATCACTACATCTTGTGGTAGTGAGCTCCACAGTCTAACTCTGCCCAGTGTAAAAAGAAACAACACCTTTTACCTAATACCTTTTATTTGATTGGAATCTCCCACAATTAAGATGTATTGGATTAGTGTTTCTCAACCTCAGCAACTCTAAGGTGTGTGGACTTCAACTCCCAGAATTCCCCAGACAGCATAGGACAAAGGGAAAATTTATCCTTGTCCACTTCCTCTGGGGTATACACAATTTTATGCAGTTCTATCACATCCATCCTTACATTTTTTTTCTAAATTAAAAACACTGACTTTTTTTTAACAAGAGAGTTGCTCTAGACTTTTGATAATTTTAACTGTCACATTGGTTGTCCATGGGGGATGTATGTCAAAATCTTCAAAATGGTGGGTGTGGCATTGTGATTGAAGCCCCACTTCTTTTGAACATGTGTACAATGTTGCTACATGTAGAAAACAGGCAGGGCTTCAATCATGATGAAGTGATTCTCAGGTCTACAATATTCTTTTTTGAGATGAGCGAAACAGTATATAGCATTCCAAGGGTGGTCATAATATAGTTTACATAAAGGCATTGTGATGCCGGCATGTTTATTTTCAATCCTTTCTCTAAGAATTCCTAATGGAGGATTTACTTTTTTTCAAACTGCTGTACCTGAAGTTCATGATCTTATCCAGCTGACCACTACAACCCCAAGTTCCCTTTCTGGATCATTCATTGCCAGTTTCATTTTATCATTCTGAGGCCCAATCATCTTACATGGAAATGCTTTGAGAGCTGCCTGAAAACATTTTTCCTTTCACCACCCTCAGCTAACTTGGCTCCCTCATTGTTTATCCCTCACTCCAGAACATGTAGGAACAACATAAGAAGACTTATTGGAGTTTTTTTAAAAACATTGTTTTCTACCATGTTAGCCAGAATGGTATTGTATTAACTACCCTTTAGTTTTCAGAAAATCTGATTCCTGGAAATATTGCCCTTCCCCCCACCAAATGAGATCTAGTTTATTGGTGTGTGTGTGTGTGTGTGTGTGTGTGTGTATGTATACACCCCCCCCCAAATATACATAGTCACATACACACATTTGTTTCAGCAAAAAACCTCCTCCAGTTAGCATATTCCTAATATATATGGAATATATCCAATTATTTTCTTCTTATAACTTATTTCCTCCCTTCCTCTTCTTTTCTTTCTGGGTGAGTGTACATACTGTACATGTTGAATATGTGTATATGTTTATTTTTAAATTTAGATTACAGTATATAGTTTCAAGCAGAGTCTTTTAGGAATTTTTATTCATTTTACACTATACAAAATTATTATAGGTGCTCAATAAGGAATAAGAGGCATTATCTTTCATATTAATGCCATAAATATGCACTTGTGCAGTTATGTAAAGTGTTTTGCATTAAAGCCAGAAGTGAAGAAGTTTGAGTGCAATTAGCATTTTGTCAGCCTTTTGATTTGAATGAAGGGATTTAAGGAAATGGTTTACTTATCTGTGTAATATAATTAATACAGGTAAGAGAAGTCCCAATATCCATTCCCAGAGAAGTAGGATCCTCTGAGGATACTGAAAAGGCAGCTCATAGAACCAGCTGCATTGTTTACAACACTAGGTCTCATTCACAGGAATGCATTAGTTTGTGATTTTCTTATTGTATTTTTATAAGCAATTCAATAATCTATATTCTCTAGATGCACAAAAAATAAAACAATCTGAAATACAATACAGAAATATTTTTAATCATAAAGAAAAAAGAAGAAACACACAATAAATGGCCAATTAGACATTGAGAATTCAAGTTTTATGAATATGAGTCTGGGATGGGAAAGACCTTCAGTTGGTGCCAAAAAGAAGATCAGGTGATCTTCTTCTCTAGGGAAGCTAGTCCACATCCAGGGTTCCATCACTAAGAAGATTCTCTTTCTTCACTTGGAACGATCTTGGAGCAAAGTCTCTGTGGAGATTCTTAAGGTTTAGGTCTATGCTTACAGACAAAGTTACCTTCCAGGTGTTACCTATATAAACTGGTAACAGTAGCTGATGTTCCCCCTTTGAATCCTCCTCAGTCTCAGATCTTTTCAAAGCCTGGTTATACTGTTGACAGTCGTTTCATCCCATGGTACCAAATTCTATAGATCAGGTATTGGAAATGTGCATTTTTATGTATTTAAGTCAGTTGCAAGTCAATGTCCTGCTTGTCTTTAACCCAGAGCTTTCCAAACTTTTCATGTTGGTGACATACTTTTTAGACATGCATCATTTTGCAACACACTCTTAGAGCAGGGCATCATTTCGCGACACACTCTTACAGCAGGGCACAAGGCAGGCACTAGGACCTGCGCGGAATCACAGCAGGTTTGGAGGCACCCAGGCACAAGGCAGGCACTAGGACCTGCATGGAATCCTGGCAGGGCTCGGAGGCAGCAGCAGCCGCAACACACCCAGACACTGCAGCCGACACACTAACATGTCCCGACACACAGTTTGGAAAGCTCTGCTTTAACCTTTTTTTTTTTGCACCTTCAAGTCAGTGTTGAGTCCTGGTGAATGCTTTGACAA
Source organism: Charina bottae (assembly GCA_023362775.1). Taxonomy (NCBI): domain Eukaryota; kingdom Metazoa; phylum Chordata; class Lepidosauria; order Squamata; family Charinaidae; genus Charina; species Charina bottae. Next base: position 14,511,974 of record JALMGJ010000016.1, read on the forward strand.
GTCCCTGCAGTTTCTTGGCAAGGTTTTTCGGAGGTGGTTTGCCATTGCCTCCTTCCCGGGACTGAGAGAGAGTGACTGGCCCAAGGTCACCCAGCTGGCTTTGTGCCTCAGGCAGGACTAGAACTCACGGTCTCCCAGTTTCTAGCCTGGTGCCTTAATCCACTACACCAAACTGGCTCTCTTGCCTTTAACATTGCATATATACATATAACTTTATTTCAGTCCTAGACCACAGCACATACAAACAAACAGGCAACCATATAGGTAACACCCCCCCAACAACAATACAAATATTAAACATTGCTTGAGATTGCCAATAAGCAAATTATTACCAAGATCAGCAGCTGGAAAACAGAAAATAACTGAGAGGAAAGGAGACAGTTAAGGGAAAATGTAACTAAATTTTTACAAAGACAAATGTGAAGATAAGCCTCGCAAAACCAATTTAGAATCAGTATATTGAAATATTTGCTTGTTAAAAGACAAACAGTCCCTCTCAGGCAGGAAAAAAGATCATTAGCTTTTTGAAGCAGAAATAGCTTAAGGCAAAGCCATAGAAACTACCCTGGTTCTCTTAGAAAGCTGCCAAACACAAGAAGAACCTTATTTCTCCTGTGAAAAAGCTGCTGCTGCTGCTGGTGGTGGTGGTGATAGAGTGGCTGGTTAAGACATCCAAAATAATGAAAATGACTATTTTTTTATATATATAAAGAGCCAGTTTGGTCTAGTGGTTAAGGCAGAGCTGTCCAAAGTGTGTGTCGCGACACAAAAGTGTGTCGCCTGTGGGCCCCAGATGTGTCGCATCAAACCCCGGAAGCGCTGATGGCGCGCCATCAGCGCTTCCGGGTTTTCCCGCGGTGACACACCAACGGCGGTGCGCTAAAATCCGAAAGCGCCGCAGCCACAGCGGTGTGCTAAAACTGAAAGCGGCAGCAGCGCTTCCGCGTATTTGCACGCTGCAGCAACGGCGGCGCTTCCAGGTTTTCCCGCGGTGACACACCAACGGCGGCGCACAAAAACTGAAAGCGGCAGCAGCGCTTCCGGGTTTTTGCGTGCTGCCGCAATGGCGGCACTTCCAGGTTCTCCCGCGGTGACACACCAATGGCGGTGCGTGAAAATCCGAAAGCGCCGCAGCCACAGCGGCGCGCAAAAACTGAAAGCGGCAGCAGCGCTTCCGCGTTTTTGCACGTTGCAGCAACGGTGGCGCTTCCAGGTTTTCCCGCAGTGACACACCAACGGTGGCGCACAAAACCTGAAAGCGGCAGCAGCGCTTCCGGGTTTTTGCGCGCTGACGCAATGGCGGCACTTCCGGGTTTTTCCACGGTGACACACCAATGGCGGTTGGTGTGTTGCCGCGGGAAAACTTTGGAAAGCCCTGGGTTAAGGCATAGCTTTCCAAACTGTGTGTCGCGACACACTACTGTTTCGCCGGCAGTATCTCGGTGTGTCGCCAGACGACCTGAAGCGCTGATTTATTTATTTATTTATTTATTTATTTATTTATTTATTTATCTTATTTATACCCCGCCTATCCCCTCCCTACTGGAGGACTCTAGGCGGCTTACATGTAATTCATATCTATGTTATACAGTTATACAATCAATCATTACAATGTTTTTACCCGCGTGATGGGAAGGAGGTAAGGGGACCGGCTCTTCAGCTGCAGGCACCGGACTACATGTCCCAGGATGCCTCGCTTCGCGCCGGCTGCTGACGTCCAGGAAGTTGTTGATTTGGATCCATCGTTCTCCGCCGCCATTATCAGGGTTCCCAGATCTTCTTCGGTTCGGTTCGAGGACGACCCTCCGCTGGACGCCGGCAAATTGACCCACGAAGTGGTACCCATTTATCTATTCGCATATGCTTTCGACCTGCTGGGTGGGCAGAAGCTGGAGCTAGTGGCGGGAGCTCACCCCGCCCCGCGGTTTCAAACTGCCAACCTTGTGGTCGGCAGACTAACGGCTCAGCGGTTTAACCTGCTGAGCCACCGCGCCCCTGATTGGGGGGGAACCGGAAGAAGAGGCACCCCCACCAATCAGCGCGCACCAAAGGAGGGCAGAGAGGTGGGCCAAGCAGCGCAGACATCCGTTGCCGCTGAAGAGTCCCCATTGGAGTCCCGTCCAGCCCTTGCCGTGCCGCTCCCTTGCCTCTCCGTCCCGCGATCAAGGCAGCCCCCACCGCTTGGCCCCGCACTGTGGCTATGATGCCCTGCCCTGCCCTGCTGCGCCGCCGGTAAGCGCCACTTCCTTGCCTCTACGCCCCATGATTGAGGCAGGCCCTGCCGCTCAACCCCACACCGCGGCTATGCCGCCCAGCCCTGCCCTGCCCTGCCACTGGTAAGCACTGCTGCCTTGCCTCTCCACCCTGCGATTGAGGCAGCCCCTGCCACTTGGCCCCGCACCACGGCTACGCCACTTGGCCCTGCCCTGCCCGACCCGGTTTCGTGAAAGAATTTTTCCATGGACCAAGGTGGGGTGGGGTTTGCAGGCAGGAGCCAATCCCGTGGGCCGGGGGATGGGGTTTGCAGGCAGGAGCCAATGCCATGGGCCGGGCGGTGGGGTTTGCAGGCAGGAGCCAATCACGTGGGCTGGGCGACGGGGAGCCCTGTTGCTACTGTGTCGCAAAATGATGCATGTCTAAAAGGTGTGTCACTGACATGAAAAGTTTGGAAAGCTCTGGGTTAAGGCAACGGGCTAGAAACCAGGAGCCTGTGAGTTCTAGTCCCGCCTTAGGCATGAAAGCCAGCTGGGTGACCTTGGGCCAGTCACCCTCTCTCAGCCCAACTCACCTCACAGGGTTCTTGTTGTGGGAAAATAGGAGGAGGAAGGAGTATTAGGTATGTTTGCTGCCTTGAGTTATTTATAAAAATATTAAAGGCGGGATAAAAATAAAATAAAATAAAATATTTTGTGAGACAAAGTATACAAGATGAAGAGTCTGGGAATAGAAGATATGGCTGGGTGATTTAAATATTTTGGATGCATAAGATACAGGAAAATATCTTTATTTTACAGGGCTGTCCATAGGCGATGGTCAAAATAGTCAAGATGGTGCAATTGGCTACCAACTTGACTTTTTTGAATATAACCTATGAACATCCCTGTCTGAGCACAAAACACTGTGTTTTGGACGTTTATGAAAGGAGGATCCATAAGACACTGGAGTGGGCTGGGAGCTGCCCTCCTGAGGATGCCTGTATACAGCAGTTTTGATACCATTACAAATCAGTATTTTTAATAAAAGATGTGTGAAAGCAAAGATCAAATGAAGGGTCTTTCTTTCTTTCTTTCTTTCTTTCTTTCTTTCTTTCTTTCTTTCTTTCTTTCTTTCTTTCTTTCTTTCTTTCTTTACATTTGTTTTCAGTCCTGCCAAATTCCCCCCCCCCACTCTCATATTTCCATTATGGCACCTGGATCCATAACTTCATGTGATAAAATAAGTGTTATTTATATATGAGTGAACATAGGGTTTGGTCCTTCTTGTGGGACTTGCTCCTGCTACTAGGGGACATTTTCCTTTTACTGGAAGTGGTTCAGAAAATCTCAGCAGGGTTTGGTACAATTATTGTAACCTCAGGTTTCCAGCTACTGCACTTCTAACTTTGCAGTTTCTCAACCAGTGGGAATTTAGCAAACTACTTCAAAGGAGTTCAGTTCAATCAGGCATTAAATCTACCTTCTTCTCACACACTAGATGGTCCTGACGCTTCCTGAAAGCTGCATTGTGCCTTTTCACATGGTGTGTTCATCAGGGACAGGAGCACTAGGGCTGGAAGAAGGATGGTGTCCAAAAATAAACATCTTTCAAGACATTCATCAGACAGACTTTATCTTAAGTCAATCTCCCTATCTCAATTGGTGTCTTTCTCTGCCTTGATTCTCTCCTGAAACTGATTATGGTATTCTTCCTCTTTAAATGAATTTCCACAGTAAAGGGAAAAGTACCCACATTTAAAAACTTTTAGTTGTTTTATGGAGATTTTGCAGGAATATTCTCTGAAAAGAATGCCTTAATTTTAAAATTCAGCACTCTGAAATTGTACAGAATAAAAATTAGAGGTCAGTTGCAGTCTCTCAAACATAGTGCAACCAAGCCTTAAGACAGATATCATGGAAGAAATTTTCCATCCCTGTCTCTCACCGGAGCTTCCTGCATCTCATTCCACGTTCTTTTGTGGCTTTTTAGAATTGCATGGACATCCGTAGCAAAGGGACTTTTGGTCAAAATGACAAAATATGCATTTTGACATTATGATACAAGCTATACCCCTCATGTGGTAGTGTGTGATGTCGTGATACAAATACAAAAGGGGCAGAGTTTGAGTCACAATGTCACGATGCCCATTTCATCACTTGCCTCCCCTGGGTACTCATGGCAGCCATCTATCTACAAAAGCCGACATCGACGCTGAAATTCAGCATCGCCTGAGCTCTGCGAGTGTAGCTTTCTCCCGAATGAAGCGTAGAGTGTTTGAAGATCGGGACATTCGTAGGGAGACCAAAATGCTTGTTTACAAAGCCATTGTACTACCGACCCTTCTGTACGCCTGTGAAACATGGACCCTCTACAAACGCCACCTCCAACTTCTTGAAAGATTCCATCAACGCTGCCTCTGAAAAATTCTGCAAATTACTTGGGAAGATAGGCGGACTAATGTTAGCGTATTAGAAGAAGCGGAAACCACCAGCATTGAAACAATGATCATCCAACATCAACTTCGCTGGACCGGCCATGTTGTTCGAATGCCTGACCATCGTCTTCCAAAGCAGCTACTTTACTCCCAACTTAAGAATGGAAAACGGAATATTGGTGGACAGCAAAAGAGATTCAAAGACACTCTCAAAGCTAATTTAAAAAAATGTAATATCAGCATTGAGAACTGGGAAGCCCTAACTCATGAGCGTTTCAATTGGAGGTCAGCCTTTACTAAAGGTGCTATGGACTTTGAAGAAGCACGAGTACAGGGCGAAAGGGAAAAAAGAGCTAAAAGGAAGGCACGTCAGGCAAACCCTCATCATGACCGTCTCCCACCCGGAAACCTATGCCCTCATTGTGGGAGGTTGTGCGGATCCAGAATTGGCCTTTACAGCCACTTACGGATCCACTGTTAAAATTTTACCCTTGGAAGACAATCTTACTTGGCTACGAGTGATCGCCAATGAATGAATGAATGAAGCCTGGAGGGCAGCAAGGACTTTTATCATCTGGCTTGGTCAGCAAATCTCTCAGCATTCCCTTTTCATTGAAGTGGATGGAACATAGCATTATGGATATCACAGAATGTAGTTTTACACTGCAGTAATAAGTCCTGGAGAATGATGCGAACTAATTGCCTGGAAAGAGAGAAAGACTGGGGAGCTGTGAAAGCAAGTCCTGAATCTGGATCAAGTCTCTGGTCTGACCTAGAAGTGTTTCTTTAATAAAAGACAAATAATGAAACAAGAATGATAATCTCAGGATAAAGCAATGAGAAAAGCTATCTGGAACATGGAGCTTGGAAAGAGAATTCTACCTGTTTTCCCTTAGTTCTCAAGTTTTGAGAGTTCAGTATAAGATGTGCAAGTATGCAGATGATCTTTGTTTCCATACAATTCACGTGTGACTCCATACAGTTCAGGATGAGGTATGATGAAACTCCTTTTCATCATAACTGGAGATTTCCACTAATGAGCTGTGTGAATCTTAGATTTAAATTGTCTTCTTCATCCAAGCAATTCCAGCAGGATTATATGATGCAGGAAATGGCCATTTTTAATTTAAAGTCCCTTCAGTGTGACTATTTAGTCTGATGGACACATTTATTTATTTTCCTAGAAGCAGAAATTATTTTACAATTGTTTAGTTTTATTCAACGATAATTTTTGTTAGTGGTAAGTGTTTTAGATTGATGAATATTTTCAAAAAATACTGTAAAATCCCATATTATGTAGCAGGTTTGATTAAATTCCATTGTCTATTTTTTAAAACAACAGAATACTGGAAAGGAAATCTTAATTTCCTCTCTCCTATATACACAGTGTAATAAATGAGACAATAGTTCCAAATATTTTTTTCCTGGAAAAGAAAGAAGAAATCAAGATATCTGTCAAGTCTATTTATACAGAATGGGTAACCCTGGGTCACAGGCAGTGCTAATAAAAAAGAATGACAAGCTATTTCTTTTAATGACAAGCTGACATATTTATTTTTATTATTCCACAAAAGTACACACCAGATCCATCTGTCATGGGAAAGCTTCTACTTCACTCTTCAGGAAATGCTCTTGGAGAATTTAGATCTTCAAAGGAGGTACTCTGCCTGTTAGAAATATCCACTTTCTCAAGATTTTTTTTTCTTTTGAAAGGTACCACTTTGTTGTTACTTATGATTTCAAAATTTAATGGCAACATGAATCTAATCAGATATCAAGAATATCCAGTGTGGAGGTCCATGAAGATTTTGCTTTCCAACTTTCCCAGAATGAAATATTAGTCACATGCCTTGCAAATAATGGTTTTCTCCCCAAACTGTATAATTAATTAATTAATAAATAAATAAATAAATAAATAAATAAATAAATATTTTCTATTCATTGGAACACTGTTATGAGGGGATTTTTAGTGAGGAATTCAGCAGCAATGGACAATCTCACCAACAGATTGCTTGCTAACCATCCCAGGCAGATAGGACCACCCCATTAGGTAGAACTGAGGTGGTTGTCTGTCACAGCTGATTTGGAATGTCATGAAAGAGCAGCACTTGTGTTACCTATTTAATTACAGGGATTGTTTTTTAATTTATGGGAAACAACAGAGGTGTTTGGAGGTTTTTTCTGTCTCAGATGTCAAGATAACTTGACTGGTCTTGGGTACTATGTATTTTAATAATGAATTGACTATCTACTGCTCTGTTTTAGGCAATAACATATCTTGATCAGCTATATTCTACCTAGAATGAACAGAATTTGGACTGCCTTCTTGTATTCCAATCTTCTGAGGATGCTCGTGGGGCTTTGAAATTGGTAGGATTTCAAAGCCCCACGAGTGGGGGACAATGACTGTTTGCGTCCGTGACATTCCTTAAGTCACACGTGTCCCCTGGATGGTGCTAAAGAACAGTCACTTTGAAGCAAACACCTGAAGCTTCGAAGTTGCGGTAGCCAGTCAATACTAGTGATCTCCTGGCTATATTAAAAAAAAAGGTAAAGGTACCCCCCGCACATTTGTGCAGTCGTGTCCGACTCTAGGGGCCGGTGCTCATCTCCGTTTGTTAGCCAAAGAGCCAGCGCTGTCCGAAGACGCTTCCATGGTCATGTGGCCGCATGACACATGCGGAACGCTGTTACCTACCCACCGAAGTGGTACCTATTCATCTACTTGCATTTGCATGCTTTCGAACTGCTAGGTTGGCAAGAGCTGGAGCTAGTGCGGGAGCTCATTCCGCACGCAGGGCTATATTACATCGCATCAAATTATGCCTCAAGGCATGAATATAAATGGTCCTTCTCAGGGCCCCATGACAAAGAATCTTGGTCCTGTTATCAATATTTGTCAAATCAATATAGAAGTAGGTCTAAGTGCCAAGTCCTACAACGGATTTTAGCAGATAATGACATCGACGTTGTTGCAGTCAAGGAAACTCGCTGAAAACGAGGACCAAATTAGACAGAGAGGCAGGATCCCTGGCTATGACCTGCTGGGAGCAACATACCACCATGCTTATGGAGTGGCAACGTATGTAAGGTCGTCAACTGAAAATGCCCACCTGTGCTCAGCCTCTAACCTCAACAATATACATGAGGTAACTGTAAGAATAGGGGAATTAACAATAACTAACATATATAAACCCCCAGCTACTACCTGGCCTCCACAAGTTATACCTCTGTCTCCACATCCAGCTGTTTACCTTGGAGATTTTAATAGTCATCATACTCAGTGGAAGTACAGTGAAAATGACGAAAATGGTGAGGTACACTTGTTAACTGGGCAGATGATAACAGCTTGTATTTGATATTCGATGCAAAGGACAGAGGAACATTTAAGTCGGCAGCTTGGAGAAAGGAATACAATCCTGACTTGTGCTTTGTGACCACCAACGAGGAAAAACTGCCAGTGAAAACCTCTCGACTGGTACTAGCAGACTTCCCCCATAGTCAGCACTGCCCAATCCTGATTGAAATTGGCACAAGTATACCTCTGGTGTCATCCTTTCCCCGCCCAAGGTGGAATTTCAAGAAGGCGAAATGGGATGTCTTTACTGAAAATCTAGACAAATGCTTGGGCTGGATCTCCCCCAAATCCAACAATTATGAGAGACTTATAGGCACATTTATATGTGCAGCAAGAAAGGCTATTCCTAGAGGATACCGCAAGAAATATATTCTGGGGTGGAATGATACTTGCGAGAACCTGTACCAAGAATTTTTAAAAAATAGAGACCATGAAATTGCAGATGACTTGCTATATAGCCTCGATACAGCATGGTGAGAGAAATGGATGGAGACCATTGAATTGCTCAATTTTAAAACGTCTAGTAGAGAAACATGGTCATTGATATGGAAATAAGGGGGAAACAAGAAGAAAATAAATGATAAGACACACATCTCAGCCAATAAGATCGCGGCACATGTATTGTCTACATCTAGAGCTACAAGGGACAAAGTCCATACAAGACAAATTAGACAAAAACGTAGTGCTCTCAAAACTATCTGTCCTGAACAATCTGAATATTCACGCCCCTTTTCCCCCTTTGATATTACAAATGCACTCAAGGACATAAAAGCTGGCAAGGCACCTGGACATGATGGTATACTTCCTGAATTCCTCCTGCATTGTGGAAAATACGAAAAAAGATGGTTGGCAGAATTCTTTTTGGATATTATGGAAACAGGTATAATACCACACAAGATGAAGCAAGCAAAAATCATCACAATACTCAAACCAGGAAAAACAAATGACCAACCAAAGAACTACTAACCAATCACACTGCTAAGCACTGTCTATAAGCTTCTCGAAAGGCTTCTGCATAATAGAATCAGCCAGAAGATACTCCAGATAATTCCAATGGAACAAGCTGGATTTCACCCTGCACGAAGCTGCGCTGACCAAGTGCTTTCACTAACAACCTACATAGAAGCAGGATATCAGGCGAAGCAAAAAACGTCAGTTGCCTTCATAGATTTAAGTGCCGCATATGATACAGTGTGGAGACATGGACTACTTTATAAATTAATACAAGTAACTCCATGCCAAAAAACTATCCAACTTATTGATAATATGCTTGCTGGAAGAACTTTCTCTGTGACTATAGGAAAGGATATTAGCATCCCTAAAATATTAAACAACGGACTACCACAAGGCTCGGTTCTTGCACCCCTTCTTTTCAATCTGTACATAGCTGACATACCACACACAAAGTCTAGGAAGTTTGGCTACGCAGATGATTGGGCTATAGCCATTCAACATAAATCCTTTGAGACAACTGAAGATGTCCTCACTTCCAATCTTGACCTACTGGATAAATATTTTCATAAGTGGAGGTTACAGCCCAATCCAACTAACACGGAAGTAACATGCTTCCACCTTTGTAATAGATCAGCATGTAGAGAGCTCAACTTTAAGGGAAACTGGCTCAATCACAACATGCATCCCAAATATCATGGGGTCACACTGGATAGGACACTTTCCTATAAAGAACACCTGATGAAGACTGCTGCCAAACTGAGAAGTAGAAACAACATTCTACACAAGCTATGCGGCACTAGCTGGGGCTCGACAGCAGATACGCTGAGAATGTCCGCACTCAGCCTGGTTTACTCAGCAGCAGAGTACTGTGCCCCAGTGTGGCTTAATAGCCCGCACACAAGAAAGATCGATACACAAGTGCATGAGTCAATGCTCATCGTTAGTGGGATGATACGACCTATTCCCACATACTGGCTGCTTGTTTTGAGCCATATACCACCTTCGGATGCAAGACGAAAGAGCACCCTTTTCAAGAATATCGGATGATTATTGGTAATCCGCAGCTACCAGTACTAAATGACGTAGCCTGCTTGGAGCGAAACAGGCTGAGATCGAGACATCCAGCCATTTCTACTGCTAAAGCTCTTCCAGAAGATGATTTCAATATCCACAACACGCGGAATCAACATTGGCTAGGAAACTGCCCTCCAGAATGTTGAAGCTTGCCCTGCATCTTGGAAAACCCACCTGGATTTGACCAGCCCCGTGTGATATGGACAAGGTTGAACCGAATTCATACGAGTCATGGTAGATGTGCAGATGCCCTTTATAAATGGGGAAAACAACATCATCGAATTGTGATTGTGGGGCTGAAAAACAAACTATCCAACATATAGTGACAGAGTGTCAAAACCGAGCCTACAATGGAGACTTTGCTGATTTCCTGGCTGTGACAACTAAAGCAAAAAACTATATTTGTAACCTAGACATACATTTGTAATTTTCCTTTCTATATTTTATATTTCATATTTATTATGCTCTATGTTTTTTATTGTTACACGACGTGAATGTGCCATACGATAAATAAATCAATTGGTAGGAATTGCAGAATGAATATACTGTAGAAGAATCCCAAACCCCAAACCCCACCAACCATAAAACCAAAACTGAAACCAAAACCAGAACCAGAACCAGAGAGCCAGTTTGGTCTAGTGGTTAAGGCAACGGGCTAGAAACCAGGAGTCTGTGAGTTCTAGTCCCGCCTTAGGCCTGAAAGCCGGCTGGGTGACCTTGGGCCAGTCATTCTCTCTCAGCCCAACTCACCTCACAGGGTTGCTGTTGTGGGGAAAATAGGAGGAGGAAGGAATATTAGGAGTGTTCGCCGCCTTGAGTTATTTATAAAAATAATAAAGGCGGGACAATAAATAAATAAATAAATAAATAAATAAATAAATAAATAAATAATAAAATGGACCTGGACCTAGACCTGGACCTGGACCTGGACCTGAACCAGAACCAGAACCAGAACCAGAACCAGAACCAGAACCAGAACCAGAACCAGAACCAGAACCAGAACCAAGGAATATGGAAAGCTTCCTTGTGTGAAAGTTCTCATATGATGAAAAGTAAGCAACTTGATACTAGATCAGGCCTCTACCAAAACAAGAAACAGATGGAAACTGTATCTCTGTCCCCCAAAAGAAGAACTTCTAGCCCTTAATTATATAGAATGTATAGAAGAAAGAGGCGCAAGCAATTTGATCACCAATTGTAGCATAAATAGAGCTCGCATCTGATGCACAGCAGTTGCTGGAATTCTTTTGTAATGGCGTCTTCCTTTTGTTACAATAAATCTACTTATTTGAGCTTTTGTGTCCTGGAAAATATATTCTACAGTGTTTTGGCTTAATAACCAAGAGAGGCCCTGACACCTGGTAGCTGAGTAAAGGGTATTCTAAAGACTGAAAATTTAAAATCTTTTGATATAGGTTGCTCAGTTCTCAAGCATTCTTGTGGCATTTCACAAGTTGTTTGTACATCTTACTTCCTCTAGCTTGAGGAAAGGATTTTTCAGGGCCAGGCACAACATCCTTCCATCCGCACTATTATTTGACAGGTATGCCAATATTTTCCTATCTTACCCTTGTGGCTCCGGGGAAATCAATACAATTTAACATGTCCTTTTTAATTGTAACTTTTATAAGGATCTTCAAAAGGACTTTATAACCCATCTTTTACTAAGTGCACTTGGGAGAAAATATGATGTTTACTACCCACATTTTATTTTCAGATTTAAACTGCAAAACCACCTACATGGTAGCCAAATTTATTGTTGCAGCAGTTAAAACAAGGCAAAGTTAACATCAAACATGACTTGATAATCTTTCCTCTTTCTTTTTCTCTTAATGGTTTGGTTTTATTTGGTTGTTTCATAAATAAAGACTTTGATTTGACTTGTGTCATTTCAAATAATATATCTCTGTATATTATTTATACATACAGCAGTTAAGTAAACAGATAACTTTTTGAGAAACTGCTAATACAACTTTTATAGAATCCTACAGACAGCGTTGTCCTAAAGAAGTTTTTCAGTGGGGCTAGGAAAAAAATTCCCATACTTCTCTTTTTTTGCCAACAGAATTTTTTTCTCACCTTTTAAAAATGTACCTGTCACACTGATAGAGAATGACCTTTTGTAAATGCTGAAGCAATCATAGAATGGAAGTAAAATAGTGACAATTTTGTAAGAAAGACATCTGGCAATTCTCTCTATTTTCAAACTTCTTACTTTCATTTTGTAAAGGACTAGTTGCCTGCTATGTGGGCCTAAAGGTATATGAAAATCAGTGAAATATTTAACCATATATCATGAAATATATACAAGTGTCAGTCTAGGGCAGAGACAGACAACCAACTTTGGGCAAAAAATGCTTCTGAACAGAACACAAATTATCATTTTTCTTGTCCTTGGCCTGGAAGAGGTAATTGGCAGAACTCTTGTCTATTTTACTTGGTGAAAAGACTGAAGAAGCACCTTTTCCAACTAACAAATTTTATTAAAATGCATAAGCTTTTGTGAGCTGCAGCTCACTTCATTGGAAGTGAACTAAAAAGTGGTAAAAAGGGGCAAAAATATCTATCCTTTCACTGTTTCATCAGTGAGCTTGTTTAAAAAAAGAAATAAAAGGGCCACTAAAGGTAAAGGTAAAGGTCCCCCCACACATTTGTGCAGTCGTGTCCGACTCTAGGGGCCGGTGCTCATCTCCGTTTGTTAGCTGAAGAGCCAGCGTTGTCCGAAGACGCTTCCGCTGTCATGTGGCCGGCATGACGCGCGCAGAACCTACCCACTGAAGTGATACCTATTAATCTACTTGCATTTGCATGCTTTCGAATTGCTAGGTTGGCAAGAGCTGGGGCGAGTGCGGGAGCTCACTCTGTCATGCGGGGCTAGGGATTCAAACCTCCAAACTTGCGATCTTTCGATCGACAAGCCTGGCGTCTTACCCGCTGAGCCACCACGCCCCTTACCACTGGTAAAGGGCCACTGGTAGACTTCAAAAACTGTAAAAAATTGCCATGGAGGAGAACAATCAGTGACCAGAGGGGAGTGAGTGTTCCTGCAACAGTGTGTAGTAACTAGCTGGAGTGTGCCTACAATGGAGTGAAGAGCTGCAGGCAATCCAGGCAGTACCACTTGGGCCAGCTGCAGAAGACAGAAAATAGTACTTTTGATGTATGGAAGAAAAAGACAGGTGGACGTGGCCTTTGTGATAAATTGGGGGCTGGTGGAGGGTGACGCTATGCTTTCCTGCCCTTGAGATATGGTCAGTGGCCCATATTCATGCTGGGGCAAGCTGGTCATGCAGATCTGCTCTCAGTTGCTAGTTTGGTTTACTTTTATTCAGGGAACATGAAGTGAACACTGTCTTGGCTTCAGCCAAAGCGTCTCAAGCTGGTCCTGGAGAAAAGTGCATCCTAAAAAATAAGGGGCAAGGGCCAGATCTATGACGAGTTCTATCTGACCTCCTCTGTGTACTAATCTATACTTAGGAAGTGGGAAGTTCAAGAAGGGCAGATGTCTGAAAAGTGGGTGGAGAACCAACACTATAGCTGTCAGCCTACTCCCCCTTTCTACTTTTCAGATGTGTCATTTAGCATATTTTTAGATCACATGTGCTTATAAGAGCACGTATGATTGTTGATTATTTTGAGTTCGAATTAAATAAAAATACTCTTGATACACAGTGCTTTTAAAAAAGTGGAGATGGAGGAATATTTAATTTGCCATTCTCTGTTTCATCCTTTTCCGGACCCTGCTTTCTTGCTCCATTTACCAAACCTTTGCCAGGATTTTGAAAGAGTATAACTGAGGCTTGAGCTCTAGCTGAAAACTCCTTACAAGCTGTCGTTCTTCTCAAAATGAATTATGGGACAGGCATCGATCTTCTTGCACTTTATTCATTACACCCCAAAGGGTTAACAGAATGTTCTTGACATGTACTAAGCTGAACAACATTGCTATGGGATGTAGAATAGTGTTGCCTGATGGAGCAGATACAATTCGTTTTATGACCCCAAGGAAATTTTAGACGAAGAGAGGACTTGTTTCAAACGAGCCAAAGAACAGGAACAGATGCTGCAGCCTGTACATATGGGACACTGGGAACCGCCAGTAGGGGCAGGCCTGCCAGCTAAGCAAGCTAGAAAACGGTTTTGTGGACCACAATCTCTGCTCTTGTCCGATTCCTTCCATATTTGATCAACTTTAATATTTATATATGAGAGTCACAAATATTTCAGTACTTGGTATCTGGCAATTGACATGCAGTGGCAGAACAATTTAGCCATATCTGCGATAGCGCCCGCCTTGTGGAATATCTTGCCCCCGGAGGTGAGGCTGGGTCCCTCGCTCCCGGAAGACTCCTAAGACCTGGCTCTGCCGCCTTGCCTGGGACGGGGGAGGTAATAGTTCCTCCTGGGGGTGGCTGGCCCCATAGTGTCCTCCTTTTTATATGAGATTTTACCATCCCTTGGATTTTTATCTATTATTTATTATACTGGTTTAGATTGTAACTTATGTTTACAGGTTTTTAATTGTTGACTCTGTTGTAAACCGCCCAGAGTCCCCCGTTGGGGGAGATGGGCGGTGATAAATTTGAAAAATAAATAAATAAATAAATATTTCTTTATTTGATTGCCAACTTGCAGTAGTATTTATTGTCTGATATTTTTGATAGTAGATACAGTATGTGTTATAATTTAATGCTTTTTTTTTAGAAATTGATATGGGATGATGACTAGCATTTATTTGTACCTGATAAATACCAAAACTGAGGCTTTTTGGCAAATAACATTTGACAGAATCTAAGAGCTGGTGCATTTATAATGGGATCTTTGCCAAAATCAAAACAATCAAGAGGTTCAAGTACTCAGTTTTAGGATAAAATGTGCATCAAAAATTGTGATTATAGTTTTAAATTCTTCTTTTCACACTCAAAATAATACATTTCAAAACATTCCAAATATTCATTTCTAATTTAGACCAGACCAATAAGTGTTCTGAGCACATTAATAGGACAACACCATAAAATTGAAACTAGATTAGGAGAGAATTGAATTGATCTAAATTGTGTCAATCCCAGTGTCTTCAAGCAATAAATCATGATACAGAAGAAGCTGACACATTTGATAATAACTTGTAAAACTATCTGCAAAATGAAATACTGACAGCTCCCCTTTTCTTTGCTGGTTTCTCCTAAAATGTTCAGCAAATGTTAGTAATAAAAGCAATCCAGTTGCTATCGATATCAGTGAGAGAGTTAAAGTAAGTTGGTTGAAATTGCATGGTGGAAAATAAAGGTCTAGTCACGGGTGTGTATGTGTCTTTATGATTAGAATAACAACAGTAGGGGATCGTATCTAGAAAGGGAAAGTGAGCTTCCTTGTAGAGTGTTAAAAAAGTCCTAGTAGGAGTCAACCAGGATACATATCAAATTCAGCAACTCTGCTTCTCTAGCAACTGGTGGAGGCTTGTTCTTGTATATATACTGTATAAAAAAGCTTGGTGTATTCCATTTATTATATTATGCTACTTTCAGTCTGCAGCTGCTTTGGCCTGACCTTTTCTGCTGTGCTATGAAAGGATTCTGTTTTAAAACTGTCTTCTTGTACGTTAGATTTATTCTGTCGATATTGTTTTTGAACCCAGTAAAGCTTGCCAAGGTTTTCATTCTTTAGAGACGTTCTACTAACAGTTTTCACAACTCACAATATGAATCACACCACCTTATTCTGATTAATCCGTTTATCATTTTTGCATCTCCTTCCTATTACACGTTGTTAGTGCAACAGTATGAATTCTGTTGCTGTTCTACTGGTCTTTATTAGGTTAAATAATGGTCTGAACCAATAAATATATGCATGTGTGCACATTTAGAGCATTGAAGGCAGTCATTTAGCATCTCTTAATACTGCTTATTGTTGCTGTGCCAAAATATACAATGCTTACCTAGTCTAGATAACAATATTCAGTTTTGCCTTCTTTAAATTCATCTGATCATGTCCACCTCTTTATGCTAGTATTGACTTTGTTTCTGAGTCCATAAAGTTTAGATTATTGATTCATTTGGGCATTTTATTTTGTTTCTTTTGGCATCTAACTTTGCTTTGTTTTGCTGGTATCCTGAGCTGTAAATATATAAAAGTATTTACAAATCTATCAAAGAAAACAGCACAATTAATTTGAATCCTTCCTCTTCAGAGGGAGTTAACTGTTGGAATAATGCATTTACGGGACAGTGAAACTTTGCTTTGCTAGACCTCATTGCAAGGGACACTGCATGCAGAAAACCACTATTTAAGTCATTTGCATAATGATGGCATTATGCAAATACTGCAAATAACATCCTTTGATGCAAATGGCACCATTTGAATCCTTTGCATGATGGTATGATCAGCTATATCTCTTATCTAGAGCTCCATTTCTCTTATATAGTGATGGGATTTCAAAAGAATTGTAGGGTTCTGAAGCCAAAAATATAGCAGGTGATTTCATTATATCATTATATGATGTGAAGTTTCAGCTTGGCCTTCTTCATCTCCATAAGTCTTGGCTCTTCTTCCTTTGGCCCAAGTTTCCTTCTCTTCTCAGATTCCCCCCTCTGGCCTTCTGTCATTCCTCCGAATCTTTGCTCTTTTCTCACCATCTTGCCTTTGGCCTCTCATCTTCTCGATATGCTTACCATACATTTCAGTTTGACCAGGACTGTCCCATTTTTGTAGTCCAATCTGGGTGTTACAAAAAATCCCAGAAAGTAAGGCTCTATAGATGTGCAAAAGGGGAAGCATGGATTTAGCTTTCTGTCACTTTCCCCATTTCTGGGCAAGCCAGTAAGCAAATTCAGATGGCTAAACTCATACTCTCCCTTTGCCTGGAATGAACTTTAGTCATTCTGAACAAGCCGCACAGGCAAAAAGAGATTAAAGTTTAAGCATGTTGAAGCCCTGTTCTTTGGTTTTGCCAACTCAAGCCTGCTGATCATGGCTTTTGCCCTGGTTTATTTGCTTGGAAATATGGTAAGTCTATCTTGGCATGGTAGACTATGCTGGTTTACTCATTTCCCAAGCTGCTGTTTCCTTAAACCCTGCTCTTGATACCTTCAGCTCTACCTGCCCTGCTCCTCTACAGAACCAATGCAGAAATTGCCCCAAATCACCATCAGCACCACCATATTCTGATGCTAAACTTTTCTGTTGCTTAAATTCTACAACATTTCATCATGCTGATTAGGCATTGCTTTTCCAGAATTAACTGGAATTAAAACTGCAATTCCACACACTGTTTAATACAGTGAGCGTTACCAAATAATGTCTTTTTCCATAAACTTTTTATAAGGTTTACTCATAAGTAAGCCTGATTCAGCAAAAGTTCCCTGCCAACATGAATTATGAAATTCTCTGTTTTCAGGTTCAGTTGTTTTTATTTCTTCCTGTTCAGTATGGCTAGGAGATTTGTACTAAATTACAGCATAATTGTCTGCTAATAGTCACCTGATGTTATCAGCTAAGGATCTGGTTAATTACTGATTTTCTTTTCCTTTCCTTTCTTTTATTGAAAAAGAGAAAAATATGATGGTCAATAATTAAAAATTCTCCACTGCAGGAACTAGGAACTGGACTGAAGAGAATGCTTACTAATCTTATAGACAAACTAAATATGAAACAATAAATGGGCAGAATTTGTAGCTAGAGTGCTTCTGATTAAAGGTACAACCAATTTTAAAAGGCTCAATAGCTCTTTCCCTTTTGACATAGAATGAATGACATTTATTGAAACCTCTGTCCCTTACCAAAATAATAAAAAGTCTGTACTGATCAGGTTGAAAACAGCAAACTCCAAAGTAGAAATACTAGAATGCAATCGTTTGTCAACAAAGTCAGATGGAGTCCCTACAACAAGTAAAGAGTATGTGGCAATTGCAAAGAAAAGGACTACCAGTGAAGTAATTAGAGGCATTTGTTTCATTCATTCATTCATTCATTCATTCATTCATTCATTCATTCATTCATTCATTCATATTCATTTATATAGTTTCATATCTGGAGGTGAACACAAGATCTGGACAGGCATGAAGGTGTCTGTGATTGCATCTTGACTTTTTTGACCCCCTGGAGAAGTAACTGTGCTGCATTCATTTCATTTCATCTAATAATAGGCCTGTGAGGGGCAGTTGTGCTTTACTAGGATGAATTGCTTTATTCTACACAGACAATCCTATTCTTCCCCAAAAGCTGAAGGAATAATGTGCTGTCTTTCATCAAGATGCTTTGGATTGTGGGCCTTCCTTGGCTTCTGATCTGCAAGAGGAGGTCACAGAAGTGATCTGAAGTGAGTAACACTGTTGCTTTGCTTTGCACTTTAGAAGCTGTGGGGAGGCCATGTTGCTTTTGTGAACCAGCTTCAAGGGATGTTTTGCTCAAAGGCGTGCTTGGTTGAAGTGAAGTAGCCCTTCAAAGCTGTGCATGACCTTTTATAATGGTGAATATTACCCCATGCAGCATAAAGGAATCTCTGATTAGAAGTTGGAAATGAAATTGTTGGTAATTTGCATTAGTTTTGCATTTTTCATACAACTTTATTATTACTTGTAGTATTTTAGAAATGACACCTGGGAAAACACCATCAGAATTTACATGTCGAATTCCATAGGAAGGGTTTTGCAAGAGTGAGTATGCATTCTTGAGATACAGTGTAACACTTGCATTTTCTTGCTGCATTATTTAATACTTTTAATTAATGCTTTTAAGGCAGGACAGAATTGGGAACATGAATAAACACTGAATTCAAATGTAGCTGTTCCATTTGTAATTTAAACTGTGAATGCACAGAATATTAATAAGAGTGTTCCCTTTTGGAAGCTCGGTTTCATGGATTCCTCTCCAACTTTCACCGTAACATCAACAGTAAGTTTAGAAGAATTTTCCATTGAAGAATAGCCGTTGCATGCCCAGGTGACATAACTCACTAACACCTGGGTGGTGCCTGGGGCATTTGCTTGATAATTATAGGCCTTTGTTCTTGTTTCTTGACAGTCTTTAATCGTGAATTTTAACTGCTATGTGTTTTCTATTAGCAATTACCACCCCTGTCATTTTTTCCATCTAATACAAGACTCTTGATCTCTGAGTTTTTTGTTGCTGCATGAGCCTTCTTTCAAACTGAAATACAATGAGACATGGGCACAATCTACTCTGAGTTGGCTGCGTATGAAGATCAGTTGCATGGGATGCAGGATATTCATGACTGGATCTCCTAAGATCTTTGCTTAAAACTATGGTGTAGTGGCTAAGGTGTTGGCCTAGAAAGCAGGAGACTGTGAGTTCTAGTCCCGCCTTAGGCATGAAAGCCGTCTGGGTGACTTTGGGCCAGTCTGTCTCTCTCAACCCACCTCACAAGGTGGTTGTTGTTGTGAAAATAGGAGGCAGTAGTATTAGGTATGTTCATCGCCTTGAGTTGACCAAAATACAAACACACGAAAGAAAGAAAGGAAGGAAGGAAAAAAATTATTATTTTATTATTATTATTATTAATAATAATAATAATAATAATAATAATCTTATGAAATCGAGTCTCATCAAGTTCTAAAGTTTATCTTCAAGTAAATGGGTATAGGATTTCACAGCCAATAGTTTTTGAAAACCAGGTAAGAGACATTTAAAATACTGTATAAAAATCTAACATCAGGTAAAAATAATAAACCAGCATAAGATAATGCCAAGGAAAGTTAAACAAAACCTATGGCACCAGCCCCTAGAGTCGGACACGACTGCACAAATGTGCGGGGGGAACCTTTACCTTTACCTTTTTATGGGTCTTCAAGATCTGTGAAAAACAATCTAAGAGAGGGGTTGATGTTATTCTCAAGGAAGGGAATCCCATGATGGGAGGTTCCAACAAAATGAACCTGTCTCTGGTTGCTTTTAGTTTAATCTTCCGTAATAGCAGGCCACCAATCAGAGTCTATTAAGATCTAAATCTTACAGTCTTGATCCAGATGAAGAGTGTAAAGTTGGGGTGATGGAAAAAAAAGACGGCAATGGCCACCTCTCCATCTTGGGAAGGAATTTGATGTCATGATATTAGTCTTGCCAAAAGCAATGGGATGGGCTTTAATCACAACTAAGTTAGCAGACATTGATTTCAACGAGGCAGGCCTCTTGTTACTAAAGGGAATGTGTTCATTGGGTCTACAACTGTTTTTAAATAGTGTTCCAAATAGCTCAGGGATTCCACAAAATAGCTGTGGAAACTTCAAGGGAAAAAATGCTTCTGTATTTTCTGAAATACAGCTTTCAGATTACAAAAGATGCAATCAACATGAATTAGGCATCTGCATGCAAAGATTGTAGAATATGGCATGCACATGTACAAAATGACAGTCAGTTGTTCATGTATGTGTAAACATGGCAAATGACCTATGCAAAAGCTGATGTGCACAAGAAGTCCATGAATGGAGTAGTTTCAAAAGTTGGGGACAGCTAGAGGCTCACCAGGCCTTTCACTGCCCTGAATGAACTAGAATCCCCTAGGATCAGAACTTCATCCTGGGCATAGCAATAAATCTCTCACTAAGAACACAAACATGAACACGTAAGTTTAACACTGGAAGACTGAAGGGCAAGACTTAAATAAGTTTTTTTTAAAAAAATTACAGATTCAGAAGAAGCTGTTATCATGATAAAGAACAACTACTGTAGAATTTAGAAATCTAGATACTGTATATATTAAAGGTCATTTGCAAGGTTTAAATGCTGCATCTTTTCTCCCTCCTCTTTGTAGAAATGGGCTTTTTCTGCCCAGTTCTCTTGAACTTTGCTTACTTGTAAAGTCTTTTGACAATGGGCTTGCCTCTGTTCAGAGTTCTTTCCTTCCAGTCTTGCTAGCTTCAGCCCTCACAGGTGTAGCAATATGGACTATTCAGCAGGTGAATTGGTGTGGAAAAGATTCCCAGAGAGCAGACATTTTATTGCTACAGGGGTCAGACTGTAAAGCAGATAACAGGTAATGAGAAGAACTAGAAAATGACTATTTATGTATAAATATAAATATACTTTACGGTTATCAAATGAGTGCACAAGATTTTCTTTTTAATTGATTGATATGCTGGCTTCCAAATCAGTACTTGTGACCTTAACATACAGTAAAGCGAGGCCAGAAGGTTTCCCAGAGAAACACAATGCAGATCTCCTGGCTGTACATATTTTAGAAGGAATCACATATGCATGGTCACACTGAAAATGGGCCTTTGTGGGAAGCGGTGAGGCATGTAACAGCCACGGGCTAGTGATGCATGAAGGTTGGGCTTTCAGTATATCACACAGGATTCTTGGAATGTGTCCAATTCACTGCTTCAAATGCTCGCCAGCTGGTATAAGAGTGAAATAACTGCAGAAAAATACTTTTTCCATGGCAGGAGATTGAATTAGAAGAGGCCACTTAACTGTGTCAGGCCATGTTTGGTCAATATAACTTACAAGTAAGAGCCCACCCAGTCTATCCCTGGAAGGAATAACATCCTTAAGATACCAAGTTGAGGTTCCACAAAGTAGGGGGGATAGGAGGAGGAAGAGATGTGTTCTCTTAAATCTTAAATCTTTGTTATTTGGGATATCTAGGAATGATCTGAAATTCCAAATCACAAAGAAATTATGCTGCCCTTATCAAAACTCTTCATTTACCTTGAAATTCCTCATATTATTCCTCAGATAGGTGCCAAAATTTTAATTTCAGTGTAAGAGAAGCCTGGTGCAGAATCTACCATCTCCCTCAATACAGTAGAAATTGCATTAATGTTACTTTTAAACAAGTTTTGCTTCTATTGCCATTTCTGGTATGTTTCACACAAACAAGAATCTCCACATTCATCCTGAAATTTCATGTTTATTTCACTGCTCTTTCCTTGCAATGGTAGGGAGAGCTGAAATGGATTTAGTCATCTAACCTAATACTTTTATGGGGAACCAGATTCAATAAAAGTCCAGTTCTACCTAGCACTTAGAGCATCCTAATCATGGAGAACAGATAAATGTAAAGAAAGATGTAATATTTCAATGTGGATTCCTCCCCTCTCCCTCACTTTTCTAACTTTTGAAAAATAACTACTTTCCACATACATGATAGTATTGGTAAGGGGTTTTTGTATGTTGCTTAGATTAACATTCAGTAGACCCACTGGAGCCCAGATAATATGGGTTTACACACCACACTTCTTTTGTGAAAGGACTTTGTTGAAACAGGAGAATATATTGAACCAAATTCCATGCATAAATATTTGGTCAAGTGTGTACCAAGCTACTTGATACCATACACTACACTAAATTGTCATATTCTTCTAACATCCACCATATGTTGCTTTTATTGAAAATGTAATTGTTCAAACATCCTGGGCAATTGTATTAATATATTCTCCAGCTGGCACCCGTTTTGAGGTTTGCTGCTTTTTTTTTTTTTTGCTTTCTTGGTTATTGTTGGTCTTGCCTTCATTTTTTCATTCATCTCTGATTTAGACCATCATAAAAGTAAACCATGAAAATGGATGGATCTAGTTTAATATTGGCTTTTATTCAGATTGCATTCTTAAAGGGATGCCAAGACCAAACAAAATGTCCTATATTGTAATACTGAACAATGGAATTACATTTTTAGTCATCTACAGTGTTTAGAACATTCCTGTCTTGCTTGCTGCCATGGAGTTTGTAGGTGTGACATCCCATCCTGCAGTTCAGGTTTAGCAACGCTTGGAAAGAAATCAACGTCTTTCAGTGAGCAATTTTTTTTTCCTGGCGATCACTCGTAGCCGAGTAAGATTGTCTTCCAAGGGTAAAAATCTTAACAGTGGATCCGTAAGTGGCTGTAAAGGCCAATTCTGGATCCGCACAACCTCCCACAATGAGGGCATAGGTTTCCGGGTGGAAGACGGTCACGATGAGGGTTTGCCTGACGTGCCTTCCTCTTAGCTCATTTCTCCCTTTCACCCTGTACTTGTGCTTCTTCAAAGTCCGTAGCACCATTAATAAAGGCTGACCTCCAATTGAAACACTCATGAGTTAGGGCTTCCCAGTTCTCAATGCTGATATTACATTTTTTAAAATTAGCTTTGAGAGTGTCTTTGAATCTCTTTTGCTGTCCACCAATATTCCGTTTTCCATTCTTAAGTTGGGAGTAAAGTAGTTGCTTTGGAAGACGATGGTCAGGCATTTGAACAACATGGCCGGTCCAGCGAAGTTGATGTTGATCATTGTTTCAATGCTGGTGGTTTTCGCTACTTCTAATACGCTAACATTAGTCCACCTATCTTCCCAAGTAATTTGCAGAATTTTTCAGAGGCAGCGTTGATGGAATCTTTCAAGAAGTTGGAGGTGGTGTTTGTAGAGGGTCCATGTTTCACAGGCATACAAAAAGGTTGGTAGTACAATGGCTTTGTAAACAAGCATTTTGGTCTCCCTATCCTCAAACACTCTATGCTTCATTCATCGAACAGATGGAAACAGATGGAAACATATCGAACAGATGGAAAGCTTTTTAATCTTAGTAGGCTGAAAGCAAAAAAATAAGGTAATTACAACTTCTGTTATAGAACTTCAATATGCTGATGATAACGTAGTCTGTGCACACTCAGAGGAAGATCTTCAAACTATCCTAAACATCTTTGCAGAAGCATATGAAAAGCTCGGCCTCTCGATCAACATTAAAAAAAGCAAAGTGCTTTACCAGCAAGTTCGAACCAATCCCTCTGCAGCGCCATCAATCCAGCTTAAAGGTGTGTTACTAGAAAATGTCGACCACTTTTCTTATCTTGGAAGCCATCTATCTACAAAAGCCGACATCGACGCTGAAATTCAGCATTGTCTGAGCTCTGCGAGTGTAGCTTTCTCCCGAATGAAGCGTAGTGAGCAATAACCATGCCTTGAATTAACCACATTGGCTATGATAGTGCTACTGCACAAAGCTGTGCTGGTCATTGACCGAATAAAGATTACTTGAAAGAAGCCAAGGTCAGGCAATGTTTCTCTTAAATTTTTATTGAACAGTAGTTTACACAAGAAAGAAAGAAAGAACTAAGCAAAGAGTATACAGTGCTATGAAAAGTGATACAAAAATCAATATGGATAAATAAAAAGGAGAAGGCACCACTAACAGAAAAGTCTGAAAGTTATTCATAATTTCTATATATCATAAGAATTGACAAAGGTACACCTGTTGCTATTAACATAATGAGTATAATCTACTCAAACCTGATAAGAATGTGATTCTTACCTCTGAAAGTTCATTATTCTACATTTGCCAGTATTTTTTTCTAATAAAGCAATTGAACAAGCTCTTTTAAACCAGAAATCAATTGTTAAATTTTCAAGAAATTTCGAACATTGTGCAACATTCCAACGTTTTGCTACAAAAAGTAAATAGAAAATCAGCTCCTTATTTTTAAGAGAAGTGTTGGATTGTGTGAATAGATGGAAGAAGTCTAGCTCTGGAAAGGATTTGATGCTTATTTTGTAATGATATTAATTTTGTAATGATACTAATTTTGCTCCAGCAAAGGAGACCGTTACCTTGTCGTGGTGCTGGAGCTTGAGCACCTCAATGACGCCATGAGCTAAACCGTGAAGGGACACCCAAGATGGGAAGGTCATGGCAGAGAGGTTAGACTAAATACGATCCCTGGGGAAGGTAACGGCAACCCACCCCAGTATTCTTGCCATGAAAACTAAATGGATCAGTACAACCAGAGATATGTTGGTATACCATTGGATGATAGAACTCCCAGGTCGGAAGATGGTCAAAATGCTACTGGGGAGGAACAGATGATACGTTCAACTAGCCCCAGATGTGATGACGCAGCTAGCTCAAAGCCGAAAGGACGGCTAGCGGCCGACGGTGCTGGTGGTGAACGACGAATCCGATGTTCTAAAGATCAACACACCATAGGAACCTGGAATGTAAGATCTATGAGCCAGGGCAAATTGGATGTGGTTATTGGTGAGATGTCAAGATTAAATATAGACATTTTGGGTGCCAGTGAATTGAAAGGGACTGGAATGGGCCACTTTACATCAGATGACCACCAGATCTACTACTGTGGACAAGAGGACCACAAAAGAAGATTTGAAAAATTTGAAAAATACAAGAATGGCCATCAGATTGGAAAAAATCAACTTATATCCCCATACCAAAAAAGGGAAACACTAAAGAATATTCAAACTATCAAACAGTGGCACTTATTTCACATGCCAGTAAGGTAATGCTCAAGATCCTGCAAGGTAGACTCCAGCAATTCATGGAGCGAGAATTGCCAGATGTACAAGCTGGGTTTAGAAAAGGCAGAGGAACTAGAGACCAAATTGCCAATATCCGCTGGATAATGGAGAAAGCCAGGGAGTTTCAGAAAAACATCTATTTCTGTTTTATTGACTATTCTAAAGCCTTTGACTGTGTGGATCATAACAAATTGTGGCAAGTTCTTGGTGGTATGGGGATACCAAGTCATCTTGTCTGCCTCCTGAGGAATCTGTATAACGACCAAGTAGTAACGGTAAGAACAGACCATGGAACAACGGACTGGTTTAAGATTGGGAAAGGAGTAGAGGAGGGTTGTATACTCTCACCCTACCTATTCAACTTGTACGCAGAACACATCATGCGACATGCTGGACTTGATGAATCCAAGGCTGGAGTTAAAATCGCTGGAAGAAACATTAACAATCTCAGATATGCAGATGATACCACTTTGATGGCTGAAAGCGAGGAGGAGCTGAGGAGCCTTATGACGAAGGTGAAAGAAGAAAATGGAAAAGCTGGGTTGCAATTAAACCTTACAAAAACCAAGATTATGGCAACCAGCTTGATTGATAACTGGCAAATAGAGGGAGAAAAAGTGGAGGCAGTGACAGACTTTGTATTTCTAGGCGCAAAGATTACTGCAGATGCTGACTGCAGCCAGGAAATCAGAAGATGTTTACTTCTTGGGAGGACAGCAATGACAAATCTCAATAAAATAGTTAAGAGCAGAGATATCACACTGACAACAAAGATCCGGATAGTTAAAGCAATGGTATTCCCCGTAGTAAACTATGGCTGCAAGAGCTGAACCATAAGGAAGGCTTTGCGAAGGAAGATAGATGCTTTTGAACTGTGGTGTTGGAGGAAAATTCTGAGAGTGGCTTGGACTGCAAGAAGATCAAACCAGTCCATACTCCAGGAAATAAAGCCAGACTGCTCACTTGGGGGAATGATATTAAAGGCAAAACTAAAGTACTTTGGCCACATAATGAGAGGACAGGATACCCTGGAGAAGATGCTGATTCTAGGGAAAGTGGAAGGCAAAAGGAAGAGGGGCTGACCAAGGGCAAGGTGGGTGGATGATATTCTGGAGGTGACGGACTCGACCTTGCGGGAGCTGGGGGTGGCGACGGCCAACAGGAAGCTCTGGCGTGGGCTCGTCCATGAAGTCACGAAGAGTCAGAAGCGACTGAACGAATAAACAACAAACAGGTAATTCTCGAGTTATGACCGTTTGTTCAGTGACTGTTCAAAGTTATGGTGGTGCTGAACGAATGGTACTTATGCCCGGTCTGCAAAGTTATGGCCATTGCAGCGCCCCCGCGGTCATGTGATCAAAATTTAAATTTAATGAATAAACAACAAACTACTTTTGCTAAAATATTTACACCAGAAAGGCACTACCTTTTCACATATCTACCACATATGGTAAAATGATCTTTTTTGTGTACAGCTTCTGCAACATTTTGAATGATTGACAATCAAACTGTCATACATGACAGTTAACATATATGCTAACCTAGCAGGGGCTAAATGCCACTCTTGAATAGAGGCAGAAAGAAAACCTTCTGATTTCCATAACAATTGCCATTTTGGTCAATGATTGGGTTGCCTAAATCAGTATCCCAGGCATCCTTTAGACTAGTTCCTTCTATTTCTAGTCACGCAACATTTCTTAAGACATTGACCAAGTCAACTTTAAGTCCAGCAACTTTTGAAGAGAAGCCACAACTGTGTTCTTTGACCCAGCTTCTTATGAGTCTTCCTCTCCCAGGCTGTTCCCCTCTCACCATTATGGGCAGGTTTGATTCAGCTAATGAGGCCAGCTGCCTACCCCTATATGATTAAAAGCAGAATAAAAGCAAAAGTTGGGCATTTATTTATTTATATTTACAATCTATTTTTCAAACTAAGGTTGTCCTTCAGAATGACTTGCATCAATTGAAAGAATGGAAAAAATGGGGTATAATAATTACGGGACTCATCCCCATGTCTGAAGATCATTCAGTGGCCTGTTAGAACCAGTGAATGGAGCAGAGCTTAATATTGTGTAAACTCGTGGGCAGAAAAAGGAATATTGTTTAAAAACACAGCCTGTGAGCATGTTAGAGAGATTCGGGTTCTTATTCTTACACTTTTAGCCCACCCAAGCATAAAGAAACACATGCTTAGACATTGCGGGCACCAAACATAAGTACAAAAGAGTTCTTACATTTATTTTGTCCAGATACAGCCATTTCAGTAGAAAATTGGTTTCAGTTCTTCTTTCTGTTCCCTAAACTGTATACCTCTGGCCCTGTTTGATGCCAGAGGCTGCGTGGAGAAAGGGGGAAAAGCCTCTGGGGTTGAGGCCTAGCACATGGCCTCTCCATGGAAGTTGCTAAGGCACATGCGTCCTACCCCATTGGTGGAAGAATCAGAGAGAGAGAAGAGGAAGTGGGAGGGGCAACAAGCAGCTTCCTCTGGAAGCACAGAGTTTGCCTCCTAGAGCAATCACCCATGTGCTAATGAGGCATGCTTGATTTGCCGGATTCCAACAATGTCTCTCTAACCACAGCATTAAGATGCCTCGCTAACTATTCCTAAAGGCCGTGTCCTCATAAGACTGCTTTCATCATAATGCAGAATTTAAAATAAATAGTTGTTCTGCACATCTCCTAAGACATGGACAATACTCCCCAGTGCATTCTGAGGAGAAGGAACATACAGCTCTTTTGTTTCAAATGAAAACAAACACTGTGTATTGTCGAAGGCTTTCACGGCCGGAGTTCAATGGCTGTTGTGGGTCTTCCAGGCTGTGTGGCCGTGTTCTGGAGGTTGTGGTTCCTAACGTTTCGCCAGCATCTGTGGCCAGCATCTTCAGAGGGCAGGAGCACAGATAGAAGCAAAATCTCTGTAGAGATCTCAGAATCTAGAGATTTTGCTTCTATCTGTGCTCCTGCCCTCTGAAGATGCTGGCCACAGATGCTGGCGAAATGTTAGGAACCACAACCTCCAGAACACGGCCACACAGCCCGGAAGACCCACAACAGCCATAAAACAAACACTATTTACGGACTGAGGAGGAAGAGAGAGAGAGAGGTACAACCTTTGTATGCATCAGGAAGTGGCGGCTAAGAGCAGGGAGGCCCTTCTGTCAGCATCAAGGGGGTGTTGTTATCCCCTTTGCTTTTGCACCACAATTGTGAAGGCAATTTGAATCAGCCAATTTTGGAAGGTGGCAGTTTGAAATTGCCCAGGCTTCAAGCAAATTTCCTATTTCCATGCTAGCTTCTGTGAAGAATGGAGAGAAGAGAGAGAGAGAGAATAGAGTTCTTCCAACCATTTTTGGGGTGGTACAGCAGAGGTAATTCCATAGGATCAGGGAGTTAATGAGTACAACATTTGCTCCCCCTCTCTCCCAGGCCTGGCAGGGGAACACGGTAGAGAAGGGAGGGCTGACTCTAATTGCCACAAACCAACAAAAGGTCAAGGTTTGGGATAGCATGTTTTGCAGGATGGGTTTAAAGGGTGTCTAACTATGAGCAAGAATTCAGGAGGAGTCTGGTAGCATCTTCTCCAATTAACATTTTTTTTATTAAAAGGCATACATTTTCATGAGCTGCGGCTCCCTTCATCATAGCAAATATTGACAAATATTAACCAATCATTAGGTTATTTTTAAATGTGGGTTTCACATTCTTCCAGAATAGTGTTATTCTGGAATAGCTCTATTCTGGAATATTGCCTAACCCAAGGGTCGGAAATGGCGGCTCGCGAGCCAGATCTGGCTCTTTGGCCCCTTGACTCTGGCTCTCTCTCCCTGTCTGCCGCCCGACATCGGAAAGCCGGTCTCCGGAAGCAGCGCGAACCCTGGGGAAGAAACAGAGACGCTGATTGGTGGAGGCTCAGAAGGAAGGATGCCTCCACCAATCAGCGCGCGCCAAAGGGGAGCAGAGAGGCGGGCTGAACAAGGCGAAGACCGATTGGCCCTGCTTCCCAAAGGCGCGAAAAAAAGACTTACCTCCATTGGCCGAGACAACCCGCACAGAAGCCTCTAGATTCCGCGCCGGATCCTGTTTCCAGGCCTCGCCTTGCTACTGCCCCGGAGCCCTGTCCTGCTTCCGCGCCGGACCCTGACTCCACACTTTCTCCCTCCACCACGCCAAGCCGTCTTACCTTGCTGCCGTGCCAAGCCTCTGCCCGAACCGCTGCCGCGGTAGGGAAGAGCCCTGTCGCCGCCCCCCCCGCCGGGAGTATGAGTGGCCAGCAGGTCCGACCGCGGCCAGACAGAGCGATGGCGGCACCCGGGCCTCGTCACTCCCGCCGCCACGCGCAGGTTTCTTCCCACCCCGTTCCCCTTTGGCAGCTCCAGGCCCCGGGGTGGGTGGGGGTGTCCGGACGGCGCAAGTCCACTTCCCCGCCCCACAGCTGATTGGCACACCGCGGGTGCAAGTCCACTTCCCCGCCCCACAGCTGATTGGCGCACCGTGGGTGCAAGTCTACTTCCCCGCCCCACAGCTGATTGGCGCAAGTCCACTTCCCCGCCCCACAGCTGATTGGCGCGCCACGGGTGCAAGTCTACTTCCCCGCCCCACAGCTGATTGGCGCACCGCGGGTGCAAGTCCACTTCCCTGCCCCACAGCTGCCAGAGAGGAGGAGAGGCGGTGGAGGAGCTGCAGCCGGGGGGCTTTTCGTACCCTCCCCAGTCTATTTCTCCTTGCACCGGGCTTTAAAACGAAGAGTCAGCGGCAAGTTTGCACACGATGTATCGAGGTATACTAAGGCTTAGTGAGGGCTCCAGGGGGGCGGCAAGGCATCTCCTGCTCGGGTTGCTCGGGTGCCTTCCGCTCTCCCGCGCCCGTCCTGCCGGCCGGAGGGTGGCAGCTGTTTCTCCGCCACTCCCGGTGGGGCGGCCGGGCCGGGTTCGCGGAGCCGCTGGCTGCGCCCCCTCCCTCCGTGAGCCCCCCGCCCCCTTCCACGTGATTGGCTCCCGCCTGCAAAACCCGCCCCCTTCTATGCGATTGGCTCCCGCCCGCCCCTTCTACGCGATTGGCTCCCGCCCGCAAAACCCGCCCCCTTCCACGCGATTGGCTCCCGCCTGCAAAACCCGCCCCCTTCCACGCGATTGGCCCCTGCCCGCAAACCCCGCCCCCTGGCTCTCGAGCACTTCAAAATGTGCACGAGCATGTCAAAATGGCTCCCGGCACAAAAAGTTTGCCGACCCCTGGCCTAACCGATGTCCAAAAGGAACCCTTCTGAATGAGCATGATTTGAACATACCCACACCAAACACTTGTGCCCAACCAGAGTAAGATTTGGTAGGTGGCTAAGCTTGCTAGGCTAACCATCTGTCGGAACTTGTCTCCTTCTCAGGCCTATCCTTTAAGAAGCAGGATTGGTGGATGTTGTCCTGCTGGCTGGTGATGTTTTGTGGGAGGAAAATGGAGCCATGGGAATCTACCACTTTTTGAGACAGAATAGGACTTATCAAAGAAGGCCTATTCAAGGTACGCTGGGATTCATTTCTGCTGCCTCAGAGACTCAAAGAAAGCATCGTAATGAAGTTGTGAGGAACAGCCCCAATGTCCAAATAAATAGCTGTAAAGAAGCATTTTATTTACTTCCAAGGACATTGTGTCTTGCTTCATATAAATATCTGGAATGTGGCACATGACAGTAAAAATCTTCTGTTATATTTAGGGAAATTTCATGTTTAGGTAAATGGATGGATAACACACACACACACACACACTTATTTATTTATTTATTTATTTATTTATTTTTCAAATTTATTCCCCGCCCATCTCCCATGCAAGGGACTCTGGGCGGGGAATAAACTTATTTGATAGCTGAGGTGTTTTCCATCAGGACTGCGGTCCAGCGTGACCTGCTGAGGTGACAAGGCGGCATGATTTGCTTTGACAAGGCTCTGAGTGTTTCCGCTTAGCCTCCTCAGAGCCTCGTCTAGCACTCGCAAAAGCTGGAAGAGGCTTCCGCTCAGAGGATGCTTCTGTGCAATAGAGCCTCTTCTGGTTACTGATCATGTTAAAAGAGACAAGTGGAGCAGACAAAGCAAAGCAGAGTGACCACTTCACCTCATTTGATTGTCAGGTGGCTGTGTTGCTTTGTAGGGCAGCTTCAAGGAGGTCTTTGTCTGAACCTCCAAAGTAAAAGCATCCCCTTCAAGTTCTTTAGAGAAAATATGAAAAGAATGGTTCCAAATATTTTATATAATAATATCCTTTGAACGTCATTTATTTATTTATTACTTTGACGAATATTCCACTTTTCTATTCATAGAGCATTTGATGGGATAATAACATTCTTTTTTTTTTTTTAAGAAAAGAGGAGAGGTGAATGGGAGAATAATGGGGGTTAGTTCAAACGGGGATTAACTATTCTTTATGTTTACCAATGTCCTTGCATGCCTTGCGTCATAGAGTACAGCCTAGAGCCTTAATAGGCTAGGCGTATTTTAAAGTACTGGTAATTCATAAACGTTTCTCTTTTTGCCATTTGTATTTCAATCTTGGCTGATTTTAGAAGCTAAGCAAGATCAGGATTGGTTAGTTGTTGGATGAGGGATCAACCCCAAGTTCACTGTAGACTAGATTGGGAAATTTAAAAAAAAACATTGGAAAAAGGCAATGAAAAAACCATTGGAAACAGGCAATGGCAAAGCACTTGCGTACGGCTGCCAAGAAAATTGCATGGAGACCCTCACCTGAAGGTGAGCTTTGTTTCAATGTGTCTTCACCTCTATGTTCTTTATTTCATTGCAGCTATAATGTTGTGCTAGGTGTGCACTGTCATTGCATGTCAGGCATCACATGCAAACCACTAAATACTGGCAAATGTCAGTGTTCAAACATCAGTGGAGAATTACATGGACATGCCCGTGAAGTCAATGAAGATTTTACCTTTAGTGGCTGTCATGGGTTCTTTATAAAACTGTACCCAACTAGATTTGACCCAGACTCAAGAGAGACACAGAAGCACTGGGCCCTGGACAGGTGGTTTCTTTATATCTCCCTATAAGGGTTGGGGAGATGTTTTATTTTGTAGAAACAAACATATAAAAGTGATATGTGAGTGCTTCCTATATTCTATTGCTATCTCTATACTATTACTATGATAATTACTATACTATTATGTATTACTCTATTACAATTTCCTATATACTATGCTCTATACCAGTGTTTCTCAACCTTGGCAAGTTTAAGATGGGTGGACTTCAACTCCCAGAATTCCCCAGCCAGCAAACTTGCCAAGGTTGAAAAACACTGCTCTATACTATTGCTCGTATTCATCAATGTTTCTCTCTTAAGCCTGTTCTGTCTTAAGTCCCCTCTCTCTGAGATTTCTTCTTTTTCTGTTAATGGCCAGCCTGTAGAGCTCTTGCACCTTTTTTACACTGTGTTTTGTCTTGCTGGGCCTTTATACTTCTTTTCCTCTCTTTTGAACCATCCACTCTGTGTGAAGGAAAAACATCTTCTTTCGTTTGGCTGCTCGACTGAGTTTGCTGGTGGCTGCAGAGCTCCAAAACACCCCTCTCTCCCACACTTATGACAAGGTTGCAGCTGTATTGGCAACTTTGCCAAGCTGACGCTGGGGAGAAGGCTCAAATGGGAAGGGAAGAAGGCAGCACAGGGGCCTGCAAGTTTGCTAAGCAGCCTGCTCTTCCACAGTGGCATGAAATATTACAGAATGTCAGATGAGGGATTAAGTATTGGCAAGCTGAAACTGTACTAACTTTCAGGTAATATTCTAGAATAAATGAAATGGAGAATTTTCTCAATTTGAAGAAAAACCAGTTTGCAGATCTGATTATGAGAAATGTAGTCTGTGTGGAGATGTTATGATTAGGAAATGTGTGATGTTCACTATTTATGGCCATAAATATTTATAGTACCCATTAGGGTAATTATAATTATATAATTATATTTAGATTACCCATTAGGGTCTCCCTAAAAATGTAGGAAAGACAGTTAATCTCCAATAATTTAAGTCAATAGCCAAGATTCTATATCTAAACACCCTTGAACTATTTCAATTTGACTTGATCATCTTTCTTCAGAATGACCGTGTGAATTTTCTTTTATTTGTAAAGAATATAATCTCCAAATCAAATACAGAGATGGAATATTATGGGAGGTGTTTACTGTATTAGAGCACTGGCACCAACATGCAAGACCAGTGTGACCATTATAGCAAATGCCCTAATGTAATTGTTGCTTCAACTGGAACTGAGTTAGAGAGCTGCTCTGTTGGGTAGAAGGAAATAATGTAAATAAAAGGGGAAATCTTGTTTTCAGTGAAATTTATCACAGGGGCGGGGTGGGGTGGGGAGATGGAAGGCTCATACTGTCAGCAATATATGTTCAAAAATGCAATTTTTGGATTAATAACAAAGAAACATTTCTAGTTCAGTGGTTCCTCTAGGATGTGTGCTTTTGACCCACACGGTATATTATGCCCCATGGCTCTTAGCTGAACGATGACTTCACAATCCTTTTTTTTTTTTGTAAGTTGTGATGTCTATTAAAACTAGCTGAAGGTTGTACTGAGACCTCAGTGATATGAAATAGGTAGACTGTCCATTGATTAAATATTAAAGCATCAAACTTTAATATTTAAGAGCGTAGGAAGTGTATTGTCTCAAAGAAAGGCTGTACATTTTAAGCTGGCTTTTTCTCTCTCCAAGCAATGCCAACAATTTATCCCCTTCACTATAATTAAACAGATAAAAAAGATGCTCCAAGGCTCTATCTACTGTGAAAGATTCAGGTGTTTCAGTGATTATATATATCATTGCTCCGAGGCACTTATTAATTTGCTTAAAAGTCCATGCATCATTTCACAGATTGTTTTAGCACTTGTAATCTTATCAGCTTATGTCTGAATAAGGCAGACTTGTAAAAAAAATGAGCCAAAGATTAAGTCCTCTGGATTGATATATGTTATTAATATGACTTGTCTTCAATTTAAATGAGTTACTATAAAAATGGAGTAACTGAGTGTGGAAAGAGCAGATGGGCGCCAATGGAAAATGCAGTGAAATAGGTACAAAGGGTAAGTAAGCAATCAATTTCCCAGCCAAACCGCAAGTTTTAGACTTGTGCTTTCTGTTTCAGAAGACACAATCCTACAGAGAGAGAGGAAATTGCCTTTAGAAAAGCCAATCATGGTAATCCAATAGCCGATATGAATAACAGGGAAAAACAATCAACTGGGGCCCAGGCAAGGCAATGATCCCAGTAGGGATGGGAAATCCAGCAAATGTATGGCCTTCCATCACTGATAGATTAGGAAGGCTGTGTAGCAACACAAGCAGTGATGCTTCTACTCTGTAGTGAAATGAATGGATTGTATCTGTACAACCCCTTTTTAGTTTCTCTGTCTTCAGTCATGTAGAAATACACCTAAGTTGACTAGAGACAAAAAGCAACATGTGTCTGATTAATAGTTCTTTTAATAGGAAAAAAATATCATTCTATCATTTTTTTTAAAAAAAATAAGGGATAGTTCTGCATTTGCAGGCATGCTCTGTTTGAAGGGTTGCCCAGTTCAGATCTGATTTAAACATTAAGAGCTGTCAGAAAGGAGGAAAGGGGGTTGAATTTGCCGACACATCTTCTTGGGACATGTGTCACCTGGTCTTTGTTGCTATTGAAGGGATTGATAGATTCTTAAGAACTACTCATTATTTTTGAAGTTGCATCTGTACATGTGAATTAGCAAATACAGTTTTCATGCAAGTCTCTCTCTCTTTTGTCTGTGATGCTTAAGTGGTCACCTTACAATAAATGTTGTAGCTTGCAGCCAAAGTTCTGAATCCACATCATCTGGCTAGACTGATTTCCAAACAGAAGATCCAAATTTCAGTACCCCCAAATATCCATTTAAAAACAAATGATCTCAAGTAACAGGTCTAGGGACGGTTTGATCTTTAGATGAACTGAACCCATACATTTTTCAAGTGAAGAATTGCTTGGGATTTTGGATTTTATTGCACGTTTACTTTTGCTTTGGGATGGATTGTTCAACAGACAGTTCCAGCTGATTTAAACTTAAGATTGAATTTGATACAAATATATAAATAAATAAATAATATAATGTAAGGAAGGATACATTATATTAAATATAATAAAAATAATTATATAAAATCAAATGTAAATATATATACATAAATGTAACCATTGTTATGTGTTATATATGATCATTGTTATGTGTTATATGTTTTGTTTATGTTTTATGTTGAATGTAATAATAAAAAATTATATCTGAAAAAAAACAAAAACAAAAAACAGACAGTTCCAGCTGAATGAAAATTTTCAGAATTACAATAATTTTAGAAGGGGAAGGACTTTATAAACTGTAGAGAGAAGCAATTAAATATCAATTTAATTTGTTAATTTCTTAGTTTCTTTTCTTACTTTTTAGCAGCATTCTAACACTGCAATCCTATGCAATCTTTCATCAGAAATATATCTTTCTGTGTCTAGCTTCAGGGACATAAAATATACAATTAATATTGCAGGGCATTTGTAACTCTGTCACGATAGCTCTGTTCTGTTTTACCCCATTATTCCTCTGTTTTTAGGGGTGGACCTCATTCTCTGCTTTACTAATGCTGATCCTCCTCTTGTAACAAATTTTAAAATAATAGTAATAATAAAGAATAAAAAGAAAAAATAATACATATAATACACATACTGGTTTAAAAGAATATAAAAAGGTAATACAGATAAAAAAAACAAATATAACCAGTAAAGTTTAGGCAGATAGCCAACAAATGACCATTATTCCTTAACATCAAGAACCCTGCCTTCCTTTATTTATTTATTTATCAAATTTATCACCGCCCATCCCCCCCCCCCAAGGAGGGACTCTGGGCGGTTTACAATAAAAACACAGTTAAATACTATACAATGTTAATACAATAAAATAACTATAAATAGACAGTAAAAATATAAAACATAATAAAATCCAGATGGGTAAAAGTTCTTTATCGGACCGTGAGTAAAAAGGGGCAACTTTAGGGCCAATCTAGGGAACAAGCCATCCCCAAGAGTGACCACTCTCCCTCCCACTCCAGGCATGTTGAAAAAACTAGGATTTTATTAAGTCCAGGAGCGAGGGAGCCTGCCTTATCTCCGGAATGTTCCAGAGGGCAGGGGCTACTGCAGAGAAGGCCCGCTTTCGTGACCCCGCTAGATGGAATTCCTTTACAGAAGGGATCCAGAGCATGCCCTCTCTGCATGCCCGGGTGGGACGGGTCAATATAATGGGGATGAGATGGTTCCGCAGATAACCTGGACCCATGCCATGCAGGGCTTTAAAGATCATAACCAAAACCTTGAATTGGACCCGGAAGC
This sequence comes from Charina bottae, assembly GCA_023362775.1. Taxonomy (NCBI): domain Eukaryota; kingdom Metazoa; phylum Chordata; class Lepidosauria; order Squamata; family Charinaidae; genus Charina; species Charina bottae. The sequence continues at coordinate 14,548,615 of JALMGJ010000016.1, forward strand.
AAACTGGAACTCAATGCAGCTTGCGTAGCAGAGGTGTTACATGTGCCACCCTTGGGGCACCTAAGACTCCCCGTGTGGCTGCATTTTGGACCAGCTCTAGCCTCTGGATATTCTTCAAGGGTAGCCCCATGAAGAGGGTATTACAGTAGTCTATGTGGGAGATAACCAGGGCATGAGTGACCGTTCGAAGGGCCTCTCGTTCCAGGAAAGGGCGTAACTGGTGCACAAGACAAAGTTGAGCAAAGGCCCTCCTGGCCACAACTACCACCTGCTCTTCGAGCAGGAGTTGTGAGTCCAGGAGGACCCCCAAGTTACATATCGGGTCTGTCTGGGGCAGTGCAACCCCATCCAGAACTAAAGATGACAATTTCCCAGATGACTAGGTGCCATCCATCCACAGCCACTCCATCTTATCACGGTTAAGCCAAAGTCTGTTGTTCCCCATCCAGGCCCCCACAACCCCCAGGCACTTGGAGAGGGAGGTCACGGCACCACTTACTTCCCCCGGGATGGAGATGTATAATTGGGTATCATCGGCATATTGATGATACCTCATCCCATGGTGACGGATTATCTCGCCCAGCAGTTTCATGTAGATGTTAAAAAGGAGCAGAGAGAGTACTGAGCCCTGCGGCACCCCACAAAGCAGGGGCCGCGGGCGGGATCTCTCGCTCCATATCAACACCGATTGGGACCGGCCCTGGAGGAAGGAGGTGAACCAGCACAGAACCACACCACCCACCCCCAACTCCCTGAGTCGCCCCAAAAGGATACCATGGTCGATGGTATCGAAAGCCGCTGAGAGGTCAAGAAAAGCAAGGATGGATGCACTGCCTCCATCCCGCTCTCACCAAAGATCATCCATAAGTGCAATAAAAGCTGTTTCCATCCCATATCCGGGCCTGAAACCTGACTGGAAAGGGTCCAGAAAATCCGTTTCATCCAGAATCCTCTGGAGCTGCAACACCACCACTTTCTCAACCACCTTCCCCAGAAAGGGGAGGTGGGAGACTGGATGAAAATTGTCCAGTATGGTAGGGTCCAGCGATGGTTTCTTGAGGAGGGGGCACACCAGTGCTTCCTTAAAGGCTGCCCAGAACACCCCCTCTCTCAAGGATGTATTTACCATCTTCTGGACCCAGCCACATGTAACCTCCCAGGCTGCTTTCACCAGCCAGGAGGGACATGGATCTAATTGGCAAGTGGTGGAATTTACAGTCTGGAGGATCTTGTCTACATCCTCAAGTCCAACAGAATCAAACTGTTCCCAGATAACAGGATAAGAACATTCCCTGGGAATCTCTTCAGACCCTGTCTTACGCTCGGAGTCCAACTTGGAATGAATCTGAGCAATTTTATCCCACAGGTACCCCGAAAAATCCTCAGCACAGCCCTGCAGATGTATTTCTGGATCCCCTTTCCCCAAAAGGGATTGGGTGATTTTGAACAGGGCCGCCAGGCGGCACTCTGCGGATGCAATAAGAGTGGAGAAATACTGACCTTTTGCCACTCTTACCACCACAAGGTAGGCCTTAATAGTGGCTCTAGCTTGTGTTCGTGTCAGAGCCCAGCAACAGGGCTCTGACCGACTTAGAGGAAGCAGGGCTGATAATCAGAGGCAAGCCTTTGACTCAGACGGGAAAATGGAAAATGAAACAACTTACCGGCAGGTTCAAAAGTACATCCCTGGGCAGAGAATTCGTGATGTCCGGGCTTCAGACAGCCTGACGCCAAACAAGCAGGTGCAGAGGAACTTACCCGGGAATGACTCAGCTGCACGGGAGAATCCGGCTGCAATAATTGGTCAGGAACCAGGAAGAAGGATCTCAGAGCCAATGAGTGCAAGAGCAAGGCAGGCAGAGCAGCGCGCCAAACAGAGAGAGCTCCGATTGGCTCTTGAAGGGAAGAGACGAGCAGAGACAAGGATAAAGGCAGCTCAGAGCCGGCAAGGGGTTGCTGGTGACAACAGTTCTTCCAGAGCTTCAGAACTTCCTGCTAGCAGTCAAACCTCAGAACTTCACTCCAACAGAGATCGGCTCACATTGCCTTGCAAACCTCAGCCTGTGCTTCATGATGAGCTCCCTGAAGCTTCTACAGAACCAGCAGCTTCCATAATTTCTGAGCAAAGCCGGGTTGTAGAGGAGGCACCGATCTCTTCCACAGTAAGGGGAAACAGAGCCTTTGCTATACGCCGTTCAGCCAGTCCTATTCGTGGTGCTTCAGCCAGACTCGGAACTCGCTCATTGCGGTCAGTGGCTTCGCAGCAATCAGCGGCTTTAGATAAACGGCGCTTTCAAGCCTCAGTTAAGTACCCTGCCTTTTCCTGCGCTTTGCTTCATGTTAAAACCCCACAGCCCTGTTCCTTGCCTCAGGGTTTTTTTGCAGAGGCGCATCCATCTTGCCTGGAGTCAGGCAAGTTACCTAGTGGTACCAACCCAGTCTGCCTTGGCAGAGATACCCAGTCAGTGGTGCCAACCCAGTCTGATCCTAGTAATTCTAGTTACTCCAGGGTACCAGCTCATCTGCCTTCGCTGATCCAGTCCAGTTCCAGTGCCTGTGGCTCCATTCCAGAACCAGTACCTTGGTGCCAGTCCAGATCCAGTACCTGTGGCTCCATTCCAGAACCAGTACCTTGGTGCCAGTCCAGTTCCAGTACCTGTAGCTCCAACCCAGAACCAATGTCGTGGTGAGCCAGTCCAGTGCCAGTACCAGTGGCTTCAGCTTAACTCCTGTGGTTCCAACCCTGTTCCAGTGTCTTGGGGAACCAGTCCAGTCTGCTTAGCAGTTCCAGTGGCTTAAGGCCTTCCAGTCCCAGAGGGAATCCAGTCCAGTGTTCCAGATCCAGAGTGAATCCAGACCCAGAGGGAATCCAGTCCATTGTTCCAGATCCAGAGTTAATCCAGATCCAGAGTTAATCCAGATCCAGAGGGAATCCAGTCCAGGTTCCAGTCCCAGAGGGAATCCAGATCCAGGGTGAATCCAGATCCAGAGTTCCAGTCCAGTGTTTCCTGCCTAGAAGGAATTCAGTCCAGAGTTCCAGTCTCCAGAGAAGCTTGCTTAAAAGGACTCTAGTTTATTGAGCCAGCTGCTTCTGAAAATCTACCTCAGTATATCAGCTTTGTGAATGCCAGCAAACTGATGACTCAACCTTGTAAATAATTGTGTTTCAATAAAGATTACCTTTTAAGCTCCTTAGTAGGCTTTGTACCCATGTGGACTAGCCAAACAGGACAGTTCGGTTGGATTCAGTCTTTGTCTTCCTCCAGTGGCACTCTAGGCGTCTCTTAATCCTCTTCAGAACCCTCAACTCCTCTGTAAACAACAGGGAGTGTCGGGTTCGATGGAACAAGAGAGGCCGCACAGGTGCGATCCTGTCCAAGGCCCTGGCCGCCTCCCTATTCCAGGCAGCAGCCAGAGCCTCCACTGGACCGTGTAGCAGATCCTTGGGTATAACCTCCAGCTTCCTCTGGAACCCTGCCAGGTTCATTAGTTGCCGGGGGCGGACCAATCGAATGGGTCCAGCCTCTCTGCGGAGGGGGGCAGCATAGGAGAATCTCAAGGTTACCAGGGCGTGATCTGACCATGACAAACAGGAAAGATGTAATTCTCCTCTCAGATCACATTGCCACTGCTCCGACAAGAAAACTAAATCCGGAGTGAGGCCACTGTCTCGAGTTGGGTCCCAGATAACCTGAAACAGGCCCATGGCCGCCATGGTGGCCATGTACTCCCAGGCTGCTTCCAAGGACTGCCCCAGGGAGGGCAGGTTGAAGTCCCCCAGAACCATAAGCCTGGGGAACTCCACTGCCAGCCCTGCGACGGCCTCCAGCAGCTCAGGCAGGGAGGTTGCTATGCAGCAGGGAGGCTGGTACAATATCAACACTCCCAACTGTTCTTGGGAGCCCAACTTGAAGAACAAGGTCTCACACCTGGACACTTGTGGAGCAGAGCCCCTGATAGCCACTAGAGATTCCCGGATGACAACAGCCACCCCTCCTCCCCTGCCCTGAGGTCTCGGCTGGTGCCATGCTCAAAACCCAGCCGGGCATATCTCCGAAAGAGGCACGTCTCCTTCTAGACCCAGCCAGGTTTCGGTAATACATGCCAGGTCATGATCAAACATGATAAAAAATGATCAGTGATCAAATCACATATGAGGGTGGGGGGGCTTGTTGTTGATTGACCTGGTGTTATAAAGCAGCAGCCGAAAGTCAGGACTCCAATTAATCTGCTGTCCACGGCCTAGGTTTGAGCACGGAGGGCCGGAACACGATGCAGGTAATAAACACCGGGGGCGTCTTCCCCTAAGATGGCCCGCCCTCCAGCTCCCATCATAACGTCCCCGGCCCGTCACCACCTCGATGACCTGCCCTGCCCTACAACCCACAGAGTCTCTGAATCCATTAACAAATGACCATTATTCCTTAACATCAAGAACTCTGCCTTCCTTTGCCTAACAGAAGAGCCAGTTCAGTCAGTAGCAGCACTACCCTTGGCTACGGAATATTAAAAACCCTTTGGGGAAAAAAAAATATTTCAATTGTATTTATTAAAGCTGATAAACACACAGTAAAATGCCTCTTTTGAATGTTACTGGACGATGTCAGGAAAAATTCATTATTTTAATTCCAGTCAGGCAATGATAACCTAGTTATCTGACATTATATAAAATGTTATTTAATAACTCCACAGAGAAAAGCATATCCATGATGAATTTAATATTTATTAGGGTCAAACTGAGGGAAGGACAGTGAATCTACATGGTTCTGTGTTAATGAATTCCTGTAATTTATGTATATTTATTTATATGGGCATGGTAGTATTTTTGTAAAAACGATTGTTAATATCTTTTTGGTAATTAAGAAGTGTTATGGTTTGTTCAGGTTCCCTGAGCGATTATAAAACTAATATCAAGAAAATTAATTATTGGAATGTGGAATAAAAGTAGAACAAAGTAATAAGCTCTTTAAGTTACTAGTAATTGACTGAAACACTTTTCTAATCTTTAATTGTTTTAATCACTGTACACATTGGAGTTGGCACTGTATTGGTTATGTTTTCTATTGTAGGGAGGGTGTTTGTCCTGATATATGGGATTTTCCTTTTTCATTGTTTTCTATTTTTAGTGTAAGGTACCCAGAGTCATTCTGGAATCAGCCGGCCTCTAAATCTTGTAAAATAAATACATACAAATAAAGATATTCCACACTGCATTATACAAATAATGCTCAGAATATGCTGTTCATTGATAGCATATGACTGCCCTAAAAACCACACAGCTGATTTGGAAGCCTGTCAGCCAAACACAGTGTATGCAGGCTCTATATAAGAAGACTCATTCTGCCTAACCATAGCTATGTAAAAACTGCACCATCATTGAAAGTGAAAAGACAATTTTAAGAGCACAGAGAGCCTAGAAAAATGTTAGGCAGGAGCCTTCCCCAAATCTGTTTAAATGGTAGGAAGTGAACTGGACAGAAATTCAACTGATCTACTATCCATCCATCGATCCATCCATCCATCCATCCATCCATCCATCCATCCATCCATCCATCCATCCATCCAATTCATATGGCTGCCCATCTCATGAAAAGTGACTCTGGGTGGCATACAACAATTAAATAAAAAACAGCACATATATAAAACAACCATTATAAATCATTATCTGGCCACAATCCCTTTCTTGAAATACATCAGATGGAATGCTACTTGTTTTATATGGACCTAGTTCCTATTATTCTAAGCAATTGCTGTTGTTATAATTATTTCTGCAGAAAGTAATTCATCAGATTCATGATCCATAATAACTTCAAGAGATATATGCTGTTGCATACTGATAAGAACACACAATATTTTGAACTGTATGTAATGAAGTTTAATCTTTGCCTGTAAATTATTCATAGAACAAATTCAGAAAATGGCAGGCAGATGTACTTGGGTTAGAGCTACGAGTTTGCAGCTCCTGAAGCAGTGCGATCACCGGAGTATATTGGGACACACCCATCACTGCCTGGGCAGCCACGTTCTGTTCCAGCTGTAGCTTCTGAATGCTCTTCAAGGACAACCCATGTAGAGCAGGTTACAGTAATCCAAACAGGACACAACTAGGGCATGAGCAGGGTTTCTCAGTTCAGGAATAGTCACAATTGGCATATAAGATGTGTAAAAACCTTCCTATCCATAGCTGTTCCCTTCTCTTCAAGCAGGAGCTGTGAGTCTAGAAAAAAACCAAATTTGTGGACCACCTCTGAGCTGGGGAGTACAATCTCCCATTCAGAGTCAAAGATAGAATTTCCCTGGAACTGTTAGATCCACAAACTAATTGCCACAGTTTTGGAGGGATTCAGTCAGTCCCCATCCAGATTCTGACAACCTCTGGGCACTGGGTCAGTATTTCTACCACATCACTCATTCAGCTTGTGGAAAAGATACATAGCTGGGTATCATAAGCATATTGATGATACTGACCCTTTGCTGGCAGATGGCTTCCCCCAGTGGTTTCCCATACATGGTAAAAAGGAGAGAACCCCAAGGCACTCCGCAGAACAGAGACTTCTGGAAATATCTCTCCTCTCCCATCACTGTCAGCTGGAACTGCTCCTTCAGGAAGGTGGAGAATCACTGCTAGACAGTGCTCCCCATTCCAATCACTTGGAGATGATGCCAAGGATATCTTGGTTAATGGTATTGAAAGCTGCTGAAAGATCAAGGAGAACCAACAGGGTTGCACTCCCCTGAACCTGGTCCTTCCATAGGTCATCCACAAGTGCAACCAGTGCAGTTTCCATGTAGTACCTGACCTGAAACCTAACTGCCAAGAGTCCATGCAATCCACTTCCTCTAGGGCTCTCTGCGGTTGGAATGTGTAATGTTCTTAACTTCAGTGTCCCAATAAACACCTCTCCATGCAAAGCTTTGCAAGATAGTAAAGTTTTATTTAGGTTACATGTAAGTCAAGACACAGGTTAAGACCCGAATGACAGTTCCCGCCAAAGACTTGAATTTTGACTTCTCCTCCCTAGGTGCCAGTCCCCTCCAAACATGAGTCATTGTCCATTTCCTTTTCCCACTCCGCAGTGGGGCCTCCTAGCCTGTGCAGGTGTGCAGCCTTGATGAAGAACAAACAGGCTGTAACGGTCTGGCGCAAACATTCTGGCACGGCGATCGGAATGCACTCCCCCTTCCTCTTTGGTGCACTGTCTGGCTGACACGCATCTACCATGGACTCGCTCTCAGTAATGGCAGGACTCAAACAGAGATCCTCACAGAATGCCACCTAACCCTTACAAAGGTAGGTTAGATTTTTGCCTTGTATGCATGCATGAAGCCTAGTGTCATCAAGTTTACTTTTGTGAAGTAACTGAGGTAGCTGTACCTCTTCAATCTCTGCCTAGACATATCCCACCACAGCTCAAGCTTGACCTGAAATACCAGTGCAGACTGTGGCTGGAGTGAGTTTAAATCCATAATAGCTTACGAGTCTCAACAAATTCTTTAGAGTTTATGTTATGAGTCGTTAAGAGCTTAATTTCCAATTTGCTTCTTTTTGAAACACAAGTGGAAATTGAAATGTGCTTAATGCTGTCATTGTAAATTAAACATTTTCTTTTTTTTTTAAAGGAATGTGTCTGCTTTTTATGACAGTATTTTATATATCATTCATCATCATCATTGGCTATCACTCGTAGCCGAGTAAGATTGTCTTCCAAAGGTAAAATTTTAACAGTGGATCCGTAAGTGGCTGTAAAGGCCAATTCTGGATCCGCACAACCTCCCACAATGAGGGCATAGGTTTCCGGGTGGGAGATGGTCACGATGAGGGTTTGCCTGACGTGCCTTCCTCTTAGCTCATTTCTCCCTTTCGCCCTGTACTCGTGCTTCTTCAAAGTCCATAGCGCCATTAATAAAGGCTGACCTCCAATTGAAACGCTCATGAGTTAGGGCTTCCCAGTTCTCAATGCTGATATTACATTTTTTTAAATTAGCTTTGAGAGTATCTTTGAATCTCTTTTGCTGTCCACCAATATTCCGTTTTCCATTCTTAAGTTGGGAGTAAAGTAGCTGCTTTGGAAGACGATGGTCAGGCATTCGAACAACATGACCGGTCCAGCGAAGTTGATGTTGGATGATCATTGTTTCAATGCTGGTGGTTTTCGCTTCTTCTAATACGCTAACATTAGTCCGCCTATCTTCCCAAGTAATTTGCAGAATTTTTCGGAGGCAGCGTTGATGGAATCTTTCAAGAAGTTGGAGGTGGCGTTTGTAGAGGGTCCATGTTTCACAGGCGTACAGAAGGGTTGGTAGTACAATGGCTTTGTAAACAAGCATTTTGGTCTCCCTGCGAATGTCCCGATCCTCAAACACTCTACGCTTCATTCGGGAGAAAGCTACACTCGCAGAGCTCAGGCGATGCTGAATTTCAGCATCGATGTCGGCTTTTGTAGATAGATGGCTGCCGAGATAAGAAAAGTGATCGACATTTTCTAGTGACACACCTTTAAGCTGGATTGATGGCGCTGCAGAGGGATTGGTTCAAACTTGCTGGTAAAGGACTTTGGTTTTTTTTAATGTTAATCGAGAGGCCGAGCTTTTCATATGCTTCTGCAAAGATGTTTAGGATAGTTTGAAGATCTTCCTCGGAGTGTGCACAGACTATGTTATCATCAGCATATTGAAGTTCTGTAACAGAAGTTGTAACCTTATTTTTTGCTTTCAGCCTACTAAGATTAAAAAGCTTTCCATCTGTTCGATATATAATTTCTACACCAGTAGGAAGTTTCTCTTCAACAAGGTGTATAATCATAGCGATGAAGATAGCGAATAAGGTTGGAGCAATAACACATCCCTGTTTAACGCCGGATTCCACTTTAAATGGATCGCTTTGAGAGCCATTGTTATTCAGGATTGTTGCCATCATGTCATCATGGAGTAGCCGCAAGATGTTCACAAATTTATCAGGGCATCCGATTTTCAGAAGGATGGTCCAGAGAGCAGTACGATTTACAGTATCAAAAGCTTTAGTCAGATCAATAAACGCCATGTACAGAGGGCAGTTTTGCTCCTTGCATTTTTCTTGAAGCTGTCGTGCAGTGAAGATCATATCCACTGTTCCCCTGGAAGGGCGGAAGCCGTTTTGCGTTTCAGGGAGGATGTCTTCTGATAGAGATAGGAGACGGTTTGCGATGATCTTTGCCAGGATTTTGCCTGCTGTGGCTAGAAGGGAGATGCCTCGATAGTTTCCACAGTCTGTTCTATCACCCTTTTTAAAGAGAGTGATAATTATGGCATCCCTAAAGTCTGCTGGAATCTCCTCCCTCATCCAGATTTTTTCGATGAGCTTATGAAGTTGTTGTGTAAGTTCAGGCCCGCCTTCTTTAAAGACTTCAGCAGGAATCCCATCAGGTCCACTAGCTTTGTTATTTTTCATTTGTTTAGTGGCTTTACTGACTTCCTCCAAACTAGGGGGTACTGCAAGCTCATCTCTTATTTGTTTTTGCGGGATTTGCAAGAAGACTTCATCAGCCACAGTAGAGTGACGATTAAGGAGTTTGTAGTAATGCTCTTTCCAGCGCAGTGCGATAGGCTCTTTGTCCTTTAGAAGTTTAGCACCATCTACTGAGCGTAAGGGATTTGTACCATGGTTTGTTGGTCCATAGATGGCCTTTATGGCATTAAAAAAGCCCCGTGCATCATGAGCATCTGCAAAATGTTGGGTTTCTTGGGCTTTTTTAATCCACCATATGTTCTTAAGTTCTCTAGTTCTTCTTTGGACTTCTGCCTTTGCACTGGCGTAGATTTTTTTCTTAACGGCACAGTTAATATCTTTTTGCCATATCCGGAAGGCTTTCCTTTTCTTGTCAATAATATGTTCAATCTCACTATCGTTCTCATCAAACCAGTCCTGATGTCTCTTAGTTTGGTATCCAATAGTTTGTTCACAGGCTGAAATAATAGAAGTCTTCAATTTAATCCAGTGTTCCTCAACATTTTCAGGAAGTTCCATAGGCAGATGTATTAATTAATTTCCCTTTATCTATCCAGAGTATGGCCACCTGCATGAGATTTCTAAACATAAAAGTCCTCCATAGTTAACTATCTCTGCTGCTCCTTGGTGTCAAATGTTGATGCCCATCAGTATGGGCCCTATTGTCCAAAGGCTCTCTCTTTAATACAGCATTCTCCTTAAGCAAGTTTTCTGAGGGGGTTATTGGTAGAGCAGATATTGTTTGAATATCACAATAGGCATTACGTCTGGGTGTTTCTTTATGAAGGACATTCACAGGGTATGGCCACAAAAGTCAAAATGGCTCCTGCAATGGTTTGATCAAAGCTCTGCAATGCACATTAAAAGAGATGGCCTTTGATTGCACTGTCATGGCCTTTTTATCTTGACTTTTTTGACCATACCCTGCAGACACCCCTGCTTCTGGCAAATCGCAAGTTGCACCATTGAGCTATGACAATTTGGAGGGCAGTTACAGCTCTAGCAGAGATGTACTCCAGCTTTTTATGAGATTACTAAGGAAACCTGGACTCATTTCTTTATCAAAGACCAGGAGGAGAGGAGAAAAAAAAGTACAAAGTTCAACTGAAGGGCCAGGATACTTGAAGGACCTCCTCTCTGTCATGGTTTCTACCTGCCCCATATGACCCAGCGAGAGGGGCACACTTTGAGTCCTGCCAATTAAAGCTTGCAATCTTGTGGGACCCAGGAAGCCTGCTTTTTCTGCTGCAGCACTGCCCTCTGGAACCCTTTCCCACCTCAGGTCAGACTGGCCCCGAACCAGCTGGCCTTCCTGAAAGTGCTAAAAACCGGATGGTACACCAAAATTTGCACCTTTAAAAATGTTTAAATAGAGTTTAATGGTAAATATAGTTTACTATTAAAAATGTACAATGAACACCTTAGGTTAAAAAGTATGCACACAAAAAGCTTATAAGGTCAGAGGTAAATGAATTTGTTTTAGGGAAAATGGGGGCATCTCTCTTTCTCTCTGCCTCTTTCTGTCTCACTTGGTTTATACAGTAGAAACCTTCATACACATGCAAAGTTTTATGCACATTTTGGGATAAACTTTTTGACATTTGCAAAATGAAGAAACTAAGTGAAATGGAACTTGACAGACTCACCCATGCTTAGCTGGCATATTGAATTGTGCCCACAAGGTAATTGAGAACTAGTGCATATGAAAGCGCCCCGATTCAATGTGTCCTCAGTGACTATCATTGGTATCACAAGATGGGTCTGAAAAATTCCCTGTCTACCTAGAATGGAACTGACTGGAATTCAACTGAATTTCTTAAACCTCATCTTGTAAATCAATCTCTCAGCAAGCTCAAAATTGTGTTCAGTGCCCCTTCCACACACCTGCATTTACACACAAAATGTCTCTTTTTCAAGAGAGTAAAAGGATTTCATGACATTAAAGTACTGAGCATTACATATAAAATTACCTTAGCCTGTCTCATTTGCATGAGTTCTTCAGGCTGGCAGAATCTAGAATATTGAAACTGCAAGCAAAGGAGTTTTCCTTTTAGTAAATTCTTCAACAGTTCCACGTTGCAGAAGAAAAAGATGGACAATGGGTTTTAGCATCTCTGATCCTTAATCAAATAGGAAGTCCTTGCTATGTCAAACTGCAGTATCTGCGTTGGAGGAAAAGTGATTTGGCAAACCTCCAGGAGTTGAAGAGGGGATGAGTTGAGGAAAGAGATGAAGGGAATAAATAATATGAAAGTGCAGAGAAGAAGTATATGGGAAACGATATATGATAGAAGGGAGGCAGCTCATCAAGTTCATTTTGAAGGCCATAACACTTCTACTTCTCAAACAGTGCTACTTGTTTTACATGCATTTGCTGGTGTTATAGAATCATATTGATTGAAGCATCTCAAATTTCCATCCAGAGTGCACTTCCTAGTTCTAGGACTTCAACTGGAGAGTTATTTTTTCAAACATGTGAGGAGATTTATTTATTTATTTTATCCCGCCTTTATTATTTTTATAAATAACTCAAGGTGGCGAACATACCTAATACTCCTCCCTCCTCCTATTTTCCCCACAACAGCAACCCTGTGAGGTGAGTCGGGCTGAGAGAGAGTGACTGGCCCAAGGTCACCCAGCTGGCTTTCATGCCTAAGGCGGGACTAGAACTCACAGACTCCTGGTTTCTAGCCTGTTGCCTTAACCACTAGACCAAACTGGCTCTACATATATGACTGAAGGTTGAGTGGTCATCAGTAGCAGCCTTTTGCTTTTGATCATCAATAACATTCTTAGCAATCAGAAGCCATAAATGGAAATGGATATCTGTGGTATGACAAAGCTAAAGTTAATGTGGACTTTAAAAATCATTATATTAGAAGATCTTTGTTGAGGATTTGGAATAAATATAAGCCAACCTTATGTTATAAGAGACCCTTATGGATTTCTACGCAAGAAGCATTTCATAGAAAAGAAGTGAGAAATAAGGATAAATGGCTGACTTATAAGGACTTTTTAAAAAAGGAGCAAGGGCATTATGTAATCAAAACAAAAGAAGAACTTGCACAAGAAGGATATACTTTTCAATGGCTTTCTTATATGCAACTTATAGAGAAATTTAAATTAGATTAAAAAAATCTTGAATTTGAACAAACTAAATCAGAATTCGAGATACAATTATGTGAAACAGATGACCACTTAATTGCTGAAATGTATAAATTACTGTTAAAAGGAGAAATGGTGGAGGAGCAAGTTAAGGATTGTATGATTCAGTGGGCAAAAAATGTTGGCCATAATATACAAATGCAACAATGGGAAGATATGTGGAATAAAGGATTAAAATTTACTTTGTGCTACAACTTGAAAGAAAACTTTTATAAGATGATGTACCGATGGTATATGACCCCACAAAAACTTGCTAAAATGTATGCGACTGTTTCCAACATATGTTGGAAATGTAAAAAACAAGTGGGGTCTTTTTACCATATGTGGTGGACATGTAAGGTGGCAAAGAAATTTTGGACTGAAATACACTCACTGATGCAAAACATATTACAAATATGAATTCCATTTAAGCCAGAATTATTTTTACTTGGATTATTAGATATACAAATAGAAAAGTATTTCATCAGAATTATACAATATATGATTACAGCAGCAAGACGTCTTTATGCACAAAATTGGAAAAACCAAACTTTACCGACGATACAAGAATGGATGTTAAAACTAATGGATATGGCAGAAATTGATAAATTGACATGTTTACTAAAATAAAACTCAAATCGTTATTATCTTAAAGAGTGGAAACCATTAATTATTTGCAAAAAGCAGGTGGAGCAAAGCTTGCATGGGGTTTTGATGACTAGATTATACAGAAGTAAAACATATTAGACAAGAAATGCATATGAATATTATATTTAAAGCTAGCATGTAAGAAAGAATTTTTTATTCCTATGACCATAGATAGATCGGAAGTCGATTAATTTCTATGTCTTTTCTTTATCTTTCTTTTACTTTTCTACACTTTTTCTTTTTCTTTGATTTGTATTTCTTTTTCTGTTCTATTTCTAACTTTTAACTTTGTATATTTTAAAACTCTAATAAAATTTGTATAAAAAAAGAAGAAGAAGCCATAAATGGAAGGTTGGAACCTGTTTTACACTTTAGAATGTTATTCTTTATGAAATTAATTAAGCAATAATTCCCTCGTTGTTTTACTGAAAGCATAGTATTTTGAACTGGCAGTTGTATGGGTCAGTTGTATGGGGACGGTTGGAAACTGTATAGATTTCAATGCTTTCATGCACAACTACTCAGGTCAAGGAGTGAAAAGAGATTTTCTTGACAGTGCTAGTTAGTTCATCGGTTGAGTATCTCTTGTTGCAAAAGTCCTTGTCCCAATTTTTTTGTGGTACAGCATGCTAATCCAAGTGTATGGAAGAACATTTGCCTTTAAAAATGTCTGGAAACGAACACATCCATTTTTTTGTTCATTTGCTGCTGCATGTTACAAGCATATACATGCAAGTTTTCTAGCAGCTGTGTTCATTGCAGTTTTCTCTCCCCTCTCCCCCAACATTATCATGACATAAATTTCTTAATAATTTGATTGCACAGTCGGAAATCAGGAAATAAGGATTGAACTCTTGGCTGAATACTCATTCTGCTCCCCTCCCACTGAGTATATGTGTGTATGGAGGAGAGATTGCCTCATGTCTTTAAACACACACACACACACACACACACAGAAAGATCAAAGGGATCCTGGCATATTTAAGTTCATTCCAACTGGCCTGGGGCCAACTGGCCTTCATTTTGCAAGAAGGCTTTCTCTTTCATTGAATTGAGAAAATCTTCCTCCCAATTTGCAACTAGGATAGCCACTTTTAGATTACTAAAAAAGAAAAACAAATATCTCTTCCAAAAAATGGTAAATCCACATTTGTATAACAGTTGTGTTTGCTATTTACACAAGTTTATAATTTGTGTAGAGGCCCATTTTGAAATCATCCCTTCAGTTTAAGCGAAATGCTGTAACTTTTACCAAAGTGGGAAAGTCTTGTGTGGTTGTTTATTTTGTTCTCCATGTACTAACTGTTCATTAGGTTTACCATATCTGGGTTACACAATCTGGACAACCACTAGATGGCAGCAGAGTATACCATCTCATTGCTGTCTAGTGGTCATCTGGATTCTTGCAGCTCAGACATAGTAGGTCTGTTGAAAATTTGAAGCTCAAGGCGGCTATGGTTCTTCATCTTGAAATTGGACTTAGGTGACAAAATGCCATCTGGAAAATGGAAGTCTTGAATAAGCTTCAGAATTTAACCTTCAGAATAAGCTTAAGCTTAAGCTAAACATCTGCAAGCTTGTGCAAAAGGCCTTACCACATGGGATAATACATTTCTGTGCTGAAGGAAGGTAACACATTTCAGCACCATGAAAAGTATGATATTATTACTTATAAAACTTAGGTGATTTCTTGCAAATGCTCATTTTTTTTTGATGTCCATGATTAATCAGAGCATTTTGTTGACTTCTTATGCTCTGGTCCCTGGAAACGCTACTAAACTCCACTAATTTTACTAGTGGAGAACCACATGATTTCAAGGATGAGAGCCCAAGAGCCAGCTTTTTAAAAAGACAGAAGAAAAGAGAACTGAGAGTTTTCTGGTGCTGAATCCTGCACCTACGGGGAGATCCTCAATTCCTTTGCTCTACTAAACATCAGTTTTCTGGAAAGGAAGAAGCAGCAAGAGGCACCATCTACCATGCCCAAATACAGACCATTCTCTTGCCATTTTAGTTTTCCAAGTAGCCACTGAGCATGCTCATTCTTCATTGGACTATTTTTTTCTTGGGTTCCTTTTCTCCACTGTCAGTCTTTCCTCCACCTAGTGCCATTTGGTTTATTTTTAATATGGGCACCTATCCAATAAAAACAGGGTGTATGGTGCAATATGGTGATTATTCTCTACTAACAGCACTAATTCATCATGAATGATAAGGGAATGAGATCTTGCTCAGGAATTCCCAATTGCTCATTCTGAAGCATCACTGGAAGTTTTCAGAAATATATTGCTATATTTTGTCCCCTATTTACGCAGCAAACATGCAGTTTTCCACTACTAAGAATAGCAAGGATAGTTATCTTTGCATCCATATTTCAAGCCCTTCTGCTTCCTGGCAACTTGCCAATCAAGTGATTGGCAAGCTGCCAAGAATGGGGTGGCAGTTCTTGTAACAGGTCACAGAGATGGCTACTGAGGACCACACATCACCTAGGAGTTGTGAGGTATCTTCTCAGTGGTTAAACAGACACATGATCTGCCTAGTAGCAGTTTCCCATGATAAATGCCTTTCTTCTGTTATTTGCCCAGGTCTGGAAAACTGTGAGGCTGTCAAATGTCTAGAAAGGAAAGCTATTAGACTGTGCTTGGCTTGATGGATCACCAGTCCCTTGGAATAGTGGATGAATCAACTTACTACCATTAACATATTCATTATACTTATCGACTTCTTTTCCTCTGCTTCACATATTACTCATAAAGGCCCTGATATCTGGGCACTGACTGGCAGCAAGCTCCAGTTTGCCACTTTGGTAGAAGAATTGCATGGCTGTAATTTTACCTGGAAAGATTTCTGCTATGGAGTTGGATGCTGTTCAAAGAACTGTTGTGCTGTTGCTTCCCATTAAAGAAGAATGTTTCTTTTCTCTTGCCAATGTTTTCTGCTCACCCAATGAGTTTTAGAAGAAGCTCCAGGTGAAGCGATTTTGGTGTTGAAAGCCTAAAACCAAGGACATTCTTTCAAGAACTACTTCATGTATCCTAAGGGATTCAACTGAACTGAATACAAGTTTGATTAAAAGATGGAACCTTTATTCAATATTTGTTTAACATGGCTTTAATATATTATTGAACATCATGCTTTTGAAAGGCATTGTTAGTCTGTATGTTAAGATTATAAATGATTTGTGCTCTAAAGGGAGTCTTAATAGAAGAACATTTCTTAAATTATTTTGATCCATTAATTTGGAAGAATTATAGATTTAACCTAAACAAAGCCATTCTCACACTCCTCTTGAAGATGCTGGTCAGCCTTTTTCAAAATCTAACTTTTTAAAGATTCTCCCTCTGGTCAGATCTGCTAGTCAGATGTTGAGGTTGAAGTACATAATGGTGAAATTTATGAGATGATATTAACTGCGTGCATCAACATTTTAGTGTCATGCAGCGTTTGTTGTGGGTGATGTTTCATACAAAACTTTTTCATTTATCCTTAGGCTGCTAGAATCCTTCACCCGACATTTAGCATTTCGTTCAAAGTGAAATGTCTAATACTGTATACAACAATCAATGTTAATATTATTATGGTGCCATCTACATACACAGTGCTTTATAAAGAAGAGCCTACACCCAAGGTCTTGTACTCTGAAACAGGCCTGAAAAATAACTGAGACAAGTGCTGCTGCTTTATGAGTTGCGTTAGCTTTATTGAATGGATTCTTTAAAGCAGCAACAACTTTTTTTCAGGATCATGGCAAGCCTGAATAAAGTTGGGCTACTTAATGAACAGTAGACAAGTATACTTGCATGAGATCGGAAGCATTTCACATCATTTTGCAAGTATGCACAGCTCTAATGGATAACCAATACAATTGCTTCAATAAATAAGCTGGTGGCATCAGCCTGTTTTCCTGCAGAAGATGAATTTTGAGGGGGACCATAAGAGAACTAAAAGAGGTGTTCAAATGGCTATGCTCATCAAGGAAAACAGGTGGGGAAATTTCAGGAAGCAGATATCTGAGGGGGGGGAGCTAGATGTGTGATGGTTACAGGAAGCATAATTATGGGCAATTGTGGTTAAGGTGTTGGACTATGAGTGGGGAGACACAGGTTTTAGTCCACCCTCAGCCATGGAAACTCACCTGTGACTTTCAGTCCAACCCACCTCATGGGGTTGCTCTTGTGGTGAAAACTAGGAGGAGGGAGCACTATGTATACTGTTTGAGTTCCTGTTCCAAAAGGAATGCATGCATGCATTTTAGTTCCTGGCCTGAAATAGTTGAGTCCTCTCACAGTTTTATTAGGCTCTATAATTTACTTCTTCAGTACCTGAAAAAAGGCTGAGTGAATGAGCCATGGCAGATTAAGACAGCTAAAACTCAGCCCAATCTATCAGCATCACCTTATCGCAACAGAGCAATTGCACATGGATAAGCCTTGTCCAGCATCCTGAAAAAAGGAGGGAGTGGAATAATGCTTCATGACATGGGCTTAGATCTTGCTTGCAGACTTCTGCAGAACTTTTGGTAGGTTGTTGTGGGAAGGTTGGACTAAATGGGTCTTTGGCTTGATCCAGGAGTGCTTTGAAGGGAAAGACATGCAGTAAACCAAAAAGCCAGTCAAGTTTGGAAAGCTCTGCCCTAGCATAAAAAAGGTAAAGGTAAAGGTACCCCCCGCACATTTGTGCAGTCGTGTCCGACTCTAGGGGCCGGTGCTCATCTCCGTTTGTTAGCCGAAGAGCCAGCGTTGTCCGAAGACGCTTCCACGGTCATGTGGCTGGCATGACGCATGCGGAACGCTGTTACCTACCCACCGAAGTGGTACCTATTAATCTACTTGCATTTGCATGCTTTCGAATTGCTAGGTTGGCAAGAGCTGGAGCTAGTGCGGGAGCTCACTCCGCACGCAGGGCTAGGGATTCGAACCTCCGAACTTGTGATCTTCATACTGTGATGATTATATCATACCTGTATTAAAACAGTACATGGGACATCTTGTGTTATTCTGGTATTACAGTGTTGTTTATTGTACCTTTCAGCTGAGAACGTTTCAGCTGCTGCTTATATTCAGAGTACTTTTTCCCCCCAATGGAAGGCCTCCTGCCTATGCTTGGTTATTTATTCCTATTGTTATTTCAGTTATGTTAAGGCTCAAACCAAGGTTTTTAATTTGAATCTTGATCAATAAAAAGGGGTTGGGAAGTTCACAGCTCCTGCCAGATCTCAGTGGGGCCCAGACTAGTTAAGGAGTTTACTGGTCCAAATGTTCTCGCTATTCTGAAACATGACCAGTGTCAATCTTCACTGCCTCAGATTTTCCCATACATACTCGCTTTGAGTTCTGTGCTCACATTTTCCTCTAGAAATTCCAAGACTCTGATATTCCCAGTTTGAATTCCCTTAGCCTTCTTGTTCCATACTAGCTAGTTATGGAGCCCCTCTTGGCAGTTACTCAAAGGTCCCACATAAGCTTAAGGTACTTGCTTGTGATAAATCTCCCTAACTTACTGCCTGAAATGGGCTGAAGGAATATGTAGCAAAGGGTTTTCACAAGTGTCTTGACAAAGAAACAAAAGGAGCCCTGTTCCAGCTCTATCAGGACTACATTGTTATGGGAAGAAGATGCAAGTTCAAAGGAGATTGAGACAGGGCCTTTGTGATCCCAACATCTCACCATTGATTGCACTGTTGTTTTAAGTAAAACAGATGAGTTTAAAGGAGGAGGGGAAACATACCTTGCAGGAATTCATTCTCTTGTTAAATTTGTCTAACAACTTTGATGATAGTTTAACAGCCAATTTGACATCGGAAATGTCTGTTTGCTGCCTTTTGCTACCTTGTTGAGCTCTCATCCAGAAACCTCTAGTTTCAAGGCAAAGGACAGGCGAAGGAAATTTGAGACCGACTGGCAATGAAAGAGGAGGTCAGCAGCTGAGAGAAAAGACATTTTCTGCAACTTGCCTTCAGTCAATTTAACTGCAAGACAAACTCAGGGTGATGAGAGCTGTACCAAGTATGTATGCGCACTGACATGTCACTGAGTGTGTTTCATGATTCATCAGGCACACAGTGATTGATTGGCCTTGCAGACTGGCGGAGACCAGAATTTTATTTTTTTAATTTTAAATTCTCTCTGAAAAATGGTTTGTGATTCTTCAGGCAATTTGTGATTGAGTGACAGGCTGGCAACAGCTACACTCCCCCCCACCCACATTCCCTCACAATGTTTTCTATGCCTTAAAGTATTTGATTGGTGATTTATCATACACAGATTATTAATTGGCAGTGGAAGAATCCCATTTCTTTTTTACATCAAAGAATATACTTTTTTATTTATTATATGTATTATCCATCAGGAAATGGACTTTTTCCTGGTTGTCAGATTTTACCTTAGATAATGCATGCATATTCATGTAGGACTTGGCCTTTGATTCATACAGTAAGTAATGTAGAATAGGGCTGTGTAACACTTCAGATTCAGTTCCAAAAATACAGAATCTTAATTTTTTTTTCTTTAGGGAACCCTTTCCAAAGTAGCTGATCTTCCATGGGTTCTGGACCATGTTCTAGCGCAGTGCTTTCCAAACTGCTGCTGTTGGTGACACACCAACAGCGGCAGCGGCACGGGGGGAGCACACGGTGGTGGTGGTGTGCATGGTGGCGGCAGCAGCGGCGGTGGCCTCGTGTTTTCCGCTAAAACACGGAAGCGCTGATGGCACGCCGCTGCCGTCATCGCTGCTGCCGCCGCCGTGCACGTCCACATCTGGGTTGTGTCGTGACACACAGTTTGGAAAGCTATGTTCTATAGCTAGGCTGACCATATTTCAGGATGGCAAAATGGGACGGGGTCTTACTGTATGTAATATTCCGTATTCATGAAAAAGACAGGGGTCCCTGCCCTCTGGTCCGCATGATTGGCTCCCTCCTGCAAATTCTGCCTCCCGGTCCGTGTGATTGGCTCCCGCCTGCAAACCCCACCCCACGCTTCGGCTCGGATCCTCCTTCCGCGCCATTCCCGCTGGGTTTGAAAAATGGGACAAAATTGAGATTTTTATGAAAATGACGGGATGGTTGAAAAATGCTTAAAAAACGGGACTCTCCCATTCAAAACGGGACGTATGGTCAACCTATCTAGAGCACATAGTCCATTTATATCCAGGCTACATGGCTCAACACTAGAACATTTCATACTTCACAAGAATTGCACCCTACAGTTAATCCCTGGCAAATGGGGGAGGGGGCAGCTGGGAATGACTCATGTCTACAGTTACTGAGAACAATCATCAGTCAACACAAGGCAGATTCCTATGTTCCACCACTTCATATGGAGCCTATCCTAATGTTTTTCTATGATTTCACATCATAAAAGAAATATAAGGGAAATTAAAATTAGACAAGTCATTTTTTTCTAGGAAGCAGTTAATGTAAGATGATAATCTCATCGAGTTTGAAACCCTAATCTCCAGGAATTTAATTTCCTTCATTTTCTGAATGTCTCCATTTAATATATAGTAGGATAT
This sequence comes from Charina bottae, assembly GCA_023362775.1. Classification (NCBI taxonomy): domain Eukaryota; kingdom Metazoa; phylum Chordata; class Lepidosauria; order Squamata; family Charinaidae; genus Charina; species Charina bottae. Next base: position 14,569,406 of record JALMGJ010000016.1, read on the forward strand.
AGCAAATTCGAGGGGGCGTGGTGGCTCAGCGGGTAAGACGCCAGGCTTGTCGATCGGAAGATCGCAAGTTCGGAGGTTCAAGACCCTAGCCCCGCGTGATGGAGTGAGCTCCTGCACTAGCTCCAGCTCTTGCCAACCTAGCAATTCGAAAGCATGCAAATGCAAGTAGATAAATAGGCACCACTTCGGTGGGAAGGTAACAGCTTTCTGTGCACATCATGCTGGCCACATGACCGCAGAAGCATCTTTGGACAACGCTGGCTCTTCGGCTAAGAAACGGAGATGAGCACCGGCTCCTAGAATCGGACACGACTGTGTGGGGAAACCTTTACTTTATTATAGCAAATCCATTTTTCCAGCAACCCCAAGCACTCTGATACTACACTTTTTAAAACTGGCAACAAAATCCCTGATTCTGGTGCCAGTTTTCCTCACGTTTTGGTTGAAATAAAGGGCAAAATAGTTAATTAAACATTGGCAACCTTTACCTATACAAACTTTTTTCTATTTAAAAATGCAAAGTCTTAGAGAAAAAGGAAAAATCTAAGACTTTTCCCTTTATTTTTGTTTTTGCTGAAAAAAATGGAAAAAGAAGATAATGAAATATTTTCCATATTCTGAGTGTGGCAGTACACTGCATATATCTCCTAGTTGGTGGAATGTGGGCAATAGTTGTTCACTTGAAAGGTACTGCCCAGATTAGTCATCCTAGCTTGCATAGAATAACATGTTTGGAATAAAACTGGGCTTTGATCGCACTTCTGACATAGTAGCCAAAATATGGCAATACGGATGAATACTGGGTCTTTACCATTGTCATAGAATGCTGCATGTGGTATGGATGCAACTAAGGCTGGTAATTGAGTCTACTTTGTCTTACTAAAAAGCGTTACGTGAAAGCCTGATTTGACCAAAACCATGATGGTCAGTATTCATCTGCTGATGACTATGGTATATGGAGACTGATTGTGAGATGTAAGAGGAACGACTAGTAAAGAGAATTAATAAATGAAATGAAAGAAAGAAAATCAGAAACACAATTTATTTATTGAGAAAAATGATCCAAAGCTACATGTGTGTGTAGCAAAAGTATGTGAATCTCTAGAATTATCAGTTCATTTGAAGGGGAAATTAGAGTCAGGTCTTTCAATCAATGGGATGATAATCAGCTGTGAATGTGGGAGGTCCTGCCTTATTTAAAGAACAGAATTCTGGGTATTCACTATCAAAGTCTGATCTTCACAACACTGGTATGTGGAAGTGTGTAATGGCTCAAATAAAGGAGATTTCTTTCACAGTGAATTGCTTAATTTTTGATTGCCCAAGGAGTCCCTCCAACTGCCAAATGCAGGTTGTTTATGGTGATGACTATGCTGATGTGAGTACCATGTGTCACTGGGCCAAAAAATATAAATATGGTAAACTGGGAAAAGCTGATTTTGTGATCAAGAATATATGAAATGACATGGGGATGTTCTTCAATATCAAAAGGTTTGTGCAAGATGGGTTCCTTGCATGCTGATGACAGAGATGAAAGCTTCAAGATTTGAAACTAGCAGCAATTGTTGTCATACTACAAGAATAAGGTGATAAATTTCTTCACAGCTTTGTGGCATCTGATTATACATGGGATCATCATTATGATCCAGAAATGAAGTGTCAGTAAATGGAATATCATCACCTATGAGAAAAAATAAAAATAAAAACCCAGGCTTTCGGAGGAAAACTCACAATTAGAGGTTTTTTTTGTGATGCAGATGGTGTTATTCACATGGATTTCCTTGAATGTGGCATCACTATCAACTCAGAGCACTACATTGCAACAACCAAAACTTTGACATAACGATTAAGCAGTGTTCAGAAGAAGAAAATTTTGCTGCAACATGACAATGCTAGACCTTACACCTTATAAGCCACCCAAGAGACAACTGCAAAGATGGATTTCATTGTCTTACTCCATCTGCCATGCAGTCCAGACTTGATGCCATGTGACTTCTACCTTTCCCCAAAATGGAAGGAATACCTTTGTAGACATCTCTAATGAAGAAGTGAAAAAGACCGCCTGGATCTGGTTGAAGAGATGAAGTGTGGACTTTTTTTGTGACAGCTTTATGAAGTTTGTCCTTCATTGGCAGAAGTGCATAGTGAATACCATAGTGGTGATTATGTGAAGAAGTAAATAGGGGTAACAAAACAGCTCATTTCAAGCATTATTTTCCTGTTTTATTGATTAAAATATCTCTATTTAGATTGAATATCAACATACAATAACAATTAATGCTCAGTTTCTACTACCTGTATAAATTGAATATCACAAGAGTGTCTAATAAAGCACACCAAAGATTCTAACATCAAATTAAATGTAAGAAAAGAAAATCCTTGACAGGTTCCACTATATTTCCTAATTGAAGGGGAAATAATCCCATGAGTTAATTGCTTGAGCAGAAAAATTGGGATAGTACATTTTAATCCATAAAATAAAATTTGCAGGAAACCCTTTTTTAAATTAAACTGTTCCAAAATTTTAATTTGTAACACATCAAATGCTTTTTCCACATCCCCTGAAGCTACTACAGCCATTTTGTGATTCCCAGAGTGAACTGCTAAGGTATCTATCAATAATATAATATCAACACAAGCTTGGCATCCTTTCATAAAACCAGTTTATGCAGGATTTATTACTGATGGTAATCTCTTATGCAGTTTATGTGCCAAAGTGGCAGTCAGAATCTTTGCATCCATATCTAATAAGGATAACTGACACAATTTGTAAGGTCCTTACGCATTTTTGAAATAATTGTCATGTAAACCTTATGAAACGACAAAGGAAGGGCACTTAACTGTGTGGGAGTCAACACCTCTTTTTGTTTTTGATACCTTTCTATATAGAACCCATCTGGCCCAGGTACCTCCCCAAATTTCATAGATTCAACTGCATTAAATATCTCCTTCAAAATGAATGATGCAGCTAAATCCTTTGAATAATCTTGAGAAAACTAGGAAGATTTATTCTATTTAAAAAGCTATATATTCACTTGGCAGGTATCTCCACTTCACACTACAAAGCATGTATACAAATTCCAAAATTGAAAATTACTTTTGAGTATTCTCCCTGTGGAGTCTATTATTATGGGCATCATACTGTATTGTTTCAGTTGTTTAGCCAAGAAAGCAGCAATTTTTCTGTTTTTTTCTCTGTTCAAAATATGTCTGCTTGATACTTTTTAAGAAGTATTCCACACCTACAAAGCATACAATTGATTGAGTGCCAAGCTTAGCAGATCTAAAGGAAATAGAAATCAATCAAACAAATAAAGCATAGTAAATAAAGGCACTGTACAATTTCAAAATATGATTTCTGGCAAACAAATACAAAGCTTCTTTTACATTCATTTTTAAATCACTATGGTAAGATTCTTTTTGTTTCATCTTCCATGAATCATACACTATAGTCCTATTCTGCATAAAAGCTTTAAACACACCCCAAACAATCCTCAATAGATAGTTGATCATATATTTACTTGACAAAAAACTTTTTTTGTTGTTAATAAAAAATGTTAATGGTTGCTTGGGTAATAATTACATATTAAAATGCTAGCTTGTGCCAGTTTGACACTTCTTACCAAGCACCACTGATATTACTGCAGGCACATTATCACATATTATAATGGAACTAATTAAAATGCCAACCAAATTAATTATATATTGAAATATTAAAAAAAAAAAAAGTCCGAACAGGAACATGGGCCACGAGGAGTTGAAAAAAGTGTATGTTGCAGTGCCTGTCCTCTGGAATGAGGTTCCTCCTGAGACCTGGGAGGCCCCCACCCTGCTGGTGGTCTGGAGGGCTTTGAAGACCTGGCTCTTTGCCTAGGCCTTTGGCTAGGATGGGTGTAGCCCCCTTCGAGGAGTGGGTGTGTTTGTTGCTGCCTGGTTTTGCCAACTTGGCTTTTTTTAAAAAAATGCTCTGCTTTTTTTTTTTATTATTGTTTTATAGTTTTTCATGTTTTTTGTGAACCGCCCAGAGTTGTTGGGAGTTGTGCAGTGAACAAATTGAATTAATTAATTAATTAATTATTCTTGCTTAGTTTAATTGTCTCCATAGAACAACCAAATTGAATTCCTTAATATAAGCGTAGAAAGTACTCCACCTCTGTAAACGATTTTTCTCGGAGACTTTATTTTGGTCAGTTAAGGGTCCACGACTAAATTAAAAACCAGAGCCATCGTTCTACGGCTCACCTGTAAACTAAAAGTTAGCAGAATAGTTATGCAACATGTTGATCAAAGCCATCCAACTATCATCATTTTTAACAACCAAGATTACATAACAACCAGTGGTATCCAAAAGTTATTGTTCAACTATAAAATTTGAAACTTTCTTAATATCCCATTTTTGACCTTTCACCAATACAGATCTAATCAATCCAATTCCTTGTAAGTAAATGTTTCAATATAATGGGAGGGGAAGGGAAGGGATGGGATGGGATCCCCCTTCTCTCCACAGTACCATTATCATTGTCATCATTCATCATCAGCCCTGCCCTGGTTGAGCCTGAGACTATGAATAATGGCCTATACTCTCGTAATGATGTTGACAGATTATATCTTCCAAGGAGGACTATTGGGGGATGACTTTTACAGGTAAAACAAACTGTAGAGGGCCATAAATGAGTGCTTAATGATTACATCGAGACAAGTAAAGAAACAGCATTGAAAAAAATCCAGGAGGGAAGGGTTATTTGCAGAAATGGAATCTAAACATGACTAAAATAAATAAATAAACAAACAAACAAACAAACAAATAAAAACAAAGAAAGAAACAAACAAATAAATAGCAACAGCCTGACATGCGATTAGAAAATTGGAAAGCCAAAGTGCTCCATGGGCACTTTTTGCAATACATTGAAGGAAAATTGAACAACACAAGAACATGGCAGTGGCTTAAGAAGAAATCATTTAAAAAGGAAACAGAAGATACGCTGCCCAAGAACAAGCACAAATGCCATCAAGGCAAAAATAGAAAAGATCAGTTTGGCTAATAAATGCCGATTATGCTAAGATAAGGATGTAACAGTTGACCATATAATAGTAAAGGTAAAGGTTCCCCCTGCACATTTGTGCAGTCGTGTCCGACTCTAGAGGCCGGTGCTCATCTCCGTTTGTTAGCCGAAGAGCCAGCGTTGTCCGAAGACGCTTCCACAGTCATGTGGCCGCATGACGCGCGCAGAACGCTATTACCTACCCACCGAAGTGGTGCCTATTCATCTACTTGCATTTGCATGCTTTCGAATTGCTAGGTTGGCAAGAGCTGGAGCTAGTGCGGGAGCTCACTCCGCATGCAGGGCTAGGGAATCGAACCTCCGAACTTGCGATCTTCCGATTGACAAGCCTGGAGTCTTACCCGCTGAGCCACCATGCCCCCTATATATATAATACCTGACTGCAAAATATAAATAAGTAAATAAAGTAAGTAAAGTAAAAAATAAAATAAAATAAATAAGACCATATAATACCTGACTACAAAAAAAGGGCATGATTGATATGGGAAGATTTACACTGGCATTTACGTTGGTAAAAAGTATGGATTCAGTCAGTAAGAATTACTGGAACATGAAATTACAGATAAAGTCTGATCGAGCAAAAGTTTTATGGGATTTTAAAATTCAGCCAGATCAACGTCTGGACCATAACAAATACACTAACATACCAGGTATAACAGTCATTGAAAAGAACCATGTTTAATTTATTGATGTAGCCATTCCATGAGGCAAGAATGTTGAAAACAAGAAATGGGAAGATTACAAAATACTGAGAATTACAAATAAAGATTGCAAAAATTTGTAAGAAGTTGTTGACAGTGGTACCAATTATACTGCAAGGACTCAGAAAGAAGTTGGATTGCCTACATTTGGAACAACCTACAGTAGTCCAAATATAAATGAAAGCACTGTTGGGCACCTCCTACATAATTATAGACTACATTTATGATTTAAAGATGATGGATAGGGTTCAGATTATGAAGAAAACCAGCCAACATCAGTTGTGACAAATGATTAGTGGAATAGGAAGAATAATATTGAGACAAGCCTTACCTTTGCAGAAGCCATATTGATATCTTTCAGCAAGGCTTGTTCTTCTATGTGTTGGCTTATTGACTCTTTAGTAATACTTTTAACAATTTTTCTAGGAATGGATGTTACTATGTTACTATTCTCCACTCCTCAGGAACAGATACCAACATTAAAGAGAAATTGCATATATTTATGAAATGACAAAGAATTTCCTACTTAAATATTAAGAACTCTTGAGAAGAAATGTCTGCATCCAGGGATTTATTTATTTTAACTTTGCAAATTAGCTATAACTACATCTCTTGCTACCTCTATTTGTCTCATTTCTTTTAGGAAAAAAAAAACAGCTCAGGTGTAGGCATCTGTTTTACATTTTCAGCAGAAAAGACAGAAGCAGAGAAACGATTCATTTTATGAATGGTTTTATTTTTAGTGGAGATGTGAATATCTGTAATATGAAATGGTACTGCCAAGATGAAGGGTTATCACCTTACTTGGCCTAAATCTCTGATGGCAAGTTGAAATCACACAGCATCAAAATGACTATAGTAAACTACTGAACCTGTATAGCCTCAAAGGGTAATTTCACATATTGACTTTGTTCACACATCATACTATATCAGGAGTTCTCAAATTGTGGGTTGGCCCTCTCCAGGGCACTATGAACAGCTTAGAAAGTCACAAGTTTTTTAAAAGGTTGCCTCAGGAATGGTAGTCAAGCTTAGACTTTTGGGTTTTAATAAACTTATGAATCAGTTTTCTACTTGCTTCCTTTTGCCAGCAGATCTATGAGGGTCCCATGAACAGCCAGGGGTGTGGTGGCTCAGTGGGTAAGATGCCAGGCTTGTCGATTGGAAGATCGCAAGTTTGGAGGTTCGAATCCCTAGCCCCGCATGACGGACTGAGCTCCCGCACTAGCCCCGGCTCTTGCCAACCTAGCAATTCGAAAGCATGCAAATGCATGTAGATTAATAGGTACCACTTCGGTGGGTAGGTAACAGCGTTCCGCGCGCATCATGCGGCCACATGACCATGGAAGCGTCTTTGGACAGTGCTGGCTCTTCAGCTAACAAACGGAGGTGAGCACCGGCCCCTAGAGTCGGACACGACTGCACAAATGTGCAGGGGGAACCTTTACCTTTACCTTTTACATGAACAGCCAACAAGGCTATATTCTTTAAATTAATATTTTTATTATAGAATGCTACTTTGAAATGCATTTTTATAAAATGTTATACTTATCTATTTATTTTACAAATTTTATCCTTTAAAATCTGCTTTGTCAGAAACATGAATAACATTTTATAATTTACTTTTGATTAAAGCAGAATGTATTTCATGGACTGGGGCTTTTAATGCAATTGAAATGGGCAAAACTCTTATTTCTGCAAAATATAACTGACCCCTATTGGCCATGACAAACTATTATCAGATACTGTATTGGCGATTCATTTGACATGGACCTCTGATGGTTAGGTTCAGCCTCTCATGGAAATATTTCTGTGTCTCCAACATTTCAGGTTGTACTTGTCAATGAACTGTACTTGTCAATGAAGTTCAGTATTTCTATTCATTATTTTAAATGTCTAGCTTTTCAAAATAGAAAGTCTTTTAGAAAAGCTAAAGGTGACCATCTATATGGTACAGCTGATAAAAGTAAACCCAAGTCAAGAAATTATGATAGAAGTTATATATATTTTCTTTCACAAATAATTTTGTTACTGAAGAAGAACAGCCTCAGAGTATTTTTTTGATTAAAAACACTGTTTGCTGAGAATATGGAGCCAAGCGAACTAAAATGACCTCTGAAACCAAGGCATGCAAAAAAGTTGTAAGGCTCTAACACTGTTTTCTTTGATAAAAAATTGGTTATTAAAAGTGCCCAACCCTAACCTCAATGGAATCATTTTTCACTTTAGGGGTCACAGAACTGCCATTTTTTACAACTTCTACAGCTGAGCTTTCCAAACTGTGTTTCGGGACACATTAGTGTGTCGGCTGCAGTGTCTGGGTGTGTCGCGGCTGCTGCTGCTTCCAAGCCCTGCCAGGATTCCGCGCAGGTCCTAGTGCCTGCCTTGTGCCTTGGTGCCTCCAAACCTGCTGTGATTCCACACAGGTCCTAGTGCCTGCTTTGTGCCTTGCTGCCTCCAAACCTGCCCTGCCAGGATTCCGCGCAGGTCCTAGAGCCTGCCTTGTGCCTGGCTGCCCCAAAACCTGCCCTGCCAGGATTCCGCGCAGGTCCTAGTGCCTGCCTTGTGCCTGGCTGCCTCCAAACCTGCCCTGCCAGGATTCCGCGCAGGTCCTAGTGCCTGCCTTGTGCCTGGCTGCCTCCAAACCTGCCCTGCCAGGATTCCGCGCAGGTCCTAGTGCCTGCCTTGTGCCTGGCTGCCTCCAAACCTGCCCTGCCAGGATTCCGCGCAGGTCCTAGTGCCTGCCTTGTGCCTGGCTGCCTCCAAACCTGCTGTGATTCCGCGCAGGTCCTAGTGCCTGCCTTGTGCCTGGCTGCCTCCAAACCTGCTGTGATTCCGTGCAGGTCCTAATGCCTGCCTTGTGCCCTGCTGTAAGAGCGTGTTGCAAAATGATGCCCTGCTGTGTGTCACAAAATGATGCATGTCTAAAAAGTGTGTCACCAACATGAAAAGTTTGGAAAGCTCTGTTCTACAGTAAGCCTTAATGCGATTTCTTTGGATCTGATTTAGTGTAGTGTAAACCTAAGTATGGTTTATTCAATAAAGTGTGTTTAAAAACCCATAGTTCAGCTCAGAATATAAATCCAAAGACTTTTATTCTAGGTGTGCAACTAACTTTTTAAAAGATCCTAAAACGCAATGTATTAATGAAAGAAACTAAAATTTGGAAATGTCTCATACACCCAGCAGCCATCCAGGGTCCCTGCTACATAGATGCTTGATGCGAACTCCCAATTTATAGCCCAAAATAATACTAAAGTCAAAGGTTACCACCAGGAATGTGTTAAGCAATTGCATCCTCCAGAAGCATAATGTATTAGTACAGAGCGCTTAGTACAGAACACAAACGGGCAACAAGTTCTTATTACAAAGGCTGTATAAGTAGATATTAACTATTTATTTAATTAATTTATTTTCTATCCCTTTATTATTTTTACAAATAACTCAAGGCGGCGAACATTCCTAATACTCCTTCCTCCTATTTTCCCCACAACAACCGCCCTGTGAGGTGAGTTGGGCTGTGTGTGTGTGACTGGCCGAAGTCACCCAGCCAGCTGACGAAACACGTGGCCAAAAAGGAAGAAAAATAGTGACCGTTCAGCCAATTATAGAAAGCGTTCCTGCTTCCAAGCGCTGCATGCAATTAGTAGCAAGATCCAACAGGTGGCACAAAAGTATTTGAATTTTATATTGATTCACGCCGGCTCCGTCTCGCCCTCCCTTTCATTTACAGAGAGCTCAGTCGTCCGCAGCACCCCAATGGCTGAAGGCGGCGAAGCAAAGTTGGAACCGTCGCCGCTGCTGGCGCGGTCCCTCCTGTTTGCTGCTATTTCTGAAAGCTTTGACAAAAGCCCCGCCTTGGGCTTCCCCGGCCCGCCTAGCAGCCCGAAGGCCTCCTTGCACGACGGGCATCTTTTTAGCATCAGCTAAAAAAATGGGGACAAAGCCGGGATGAACCGAGATGGGAGCAGAAGCAGCGACAGCAAGGACGGGCGTCCTCTTTCGCTGTTCTCGGAGGGGCGGGCGAGGAGGCGCGGTACCTCCGAGGGCAGCTTTCCCCAAGGAAGAGTCGTGGAATGACGGAAGGCGCAGGAGAGCTGAGTGAGCGCCCTCCTCTGGCAGCTGCGCGGATTTCACGGCGGGGAACGCGCGCCTCGCCGCTTGGCTTCTCAGCGAGCGCGCTATTCTCCCACCCTGCCTCCGGTGTAAGAGGGACTCCCCCTGGAGCTGACGGGAGGTTAATGTGCCGCAGGAAGCAGTGGCGTTTGGAGGGCTGTGTTTCCAGGCGGGGAAAAGCTGGCTTTCCTCCTCAGGCTGCCTAAGCGAAGTTACCCCTGTGTCCTAGAGGAGAAGAATGCGCGGCAAGGGTTTCTTCAGAGGAAGACTGTTCTCCCTGAGTTGAAGAAAGGAGGGATAGCAATAAGAGCCCGACTTCTCTGTAAAGCAGTCTTTTTCAAACTTGGCTACTTTAAGATGCATGGACTTCAACTCCCAGAATGCTGGCTGGGGAATTCTGGGAGTTGAACTCCATGCATCTTAAAGTGGCAAGTTTTGAAAAACACTGGTGTAAAATAATAAAGAAATGGGTGGAACCGAGAGCTGGGCTTCACGTTTCCCTCCAAGGTTACTTTTCTCCCAGTGTTAGACGCAGCATGAGCCCTCCTGCTCCCCGCCTGCAGCCAAGAAGCTCGCCTTAAGTCTGGCTGGACCACTTGGTTGAGGGAATACACTCTCATACTGTAACCAGCCATGGTTACCCAGGTCTCACGGAAAACATCCTTTTAAGGTGGAAGGCACTGGCCCGTTAAGGACCTGGGCCAAGAGGCTGATTGCTCTGTGAAGTCTGCCTTGTCCTCTTGAGGTTGCAGGGAATGGTGGGAAGGCGCAGCTGCATCCTCGCTCTTGTGTGCTGGGGGCTTCGTAGCCCAGCTCTCATTCTTCTCCTAGATAAAGAAAAAATACCTGTTGTCAAGAGTAGTGTTTCATAAATCCAGCCAAAACAAAAACCAAAGAAGTTCTGATGTCACAGAAATCGGGGAGGTTCTCAGAAAGGTCCAATGAAAGAAGCCCTTGCTGGAGGAGGTGTTAAGCAGTACCAGTAAGTCTGCCATATAGCCCAAGGTGTGTGTACTTGCTTAAGTAAATAAGTTACCTAGGCCAAATAATATTGCACAATCTAGCAAGAAAGTATGCAGCTAAAATATTTCCCCCCCCCCCCGATAAAATTTGGCAAATCATGGCAACCTTTCAGTCCACCCTGCTACATGGTTAGAATACAAAGCACTGGAGAACGCTGCAGTTTGCCTTGCAAGTCACCATTTCACTGGAAAAATGCAGGTAATGGTGAACGTGTGTTTATGAGAGCCAGTTTGGTCTAGCGGTTAAGGTGCTGGGCTAGAAACCAGGAGTCTGGGAGTTCTAGTCCCGCCTGAGGCATGAAAGCCGGCTGGGTGACCTTGGGCCAGTCACTCACTCTCAGCCCAACTCACCTCACAGGGTGGCTGTTGTGGGGAAAATAGGAGGAGGAAGGAGTATTAGGTATGTTCGCTGCCTTGAGTTATTTATAAAAACAATAAAGGCGGGATAGAAAATTAAATAATTAAACAAACAAACAAACAAACAAAAGGGTACAGTGGTAGAAAGCCACTAAGAATGAGTCAGGCTGAGGCTTCATAACAGAAGTACAGTCCACAAAGACTATGTGGTGGCTTGGGAGAATTCCAGATGGAGAAGCAAATGAAACTTTTTCAGCCAAATGAAGTGTGTTCTTAAAGATGTTGTAAAATAAAATAGATATTATGTAGGAAATTATTTTGCTTACCTCTAAGCAAACAAAAATGGCTTAGCATGGATTGGGAAAGTGACATGAGATAAATGACAACCGAGGAACTTTGCTTGAACTCTTGCAGCTAGCTGCAAGCCATGATCCCAGAATTCAGTCTAAAAGATGTTTATATTTTACACAGTGAGACAAACCATCATTCAAGATCAATGGTTAAGTATCATAAGAAGAGTGGTTGTAGATTGGAGTGGCTATGGAGGGGTAAAAAAACTGATGACATATGCACTTACAAAGGGGCAGGGTTTCAGTCAAGTGATCATGTCCACAATCTGGTCTTCTCCCCCCCCACCCCATGGATGCTGCCAATTCTGGAGTCAATTTCCCAAGAATCTGTTTTTGTTCTTGTCAATTCACTGGTTACTAATTTACTAATGGCAATACTTTGTCTTGTTGTGGCATAGATATAAACATACATAGCACAAATTAATGGTGATAGTAATGTAATTAGTGGAGCATTAAATGGTGTGCAAGAAGTTTCTGAAAGAGGTATTGGAAGGTAGCTACTTTCACAATGACAACCACTGGTTGAACTTGGGAGTTGTTGATGTCTGAAAAAACATAGCTGTTGTTGCAATTTTCTTTATTCTTCAACAAAGTTATGTGTTCGTATCACATTCACATTTCAGTGAATTGAAAAGAAATGCTGAGGGAACAATTATTGAATTGAAGAAATTGTCAGACACTTGCTGGGTTTGTCAGATTGCATCATGTTTTGCTGTTAAATCAACACTTTTGGGAATGTTGCTTTTGAATATAATCAACAATGCATCAAATTCTGCAATAAGTGTAGAAGCATGTCGATTAACTTTGGCAATGTGTATTGTTTGAATCATTTAGTGAACTTCTTGAATTTTTAGATTACTTGCAGAAGTCAAATTGTGATGTGGCTCAAGCTTGCTTCTTTATTAACTTTTGAAATGATAAACTGCATGATTATGAGGAAAAATTCAACTAACTTATTATTGCAAAAGAAAATTTCATCAAAATACAAAGTAAAGTGAATCTGTTGTAAGCCCCAGGGTTTCTAACCTATGCTAATAATGAGATCAACAGAGCAAAAAAAGTATACTTCCAGGACTGACAAATTTAAGTAAGGGTGTTCCTTCCTATTTGTGATTGCACCATCAGTGAACTTAAACAACAATTACAAAAACCACCCCTATGTTTTAAGTGGGTTCAATTCATCATTCCAAAGTGCCATTACTTTCTTGATTCAGAGAAGCTCAGGCCATTTGTAAAATGTTATAATACTGATATTGAAGCAGAACTGGGACTGTTTCCAAAAGTTCTAGAGAGATATGAATGTATGAGAGAAGTCAAAATTGCCACAATGAATCAAGTACTGAATCTACTGACTTTATTGATTGTGTGCTGTGGCCGTCACTATACTTCCATCGGATGCAGATTGTGAACAGATATTTTTATGTCTATCTCAAATTAAGACATATTTGGGGAACAGTATGTACTGTATGATGAACACTTAGGTAGCGTTGCTTACTAGTGGTTAACTGTTGCATAGAATTGCATAAGAATCAGTGGATTCAGATTCTGTAAATATTTACATTTGTATTTTGTCTCCATTCTCCTCCCTTTCACTGATTTTCCACTTATTTAAATTGCTCAAGCAGAATTTTAAATAAACAACAGTCTTCAGTTTGCTCTGATTCTTCTGACACCTAGGGTATCCCTGGATATGTCTGTACTTGTACTAACTCAGAAGTAAGCAATTGTATCACCAGTGTGTTTTCTTCTGTCTAATTTATAAATAAAATATTTACATAGTGGTGTTGTTTGGAAACAAATGTGTTTGCTGTTTGGTTGGTAAATGCTTTCTTGTAGTATAAAGAATAAACAACTATTTCACTTCATTTGGATTAGTAAAAGCATTAGTCCACACAACATTCAAAGAACATTGTTTAGGATGTCTGTAGCTTGAATCATGTCAACTGGATTTCTATTTTCTCAGTGGAAACGTTTCGCTCCTTATCCAAGGAGCTTCTTCAGTCTGAGAAAATAGAAATCCAGTTGACATGATTCAAGCTACAGACAATTCCACCTGGATGACTGAGAACCTTCATAGACATATTGTTTAGGATGAGCATTTGCTTACCCTGAGATTCACTGTGCCCACTCTATGCCTCTGTAAAAACATTTCTGGATCTGCCATTGTGTGCAAGGTGTTCCTTTTCTCTCCCCCAATCACATAGTGGGCTATTAGAATTTCCTTTTCTCCTGTTTCATTGGAAATAGAAGAGTTCTAGCCTGAAACTTTTAGATGAGATGATGAGCACTCATTGGTAGATTTAGGTGTTTCCTCATAAAATATGCCAGTATTGTGGGGATAAGATGGAGATGGGACCAGATGGTGGGGCTGGGCTGGGCTGGGGATATGTGTGCATTTCTATTCTAAAGACAAAGGTAAGATGCTACCTCAGTACAATCCAGAAATATGAACTTTAGAATTTTTGCTTTTAGTCCTCAGGAGAAAAAAATGACATTTAAAATTCAAAACATGGGATATAACACTTTAGAATGTTCATGTAATGCATTTCTTTTCCTTCCACAAGATCTGATGTATGTATATAATTTTTTCTCCATTGTTTTTGTCTATTAGAGTAAATGGCCCAGTAAATAGGTACATGTGGAAAAGTGCAACATACAGAAATATCTTAAGTAAAAAGCATTAGTCCACACAATCATGTTAAATAGTGAACCATACGTTAGGTAGGGTCTTCTCCTTGGCCAATATTGCACACCCTCCACCATCCCAAAGGTCCTGTCAGCCTGTCAGCATAAAGCAGGAATAACCAGATTGAGCTATGAGAAGCTTCATTACTGCTTGATATCTTTGGAAGATTTCCAGTAGCAGCCAGAAATACTGATCTGTGCTTGCAGAGCAAAAGCTGAATTTACTTGCCTTCCTTGTCTAGAACTGCATTATACTTAATACCTCCATGTGTGCATATTATAATACTTAATAAGGAATGGGATCATTACATCCTACCCCAAAAGGCTCAGTTTAAAAATAGATACAAGGGAAAAAATGGAGGAGGGGGAGGGGGAGGAGAATAAAATCAGGGTTAGAAAGTGGAAGTATGTGCCAAAATTTCAGCTACATATACAGTTCAGCAGAAGTGAGCAGCCTGCAGACTCTGGGCAGATTTAATTTCCAACATCCTATTGGGCAAGCAGACCACTAAATTTAGGTGGCACAATTACTGAAAATTGGTACAATCTCCCACATTTTTGAATGTGGAAACAGAAAAATATAAGAAAATAGATTTAACCCAGTTTTTAAAACGTTAAAACTACCTTGGAAAAAGCAAGGTAGAAGAAACACAATCTCACCTATATGTGTGACATGATCTATCATATATATACAGTATATATATTCATATTTATTTAACTGTATTATTATAACTGATTTTATATTGTATGTTTTTAATTGTTGATTTTATGGATTTTATTGTAAACCGCCCATAGTCCCCCATCGGGGTAGATGGGTGGTGATAGAAATTTGAACAATAAATAAATAAATAAATAAATACATAAAATAAATATATTGTGTCATCATCTTGTCCTTGGTGATTGAAGCCTCCCCAGCAATGTTATGTGCAGCCTCAACTTCAGAAACATTGCCCATTGCTCAGGAAGGTGTTTGGACCAGTAAAGTTGTTCCCAAGAGTCACTGCAGCTCTTTTCTTCACTGACTTCAGTATTTAGATCAAACAGATTAAAATGAGGGAATTGTATTACACAGAGACTTATGTGTTATACATTTCATTCAAGAATGCTCAATAGCTTATAGTTGAAAGTACAGTATGCCTCTCTTTTGCTTAAAACTCCAAACATAAACATTATCTTAAAATATCAGACAGAATACCAAAGCAGATCTCTGAAAGATTACTGGTCTATGGAACTTTCCCCTTCAAACTTTGTACTCACTTGATGAAAGTTGCAGCAGCAAGATGGATTGCAATGAGAGAGGGGCAATATGATTTATTTACCCTTGTGTCAAGGAAAGCACCAGCCCACTTCTTAATTGATGGATACTAAAAGTTACTACCTTCAATATTTTGCAATTATATGTGATTATAATTAAATTACTTATTTATTATTTTATTTATTATTTAAATTTATCCCCGCCCATCTCCCGAATAGGGACTCTGGGCGGTTTACAGGATAATAATAGATTAAAATATATAGATAAAATTACAACAATATAAGAATAATTATAAATCCAGATGTCATTAAAAGAAGGACATTAAAATCACGGGATTAGCTCTAAATTATAATTAAAGTAATAACTGCAATACTTATATCTGGCATGATATCCTCCCAGAAATCTGTGTTCTTCCCATGCTAGGCAAGAGGGGCTGAAAGTCCAGAACAATGAGGTAACATTCAGAAGCAGCTCACATTCACTGAAGTATAACAAGGAAAAGGAGGTATAGCACAATCAGATTTGCAAGATTCTGTTATTATAGCCAGTCTCACTAAAAGTAGTTTTAACCTTCATGTAGGGTTTATTTCCTTGTCAACATAGTGGGGCTGACATAAACTATATCAGCATCATTTTTTCATTTAATACAGTTCACCCCAATCTTTTGTTTACTCCTTTCCTCTATAAGCTGTTCTTGCTCCTTGTCAAGTAGAACACCAAAGTGTATTGTCGAAGGCTTTCACGGCCGGAGTTCGATGGCTGTTGTGGGTCTTCCGGGCTGTGTGGCCGTGTTCTGGAAGTTGTGGTTCCTAACGTTTCGCCAGCATCTGTGGCCAGCATCTTCAGAGGGCAGGAGCACAGACAGGAGTGAACTCTCTGTGCCCAGGTAGAGTGGCAATGTTTGTTTTCTATTGTACCTGGGCACAGAGAGTTCGCTTCTGTCTGTGCTCCTGCCCTCTGAAGATGCCGGCCACAGATGCTGGTGAAATGTTAGGAACCACAACTTCCAGAACATGGCCACACAGCCCGGAAGACCCACAACAGCCATAGAACACCAAAGTTGTGAAACGTTTTGGATAACAATGAACAATAAAGCATTAGAAAAATGTATATTAAAATAAAGAAGAGGAATGCAAAAAAAAGTTATTAGAACTTTTCTTAGCCAGTGAGAAGGATTTTTAATTTAAAAACCTATGAAGAATTTGTGGCCGCTTAAGGACTAATATATTAATTATGTCATAAGCTTTCATGGAACAAAGTCTGTCACATCAGAATTTAATGAATTTACTAATCTTAATAGATGGCCACAAGGCTCTGAATGGATTCACACCTCACAGTACACCATGCTTTGCTGAATCCTAGTGTACTGAGTAAAATACAGTTGGACACAACTGTACAACAGGCTAAACTATAAACCATGGTTTACAATTCAAAATGGCTGAATTCATAAAACACACTGAGGCAAAAAATCAAAAGTCACATTCTGGTTTAGCATTAAGGGTGAACCCAACCTTTTGGGTTTGGACATTATTAATTCAGATACTTTGAAATATTTTCAGACACAGGGACTGACACAACATAAATTATATTTTCTTGTGCAAGGAAGGTGATCAGATCTCAGCTTCACTATTTAATCTTGGGATTTGAACAACTTTATACTGAAACAGCTGGTTTCAATACAACGGGACTAATTGTTTAGCACAATTGTTGGAGACAGAAAAACTAGTACCACATTTAGTACCAAATGTATGCTGTGTATCAACCATGTACGTTATTGTGATTTGATGATTTTTTTTTAATTTTACAAGATGATATTGGACAAATCATCACATAAATACATTTCTCCAAGTTTTGGCTGACCTGTGTGTTACCCTCTGTTAGATTATAGCCTTTTTGATGAGTTTAACAGTATTAATGGCCTGTAAAAAAACAGGACAGGAGCAACTGTGCTGTGTTTCCACAGCAATTGAAATGTAGAGAATGTTGGAAGAAAAGTTTGGGGGTGTTGTACGTGTGAAAAGGTAAGGGTAAAGTTAGAAATGTGATGGGAAAGCAGGTCTCACAAATTTCTCAATCTGTTCCAGCTGCTTAGGAAAAAAACCAGAGCAGGTAATGTGACCTGTTCTGTTTTAGAGGAATAACTTCAATAATTTCCTCAACCCTTCCCTTCTTTCCCCCCCAAAGCAACCAATTCTACTGTGAGGTTTTTCAAAAATTAGGAGGAAAAAAAATAGATGGCAAAATAATTTGATGCTGTCATTTTTGTCTATTTGGGAATTAGCTGTAAAAAATCTGTAGGAATGCTTGCCCTTGGTGTGAACAGATGCATGGGGCGCTGGGGAACACTTTTTAAAATAAAGCAAAACATTCTTAACTGAGAAGAGGTTTTTATGCTTCCCTGGTGTGAAAATTATTAAAAGCTAGCGAAGCAGTCTCCAAGAAATCAGATTCCTTCTTGATCTTTTGATCAGATTAGTATAAGGGGAGGATACTTAGAGGGACTCTTAGTTTATTATGACACCTCAACTTTTGCATTGGCAGCATCTGGCTACCAGTTTCAATTGAAAATCTTTCTCCTGTTATACCCAAGATATCCTTTCTTTCCTTTGCTTTATCATGGGAAGATGAAGAGAAGTGTGTGAAGAGGGAGTGGATTTTTATGGTAGCCTGTCCCAAACTGGAAGTGATGTCAGGAAAGGAAACATGGGTAAGCCTGCACTTTTAGTTTTCTGTTTGAGTAGCCTGTGCAAGCACATTGTCAGAGTTCTGGCAGACCTCTGCCATTAAGCTACACAGCTCTGTGTATGAAGGGTAGCTTGAAACCGACGCGAGACAGGCAACAACGCGGAAAGGGGAACGATTCACAACGAGGTGTCAAGCTGAATTCTACAGCCCGGGAACGACTGTCTGAGCACCCTGGAGCCTGGGTGTTACACGTGTCATCATCTAAGAACAATGGGGAGGAGAAAGTTTAAATGTACTATGCCATGCTATGCCTGCTCATTCCAGTCTTTGTTTGTGTTAGCCTTCATGCACCGAAATAAATCCTTTTACTTCTAAGAAACCTCGCGTCTGCGGTTTACTCTAGAGAAAGGGATTTTAGGGCATCGGATAGGAGCACCTTACACACATGTTATTGGTCATGCCGTTCATAACTTTTACAATCAGAAAGCGCAGTTTTAGGCTATAGGGTTGTGAAGAGAGGCTTGACAAAAATGGCAATGTTTGGTGAAATGTTTGAAGCTTGTTGGAGGGCTAGAGATGCTGTCAGTGGACAACAACACTTTTTTCCCCATCTATTTTTGATACAGAACATGAAAGGCTGGAGAGAACGCCAAGCTGGTATATTGATTGGAAGCACCAATGAAGCGTCCATGTTGCGTTGGTATAATATCACATTTCATTTTGTTTTCCTGGATCAGATATCTTTGAACTGAAGTACATGCAGCCCAATCCTCTGCTGATTAATTCTAATATAAAATTGTATAGACCTGAGATCTCTTGATAATGCAGGTGCTGTTGCTGAAATGGAGATGTTCCTTATCAGACTTCCTCCTTCTATATTCAACATAATTTCAGAAGAGTCAGCATGTTGATGAAGATTCTCAGTCATCCAGGTGGAATTGTCTGTAGGTTGAGTCATGGCAACTGGATTTCTTTCTTTTGGTTGAAACGTTTCACTGCTTGTCCAAGTAGCTTCTTCAGTCTGGGTAAAAGTTGGTGAGGGGACCCCATATATGTCTTTCAGGGTGGCTGTATTGACCTTACACCTGATTGGCTTGTTAATTGGGCAATTGAGGTGTAGATAGTCTTTGGGATGTCTTACTCCTAAAACCTTTATTCATCCCCAAGTGGATCTTAAATGTGGCCTTGCTGGTGAACTTGTGAAGTGTTCTTAATCTTTCTGGGGACTAATGAAAGAGCAGCATGATAAATGGGGGACAAGTTGTGCCTGAGGCCTCCGCCTCTATTGAGGGAAGGATTTTCCACTTTGGCATGAATGGATTCCTTAACCCCTCTCTCAAACCACCTATCTTCCCTGTCCAAAATGTGAACATTAATGTCCTCAAATGAGTGTCCTTTTTCTTTTAGATGAAGGTAAACTGCTGATTCTGGTCCTGTGGTGTTGCTCCTCCTGTGTTGGGCCATCCTCTTGTGTAAAGGCTGTTTGGTTTCTCCAATGTAGAGCTCAGAACACTCCTCACTGCACTGGATTGCATATACTACGTTGCTCCTCTTACGTTTTGGTGTTGGATCTTTAGAGTGTACAAGCCTCTGTCTCAGTGTGTTGGTGGGTTTGAAATATACAGGTATGTTGTGTTTGCCAAATATCCGTTTTATCTTTTCTGACACACCGGCCATGTAAGGAATGACCAGGTTCTTCCGTTTACTCTGAGTCTCAGCCCTGTCTGTCGCTGTTTTAGGTCTGGTAGACTTAGATTTAATGAAGGCCCAATTTGGATATCCACAGGTCTTCAGAGCTGTGCTCAGGTGCTGATTTTCTTTCTTTTTGGCAGCCATGGAGGTGGGGATGGTTTCTGCCCTGTGGGACAATGTCCTGATGACTCCTAGTTTGTGCTGCAGTGGATGGTGAGAGTCAAACATCAGGTATTGGTCTGTGTGTGTGGGTTTCCTGTAGATCCCTATTTCTAGCTTGCCACAGGTCCCAATAAGGACTTCACAGTCTAGGAATGCCAGCCTGTTGTCCTTGGTGTCTTCCCTGGTGAACCTAATGTTTGTGTCTATGGTATTTATATGGTCTGTGAAAGCATGTACCTCCTGGGCCTTGATTTTAACCCAGGTATCATCCACATACCTGAACCAGTGGGTGGGCACCATTCCCTAGAACGTGCTGAGTGCTTTCTTCTCCATTTCTTCCATGTATAGGTTGGCAACAATGGGTGACACGGGGGAACCCATGGCACAGCCATGTTTCTGTCTGTAGAAGTCACCCCTGTACGAGAAGTGGTGTTGAGACACAGGTCCAGAAGACAGCAGATCTGGTTTGGTTTCTGGTTTCTGGTTTCTGTTTCTTCTTTTGAGGGTGCTGTCTTCTTCTAGTCTCTTCTTAACCATGGTTAGGGCATGAATGGTGGGGATGCTGGTGAAAAGAGAGGAAACATTGAAGGAGACCATGGTTTCATCTGTATCCAGTTTCAGGACCCTAGCTTTAGAAACAAATTCTTCCGAGTTATGGAGGTGGTGGTCAGTGTGTCCAACCAGAGGTGCTAGTATGGTGGCGAGTTGTTTGGCAACGTTATATGTTACTGAATTAATGCTGCTGCTGCTGGGTCTGAGAGGTGTCCTTTCCTTGTGGATCTTAGGGAGTCCATAGATGCAGGGGATGGCTTCTGCAGGATACAGATGGTGGTAGGTTGCCCTATCGATTCAGAAGAGTCAGCACATACAAGCCCTCTGGAGCCAGGATAAGAAGGAACCATTTACCACTGAGATACCCTGTTGACAAGTCCACACCTTATGTACCTCTTGAGGGGAGAACTCTCAACAGGCCCACTGGACTGTATGGGCAGGTTTAATTCTGGCAAACTATTGCCTGATATAAAGCAATGCAAATAAAAACCCACAATAAAACTTACTTGCAGATTAAAGAAAGGAAAGTGGCTAAAATGACGTAAAAGGACAAATTAAAAGGGACTAAAAAGGTAAAGGTTTCCCCCGCATATTTGTGCAGTCGTGTCCGACTCTAGGGGCTGGTGCTCATCTCCATTTGTTAGCTGAAGAGCCAGCGTTGTCCGAAGACGCTTCCGCAGTCATGTGGCCGGCATGATGCATGCGGAACGCTGTTACCTACCCACCGAAGTGGTACCTATTCATCTACTTGCATTTGCATGCTTTTGAATTACTAGGTTGGCAAGAGCTGGGGCGAGTGTGGGAGCTCACTCCGTCATGCGGTGCTCAGATCTCGAAACTCCGAACTTGCGATCGACAAGCCTGGCGTCTTATAATTCATTGGACTTAATAGACTTTTAATTCCTATACATCACAATAGGACTGCAAGCTGATGACAGCCCCACTTGCTGGTATGTGTCCTAAACGTATCCTGGTCTGTAACAGATCAAGATGCCTCTGTGTGTTGCCCAAGGCAAGAGTTAGTTGGATAGCTTTTATGTTTTTAGAGATGGGGTAAACCCTGGAAAATGTGAACTGCCATTATTATACCTCCCATTAACAAATGCATTCAGTCTGCAAATCCAGCTAAGACTGACTTTGACTTGTGGCACACAATGCTATAAATTTGGCCCAATTTTTTAAAAAACTATTTCACTTCTTTCCCATTCCCTTATCTCTATTAGAGTGAAGAAGAATTACAGAAAACTTGAAAGATCATGTATTATTTTGTGTCTTTTTGTTTGATCCCAATAAAAATACCATCTGCTGTAGGTTTATATATATAATACTGTATATAATATACAGTAGATTAAAGTCCTGGTTGAAGTATCTTCTCTCATTCTAGGTCTTTTTTTCTCCCATAATTGAGATCAGTATCCCTATTTTTCTTCTTTTCACCATACAAATACAAACTCTTCAGAGATGTCTGTTTTTAATCCTCAAAGAGTAACCAGTGGATTCATCAAGTGTAAATTTCAACTTTTTCTCTTGTTTTTCTACTTCATTTAAGTATGCTTGAAATCAGAGTTATAGCTTAATTTTGAATTTTATTGCATAGAAACTCTAGGTGGATTTGTGGACAAGGTTCAGATCAATGTGGGTCAAATTTGCCAAGAAAAAAAAACTTGTTCTAAAAGAGCAAAGGATTACTGAGATTAACAAAATATTTCTGTCGCAAAGTGAGATGGCAGTAGACACAATTCTCATCACAAGAATTGTTACCCTATTTTCCAATGAAAGTCAATAAAGTGATGGGAAAACATGCACTATAACAGCATTACCACATACATTTATCCAGGAAAACATGGGAGGGAAAAGAGATCTAGATTAGTGGTTGCCATTTGCAGTTGTGTAGTAACTCCATGAGTAGCCTCACATTAAATACTTCCTTAATACCTTTAGACTTGGCTTTGAAGTGCTTTTTCTCAGAAATCTGAAGAGATTTAACTTTTGGTTTTCTACTTGAGGTTCGAACTGTTTTCTAAAGAAAAGATTTATGGACATACTGTATGTGGTCATCAGGAAGGAATGAGCTTCATTCCTATCTCCTTGGAGTCCTCTTTATCCAATTAATGAACCATGAGATGTTGAAATAAATGGATGTGCATTTTGAGAAGGACTAGCACATTTTCACTGGTAGGAGCTGGCTCTTTTTCCCATCCAAGGAAAGCCCAAGTAATTTATATCCTTCAATGGAGGGAGAGGCTTTTACAGCCAACCAGGCACATAAGGATAACGTATACTTAATCCTTGACAACATCTGCACTTTTGCTGCCTCAGGCAAGAAGCAGAAACCAGGTTTTATCAAGCCCTTGGATGACATCCATAATGGTGGGCTGAAATTAATTTGATGTGCCAAATGTCCTGCCCTGAAATATTTGTTGAATTGTCTCTGCACAGGCTATATGTCATGATGGTTTCATGAATTCTGCTGGTGGTACTTCCTTAGATCTAAGAAGTGAGATTCTTTGACCTGAAGTATTTGTCCATAACTAACCTGGACATTAATATTGTCAGTTGCTTAAGCCTTGCTATGATTTCTGACAGGAAAAGCTACTTCCCTCCAGCACATATAACAGCATGATCTGCACACACTGTCAGTTTTAGCAAATGATTACAACTACTGCTGTATTGTTATGTTATGTTATGTTATGTTATGTTATGTTATGTTATGTTATGTTATGTTATGTTATGTTATGTTATGTTATGTTATGTTTTATATTATGTTATGTTATATGTTATTTTAGTATTAAAATGTTAATCTTCATCTATAAAGGTTCCCAAGGTGGCATATATAACTATAAAACAATAAATTCGTGATAACAACAAAAATAAAAACCATGTAAGCTATTCAATCATCAACTAAATAATGTATTTAAATTAAAAATGTCTGGGCAAGATGGAATATTTGGATCTGGCAGCATGAGGAACCCCTGTCCTTAAACTGGTTACTTCATAGGCACATCCATTCATTTTCTAGGCATGACATAGGTTTACCTTCTTACCCTTTTTTCCCATTACCTTCTTCTGGGATGTTTTTTCAGCTTCCCAGTCCAAAAGAAAATAAAGTTGGTTATTCAACTATGCTGGGTTGAAGGCAGATGAGAGTTCTCTCCAAGGAGAATGGAACTCGAAGAAAGGGTTATTTGCTCCTCTGTACATACATGCCATTCTTGCCTCTGGTGAGCAGAAGTTTCATATTGTTTCAGAAATTGACAAACTCAGATTTAGCCAACAATGGTCATCTTACTGAAGCTTCTTATTTGGCACAGGTATCTTAAGACTCGGAATTCTGAAATAAGTTGCCTTCACTGCCTTCTATATTAATTCATAGAATGGAACATAATAACTCTTTGGAAAATTGCTCTTTTTAGTTGTGACACAGCTTTTGGATCAAAATGGTATTTAAATGATTTGAAAGTGTATATGCTAAAATAAAATTTAGCATAAAAAGAAGTGTTTCAGTGCAAAGTGCAGTGCAGATTAAAGACAATCAGGGGCTAAACAGGAAATGGAAAGGAGTGATTTTTTACGTGAACATATGGAAAAGTGGCATGGGTTGGAAGTAGACCAATTCATCTTGTGCCTATAGTTGATAAATGCCCAGGAGCAAGCTATTTTATCTTTGGTTGCCCAGTGTTGAATGGACTGTGCTCTATGAAGAATTTTCTGCCAGGAGTACTGCAGTGTAAGACTACTCTTGAGAGCAAGCTAACTTCTTTCAAGGAAACATAACTCTAAGTGTTATTTTCTCTTTCTGGACCTCTTCATAAGCTTCCAAAATCCCTCAGCATTCCAAATGACAACTATTTTAATGAAAGAACTGTGGGTTAAAAGAATATTCCAGTTTTAATTCTTTGATACTGTTATGGTTTGAGCAAAGTGTGCCTTCAGAGTTTGGTTTTATAATGATCCCACTTCTCCTGTTGCCAACAGGTGTTCAAGAAGCTGACAGCACTGTAGGATTCCCCCCCCACCAATTCCTCATTAAGTCACTTTTGCATCTTAACATTTTGGGCTACCTTGACATGGCAGTAAATGGAATTTGTATGACCTCATGCATTTTATTGCTGGTTTAAACAAAACTCAAATGGACTCGTTGAAAACAAAAAGGGTTATCAGATTCCCCCCCCTCAAATACATCATACAGTTTAACAATTATGTTAGGTTAGAATCAGCATTGAGAACTGGGAAGCCCTAACTCATGAGCGTTTCAATTGGAGGTCAGCCTTTATTAAAGGCACTATGGACTTTGAAGAAGCACGAGTACAGGGCAAAATGGAGAAAAGAGCTAAAAGGAAGGCACGTCAAGCAAACCCTCATCATAACCGTCTCCCACCCGGAAACCTATGCCCTCATTGTGGGAGGTTGTGCGGATCCAGAATTGGCCTTTACAGCCATTTACGGATCCACTGTTAAAATTTTACCCTTGGAAGACAATCTTACTTGGCTACGAGTGATCACGAATGATGATGAGAAGTAACTTAAATGTACCTTTATCCTTGGATCTAAGCTTTGGAAGTAATTGGCATCTTCTGTCAACTGCCATGTTTGCTGCTAATTATGGAATGTCATGAAAACAACATAATGAAGGTTTGTGGTGGTCCTTCAGGAAATTTTTCACCTATAATACTTGTTCACAAAGGGGTTCCATACAAGTGGTTCCATGCTGGTGCCTCTTTTTAATTTTTATATTAACTTGCTGGCCCAAAGCTTGACAAACCCTGAGTTTCACCTCCCTCCCCACATTAAGCAATAGAACTGTTTCTGTTCTTTTATATACTAATGATGCAGCAATCATCTCTCTAACACAAGTGGACTTGAGACAGAGCCTTTGTGCTCTTGCCCATTATTGCAGTGAGGAGTAGCTACTCATCATTTACAGCAAAACTAAAATAGTGGCCTTCTCCAGAAGTAGTTGCAGCCACTTCTGGAAAATTCAACCGCCCAGAGTCCCCTTGTGGGGGGAGATGGGCGGTGATATAAATTGAACAATAAATAAATAAATAAATAAATAAATAAATAAATAAATAAATAATTCAGTTTGCATATCGATCAACATTAGTTATTTAAATATGTGGGTGTATCTTTCCATGCCTTGGTGACCTGCAATCAACAGTAAAGAGATGTCTCTGCCAGGGACCATAACTTTTCAATTGAACTTTGCCCACTGCAATGGCAATATCGTGTTCCTGCCACAACAACAACAACAAAAACAACAACAATTTATTTATTTATTTATTTATTTTGAAACCAGTGGCAGTCAGGTTTCAGACCAGGATATAGCCCTGAGATGGCATTGATCCTGCTTGTTGTTGACCTCAGGCAGGTCTGGGATGGGGGAATGTATCTATCCTGGCCCTTCTTGATCTCTTGGCAGCTTTTGATACCATCACTCATGGTTTTCTTCTGGACCGGTTGAGGGGGTTGGGAGTGGGAGGCACTGCTCTTCTCCAACACTGGTTCCAGTCAGGGTTGGTCAGGGGGAGAGGCCCAGCTGTAATGGCAATAATTATGTTCCTTCCACAACAATTTTTTTCAGAGCTAAGGTCATTTGCCATCTGCTTTATGGCATACAGATTTGTTACTACCACCAATTTAGCTCAACAGAGGCAGGCCAATCTAAATTTTTGAGAGTTCTGCTGCAAATTCCTCACTGTGTATCAGGTTCCCTCCCAAGATTAGAATCTGGCCTATGAAGACTCATGTGTGGCTTTGCCACTTGCAATATTAGATTACATTCTTTTGGGGGAGGAGCACTTAGGCCATCTTGACTTTGCAGGACCACTTTAAGTCCTAATGGAAGATAGTCCATAATGTTTTGGAGTGTGATAATGCTTATTAGTTTGCCTTGACTTTGCTCAGCCATTAGCGAATCTGGTCTGAGCTGAAGCAAAGGTCTTTGAGATATGATATTAAGCAACTAAGCAAAACCCCAACATTGTACAAAGCAGGCCTGTTGGGGAGGCCATTCTTCCACACCAAGTGTTTAACAAACATACATCTTGCCTGTACCATAGAAGAAGAGCTTTTACCCTTGTACACTAAAATGTCTTGCCATCTTCACTGTTAGTGGAAGATTCAGTAACATCTCTATGAAGTAGATTGACCATACGTCCCATTTTGAACAGGACAGTCCCATTTTTTTAAACAATTCCTGTCCGTCCCGTTGTTTTAATAAAAATGTCCATTTTGTCCCATTCTCAATGAGAGAGTGCCACCTGCCCCGTTTGCTGGGGCGCCGCAGGGAAAGCGCTGCCAGTGAGGCTGTTAGATGGAGTCCGTCTAACAGCCTCACTGGCAGCGCTTTCCTCGCGGCGCCCTGGCAAACGGGGCGGGTGGGCACTCTCACGCACACACGCACGCATGCACGCCCACTTTGTCCGGCGAGCCGTGGGTAGGTAAGGGTCCCGTTTTCATCTCAAGGAAATATGGTCAGCCTACTATGAAGGAGACTTTACCCTGTCTGCTGGCAGAAATAGAAATAGCTTCCCCTGGGATTCTGCACTGTCCCTTTTATATGGTGTAGCTAGTTGACCTAAGAATCTTCTTATTCCATTTTCATGCCAGCTCAGAGAAGGAGAACCTTCTCTTCCACCTGGCTGACAGGTCACCATTTCTAGAAGAGTTGCTAAATGTGTTGGCAGATGCCATCATTATCAGATTCCTGACTCTTTAGCAACCTTGATAACTTTGATACTTTTAATGTCTGTTTCTGTCTATACCACATGGTTAAGTATAATGGCTTTGGGGTGAGTGGGTTATTTTTTTCAATATATCTATTTTGGTCTTTGTAAAATAAATAAACAACAAATAAATAAAAGTAAAATGTGGAGTAAGTGCACATGTATAAGCAAGCAAACACCTTTCTTCTCTCTGTCTAGATGGGCTCACACAACATGCCAAACCTTAATCCAGGTTAATAAAAGACAATTCCTGAGATCATCTAATAAGTATGCATAAAGAGACTAGCTAAAGTCACACGATACAACAATAGGGTTTTCACATTTATTTATTTATTTATTATTTCAATTTATTCCCCGCCCATCTCCCATGCAAGGGACTCTGGGTGGGTTACAATTGAAGGTTTAAAAACTATACAAATAACAAATATCTAAAAATACATCCAATAATAAAATACATGAAATCCAAGATGGATTGGGGACCGTAGGATAGATCGTATTACTACGGGGCCAGCCAACCCCAGGAGGCACTATGCGCCTCTGTCGTCCCAGGCCTGGCGGCAGAGCCAGGTCTTAAGGGCCTTCCGAAAGGCCAGGAGTGAAGGGGCCAGTCTCACCTCCGGGGGCAAGATATTCCATAAGGCGGGCGCTATCGCAGAGAAGGCACGTCTCGACCCCGCTAGATGGAATTCTCTTGTTGAGGGGCTCCGAAGCATGATTACCACACCCCCGGTGTGCGTGATTGGCTCCTGCCTGCAAACCCCGCCCCCCGGTGCATGCAATTGGCTCCCGCCTGCAAACCCTGCCCCCTGGTGTGCACGATTGGCTCCCGCCTGCAAACCCTGCCCCCCCGGTGTGTGGAAAAATTGTCTTCCATGACCGGTCCCTGGTGCCAAAAAGGTTGGGGACTGCTGATTAAGTTCATATCTCTGGGTGAAGTACAAATCAGTTAAAACGCAATTCTAAAGTACAAAGCAACCTTAAAAATTACTATACAAAACAGAATAATATACAAGATGAAATCAACGTCAAGAATTCTAATAATAAATACTGGCAGGGAGGGTTGGCTAATGGTGAGCACAATCTTGTTTTCAGCTTCTCTGAGCCACCTAGAATGAAAAGTAACACTCTCTTTCATTGTATAAGTTTTTGCTCACTGATTCTACAATAGATAGCCACCTGTTTGGAATAAAGTTAGTCTAGAATCAGAGAATGCTTTATGCCAACTACATGTATTTGTTACATTTCTCCAGGATTGTTGTTCATTTCACCTGGAAAAGGCTCTCCGAGGTCTCAGGAAGTGTAATCATTTGCTACCTGACCCCCTTACTTGCAGACACTCTGAATTTTCTGCATAAAAGGCATGTGCAATAGGCAGAGTCTTTGGACAGTCACACATAATAGTGAGAAGCAGCAGAATTACTTATGCCTAGCAAAGGCATTTAGGAAGGAAGTATAAGGTCAGAGTGCTGAAAGCAATGATAGAGAAACAGGACAATTTTCATTTAAAAGATCCCAGGTTCATTATGTGGCATTTCCCATTTTTTCTTAAAAAGAACAGAAGAAATTATTAAGTTCAGATTGAACAAATGCAAAAAACCCTGGCAATGTACATAGCCAGCCTATTAATTTCCATACTGAAGTATGTTAAATGAAGATGCACAGAATGTCCCAGTGACTAATTAATCAATTGGGTGTTACATAGAGGATTGAATGAAGCCACAAACCTATGTAGCCAATCATATTTTACTACATTGTGACATCATTAAGGGCAACTCAATTGAAATCAATTGAGAGAAGAGTAAAGGGCAAAGTCAATGCATAGGCAAACAGTTTTGCAATCATTTGCAACCAATAATAGAAAGAATGTACTTTTTGACCCAAATACTGAGTATCATTACCCACAGTAGTTTTGCAGGAATAATTGTAAAGCAATGAACCCATGTCAGGAGCGCATGTGTGGAGGATCTGTTTTATGGCCAAGAAGTTAGTATGGGCCATTTCACAAATTATGTGTAATATACATGCATGAAACAAAAAGATGTTTAGAAATGAAACTATTATACAGGCACACCCATTGGAGTGCGAGAAATGGCTGTGCCTCTTCACCAAGAATACAGTATATTTATTGATAAATCTGGGTTTGCAATTAAATTTGTGAAGATTCCAGTTAGCAACTTTTGTTGTTTGAGGCTGTATTATTATAGAAGTAATAACTAATAGCTAACACCATTCCCAGTCTTTCAAATTAGTTTTTTTAAATTTAGGTCAACATCAAGCAAAATGTTTTTTATTCCCTTCTGAAATTTCCATTAGGTTTGAAAACATCTTTTTCCGATTAGGTCACTGGAAGTCCACTGACTTATCTGCATTGCTATTGTGCTTGGCAGTAAGGCAGTTTTTCTTTTCCTCAAGTGTATTCTTAATTTTAGGAACCATTCTAGACCTTGTTTTGATTTTAAACATAGTTTCAGGATACTAAGATTCCAGCATCTGCTACCAGAAAACTGAATTGTATCAGATGTGATCCCATACCAGCAGTAGAGTCTTGGCAGGATGCCTCATTCACAAGACTCAGTGTTACCTCTTTTCTGTGACCAAGAGGACTGCTTGACTTTTTAATGCTGGTTTTCTTTTTCATTAGAAATGAAAATGTTATGAAAATTTTAATCCAAACGTTCTGCCATACTGTCTCAAGGAGAGGAGGGCCTTGTTGTTTTCTTTTGTTAATGAAGCTCCCAGCTTGGTTTTGCAATTAGAAGTTCCTGAGTTCTCCCTTCCCTCTTTTAAAATAAAGATGAAATGAAAGTTCAATTTGGTATTAATGTTACTATGAAGACCAAGTTTATGAAATTCCTATTGCTAAGAAGTCCCATAGCAGACTGAGAAGGTCCTCCTTTTCTTCCTCTTTCATCTCTTGATACACCAAAGCTGTCTTACTGCATTTTGAAATACTGTAAGTATGGCTTCCAAGACTGTTGCTGTTCACAGCTCAGAATAAGCAATGGCTGTCTATTTTAATTCTGTAGAACAAATGCATTGAGGTGCTAGTCTGTAGTGTTCTGGCAGTGATAATCCAGGACATGGGAGGAGA
Source organism: Charina bottae (assembly GCA_023362775.1). Lineage (NCBI taxonomy): Eukaryota > Metazoa > Chordata > Lepidosauria > Squamata > Charinaidae > Charina > Charina bottae. The sequence continues at coordinate 14,599,862 of JALMGJ010000016.1, forward strand.
TAATTAAGGTATCAGTCTTGACTATTCACAGTCTGTGATTGATTAAGAAGGTAAAGGTTCCCCCTGCACATTTGTGCAGTCGTGTCCGACTCTAGGGGCCGGTGCTCATCTCCGTTTGTTAGCCAAAGAGCCAGCGTTGTCCGAAGATGCTTCCACCATCATGTGACCGCATGACACATGCAGAACGCTGTTACCTACCCACCAAAGTGGTACCTATTAATCTACTTGCATTTGCATGCTTTCGAATTGCAAGATTGGCAAGAGTTGGGGCTAGTGCGGGAGCGCACTCCGTCACGTGGGGCTAGGGATTCGAACCTCTGAACTTGCGATCTTCCAGTCAACAAGCCTGGCATCTTACCCGCTGAGCCACCACGCCCCTCTCCTGTGATTGATTAAATATCAGTTATTTATATGCATCTAACTGAGCACTAAATATAATGCTTTCCATTTTCTCTCTCTCTATATATATATATATACTGTGTGTGTGTGTGTGTGTGTGTGTGTGTGTGTGTGTGTGTGTATATATATATATATATATATATGTGTGTGTGTGTGTGTGTGTGTATGTGTATATATGCAATTTTACAGTAATAAAGTTAAGCTCACTGTACTCTGGAAATGTGAACTTGGCTATCTCACTGTGTACTCATTTAACTAAATTATTTATCTCTTCCCACTCTTATGTTTCCAAATGTACAAAGGACCTTAGCGCTGGCGATAAGGAATAGGGCCTTTTCTGCTTCTCATAAATTCTGTTGTTAATAATGATTTTGAACCCTCTCTTTTCCAATATGCCTTTGAAAGGGGAGCTAATAATTCAGCTCCATTTGTACTAAAGGCTGTTACCAGCATGTCCTAGGGCAAGGGTCGGAAATGGCGGCTCGCGAGCCACATGCGGCTCTTTGGCCCCTTGAGTGTGGCTCTTCCGCAGCTGAACTCACCCCGCCCCTTCCATGTGATTGGATCCCGCCCCCAAAGTCTTACGCTCTTACGCGCGCTCGCTCTCGCTGTCCAAGGCCGGGGCCACCCGCAGCCGCCCACACCTCGCGCACAGCCCGCGGGGCTCTCTGCCGCTCCCTTCAACGGAGGAGGGACCGGCGTGCCTTGGGAGCTGCTGCTGGCGGCATGTCTGGGCGAGGCGCGCGGGCGGAGCTGCCCGTCTGGCACTTGGGCGCTCCAGAGCCTCTTCCCTTCTCCCTCGCCACGTTCGGGCGTTGAGGCCAGGCAAAGCCGGGCGGTCGCGCAGGGGTGAGGTGAGGAGTCCCGCTCCTGCGCCTACCACCACATCCGTCCGTTCCCGGCCTCTCTCCCCATATCCGGCGGGTGCCCATGCCAGAATCCCCGCGACCCGGAGGCAGCGACTGCTCGGAGGGCCCCAGCGAGAAGAGGCGCGTGATCCCCGGTGGATCCCTTCGAGGGGCCGTGGGGCTTCCCCGCTTTCCTCCCAAGGAGGCCTCGACGGCGCACCCTCCCGCCCCATCAATCCCCCCACCCCGCCGTTGGGCGTCAGAGGCTGAAAGGATGTGGCAGGAACGGCCCTGGAAAGCGGGGCCTGCGGAGCGCCACCTTTGGGGAGGAGGGTCCAGCCGGCGAGCAATGGCGGCACCGGAGTTTTCGCCGGAGCGCTGTCTGTCGGGAGAGAAAAGCAGCCACCGCACAGGCCCGCTTAAAAAACCACCACCCCGAAACCGCTTTCGAGCCGCCTCTCCGGAGGGTCCCTGCGGTCCCACCGGGTGCACCCCCCCACCCCCGGGGGGAGAGGACGCCAAACGGCAGGGTGGGGGGGTGCACCCGGCGGGACCGCAGGGACCCTCCGGAGAGGCGGCTCGAAAGCGGTTTCGGGGTGGTGGTTTTTTAAGCGGGCCTGTGCGGTGGCTGCTTTTCTCTCCCGACAGACAGCGCTCCGGCGAAAACTCCGGTGCCGCCATTGCTCGCCGGCTGGACCCTCCTCCCCAAAGGTGGCGCTCCGCAGGCCCCGCTTTCCAGGGCCGTTCCTGCCACATCCTTTCAGCCTCTGACGCCCAATGGCGGGGTGGGGGGATTGATGGGGCGGGAGGGTGCGCCGTCGAGGCCTCCTTGGGAGGAAAGCGGGGAAGCCCCGCGGCCCCTCGAAGGGATCCACCGGGGATCACGCGCCTCTTCTCGCTGGGGCCCTCCGAGCAGTCGCTGCCTCCGGGTCGCGGGGATTCTGGCATGGGCACCCGCCGGATATGGGGAGAGAGGCCGGGAATGGACGGATGTGGCGGTAGGCGCAGGAGCGGGACTCCTCACCTCGCCCCTGCGCGACCGCCCGGCTTTGCCTGGCCTCAATGCCCGAACGTGGCGAGGGAGAAGGGAAGAGGCTCAGGAGCGCCCAAGTGCCAGACGGGCAGCTTCGCCCGCGCGCCTCGCCCAGACATGCCGCCAGCAGCAGCTCCCAAGGCACGCCGGTCCCTCCTCCGTCGAAGGGAGCGGCAGAGAGGGTGGCCCCGGCCTTGGAGAGCTGGGGTGCAGGGGGACGGGAGCGTCGCCGGCAGCCCGCGAGGACCGGCCATGGAAGGTGAGCGAGGACCGGGGTGGCCGGCCAAGCGCAGCGCAGCCCTTCCACGCGATTGGATCCCGCCCCCAAACCCCGCCCCTTCCACGCGATTGGATCCCGCCCCCAAACCCCGCCCCCTTCCACGCGATTGGCTCCTGCCCGCAAACCTCGCCCCCTTCCACGCGATTGGCCCCCGCCCGCAAACCCCGCCCCCTGGCTCTCGAGCACTTAAAAATGTGCACGAGCATACCAAAATGGCTCTCGGCTCAAAAAGTTTGCCGACCCTTGTCCTAGGCATATTCTGGAAATTTGTAACTACTGGCTGAGGGTTTCTCCTTAGACTTTCACCACAGCCAAACACAAAAAGACAATGAGATTTGGGGTAGGAGGCAGGGCAGGGGGACTACCTGAAACTGTATGCCCAAAGCGTCAAGGTGATTGAATTATTGCATTGGAGTAGGTCTGTGTTAGCAACTACCTTAAAATGTTTGCTACTATCCATTATCTCTAAATTTAAGGCATGAAAAACAGAAGTAGGGAACTTAGTAAGCCCTACCTACACCATGCAGTAAGGCTTTATCTTTGGGTGCACCAGATAAATGAATTTCTATACCAGGCTACTTCAAGAGTGTGTGTGGGACTTCAAATCCCAATTCTGACTTGGCAGTCAGGTCCACATTTATAAGTATCTCTAGTTCCCAGAGAGCAATTCACTTTCATTCTTATCACTAGTAGATACTTATGCAGATTCTGACTCTGCTATCTGGGGCATTATTCTAATTTCTTGCTGCCTTCTAAACCTCTGACTATGAACCATAAGAAAATGAATTTTTGAGCCAAAGTGTAAGGATAATGTGAAGGGACCACAACTAGCTGTGTACAGAGAGCCAGGATACCTTTGTTTCTCTGAAATCCAAAGCTCCCATTGATTTTGTAGGTGCATGAACATTTTTGTTTAGATACGATTGTGTTGCGAGCTACACACTGAGGTGTAAATGCCTATGTGGTATAAGTAGCAACAAGACAGAAAGTAAAAATCAGCATTGGCAGTGCTCTGCTTCAGCCTCTGTATACCTGAACCCCACTTATTTAATACATCTTGCAGATTTCTGTCCTGCACCTTTAAACGTGGCCAGCAAGGAGATGTTGAAAGTATTTCTGTAATTATTATGCAACTGAGACCACATCCTCTCTCTGGCTTAGGACAGTATTTTTCTGTGGAGTCCTTGGTGTTCTCTGAGCTTGGTTGTTTGCTTGCAGACATTTCATTACCCAACTAGGTAACAGGGAGAAAATCCCATACTCACTAGCACAAATGTGGGGTTTGTTCCCTGTTTATATACAGTAGCTTGCCCTGCCAGTGTTGATGGAGGTGTGGTTTTCTCCTTGGTAGTTCCTTGATTAGGTTATAGCCTAGTCAAGCCTAATCAACAAAGCCAAAGAACTTACAAAAAAGCTTGGACATCTCACAGAGGGGAGCAAATATTCAATCAACTCCACACTACAGTGCCTCCAGAAAATCAAAAACCTAAAATTAGAACATGAAATTATGGTTTCATTCAATATCACAGTACTCTCTACATCCATAGATCCAGAACTAGCAAAAGAATCCATGGCAGCAGTACTACACAACTTGGACAGGCATTCAAGATTCTGTTATTATACGCTATTATAATAAATAATAAAGGGGTGTGGTGGCTCAGTGGGTAAGACGCCAGGCTTGTAGATCAGGAGATCGCAAGTTCAGAGGTTTGAATCCCTAGCCCTGTGTGTGGAGTGAGCTCCCGCACTAGCTCCAGCTCTTGCCAACCTAGCAATTCGAAAGCATGCAAATGCAAGTAGATTAATAGGTACCACTTCGGTGGGTAGGTAACAGCGTTCCACGCGCGTCATGCGGCCACATGACCGTGGAAGCATCTTTGGACAGCGCTGGCTCTTCGGCTAAGAAACGGAGATGAGCACCGGCCCCTAGAGTCGGACACGACTGCACAAATGTGTGGGGGGAACCTTTACCTTTATAATAAAGTAGCATTCTGGGAATCCATCCAGTGTCTTTCTCTTGACCTGGCCTACCTTGAAGAGGTGACACCCACTCAGGAAGTCCCAAACAAATTAGTGTCAGCCTTTGTTAAGATACGGCATATAAGGTAAAGGTAAAGGTTCCCCCCGCACCTTTGTGCAGTCATGTCCGACTCTAGGGGCCGGTGCTCATCTCCGTTTGTTAGCCGAAGAGCCAGCGTTGTCCGAAGACGCTTCCATGGTCATGTGGCCGGCATGACGCACGTGGAATGCTGTTACCTATCCACCAAAGTGGTACCTATTTATCTACTTGCATTTGCATGCTTTCGAATTGCTAGGTTGGCAAGAGCTGGGGCGAGTGTGGGAGCTCACTCCGCACGCAGGTCTAGGGATTCGAACCTCCGAACTTGCAATCTTCTGATCGACAAGCCTGGTGTCTTACCCGCTGAGCCACCACGCCCCTTAGACATATAGCATATAGATATATATAGACATATGGCATATAGTGTGCTTTATTTATACATCTATTGCCCATTGAGGTGTATTACTCACCACGTGAGCAGTGAGGAGCAATCCTTCTGCTCTGTAAAGATGTAACGTGTTGTTAACTATCCAGAAGTACAGCATAACTATCTGCAATGGGAAATACAAGGTAGTCCCCAGTTTAAGAAGAAGTTCCGTTCCCAAGGTCTGTCCTTAAGTCGAATTTGTATGTAAGCCGGAACAGTATTATTGTATAATACTGTATAAGTAGTATTATGTAATTAACTTGAACCATTGTGTATTTAACTCGAATTTTGCTACAATAGGCTATGTTCTTAACCATGGGTAATGTATGTGCATGAAAAGCTCTTTCATGCACCGGTTTCCACACGATCCTGAAGCCTGCATCATCAGAATTCAAACTACAGGCGAAAGCTTCTCTGCTGCAGGCCCCAGTGCAGTGTTCTAGAGCAGGGTTCCTCAACCTCAGCCATTTTAAGATGTGTGGACTTCAACTCCCAGAATACTGCAGCCAGCAATGCTGGCTGGAGTATTCTGGGAGTTGAAGTCCACACATCTTAAAATGGCTGAGGTTGAGGAACCCTGTTCTAGAGCACTAGCAGAGTGAGTAGAACACTAAACAGGATTCTTCCGTTCTGGAAAATGGGTTTAGGGGTGAACTGGTCTTCAAATCCAAAATGGAGAGTTATGTCTGGACCATCCCTACCAGCTTTCATTCTAATACCAGAGTCTTCAAGAGAGACCCTTGGCTTTGCCTGTATTTTTGCACCATTCTTGATTAAAATTTGCAGTCTTAGAGGAAATGCTGCCTGAGTTTCCTGCTTCAATTTCTATGCGATTTTTCTATAGGCCAAGCAAATTATTGTTTTTATTGTTCACTTCTTTCTCTGAAAAAAATCCCAAGGCAGTGAACAGAAGGAAATGAGAACAAAGAATAGTCTGCAATAGAAATAATAGAAACTAATAAAGAAAATGGTTAGGAGGATTAAAAAATGTTAAGATTTTTGTTGAAAAGGAAGGCTTGAGGCCCCTGAAATAAATAAATACACCCACAAATCCTTAAAATTTGTTTTTCCCATGCTGGTTCATAAGAGTTCTGACTGGACGCAGACTGCAGTGTTATTTACTTGAAAGGTAGTCCTTTTTCCTAGTAACAGTGACATTGTCACATACTGTAGTCAATCCAGTTTGTAAGTGTGATAACATTGTTAAAAACCAACAAAGCTAATTCAGAGTGAGGAAAATCCTTTCTGAACATTTAGGTTTATGTTCCATGGTGCCCTCTACTGTTAGAAAATTATCCAATTGATCATAATAGAAAATTATCCAATTGAGAGGGAAGCAGTGTTGATGGTTCTCCTCTTCTTCTAAATCCCTCTGACCTATTTGTTCTGCTAGAAAAAGTGTTTCTGAGGGAAGGAAACTTTAGAAGCAAATGTCTCAATCCTCCTCCTAGTACTAATATAAATTTCTGCTAGAGCAAAGTGTTATTTATTTATTTAATCAATGTGTATAGCCACAGATAGCTGGCTGGTGGCCTATTTAAACTGATCTATTCCTTGTCAGGGAGGGACAAGTCACAAGAATACCTACAGGGCCATTGTGAATACTATTCTAGGCATCTGGCAGATAAAGTCACTTGGATCTGCTCTGAGCCAGACTCCAACTGGGCAGGTCCTGTTGAGTTGCCTGAGATGTGGTCTTGTCTTGTTACTTGGAAAGTGTTTGACCCTTCGAACACCTGAGGCAGTGACAGGGTACTTGGAGTTGTTAGTCTGGCTATCTGTGTTTTAGATCCATGTCCTGTTTAGTTAAGGCTCCTGATAGGCAACATATGGTTAGATCCATGCACTGGTAAACTAATTCTTGAGTGAGGGGTTGGCTCCAATACTCTGAAAGGAGATGGTGGTGTGCCCCCTCCTTAAGAAGCCATCATTGGATGCAGTGGTCACGGGCAACTTTCGTCTAGTCTCCAACTTTCACTTAAGTTTAGAAGCTGGTCAGATTACAGCTCAGAGAGCCCTGGAGGAAACCAATTATCTGGCTCCATTGCAGTTGGGTTTCAGGCTGGAGCATAGTACAGAGACAGCATTGATCATACTGGTTGATGACCTCTGGCAGAGCTGGAATGGGGGTGGTGCAACCATCCTGGTTCTTCTTGATCTCTCAGTGGCTGTCAATACCATTAATCGTGGATGAGAGAGTAGACCTGGCCTGCATTACCAAAACCTGGCTGAATGAAGAGGAAAGTGTTTCCTTCTTTGAAATGTGCCCACCTGGGTTTCTGGTATGGCAGCAGCAATGAACTCAGAGCCAGGGTTGTCAGCTGTGATGCTTTCAGGTGACCAGAGGCATTACTCGTAAGTATCCTAAAGCAGAGTGAGGTTGAATGGGCCTTAAGAAGCATTGCTAATAACAAGGCAGCAGGAGACGACGGTATCCCAGCTGAACTGTTTAAAATCTTGCAAGATGATGCTGTCAAGGTGATGCATGCCATATGCCAGCAAATTTGGAAAACACAAGAATGGCCATCAGATTGGAAAAAATCAACTTATATCCCCATACCAAAAAAGGGAAGCACTAAAGAATGTTCAAACTATCGAACAGTGGCACTTATTTCACATGCCAGTAAGGTAATGCTCAAGATCCTGCAAGGTAGACTCCAGCAATTCATGGAGCGAGAATTGCCAGATGTACAAGCTGGGTTTAGAAAAGGCAGAGGAACTAGAGACCAAATTGCCAATATCCGCTGGATAATGGAGAAAGCCAGGGAATTTCAGAAAAACATCTATTTCTGTTTTATTGACTATTCTAAAGCCTTTGACTGTGTGGATCATAACAAATTGTGGCAAGTTCTTGGTGGTATGGGGATACCACGTCATCTTGTCTGCCTCCTGAGGAATCTGTATAACGACCAAGTAGCAACAGTAAGAACAGAGCATGGAACAACGGACTGGTTTAAGATTGGGAAAGGAGTACGGCAGGGTTGTATACTCTCACCCTACCTATTCAACCTGTACGCAGAACACATCATGCGACATGCTGGGCTTGAGGAATCCAAGGCTGGAGTTAAAATCGCTGGAAGAAACATTAACAATCTCAGATATGCAGATGATACCACTTTGATGGCTGAAAGCGAGTAGGAGTTGAGGAGCCTTATGACGAAGGTGAAAGAAGAAAGTGCAAAAGCTGGGCTGCAGTTAAACCTCAAAAAAACCAAGATTATGGCAACGAGCTTGATTGATGACTGGCAAATAGAGGGAGAAAAAGTGGAGGCAGTGACAGACTTTGTATTTCTAGGCGCAAAGATTACTGCAGACGCTGACTGCAGCCAGGAAATCAGAAGACGTCTACTTCTTGGGAGGAGAGCAATGGCAAATCTTGATAAAATAGTTAAGAGCAGAGACATCACACTGACAACAAAGGTCCGCATAGTTAAAGCAATGGTATTCCCTGTAGTAACCTATGGCTGCGAGAGCTGGACCATAAGGAAGGCTGAGCGAAGGAAGATAGATGCTTTTGAACTGTGGTGTTGGAGGAAAATTCTGAGAGTGCCTTGGACTGCAAGAAGATCAAACCAGTCCATACTCCAGGAAATAAAGCCAGACTGCTCACTTGAGGGAATGATATTAAAGGCAAAACTGAAGTACTTTGGCCACATAATGAGAAGACAGGATACCCTGGAGAAGAAGCTGATGCTAGGAAAAGTGGAAGGCCAAAGGAAGAGGGGCCGACCAAGGGCAAGATGGATGGATGATATTCTGGAGGTGACGGACTCGACCATGGGGGAGCTGGGGATGGTGACTGCCGACAGGAAGCTCTGGCGTGGGCTGGTCCATGAAGTCACGAAGAGTCGGAAACGACTGAACGAATAAACAACAAAATCCTAAAGCAGGATGCCAGAAATAAGTAGGAACTGTTTTGAGTATTCCTCTCCCCTGAAATTACATGGCTGTATCTTTCCCTGAGTTGATTGACCTTGTTGATGAGGTAATGGAGTTCCCCAAGCTTATGGTGCTGGGGGACTTCATTCTGCCTTCCCTGGGTGTGGACTCTGAGTAACCTAGGAGTTCATGGCTTGTTCCAGATAATCAAGGTCCCAAATCATGTGGGAGGTCACACACTTTATCTGTTTTTTCCCTCAGGGAAATGCAATGTGATAGACGTCATCAATATCGGTCTTTTTTCATGCTCAGATTACTGTTTGATTGCCATTGAGCCAAGTGGTGCCACCAACCTCTGCAGGGAGGATGGACCTATTTGATCAGTTCTCTCCAGGCATCTAATGGATCCAATTAATTTACAGAGGGTGCCTGGGAGATTCCTGAGACCTTGGTGAACACTACTGCTGAGGCTTTAGTTGCCAACTGGAATGTTAGTGTCATGGCAGCCTTGGATGCAATTGTGCCTGAGTGGCCTCTCCCTGTCCCCCTGTTTGCCAGCCCAGGGGAACACCTTGGTTTCCTAAGGAGCTCTAGGAAGTGATACATCAGAAGTGATGCTCAGAATGGCACCAGAGGAAAACAAAAAGTGATTCTGTCCTTGCAGGATCAGATTTGAGCCTACCTCATGGTTATAAGAATAGAATAACACCAATATTTCTTTGCTCTTATTGTATCTGCAGATTGTTGTCCCATGACTCTGTTTAAAATTACCCAGACCGTATTAGGAAAGGATGGACCAGAAAAGCTATAATGAGATGTTTTCAAAACACCAGGAGGATTAAATTGCTCAGAGGCACCTGGAGTTAGATGCCAGGTGGACAATCCTATGGAGATGAGTTAGTCTACAACTTGTAAGGTTATCTGGGATGAGGAAATCACGAGCAAATGGATATGGTCTACTTCCTCAGTCCACAGCTCTGCAACCTGTGGCTTAAAATCCTTACACTCCCTGGTTGGTGAAAACCCCCAGGAAGGTAACAGAAGACTGGGTGAGGTCTTTTAGGTTGTTGAGAATGTGGTAGATCTGCATTTATGGAGAGCACTAGAGGAAATGGATTATCTCAACCTTCTCATTTGGTTTTCAGGCCAGGATATGGCATGAAACCATACTGATCACACTTGTTGATGACCTGTGGAAGGACCAAAATAAGCATAGTGCAACTTAATGTATTGTCGAAGGCAATAGTGCAACTTACATGGTCCTGATGGAACTTTTAGTGGCTTTTTGATACTATCTGTTCTAGATCCCTACTTGGCTGTCTCTGAAGGATGGTACTGAGAAACACAGTCTAACAGTGGTTGTCTTCCTTGAGTGAGATGGTCCAGTTAGTGATAGTTGGGCAGGGGGGATATATTGTGTCCTATGGACCTCTTGAGGGGCGTGGTGGCTCAGTGGGTAAGACGCCAGGCTTGTTGATCAGAAGATTGCAAGTTCGGAGGTTCAAATCCCTAGCCCTGCGTGCGGAGTGAGCTCCCGCACTAGCTCCAGCTCTTGCCAATCTTGCAATTCGAAAGCATGCAAATGCAAGTAGATTAATAGGTACCACTTCGGTGGGTAGGTAACAGCGTTCCGTGCGTGTCATGCGGCCACATGACCATGGAAGCATCTTCGGACAACGCTGGCTCTTTGGCTAACAAATGGAGATGAGCACCGGCCCCTAGAGTCGGACACGACTGCACAAATGTGCGGGGGGTACCTTTACCTTTTTATGGACCTCTATTCTGTGGTCCTACAGGATTCTTCTCTATTTAACATCTGTATGAAACCACTAGAGATGATAATTTGTCATCTTGGGGTCAGGTATCATCAGTATGCACATGATACCCAGCTATATATCTTGACTCCAGGCTGATGTGGAGATGTGGTAAAAGTTTATCCTAGTGCCTGGAGGCTGTTAGTGTCTGGCTGGAGAACACACTCAGACTTAATCCCAACAACACTGAGTGACTGTGGGTACAGAAACCTTCCAATTCCAGGCATACTGTTTTTTTTTAAACTGTGTGAGCTGCTCAGACTCACATATGTGAGATGGGTGGCTATAGAAATTGAACAAACAAATAAATAAATATTCCATCTTTGGTTCTTGATGGGGTCACACTACCTTGTGGAAAACTGAGTTATAACATAGAAGTCCTTTTGGACTCACAACTGCAGATGTGCCAGTTACAACCATTACTGGATCAGGAGGTCCTGCTTATAGTCATTTACACCTTAGCCACTTCCCATTTGGATTATTACAAGTTTCTCTACATAGCCCTGTCTTTGAAGAATGTCTGAAAACTTCAACTATTCTTGAACAAAGATGCTTGAGTGGTGATGGGAATGTCAAAGTTCTCCCAAATAATGCACCTACTTTAACTGCAGTGGTTACAAATTTGCTTCTGAGTGTAGTTTACTGTTAAAGCCCTACATAACTCAGGAGGTGGGTCATCTATGGAAGCATCTTTCCCCAGTGACTTCTTTTTGTTGTTTATTTGTTCAGTTGCTTCCGACTCTTTGTGACCTCATGGACCAGCCCGCGCCAGAGCTTCCTGTCGGCCGTCACCACCCCCAGCTCCCCCAAGGTCAAGTCCGTCACCTCCAGAATATCATCCATCCATCTTGCCCTTGGTCGGCCCCTCTTCCTTTTGCCTTCCACTTTCCCTAGCATCAGCATCTTCTCCAGGGTATCCTGTCTTCTCATGATGTGGCCAAAGTACTTAAATTTTGTCTTTAATATCATTCCCTCAAGTGAGCAGTCTGGCTTTATTTCCTGGAGTATGGACTGGTTTGATCTTGCAGTCCAAGGCACTCTCAGTGACTTCTGCCTGCCCAATAAGATTGAGAACAGTAGGCTTCCTCTAGGTCAGGGGTGGGCAACATCAGGCCTGTGGGCTGTATAAGGCCCGCAGGGCTCCTGCCTAAGGCCCGCAGGGCTCCCGCCCGCAAACCCCGCCCCTTCCACGTGATTGGCTCCTGCCCGCAACCCCCCCCCAATGCTTGTGATTGGCTCCCGCCCGCAAACTCCAGCCCCCGGTCCGCGGAAATCCCAGAAACCCCTCCCCCCACCCCCCGGTCCCCGGTTATAAATATCCAAATGGCCCTTGGCAGAAAAAAGGTTCCCCACCCCTGCTCTAGGTTTCTTCTCTTAGGGAGAGTCATCTTCAGTGCTGCACAGCCTTCTCTGTTGCAGACCCCGTCTTTAAAATAGTTTACCTCCTGAGATCATACAAGCCCTATTGAACTTTAGGAAAGCCATTAAAACCTGGCTGTTTAAGAAAGCCCTGGGAATGGAAGTGATAACAAGAAGCATCATTTATGGTTGCATTTTGATGTTGGAGGGTTCTTCGGATGCTGAAAGATTTGTAATTCCACTTGTAATTACTAATTATTATTTTGTTTTTACTTTTTACTTTCAACCTGCTTATTAAAAGAAGGAAATGTAAACTATAAATCAAAATTATAAATAAATACTCAGAGTTTTTTTTGGACTCAAGCAGCATTTAAGCCCAAGAAACCAAGTAAATAGGTACATAACCCTTGTGTTATATTGTGGTTCCTTTGAAGAGAAACGTTTGAAATGCCTTTGTGTTTTGTTACTATTTTCTTTTCTGTTTCCATTCTCTTTGACAGTAGAATCCAAGTTGGAAGAAGTGTTCCCACCTAGGTCATTGCTGATGATCACCAAGTCATCTCCCACAGGTGAAGGCAAGTTCAACTCCTTTCTATTCATTGGGCCAGAGCTGTGATACAACCATATCTCCCATTTTCTCTTTATATTCTACCTTAGTCAAGCTATTATGGAGCTTACCCAGAGGCTACTAATGCCTGTTTAGTATTTAATCATAGATTTAAAAAATTACATATGTACGAGATAAATGGTAGCTCCTTGTCTTGGTAAGCATGGTGGTGCACTAATTTTGTCACTACCCAAGCTGTAGTGTTCTTTTTGTCTTAAGATTAGCATTTGACTCTGTGTGGTCTGACATCTCTATTCTTTTGTCTGACAAATCTGTGCACTGACTTGTAAAAAAAAGAAAAAAAATCAATATTGTTTTCCCTGGCACATTCTCTGCAGTTGAGTTGATTTATTATCACTGTTCCCTTTCCCTTCTCTCTCTCTCTTTTTTATCAGTCTCTTTCTATGGCTTTAGGGTTGAGTTCCTGATAATATCACAAGGTGGAAGACACTAAAAGAGTTTCCATGACCTTATCCCCTATGTGATCTTGTCCGATATGATTGTGAACTGTAGCTATAAGGTGAACAGTGATTTTATCCGGACTTCATGATCAGATTTATGTTCTTTTTGTGTGTGTGTCAGAAACAAGAGCAAAGTGGAACCATCAGGAGCTGCTTTATTTTTAAAGGAACAATCTAAATGCTACATTCCCTCTGCAACCCAGCCCAAGCTCAGGTGTCAGTTATAGCTAAGACTGAACACACCTGAGCTAATATCCTTGTTTTGTTAAACCAAGACCTCTGTTTGGTCACTTCAACTTAGGCAATGGACTTTGAAGCTCAGTTGACTGATGCTTGCAAGCTTTATAGTAGTTGTTATTGTAATCTCTTAAAGCAGGTATCACATTATATCATAACTTTATATTTCCTGTTCTATATAAAAATAGTTTGAGGACTGTACAAATTTTATAACTCAGAATGTCCTCTGGAATGTGTATGACAATTTTAAAATAAATTTTCCATGTCTAGGGCAAATACATTTCAGACAGGGGGTCCACAGAAAGCTGAGTTTTCATCAAAACAATGAAACACGTGTGGTGACATCGTCATGCATGCCCCACCCCTTATGCCTTCGTGTGTGATGTCACAATGCAAGTACAAAAGGGGCATAGTCACATTTTATCATTTGGCCCCCTACCCCTCACAGATGCTCAAGATTTTGGAATTTTCTAGAGTTGAGCTATAGTTTTGAAACTATATAGGAATTAAAGATAATTTTTCACCTAGTATTTAGTATCAGTGTTCAAAGAAGATGTCGTGATTTTTTAAAATTTATCTTTTCCTTGCCCATTTGAAAATGCATTTGGGAGCCAAACAGAGGTTCAGACCTGAAGTGTAGAATGGTGTATCCATGTCTAATTCATCTTGATGTTTCAGTAGAGATTAATACTGATTTTGATTTCTTCATCTTCTTTGAAAAATTATGATGCTTTCTTATCAGTAAATAAATCAGTCACTGATAACTAAATGAATTGTTGGAGACAAGCCACAGCATGTATAAAGACAAACAGATGAGCTCAATGAAAATCTTCCTCTCACCTGGCCAAATCTGAGTGAAAGCTACTATATGTTTTGGGATGTCCATCAAAATGGAACATAATCTACTGAACATAACTTAACATTATACTTAAGGATCCAAATTCTACTTGAAATGAAAGACAATAATGTATTCTATGTACTTACAGTGTGCCCTCCTATGTTAATCCCATTGCTCAAATTTGAATGAAGAACTTGGTGTTGGGAGAAGAGCATTAAAATTGTGTTAACCTGATCACCTTGGGCAAATAGTTCCAGAGATGGGGGCAAGAACTGAGGTAGCCCTTTTTCATATTCCTACCAAATATACCTTTAAAACTTGGGGAGAGGGCAGAAAGAGAAACCTGACTGATATGGAGAATATGATGTTTATCCGTTCAGTCACTTCCGACTCTTCGTGACTTCATGGACCAGCCCACGCCAGAGCTTCCTGTCGGCCGTCACCATCCCCAGTTCCCCCACAGTTGAGTCCGTCACCTCCAGAATATCATCCATCCATCCTGCCCTTGGTCGGCCCCTCTTCCTTTTGCCTTCCACTTTCCCTAGCATATGGAGAATATGATGTTTCTATTAGGCTGAATCCCAAAATGTTTGAATTTCAATTGCAAGTTAACTCACATAGTTTTCAATATTCTCTAAAACATCCCTGAGGTTTGGCTATATCCAAATATGTGTTCAATTAATTGATTAAAAGCCAGATTGTTAATTGACTAAAAAACCCTAATTGATTGATGGACAGTGCAATTATGCAAGTGATTTCTATGAAAAACCGAAGGTACTTAGGGCATAAATACATTCCAAACTGACCTGGGAAGATGGAGATGATACATCTGTTGGGTGGGCTTAAATCTCTTTTTATTTTTAGGCCCAAGTTTGAGCAGGATCCCAGGATGACTCTCTAGTTTTTCTGTTTTTTAATTTATTTTTATTAGAATTTTTAAATACAATGGAAGTATGAAGAATCAAAAGAAAAAACAAAAAGAAAAGAAAAGAGAAAACATAGAATCACGACTTCTGCCCTTCTTTCCATTGAGTAGTTATCATCCTACTCTTTCCACTCCCTCCTTTTCTCCTTCCTCTCACTTTATAATTCCCTTCCCCTTCACTTTTAACCTGTTTTAATCCCCACTTCCATAAATCATCAATTCAGTCTTTTCTTCTTTCACAAAAAGTCTCTGTAAGGTTTCGAGTCTTTCAAAAGAGTCTCTATTGTTTTAACCCTGACCAAACTGGTCAGCTTTGCCATTTCTGCAAGTTCCGTCAATTTTATAATCTAGTCTTCCACTGTGGGTATTTCATTATTCTTCCATCTTTGTGCATACAGTAATCTTGCTGCGGTTACCATATATAGTATTAATTTCCCATATTTCTTTTCTAATTCAATGTCTATAAAATGCAATAGAAACGATTCTGGTTTCATCATGATGTTAATCCGCAATATATTATATTACTTATATCACTTATATAAGAACACTTATAATATATAATATATTATATTACTTATATATACTTATATAAGATCACTTATAGATGATCTCTGGTGGGAGCAGGATGGGGGCAATGCATCTGTCCTTGCTCTTCTTGACCTCTCAGCGGCTTTCAATACCATCGACCATAGTATCCTTTTGGGGCGACTCAGGGAGTTGGGGGTGGGCGGCATGGTTTTGTGCTAGTTCACCTCCTTCCTCCAGGGCCAGTCCCAATCGGTGGTGATAGGGAGCAAGAGATCCGACCCATGGCCCCTCCTTTGTGGGGTGCCACAGGGTTTGGTACTCTCTCTGCTCCTCTTCAACATCTACATGAAACCACTGGGTGAGATCATCCGTCACCACAGGATGAGGTATAATCAATATGCTGATGATACCCAATTTTACATCTCCATCCAGGGTGATGTAAGTGATGCTGTGACCACCCTCTCTCAGTGCCTGGGGGCTGTGGGGGTCTGGATGGGGAACAACAGGCTTCAGCTGAACCCTGGTAAGACGGAGTGGCTGTGGGTTAATGGCTCCTCCGTATCCAGGAATTTACCATCTTTAGCTCTGGATGGGGTTGCACTGCCCCAAACAGACCCAGTGTGGAATCTGGGGGTCCTCCTGGACTCATGACTCCTGCTCAAAGAGCAGGCAGCAGTCGTGGCCAGGAGGGCCTTTGCTCAACTTCGTGTTGTGTGCCAGTTATGCCCTTTCCTGGATCGGGAGGCCCTCCAAACAGTCACTCATGCCCTCGTCATCTCCCATATAGACTATTGCAATGCACTCTACATGGGGCTACCCTTGAAGAGTATCCAGAAGCTACAGCTGGTCCAGAATGCAGCTGCGTGGGCAATTTTAGGTGCCCCAAGATTGGCACATGCAACACCTTTGCTGCGAGAGCTGCATTGGATACCAGTTTGCTTCCGGGTCCAATTCAAGGTGTTGGTTATTACCTTTAAAGCCCTACATGGCATGGGTCCAGGTTACCTGAGGGACCACCTCATCCCCATTACATCGACCTGTCCCACCCAGTCACACTGAGAGGGCATGTTCCGGACCCCGTCTACAAGAGAATGCCATCTGGCGGGGTCCAGGAAGTGGGCCTTCTCTGCAGTGGCTCCTGCCCTTTGGAACATTCTTCCCCCAGTGGTGAGGCAAGCCCCCTCTCTCCTGACCTTCCAGAAAAAGTTGAAGACCTGGCTCTGCCATCTCGCCTGGGGTGGGAAGGGGAGTAGTCATTCTCGGGGATGGTGTTGGTGTATTATTCTTTTGAGGAGTAAGTCACAGCAATATAGCCTTATTAGGTAAACACCTGCAAACTTTAAAAGGTGAGGCAGCACGTGATCCAGGCTGAAGAGTAGAAAAGAGCCTGCCTGCCTGCCCCACCCCCCTTCCTGCTCACTGCTTCCCTCTGTTTCTGTTTCTGTTTCCTCCTGTTTGCTTGTTTCTACTATCTGGTATGAGGAATTGTAATACTTCCTGGGATCTGGAAGAGGACTGTAAATATCTGTTTGTATGATTAACAAATATAACTGTTACTACAATGACTGGCGTCATTATTTGGTCTCTGGTGCTGATCGCTTTCTGCTACTCTGCGTGTGCAAGAAAACACACACTCTCCAACAGATGGCTGGTACCTTAAAGTGGTCCTCATATATACATGAACTGAATTAGAACTTTTAACCGCCATCTGGATTCTATTTTATATTTATATTTTGTATTTACATTTGATGTATTATTGTGGTTTTATTGTTTTAATTTTTTAGCTTTGTTGTAAACCGCCCAGAGTCCCTCTCTTGGGGGGAGATGGGTGGTGGCGAAATTTGATAAATAAATAAATACAAAAATAAAAAAATATCTTTTGCATCACTGTATGAATTTGCACCCGAAAGTTCTTTGCTTTTTCACAGGTACACCATGCATGATAGAAGGTCCCCTCTTCCTTTTGACACTTCCAACATGGTTTAATATTCCTTTATACACTTTTGACAGCTGAACTGGTATCATAACCAGCGATACATCATTTTATAAAACATGTCTCTTAGATTATAACACAGTGTAAATTTAATATTATTTTCCCGCATTTTCCCCTATGCATCTAAAATTTGCAGCCCATTTTACCATACAGTGTTTAAACTGTTCATCTCTGTCTCAAATCTCAATAATAGTTTATTTATTTATTTAATTTCTATAGCTGCCCATCTCAACAAGTGACTCTTTATACATTTTAGCTACAGTATTATATGATAGTCATTTGTACACAATTCTACTTCGAATTTAATGTTATTCTTTTCATTCTCAATTCTGATTGTCCTTTTATCCATATTAAACCTCTCTTCCACCTGATTTATGAAAACCATTGAAAAGAATGTGACTGTCTAGTTTGTCCAGCTGGAGAATGGTGTTTGATAGCAATATTCTTCAGACTGACTCTTGCAAATCCAACACATCTCAAGGGTAACGGATTGGTATGGGTTGAACTAGGCATTAGATCAGACAGTGGCAATCTCTCTGTGATGGGGAATATACTTTTTTTGTGGTGGGTTGGCAGCCAGTGATAACACGGAAGATACAACAATGCAGTGATATCATTGGAGAGACTAATGATATCCATTAGTTACTATTTTTCAGTGGCTGTTTGTTTTTGTTTTTAAATTATATGCTCTCAGAGACCTAATATATTTATTGAAATTTAACCCAGCAATTTTATGGTTCTTTTGTTGGAAAGACAAACATACAAACAAAATTCCAGAAAACCACGTCATTCTTTAGTCATTGGCTACTGAATTTTGGCAAAATGATTCTACAAGGCTTAGAAGGTAGCAAAACCTCTCTTCCTTACATGGATAATAATTCTAACCTATTCTACAGGATGTGAAAGATTATAGATGCAAACAAATAAAAAAAAGGCTTCAAATGTAATCCTTTAAAATATTCCAAATAGAAATAGTGCTTTTTCCCACAATCAAGACCTTTAATTTGAAGCTACACATTTGTTATCAAGCTCTCTTGTTCACACACACATATACACAGTGTTTGAAAAGGTGGCTAAATTGGGTTTTTGGGGGGAGGTAATAAAATACTCTGCAAACAGTTTATCTGATCAATGGGAAATGCATTTACAAGCTGCTCTGGGTTAATGTGCTGAACACAGTGAAAGAATAACTTATTGACTTCTGAAGAGTGATGTTGGTTCAGGTTTTTCTGAACAGCATAATATACAAGCATATAAAGAGAATGGTGAGGACGCGACCTGCAATTCACTGCGCTCATTTGGTTGGTTGAAATGAATCAGATAAAAGTTGCATTCAACACTTAGAAGTGCTTAAGTCACAGCCCTGACCTCCTCCTATTCATGTTGGCTGTGGTTAATTGAACTACTTGAATTCCAGGGCCAAGACAGCAGTATGAGCAACATTGGAGTCCCTTCTGAAGCACCTCTGGCTGGTATTATTTTTCAAGCACAACTGAGGCTTTGTAGGTACACATTAATGAATGCTGAGCAGTATCTTGATGATTAGACAGGATAGATTATGGAAAGAAGAGAGTCATGATGTAACTTGAGAGAGAGAGGTTAAAATATAATTGTACTGATAACTGCTGTGAAGAATATCGGAAGCCACTTCTTTATGTCTTTACATTTGCCTTTATATCTCTTGCTCTTTTTTCCATTTTCTTCCATTTTCTTTTCTTATTGTGCTTTTAGCTTTTTCTGTTTTTTCTTTCTTTCTTTTTCACTTTTTCTGTTCTAATTTAGTTTGTTGTAGTTCTTATTAGTGTTCTTAAAACTTTTAATAAAAATTATACAAAAAAAAAAAGAGAAGAATGCTGAGCAGCATCTGCTGCATCATACAGCACATTATTTTGGGCAACACAGTGTATTGCATACCTACTGCAACCATTTCTTTTTGTATTAAACTTAGTTTTAAGATCAAGAGATCTTAAATTGAATATTCAAATGGATTAATCCAGAGCTCATGGAGATAATGTTATCTAAGTCTGGTAAAGATTAGTTATATGTTTTGAAGTCTGATAAAAGATCCAAGTCCAGGAGTGAAGTCATACAAGGGACAAAGAGCTGAGATAGCAAATGTTTAAGGTGAACAAACTGCCAACAAGCACTCTTGAGAAAAAGTTAACAAGGAAGTGTTGTCTCAGGTCATTCACTATCTGAATTCTCTTTGATCTTGCTGTCATTTTCAGTGATGCTGAAAGGTAGAGGGGAAACAGTCTCATCAGTGCTTCTCCCGTGAAGATTTTGAGCCTGTGAGAAAGAGAGAAAGAATCAATGATTAAACTAGGAATACCTACATCCAAGGACACAATTTTACATGTCAAAGTTGGTCTTCTATAAAGCTGCAGGTTCTGTCTTGTTCATTTAATGCAAGTGGTATGTCAGAATGGAATCCTGGGAGTTGAAGTCCACACATCTTAAAGTTGCCAAGGTTGAGAAACACTGGTCTATACAATCAGTCCATTTGAGAAGATAGGATGAAAGATTCATCCTTTCCCCCCCTCTTTTGAGAAGCTTAATTAGCTAAGTGGAGTTTGAAATATAATGATCTTTGTCAAATGTTCATTTGTCTATATTTATATCTGGCCTTTCCTCCAAAAGTTCATGGATGCTTACAAAAGGACTCTGCACTATTTTATACTCACAATAATCCTGGGATTTAGTAATGAATCCCAAGTCTCCTAGGAAATTTTGTGGCTGAGTGAGGGCTTGTGCTATGATCTTATCAAACCTAGGCCAACTCTTTGCAGCACAGTGGCATTTTCAGTTTGACATTTGGTTTCAGAAGAATGAGGGTGGATATTTAAGAGATGTTGTAATGACTGAGAGATTAGAAGAAAAACAGATGTGTGAACAGGTTCATTATAAAATTAATGCTCAGGCATAACTGTACTTCCCTGGACCCACCCAATTCTTATTTTATTTATTTATGTAACAAATTTATAGATCTTATGTTGATTCTGATCATGTTTGTGAGAGATAATGAAGTTCCTCCTTCTTCTCCTCTAACCTATATTCAAAGTACAGTTATTTATTTAAGTTAAATGCCAGCTCAGTCTTTACATCTACTGAAAGCCCCTCCCCTCCCCCAATAATGCAGCCTTCATCGATTTGGTTCCCTCAAGCTGTATGAACTATAACTTCCATTGATTCATTGACATCAAGTTAGTACAAAGTTTTCTGCCATGTTGGTAGGAAATGATGGCAATTGCAATTTTGACATATCTAGAGGGCACCGAGTTTAAAGGATACCTTAAATGTAATTTTCCTCTCAGGACTGAGAAACCACAATTAAACTTGGTAGGCATACCTTTGATACAAAGTTCTGCTTATGGCATTGTTGATGCTTGACTCCCATAGCCATTTGGGTGGATATGGAGGGAGAAAAGATGGCTATTATGTATCATGTGTAACCTGAAGGGAGATCCTTTAAACCACAGCTTTCCAAACTGTGTGTCACAACACTTTAGTGTGTCGCGACACACAGTTTTGTGTGTCGCCAAACAAACCAGAAGTGGCAGCGGGGGTGTGGACGGCGGCAGTGGCGCGCCATCAGCGCTTCTGCGTTTTAGCGGAGGCTGCCGCCACTGCCATGCACACCCCCGTCCCCCCCCACACCACCACTGTGCACGCCCCCACCGCCACGCATGCCGCTGCGCCACCGCTGCCGCCGTTGGTGTGTCGCCAATGGCGGCACTTTAGAAAGCACTGCTTTAAATATTACTCATTTCAGACTGGACAGCGCTTTCCTGAAACCAGCTGATGAAGCTTTGGATTATAAGGCTGGACTTCACGTGGCATTTGAAGGCTGATGCTTCAGAATAAATCCTTCAGCCAAGAAAGCAATAATGGCTGTCTGATCTGCTGCTACTCACTCCTTCTGCTCTGACAAAGCTGAAAAACCTCACCACAGAATATGTATGTATGTATGTATGTATGTATGTGTATATATGTGTATATGTGTGTGTGTGTACACACACACACATAACGTCAAAGAGAAATATGGAATAAATTATTGTGAGGACGTTAAAAGGATTTCATTTCCTTGAGCATACATATGCATTCTGCTGCGACATGTCCTCTCTGCCTCCTAGTGTAGCCATTGATCCACAGCCTTTATAATGAAGTCTAATAACAACTCTATTACTGCTGGCCTCCTGATTGGCTTAGGCGCCTACAAAATTAGCTACAAAGAAGCCAGCTTGTCAATATTAATTCCACCACAGAGATTACTTGTTATGGTAGAACAAAGGTGTTCTGGCTCAAGCCGAACAACTTAACTCCTTGTCTCATAAAATTTAAGCTGCTATTGATCGCTTTCTTCTATTGTGCTGAAGGATTAAACCCACCCGGGCAAGGGTGTGCTGCATGCCAAGGCGTGGATGCGTATTTGTGTGCCCCCCCAAGACACCCACCGACCTAGAATCACTCTTCTCCTTCTCCCAAACCACCAGCTGCCCCCTCCCCTCGTCCGTCTCCCCCCGCCCCTTCTCCCTGGCTAAGAATCATTCAGTAGCATGAAGCAAATTAAATCAATGGATTTGCCCTAGCAGATGGGTGCTTTAACAGTCAGTTAGCCTTTAGATAATTGAGGCGTTGACTCTGGAATCATAAAATGGATGGCTCGTTTGTACATTTTACTGAAATAGATCTCGCGGAGGTTAAATAAATGAAATCCCATTTGTCAGGCAGTAATAAATGGCCTCTCCTTCTGCAAACAGCTCTGTTTGGCCTAATAAATACCGGGATGTTACAATGCTCCTCCCTTGATAGGGTTATGGCTTAATGAAATGGTCTTTCCTCTGCTTGTTTTTGCCTCCTCCTGCACCGTGTGATAAGTAGCGAACCACCGAAGCTTGTAATTACAATCTTACAGAGAACCCGGCCAATCTGTATATAAATCTCACCATCCAATTACAAGATGTAATAATTTTGCAGTCAAGCTGGTAATGAGGTCTAATACTCATGCATGTGATAATCCCCCCTGGATGCTGACTCTATCAGATGTTAGCTTTGTAATTATACTGGCAGAAAATCATTATTTCATGTTCAGCAGAAAAATGAGGTTGGTGGGAAGTTAATTTTCTCTATGCTCTGTGAAGCATAGACAAAATTTTAATGATTTAATCATTATGGTTATCCCTTTTGCAATTGACCCGTGTTACTTGGGTAGAAACATTGGCACATTTAAAAGTCCCTGTTACCCGATAAAGCTCGCCAGGTATGCAGCTTTTAATGTAAGAATAACACTATACAATTAAACTATTAACCTTCTTGATAGGGGGAAAAAATCCATACTTTTCATTATTTACAGATAGGATTCACCGGCATATTTATGTCTAGATCTCAGCGCAATAATTGGCTAATTAAAACAATAACATTTTAATTATGATATACGCCCTCTCATTTTCTTTGTTTGCAGCACTATTTTAGCGGCTCTTTTGTTCTTCTACCAGGTTGCATACACGATGCTGGTGGCGGTAGTAGTATGATCGACTATCACAAACCCAAATCTGCGACGTATAATCAACAATATGCGTGTGCATGTGCCCACATGCACGCATACACAGAAACATGCGAACATACTCTTAATGTCATACATTTTAAATATTGATTTACTTATTTACACCCTGCCTCCTCCAAAGCTCAAGGCTGCTTATGTCCCAGTAAAAATAATTTATTTTTATAAAAATATGTGAGTACCTAAAATATAATTAAAAGGAATAGCATTGAGAAAAAAATGTTGGTACACACTCAAGGTTGCAGGGCTACAACAAAAAGGACTTGGGTCAGAGATTCCCCCTCCCTGGATGAATTAACTGAAGGACCTTAAAAAGAGGGGTTTCTGTTTCACTCTTCATAGTGTGTGAGAGAGAGATGGAGAAGAAGTGTGCTGTTTTATCCAAATTGAGGACTTGTGAAGCAGTATCTGTCGCTGTGCCATTGATGAGCAGTCTTGGAAAATGGTAGACTATCCACAGCATGTTTACCAATTGCTTCTGACTGTCATCATGGGCAGCAGTGTTGTGATTTCTGATGGGTGGCTCACAGTCGCAAGATTTTGGGGGGTTCTTTTAGTGAGCATCAGTGATAGGGCCTGTTGGAATCCTTGACATTGTTATTGTGGGGGCAGAAATGCTCTCCCCCACTGGAACAGGAACAATCAACCAGGGTTGGTATTATTTGGGATGTTGGGCTTCTACCTTCTCAAGTTACATATGGAGCAAGATAGAGGAAAAGGAAAATGTTCTCTCCCCTTCCTGGTCTGCAACCAAAGGATTAGTCAGGCACAGTTTAGAAACCTATAAAGATGTGGTATGAGATTCTGACCTTGGGCCAGTCACTCTCTCTCAGCCCAACTCACCTCACAGGGTTGCTGTTGTGGGGAAAATAGGAGGAGGAAGGAGCATTAGGTATGTTCGCTGCCTTGAGTTATTTATAAAAAATAATAAAGGCGGGATAGAAATAAATTAATTAATTAAATAAATAAATAAATAAATAAATAAATAAATAATCTTCCTTTTGATACAACTGCTCTAGTCTTCAGGACTTTTAATACAGTATCTATTAGCAGAATAGCAATGCATGGGTAGGGCTCTTGGGGTTTGTGTAGCTGGGTCCTCCTGGACTTCAAGGTACCCCCTGCTCTTTTGCCTTGCCTCATTATGTGGCACATTGCTTTTGCAAATATTCTTAATCTCTCCTGGGGCCCATCAATATAGTTGTGACTGAAAGAAATACTTTAGCAAGAAGAATTTTTTCCATATCCCCAAAGATGGCAAAGCTCTGAGTAATTTCAGTCACCTATGGAAACTCATTATGGTTTTGAAACCCACCCATGGAGAAAGTTTTATTCCTAGCTCTCTCAAACTCCTTTCTCTAGTTTGCATGCAGCCTTGCTTCAAAAGAGAACATCTGTTTTAACTGGCCATGGAGAATCTTTAAAAAGTAGCTCTATCTAGGTGCCTGGTAAAATTATTTCTTTAGTGAGAAGTCAGTTTTGAAGGCCAGTCCCTTCAAAACTTGCTTGCGTAGCCTAGAGTAAAATGTTTAAAATGTTTGTTATATATTACAAGGGGGCATCTGTAACAAAATGTACTGTCAAGCAGCTACCCATGATTTTTTTCTTGACTAGGACATGAATACCTCTGGTCTGCTGCCATCTTTTTCTTGGGCCCTATAAGGATCATTCTACTGGCAAGGATTGAAAGTGGGCAACTTTTAGTGACATTTAACAGGGCCATGGTGGGCAGAGAAAATGAAGTTGGCCAGGATTTGTTTTGGGGGATTTTCTTTGCTTTTAAAAATGATGTTAAGCCTAATTTAGAACTTATATTACACTTTTTCTACATTTCCTGGCTGAACATGTTCAGAAACCAAATGGACATTTTGACAATAGCAGTCAAAAGGGTAAAAAAGGTAAAGGTTCCCCCCACACATTTGTGCAGTCGTGTCCGACTCTAGGAGCCGGTGCTCATCTCCGTTTGTTAGCCGAAGAGCCAGCGTTGTCCGAAGACACTTCCACGGTCATGTGGCCGGCATGACGCACGCGGAATGCTGCTACCTTCCCACTGAAGTGGTACCTATTCATCTACTTGCATTTGCATGCTTTCGAATTGCTAGGTTGGCAAGAGCTGGGGCGAGTGCGGGAGCTCACTCCGTCATGCGGGGCTAGGGATTCGAACCTCCAAACTTGTGATCTTCAAGTATCTCTGAACTTGCAAGTAGATAAATAGGTACCACTTTGGTGGAATGGTAACAATGTTCCGCGCGCGTCATGCCGGCCACATGACCGCGGAAGCGTCTTCGCACAACGCTGGCTCTTCGGCTAACAAACGGAGATGAGCACCAGCCCCTAGAGTTGGACATGACTGCACAAATGTGCGGGGGAACCTTTACCTATATGTATATATATTATAAACATATATGTAAAAATATAAATATACACAAACACACACACACAACAAAAAGGAGAAGGTATCACAGATAAAAGGGATTTCACCCAACCCAAAACTGCTATTCTTTTGGAATACTTTAAATTATTTTTTAGCGGCTTATATAAGAATTAATTAATGACCTTAATTAATTAATAGGACGTTATATATTATAGAACATTATAGAACATTATAGAACATTAATAGGACATTAATGTTCACATTTTAGACAGAGAAGATAGGTGGTTTGAGAGAGGGGTCAAGGAATCCATTTATGCCAACTTGGAAAATCCTTCCTTGAATAGAGGTGGGGGCCTCAGGCACAATCTTTCCCCTATTTTCCTTCCTGCTTTGTCTAGGAAGGTTAAGACCATTTCGCAAGCTCAACAGCAGCATGGTAATCTTAACGATCCTCCTTTAGATGATAAAGGGACTTAGAAATAACATCTCAAAATAACCATGACCTAGCCCCAGGTGCAAGGTCACACAGCCACCTAGAAACATATTTAAGGATTCCCTTACTAACTTTGCTCAGACTGAAGAAGCTCCTTGGATAAGGAGCGAAACGTTTCCACTGAGAAAATAGAAATCCAGTTGACATGATTCAAGCTACAGACAATTCCACCTGGATGACTGAGAACCTTCATAGACATCCAGAGCTGTAGAGATCATGGTGCCAGGCTCGTGTGTAACAGTTTCTGTTTTGGAAACTGTTAAGCTGCTGTTTGTCCCCATGGTTCTGGGCTGCCAGTTGAAACTAGTAATGCATTAGGCCTGTGAGGGTTATTCCCCTTTAGAATCAAACTTTAGAATCAAAATTTTGCATGTTGCATTTAAAATTCTAGAGTGCCCCAGATGTGTTTTAAACACGTACGCACGTGCACATGCATACACATTGTCTTTCACTACTTTCCAAATGACTCGGTAGTTATAATCCTATGGCTGCTGTTAAAACTAAGACTGCTACAAAACTTACTAAATATCAAGGGGTTTTTATCTACATGGAATTGGTGCTTTTATAGGAAGAAAGCAGGTTGATGGTAACAGGAAAGTTTATTTCCATGAATAAATTGATAAAATATGTATATTAATAGTTTTTCTAAAGGGAAATAGTCTTTAGTTATTTAATTTTTTAAAACACAGGTCAGAATATCTTACATGACAACTTGCTAAATCAATTTAATGTTTCTTTGAGATCTCCTATTCATTTTTAAAAAATATAGATGCCATGGCAACCTCATTTTTAATATGGAACATATGTTGTCTAAGAGATAAAGAGCTGGTGCATGCACAGGTGGAATAGAGTGCAGCACTTCCTTGCTTCTGTTCACATTTTAAATATTCACCTCCATCATCGTTTTCCCAAACATGCATCTGTTTTAAAGTCAAAATTAAAACTTTTCCATGAAGCAATGAATTTTTACATCACTTCTCATGAAACATGTATAAAAGGAAATATCCCACAATTTCTTTGTCATATCATTTCTCCACATCCCTTTCTGAACTTTTGTTTTAGATTTTTTATCCTTTATAATTTTTATAAATAACTCAAGGCGGCAAACACAACCTAATACTCCTTCCTCCTCCTATTTTCCCCACAACAACAACCCTGTGAGGTGAGTTGGGCTGAGAGAGAGTGACTGGCCCAAGGTCACCCAGCCAGCTTTCATGCCTAAGGTGGGACTAGAACTCACTGTCTCCTCGTTTCTAGCCTTGTGCCTTAACCACTAGACCAAACTGGCTCTGAACTTAGAAATAATGTGAAGTTTAACAATGGGATACAAAAGTATCTTACCATTTGTCCACACAGCCATCATCACCACTCCCAATGCTTTCCAAATCTTTTGAGCCATTCTTGCAATGATTGATTGTACCTGAAATGAAGCCATCATGAGAAGATCCAGAGGTACCCACACTCCTTTACAACTAATAAGAGATCATGTAATACAGGGGTACCCAACCTTTTTGGCACCAGGGACTGGTCGTGGAAGACAATTTTTCCATAGACCGGGGGGGGGGGGTTGCAGGCAGGAGCCAATTGTGCAGACTGGGGGCGGGGTTTGCAGGAAGGAGTCAATTGCACGGAAGGGGGGTGGGGTTTGCAGGCGGGAGCCAATTGCGTGGACAGGGGGCAGGGTTTGCAGGTGGGAGCCAATCACGCGGACCACCAACGCTCACCTGCTGTGCAGCCCACTTCCTAACAGGCCGTGGCCCACTAGTGGGCCACAGCCCACAGGTTGGGGACCCCTGATGTAATAGATATGTTCCATTATTAGTTGGAACCATATTATTATTATCATTTACACAAAATGTCCATATTCTGGACAAATTGTTTGGATTATGACTCTAACTGTGAATCTTCAGGATAGAAGTTCATGTGCTGAAGCGCTGAATAAGATGTAGCTATGCTGGCCAGATTCAAAAGAAGGCACTTGAACATGTGTAAAAATAAAATAAAAATCAGCAGATGCAACTTGAATTACAAGCTACATTTGCCAGAATTCTGTGTCCTAGTCATCTTTCAAAGATGCTTTGTCCTCTGGCATCTTCTCAGCCTTCCTCTGAATGTCCAAACCAAACAGATTTCTGGTGGAATGCAGTATGGAGCTAGGAAGAGGCACTTAATTTGTTGAGACTCAAGTAATTTGGTCCTGGAGTACAATTGTTAAGATGTACTATGAGAAAAAGCTTACATGGTTTAAGAATGCAATATTTTCTACACAGTACAATAATGCAGCAGAGGTATAACCCTTGCTTACATCGTCTTTTATAAAGGGAAGCACTCCCCACCATATGCCTGGGATCAGATGCAGTCCACTAAGATCCATTTTGTGGAATGCCCCAAAGTGGTAGCCAGAATTTGAAACCACATTTTTTTTTAAAATATTCTGGAGGTTCGAGGGATTATGGGGCAAAATGGGTATCTTAAAAGACCTCCCTTTTAAAATGGCTTCCTGGACTCACTCATTTTTGGAGGATGGCCCTCAATGTGCAACTCTGGTCATTATGTAGTTCTCAGCCTGACAGAAATTGTGTATTCCTGTTATACAAAAAGTCTTTTTTCACACAACACACTTAATCTGCTATGGTTTTACCTGATCTTGTTACGAATGTTTGTGAGCACAACTAAAGACTGGAATCTGAAGGCTTTTTAGACAAACTTCAGTCTAGATACCTAAGTGTCCAATAAATTTTTTATCTTAAGACCAATCTCAGACACTGGCACTGGAAAGGTGTTTTGAAAAAAATTTTTTGCTGGGTGGCTTATGGAATTTTTAACAAAAAATTGTATCCCCAGAAACCCAATGGGCTTGCAAAACTGGTGGATTTAACCTTTTGGGAGCCTCCCAGCCTTTGGACTGTTCTGTTTGAATTAGAAAACAGGCAAACCTTTTTGCATATTCTGTGCTTGTAAAGCCATGATAAGTTTCTTAACTGATAATCATAAGCATTGATTTCAAGGCCATGATATAAAACGATGACTTTGCTGTATTGACAATACTGTTTTGTCAGATGTTGCACTGACAAATGGCAGAAGCATCTTAGCATGCACAGCTGTTGCTCACTTATTCCTTTGCATTTATCTGACTTGAAAATCATGATTTATCCTCATTTATTGATTTTGCGTACCTTGAGTGTAAATTACGTATGCTTCTTAGGCACATCCAGGCAGCTTCCAAGGCTCAACCTGCAGAACTGCACACCTGCCTTGTTCAGTCAGATTACTGTGTTTCTGACAGAGCCAAGCAGATTTATTTAGAAAACTCATATAGAATATGAAGGTATTGGAAGTATTCCCTGTCTTGTGTCTTCAACTGTTCAACCACAACTATAATCATCCCTATACATTGCCCATGCAAGATGGAAATAATAGCTATTGTAGACTTATAGTTACTGGGGAACCAAGGTTGGGATCTGCTAATCTACTCTAATAACTGTTTAAAGCCTTCTAAACTAGTGATGCCATAAGTTGCTTTCATGCTGTATGATTAACAACTGTTCTTTGTTTTCAATCTATTATGAAGCAATAGGAGGATTTTTTTTAGTATGATCAGAGAGTATTCTATGGAACCTGACTATTTACCAAACAGGATAAAATAGATCCAAAAATAAATGGTTAAACCAAGGAATGCTCCCATGTAGGCTTCCAGCCAACTTCCAGACATGCCCTTTTATGGTCAAGCATTTTATTCATATCCTGTGCAGTTTTTTAAATCTCCTCCCCAACCATTATCAGCATTCCATTAACACTGAGTATGCTCACTCCTCACTAAGTTCTGCCCCTTATGTTGTTTTTTTTCCTGAAGAAGGTGGGTTTGGGTTTATCTATTTGGTACATTTCTCTGAACCTATGGATATAGCCCCCTTCTATGAATAATTGTAGCTGCACTCTATGGAAGTTTAAACAGAATAAATTGGATGGTTTTTAAGATAACACAGGACTCTATTGTTTTTGTAGCAGTAGACCTAACTTGATTATTCCTGAGAAAAACAGGAAGAGCTTCTGAGTAGTGAGCAAAGCACCAATATCTGGGTTCTAAAGCTGGAAGGTGTAACAGTTTGCTTCTGTTCTGAAATGATCCCTCTGAAAGAGATCAGCCGGCACCAACAAGGATATGTTACAGAAGGCATTTAGAGAAATGGAGTTAAATTTTCTGTGTTATATTGTGCAGAGTTGTTCTGGAGTTGGACAGCACCTAAATTGAATAAATTAAATTAAATAAAAATGTCTGCTTATAAAATAATGGGTCATAATCCAGAGGTTGAAGATGCTTATTAATCAGCTAAAGCCTGTTAAAGCTCCAGGCAATGACTTTATTACTCCCAAAATATTATGCAATAATTTGGAATGGTGGACTCCATTTCTTGCTTCCCTGTTTGCTTATATTGATCGCACTGCGCAAATCCCAGAGGACTCGGACTTAGCCATCATAGTGCCCATTGAGAAAAAAGGGCACCCAAGACCTGCCTGCTAATAATAGGCCTATTAGTTTTTTATTTTTATTTATTTATTTATTTATTTATTATTTGGATTTATCCCCACCCATCTCTACCGTGGTAGACTTTTTAAAAGTATAATAAGAAGCAATATGCCAGACACTTATAAAACAAATTAGTTGACTGGATTAACCTAGAGCTATATTGACAGATGAGCATGTGGGCTTCAAGACTGGACATGTCCTTATACTTCAACACATCTAAAAATACACATCTAAAACAGGCTCAATATTATATACGGTGTTTATTGATTTTAGGTCCACATTCGATCTGGTTCCCAGAGCGAGGCTATGGACTAAGCTTGTGAATACTACCATTAATAGACAGTTACTATTCATTATGCCTATGGATGATATTCTGGAGGTGACAGACTCAACCATGGGGGAGCTGGGGATGGTGACGGCTGACAGGAAGCTCTGGCGTGGGCTGGTCCATGAAGTCACGAAGAGTCGGAAGCGACTGAATGAATAAACAACAAAAATTCATTATGCATAATATTTATAAGAACTCTAGGATCAAGGTTTGATGCAGTATGCAAGGCCACCACACTAAGGAGATTCCAACTTACAGAGGAGTGAGGCAGGGATGTATTTTACAAGTGGTCCTCACTTAACAACCATTCATTTACTGATGGTTCGGACTTACAACGGTGCTAAAAAAACCCAACTTATGACCAGTCCTCACACTTATGACTGTCACAGCATCCTGTGGTCACATGATTGCCATTTTTTACCCTCCCGGCCAGCTTCAGGCAAGCAAAATCAATGGGGGACTGCATGATTCACTTAATGACCATGTGGTTTGCTTAATGCCCACAGTGATTCGCTTAACGACCGCCACAAAAAGGTAATAAAATTGGGTCGGATTTGCTTAATGACCACTTTACTTAGCAACCGAGATTCTGGTCCCAATTGTGGTTATTAAGCGAGGACTACCTTTATCTCCCCTGCTACTTAATCTGTACATAAATCCACTCGTGACCAAAATAAATCAATTAGAACATCACCCCCCAAAACTAGCAAACAGACATATTGCAATTTTGTTGTATGCAGATGACATAGTACTTCTATCACAAAAGTTAATTGGACTTAAAAGAGCTCTGAATGCCCTGGCCAATTACTGCTCTGAGGAAGCACTTGAAATGAACTATAGTACAACTAAAATCAACTATAGTAGAACTAAGATCCTGATCTTTGTGAAGAGACCTAAACTGCACGCCTGGAGGATAAATGGCCAGAGTATTGAACAAGTGAAATCTTTTAAATATTTGGGCATGGTTTTCCATAGTTTCACCAAACACAGAGAACACCAAAATTATGTCATACAAAATGCTCAAAGAGCAGTGGCCGCAATTCAATCTTTTCACTTCACCAGAGGAGCACAGCACATCCCAGCAACACGGAAGCTATATTCAGCTAAGGCTCCTGCACAACTACTTTTTGGTGCCCAGCTAGGAGCTTCCACTTCCTTTACTCCTCTTGAAAGGGTCCAATCAAAATTCCTAAGGGCTATATTCCAGGTAGCCCCTTGCGTTCCAAATATAATATTAAGGAGGGAGGCAGGGCTATCTAAAGTCGAAACAGGTGCATGGACCTGTATCATAACACCGTGGTTGAAGTTACTGTTCTTTCCCACAGGTTTCAGTTTGTTCTTTACTGAGGACAATTGCAGATCGATATGGTTCAGGACAATCTCACAAAAACTTCAACATCTAGGCTTTTCCAGGGAGGCGTTCCTAATGATGGGTTATGACCGTGCACTCAGTGCATTTAAACAATGTATCAAGACCTGGAAACCCAACAGGACCAGTCTGCACTATCTAAGGACATTTTTCTGAGCAGTCAAGCCCCCTTTTACAAACCAGCAAGATACTTACCCCACATAACCGTTTCCAAATTCTGAAGAGCACTAACTCTAGCACGTTTCAAAACTGTCCCTGCAGCAGTTTTGGAGGGCCGATACAAAAAAGTCCCCTATGAGCTGAGACCGGGCCCCTGTGGACAAGGGGCTGTTGAAACTACAGCTGATGTCCTGCGACACTGTACCCTCTATAAGGACTCAAGGACCCGCCTTATAACTCCTTACCTGGTAAAACACCCGGGAAATTCTGGTCTTTTTTATGTACAGCTGTTGTTATCAGATCAGTATGATTCAGTCTCCTTGAGCATAGCTAAATTTTGTTATACTGCCTGTAAAATTAGGCAGACTTTGATTATCCACTGATAAACCCACCACCAATTGTAAAATTTTATCTTGTTTTGCTTTGTCTTGTTTTTTTTATTTTTAATGTGTTTTTGTTTGCAGTTCTGGTCAGTGACCGTAATAATATATATATATATATTCATATTTGTCACATGGAATGACCTATATAAACTGAGCTTCTTGCTGATGTCAATAAATCTGCAATACCAGAGCAATAGTTTTTGAGTATCATCGTTCAAACTTAATAACAAATTAAAATTAAAATTAAAAATTAATATGAAATATAAATCCATCTATGTGTTCCTCATAGTAATTCATGTCTACTCTATATTCTTTCCAAACTGTAATACATATTATTTTTTACAATGGAGGTGGGGGGCAGAAATCTCACAGATGCGATTGGATTTAGGAAGTGAGCATAAAACAGTGTTTGTCAAATGTACCTTGTTCCCATTAACTGTCATTTAAAAATGGTCAATCCAATCTGTTTGCATCTGGTACCAGTGCTATGTGAATTTATTTACTGAAAACTTTCAGTCACAGATGGCACATTTTACAGATGGTGTCTCTCGTTTAATTTGCTCTTCCAATTCTCTTCCACTTCCTGGTCCTTGCCCTTCTCCCATCTTCTCACCCTCCGAGATGAACCAACTCCAGCTCCAGGTGCCTTTGCTCCCCTCAATTTGATTCATTTTTTTTAAAAGATCTAATCAGCTGCATGTTAAACAAGAGGTGCTCTTTTATGTATTCTGTGTTAGGACAAGCTCAGCATCGCTGTAGATCACTAGAATAAACAACTCTGGCTGATTCAATTACAATGCCTTGGCCAAGCCTTTATCTGCTGGTGACATCATTTCAATCAAAATGTAAAATAATACAATTCAATAGATGCAAGGGGGAGAGACAGGACACAGCCTGCTGCACTTAGTCATTTAATAATAATAATAAAAAAAAGAGGAAGGGAGCTCTTTCTGACAGGCTTCTAGGACTTCCATTTCCCAAACTCTATTACCTTGTATAATGGTATTCAAAAGAATTGAATGCAGGAAATTGTCTATTACTTTTTATTAGTTGAAGCTGTTATGTAGGATTCAGCCTACTGCACTGTATTTCCCCCCCACCCCACCCCCGATCATTTAATTAAGGAAAGCATGAAATCTTTCTATTGGTAGGCAGGCAGGCAGGCAGGCAGGCATTCAAACCAGACTTGCTGGTTTGGCCAGAAGAGTCTCTCCAACCTCCATTTCCAACTCTTCCAGAGAACATTTTCACATAAAAAAAAAAGACAGTTATGCAGAGTGGAGCTGGGTCCAGTGCAATGCCTTATAAAAGGAAAACGAGATGAAGGCTGATTTACATGGCCCAGTGACCCAATAAAATAGTACTTGGGTTTTTTTGCACAAAACATAGACCTTATAGGGTGCAGTCCTATACACGTCTCCTAAAAAAAATAAGATTTGGACTTCAGTGAGGCTAATTTCCATGCAATCTTAGTACAGCCTAGAACAAGTAAAATGATTTAGATAAAAATATTGTGTTCATTTCAGCTGCCACTGCATCTCTGTCTCTGTCTCTCTCTAATTTTGCAGACTAGTTATATCTTGCTCTTCTACTATCTATATCTATCTATCTATCTATCTATCTATCTATCTATCTATCTATCTATCTATCTATCTATCTATCTCAAAATGGCTTAAAACCATTTGAAAACAGAGAGAGCGATACAACATGAAAAGCAGTCTTAAAAGTGGTAGATAAACCTTTTACTGCCATTTGAAAATAAAAACATAGCAATAAAACAGCCAAAGCAACTATAAAGTTGGGGATAGAAGTGTCAAATAAAACCATCTAAAAAACATGGGAAATGGCCACTCTTTGTCTCGCATCCTAACACCTGCCTGGATCTTGGTTAGGGCATTTCAAGTAGGGCTAGGGGAGGGGTCATGGCATTTGGGAATGTAGGGGCATGATATGCCTTGAAGTGGAATGTTAATTTATGTAGCCTAGGAATTTATGTAGCCTAGCCAGTTTGGTGTAGTGGTTAAGGCACCAGGCTGGAAACCGGGAGACTGTGAGTTCCAGTTCCGCTTTAGGCACAAAGCCAGCTGGATGACCTTGGGCCAGTCACTCTCTCTCAGCCCTAGGAAGGAGGCAAGGGCAAACCACTTCCAAAAACATTGCCAAGAAAACTGCAGGGACTTATCCAGGCAGTCTCCAAGAATCGGACACGATTGAACAGATTAAAAAAAAAAAAGGAATCCTCAAACTTTTTGGATTTTAAATTTGGGGATATATTATGAGGGCTGTCACCAAATGACTGATTATTCCAACTTCTTTATTACTACAACACACAAGCATTAGATATAATAGCTCCTGAAATCTTGGTGTTAGTTGCCATGGCATTGATACTGTTGACCAAGGCCTTCACATGGCAACTCATCCACATTCTGCCTATGCTATTTTAAAATAATTGCATCAATTTCAGAAAAAAAATAGATCTCTACACCCATGGTTTCACTTTCTGAGTGGCTGCTGTGGGTTTGTTGTTGTTGTTGTTGTTGTTCAGTCATTTACTCGTGTCCGACTGTTCGTCACCTCATGGACCATAGCACGCCAGGCCTTCCTGTCCTCCACTGTCACCCGGAGTTTACTCAAATTCATGTTCATTACATCGGTGATGCTATCTAACCATCTCATCCTCTGCCGTCCCCTTCTCCTTTTGCCTTCAGTCTTTCCCAGCATCAGGGTCTTTTCCAGTGAGTCCTCTCTTCGCATTAGGTGGCCAAAGTATTTGAGCTTCAGCTTCAGTATCTGTCCTTCCAATGAGCAGTCAGGGTTGATTTCCTTTAGGATTGACTGATTTGACCTCCTTGAAGTCCAAGGGACTCTTAAGAGTCTTCTCCAGCACCACAGTTCGAAAGCATCAATTCTTCGGCGCTCAGCCTTCCTTATGGTCCAACTCTCACAGCCATACATTACTACTGGAAAAACCATAGCTTTAACTATACGGACCTTTGTCGGCATGGTGATGTCTCTGCTTTTTAATATGCTGTCTAGGTTTGCTATAGCTTTCCTCCCAAGGAGCAAGCGTCTTTTAATTTCATGGCTGCAGTCACCGTCTGCGGTGAACTTGGAGCCTAAGAAAATAAAATCTGTCACTGCTTCCATTTCTTCCCCTTCTATTTTCCAGGAAGTGATGGGACCAGATGCCATGATCTGAGTTTTTTTAATGTTGAGTTTCAAGCCAGCTTTTGCACTCTCCTCTTTCACCCTCATCAAGAGGCTCTTTAGTTCCTCTTCACTTTCTGCCATTAGGGTGGTATCGTCTGCATATCTGAGGTTGTTGATATTTCTCCTGGCAATCTTAACTCCGGCTTGTGATTCATCCAGCCCGGCATTTCTCATGATGTACTGTGATCCAAATAACACTGCATGGGAAATGTAAGTGTTCTTCAAAACAGTGGCACTCTCTTTTCTGGAAATATGTTCAGGATTGCAATATAAAGTTTTCCTTTAAACTTTGGATTAAAGCATGACATTTGAACTGCCTGATTATATGATTTAAATTTCTACTCTTAAATGCACTGATTACTTTCAGGGTAATAATGTCTTGAAAATGACTTGATCAAACATAATCAGCTCTGTCATATAATCCAGTAGCTTACTTTTGAAATGAAAATTAATGGGATACACAATTAGGATTCAATTCATACTCCATTTATAGTGATGTCACACTACTTAGGATAACACTGAGATCACGTAAGGTGCTGAAAAAATATTATTATTAATAATAATAATGGGCACTACATTCTGTCCAGTAGTCACTATTTAACCCCCCCCCCCCAACAGACTATTTATCAGTCAAATGGAGGAAGAGTCTGTAAAAAATATTTTTTAAACACACATTTTGATACTTTTAGCTCTGGTGCAAATGCAGATAAATGTTCATATTTTAATAGTAAGGCAGTATGTGGTGCATTATCAGATAAAATTTATTGTGAACACTTAGGTAGGACTCTTGAGATACATATACTTTCTGTATCTGTCATCAAGAGCAAACACACCTTTTGCTGTCAAGTAAAATCAAGAAGTCTATATCCCAAAATAACTTATCCAGACAATAAATATTACTGAATTTATTTGTGTGGAAATTATTTGATAAGAAGAATAAAGGGGAAAAAGAATGAGAAGAAGCCATTGCTATGATCATTTTGCTACTAAGTTCTAATTTGTAAGGAAGTGCAAGATATGGGTTTCTCAACTAAATGCAATACAGTACAGACAGTAGATGTAAAAGAACCCAATAATATGTGAGAATTCCCATTCATTGTTCTTGGTGATAGAATGAGATTTTAACTGCATATAACATTATTCTTATTTTCATGAATGAACTTCAGGAGGATGGGTGTTATAACATAATAACCAGTGTTGTGTTCTATAGATTATTCACATAGCATGTAATCCTAACCAATCCTAGTCATTTGGAAGCTGCTGTGAATGAAATGTACATTCTAGTAAGCATGCTCAGGATTGTAGCCTAGCGTTTTTATTCCATATGGGCCTGACAGAAAGTGAAATCAGAAGAGGTAATTATCTTTTCTGGAGCTAAATTGAGCAGAATGATTGGCTGATGGGTTTCTTTTAGTGGAACAAAATTCTCCAGGGGGAAAATACAATCAAATCAATTTTATTGGCACTGTTATAAATGATATGACTACTTAATAGGGATAAATGCCAAGAGACAGATTAAGTCAAATGTTTTTCAGACGCTTTTAAACACTAGATACATAATATTATTTAGCATGTTTGTGGTTTAATTTGGAATGATCTGGCTTCCAGAGATATAAATGGCTATTACAGTTCAG
Source organism: Charina bottae (assembly GCA_023362775.1). Classification (NCBI taxonomy): domain Eukaryota; kingdom Metazoa; phylum Chordata; class Lepidosauria; order Squamata; family Charinaidae; genus Charina; species Charina bottae. The sequence goes on from JALMGJ010000016.1 coordinate 14,637,587, forward strand.
TGCTACATTAAATAATACAGCCATTATGCTACCTTTTGTTTTCATTGTGGAAAAGGACGATTAAATAATATTTGGAAAGGAATAAAATTCATCCATAGAAAGTCTTGTACTTTTGACAATTCGTTTTTTCAAGTGAAGAATCAAGCATATGCTTGCATGACAATTTTGGAAACAAAGCAGAATTAAAAGTGATGAATTTTGGCTGGGTTGTGTCCAACAAACAGACTTTCCGCTAGCTCTGAGCAAGCTGAGTTTCCAGACTAAGGCCTGCTGTAGGCACCCAGTAGAGAAAGGCTTAGCAGCTGTTTGTTGATCTAGAGCAGCCCTCCCTTAACAAGGCTACAGTGGATGGGACATTCACATAAGGTGTGCAGGTCATGTCATACAAGTTGTAGGGCCCTGGTATTTCATAGATAGCTGTGGGTACTTGTGGGTAGTTTGTACTTTAAAACATTTCAAAAGCTTACATTACAGCTTTTTGTGAGTGTTGTGCTTCAGATTGGTAGGAAATGGCTGCAATACCAATTTCTGGTAGTGTCAGAAGAGGCGCTATGGCTGCAAAAAGGAGTCTGGTTGTTGCATGTGGCCTTGGAGCCTACGTAGATTGTCCAACCCTGCAAAAGGGATGAAGAAAATTGAGGTGGTATAGTGGATTACTCTAAATTAAAATTGCCATTCAGGCTGATCAGGCATTGCCGTTTCTGACCATCTAGACCTATTTGTGTCTGCTTTCAGACTGGGACGTGGCACAGAGTTGACTTTGGTCACCTTGATGGACAGTCTGTTGAGAAAGCATGATAGCTGTAGGATGTCTCTGCTCATGTTTCTGGATCTCTCAGCAGCTGTTGATACTCTCAGTCATGGTATCCTGCTGGGCTGCCTGAAGGTGTTGGGAATCAGAGACATGGTTGATTCTAGTTGGTACTATTGAGAGATTACAGCTCTTCATCACAGTCTTTAGACTGCTGGATATGATATGGTTCTATGTTTTTCCCATAGCCTTCAATATTTCCCCGTTGGGGGAGATGGGCGGTCATATAAATTAAACAAACAAACAAACAAATAAATAAATATTTACATGAAGTTGCTGGGTGCGATTGTCAGGGAATATGGGTGCCCTCTTCTCTTGTCCATCATTGTCAGGTGTGTCTGCCTCTGTGGTCAGCTCCTGCTTATTCTGGATGAAGCATAACAACCTAAACCTTAATCCAGAATGGTCTGAGGGTTTGGTTGTTCACGATAACTCTGTCCAAAGGAAGTGCCTTCCTCCTCTGCTGGGTGGTCACCTGTAAAAGCAGGCCCATAGTTTGCGGGTGCTTGTTGACTTCCTAATTTTGCATCATGACTCTGTTTGATGGCTGGTCTAGATTTTATTTATGGTGAAATTTATTTTAATATTCTTTTCCTAATGCTGTCTTAACAGATGTACAGTAACTTCTTGTTGCTTAACAGTATTTAGTGGTATATTATAAACTGTCAACTGTCACCAGGAGCTATTTGACAATAAATAAACAAATAATTAAATCGGGTTGGTGCTCTCAGACAGCTGCTGAGGCTCGGTGCCCCCAACAAGGTACACCTACCCTGGTGTCTGCTTAAAAATCAAACTTTTTCCACAGGGCCCTGCATCAGGGAGATTGTTTGCAGGTATTTGTAGAGAAGCCTTTTAAAGCAGACTTCCCATTTTGTCCCATGCAGTGAAATGAGGTCATTATGCTTCTCAACCTCCAGTGAGGTCATTCTTACCTCATTCAGCTGCAGGTATAAAACTGCTCTTGAACTGCCAATCAGGTTAAGCTGCTGATTGTCTAAATGCATGGGAAGCTTCATTCTTGAATTGTTTACAAGCTGAGTAGTATCTTAGGCCTGCAAAAGTAGCTGAATGAAATGGTACAAATCTACTTATTTTAAGCCCATATCATTTTCGTGTACGTTCAGTCCAATTTTCACCTTGAAAAAAACCCCGTAAACATGGCAATATGTTATACATACTCTTCTTAGCAAAAGTGCTTTGTACACAACTTTTCCTAATGTATACATTTTTCTATTCAGCATTTTCCTAATATACATTTTGCCCTAATATATTCATTTTTGTATAAATCTTTGAGCCAAGAACTGCATTATAAAATTTGAAAAAATGCACCGTTTATTTCCAGTCCACCTATTAGTTGTTACAGTGTTGTCAATTTGTATCTTTCTAGCTTATAAACTTTGTGCGAAGTTTGCACTGGTATAATAGGCAAAGGGGTTAGTGAAAATGTGTCTTCAAGAGTTTGTGGTCCTATCACATCCAAAAGAGAATTTTGCAAGATCTGTTAAATTATCCCACTTATTATGTGTAGAAATTTCTGATCTCCAATATTCTATTTTAACATTAGATGTTTCATGTATCATTAGCTTTATTTTAATCTGCTTCAGGCATGGTTTGGAACAGAGAAAGCTTTGAAATCAGATGATCGTTAATTTTTGAAATGGTCCTTTCATAAAAGTCTGAATTTCCTTCTTGGCATTTGAAAGAAGAGAAACATCACAATATACAGGAATATTATAATAGCTGGGGAAATAAATTTTTATTTATTTATTTATTTAATTAATTTATATAACATTTATATAAATGCTAAGCAACTAATTTTTCAGAGTAATGCCTTGAATCCCCATTGGTTTAATTCAAATCACCTGACAGTAGTGTTTTTTTTTTAATCAAGCTTTCTAAGTTATCTTGGAGACCTCTAAGAATAAGCTATTTACTATACAGTATATGCACAATCCTGATTGTACTTTGGAAATGGAATAAAAAGCATAACCTCTTTCACACCACGCATGTTTCACTTGCGATATGAAATTGTAGAGAAGATATATGTGTAGAAAATGGAAAAATGGGGAGTTTTGCTGTGATGAAGAAATTCCAGTATATCATCCCAAAGCTGCAGATACTATTATGTATTTATGATGCCCAAACAAATTCTCCTTTCTATGACTTAGTTCCACCTGAACATCCTTTCCTTGCAATTGGCATCTGTCAGTCATGAATCTATGGGTCAGGAGGAGTTAATATAACAATTCCCTCTGATGTGGCTGGACTCAGATTCAGCAAAGACTTCTTTTCTAGTTACATTTTCTATTATATTTTTTGGGGGAGGAGTTGTTGGTATTGATATCTGATGCTTAAGCCTTAAAATCAGTCAATTGCTGTTTGGAAGTTGTGATTGAAATACAGTACAGTTGTACTTGTTTAGAATAATGCATTTGTAATCAATTGATAACTGTTTTAGCATTTGGCCTTTGAGCATCTTAAAAAGTTATTTGCTATGATTTGGATCCACCCTTTATGACTTCTCAAGTTGCTACTGTAAACTAGGATCATCTACTAACAGAAATCTTATAAGCTTGAATCTGCTTATCAAAGGGGAAAGAAATTTCCCAAATGTCTCTTTGAAAAAGGAAAGGAAGTTAATATATAATTTTTGTTATGTCTGAGACCAAGCTATTATACTAATTAACTATTGAAAGAAATATAAAATTATTCTTAAAAGCAACAACTAAAGGAGAAGACAGCATCAAATCAATAAACAATTATTTTAGCTTACTTTTAGCAGATAGTACAAGCCAGTAATTAAGCAGAATTTCATGGTGGTCTCCATAGGCTTGTTAGATAGTAATAAATAAGGTGATCCTCCCTGACTTTCCAGGGTGGATGCAGAAAGATAAGTGACCAAACTTCAGGGCCAAGACCAATAAGATTGTTCAGAGTCTGAATTGGATTTCCTACTACTCACAGTGATTCAGTCTTGGGATGTCTAGTGGATATGGCAGAAGATTCAGTTAGACTCCATTCAGTGGCAATGCAATGTGTAACTTCAAATAAAAATTCCACCCCTTCTACTTGCTTGTGATTTAGGGCTCAGCTAAGCTCTACATCTCTGTCAGATCTTATGCCTCTTGTAAAGGCATTCACTGGGAACTCTCTTTGTCATTCTGAGAGTTGCTTTGGTTGGCTGGAATTAGTAGTCTGGAGTTCTTGTGTAGAAATTAGGTTACCTCTGACACTATACAAGTCCTGCTGAAAGTCAATAGCTATAAAACCAACCTTTGTGGGCTCATAGACTGGCTACATTATGAGAAAGTTTAGGTCTACCAGATATAGTGTTCATATGGATTTTTGCAGCCCAGATCTGGTTGTTTTAACCTCCCCATGTTTGTAGACAGGAGGAAATCACAGCAGTCTGGCACTGCTCATCATAGGAATCTCATACTTTTTTTATATTTCCTAAAGTTCTCATTAATATTTGGGATCCCAGTTTGACTGGGAACTGACCCTGTTTATTCTACTGTTTCTCCCTTGTAATCAGTGACTTGGTCACCCACTGAAAAGAGAGCAATCGGTGTTGTATATATTTTATGATTTAGAAGGAATATGGAAAGCTATTTTAAAAGTCAGACTGAAAAGTTTTTTTCCTGTTGAAATCAGGAGGGCACATGTTAACTCCCTCCTCAGGAATGTTGATTAAATGGTGCCTGAAGGTCTAGTTAGTTTAGCCAATCAGAAAGTTACCTGTTGGTTCTTTTCCAAATAAGTAATAGGTGAGTGGTCACGTGCTGAGTGTTGTCCACTCAGGTAATGCCAGGTTGTAATTGTAAAGGCTTTATATTGTAAATCTTCCTTTTGTGTTTACTACTCTTCTTCTATACTACTACTATGTTTGTTGTGTGAGAGGAGGCAATTGCCTGCAGCTATGTAAATTAAGCCATGTGCTCTCCTCGGCTGAGGAAAGCAAAAAGCTAAGTTCCTGTTCCTTTGTTTTAAAATAAAAGCAGCATTTTTTCTACTGCAAATGTTCAGTTCATTTATCTCTCAATATTTCTATGGCTCTGATCTCACAAATTATTAAAAACTATAAAAATCAGAAAGCCAGTGCCATCTGATTACAGGGATCATTCTGAGGTTTTAAAATTTTCTTTGTGCTTTGTTTAATAAAACAGAACAAAAAGAAAAAGAGTAAAACAAAACAAGCAAGAGAAAAGAAAGCAAAGAAAAAAGCAATGCAATATCAAAAAGTATATATACGGTATAAGGACTTCCCATATACATATGAAGTTTTACATAACAATGTCAATAAAGAATGAATGGAATATCTTGTCCCTGGAACTGAGGCAGGTTCCCTCGCTCCCAACCTTCTGGAAAGACTTGAAGACCTGGTTCTACCGCCTTGCTTGGGATGGGAATGCTACTAGTTCCTCCTGGGGGTGGCTGGTGCCATGAAGCCTGCCCTATTATTCACATCTAGACCACTTGGATTTTATATTTATTTTATTGATGTTCTAATTTTATATTTATGTTTTTAACTTGTTTTATTGTGAACCACCCAGAGTCCCCCAGTTGGGGGAGATGGGCGGTAATACAAATTTAAATAATAAATAAATAAATAAATAAATAATCATCCATGCATGATCTACTTCTATAAGCAACTGATCCATAAGTTGCAAGAATCATTTTGAGTTGAGGACAGACCAACTCAAGTAACTTCTCCTCATTTCTTTTTCTCTCCCCTCTCTACCAGGGTGATTAATACAAGCAAGATTTTCTGCTAGCGCTTTGTTAAAAGAAAGAACATATTTAATAAAAATGTCAATAAAGTTAACAAAAGCCCCCTCTATTCCACTAATTATTCAAGAATTATTAAGAAAGGACAGCAAATGCATTTGTCTGGGGATTCTTGCTTAGGTTACGTTTCTGCTAGCGACATACATAAAATAAGCATTTCCCCTGCTGGGAATGACACATATGAAGAATCAACAGATATCTCTATCAGATTGCTAAATGGCTACGCACATCATGATTCCCAATGCATTAGGTTTGGTTAGGATCAACTGAAGAGAATGGAAAAGAGGGGGGAAATATCCAATTAATTAGTAGGAATGGGGAAAAGTTAGGGTTAGTAGCAAACAGAACAGTAGCAAACAGTCACAAAAGACTTTAAAGAATGTATTGTCGAAGGCTTTCAATGCTGGCCACAGATGCTGGCGAAACGTTAGGAACCACAACTTCCAGGACACGGCCACACAGCCCGGAAGACCCACAACAGCCACTTTAAAGAATGTTTTGGGGGCAGAATTGCCATTGTGTTTCATTCTTCCTATATTGTAAAACTGGTTCCAGCTTTGTATTTATAAAGTTAACTATACATTTATTATCATTAAAACTATGCTGAAAAAATATAAATACCAGAGAGTGCAAGAATCACTAACTGTCAAAGCTCACTTTCTTATAGGTGGTATTTGGAAAATTTTTAAATGTTTATTAACAACATTATTGTTTTAAGTAATGATGGCCAATAATTTAATTGGAAAAGTACCTTATAAAGTTTACCAGTACAATAATCTTTGTCAGGAGACATTATATAATTACTTATAAAACAAAAAACTCCCCTCCCTGACTAAAATTGTGGCTGAGGAAGATTTTTAATTCAACAAAGTTCAGTATTCTCAGTATCTTCACGAAGACTGAAGTACAAAGTTTCAGGTGCATATGTTTGCAATCATCATCATCATCATCATCATCATCTGACCTTTATTATATAATAATAAAACTAATCAGAAGCACTATGTCCCCTATTAATTGGTCAGACTGGACTTTACCTTCCTTTTTTTAATTTCCTTTCCTGCAATTCCCTTTATGTACCACTGAAAAAACAACCCACTTCTTCTGAAACCTTTGGTTGCATTAAGGCTGAGGTAAAAGGGATCATCCTCTGGAACAGAAAAGCATTCTTTTTTTTGTGATATTTTCAGGTATGGATGGCACACAGGAATGAAAGTAGTCACAGCCCAGCTTCCTCCTTAACACTCATTCAGAAATAAAGCAATGTTCCTTAATAATATTCTGAATTGGCTTGACATTGTAGTGCAAATAGAGCTGATTGACTACATGGCATTGTGATGTTAACATGTTGGTAAAGTAATCCCCCATGAGACATTTTAAAAGCTGTCAGAAAAGAAACAACTTTGCTTTGAGTCCTTGAATTTACTAAAATAATCTTCCTTCCTGATTCAGTGTGATAGGTTACTTGAGCTAATGACTGATCAGATTGGTTCCACTAAACCAATTATCAACCTTTTCAGTTATCATGAAGGAGGTCATTGTTAGAATGCTCACAGACTTCGAAAAATGTCAGCCACAAGGTCCTTGAGAAAGTTTGTGTTCTTAACAAGAGAGTAAGCCGCATGAATTCAGAAGGAAAAGTAAGCATCTATTTAACTCTTTTCCTTCAGATCAGTTGAATCATCCAATGTGATATCATAATCATCATAATCATCATCACCAGTGAGTGTTTATTCCCAGTCCAGCAATTTGTTCCAAATATGAGAGTATCTGAGGAACATCTTCATTGGAGATGAAGAAATCCTATGCATTTCTTTTAAGAGATCTGTTGTATGTACCATATGCTTAGACTGTCTCTTACTGGGCTCTTTCATGCACAAGAACTTTGCATGAACATGTAAAGTCATATGGAGTTCTGGTCTGTGACTTGTTCTAACTACCTTTGTAAGCCATACTTCCCGTTTACAAGCACTTTTGAGTATTAAAAATATTATTTCAATATTCCTTGCAATAGCCCTGTGAGATAGCTTAATAGTGTTATATCTATATTACAGATTTGCAGAGGGGCATGAAATTCATGGAGAAAAAAATTAGAGGGGGATTCGACTTCCGGGTGTCGAGGTGACCGGTGCGCTGAGCCAAAAGCTCTGCAGTTTTTCCGTTTGTGGTGATTTAAAAGGAAAAAAAATCACTGAAAAATCGCCCTCGAAGAGAGGGCGGGCAGAAGATTGCTCACAAAAGGGTCGTTGGATCACCGCTCTCTCCCGACCCCGTAAATCCACCGCGGGGATAGGGAGATCGAAGCGGTGAAAGATGGCTGGAACTGACAACTACAGCTCTGCGGAAACCACGAATCTGAATAAGATAAGTAGCACATCACCCAACCTTTTAGACACATATTTTTATTTTTTAAATATTATTTGCCTACTAATATCTAAGATTTATCTCTGGACTGTGATTTATAAATGCCGGTGTTTTATTTCTTTCTTGCCAAAGGATTGTTTAAACAGTGGGACTGGAAAGCTAATTGACTCTGCCTGAAATGGATTGAGTGACTTTCTCTTTTTAATTTTATTATTCCTATTTTGGTTTGTTTTTACTCTTATTGCAATTAAAAGTATTTCTCTTTTGGGACTAACTTGCCTGAATTTTAATTTTTTAAGGATTAATTTTAATGATTTGACACTCTTTCTTTTATTTGTTTGTGATTTTTATTATGAAAGAATTTTTCCTTTTTTTCTTTGCAAGTGTTTGAATATCTTTTGGATTATATAAGTTGCCTTATAGAATTTTTATGATCTTTTTGGATCTCTTTTGTATATAAATTGGATTACTTATTCATGGCTGGACTGTGTGGATACAAGCTGGCGTGAGAAACCCTGGGATTGTTTATCTTTTTTGTTATTATTTTGACTATAATAGAAGCCTCTATGTTCCTTTTTATCTTTTACTTTTACACTTGGATATACAATTTTAATGGACTATATTTGAGCTATTTTGATTATTACATTTAAAGGACTATTTTTATTTTTTGAAGTTTTTATTCCTTTTTTAAAAAAAATTAGTAGCCTTTTTTTGGTTTTTTGTCTTCCCCCTCCCCTCTCTCTCTCTTTTTTTCTCTCTTACAGGGAAAATATCTACATTATGACAACTATGGCATTGAAGAGGAAGGAGAAAGAAAAAGAAACTGGAAGGACATCTGTTAATCTTTCAACACCTGGAGCATCAATGGAGCCCCCTCTATCAGAAATGAAAAAACTTCTGGAGGCAATGGCATCATTAAATAAGAAAATGGAAGATTCAATGATACAAAATAAACAGATGGAAGAACAAATTATATTCTTAGATAAAAAAAATTGATATGAAGATGGAAGAAATGAAGAAAGAGATAACTCAAGAGATTAAACAAAAATTTAAAAAGGATGTACAGACAGTAAAGGAAATAGTGAATATTTTGTCAGGAGAACTTAAAGGTATGCAAAGTCAGATGCAAAAATTAGAGGCTAAATCAGAAGATGTTACTAAGGAATTTGATGTTACTAAAGAAATAGAATACAATTTAGATATTATAGAATCAGCAGAAATGAGAGAGAAGGAATATATTTTGAGTTTGAGAGCAGTTTTAGAACAGCCAAATGAAGAAGAACAATTAAATGAAAATGTAAGAGAAAATATGGTTTCTGAACTAGTTAAACTTATAGAAATGAGAGAACAAGATTTGGATTTCGAAATAGATAAAGTCTTTCGAGCTGATTCATGGTATGCTAGAGAACAGAAAGTGTTTAAAGGACAAAAGTTAAGGATAATTTCTACTTCAAAAGTTAAAACTTTTCTAGAGAAATATAAGACAGACATGAGGGAGGCACCAGGAGAACGTAAGAAGCATTTCTTAGAATAGAATAGAAGTAAAGAACAGAGATAAATGGCTGACCTATAAGGACTTTTTATTGCTAAAATTGATGGATTGGCAGAAAAGGATAAATTGACATGTTTATTAAAAGAAAATTTAAACTATTACTTTTTTAAAGATTAGAAACTATTAATGGACTATTTGGAAAATGCTGGAGGGGCAAAGCTTGTATGAGGATTTGAAGATTAAATTATATATAAACTGATATATTAGACAGGAAATGATTTTTAATGTGATATACAGACCTAGGATGTAAGACGCACTTCATAGAATAGAATAGAAGTAAGGAATAGAGATAAATGGCTGACTTGTCTATATTAGACAAGAAATGTTTTTTCAATGTGATGTATAGACCTAGCATGTATGACAAATTTTGTAAAATATTATGACCAGAGATAAATCGGAAGTTGATTATTTTCTATGCTTCATCTTTTTTTCTTTCTTTGCTTTACTACACTTTTTTTCTTCTTTCTTTGATTTGTATTTCTATTTCTTTTTCCGTTTCCAACTTTTAACTATGTATATTCAAAACCCAATAAAATATTTTAAAAAAAAGAGAGAAAAAATGAGAGAGTAGCTTTCCATGAAGTTTATAAATCCATGGCAGAAAGCTGACTAACATGAAGATTTCCTGGTTTATAGTTCAATGAATTTGTTAACAGAGTTGCTGTATTTGTACCGCTATGTGAAGACAAAAAAATACCTCCAAATTGATCAAAAATTCAATTTATCCATTTATTAGATTTATACCCCACTTTTCGTTCAGGAGCTCAAGGCATCATCTGGACTATAAATCTGAGCTGATTTCTGTTTTCTAACATAATCCTTAGATTATGCTATATTTGGATAGGGTGAAGCCAGAAATGCCAGAGACTTTAAGATGCTCATCAAACTAGAATTCCCCATAAGGCAAAACCACAACAACTACAGTGCTATAGCAGCTTTCAAGTGGAATAGGGAATGCAAAAAGAAGTATATATAATTGACTTATTTTCCTTTTTCCAGCACAAGCAGAATTACTCTATTCTGGATCTAACCCATAGATATACAGATACTTTTAAGCCATAAATACTTCTACAGTGTTCTATAGGGCGATCACATCTGGACAGCAAAAATCTAGATTACCACGAAATGGCAACAACAAAGTGATACAGAAAGCTCTGAAGTATTTGGTACCATGGATTTGTCATTGAGATGTTTGCAGTCCATATCTCATAGCTCCATTTTCTGAGTAGTTGCTGGGGAATTTCTAATCTACTGTATGCTTTACTTCCTTGCTCTCCTATCCTTATAGTGAGGTCTTCAGAGCTGCTCACCTGATCTAGTTGCAGAAATGTTTGGTCCTCACAGGCTTTAGGATGACACTGCTTACCACCTATTTCATTAATCTTCTCAGACTTAGTAAATCTATTAAAAGCTTGGGCTGATCCTGGATAACAGTCAGGTTGACCTTTTCAGTTTATTTTCTGGATTCTCCCTTGGCTTGTACTTGCTCTCTAGTCAATCCATGGCACATTATGACTATGATGTGAGTAATTTTACTATGGATTCCTAAGCAATCATTGTACTGGGATTTTATTTTGTGAAGTATAACCTTGACTATGAACTACTCAACATTAATTAGTATACAATCCATTTAATTTCATGCCGTCCTCAATATTTTGCCTAAAGTGATTATGAAAATTTCCAATGCTTATATATGAAATGTTGCTATTGCATCTTCATTTGTAAGATGTATTTCACATATGGGATTTATATTATAAATATATTAAGAAAGTATTACTGAATATATTGAACAGATTGGGGTATCAGGTAAAGGCGATGTATTTATCTGAACATTGATTCTTTGTATTTAGCACATTTGTATTTTATTATTTTATTATTGTATTTTCTTTTACCTATTTTATCTTGGAAATTGACCTTGTATTTTACCTTTATTTTATTTGTTTTGATATGGTCGTAAGACTAATCAGTCAATAAACTATCTATTTTTAGGTAATGGTGTCATATCAGAATGCACCCCATCACAAACCCTTCTCATAGAAACTATAACAATTTGTACTTTTTCTTCTTTGTGAGGGTATGCAGCATTCAAGCTAATGATAATTTAGAAGACTACACTGGCTGTGAATATGTAATGAGCACATAGTTTTAAAAGGATGATTAATGGATTATTATTATCATTTGACTGAATAATTCAGAATTAAATTATTTAATCATACCTATGTACAAATTGATCTCTGTTGGAAATATTGTTAATCTTTATATTAATTGCTAGAGCCAATTTTTGCTCTGGTCAACTGGTGGCTCAAGAACTTGATCTGGCCTCATCTACACTTATTAATCAAGGCATTGTGAAAAAGTATATATACTCCAGATTCTGTTTCATGCACTTTCTGGAAAAACAAAAAGCCACTTAAATGGATTTTCTAGGAATCATATTTATTTTCCAGTGATGACCTCATACTAGTCTCTGTAAGTACTAGTTTCTGTAAGTACTAGCTGACCCCAATTATACCACACTATTGGTGAGGAGAATTAGGTTGTTCCAGGTTCCAGATTAATAAGTGGAGAAAAGAGTAGGCCCCAAGAAGACAAATGTTGGTCATCCCTGCTTATGAAAACAAATACAAAGGTGGCTGGATAAGATGAAATAAAAAGGAGGGATCAATATATTTTCCTCTTCTTTTCCTCTTTTTTTTTTCAATCCCCCCCCCCCTTTCTCTCTTTTCTAAACAAGCTAAGAGTTTTTATAATTCATCACCTGGCTGACAGATGAGTTCTGCTGGAGAATATTAGAAAATGTCTCAAATCTCATATATATGCTAATGGTATGCTGAAAGTGGTTGGTGGTGTGCCGGAGTTTTTAATCTGTCTCGACCACTGTGGAAAGTGGAGGAGACAAGCCATTGCACTCGACAATTTATGATCAAACAACTGAATTGTAAAGAAAGAAGGACATGCAGAAAGGGAGAGTAATTTTCTGATTTAACAGCGTTGTTACTACAAATAAAGAAATCTTGATTTTGACTGCACTCGACATTAAATGAGTTTCCTGCACCCTGCTCTGAATTTTTCATTTCCAGATTTGTACAAAGCACCCTGCTTAGATACAAGTGACAGATGAGGCACTGATTGCATATGGAAATCAAATGTGTATAATAAAGCCATCTTCTGTTTATTAAATAAACACATGTAGATGACTTCAATGGAGAATGCACTGATAATTCCTCATTGTGTTCCAGTTTCTGCAAGTCACAAAGAATCTTATTTAACAACTGCAAATGCTTCAATGGATGCTTTTCTGTTATTACCTTATAACAAACCAGAGGGCTTAATATATGGCATTTATAAACATTTTATTTGGGTTCTTGATTCTGTGCTTTAGCTATACCATTAAATCAGCATTCACACCATTATGGTTTCAGGAGGATGCCTCATTGTATTCATATTTTCACTACAATATTACATTTTCATTATGGCAAGGCTAAAGATTAGCCATTGAGGGACTTCAGTATTACTCTAGAATGGGGATGAATTTGAAATATATTCAGAATATTTCATGTTCTGTGCTCTGCAATTACACAATTGCCATATTATGTAACTGGAAAAAGAAAAAGCAAGCAAGCAAGCAAAATGCTTTCTTAATGATATGCTTCCCCCAGGATTTGGATCAGTGCTTTTTCAATTTTTTTAGCTGAAAGTCAGGATGCTTTCCATATCAATTTATATCCAGAGCACCCCAACAGGTCTGCTGCGAAATTCCTATGCACTGTAGAAGATCCACACTCTGTTTACATTTGGGCTGACATGAAATAGGATACTTTTATTGGATATGGATAACTAATCAGCCACCGAGGAACGTAGAATTCTGAACAAGGCAGAAATAGCTTGATTTCCATTTGACATCAGAGTTTTATTTCTGCATGACTCTATAAGTTACCTTTGCCCTTAAGTTATTCTCTTCTTTTTAAAAAAGGCTTGAAAACAGTGCTATCCAAGGTTTTCTCCATAGAGATTCTTGCAGGTCTGCATTCTGATACAAAATTGTATGACATAATTTGTAAAATATTGTTTCATGCTTATTAGTACTTGTTTTTACCTACCAAAGGCAAAAAAAAGTTTTAATAGTATGTTTCTGTTGCATAGTCTGAATATATACCCTACATTTTTTGGGGGGGAAGGGTTAGGAGGTGAATGCACTTAGCGCTACCCATGTTGTTTTATCAACTTATCCCAAGTGGTTGTTTATTAGCATAGAGAGCAGTGTTTTCCTGTGGAGTCCTGTTGAACTGACTCAGAAAATACTGATCTATTTTCATCACTCATCTTAAATCTGGAAAGAACTCATCTACTCCCAATCTTCCAAGCCAGTGTTTCTCAACCTTGGGGGACTTTAAGATGTGTGGACTTCAATCCCCAGAATTCCCCAGCCAGTATTGACTGACATCAAGAACAAGCTTGTATTTTTTTTTCCTTCTGCCTAAAATCTTTAGTCCCCTCTAGTGTCCAGTTTCTAAAACCATCACTTATCTTTTGGTATGACTTGCAATAGCCAGGGTAGCCAAAATAAGTCTGTTTCCCATGAGAAGTTTTTTATTTTTTATAGTTAATTCCAAAATCTTATAGTAAAGTCAATATTCCAAATTTATCTGGACCCTTAATCTGTTTATAACTTTCCTAGATCAAAACCTTCTTTACTTTTTGCTGTCTTCAAATTATTTATCTAGCTGATAATTAATTTTTCTTTTGTTCAGAGTTGAAGATAAATTTATCCGATGAAGATAAACTTTCAAACTTGTTATTCCAAAGGTCTCCAATAGCTTTAAGATGGTTAATAGGCAATTTCCAAAAGTGATTAGAAAATGAGGTTTGCAAACTTAGTGTCCTTTAAAAGACTCCGCTGCGCTTGCGAGCAAGATGGCTGGTCCTGTTGTCTCCTGACGCTCAAACCCACAGAAAACTGCTGTCCTGCAGTCTCCTCATGAGGAGCAGCCATACAGAGCACATGTAGGCAATCTCCCATCCTCTCCTTTTCTGGAGAGTTTCCAAGGAACCAGTCTACTCACTGCTTCCTTGGTCTTTGCCATGGTTGTCGGCTCCACTTTCACAGAACTGTCTTCAGTTCGCCATACCTCCCCCGGAAGTCTCAAAACACCCTTGGTTCCTAATGTTTGCTTGAATCTTGCTTGAGACAAACACTTAAAAGCCCTGAAATCCAGCATCTGGACCACAGGGTATTTTTTAAGGTTGATGAATAATTATTTATTACACTTAAATACATTGTATTGTCTAGGACATTGCTGTCCAATAATCAGAATAGAATATATCATATATTCTGCCCTGAATTTGGTCAATAAAGTTATCATGTAATTATTACGAACTGATGTTCAATTATTAATTGTAGGCTCTAGGCCTGTCTCTGAGTCTAAGTACAATATCATAGCTGCATTTGTCAGTTGACTAGGAGGGGGGAGGAAGAAGAGAGAGAGTGTCAGGATGAATAATTGAACATTAATAATTTTAGCTGTATTTAGCAATCATTTCTCACACTCGTTACTTGGCCACTGTGCCTCCGGCTCATAAGTTGATTGAACTATCCCAGTCCTTGCAAAAACTCTGGAGAATAAAAGTCATACATGGGATGAGCTGGATTGGAGAGAGACTAGAGAATGATGCAATACTGCTCACATTTATTTTCTCCGCTCATTAACCTATGCTGGGATTTGCAAAGTTTTTGATATCTTGTATAATATTTCTTTGCAAAAAAGAAAGGGAAACACACTTAACCTGAAAGAAACAAGATAGCAACAAGGTCAAATAACAATATAGTGGGCCACAAATTATACTATACAGTATTGTTTACTGGTATTGGATATAGAGTTACAGCATCATGCATAGAATACAATAATAACAATAAAAGACAGTAAAAAAGGCCCCAACAGCCAACATGTATGAATAAATACTGAGAACAGGATGAAGAAGCAGTATTACTAGCTAACATTAAAAAACCTGACTAAACGCGTTTCGGCTAATAAGCCTTCACCAGTAGTCACAATTATAGGGTTATAATAATGCTGGAAGAAAAGCAAAAAAAACAAGTATAAATAATCATGAATTACAACCACATAAACCTGAACACACTGAACAGTTACCACTGTAACTATAGGTATTTTTTAATAATAAATAGTATATTTCTCCTTACCATTAAGAACAGAATTTAAACTTGTATTTAATCATTTTTAGGTGTGGAGTGATCTATTTTATAGGAATGTAGAATAAACTATATTTTAACTACCCAAGTAAGTTCCACTTTGATTTTTATGGTAGGTTTATGTGGTTTTCATGCACTGCCGCCATGGAGGCGCTTTTGGGTTTTTGCGTGCGGCGGCAGCGGTGGCGTCCTGGTGTGTTGCGCTAAAACCTGGAAGCGCTGATGGCACGCCGCCACACACGCTGCTGTGTGTGGCAGCGGCAGCGCGCCATCAGCGCTTCCAGGTTTTTTCAGGACACATCTGGGCCCTGCAGGTGACACAGTACTGTGTCGCGATACACAGTTTGGAAAGCTATGAGCTAAACTAAGCATACTTGTGATATTGGTATTTTTAATCACTCTCTATCCTAATTCCTAGAGGATCTTTGGTACTTAATGGAGGTCTCACAAATGCAGGTTTTCTGCCCCCCAAAACTCCTAAATGGCAAATACAAGTTAACCCTTATCTTGCAGCCTTGCTGCTATCCAACAGCTGAGTTAATCACTTTCTGTGTCTTGTCTCACTTGCTTGACATGGATCCTTGGTGTGTATGGCTTGTGATAACCTAGGCTACAGTTCACCCAACGGTGAGCCAGTAGCTGAGTCTAACTGAAGATCAGCTGATTGTTGCCAGTGCCAACTACTGTATTCAGAGTTTAATTTTTGCTCCTACAGTTATGTTTTTATTCATTTCTAAAGGCAGTAGGGGCGTGGTGGCTCAGCAGGTAAGACGCCAGGCTTGTCGATCGGAAGATCGCAAGTTCAGAGGTTCGAATCCCTAGCCCCGCGTGACGGACTGAGCTCCCGCACTTGCCCCAGCTCTTGCCAACCTAGCAATTCGAAAGCATGCAAATGCAAGTAGATAAATAGGTACCACTTTGGTGGGTAGGTAACAGCGTTCCGCATGTGTCATGTGGCCACATGACCATGGAAGCGTCTTCGGACAGCGCTGGCTCTTCGGCTAACAAACGGAGATGAGCACCGGCCCCTAGAGTCAGACACGACTGCACGAATGTGCGGGGGGAACCTTTACCTTTACTTAAAGGCAGTAACCTTAAAGGGCCTCTCTCTATTTTTTTCTTTTTGTCCTCTCCCTTCTTCAACTATTGCCATCTTGCCTCAGAAAATGATCCAATTCACTCCACTTGTAACTTTCACACTGACAGGAAATTATTACACATCATTACACTTCGTAAAACACAATTTACCCAGCCTTCTCAAATTATTCTCCAGAAAATGTGAGGGGGTAATAGAAACTGTCCATTCTATTTACATTTGTCAGTCACTCAGACTTTTTTCTCCACAGTGATACATTTATACCTTTTCTCCAATTCAGAAAGTGTACCTTTTAGAGATATAAAACAGCATTGTTGAAGAAAGAGAAAGAATTACACACAGGCAAAACAACCTGAATCCTTAGATTTGATCAGAACAGCCTCATTACATTTCATGTTTTGCATGTTAACATCTTTTGAAATTTACAGCTGGGCCTTTGTGTTGTGCCTCTTTGATGTCCATTTCCCCATTCATTCTGTTGACATACTCTTCATTTTCATACACAAGCACATACGCACAATAACAATAGAGTTTCAGTATCTAGGATCAGGACTGGGCTCACTGAGATAAGGGCATTTCACCCAAGGCCTCCACAACAATGCATATGGCACCGTAGTTCTACTGAGCAACCATCTCTACATGCTAGTTGGACACAATCCATGTACTTGTCTTGCGGCCTATTCTCTGTTCTGCTGAAACCGTTCTGTCAGTTGCACAGAGGCTCATGTGATCCTACCAGTTGTTACAGTCTTTAAAAAAATCTTCTATGTTGTGAAAAGCATACAAACCTTCTACCCCTTTTAAGTTTCTGAGCCAGTGGCTAAAGACTCTTGAGTATACTGAAGCTAGAAATCTTAAAGCTTATGGGCGTAGAGACGCTGGAGTCCGATTCTGTGTTTTTCTCATTACTACAATGCCCCTTCTTGTGGAGTTTACTAACAAAAACACTAGTGTCTTAGCAAAGCACTGCTTTCCAGCAAATCTACATTTATTTCATGCTTTAATTTGATGCCTCATTTATAATTATGGTATATTCAGGTTAAGATTATTTTAACCTGACTTTCACTTTGCAGATAGATATATGGATGTTTATTTAGTAACAGCAAGTGTTGCCATCTGGAAGGAAAAGGAATGGAATAGAATATGTTCTACTATATTCTGGCACTGAAGCAGAATAATCCATGCTCTAAAACCACAGTTCTATAGTTCTATAATGTGCAAGTGTTTGCTTCTGTCTACCTGATCTAAATCCTAGCAAAATCTACTCTAATTCATAACATTTATTCTCTAAATGTTTGTTCTCTAATCTAATTAATCTAAAATAAATACAGGCTAAAACAGAAAACCACCAAATAAATAGTCAATGACACTTTATGGAGTAAATTAATACTTATGGGAATAAGTGGTCTTTTATTCTGAAGGATAAGCATTTTTTTTTTAAAAAAAAAATAAGGGCGGGGGAGAAATAAAAAGAATATGTCTACCTTTTAACTATTAGCTTTGTGATATTGTTTGGCTTTCCTGCGCTCTTCTGTCAAATTCATTTTGCCTCAATGGGAGAGGGATGATGAATTGGTCACCTCTTGGAGGTGGAGAGAGGAGATGCTAAATCTAGGTCTGGGAATTGGCTAAGTACTTCAGTGGAGCTTCAAGCTCTTAATCGCTCTCAGCAAGTTGGCTTTCTTGATTTATAAATGGGGGCGGTGATTAATGATCTTTTAAGTGGACAAGGCAGGCCCAAAGCTTCAAAAATCGGGCCACTCAGACATGACGACCACTTGTAAGAGAATAACAGCTTTTACATGAGTCATATAGTCTGTCCTGTGTGTATGAATTCTTTCTTCTCCATTAATATGGGTGATCAACATTATGAGATGACAGGCTTTTTACCTTGACTCTATCAAGGTCCAGATCCAGCAATTGCCCAGGCAAAGATCTATGTCTCATGTAGGAACATTTAGAGCAATGTTTTTCAAACTTGGCAACTTTAAGATATGTGGACTTATCTTACTTATCAACTCCCAGAATTCCCCAGCCAGAACACTAATTTAGAGTGAGGTTGTATCAGGGTGAACAAATAAGATATTGGGTAGTGTAGGGAACCAGCTGGTTTAGAAGGGACAAGAAAAACAATGGTACCAAATATCCCCTATTTCTTCACAATGGGAAAACGACTTCATATCAAGATGCTGTGGTTCCAAATTTCTGAAAAATACATTTTGGTTTTGTTAGGAACATCTGGGTTCCGGTCTAGACTAGCTGACAAATTCAGGCAGTAGTACTGATTTATGAAAAAAAAATGGCAGAATTGGCCTTCCTGGTTGCAACACTACTCCAGCTATCAGGCAGCCTGTTGGTGGTTTGAAGTCTCTCTCTGTGCTTTTTAGTTTTCCTCTTTTACCTTCTTTTATCTTTTGTAATTTTTGTATTTTTATAATGGCTTCTATGACTTTTCTATTTGTAAGCCACCCAGAGTCACTTTTATAGTGACTATAAATTTATAGTTTATAAATTTAATAATGAATGAATAAATAAAAATACTGCTTCAGCCTTTCATGCTTCTGGGTGACACCTGGACAACCTGCTTCACCTGGCCTAGAAATCAGACCTACTGCTCTCATCTCATGTAATGGTATGTGGGGATGACCTTGGGAGACAGGAGGAAGAGCCGTAGCCTAGACAATGGTCTAATCAGTGAAATCTGAGTCTGGAGAGGGGTGGGGGGTGGAGAAAGCATCTCAGAAGGGACCCTCCCTAGTTTTGGGGAGACTAAAAGTAAGAGAGGAGAGTGGTAATTTCAGACTTGCAAGATTCTGTTACTGTAACCTTACAATAAGGGTAGTGTTACTAGTCATGGTTGGTGCTTCTTGTCTGGACTACCTCTAAGGGCTGACATCTGGTGAGAGTACAAAAATTAACCATGTTTGACTCATTAGGAACTGAAATTTAACTCCAAAATCTATGAGTATTCAAAGAACAGGGTATATCACACCTTCCCTGCATTACCTCTTAAAAAAGTGTAATTCAGATTGGCACAATGTTCTGAGAAGACAGAAAGTCTAATATCCTACAGATTGCAGAGAAAGAGAGCTTCCCTTTTTAAAGTGTTTCTTTATATTTGTCCCTTATAATTTTAGCCATTTTATTGTAAGTTAGCCTGTGAGGCTACATGAGAATGTTGATCTTGATCTTCTTCTGAGTTCTTTGTGCCGTGATATTGATAAGTATGAGCTTGGTTATAGTACAGTTATTAAACCTTGCTTCTGATTGCAGAATAAACTTTTCATATACTGTATGAGCTTTGAAAGCAATGATATCTCCCTTAATGGGAGCCTTTGAAGAGAAAGCATTCTGTGAATTTCACAATTTATACCACTGTCCTTTTAAGACAACAACTATGAATGATAACTAGCAATGGAAGGGATTGAGCAAGGGCACTTTGTGGAAGAAAAACCAGTATCAGAAACTAACTCCTGCTAAGAGAGGGGAAAACAGCTCTCCCTGGAGGGAAATTCCAAAGGGCTTTCAATTTGGATTCAGTTCATGGGAGAAGAATGGTGTGTGTGAATACTGAAAAATGTGGACTTATTTTCTGGAACTCTGTTATACAAAATGAGTCTTTTTGTTTCACTGTTTGGTAATATCTTTTGCAGAAGCATTTCCCCCTCTCTTCTCCTAGCCCCATACTAACAGAAGACCTTGATAATATCTTTTCCAGGAACTTTCCTGGGAAAAAAGAGAGGTGCAGCAGAAGCCATGAATTACAGTATCTGTATAAACTAATGCTCTCTGGATGACATAAAATCTTTCTTTCATAAAATGTTGTAGCCCTGGGCTTAAAACAAACCTAATTTCAAATTGGAATTCATTCTGGGAAGGACAAAAGAGAGGATTAAAAACACATCACTTTGGCTGAAGACAAGTATAATGCCTTCTGACCAGTGAAGTTGCTGCCTGCAGAACATAAGTATGCAAATCATCTCTGGTTAAATGAGGTTGATGGGATTTTGATAGGGCAAACCAATTTTTCACCCCACTAAAAGAATCTGTGCTTCCCTTCAAACTGCAACACTTGTTCCCAGGTTTACATTGGTGGATTGTTTGGCTGGGCGAAATGCAACTAACTTTTATGAATAAAGTGTACAGAATGCTGGAAAAGCTCCACCCAACAAGCTCTACATTAGTTGCAGTGGGCCAAAGATATTACAAACACACAGTGCCCCCTAGCAGACATAACATGGATATCCAACTTTTCTGGCCTAAAGCCCATACTTGGCTTTTCATAACATGCCAGGACCCATATTTCTCAGAATGACCAAAGGCAGGACAGAAGAGTGGATGGAAACAGGGCAAAGCTTAATTTAATTTAATTTAATTTAATTTAATTTAATTTAATTTAATTTAATTTAATTTAATTTAATTTAATTTAATTTAATTTAATTTAATTTAATTTAATTAAGACATCTTCCAACAGTTCCCCCTGGTTCATAATTATATTAAATACACAAGAAGTAAAACTAAAATATATAATAAAATTATAATTCAAGGGCAACTACTGGAAGTAGTCTAAGTGCTCTGCTCACATTTTGGAAAGTGGGAAGGGGGTATTCTATCCTGGGGACTCAGTTTATAGTGTTTGTTCAACTTCCTTACACAAAGCCTTCCGTGTGGATGAACAAGTAAAACATTAACATTATCCCTGCTCTCTTTCTTATCTTGTTCCCCTTTTCAAAGTTTGTTGCTTCAGAACTTTCTCTAGATGGAAGGACAAAACTACAATTTTCATAGATTCCTCGCAGCAGCTACAGCAGACAGGTCCTCCTTTTGGGGGAGATGGGCAGTGATAGAAATATGAAAAATAAATAAATAAATAAATAAATAATAAAAATAAAAACAAACCAAAAACAATTTAACAATTTTTATTCTATATATAATTTTTATTAAAGAAATGTTTAAAAGAATACAAACAATCCAAATTTTGAAAGAAAAAAGTAAGGAAAGTAAAGAAAAGCAATAAGTAAGTGAAAAAAAAGTGCAAAGAAAGAAATAGAGAAGAGCAAGAAAAGAAAAGTGATAAAGAAGCAGGTTGCATTCTTCTTAATAGCAGTTACAAGTACATTTATATTTTACTCTCTCTAAGGTTACAACAATGGGCGTGGTGGCTCAGCAGGTAAGACAGGTAAGCAGGTAAGCCAGGCTTGTCGATCGGAAGGTCTCAAGTTTGGAGGTTCGAATCCCTAGCCCTGTGTGCGGAGTGAGTTCCCGCACTTGCCCCAGCTCTTGCCAACCTAGCAATTCAAAAGCATGCAAATGCAAGTAGATGAATAGGTACCACTTCGGTGGGTAGGTAACAGCGTTCCGCACGTGTCATGCGGCCACATGACCATGGAAGCATCTTCGGACAACGCTGGCTCTTCGGCTAACAAACGGAGATGAGCACCGGCCTCTAGAGTCGGACACGACTGCACAAATGTGCGGGGGGAACCTTTACCTTTACCTTAAGGTTACAACATAATTTCCTTATTTCCATAATAAGGAAATTTCTAATTTCTAATCCTTTCTAATCATCAAACCCATAAATCACAAGTTCATTTTTTTCTTGTTTCATCAAAAAGTCCATAAGGGTTTCCAGTCAGTAATAAATGTAGTTATTGTCCTTTCTCTAATCAAACAAGTCAATTTTGCCATCTCTGCTAATTTTGTCATTTTCACCAGCCATTCCTCTGTTGTAGGTATTTCAGAGTCTTTCCATTTTTGTGCATATAATAATCTTGCAGCAGTTATCATATATAAAAACAATATTCCATGGCTCTTTTCTAATTGTTTATCCATTAGTCCCAACAAGAAAAGTTCTGGTTTCAATGGAATATTCAAAGAATTCAACTTTCTTTGTATCACTGTATGTATTTAAACCCAGAAATTTCTGGCTTTTTTGCAAGTCCACCAGGCATGATAGAATGACCCAACAATTTTTATTCTAATTACCTTAATTTATTTCCATTTTTTTTAAAAAAATGTTGGTTGTAACTAATAGTTTTCTTTAAAAAGTATTATTTGTATGTGACTGTTTCTCCAAAAGGAGCCCATTAGTAAAATCATGGATATGTCACTAATATAATAAATGGAAACTTGAAGTTGAACTACAGTACATATCATGTGACATATGCGTTTTATATCTATTTTGCTTATTCATCTTTTGAATAGTACTAGTTGTTTCACTCACGGTAGAGAAATACCAGCTTCTGTTGCAGGAAAGTAAGTTATTTCATCAGGACTACAATAGTGGAAGAAGAGGTCTACTATTCCTCTTTGTACATCATAGTCTAAATCCTGTAATACTTGTTGCATCTGATTTCTGTAGCTCTACTTGTATCAGTAATATCTGTTTCATGTTGATTTAGGTATACATTCAGATAGAACTCCAAACAAACTTTTCTGCAATGCTTAATTTGCTTCTCAGACAAGAGTTGTATTGGAGATACAGAATATATTAATTCTGGTTGCAGCTACAACACATGATACATGATTCCTTCAGAGAAGTTCTTAGCCTGTATTTAGATCTGTAGAAGAAATAGAATAATAATCGTCAACTGACAGTGAAGAGTGGGGAGAAAAGTTGTTTAAATTGTGTTCAAGATCCACAGGTGCACCTCTCAACAAACAATTGGAATAAATTATGTGCAGATATTCTTGGAAGTGCCAGAATATTTATTCTACTGATGAGACATGCAAGTTTTAATTCACAGGAGGCTAAAAATATAACCACAGCTCAAAAATCTATTTTCCCATTGAGTTTAATGAGGCTTACTCCTTGGTAAATGTGTATTGGATTGGAGCCAAGTAGAGTAATCCTGTTCATGTCTAATGAAAAGTAAGTTCTCTTGAGTTCTTTTTGGCTTCATGTTGGTGGGTATAGGATGGCAGTCTAATATAAGGCAGTGTCTTCTTTAATATACTTTCAATTAAATAAAAATATATTATTTTACATCTAGCTAGAAGTTACCTCTTCTTGTGTATTGAAGGAATTCATGGAAATGATGTTTACAAAGTATAAAACAAACTTTTTAAATGTACTGTATAAAAATTAGGAAGAACAATGCAAAATATGTTAGACATTCACAGCTGTTCTCTCACAATCAAGTGCTTTTATATTCACACACAAGTGTACATTATTCAGAGGTCCCATTAGAATTCTGAAATCTGAAAAAAATGTACACATAGTATTAAGCAGGTGTAATTTCTTTTGACTAATTATTGGATAAGATCATCAAGATCCAAAAAAGATACTAGTTGATGATGAAGGAAGATACATATATATATAATGTAACTTGCTTACAAGAGACTCATATCTGTAAAAAAGATACTAAGTATTTGATTTGTAAACAACTTGGAGAAGAATTTATTTCGGCTGGACTTAAAAAAACGAAGGGGGTAGTTTTGTATATACAACCAAAATTAAATCCAAAAAAGATACTAGTTGATGATGAAGGAAGATACATTGCAGTTGAAATTAATATACAAGGAACTAAGACATTAATTGTTGGACTTTATGGACCAAATATGGACAAAGGAGTATTCTATAAAAACTTAATGGATAAACTTTTGGATTTACCCTATGAAAATTGGTGTTTTATGGGTGATTGGAATGGGGTTATTCACCCAATGATGGATAGTCATTCACAAAAAGAAGTGAAACGTACACAGGGAAAATTACCACAAACATTCTTTGATTTGAAAGAAATGTTGGATTTACAAAATATTTGGAGATTGATGAACGGGACTTCAAGAGAGTATACATATTACTCAGAGAGATTTAAATC
Source organism: Charina bottae (assembly GCA_023362775.1). NCBI lineage: Eukaryota > Metazoa > Chordata > Lepidosauria > Squamata > Charinaidae > Charina > Charina bottae. Next base: position 14,662,226 of record JALMGJ010000016.1, read on the forward strand.
TTTTTCTAGAATAGACATGATTTTGATTTCTAAAAGTTTAATGATGGACGTTGGTAAAGTTGAAATATTACCTAAGACTCTCTCAGATCACAATCCTGTAATGTTGACTTTTAAAGGAAAACGGAATGTATTTAGATGGAGACTGAATGAGTCAATCTTTCGGAAAAATGATATAGTTGATGTATGTAAAAAAAAGTTAAGAGAATATTTTCAATTGAATTTAAACAAAGGCATGAATATTCAAACTGTATGGGATGCCAGCAAAGCATATATGAGGGGTTATTTTATCCAATATAATGCTCAAATGAGGAGAAAGAAACAAGAGAGAATTCAATTGATTTTAGATGAAATTAAAAGCAAAGAGTTATGTTTAAGAGATAAGCCAATGGATGACACCTTGCTTACTCAAATTAATTTTTTACAAAAACAAATATCAATGAAATTGACACAAGAGATACAAACTCAAATGAAATTCACAAAACAAAAATACTTTGAACATGCAAATAAACCAGGTAGATGGTTAGCCTACAAATTGAGGAAACAAAGACAAAAGAATTCAATTGTTAGTATACAACATGAAGGGAAAGTTTTGGTGAATAATATAGATATACGAGAAGGCTTTCACGATTACTATTCAAAATTATATAAAAAACAAGATGTTAATCTAGTTGATATTGACGAATATCTGAGTAAGCAAAAGCTAACTGTTCTTAACGATCAACAAAGAGTAATATTAAACAATCCGATAACAACAGAGGAAATGGTAAAGGCCTTTAAGAAAATCAGCAGTGGAAAAGCACCTGGACCGGATGGCCTGTCAGCAGCCTATTACAAATGCTTCGAGGATGAACTATGTTTACCCTTGCAGAATACTATGAATTCGATTTTGGAAACAGGAAACATGCCAGAGACTTGGAAAGAAGCACATATAACATTGATCCCAAAAGAACAACAAGATCTGACTTTAACTAAGAATTATAGACCAATATCTTTATTGAACAATGACTATAAAATATTTACAACTATATTGGCAGAAAGAATGAAAAATATCCTTAAGAACTTTATACATCAAGATCAAGCTGGATTTCTACCTAAGAGACAAATCCGAGACAATGTCCGAAATATATTAGATATATTGGAATATTTGGAACAACATTATGAAAAACAAGCTGCCCTGATATTTATAGATGCTGAAAAAGCTTTTGATAATTTAAATTGGCCTTTTATGTTTAAAGTATTGGAAAATATGAATTTTGGAGGAAATTTTATTAAGTGGATTAAATCAATATATACTCCCCAATTTGCAAAAATAATTGTTAATGGAGAATTTAGCAAACCATGTGAAATCCAAAAAGGTACAAGACAAGGTTGTCCATTATCTCCACTTTTGTTTATATTGGTACTAGAGGTGTTACTTAGAGACATTAGACAAGATGATGGTATTCATGGTATTAGAGTTAAAAAAGAAGTTTATAAATTAAGAGCCTTTGCTGACGACTTAGTCATTACTTTGGAGAATCCATTAGATGGAATTGAATTATTGATACAGAAATTAAAAGATTTTGGGTCGTTAGCAGGGTTTAAGGTGAACTTAGAGAAAACAAAAGTTTTGACTAAAAACATGGATCACCATCAACAAGAGAAATTGAAAGAAATAACGGGATATTCAATGGAAGAAAAAGTAAAATATTTGGGAGTATATTTAACATCTAAAAATGTTAAGTTGTTTAAGAATAATTATATTCCACTTTGGATAGATATTAAAAAAGACTTAGATCAATGGAAAAAATTACAATTATCATTGTTAGGTAGAATCTCAGTAATTAAAATGAACATTTTGCCACGAATTTTATATCTTTTTCAAACATTACCTATATTAGCATCAGAAGAACCTTTTAAACAATGGCAACGGGATATTTCTAAATTTATTTGGCAAGGAAAAAAACCAAGAATAAAATACAAAGTTTTGCAGGACTCAAAAGAAAGAGGTGGACTAGGTCTACCGGATTTGAAGTTATATTATGCTGCTTGCTGCTTGCTATGGATTAAAGAATGGATAGTTCTGAAAAATGAAAAATTATTGAATTCGGAGGGTCATGAATTAAGATATGGATGGCATGGATATTTGTGGTATGACAAAGTTAAAGTTAATGTGGACTTTAAAAACCATTATATTAGAAGATCATTGTTAAGAATTTGGAGTAAATATAAACAAACTTTACGTTATAAAAGACCTTTATGGATTTCCACGCAAGAAGCATTTCATAGAACAGAAGTAAGAAATAAAGATAAATGGCTGACTTATAAGGACTTTTTAAAGAAAGAACAAGGACAATATATAATTAAAACAAAAGAAGAACTTGCTCTAGAAGGATATACATTCCAATGGCTTTCATATATGCAACTTGTAGAAAAATTTAAATTAGATTAATTTTTTTTTAATTTGAACAAACTAAATCGGAATTTGAGATACAATTATGTGAGACAGATGATAATTTAATTGCTAAAATGTATAAATTATTGTTAAAAGGAGAAATGGTACAGGAACAAGTTAAAGATTGTACGATAAAATGGGCAAAAAATATTGGACATAATATACAAATGCAGCAATGGGAAGATATGTGGAACAAAGGGTTAAAATTTACTTTGTGCTATAATTTGAAGGAAAATTTTTATAAGATGATGTATAAATGGTATATGACCCCACAAAAATTTGCTAAAATGTATGGGAATGTCTCCAACTTCTGTTGGAAATGTAAAATAAAAGAGGGGTCTTTTTACCATATGTGGTGGACATGTGAAATTGCAAAAAAAGTTTTGGACTCAGATACATTCATTGATGCAAAATATTTTACAAATTTGAGTCCCATTTAAACCGGAATTATTTTTATTGGGAATATGGGAAGAACAAATAGGAAAACAATTTGTAAGAATTATGCAATATATGATTACAGCAGCATGACTTGTATATGCCCAAAATTGGAAAAATCAGATTTTACCTACGATACAAGGTTGGATGTTAAAACTGATGGATATGGCAGAAAATGACAAATTGACATGCTTATTAAAAGAAAACTCAAACTGTTACTTTCTTAAAGAATGGAAACCATTAATGGACTATTTGCAACATGCAGGTGGGGCGAAGCTTATCTGGGGTTTTGAAGACTAAAATATAGATAAATTGATATATTAGACAGCAAATGTTTTTGTATGTTACATATAGAGCTAGCATGTAAGATAAAAATTTTTTAAATTACTAAGACCAGAGATAAATCGGAAGTTGTCCAATTTCTATGATTTATCTTTTTCTTTTTTTCTTTTCTTTTCTATACACTTTTACTTCTTTCCTTGATTTGTATTTCTATTTCTTTTTCATTTTCACCTTTTAACTATGTATATCAAAAACTTTAATAAAAAAATTTGAAAAAAAAAGGATAAGATCATCAAGATCCATCTCACAATTTGGCTTACTGATCAAAGAAAGACTTTGTTAAATCTGAAGAAGTAAAATAAAAAAGTCCAGGTGTGCTGAACAATACTCAAACAAGGCTATGACAAATTAGCTTGCTATTGAAAAACAAGTGATAGTAATAAGTCACCACTGAAACCGTAATTAAAAAGGAAATTTCAGTGATTTCCGGTCTTTGGGTATAGTACCAATATGTTTTCCAACTTGCATGTGATGGTACAATAGCTTTCTAATATGCTCCCACAATTTCTGTTTTGGGCTGGTCAGCCCAAGAGTTGTTAGTAGACTTGCTCTGTATGGAACTGGATGTCTAATCTGTGTTTCTAACCTGTTTGGCCCATGGTTTCCCTAAACTATCTTTATTATAGTTAAAATCAATATTTCTTTCCAAAGCATGGCACAAATTGCCTATTGTTTAGGATTTTGAGTTGAATGTCAGCCCTTGTATCTAAGGACAAAGTCAGAAAGTAGTATTAAGTGCTCTGTGTAAGATGATTTATTTTTAAATTTAAGAAAACACATACTATCAGCCCTTGTGCACATTATTTTGACATCACTTTATTTAGTTCTATCCAGAAATATATCAAGCTGTACATGCCAAACTACTCAACTGTGTCTCTGTTTTCTGTTTCACAGTACCCAGCTCTTTAGAGAGAATAACTTATACTTGTTGGTTTTTGTTTTATTTTCATTTTTAATTTTTTTAACTCAGATCTGCAGCAGGCACAAAATGGTTTCTAAAAACTAGTGCAATGGCACAGCAAAAGTTTATTTTGCTATGAGTTGTTTCATCTCCAACCAGTTGCAATATTGATTTCTCTCTGTGGATTAATTATTGGAGTCAGTTTCAGTCTTCCCTGCAATGGGCGGAAGAAATGATGTTTTCATTTAAAGGAAGTCTATTGACAATTGTGCACTGGCTTCCCTTGGGTTGCCAAATCAATGGAATTGGAAGATCTGTGTTGTAAAAGTAGTATGCATGAAATTATTAATGTTTTCACAGGCGTAGGAGAAACTTGCTTGTTTACAGCAGTTGCAAGATTTGTTACAAATCATTTCAACACGATTGCTTGCTGATGCTGATGCTGTAAGTTGCTAAAACAGAAGTAGAGTTGAATGTCTGAATTGTTTATAATGGTAGCTATAGATGAGGGGTGGGAAACCCTTGCTAAGGCTCCTATCTGGCTTGCTGAGGACTCCGGGGACATTCTCTTCCATCCATTCCTTCACTAGATACTTGCTGGAAAAAGCAAAGACTAGTAAACTAGAGTCCTGGGGAGGTGTTCCTCTAGGTGGAGGTGGCAGATCCTCAGGGCTTTGCTCACCCCTTACTTTTTTCACTGGAATTTTAGCTCATTGGAAAGTCCTCACTTCAAGGTGCTCCTAGTGCTTTGAACTGACAGCAATCTTGTGAATCATCATGTGAGAGAACTTGTAAGGACCATGCGTACTTGTGAGCTATGGAGACCGCATATGGATAAGATTCATATCTCCACCGATGTATGAGTGATTATGTATCAGGTTGGGTTTGCTATTTAAATTAACCTCCTTTATGCTGAACCAGATCACTGGTCCATCTAACAAGGCACTGCATAGTCTGACTTTCCAGAATTCTAGATAGGAGAGGCCAGGGATTGGTCCTGGGACAGTTTGCATGTAAAGATATGTTCTATCACCTAACTATAGCTCCTCTCCTTTGCAAGGACTTATGAAAGAGGGGGATGGATTCAGATGGCCACTGAAATATGTTGTTTGTTTGTTTATTTATTTAAATACATTTGTTAGATTTATATTCCATCTTTCCTCCAGGAGCTCAAAGCAATTCATATGGAGATCTCCCTATATTTTAACCTTGTAAAACAACCCCAAGATATAAGTTGGGCTGAGAGAGAGAGAATGATTGGCCTAAAATTCATCCAGTGAACTTACATTGCTTAAGAAAAATATATCTACTTCTACCTCTACCTACTGTATGCCTATGCCTATACCTATACCTATACCTATACCTATACCTATACCTATACCTATACCTATACCTATACCTATACCTATCTATCTATATCTTTCTATATCTTTCTATATCTTTCTATATCATATCATATCATATCATATCATATCATATCATATCATATCATATCATATCATATCATATCATATCTATCCATCCATCCATCCATCCATCCATCCATCCATCCATCCTATCATCTTACCATTCTTCCAAAGAATTCTAGTTTGTGCACATAGTTATTTAAATTTATCCTTATAGCAACCCCATCAAGTAATTTAGTCCAAAAGTTTGAGCTAAGATAATCCATTAATGATTAACATGAATTTCTGCCCTAAGTTTTCTGTTTAATAGATTGTTGGGCAATGCCCATAATTGCAGCTGGGGCTAAAGTCGGAGTATCTACATCATGTTTGCAATAATATACCCTGCTTTCCACCTTGAATCCATGCATGTTGATTTGTAATCCAATCATACAATAAATGCATTGATATTTGCTTCTATATGTCTATTTTCCTAGTTGGATCAGGTATACAGAGGTATGGAAGGAATGATTTGGGTAACATTTTGGGAAGAGAAAAGGACCACAAGAAATACTCAACCTCCCTCTTATCTTCATCAGTTTAACACACAATCAGGTTTCTGTAGGGGAAATACATTTCATGCCAAATAAATATCATGCTTCTCCATATGAGAGGAATACTTCCTTTGTAATTCCATGTTGCTGTCAGGTGAATTTCTAGAGCTTTTTAAAATACCATCAGACAATTTGTCCATCATCCTCTTAACCGTTTGATCTGTTGAGGTGGTTGCAGTGCGTGCTAAATTCATTTAAAAGTGTCTTTGAATCTTGAATCCCTTTGTTCTCTGAATTAAAAATAGCAGGAATAATCCTGCTTGATTTGCAAGATTCTTGTTGAGTAGCTTATAACTGTTGAACCAACAGTGGCTCAGAGCACTCTCTAAAGGGATTGGTGCCATTTGTCATATTCTAGCCAATATATATGTAACAAATCCAATAAAGGTGGACAGTCTGTCTTGTCACTTGAAATTCAGATGAATGGCTGACTTTCTTAGATGTGCAAATGTGATTTCCCCAATTTTTAAAAAAAAGTGGGATGGGGATTAGTTGAAATATTTTTTAAAAAAAATATTTCAAATAGCTAGGCAGTGGCAAGGGAAAGAAAAGAGGAGCCAGCATAATTTTTGTTTAACATGAGCACAGCAGACCATTTTTGGGGGGAGGTGGGATGGGATGGCTGGAAGTTACTGATTTTAGGTACTGAGTCTTGGATTTTTCAGAAGCAACTTCATTGTATGAAATTTTATTTAGGTCTTAAATAATGTATATAATTAACACAGTTATGATCTTGATAGTCCCAGAACCAAGGATGGGATGGCCTTGTCCCATTCAGATTTGGTGTGCAATCTGGGTGTCCTCCCAGACTCACAGTTCCTGCTTGAAGAGTAGGTTGCAGCTGTGGTCAGCTGTGGTCAGGGGGGCTTTTGCATAGCTGCATCTTGTGCTAGTAGTGCACATTCCTGGACTAGGGGGCCCTGCCCATGGCCACTCACACCTTAGTCACCTCCTGATTGGATTATTGCAACACACTATACATGGAGTTGCCCTTGAAGACCATCCAGAAGTTTCAGTTGGCCCAGAATGCAGCAGTGTGAATTGTTATGGGCACAGCTTGTTACACATGTGTGAAATCTCTACTCCGTGAGCTACACTGACTCCCAATAGGCTTCCAGGTGTGATTCAGAGTGCTGGTTACCCCTTTTTAAGCCCTACATGGCATAGGACCAGGTTACTTGTGGAACTGCCTTCTCCCGAGGAGGTCTACTCATCCCACACACTGCCATAGGGAGGGCATGCTTCAGGTTTCCTCATTTAAACATTGCCATCTCATGGGACCTAGGAGGAATGCCTTTTTGGTGGCCACCTCTGTTCTCTGGTATAATCTTGCCCACAATATACATCAGCCCCCAACTCTGCTTGCTAGGTTCAGTTGAGTGGCGGCCCCTTTTTATTTTTAATTAATACATTTGGTCCAGCATTTTATATACTGCCTTTTTAAATGACATATGGTTATATTTTTTTATCAATGTTTACATTTGTGTGCTCTGTACACTGCCCAGAGTCACACTGCTTCAGTTGGGTGGTCTTATAAATGAGTGCAATAAATAAGTGAACGATATTGGCATCACCACAAGCCAGATGTCACGTTAATGGAACTTGCTAACCATATGGCCAACCTATAGCAATAGGAGTGCATGACGGCAATCTATGGACACAGAAGATGTATTTTATGGAAGGTTTGTCCCCTCTGAGATTTCTGAACAGCATTCTCTTTCCTATTAATACTTCCATTCTAAGCATTCCTTCTCTACAGGATATCTGTTGATTTTGTTGGAATTAACTTTCTAAGTAGCAAGTACAAAAGTGTGGCCTTATTTTAATTTCCAGTCTATGATTCATTTATGATTTGTACATGAAGAACGTCTTTCTTTCAAGTAACCTAGTAGTCAACTAACAGGTGAGTTGAGGTGGGACTTGGTTTGTACTCAGGTGTACTTGTCTAGAGGATGCTTGTCTGTTTTGTCTTTTTCTCTTTAACACAAACACTGAAAAGTGTTCTGCAAAGAAAAGCCAGTGTTATGTGTGGATAAGAGTTACCAGTAACTGAGGTGGATTCTGGAAATAGTTGATTCTGCTATCCATTGTGCTGAAAGGTCTATGTTTCTAAACAGTCCAGGATATTTCAAAGAAAAATGTAACAGCCTTCTGCTAGAGAATATTCCAGGAAACATACAGTATTTTCCCAAATGTAATGGCTACCACTGTAGAGTTTTGAAGGGCATTCTTTATATTCTAATATATCTACTGCATACTTTTAAAAACTCAGTTTCATCAGGCCACTTTTGATAGCTGTTTTGGAAATCTTAAATGCTTAGCTTAGCTTTTCCTCTACTGTTTGGATTCATTTCAGTGTGCAGAGCTCCTTCCTATAAACTCCATACGGAAAGTCAACAGATAACAATACATTTTAATTGATGAGAATATTATAAAAAATGTAACCCTGGTTGATGGATTCCAGTTAGAAATCAATCACTGTCTCTTAATTCTCTAATGAATCCAATGATATAAGAAATGAAACATCACTAAAAGCGCCCACACAGGAGATCCCAATTGATGGGAAGCCTTTTGATTTATTATACAACAGATAAGATCGGCATGATACAGCATCCTGATGGTTTATGAGCCTATGAAAATCCTTGTAATGAAGGTTATTCTCAAACTCATAAACTTTCATATTCTGGAGTGTACTCTATCATCACCCAGTTATGTGAGACTGAGATTTATAAACATATTAATTATAAACAGAATTTGCTGGGCTATCCAAGATGAAACATGTCATAGATGGGATGCTGAAAGCAAAGGAACTCCAGCTCCAACAACCCCAGATCAGCTCTGATGTAGTAGTTCTTTTACATTCGGACAATGAATGGAGTAATTTGAGGATGGGATAAAGGTGCATCAAAATCAATTTGTATATCACTCAGTAATTTCTGTAGATTGGCAAAAATGATGTTTTACAATAGGTTTTTTTAAAGAACCAAATTTGAAAGTCTAATTTGTGATAATCCCGGTGTAGATGTGGAACATGGGTTTAGATTTCT